>OZ026575.1:14968055-17433055 GCA_964020215.1 Aurelia sp. 3 sensu Dawson et al. (2005) | reverse complement strand
TAATCCATCAGTGCCTGATGTCAACTCTACTTTCCAGGATTTCATAGAATTTGCTAACAGTCGCTCCACGTTTTCAGATATCTTAAACATTTGCAAACATCGTATGATCCAGGAATGGGGCACCATATCATATGCCTTCTTGTAGTCAATCCACGCAAGGCATAGATTTGTCATTCTTCTTTTGCAGTTCTTGATGACCATTTTATCGATCAAAAGCTGGTCTTTAGTACCCCTAATCTTTCGTCTGCAACCTTTCTGTTCTTCTGGTAGCAACTTGTTCGTTTCAAGATGGTCATATATATCTTCAGCAAATATCCCAGTCATTAACTTCCACATCATGGCAAGGCAAGTAATGGGCCGAGAGTTTGAGACAAGACTCCCTTTTGACACATCTTTGATGATAAGAGTCGTTCTACCCGCAACCATCCAATTCGGTACTTCTCCTGTATCTACGCAGTTTTGAAGATGATTAGACATTCTTTCATGTGCACTATCAAATAGTTTCAACCAATACCCATGCACTTTGTCTGGGCCACACGCCTTCCAGTTTGGTAGTTTTGATAGCTGTTTTTTAATTTTTCCCTGGTCGATTTGGAAACTCTCTTGTTGTGGAATGTCACGATAACTTTCCTCTAGATCTTTGAGCTATTCTGCATCGTCGTTGTGCTTCTTCTCTATACCCCAAACGTCACTCCAGAGTGTTTTACTCTCCTCTGCATCTGGAATGATTCCGTAGTTCCTTTCCTTCCCATCGATTTTTTCAAATAATCTCTTGCTGTTTGTTTGGAAAAGCCTATTTTGCAGAAACTGATTGTTTCTTTCCTCATATTTCTTTATCTTAGCTGCCTTAGCCTTCACCCTTTGCTTAAGCTCTTCAATAACCACTAGAATCCCCTTTCTTTTGACATGGTAAACTTGCTCCAGTCTTTTTTTTGGCATGTTCATTTTTTAATGATTTTCTGTTCCATTGGTCTAATTTGCTGATATCCTTTCGTAGCTCTAGCATTTTTCCGGTTATTCTCTTCTTCCACCAAGGATCTTTGTATCTGGTTGCCTCCTTTTTCTTGATATTCATTAGGTCAGCAACGACATTCGCCCCAGCCAGTATTAGCACATTCGTCTCTGTGATGTTCTTAGTTTAAACTCTATTAATAACACTATTTACTATCGTTGACGTTTCTCCTAATTTCTTCCTGTTTACATGTCGTAAGTTTTGAGCTTCTAATCTTTCAGGATGCTCAAATTTTTCCTTTATTCGTGCCAGCATTCTTTCTTATTCAGCGGTGATGCCTTCCTCCTCCAACTCTACTCCTAACTGTACGCTGTCGGGTAATACTGTTCCATCTATAACTTCAACATTTTCTTCTGCATTCTCTCGTTCATTAACTTCCTTGGTATCTAAGCTCCGTTTTATTTCCTCAATTTCGACTTGAGACAGCCATCCTTTGTTCTTAATACATAGAGCTTGACCTCCTAGTTGTTGTTCTGTAGTTTCAAACACTCCTAATTCATTCCATATTGCGAGCATTCTCTTTCTGTAACCTCTCTTGCTGGGATCACTTTTTAAATAACATTTCATTACTAGTTTGTTCATTTCTTTTGACCAATGGACTCTCCTCCTCCGATCCGCAGTAGCTTGATGACGATCGGGGCAGTTCTGCGTTGCAACTGGACCCCTACCGGGTGTGACAGCTTCACCAAGGGTTCCACTTGCAATTATTATTATCATTATTATTATTTTGCTTTCTTCACAGTGGTTATGATGATATGTTCACTGGACGTTCTTGCGACTTCCAAAGATCAAGTCATGACCCATGGCCTTAGATCTCTAGAACTTTTCTCAGAATTCTTGCGGTGCCGAGCAAAGCATATTTTTGAATCACTTGGATCTTGGTTGACACTCCAATTTCGTTAAGGTAGCCAGTCAAACTTTTAGACACCGTCCCAAGAGCACCAACTACGATGGGAACAACTTTTGCTTTGACTTTCCAGAGTTTTTGCAATTCTCTCCTTAAATCACTGTACTTTTCAATCTTCTCAGCTTCTTTCTGTGGAACTCTTGCATCACCTGGAATAACGACATCAATAATATAGCAGCTCTTATTACTCTTGTCGTGGATTACTATGTCTGGTCTTCTTGCTTGAATTTCGTTATCGGTCTGTATATTGAAGTCCCACAATATCTTTACATTTTCCTTCTCCACAACTCCTTCAGGCTGGTGCTCATACCATTTTTGTGCAGTTTGTATGTCATACATTCGACATAAGTCCCAGTGCAGTGCACGCGCCACACAGTCATGTCGTCTTTTGTACTCTTTCTGAGCAAACTTTGAACACCCGCTGACAATATGATCTACCGTCTCTTCTGCCTGTTTACAGACTCTACAAGTGGCATCGGAAGTGCTTTTGTCAATCTTTGCTTTCAGTACATTTGTTTTTAATGATTGGGTTTGTGCAGCCATGATAAGGCCTTCAGTCTCCTTCTTGAGTTCCCCTTCTCTTAACCATCTCCACGATTCAGTATCACTAAATTCCTTTGTTTGTCTAAAGTGCTGCCCATGCAATGCCTTGGTCTCTAATTCCGATTTTCTATCTTCCTTTCTCTGTGCCTTGAATTCCTTTTCTGTACCTAATTCTTCATCTTCAAGATCTCTTCTTGCACTTGTTATTAACCTTTCATTTGACTTCTGAATGTAGTTTTCCAACCCCAAAATCGCCAACTCTACGCAATCTTCTACCGACATTAATCCCCTTCCTCCCTCTTTCCTGGGCAAATACAGTCTCGCTACACTATCCCTTGGATGTAGGGCGTTATACATGTTCATTATCTTTCTTGTAGTCCTATCCATTTCTTTGATTTCATCTCTTCGCCATTCAAGGAAAGGTGCAGAGTATCGAATCAATGGCACCGCCCAAGTATTAATGGCAGATATCATGTTTCCTCCATTTAGCTTTGATTTTAGCACTTTCTTCACCCTTCTTTTGTATTCAGCTCTCACCTTTTCTTTCATTTCATTGCACAGTACTTGGTCAGATTGCAAAATGCCAAGATATCTGTAACCATTTTCTTCATGAATGGATTTAATCACTCTGTCATCGGGTAGTCTTATGCCATCGGATTTTGTCACTTTCCCTCTCTTCATCACTAGCACAGCACATTTTTCCAGTCCAAATTTCATCCCTATGTCTGTGCTAACAACTCTCACAGTCTGAATCAAAGCATCAAGCCCACTTTCGTCTTTTGCAAACAATTTGATATCATCCATGAACATCAGATGGTTGATTTGCTCCTTATTAGAACTAAACTGGTAACCTATTTTCATCTTTCGAAGAACTAAATTCAAGGGAATCATGGCAATCACAAATAACAAGGGCGACAAGCTATCTCCTTGAAAAATGCCTCTCCTGAATCGCACTTGGCCTAATGACTCATTACAACAGGTGAGTTCTGTACGCCAACCTTGCATACTTGCAGTCAACATCTTCTCTACATTGGAGGCAATACCAAACATGTGCATACATTCACTTAACCATGAGTGGGGCACTAAGTCATAAGCCTTACAGTAATCTAACCACGCCATTGCAAGATTTTTCCTGCGTTGCTTCGCCTCTTTCATCATCCTTTGGTCAATATACAACAAATCATTAGTCCCTCGACTTCCTTTCCTGCAACCCTTCTGTTCTTCAGGGAACAGATTGTTGTCATCTAAGAATGTATATATACTTTCTGCTATCATGCTCGTGAATAGTTTCCAGCACATAGGAAGGCATGTTATCGGGCGATAATTGCTCGGTATGTTACCTTTGCTGATGTCTTTCATTATCAATACAGTCCTTCCTCGTGTCAACCACGATGGTACATTTCCTTGTTTGAGGCAGTCATTAAGCTGATAGGCAATTCTTTCATGAAGGCTGGAGAAATTCTTTAACCAGTAACCCTGAACCAAGTCTGGCCCAGGTGACTTCCAATTCGGAATCTTAGCCAACACCGATTTCACTTTCTCTACTGTAATGACAAGATCTTGTTGTTGGTCAATTTCAATTATTATTATTATTATTATTATTATTATTATTATTATTATTATTATTATTATTATTATTATTATTATTATTATTATTATTATTATTATTATTATGAATTGAATTTTTAGCGTTGATTTCAGGTAATGTTTAGTTACTAGCCGAGTCACTACCAGAGACTTAAGGCTAGCAACTATGTCATGACAGTCCTTCTGGAAAGTTGACCAAGTGTCATAATCTTTTGATGGTTCTGCAAATCGATAACTACATTGAAAGGAATTTCCTCAAGAGATGGGCTGTCGATGTTAGTGCAATTTTTTGAACTTCACAGATGTTCGATTTTCCCGGGATTTGATCAATAAAGTCACTGGATCCTTTCCTTAACATTCCTAATGCTCCAACTACTATTGGCAATGTGATTGTTCTTAGCTGCCACATCCTGCCTATCTCTATTTCTAAGTCCTTGTACTTTGCTAACTTTTCGTATTCTTTCACCGAGATGTTTCGATCAGCTGGCACAGACATATCTATCAGGAAGCAGGTTTTTTGTTTCAGATCTTTGATAACAATATCAGGCCTATTCGCATTAATCTGCCTGTCTGTATGGATTGTAAAATCCCAGAGAATGGTGACATTATCTCCTTCCGTAACTGGCTGTGGGTGATGTTCATACCAGTTCGTAGGGTGCGGGATTTCGTAATGACAACAAATGTTCCAATGCAAATACTGGCCTATTCTGTCATGTCTAGTTACGTACTCAGTTGCAGCAAGTTTAGAGCATCCAGAAATAATGTGGTCGATGGTCTCAATATTCTCATCGCAGAGTCTACATTTGGGGTCTATTCCATTGTGTAGGATATTAGCATGGTAGTTTCTTGTGAGCAAACATTGATCTTGTGCCGCTAATAGAAAGCCTTCGGTTTCTGCTTTCAGTCCTGAGCTGCATAGCCACTGATGCGTTTTCTCCTGGTCTACATATGCTTCCTTGGTACGTTTAGGGTATTGGCCATGAAGTGGTTTTTCCTGCCAGTGGCTCAACATTCGTTTTAGAATTTCTTGCTTAGCTTTTCCTTTGCTACTTTTCGCTGCTTTTGTTGGTATCGTGGCATCTACGTTGTCACTATCTTCTAAGTTTAGTTCTCTTCTGTATCGCTGTGCCTCTTTTGTAACTGAGTGGAGTTTCTTATTTCTTTCATGTTGGTTCACTAACTGTATCATCCAATCGTATTTATTTTGGATGTAAGTATCGAGTCCTATGGTAGTGGTCTTGTAAGACATTTCTAGTTGGATAAGGCTACCGCCCTCTACCGCCCTCTTTCCGTGGGAGATAGATTCTGTCAATATCAGCTTTTGGGTGATGCATTCTATTTGCTGTCATCAATTTCCTTGTCTTAGTGTCCATGCGTTGGAGGTCACTTAAGTTCCAGTTGGTGATGTTAAAACTGTATTGCACCACTAGTGAGTTGATGGCTTGAATCCTATTCCGGGAATTCAGTTCTGTTTTCATAATCGATCTTATTCTCCGATAGTACTCTTTTCTGATCTTCTCTTTCATGGCATTGTGTTGGATCCCTTTACCTTCGTTGACTCCCAGGTATTTGTATGCCCCTTCTTGATCCAAATCTTTGATTTTAGTGTTATCATTCAATGTAATGGATGTTGTTGAAGTAAGTCTACCTCGTTTAAAAGTGGCTTTAGCGCACTTGTCCAGACCAAATTCCATGTTGATATCATCACTGAACCTTTTCACAGTTGCTAGTAGCCCCTCCAGGTCACCATCATTTTTTGCATAAAGTTTATTATTATTATTATTATTATTATTATTATTATTATTATTATTATTATTATTATTATTATTATTATTATTATTATTATTATTATTATTATTATTATTATTATCATTATTATTATTATCATTATTATTATTATTATTATTGTTATTATTATTATTATTGTTATTATTATGAAAACTAAAACCACCTTCAGGAAAAACAGAAAAGAAAATATGAAAAATAAGACTGTTTTATAAAAGCTAATGTTTCGATTAAAAATCTTCCTCAGAGTAAAACTTTACTGGGACAGCCGAGAATTTATACAGATTGTTTACCAATAAAATTATACATAACGAGTCTATTTACAGATTAAAATACCTGATCCCTTTGTCCCTGACCAATAGAGAATATTGTTATTATTATTATTATTATTATGAGTTCATTTCACACCGTTATTGGTGGATTGTTCTTGAAGGTCCAGTAGCAACAAGCCTCCTTAGAGCTCCAAGACTTTCCTTACGATCCTGGCTGTGTTCAGCAACGTTGTGGTCTGCATTGTTTCAATTTTTCTTCGGATTCCGATTTGGTCTAATCTATTTTTCAATGACTTTGGAACTGTTCCCAAAGCCCCAATCACTATTGGGGTAACAGTTACTTTCGTATTCCATAGTACTTGTAATTCTCTTGCCAAATCTTGATATTTCTCCCTTTTTTCCCTTTCTTTCATTTCAACTCTGTGATCTCCAGGTATTGCAAAATCCACGATCTGACATGTCTTCTTTTCTTTGTCAACAATTATGAGGTCAGGCCTTCTAGCTTCTATATGATGATCCGTCTGCACTTCAAAGTCCCACAACAACTGGCTTTTTTCATTTTCAAGTACAGATTCTGGTTTGTGTTCATACCACTTATCAGCATGATTGAATTCTAGCTGCTTGCATAATTCCCAATGGATTGTTGTTCCTACCAAGTCGTGTCTCTTTTTGTACTCTTTTTGTGCAAGTTTCGTGCATTCACAAATGATGTGCATTACAGTTTCTTCTTTTTGTCCACACATACGACAGAGGCTGTTTTCCTGGGTTTTATCTATTCTTGCCTTGATGTAATTTGTGCGGATACATTGATCTTGTGCAGCGGTAATCAGTGATTCAGTTTCTCGTTTTAATGTTTTAATTATTATTATTATTATTATTATTATTATTATTATTATTATTATTATTATTATTATTATTATTATTATTGTTATTATTATTATACGCGACATAACTGTGTAAGTCCAGCCTAATGATGTTGTAGACTACCAATATTTGCTAGTCTACTTGGTAAGAGTCATATCTACAATGTCCTAAAGTCATGATTGTTGAATAATCCCGCTAATAACTTTGTTCATGATAGTCTCACTTTCCACAAGGACAGTCTTCTGCATATTTTGGCATACTCCTTCTACATCATTTTTGTCCTTTATTATCATTGCAACTTGTTCCGCCAACCTTTGCATTCCACCACCCAGACAACCAATTATCATTGGCAAGATCTTTACATCACACCCCGGTCATTTCTCTCTTGTTGTAAATGTCAGCTGTTGGTACTTGTTAAGCTTTTCTCTGTGTTTATCACTTATATTATGTTCCTGTGGGCAAGCCATATCTACTATCCAAATCATTTTTTTTGCCCTGTCTTCGAGTGTCAAGTCCGGTCTCCTCGCTCTCTCAGTTACCCTCAGCTTGCATTCAAAATCCCACAGCATCTTGCTCTCATCACCTTCGACAACATGGCCTTTCCCCCAGTTAACTTTGTACCATAACACATCATCGTTCAGAATTCCTCGTTGTTTACACCATGCCACCGCCAATACTTTCAGGGCGTTGTCATGCCTCCGCAAATACTCTGTGCCAGCAATAACCCTACATCCAGCGAGTACATGTTCAACTGTTTCACTGTACTCTCCGCAGAGTCTGCAATTCTCATCTTTAACCTCAAGACCTCTAATGGCTTTCCATTTTCGCGTTTCGACCATTTGTTCTTGTAGATTAATGATCGAAGCCGTTTTCCTAGGATCCATATTGCAGTTTAACCAAGCACTGCATTCGGGTTCCTGATTTGTGAACATCCAACTTTGCATTTGCTTCTCTGCGTAATCTGCTTTCCTTTTGCTCTCAATTCCAGTTTTCATCCTCTCCTTTATTGTTTTCCAACATTCTTTCCATGGTTTTGTCATTTCTTTTCCATCTAGTACTACTTTATCCTTGTCAAACTGCATATTTTTTCCTAGTTCTTTCAGTGAATCCTCAGCTTCTCGTTTAATTGAACAGTATTCACTTCTGCATTCCCTCTTCCAAGCTTCACTAATGCCTACGCTTGGTGACTTTGCCATATAAGTTGCCACACGGACCTTGGTCTTTTTATAAACATCTCTGAAGCTTATCAGCCCTTTACAACCTAACTTTCGACTCATGTACAGCCTTTCGTCACTTGACAGCCTACCAAGCATGTTCTTGTTTCTGAGCTCTCTTTTCACTATCATATCAAATTCATTCAGTTCTACCTTTGAAAATCTGATTACATTCATGGTGTATGCAGCAACAGGGATTACCCTACAATTAATTGCTCTTATTAAATTCTTGTCATATAGCTCAAGCTCAGTTAAACTTTTCAGTCTTTTTGCCATTTCTGTCGTGACTCTTTCGAAGACTTTCTCCTTATCAACCTTATTTCCCAGCTCAATCCCAAGAAATTTGTCTGTTTCGTTCTGGTCCGGGTCTAAACTTCTCATTTTTTCCTGCAAAACCTCTAATCCTTCTGCCAACACCATCCTCCCCCTTTGAAACACAATTTCTGCACACTTGTTGACTCCATAGCAGGCCCCAGTGTCTGTGCTTGCTTTGACTAGCATTTCATTCACAGCACAAAGTAACTCGTGGCTTTCTTGATAGGTTTTTAGGTCATCAATGAATAGGCTGTGCGTTCTTTTAACCAGCCTTTGACCAGGTGGACCCATTCTGTAACCTCTACTCTCATTAAGCAACAAACATACCGGAACTTCTGAAAGACAAAATCCAATTGGCGAATAGCTGTCCCCTTGCAAGAACCCACAGGCAATGCGTATCCAACGGCTAACCTGTCGCTGCTTTCCATCATACACTTCAAGTCTAGTTTTCCAATTCTTCATCAACTGGCTAATGATTCTGATCACATTTTCTGGTATTCCTATCCATCGAAAAACCTTGAGCATCCAATCGTGGTGTACCCGGTCATAAGCTTTAGTGTAGTCATAAAATGCCACTGCTAAGTTTCGTTTATGCTCTCTAACTTCATCGACAATGCACTTGTCTATTAATAATTGGTCCACTGTCCCAAGTACTCCATCAATTGCTCCTAATTGGCCTTCATCCCATACATTGTTCCTCATTGCATGCTCTTTCATATACTTTGCCAGCATTCCTGTATATATCTTATATGATGTATTAAGGCAAGTGATTGGTCGATAATCTTTCACTGGGCTTAAATCTTCAGTCTTGGGCAATGTTACCGTTCTCCCCCACGACAGCCATTCTGGAATCGTTTTTACATCTTTCTTCCATCCTGCCATCACTTTACACAGCACTTTCCATGCTCCCTTGAATCTTTTCCAAAAGTAGTGCTGTATTCCGTCTAATCCAGGTGCTGATCAATTTTTCTCCTCTTGATAACCATGCGAAGGTTTTCTTCAATTACTTCGAACTCTTGAACACTATGGATCTTTTCCTGCAGTTTTTCGCGCACTTCACTCATACATGGCTGATCTGGTGTGAGTTTTTCTTTTTCCCAGATTTCGCCCCAGAAATTCACAAAATCCTCAATCTCTGGTACTTTCCCATGATGCTGTTATGATTATTATTATTATTACTAGGCTTGCCGCGCGTCGCCTGCGGCGCCGCGCTGGCCCGCCGTCGTACTTTGCTTTCATTACGATTACAAAAGGAAAGAGAAACTCTGTTCAGTCCCGCGCTATAACGTCCCTTGCCTAATAAACCTCTTCCTTTCAAGGCAAAATTATAGATATGCCCATTCTATTTACTCCTTCAATTCGTATGAAACACAAAAGGCTCTCAACCATCACCCTAAATGTTTCCCATGTTTGTAACTTGGGTACCAGACTCCCTAAGAGATAGAGTCTGGTACCCAAGGTAACATTTATTGAACTACAATAATGTCAATCTTGATGTGCATATAGTCATACCACGCTCAATGAGTGTTTTTAATTCCGGAGGCTATAATGTACAGTAAAAGAGGAAATGCTATCATTCTTAGCATTGACAAATGACTCAATGAATGAGGTCTTCCTATGGAAATGCCGCTGCATTTCAAGCTTCGTTCTGTAGACTTAGAGGTGAAATAAGCCTCCTGGGGAAGAGGACTTAATGGAGTCTTGACATTATATTATGTACTTTTTTTTTGTTTCTGTAAAACACTGTTCTTGACGAAACAGAGTCTTAAAGGATTCCACTACAATGTAGAATTACTTTTAGCAGGAAAGGGAAAGGCGGATACTTTCTTATTCAAAGGTATTTATAGTTATGCATCAACCAAGTTTTTTGGCTTGTCAAATTCATCCGCTCACCAAGTATAGGTTTCGAAAACTTTTCGGATCGTTGTCTAGAATTCACTACAATCCATGGGTGAAAAGTCTTTAGGGAAACTCAAGTATTATCTAATACTTCGAAGTATATACTGAGTAAAGATTCATTGCTGTCTTTATAAACATTTCCCTTTCATTCTGCCTCTTCCCGTTCTGCTTGCTACATTTCCAAACTCAACGTAAATCTTTTATGCCAATTCTTTTGTTCTTTTTCTTCATTCTATTAGTACTTTCTCATATTTCGTACTTAAGCTGTCCTTCAAATTGCAACATTTCGTGTGGAAAATGTGCTACAATCACTATAGTCATGTGAATTTTTTTCTGTAGATATTCTACTATACCACTTTCATGAACCCCTTTGTTCTCCTTGTGCTTCCTCTAACTCAGAAAGCGTTTCCTTGAAAGCAGAGTTCTAAGTGTGATCTACCTCAGAAACTTAGCTATCGCAACGTTTTTAATATTCTTCTCATCCTGCACTCACTGTGAATTGAATCATTTCCATTTTCTTCTGTACTCCTCTTATAATAGTTTTGAAATGACTCTCTTCACTCAGTTTCAGGTATCTAAGCCATGGCTCTGACTGTGCTCAATTGGAGCACAGTTCTGCTGCATCTTCCATTTCATTTTAATCATAGCCACCGTTTGGCAGTGGAAAAGGCAGGGGAGGGTAGGAGGTGGTAAATACACCCCCACTTTTGAAAGAGTGAGTAAAATTGTAATTAAAGAATGCAACAAAAATGTCTGGGTATACCCTTTTACCCCCCAGTCGGAAAATTTTGGACTTTTAACCCCTCACAATTTTTTGTCTGGCTCCGCCACTGCCGTTTGGACAGTTCTTATTCCGAGATAAATTCATACTATTCCCGATTCCAGCTCATCCCTCTATTGCTCGACAACCCCTTTTATAATTTCAAATATAGTTGGTCGCATAACTCCGATTAATTGACTTGTATATAGTCATTGATTGCGACTCCGTTGTTAAAGGCAAGTGGATTTTTCATGCTTGATGCTTTCAATTATGCAAACCATTGCAGCATATGATCCATTTAAATTGCATGTAGGTCGCATTGCTGCTTTCATTTGATATTAGCGGTAATTTAGCTTTTTCTGACGTATTTCTTCCTTTACTTCCATATACTTTACAGCTTTTTTCTTCTCTTTGCCGCTTTTACTATTCCATGAAGTTAGTGGCGTCTGCTGCGTATCCTAGCACTTGCAGCAATCTATTGAGGCATATAAGAATGCAACAATACATACATCAAGAGATCACCTAAGTTTGCCGGTAAATATCTACTCTTTTTACTTTCTAAAATCACAGACACTAATCTCTCTGTTGCTATGCTCCTCGTTTCCTCGTTTATTTATTGAATAGAGATCCAAACATTAACAAAGCCTCTTCTGAAGACGCTTTCTTGTAACTTTCTCCCCAGTCTTCCATACCTTTCGCACCACCAACCTGCGTAAATCAGAGGCAAAGTTCACCTTAATTTCATTCTAGGATGTCATTGCGACAATTCCTGTCCTACACATGCTTTCCTGAAGTCGTTGTAATTCATTGACATTCATTTTGACGAAGCAGGCTGTGCCCACTAACCTTTCTATCCAGTTGCAGATTTTCCTCCAAAATATAGTCTTGCCATTGCTACTCTGTAAAGATTCGGGAAAAATTTCCTCGAAACATATGAAATTAAACGATTAACATTGAAAGAACACTTTCATATGAATATATCCCCTTTGGTGACAAATGGTTCTAGAACAACGTGCTACTAAAACTTTGTTAGAAAAAGATACCCTGAAACCTGACAATAATCGACTCTATTGAATGAATGGACACATATCTTAGTCTAGGAAACTATGTAAGAAATTCATGAACCCTTAGATGACCAAACAAATAAGAACCTGCGGACCGGAAAGTTTCAATTGACACTTCAAAGTGGAAATAAGAAATCTATGGAAACCCTCCCCATCCTGTTTTAAATAAAAAGCAGTTCTTTTTGACAGGGCCACCGAGAAGAGGGGACAATTTGCCCCTGGGCCTCAGGGTGTAGGGGCCCTCATGATCAAAGATTTTTAACATATTGACTTCAGGAAATGTTCTGAAATGCCTTTTAGGCGAATGTAAAGGGTTTTAAACAAAGATAGAACCTCGATGGGTGAAAAATGTAATTGTAGAATTTTTAAATAGCCTGGCCTTGATGTTATGTAGCTTGTAATATCATTTTTAGACATCCTTGTAGATTACATTGTAAATAGTTGGTATAAATTAGTTTGTCACACCAACTTTAAAGCATGATTATGATTTGATTTAATGTGATTTGATTGACGATTAATACAATTTCTGCTGGCTTGCCTTATAGGGGCCTCAGTCCGCATTTTTGTTCGCAGGCCTCAAAAGCCTCTTGGTGACCCTGCTTTCTGAGTGGGATTTCACCCTGGTCAAATCCTTATTCAACTGTGTGATGCAGCAGTCGTACCGAGTAATTGTTTGGGGAGGGATTTGCTGCCTGTTGGCATTTTTAGCCGGAATCATTTCATCTGAGCAAAGAGAAGACTCTGGGCCACATACCTTTCCTGTGAAATATCCCGACTGTATTCTTTAAATTTACATCAGAGTACATTGATATAGATATAATGACCAATTACGGTAGAGATCAAGGCTCCGCAACTCTAACTTTAGTTAATTTGTCTGGTACGGAAACATGAGGCTGTCTGTGATTACAATTGCAACACTAAAAGAAAGTTATCATGAGCGAGCCTACACAGGGATTCCCAGGGTGAAGATGCGAAAAGTTTTGTAATGCAAACCCTATTTAAATATGCCCCCAGCCAGGGCCAGCCAGAAAGCCCCCGTGGGGAACGCTGCTATCTGTTAAAATTGTTTCTTATTTTAGTGAATACTTTGATTCTCTTCTTTAGCTGACTTTCTTTTTTCAACTTACTCAGGCTTGGGTATTGCCTCAAAAGCAATAAATGCCATTATATCTGCTGTTTGCGCATACTGACCCGCTTCGATTAAGGAAAAGAATACATGTAAGAAACTCAATTCTCAGATCACCAAAAATGGAGAAGCTCCAGTCAGGGAAAATATAACTCAAGAATCCTTGACACCGTTTACTTTCGCTTGTTTCCTGTCTAATATTCCTCAGAAGGTACTTGATTACACTTACACTGTAGTATCAAACACTGGAAAAGCTTCAAAAAACGTTGTTTTGAAATGTTCATGAGGGAACAGGAAGTGAACACGAAGACTGCTATGAAGCATTTAAGAATCTCGTAAGAAACTTCGAGTACTAAAAATCTGATAATTTTAAGCAACTTTCAGTACTGGCCCAGATTCTCAGTTTCTCATAAAAAAGATACGTGTAGTGCTGGTAATATTTTTGGTTGCTGCTAGATAAGCCCCTCTCCCTCGAATAAGCCCTCACCCCAAATTTTTTTTGCAAAATAGGCCCAAAGGGGGCTTACTTCAGGACTTAATGTATGTAGAGAGTATCACCTTGCAGTTGCCAACCCGTCTTTCTAGTGTAGCTGTGAAGCCTACTTCCATTTTCAGTAACCTACCTAGGCACAGTAGCACCGTCAGTCCATCAGAACAGTCATGGAAGGCCGAGCTAATGAGCTAGGATTTCATACAAATATACCTTAAAAATCTGATAAGTTAAATAAACTTTCAGTGCAGGCTGAAAGTCTCATTTTCCTAGCAAGAAATTCTTTCTAGAAATTCTTCAAAGTCCATAAGCCTTGGCCTTTTTGTTAAGTTTGAAAAATATTTCTAAGGAATTTACCCCCGAAATATTCAGTGCCCACTCAAAATACAATTGAGACTTAATTGTGGAAATAGGAGATCAATGGGAACTCTTTCCCTTCTTTTGAAATAAAAAACAGACCTTTATGGTGGGATTCAGTTCAGGCACCTAAGGTCTTATCTGGCCCTTTCCCCCTCCTTATGGGGAAACTATAAGAAATAGAGTATTTAGTGAAGTATCTAATTTTCGTGAGGATTAGGTCAGCAGTGTTCAAGTTATCAACTATTTCCACTAATTCCAGCTTCCAGCGAGTCCTGTTTTATCTCGTTCCTCGCTTTCCTCGCTTTCTGTAGCCTACATTTCGTAAGGGGAGTCACAAATGGTTACGTATAGCTCCCCCTTAAAACAAAGATAGAGCCTGGATGGGTGAAAAATGTAATTGTAGAATTGGTAAATACCCTGGCCATTACGTCATATAGCTTGTAATATCATTATTTAGACATCCTTGTAGATTACATTGTAAATAGGTGGTATTAGTTAGTTTGTCACACCAACTTTAAAGCGATTAAAACATTTTCTGCTGGCTTCCCTTGTAGGGGCCTCAGTCCGCATTTTTGTTCCCAGGCCTCAAAAGCACTCGGCGACCCAGCTTTAAGAGTGGGATTTCACCCTGGTCAACTCCTGATTCAACTGTGTGACGCAGCCATCGTACCGAGTAATTGTTTGGGGAGGGATTTGCTGCCTGTTGGCATTTTCAGCCGGAATCACTTTATCTGAGCAAAGAGACTCTTGGCTATATACCTTTCCTGTGAAATATCCCGACTGTATTCTTAAAATTTACAATGGAGCACATTTATTAATATAATGACCAAGTTCCCCAGAGATCAAGGCTTCGCAACTCTAACTTTAGTTACTGTGTCTACTACGGAAACATGAGGCTGTCTGTGATTACAACTGCAACACGAAAAGAAAGTTATTATGAGGGAGCCTACACAGGGATTCCCAGGGTGAACATGGGAAACGTTTTGTAATGCAAATCCTACCGTAAGTCCTTGAATAAGCCCCCACCTTCAAAAAGGCGCCCCTTGAATGAGACCCCCCCCCCCCACCCGAAGGTATTTTTTTTAAATATGCTCCTAGCCAGAAAGCTCCCGTGGGGAACGCTGCTGTCTGTTAAAATTGTTTTTTATTTTAGTGAATACATTTGATTCTCTTCTTTAGCTGACTTTCTTCTTGTTTTTTCGACTTACTCAGTCTTGGGTATTGCCTCAAAAACAACAAACCCCTGAAATCTGCTGTTTGCGCATACTGACCCGCCTCGAGTAAGGGAAAGAGTACATAGATTTTTGCTGCGAAGCAGCCATCTGTTCCTGTGCAGTGGCTTCGGTGGGCGAACGATTGTCCATGCTTGCAGGTCTGTTTTCAACAAATTTGCAAAGGGCATTCCGTCAGCGGCTTTTGAAGTGGCATCGGAATGGCTGGAATTCACTTGTATTGGCAACAAAAGAACATTAACGCCACATATTTGTTCTCCTGTTGTTCATTGACCCAAAGCCAATATACCGATTTGTCATGCATCACGATTCAGTGAGTGTAAACTGCGGAATTAGGGAATGGACCTGTGCAACCAATACGCTGCGCAGCACTCACTGACAATCGTTATTTCTAATTTTATAAGAAAATGCTTATAAGAAACTCAATTCTGAGAACACAAAAATGGAGAAACTCCAGTCTGGGAAAATATAGCTCAAGAATCCTTAACACCGTTTACTTTACTTTCGCTTGTTTCCTGTCTAATATTCCTCAGAAGGTACTTGATTATAGTATCTAAACACTGGAAAAGCTTCGAAAAACATTGTTTTTAAATGTTCATGAGAGAACAGGAAGTGAATACGAAGACTGCTATGAAACATTTAAGAAACTCATAAGAAACTTCGAGCACTAAGAATCTGATAATTTAAGGAACTTTCAGTACTGGCCCAGATTGTTAGTTTCTCATAAAAGGGATACGTGTAGTGCTGGTTAGATTTTTGGTTGCTGCTAGATAAGCCCCTCTCCCTCGAATAAGCCCTCACCCCAAATTGTTTTTGCAAAATAGGCCCAAAGGGGGCTTACTTCAGGACTTAATATATGTGGAGAGTATCACCTGGCAGTTGCCAGCCCGTCTTTCTGGTGTAGCTGTGAAGCCTGCTTCCATTTCAGTAACCTACCTAGGCACAGCAGCCCCGTCAGTCCATCAGAACTGTCGTGGACCTTGGAAATCTGATCAGTTAAAGAAACTTTCAGTGCAGGCTGAAAATCTCATTTTCTTACAAAGAAATTCTTGTAGCCGATAGGCCTAGGCCTTTTTGTTAACTTTGAAAAATATTTCTAAGGAATTTACCCCGAAACATTCAGTGCCTACTCAAAATAAACAGACCTTTATAGTTGGACTTCACCAAGGCCAACCTGTTTTATCCCGTTCCTCGCTTTCCTGGCTTTCTGTAGCCTCCATTTCGTAAGGGGAGTCCCTCGATCCTTTGACTTTGCCGCTTTGCCCCATTACCCCGCATTTAGGGTGAATTTGAAAAAACAAAATCTCTATTGCGTTAGGTACAGTGAAGACGAAGATATCTGGAAAGTTTGGCGGGGATTGGTTCAACTGTGTTCGAGTTTTACGTGCAACAAAATTTGCTTCATAAAATATTAATATAGATTACTATTATCATTATTATTATTATTACTATTATTATTATTGTCAATAAGGTACATCTCAGACATGTTTGTCTGGTAAGTTCTTCTGTTCTTTTATCTCTGAGAGCGGGTAACAACATGTCGCCGGGGGTCTCAAAGTTCCTTCTCCTGTTGCTCTAAAGAGACAAAACTTTTCGCAGTATCCTCGCTGTTCCAAGCAATGCCGTTTTCTGAATAATTTCCGTCGCAATCTTCACATCCAACTTCTCCATGTATCTTTCAAACTTGTCTGAAACGACTCCCAATGCTCCAATTACTACGGGTATCACCGTAACTTTATTCATTTGCCATACATGACCTATTTCTTCTCTCAACATTTGGTATTTTTCGATCTTTTGAAGTTTTTTTTCTGTTACTCTTGAATCTCCTGGTATAGCAATATCGATTATTTTCACTTCTTTGCTCTTCTTATCCACAAACACAATGTCTGGTCACCTTGCCTCAATAAATCTATCACACTTAATGGTGAAATCCCATAAGAGTTTGAAATTCTCATTTTCAATTACTGCTCCCGGTTTTTGTTCATACCATTTCTCAGCTCTTTCCAAGCCTCCTTTGTTGCAAAGTTGCCAATGAACATATCGTGCCACGTTATCATGTCTTCTCTTGTACTCCCTTTGAGCTAATTTTCCGCACTCATTAACCAGATGACTAATAGTTTCTCCTTTTTCTCCACACATTCTGCAGAGCGGAGAATCAGCATTCTTATCAATATGGAACTTTGTGTAATTCGTTCTTAAACTTGAAGTATCACCACATCCCTGACCATGTCATTGAACTAGTAGATGCACTGCATGCAGATTTCAAAACAACGATCACTACAAGGAACTTTGCTACACCATTTCTTAAAATCGAAAAGGGAGTACTGCAAGGAGACTGTCTCAGCCCTCTCCTCTTTAACCTTTGCATTAACTCTTTCATCCGTAGTCTGCAAACAAAGGAATTCGAGCAACTAAGCTGCAGGTCAAATTAGCTGTTGACTCCGAGAAATTGGTTCCAATTCGCAGATGATGCAATTGCAATCTCAGCAACCGAATATGAAAATCAAACTCTTGTTAATGCCTTTTCAAGATGGTGCAATTGGGCTAAGATGAAAATCAGACCTGACAAATGTCAAACGTTTGCTATGAAAAAGGTTGTAACGCAGTCCAAACAGTTTAAGTCAAAAATTTATGTAGACAATATACTGATTAAAGCATCGAAGAAAAGGAAAGTTTTCGATACCTCGGGCGTTGGTTTAACCTTGACATGGACAATAGTGAGCACAAAAGGCAGCTTCTTGACACAACAAACAGAATTCTCAACTTGATTCATCAATTTCCTTTACATTCAAAAAATAAGCTTCAACTATACAATCGGTACTTTCTCAGTAAAATCAGTTGGGATCTCACGATAGCAGACATAGATGCAACGTGGACAAAGCAAAACCTAGATATGATTTGCCACGGATATTTCAGAAAGTGATTAGATATACCTGTATGTGGTACAGTTGAGATATTGCAATTATCCAATGCACAGTTTGGCCAGGAAGTCATTGATACAAGTACAAAACATACTCTTTGTCAAGTGACTTTCCGTAAGTGTCTGAAAAACTCCATAAATGAGGACATTCGATATCTGCATAATGCAACATCGGAAAAGACTAACATCCAATATGATTCGTTCCATACAACAAAACTTGCACTAAAAAAGATCTGGGAAGACAAAAATTGAAGGTAGAGTCATTGCAGGTTCAGAGTGCAGTAATTACACAGTTATGGAATACAACACTCCCGAAGGCAAAAGATTTTTGGTTTAAAGTGCAACATCGTCTTCCTAGAAACATCTTTAACTTTACCATAAGATATATGAACAACTCTCTTGCTTGTTTTTCGAACTTAGCAAGATGGGGCATAAACGTCAGTGCAAGCTGTACATTCTGTAGGGAGGTTCAGACCACAAAGCATATTGTAGCTGGCTGTGCGTCATGTTTAAATCGCTACACATGGCGACATAACTCGGTGCTGTTAAACGTAGCTAACTTTTTGCAACCAATTGTCAAGAAGCTTTACTGTGACATTCCATCGTTTTTGTCACCTGAAATCGTGACTGGTACTGCTGCACGACCGGATCTACTGGTTGTAGACAGAATGAACAATTTGTATATAATTGAGTTAACAGTAGGCCACGAATCTAACACGGTGGCGAATGCTACAAGAAAGGCAAAGAAATACGAACATCTTTTGAATGATAGTGACCTGAAACGTTCGCATCGAAAAATCTGTTTTGTGAATCTCGTGATGACTGCTATCGGCATCTATTCCAAACATTCAGAGGAATTTTTCAAAATGCTCAAAGATTTGAACATTGACAACACTGCAGCAACGTACATTTCTACAAAGCTAACAGAAATTTGTATACGCTCGTCTTATTATATTTTTTGTATGAGAACAAAGGAGTGGACAGAGCAGGATCTAATGAACTTCTAAGTTGAACATTACCTTACTCTTTGTTAATTATTTTCAAGCACCTAGGCGAATGCAGGCAGACTATGCCTTCACCGAAGAGAGTAATCTGATTTCTGTTAATATCTTCGTAACTTGATATCTTTTATCTCAAATTTTGTATTTAAATAGTATGTAATTTAGATTGATATTATCATGAAAAGTTTCCATTATTATTATTATCATTATTATTATTATTATTATCATTATCATTATTATTATTATTATTATTATTATTATTATTATTATTATTATTATTATTATTATTATTATTATTATTATTATTATTATTATTATTATTATTATTATTATTATTATTATTATTATTATTCTGCTTTTACACGGTATTGATCTAACAACCGGCTAATTGTCTAAATTATGTTTCTCATCGAACCACTACCCGTGGTCTAGGATGGGAAGCACTTCTGTCCTTCTTCTTATTATTGTCCTTCTGTACAGTACTCCTTTGTTCTTTACTTTGTATCGAGGACCTTTCGTAGAATTCGCGCTGTCCCTAGAAGACATGTTTTTTGAATGGCATCAACCCCCAGGTGCAGGTCTACCTTGTCAAGGTTTTTTCTTACATTATTTGTCACACTTCCCAAAGCCCCTATGACGATTGGTAGGATCATGACTTTATCTACTTCTTTGTTCCAACATTTCAAAATTTCGTATTTCAAGTCATTGTAGTATTCTATCTTTTCTTGCTCTTTTTTCTTGATTCTGGTGTCAAACGGGCATGCAACATCAATGATGAGGCACAACTTCTGCTTCTTATCTAGGACCACAATATCTGGCTTGTTATGCTCTATTCTCTTTTCAGTTTGTATAGAAAAATCCCATAACAGCTTAACTTCATCGTTTTCAAGGACTTTCATCTTTGTTTCCACAAAATGCTCATAGTATTTCTCCGTGCATGCAAAACCAAATTTCTTGCAATAGTTCCAATGGATTATTGCGGCAATTTTGTCATGTCTGCACTTCTTGTAATCATTTTGGGCTAACTGTGAGCATTCAGATACAATGTGTGCTACAGTCTCGTCTCGTTCATCGCACATTCTGCATTTGGCTGAACAGTCTTGTTTATCTATCATTTTCTTGATCCAATTTACCCGTAATGCCTGCTCCTGTGCTGCTAGTATTAATCCTTCTGTCTCTTTCTTTAATACCCCTTTCTGTAACCACAGCCAGCTATCCTTGTCATCCCTAACCTCTTTTGTTTCCTTGAAAAACATTGAATGTTTTTCAATTCAATGTCATTCCATTCATTATTATTATTATTATTATTATTATTATTATTATTATTATTATTATTATTATTATTATTATTATTATTATTATTATTATTATTATCATTATTATTATTATTCAACCCTTTATCGAAGAATTCAAAGAAACTTTAAATAAGATTGACGCTAGCTCCCTTCCAATCCCTCTAAAACTTAGTGCGTTTAACAACATGGCTCTAGCCAAAATATTACATCACTTTGACAACACAAGAATAGAGGAACAACAACTAGGAGAGATGGACAGTAAAGTTAGCTGTGTCGTAAGAAATATGTTTGGGTTGTACCCTAAAACAACCGATAAAGTGTTTTTCATTGGCAGGCTACAAGGGGGTCTTGGTTTAAAAAAGCCATCCAACGTTTACAGAGCTACACGAATCTCAAATCTAGTCAACATGCTAAACCACGAAGAAGAAAATATAAGGTATATAGCAAGAGAATCGTTAAGTTTGGATATGAGAGCGCGGGGTGTAAGAGCTACAAACGGTGAAAAAAACTTTTTAGGCTATGAATTAGATGATAACGACAGACTGGTGAAAAACAAAACTTACGGTGGAAATTCAGATTGGCCAGATCTTCTTTTCCAACTGAATAAGTTGAAAGGGTGTGTCATATACGAGGATAATTTGGCGAAAGTTGTTGTCAATGGAAAAAAACTTAGTCATAAAAATCTGAAGCAAGAGATCGAGGGAGAATTGGAAAAACTTGATGTACCAAAGTGCTCAGAACTCAGGTTTCAAGGGAAATTCATAGGAATGGATGCCATTGATCAGAAAATATCACATCAAATATACTACGGTTGGAAGCTTTCAGATAGTTTAGTAAAATTTGTGTTACGAGCAAGGATGAACCAAATACCCTGCAACCAGCTGATCAATTTTTGGAATAAAGATCACGACAAAAAATGCTCGTTGTGCAACCATCACACAGAGTCGGTAGCCCATTTAATGAACTCTTGCAACAGATTTAAAGATCTTTACTCAAAACGACACGATAGGATAGTAGAAGCCATCTATCAAAAGATTCGTCGGTACAGTGAAACGTCAGTCAAGTTTGTTAACAGGATGGCAGAAACAGCATTTCCAAATTTACGAACTGAACTACAGCAAATCAATAACCGGAAGCCTGATTTGCTAGAGATAAAGTCTAACGAAAAAGAATGCGAGATCATAGAAGTAACTGTATGCTTCGATTTGTACATGTCAGAGTCATATGAAAGTAAAGCTAGGAAGTACCAACAACTCAAAAACATATTGAATCGGAATTGGATAAAGACAAATATAAGAATATTGTGCTTTGGATCGCTTGGAACTGTTCACCAAGACGCAAGGAAGAACTTAAGAGGATTAGGACTGTCGAGTGAGGAGGCAAAGTCTACAATGAAATGGTGCAGTGTATCTAATATGATATGTGGAATCATGATATGGCGAAACCGATGCAAATGGATTCACGGACAGACTGGAATTTGATGTTATGAGTATGCTGGACAAACATTTGACGTTGAGACATCTTAGTTAGCTCTCGTTAGTCAAATCATATCAGAATTTATTATTATTATTATTCAACTCTTCTCGTGGTCTTGATGATATACCAATGGTTTGTCTATGATCAGGCCACCTCCCGTGGCTTGAGATAATAGATCTTTAGTCTTTCTTGCTAAACTGTCATTTCTTTTCTTCTAGTGTTCTATTTCGTCCTATCTGTTGTAGTCCAAAACTTTTCTAACTATTATGGCAGTACCCAACAAACAAGCTTTCTGCAGAGGATCTAATCCTGGTTTGAAATTAATCTTTTCAAGATATTTTGCAACATTCTTGGTGACTATTCCTAAAGCACCAATGACAATTGGTATTATGTATACTTTTGTTACTTCCATGTTCCAAACTTTGAGAAGTTCATACTTCAGATCTGTATAATGCTCAAACTTTTCTTTCTCCTTCTTTTCAACTCTTGCATCGAAAGGGCATGCCACATCAATAACGTAACATGTTTTTCTTTCTTCTCCAGCAGAACTATGTCAGGTTTGTTATGGTCAATTTTTATTTCTGTTTGAATGGAACAGTCCCATAATAGTTTAACCTTTTCATTTTCTAAGACAGACATTTCTTTATCTACGAAATGTTCGTAGCTCTTTGCAGCGGTGGGAAATCCATATTTGTGGCACATCTGCCAGTGCAAGATAGCAGCAACTTTGTCATGCCTTGCTTTTTTATAATCGTTCTTATAATCGTTCTTTACATTCTGATACTACATGGCTGACAGTCTCATCTCTTTCCCCACATAACCTACACGACGGCGAAATGTCTTCTTTGTCAATGTTGTGTCTTATCCAATTCGTCCTAATTGCTTGATCCTGTGCAGCCATGATCAGTCCTTCTGTTTCCTTCTTCAAATACCCTTTCTGAACCCATAGCCAACTGTTGGCCTCGTCCCTTACTTCTTGTGTTTCCCTTAAAAAAACTGAGTGGAGTGGCTTGCTGTAATATCTCTCTTCTCGTGTTCTTCGTAGTCTTTCTTTCACAGTTTTGGGATTCTCATTTTCAGACATAACATCTTCTTTCACCACCTCTTGCAGTAACAGCTCTTCCTTTCCATTGATGTAGAAACCCAGGCTCGTCTTCTCAAGCATCACACATTATTCAACACTTATCAATCCTCGTCCACCTTTCTTGCGTTTCAAATAGGTCCGCTCTACATCTTCTTGGGGGTGCATGCTTCTATATATTGTTAGCAATTTACGGGTTTTTCTATCCATTTGCTGTAATTCTGCTTTTCGCCAGCCTACGATTCCAGCCCCATATCTAATTATGGAAACTGCCCTGGAATTTATCGCTTTGATCACATTCCTGCATTAAGACTCGACTTTAAAATCTTCCTGATCCGCCTAAAATATTCCTTTGACAACATTTCTTTCATTTCCGTATTCTATGTTGCATCGCATTGTATTATACCAAAGTATTTGTACCCATCATTGCTCTCTAGTGCCTTAATTGTCACTCCCGAAGGTAAGTCTATTCCATTACTGTCCACTACTTTACTGCGTTTCATTTCTAACATTGCACATTTGGAGATTCCAAATTCCATACCAATGTCCTTACTGTATATCCGGGTTGTTTCAACTAGTGAGTCTAATTCTATCAAGCTCTTTCCATATAGTTTTAAGTCGTCCATAAACAGGAGATGGTTTAGTTTTCCCCTGTTTCGGCCTAACGTATAACCAGCCTTCATATTGTTCAGGACATATTATTATTGTTATTATTATTATTATTATTATTATTATTATTATTATTATTATTATTATTATTATTATTATTATTATTATTATTATTTTTGGAAAGGATTAGCCTTACGGCCAAGAAAGACTTGTGTCTGTCAAATGACAGACATACGTCCAAAGAGTTGCCAATATTTGCCAACCCTATAAATTAATGTCCATTTAACACAAACTAAAATACAGATAATTAGTGCTTCTCTAGTCTGGCTGAATAATTCCAGATATAACTGTTCGTAGAATCGTCTCGCTTTCACATAACACTGTTCTAATCATTTCACTGGCAATAAAGTTCACTTTCTCATCATCTTCGATCATCTTCCTTATCTGCTTGATCAGCTCCTTTCCTTATTATTATTATTATTGTCCTTTCTTCACGCCGTTTTGTTGTTTGGCGGCTTTTTCTGGGCAGCGGATTGAATCCCTCAATCTTAGGTGTCCAGAGTCCTTCTAATTATCTTCGCCGTGCCAAGTACACAAGTCTTTTGTAATAAAGATGTCATCTGTCCCATTTCAAGTTGCTCAACATATCTCTTAAAGTTTTTGCTCAGCGTACCAAGAGCTCCGATGATAATTGGTATTGTCACCACTTTCCTGACATTCCATAGTTTTGCCACTTCCCTTCTAAGATCTTCGTACTTTTCCCTCTTCTCCTCTTCTCTTTCGATCACTCTTCCATCAAACGGGCACGAAACGTCAATGATTTTGCACTCATTTTTCTCTTTATCGTGTATTACGATGTCAGGTCGGTTGTGATTCAACTGCTGATCCGTTTGAATTCTAAAATCCCATAAGATCTTTGACTTTTCATTCTCTAAAACACCTTCTGGAAGATGATCATACCATTTCTCTGTACAATCGAACCCATATTTCTTGCAAAGCTCCCAGTGAATTACTTTCCCAACTCTATCATGCCGCCAATTCTTGTACTGGTTCTGGGCCAACTTTTCGCATTCAGCCACTACATGCGCAATAGACTCTTCTCTTTTGCCACACATTCTGCAAACAGGTGAAACATCCTGTTTATCTATGCGGCTCTTCATAGCATTCGTCCTCAACGCCTGATCTTGGGCTGCCATCAACATCCCCTCTGTCTCCTTCTTCAGAGATTATTATTATTATTATTACTATTATTATTATTATTATTGTTATTATTATTATTATTATTATTATTATTATTATTATTATTATTATTCTCGGTTGTCCTTTGGAAAGTTTGTGCTGAAGAAGATTTTTATCGAAACGTCCGAATTTTAGCAGTTGTGTTTTCTTATTATTATTATTATTATTATTATTATTATTATTATTATTATTATTATTATTATTATTATTATTATTATTATTATTATTATTATTATTATCATTGTTATTATTATTATTGTTATTATGTTCAATTTTCATAGTTAAACCTGGACGTATAAGCTTGAAATCAAATTGCAACTAGCTAGATTTCCAGTACTTTTCGCAAAATCCTTGCTGTTCCTAACAATACTGTCTTTTGAATTTGAGCTGTCTTGATTGAAATTCCAATTTCCTTGATTCGGCTTTTCAACATTGTTGGCACAGTTCCCAATGCACCTATCACAACGGGAATTATTGCAACTTTAACATTCCACAATTTGCTGACTTCTCTCGCTAAATCCCTGTAATTGTCAATCTTTTCATCTTCCTTCTCAGCTACTTTATTGTCGCTTGGGCATGCTATATCTATCAATTGGCACTCTCTTGTTTCTTTGTTAAGAACTGTGATATCAGGTCTCCTAGCACCGATCATTCGATCAGTTTGAATTGTGAAGTTCCATAATATTTTACATTTCTCGTTTTCCATAACATTTTCAGGCTCATGATCATACCATTTCTCTACATGTTCAGTCTATCCCATTTTTCTTGCACAACTCCCAATGAACTGCTTTGCCTACGTTGTCGTGTCTGATCTTGTATTCCGTCCGGGCACGAATTGGATAAAGAGCAATGTTGATAAAGAAAGTATACCATCAAAATGCAGAGTGTGCGGGGAAAGGGACGAGACAATTGCACATATAGTATCTGAATGCCAAAAATTAGCACAAAGAGAATACAAAAGCTGGAGACATGACAAAGTGGCAGCCGTCATTCATTGGTACCTGTGCAAGAAATTCGGATTCGAGAGCGACGACAAGTACTACAACCATATCGTCACAAAAGAAAATAGGGTACTTGAAAATGATGAAATATTATTATTGTGGGACTTCTCTATTCAGACTGAAACTTGCATTGATCATAACAAACCAGACATCAGGTTGAAGAACAAGAAAGAAAAGACCTGCCAAATAATCGAATGCCCATTTGACACTCGAGTGAAGCAGAAAGAGGAGGAGAAGCTGGACCACTATAACGGACTAAAGTATCAAATTTTGAAAATGTGGAAGGACGAAGTAAAGAAATTTGCAATAATACCAGTTGTTATGGGCGCACTTGAGGTAGTCTCAAAACGATTCAAGAGTTACATTGCAGCATTAGACTTTGACCCAGGTGTACAACCATTACAGAAAGCATGCCTCATAGGCACAGCCAGGATTGTGAGAAAAGTACTGGACATAAGAGAATGAATAGCAGAAGACTTTTTATGTTTTCGATGCAGACAGTACGCACACTTTTTAAGTTACGGGATGTAACCTGAAAGTGGGCAATGCATTGCCAGTTACACAGTGATAATTACTGAAATAACAATAATAATAGTAATAATTGCGGTCAAGGATCTGTCAGAATCTGCAGTCAAGATATTAAAATGGAATTCGGAGTAAACAAATGTTCTGTGTTGACCATGAAGAGAGGCAGGAAAATAGAAAGTAGTGTTGTGCTTTTACCATCTGGAGATAAACTTGGTGACCCTGCAGGAGGTGGATATAAGTGCCTTGGAATTTTGGAAAATGACAAGATCTTGGCCAGGGGAATGAAAGAACACGTGACGGCATTGTATAAGAAAATTTTGAAGTTGCTGCTTCAAACAAAGCTTAACATAAATTGGTCTACTCAATAAAATCGATAATGTCAGGTTGTTTCTAAGCGATACCCATCGAAATGTTAGTGTTTATGGCATTTCCGAATCGCACACAACTCCCAATATACGTGACGAGGAACTTGAAATTGATGGATACGCTCTGGTGCGAAAAGATAGAGAAAATGGGGAGTATGGTGGCGTCCTCTGTTTCATTCGTTCTGATATTAAATATATATATTTTATTTTATCCTCTGCATATCCGCAGTAGTGTTATGAAATCAAGAAATAGGCCTTATTGAACCAAACATAACATGCATAATTATTGAATATATTCATTACTTGATACCATGTTGATACTATGGATTTATGTATGTGAAACAGTAGTTTCTTAATGTGTTTCATTCGATTACTTTGTATAACCAGTTGGCGCATTGCAAACCTTTATATAATCCCTTTTCTTCTAATTTAGACAAATATTTGTTTTGCGTTCGATTCATTTTAGCAAACTACGTTCCCAGTTCCGTAACAGCTTGCACTTGTTTATTTGTTGCGTTTCTGCAACCCAGAAGGTCACGGAAGTGCATTACACCAACGTTGGAGTAAATGTTCATGTAAAGCACCCAATACGACCACTTTAGGTCGTATTGGGTGCTTTACACCAACATTTCCCTAAAATTAACTGAGACTCATCAAAATCTCAGACAACATTTCACTATGCAGAAATCGGTTAACCGTAAAGCTATGACTACTACAATTGTGACCCAAAAATTGATTCAATGTTCTCTTTGACCAACATGATTTGTGGGAGTGTGATAAAGCCTGGTTTTCATATGATCGCAAGCGGCGTAAGGATCGATGAAAATAGTGACTTACGATCTTTGCGATCCTTGCATCTTAATGGAAACTGCTTTAAAATTTGCTGCGATCCTTGCGATCCTTTCATTTTTTTTCATTTAAATCATATTTAAAGTTGGTATTTACAATAGTAGATAATAAAATACTAATTCACACCAACTATTTACAAGAAAGATATACTTTATACAAAAGAAAGAATCATTAGCGGCATATTTTGCAGGTGCATTTATCACCAGCCTAGTCTTTGATCCTCTTTTTGAAAGCCGCAAGTGTTGGCTGATTTTTAATAGTATCATCAAGGGTGTTCCAGAGGAAGCTCCCTCTAAAGGACAGTGATTCTTGCCCATAGCCCTGTGTCTTTATTTGCGGCAGTTTACAAAGATTTTGTATTCTTGGATCATAAGTTACCATGCTTCTTTTCATGAAATTCCCATACAAGCGATGGGTTAAGATGATTCATAGACTTGTAGATTTCTGTCAAGAGTTTCTGCAAGTTTCTAACATGTATACAAAAACTGCCACTGCGCGTGAGCAATGTTTCGAAGGGACATTCGTATTCTTTATAGATGATCCGAAGGGCACGTTTGTGTGTGCGGTCAATCTCTTTGTTTGCACCTTTGTTGCAGAATAGCCAGATCAAAGGGCAATAATTGAAGTTCGATAAGATAACCGCGTTGCAAATTGTTAATGCCTGTTCTCTAGAAATATACGTATTTAGCCTAGAAAAGGCACTGATTTTCTTGTTGACTTTTGAACATAACGTTTTAACATGCTTGTTAAACTGTAATTTGTTGTCAACTTCAATTCCTAGCAATTTAACATGATCTGTTGCAGATAATTTGTTCTCATTGATATTAAGTCGCAGTCTTCTCTGGCCTTTCAAGCCAAGGAACATAAGCTGGAATTTTTTTGGGTTTGTAACCATTCCATTATTTGTAAACCATTCCAGCAATCTACTGAGATCACTTTCCAGATTGGCAACAATTTCATGTAGGTTTATCCCACATGAGTAAATGCTTTTATCTTCTGCAAAATTACAGATCTCCGAGTCTAGTCTCATGAGACACAGATCATTGATGAATATGTTAAAGAGCAAAGGACCTAAGACAGATCCCTGTGGTACCCCAATTTTTTATTCCTTTTGCGGTACTTGCAATCCTTGCAATCCTTGCGATCCTTGCGATTTGAGTTAGAAAAAATTCCATCTCTGCGATACTTGCGATCCTTGCGTCAAGAGATTTTTTAATGGAGACCGTTTGTTTCAAAACTCGGCGATCCTTGCGTCAGTTGTTCATCCGGGATGTTCAATAAAGCCTCTCTTTAGCCACACTGGCCTAACTTTTACAGATTCTCGTATGATTTCAAGATGGCGTTCGCGACTGAAGAAAACCTCGCCTTCATAGAAGAAGTACAAAAGTACGGCTGCATTTACAACAAATATAATAGTGACTTTAAGAATAAGTTTAAGAAATACAACTGCTGGGCAAGAATTGCAACAAAATTTGATATTACTCCGGAAGATGCAGAGAAGAGATTTAGGAACATCAGGACAGCCTACTGCAGATATCTGAAGAAAAGAGAGAGTATGCCATCGGGTTCTGGCAGAGATGCCGTGCCAAGCATTCCAAAGAACGCCCGACAACACCTTTCTCGAGGAGTTTTGCCTCATTTTGATGCCCATATGTATAGGAAAATGACCAGAAGTGAATATGTTTGACGACTTTGAATGTTTTTTGCGAGAAGGAGGTGTTACTTTTCCGTGTCAATTCAATTCTAAAATGTAGTGGATTTATCTAAGAAACATTTAAAACTAAATTTGTTTTGAGTTAAACTCCTTGGTAAACTCCACAAATTTGGACAAGAGTGGTGGTCTTATTTGAGAGAATTTCCATTGTATTTCGGTACAATCTTTCGAACTCATTGTCTTTGACGTCACTGGCAGCGCCTCCAAGACCATGACATTTGGAAAATGCGGGAGAGCGTAGAAGTTGTTTTGAAAACGGCATGGTCTTTGTGCTACTTGCTTCAAGAAACTTTGTAATTCTGAACGAAGCAATAAATTACCAAGCAGAGCACCAGTTATCCATTTTACCACTAGTGAAGGACAATATCTGAGTTTCTTGTTCGAGGTGCATTCATGTTTTTGCAACAAACCGGCCAAAAGAAAGACACGACAGAAGAAGAACATCCGCTTGTTTAGGCCACATCTTCGAAGGAAGAAGTTTTGCATGCTTGTGGGTCCAAGAACTAACTTTCGTTTTTGACAGCAGATGTCTTTAATGGACAAATGGAGAACACATGATAGAGAATATCTTATTTGCACTGGACAGTGAGTTCCATTTGTTGGACATATGGGTTCACTACTCAATGAAGAGAGTTTGTAAACTTCTGAAACTTTTCTGGAAACTTCATCTTTTTCTGAAAAATATTGGCTCCAAAAATGACAGACAAGATACTAGGAGGATGATGTCTATTGAAATTGAAATGATTACTTCCGATGGACAAGTGCAATGACAGCTATTTTGATGATTTTCAGAAACTAATTAACAAGCTTAGCAATACAATAGTGTCCACAAGGTAAAATGGGCACGCTGGGGGCATAATGGGATGACTAAAAATTGAAAACAATTTTAAAATGCTGATTCACAGATTTTGCTCTTAACAGGTAAAAATTCAATGTTTTCTAGGTGTCAAAATTTTTTTTTTTTTTTTTTATATATATTTATATATTCAATCCAAAAATTTACGTTACAAATTACCTAATACACTACTCAAACTACTTTACAATACTACGACGACGATACCAAGAGGAGCAAAATACTATGACAACCCCGAGGCCTTAAAAAAAAGAAAAATTTAAAAAGAAAAACATTTAAACGAAAACCAGACATAATTATTAAGAAAGATATGGATAACAAAAAAAAAAAAATAAAAAATAAAATAAAATAAAAAAATAAACAAAACAAAAAGGGTGTTGCAAAGAAAGAGTGCTTGGTGGCTGCGTGGTTTGTAGCAGAGTTTGGAAAGAGCTTAATCTAGACGACCGGTTTCCTTAATGAATCTTAACGTTAGCTCGAGTATATTCCTGTTAACATCATTAGGGAGGTTTTCATCACCATACAATAAGAGCTGCGCTAGAACCTCATTTGAAAGATTAGCATACCCAAATGGTCGTAACAGTGGAAGAATTTCAGCAAGGAGGTTTTGTCGTTGAACCACAAAAGATGGGCAAAGCAACAAAAAGTGCTCCGTATCCTCAACACCATCGTTCGTAGGGCACATTGGGTTTATAGTGTCCTTAAAATTATGCCTGAATTTGTGAAAATTCAATTTGCTGAGACCCACTCTAAGCTGAGTAAGATGTGATAATCCCATTGGGTCATGAATCCCGAAAACAGATTTTGCAGGGGGGCGGATAATTGACAAAAGTTTTTTCTTAAAAACAGTGACAGACGGTGCAAGTCTAATCTCTGGGTCAAGTTCATTCCATTCAGTAAGGCAACTAGGTTAGAAACTAGACTTGAATTTTTCTGTTCTTGCCCTTATTCGCCCTATGACATCCGGATTGCGAAGAGTGTAATGCGACTGCTGAAGAAGGGGGATTGGTTCTGTCATATAAGAAGGTGTTAGATTATTCACAATTTTGTAGAGCAGCGTGAGACGTCTGCTCCACCTTCGTGAATTCAGTGACTCCCAGCCTAGCTCTGCGTACAGATTCGCTCGCGAAGTTCCTCTCCATGTTCCTGTTACAGCCAGGGCAGCAGAATACTGGACGGACTCTAACTTTAACCCTTGCTTACCCATTTTACCCCTGCTGCAGTGCAACACGATGTATCATCAATTTTCATTTCTGCTGAGTTGGAAGGTACATTAAGGCTTTAGTGATTTAAGCATATTCTTCATGAGATGCAGCTGTTGGAAAGAGAAGTCTTTGCAATGTTTTCTTTGACTTTTATTCTTTGACATCACTTGAAATGGCATTATTTGGAAGTCAATCATTCTTATGAAATTATCCTTCCTGTTCTGTCAGATTCAAATGCCAATCGTTAATGTGCAACAAGAAGTTAAGTATAAAAGGTCTGTTATTTTAGTGATTCCTGTTACTTTTCCTTCTTGAGTGATTCTAAGAATGCCAAACAGTAATCATGATAACTTAAAAAATTTTGACACATGGCTTTGGTGTGGAGGGGAGCAGGGATATCAAACTTTGAAATTACTAGAAAGAGATATCAATTAGCTTTGACCAAAGAAAATCTTTGGTGGCTATACATGTAGTTATTCTTGTTGATTTTCATGAATTATCAACGTTTCCAAACCTCCAACCTTTGCGGATTAAATTCAGAAGAAGATTCAGGCTGTCTCAGAATTTAAAAGCATTAAAGATTTCAATTTTGTGATGATTCAATTGCTACTATGTTACCTTCTTCACATCACATGAACAAAATCAAAAGTATCAATTACTACAGCACAGTAAAAAGTTTCTTATACTTTGGAATAGTTTCTTCATTCAATGATTAATTTGCAAAGGTGATATTCCATCAGTCTTGCATCAGTCTCCAGGCATTGTAATAAAAAAGCATTTCATTCTTCGTTGTTGTCACTTATGCTACATCAGGGTCGTGCTTGATAACGATAAACTTGCTCTTTTTGAGAATCCTAAAGTGGAGCAAATAGAAATGTCCAGCAAATGCCCTTGCTGCATAATAAATCTCATCCAGCTTTTTAGAGAGTTGCCCTGATGAATTTCGACCTGTTTTATACAGACGGTATGTTGACGACACGTTTTGCTTTTTTCATAAGAAAGAACATGCTGAAAAGTTTCTTGATTTTATCAATAGTCAACATCCGAAAATTAAATTTACAGTTGAGTTCGAAAATGATAACTCTATTCCGTTTCTTGACGTCCTTGTGACTAGCCTGTACCGAAAAAAGACTTACACTGGTTTATACTCTGATTTTGACAGCCTTGCCCCTGATAAGTATAAAACGAATCTTATCAGTGTCCTGATATTTAGAGCCTTTCAAATATGTTCCTCGTATGTCAGTTTCCACCAAGAAATTACTCGTATCAAGGATATTCTGTGTAAAAATCGTTTTCCAAAGACTTTGATTGATCGTATCATTAAGTCCTTCCTTGATAAAAAATATGAGACTAAAACTAAAGAAAAAGTTCCGGAAAATGAGAAGGATGTTGTTATATTTTGTATGCCGTATTTAGGTCACTACAGTTTACAGGTGAAAACCAAACTTAATAAACTCGTTAAACGTTGCTACCCGGATATTGATTTTAAGTTATTTTTCGCTGTCCTAGACGTATTATGTCCTATTTTCCATTTAAAGACCGCTTGTCTACTCTTTTGTGCTCGGCAGTGGCGTACCCAAGGGGGGAAGGGGGGGTCCGGACCCCCCCACTTTTCAAAAAGTTGGTCCTCAAGATTCGCACAAAAATGTAATAAAATTGGTGGGGGGGGGAGTTGCACAGATCCGTCAAGAAGTGGTCTCTGAGATCCTTGAAAAGCAAGCACAGAATGGCTTTTCAAGGGTTCGCAGCAAGGTTTTGCTTCCTAAGAAATGCTTGAATACTGCTGGAAGAGGCATTCTAAGCCAAAGTAGAATGCTTATTGTCAAAAATTTCCCTGGGGTCTTGCCCACAGACCCACTAATTGTTATATCTCAGCTTGAACATGCCACTGGCTATAGGGATCCCTGTTTGCTGCCTTGGTTGAAACAATCTCATCAAAATGATTTGAAGAGTTGTACCATCACGTGCATGAAATGATACAAATGGCAACAACAATTTCTTTTGCTGAAGCTTCTTGCAAAAAATGAGGCCATCGACCGACTAGACAATTACAAAGTAACGAAAGAAGAAATTTCCTCGAATAATAAGATCGAAAGACCAGACGGACCAGAGGCAAATCATTTTGCACTAAGCTTAGAGAAACAATTTGTAATTTGTCTTTGACATGTTGGACTGGTCGCTGGAACAACTTTTCTTCTTTCACTTTACTAGAGTAATTTCCAATGATGGGTATAAATTTTCACTGCAAATTTAAAAAACGACCTCTGTCTATTTGCTGTTGATTGCAGCTATGTTTACGACTCAAAATGTAGCTGCAAAGGGCGTTTCCCTCATTTTCCGAGCGCCTGAAGGGCGTGGTCATTAAAAATTTTCTGGGGCTACGCCCCAGACCCCCTCACCCTTCAAGTGCTGCGTACGCCTCTGGTGCTCGGGTGTGGTGTATAAATTTGAGTGTCCTGACTGTAATGCCAGGTATTACGGGAAAACTTGTCGTCATTTGGCTACACGCTGCAGAGAGCATTTAGGAGTAAACAAAGTTGGCAAAAAGATCAAAGTGACTCCCTCAGCGATTTCTGAGCACCTTGATCAATGTAGACATAATGCCTCTATTGAAAATTTCTCCATTCTTAATAGAACCAATAACAATTCTGAGTTACTCTTTTTTGAAAGCCTCTTAATCCTAAGGGACAGGCCATCTCTCAATAACAAGTTTTCTTCTGTTCCTCTCGTATTATTCTAACTTCCTTAAAAAATGTTTGCTCCTTCCTTTTCATTTTAATTATTTACACCTGCTTTTTCATGTCTGTTCCAATTCCCGTGTTAGTTCTTGTTTACTAATTAGGCTGTCTATTATACGCGCTATTTATTTCCTTTGTATCGTATTCATTTATAATGTGGTTCGATCGTCAGTAATTTTTGGGGGTTCTGAAGATGAAGCATTGCATGCTTTGAAACGTTAACGATAGCATACAAGTCAAATCTTTCAATAGGGCACAGGGAAACCCATAAATCTTCCAATTTCACGCTTATCAGCCAATGGTGTTGCCGTATTCTCGTCACATGACCGAAAATAAGCTCTTTGAGACGAATTTTCGAGTACCCTTACGAAAATCAAAATGGACATTCGAGTAATAAAGATACAGAGCTGCTTTTGCCACGAGTCGATTCTACAGGCCTTACTCCATATTTTACATTTTGCATTTCAAGAAAATCTCATCAGGGATCAGCACTACATTGAATTTCATGCAACCAAAAATAGGCCTATATTCAAATATCATTTGGGAACGCAACAAATAAGATACAGCTTCCAAAATTTCACACCTTACGTGAAATATAGCAAGGAATAAGCTGAAGATGTTTCTTTGCTTCAGTTTCCCAAATCCTTGACGAGTCTCAGCTATTTGCGACGAAGAAAGCTATTGGGCCTACCTTCATCCACTGCATAATGCCATTATTCTGTTTCAAATCGGCTTCTTTGCTGTAGCAAGGTAGCAGAGCTATTCACCAACAACATAACACCAATTTCCACTATTCTCCGCTGAAAAAGTGCCATCAACTTTCGTAAAACGCGATGAACTTTCAACAGCTCTTCGCCACACTATCTATTCCAAGTTTTGAAACAGTGTGCTCACGTGGAAAAATTTCTGTTATTGTGAAAGCGCTCTTGATGTCATGGTCAAGAGATAAGTCTCGTATCACCCTCTCTCTGCAAAGACTTGGCCTTTGTTTTAGTATGAAAAAGTGCAAGGGATTGAGGCCGGGCTTTCAAAATTACCTTTATTTTCTAAAAAAAGGAAAATAGTGAATGCATATTTCAAATGAATTCGAATTATTCAAATGACAGGGGGCCTAGGTATCTTCGCAAGCTCCAATACCCTTTAACTTCCATGAAAAAAACCCTCATATTCATTCAAACTATTCTGAAATATGCATTCACCATTTTCCTTTTTTTAAGAAATACAGATAATTTTGAAAGCCCGGCCTCAATCCCTTCCACTTTTTCATACTAAAACAAAGGCCAAGTCTTTGTAGAGATATGATGATACGAGACCTACCTCTTGACCATGACATCATGAGCGCTTTCATAATAACAGAAATTTTTCCACGTGAGCACACTGTTTCCAAACTTGGAATAGATAGTGTGGCGAAGAGCTGTTGAAAGTTCATCGCGTTTTACCAAAGTTGATGGCAATTTTTCAGCGGAGAATAGTGGAAATTGGTGTTATGTTGTTGGTGAATAGCTCTGCTACCTTGCTACAGCAAAGAAGCCGATTTGAAACAGAATAATGGCATTATGCAGTGGATGAAGGTAGGCCCAATAGCTTTCTTCGTCGCAAATAGCTGAGACTCGTCAAGGATTTGGGAAACTGAAGCAAAGAAACATCTTCAGCTTATTCCTTGCTATATTTCACGTAAGGTGTGAAATTTTGGAAGCTATATCTTATTTGTTGCGTTCCCAAATGATATTTGAATATAGGCCTATTTTCGGTTGCATGAAATTCAATGTAGTGCTGATCCCTGATGAGATTTTCTTGAAATGCAAAATGTAAAATATGGAGTAGGGCCTGTAGAATCGACTCGTGGCAAAAGCAGCTCTGTATCTTTATTACTCGAATGTCCATTTTGATTTTCGTAAGGGTACTCGAAAATTCGTCTCAAAGAGCTTATTTTCGGTCATGTGACGAGAATACGGCAACACCATTGGCTGATAAGCGTGAAATTGGAGGATTTATGGGTTTCCCTGTGCCCTATTGAAAGATTTGACTTGTATGCTGTTAACGATATGGGTTAAAACGATTAAAAACATGGACTTGTCAGATATGGGTTAATATCAACTGGATTTGTCAGATATGAAGTAACCAATCTTTTTTGTGTGTCTTCCTACTGGTTCGAAGAGAAAAAATGAGTATCATTGTCGCTGTTTTACTATTACAAATCTCATCCAGTCTCACATGGAATTTCATGTGCTAAAGAAACTGATCAAGGACAATAACATAAATCTAGTGGCAGTAGGCTTCGCATTTATAGGCAAAATGATAAAAGCTGATGAGTTTTTTGTACAAGACAGTCTTGATAAATATTATTCCACATGTCTCCTATTTCAATGCCAGAACTTCCCTATTGGTTGAAGTGCATCAGCAACGGAGAAAATTTATGATGCTTTATGATTGTTTACTTTTAGGCCGAACCCAAAAAAAATTCTCAGAACGCGCAAGTCAAAGTTTTGTCATTATTCTTCTTGCATTTGAGCCGAAACGGCTAGCAACGCACTCAAAAATAATTCCGTTTCCATAAACTTCAAATAAACTTATTGGAATGTAGTAAATTTAGTAGGGGTCAACATCTATTTTCCGACTAAAAAGCAAACACGTTTGCGAAAGGAAACACGTAAAGTTAACGAGGAATAAACGGTCATGGCTCTGGAGCAACAATTGCCTTTGAAAACTGTGGAAAAATGGCAAAAGCTACAGCAAAACTGCGAACATTTCTAGAAACTAGATGCGTACAGCTATTGCGTTATATATCCAAATTGAGAATTTCTGCCTTAGTTTAGGAAATAATGCACTGTGAAAAAGATTTGGGTAAATTTAGGCCAAGAAAAGTTGATTTTCTTGAAACATCGAGGACAAGTTTAAGACGAGAAAAATACAACTTTATTTGGTCAACAGTTCGTATAAAGAGACTAAATAGGTCAAAATCCAAAAGTTTGAACGAAATTGCTATGAAACCAACGACAAACGTTAACTTTACGAAAAAGTCTGCTCACCTGCCGTGCTGCATCCAAAGTTTGTAAACAGAGTTGTCCACGGCCTTTGAAAAGTTTGATAAACCAAGAAACTTTGAGTCCAAAACTCTCAAAGAAGTTAAAAAGAGCTATTGCGTTATATCTCGATATTTCATTTTGCGACACTTGGTACGACTGTTGATGCCATTTATTACAAAATTTTACTTTCGCGCCACAGCTTTCATGCAACAGAGGCCGGAAGTCACGTCAGAATTCAGGCTTGTTGTTGTCGGGCGTGCAAAGGAATTCGCAACTTTAGAGTGACTCTCCACTCTCATCAGTAATCGAAGAGCCATGTCTAATTTTAAATCAAGCAGCCAGATGCCTGGCGATGATGATGCTGGGACTGACGAAGAAGACATGTTTTGTTCTGATGACGATGAGGCAGAAGATGCAGTTGTTGTGGAAGACTTAATGGAAAAGCATGACAAAGAGTCAGCTGGTGAAATCAAAGATTCCTGTGCCATTGCTGGGAAAGCTGAAACCCAGGCCAGTACAGCATTTTGCCAGCACAACAAGCAGTGTCATGTGAAAACAGAGAAAGCATCCTAATATCTGATGGTCTGGATAACCAAGAACAGCAGCCATCAGACAAGCAAGTAAAGAGTACATCAAAGAAAAAGCGGGATACAAACGTCAGGGGTGGAAAACAAGCAGCCTCCAAGGCAGAAAGCCGGGGAAAGACTTTGGTTGGTACAAAGAAAAAGCCAGCTAAGTTGGCGCTAGATCCTGCTCTTATGCAAACAGCTGAATCTGTTGCGGAGGCAGGTAAGAAACTGAGACTTGAGCAAGAGAATTTCCCAGGGAGAAAAGTGGGAATTACAGATAAAGATGATGAAGACAGCCTCTTTTGTCAAAGCTTGGCCAAAAGAATGAAACAGCTATCATCACGGGCAAAAGCCTTTGTTAGAATCCAAGTGGAACAAATTATGTTTAATGTAGAGTTCAATGGGCAGTCAATGTTTGTTGGAGGCGTATATGGAGAAGACCTGCCTTTCAGCATGATGTATTTTCATCTACCCAAAACCAGCCTTCGTATCCAGGTTTTCTTGAGCAAGTTTTACGATCAAGCATCCCCAGCTCTGAAGAAAAGATGTATAGTGAGCATACTACAACTTCAAGGAGATCAGAGTACAATTTGACAACTTTTTGAAACATCTTTGCATACAAACTCTGAAGTATTTGACACTGTCTCGTGTTTTATTTTTGTATATCTCATAAGGAGCTATGACAAGTTTGTAATATCTATCATAACATTGAGGAAGAAGCAATACTGGAGATAGCACAAGAAATTGTTATTTATGTTAAGTTGCTGTATGTATGAGGCCACAGTCATGGACATGATGCAGCTGCCATGGAACTACCCCATCAGGGCTATTGAAATAAGTTTTGAAGGTATCTCTGGTAATGGCAGCATCATTTGAATATTTGAATACCTGTTTCCACTTATCCTACGGCATTGGACCATCCCATTTTGATCATTCTGCGTAACGCTTCGCCATGTTCCAGGGATAAAATTTCCAGAAGAATCTTTGCTATCTATGAATCCGGCAGGAATGTAGCCTGCATTCTCGGTTAGGCATACACAGGCTTTGATTATTTTATCAACAAGGTCCTCCTTGGCTTTTATTGGTCTCCTGAAGATCCCTCCATTTGACTTAAAGGATACAAAAAGAATTTTCTATCGTTCGTCTAACCCTTGATAATCGATAATTACAAACTCTCTGTTGTTCCTGTAATTTTTTTCCAGGGTATGGCTTCAAAAGCCAGGGCTTGAGTGGAAAAATATCATCTCCTAGCGGCACATATGGTAGACTTTTTTCACCATAGTTTGTGGCACATGAGATACTAAGAATTGTTGGAATATTATCAAATGATTTGCCAATGTTTGAATTAGCCAGAATCGATGCATCATTTTCTCCTTCTAGCGGCCAAATGTCCACAAATGTAAAACAGTACCTTACATCAAATATTCCTAACAATACTATATTGTGAAAATTTTTTGTAGTTGAATGTGGCAGAGTCAGCATTCTGTGGGCATTGGATCATGATATGTTTGCCATCCACTGCTCCAAGACGGTTAGGAAAGTTCCACTCTTCTTCAAATCCTTTCCCGATTCCAACCCATTCTTTAGTGGATTTGGGAGGACAATCATAGGTCTCACTAAGTGCTTCCCAGATGCCATCACGTGTCTCTCGAAGCATCCTAGAAATAGTTCCTCTCCCAATGCGAAACGAAAATGATTGAGATTGTTGTAAACCCCCTGTGGCGAAGAAGCGAATGGTCAGCATTAATCTTTCTGCAGGTGAAATGGGATTCCTTGATCTACATGGTTGCTTGGCAATAAATGGACCTACCAGTGTCAGAAGATGCTCAAACCGCTCAGGGGTCATTCTTGTGAACCTGTGAATAAAGCAAACAAGAAAATATTTAAGACAATGGCAAGAACATATCCCATGGGTGCTTGTTTACTCAGGTTAGGGGTGCTAAGATTGGGGTACAAAACATCATCCCAAAAATGATTTCTCGCAGGAAAATAAACAAAAAACTAGATTTATCGCACTTCACTACATGCCATAATATTACGATCTAAGTCGAAGGAAAAGTTTCATGGAATTCATAGGTAACTGTTACCCAATTTCTAGACCCAAAAATAACTTGATACTTGATCATCCTAGCCTAAACATACCAGAGTAAACACCTTCGACAGACTTCAAAGAGAGGGAGGCCAACAAGCACCATGGCCTTATCTATTTAGGCCTTACCTGAAAAAGTACTCCCGATCGTGGATCCGCAGCTCCTGTGTCAAAGTGTGATGTGCACCAAGTTCTGCCCTCCTCTGAAGAAATTTCCTCACCCAAAACCTATGCTTTCGTTGTGTTCGACGATCTCTCATTCTTTTCAGTAAAGAAATCATAAGAAAATAGCTCGATTGCAGTAGGAATCGCTGGCTAATACCCGCCATTTAGATAAATTGAATTTGGCGCGTCGTTCAAATTGTTGCGATCCTTGCGAACAAATGGAAACCGCTTTGTCGCAAGAATCGCAAGAATCGCAACGATCGCAAGTCACAATCTTGAGCGATCTTTGCGTCGCTTGCGATCCTTGCGATCACATTGAAACCGGGCTTAATCTAACTATCAGTGGTGAGCTACTATCCAAATATAACCTCTGCATTGGACGTTGCAAGATAGCTGTCTCTCACGTTCCTCGAAATTCACTTGAGTTTATTTTATACTTTTGAATGCTGGGAACATAACAACATACCAGTTTCTTGATACATTCAATCTGAGTTGACTCTTCGTTTTCACCATAGCATTTGACATGCAAAGCAGAATTTTTGTCTTCGTCCAATATACTGATATCAGCTCCAGCATCGAGCAAAAGCTGAAAATAAAGACAAAGACCACTTTGTATGAGCTTTCAATCGATACTCGAATAACACAATTCCTAGCAATGGTATGTACGACGGTTTGAGACAGAGTGTTGTGCTCTTTGCTTCTTTTTTTCATGTCTCGTTCTTTTTTCCTATCGTAATTCATTGGTAAATCGTTTTAGATTTTGATGATACCATGGAGACGTCATAGCATATGGAATCCAATGGCATCGTTCTCGTAGTGTCGTTAAGTATTCAGAAAGTAGTGTAATTATAGCAAATTTGCAATGTAAATAATTACTGGAATGTAAAGAAGATTCATTTGTTTCTACAGACGGTCTATTTGCGGTTAGGACTATCCCATTCTTTGATCATTCGTTTGAAAATGTTGAAACTTTCTGCTGTCTGGATTTCATTTGGTAATTCGTTCCAAACCTGAGGCCCTGGTGACCTAAGGTCATTTCAGCACGATTTCAGTTAGGCCGAAACCCTAACGCTCTGGTTTGGAGATGGAGGAAAGTTTGGACTTTCAAGATTAAGCGTCATATCTTCAGGGTTGCATTTTATTTTCAAGCTCCTTTCGCTATTGTCTCATAATATCATTGATTTAAGTAGATTTTACGTTTCAGGAGAACTTACGTAAGAAAAAAATCTATCAGTCAAAAAAGGTTGAGGCTAGACTGATTACGATGACGACCATATAATCAGTCTAGGTTGAGGCAGTAAAGAATATTCATTTAAAATTATGCACCTCCATAGTTGCGACGTCTTTCACTCGATGAAGTGGTGTTGCACCTCGGTAGTCTAGCAAGTTTACGTCGACCTTTTGCGCTAGCAGTATCTAAAAAACATAAAGTAAATCCAGTAAGGTGGAGTAATAGTAAAGTTCCTATGAACATAAGTGACAATAATCGTCAACATGAGATAAGCAGTTGACTTTCCGTAGTGAAATTTTAGTCTTATAATCTAACTGTTGATTGAGATGAAAACTTGCGACAACTCTTTGTCGCAAAATGATTATTATTATTACAGCAATGATGCAATTTGATTGGCTAAGAGCGAGATTTTTGCTGATGAAGCTGCCGAGCGAGCCCCCGTCTTTTGCGTTTGATTTTATGGAGGAATGGCGGTTCAAATCATCGCAAAGCTGTGGCAGATTGACGTCGTGTCAAAGTAAAAGTTTCAAAGCGCTATTTGTTGAAATGTTGTGCGAGGAGAGGAAAGATTTGTATGTGCAACAACTGGGTGTAGCCTAGGAAACTAGAATTACATTCTACATTCTGCTTCGCTTTCCTTCGGAAATTTTTTGAACTCAAAGAAGCTTCGAACAGCAACAGCAAAATGGCATCGGAAACGTCCTATTGCCTGTTTGCCTCGTAACAAAACAAAAGGTTTTCTCTCCAACCGAGACCTCAAATCAAACTGGTTTGGCGGGAAAATATTCGTCATTTCTTTGTCTGATCACCAGAATCCAGAGTTGAGTGGATATATCAATGTTTTTCTGACTTTAAGAGATGAAAACTTCGAAATATGGTGGACTTATTTTGAAGGGAACAAAATTCATGACATCGCTGGTAGAGATCTGGATGGGATAAATGTTTTGACTGGCAGAAATATCGGCTAAATGGTGTTATTTGATGTACTTTGTGTTACCTTTGAAAGAAGATTCGAAGGAGAATCTACAAATTTAGATAAATTGACCAGGAAACCCAAGTTGCTGAGAAATGGAAGCATGTAAGTGACCTTGAAAATTTTCAATTTTGACTTGTTTTCATTTTTGCTGCATGCTTAGCACTTTGTCTAATAAAAATCAACATTCAACAGTCCCTAAAAGAATAAACTGTGAATTGCTTTAATTTTCTGAGATAGAGAGACACCAATTTATCAGGTGAAAGTAGTTTGATCTTCTTTCAAAATTAAAAAGTAAAACACAAGTTGTATAAAATAACACTACCATTTAATTAATATTTCCTCCAGAAGCATGGCCAGACAGGCCAGACAAAAATTAGTGGGGGGGGGGGGTAAAAATAAGAATTTTCAGACTGGGGAGGGGGCAAAAAGGTATATATACCCAGACATTTTTATTGCATTTGTCAGTTACAATTTTTCCCAATTTTTGAAAAGTGGGAGGGCAATTGCCCCTCATACCCTCCCCTGGCCACACCACTGACTTCCTCCGTGCAAAAGTTTAAGTCTCATTGTTTTTACCTTTTATCTCAAAATCAAGGATCAAATTCATTAATAAACTGCATTACCTTTGAACTAAGATTGCAGCTTCTGTAAATGTTGACAATATTTACATGTTGTTACAAAGAATCAAATAATGAAATGTTAGAAATTCTACAGTGACAAATGTGGAATTGCACATGATTGTTTCCTCCCAATTTTTCTGTGTTTGACAAAATTCATCCAGGAAATTTTTATCCCTGCAAAAACATATGACTATGAAATAATCTCTGACCATGGTCGTACATGGTTTGAGCATAGGCCCGGGGGGTCTACTTAATACAATGACCACCCGGGGATGTGCCTGCCAATAGGGTGTCACTTTCAGCTGAAAATTCCGGGACAGGGTTATACATTTTTCGTCTTTATTCCAGGACAGGGTTATACTTTTCTGGTCACTATTCCGGGACAGGTCTGATTTTTGTGAAAAACTCAAACATCTTACGAAAGAGCTCTTGAAGCGTCCAAAGGTATGATTTACGAGTTTATTGAATAAAAATTTTAGCAGCAAGGACCATTTTTCCCTCACCTGTTTGGGTATGGGATACACCCGTATCACACCTGTGTCCAATGTCTCCATTGCTGCTAGGAACAACAACAGCAACATAAATTCAACTCAACTGTCAGGTTTTGATTTTGGCGGCAAAGCAAAGCCAAGAAAACTGCGAAAAGGCCCAAAGTATGTATGGCAACGTAAAGACGTTGAAAGTGAAATCAGGGTGCTGCAATCTAAGGCACTGACCAACACTTCATGTTCATGAGATATTGCAACGAAGGAGAACTAAAGGTGGTATGTGATGTTTAATTTGCGTCAAATATGATTTGATTGAGTTATACAAAACAACATGCATAGCCCAGTATGGAAAGAAAGCGATGTGCACCGGACATGCCCGATGCACAGAGTAAAAATTGGTGCACAACCTGGTGCACAAAATAGTGTAAAAACATTGTCGTGCACAAATTGAACTTCTTTCTTCTTGATACAGACATAATCTTAAGAACAAAAGTAATGAATTAATTCTGTCTGTGGGGTCTTTTTGGAGTCCAGTAGAAGTAGTGGTCTTTCCCTAATTTAGAAAGTGCTTCTCATGGCTGGTGCTTGACAATTGTATCTCAAGATTTCCATTACAAAATAAAAGTTTTCCATGCACAAATTCTTTGAAGGGTGGTGACAAGAAAACTGTGACAGAAATGTCAAACTTTCCAATTTAAGCTCTAGCAAACAGCTCTAGAAGGGATCAAAATAGGCAATTTTGATTTGATGCCAAAAAAAGATGTTTACGCAAAGATTTTATTGAGGATATTAACTTATAGGGATACTGTTACAAATGGTCAAATGTTCTAGTTTAGCAGAAGCAAATATGGGATTAAGAAAAGCATTCTAAGTCAAAGTGGAGGGTCCGTCCTCGAAACTTCATGAAATCAGGTTCCTTGACAAACTGCCTTTTGGAAGAAGAGCAAAATTTGGTTCTGTTTTCGCCATTCTAGATGTTGTAATTGCAAATTTTTTCTAGGGGAGTATGCCCCCAGACCTCTCTAAATTGGTGTGTGTTGGCACTTTACTGTAGTGTAGGAGGAGATTCATGGGTTTTGCTTTTCTATAAGCAGGCCTATGACCACTACCCCTAAAATATTGGTGATAATGTTTTCAAGTGCATTGTTTACTGTTATTTTTACTCTTTTGAGTGCCTAGGTGCTTGGCTTTTATGGACTGAAATCGTTTGTGCCATTTTATTTTCATGTATTAATACAGTTTTATGTATGTGCGTACTTTGTACAGGAAAGTACCTTGAATTCAAATTTTGAATGGTTTGCATTGCTGATTGATTAAGCTAAATTAGGTGTCAGAGAATTAAGCGTTAGCCAACTACAGTATTTACAAAACTTGTTTGTTTGTGAAAAGATCGGCAGAGAAGTCTCATTTTTTATTTCTGAGGAAACTAGGAAGATTTAGGATGAAGTCATGAAAGAAGTACAATGAACTCTGAAAAATTCTGAGGGTTTTCTCCTATCCAATTGATTTCAGTGAGAACCTTTGCCTGCTGGACACTCTGAGTTAGGTTACAAAAGTTACCAATCTTGTCCATTTCATAGAGCCGTTCTCCTTGACTTTGGAATGCTAACAAAAATGTTTTGCAAAATGATAAAAGATGTGAATATAACCAAATAATTTGAATCAGAGGTACTTTTCATAAAGCAATTGGGGAAACACATTCTCAGTAAAATTATTTTCACAATAACCATCAGTTCCCGGAATTTATTCCGGGACAAGTACTATGTTTTCAGCGTTTTGTTCCAGGACAGGGTCTTAAAATTTTGTTCTGGCAGGCACATCCCCGTTGTTTTTCTCCAAAGTAGACCCCCCGGGAGCATAGGTCAGTGGTGATTCAAAATTTTGCTTGACAATGGTAACAGGCCATCCAGTTGCTAAAGCCCAGCGCCATTGCCGGAGGGTTAATATTGTGTTGAGTTTTTATGAAATAACTCTTAAAATCGTGTTGAGTGGTACATTGCTCTCAAATAAATGATTTCTTTCTTTCACATGAACTTTCTTCAAACACATGAGTAGTGCAATTATTTCTTTTTTCTTTTTGACATAACTCATACATGTATGCCAGTAGTCTTTGCTTATGATATGGAAAATATAATGTAAATTCATCTATTAACTTTTAAAACTTTTAAAAGCCAAATCAAGGAAAATGCTGGGAAATATTTGCTGAGCCATTGTTTTTGAGCTAAATTTTACAAACTCACAATTCAAAAGCCCATACTGCAGTCCATCTCTGACAGCACAAGCCAACTCCTTGCAACAATATTTTTGTACTCTTGTCAAGTTCAAGTTAAATCTTAAAAATCGTTTTGAATGTCCCTCATTCCTGCTTCATGAAATCCTTGCAAAATAATTTGTGAAACTTGCCAGTGGTTGATTTTGAAGAGCAAAGACCTCAAGCGAAAGTTGAGAGCATTCTGCAGCCTCAAAAGAAGTTGAAAGGCAATTAGATAAATGACCAAGTGTTTATCAATGTTCAAATTGTGATAATCAATACACGCACCACGTACTCCGTACTCCTTCTTTATAAGTACTGTAACTGATTATAAGAAAATCAACTCTCAAATCGCCAAAAAATTAAGAAACTCCAGTAGTGGGAAAAGATAACTTAAGAACTATTCATTTTTAATGAAGGAAATCCCTGACATATTTTACTCTATTTTCACTTCTTTCCCATAATAATTACTTAGAAGGTAACTTGAATAGAGTCTAAACATTGGCATGGCTTCAACAACCTTTGTTTCGGAAGTTCAGGAGGGAATATAGAGAATGTTATGGAACCTTTAAGAAACTCGTAAAGCAACTCTAAGTAAGTACTGAAAATCTGATAATCTTAGGAAACTTTCAGTATACTGGCGCAAATTCTTGGTTTTTCAAAAATTACATGTATTCAAATTCGTTCAAGTCCATGAATGAAAAACTGATTTCTTTTGAGACGTGTCATGGTCGTGCAACGGAAAGAGACCATTGTAGTGCCAGAAACCGATGTTTCAAATTTGATACAAAGGAAAGGCGATACATCTGAGGATGAACCTCTGAACAACTGAGGATTTTCCGCAAGTTTTCAAGTACTTTTCAAGATCACAGTCTCCTTTGGTTGGGCTGTCGCTGCCACTTCGAGCTGCCATCTTTGAATGATGTTCCGATCTGCTTTGTATCCTGGTAACCATTGTACAAATTTTTCAGGGGGTAACGTTGTTTAAGGATAGTGACCTCGATATGAAAATGAGGCTTTCTAAATGCAATCGTTTCAATACACAGTTAGATCATGAGTCGTAGTTGTAGCGGTATATCAGTTAGTCAAATAGCGAAACTACGACTCAGGATAAGTCTAGTGAAATTCCATGAATGATCCCATTTTTTTTTTATATCATTAGAATCTTACAATACACATTACCGTCTACACTACTTACAAGAATTGCTTTACAATACTGGGACGAAAACCCCCGGGGAGCAAGAGGCTGTGTCTACCCCAAGGGAATTAACATAGATAAAAGAAAGAAAACTACTTAAACCTAAACAACACTACTAAAAACAACACATACGGATAATAAGAACGATTTGACACTAAGTCTGCTGCAAATTAGACGACAGATCCAAGTGATGTTGAGGAAAAGTAATGGAGGAGAAAAACTTATCTTGAAGTTTTTTTTTGGAGTAAGAGAAAAAAACCACTATGCACCTGCCGTCCAATATCAATATGCAACAGACTTTCAAACGTAAAGAGACAAAAAAGAATAAATGGACAGGGACTTGGTGGTTACGAGGTGTACATCTTTCGTTGGAAGCGACCTTACTCAAACCGACCAGTTTCGCGGATGAACTGTACAGTCAGGTTGAGAATAGTTCTATTGAGATCTAGGAGAACTTTTCATCGCCATACAGTAAAAGCTGAGTTAGGACCTTATTTGAAAGATTACTATGTCCAAAAGGTCGTAATACATTACAGACTCCAGCGAGAAGATCTCGTCGTTGAGCATGAAAAGAAAGGCAAAGCAATTGATTCCATTCATTGTATAGAAACGATCTATCTAAGGCATAGATATTTAATATATTTTTTATTTATTTTTTTATTTTATTCATTTTATTTATTTTTTTATTCTAAATTCTTTACCCAGGGATACAATTCAGTTTGAATAACTGCTTTACAATGTACCCTGCAACTAAAAATAAAGATAACCTAATGAAAATAAACGTCCAATCCTATAAATATACAAAACACCTATTAAAAAAACTTGAAAAGAAAAACGGAAAATTAAAACCAGCTTTCCTTGAATATTTTCAATTATGAGCTTTGAGTTTGGCTTTAAACGACTGGATGGAAAAAGCTAACTTGATATCAGAATGGAGTTTGTTCCATGTATCAGCTCCGCGGAAAGCAAACGTTTTGACCAGAAGCTGTTCTCATTCGAGGTATACCTAAATCGCATTTCGTATTTAGTAAGACGTGACTGTGAACATCAAACAATCGGGAGAAAATCTGACATAGGTTGTCGGGTGCAAGTCCATTTAGGGATTTATATACCATGGTAGATGTTTCCCTATGGACAAGCCTATTAACTGAGAGCCACCCTAATCTTCGCAACAATGGAGCAGCCGACGAATCAAAAGGGCTGCCCGTGACAATTCTTGCAGCTCTGTTCTGCAATTTTTGCAAGGTATTCAGTTTAGTATTTGGTTTTATGCGAATCGAGGCATAAATTTAAAATAAGCAAAGCTGTGGGCAAAGTTTTCCTTTCAATGAAGCGACAAGTAAACAGTAACCCCGAAAATTTCAGGATAACCCTGCAATTTACAGTCTAAGTTTATAAGCCTTTGAAGTTCGTTAGATAAGAAAGTTTTTAGCAAATTTAAAATTGCCAAAGGTTTTGTTCCTGATGGCATTGCTAACCTTATTTTGGTTGGAGGGAGGGACAAAGTAGATTTTTTAAAATAACTCTGCCAAGAAGAATCCATAGCTATGAAACTTGTTGAATTTTTACAACTTCTTATTGTGCAACTTGTCAAAAGGTTTCACTGAAATAGTTTGAAAAATGAGGGGGCGGGAAAGTTTCTGGGACTGACCCAGGAAAAATCGCAAATTCTCAAATCTTAATTATCGTGAAAAGGGAGCAGAGGTGGAATATTTTGCTAATTTCTTTTGTAATGTAGCGTTATTTGATGCATTCTATCAAAAGTATCATGTTTGGACGGAAAATATGCTCAAATATAATTTTATAGCGGTTTTCCTGATTTTGGCCAATTTTGCTGCTTTTCTTGATCACACAAAGGAAATGCTGACTTGAGCAAAAATGATGGCTATTTTTCTAGGTTAACTTCTATATTTACAGAAGTACATGCCTAAGGCTTTTAGCACACAAAATTTGGTCGCTCTACCTATTACCAGTAAAGATTTAGGTAGGGGGGGGGGCTTTTTCGCCCCCCAACCAAAGTAGGACTATCAAATAGCCCAACCACTATAGGGCTAATAATTTTCTAAAAAAAATGGTTTTTCTGTTATTGCAGAACCTCTTTGTGATATATTCAAACTCTCAGTTGCCACAGGTGTCTTTACTGAAAACTGGAAAACTGGAAAACTGCAAGAGTTGCCCCAATCTTTGAAAGTGGAGAAAAAAAAAGATCACTCCAATACAGACCGATTTCTGTGCTCCCTTTACTCACAAGACTCTTTGAGGAATGATTTACAATTAACTGTACAATTATCTGGACAGAAATAAACTTCTCCTTTCTGGCCAATCACATATTAAATCACTGCATTCCATTGCAACTTGCTTGCTCTCTGGCACAAATGACGGACACATTAATATTGCCCGTGAAAAATTTACAGAAAATATCTTCAAGGGTTTAATACTGTTGATCATGCTATATTTATTCATAAGGTATCAAAGCACATAATTCAAGGCGTTGAACTTCAATGGTTCCAATCGTATCTCAGCAAATGGCATCAATTCACCAAGTTTATCTTCAGTATTAGCTGCAGTGTTCCACAAGGCGCTTGCTTATGTCTGTTGCGTTTTCTACTCTACATAAACGATCTGCCATTCGCCTTGAAAACCTTCAAAATAAAGATGTATGCCGATTATACTGGCATATAATATTCTCTAAGATCATTGAGGATCTTACTGAAATGTTTACCAGCGACTTGAAATGTTTAAAAGCCTGGTTCCTGGGCGATAAATTGTCTTTAAATGTAGTCAAGACTCAAGCAGTGGTCATTGTATCTAGATCAAATCTTTAAAAAAGTCAGTGGGAACAGTGTGGATTCCCCGGTTTTGTGATCGATGATTCCCGGTAGAAATCGTCGACGGTATTAAGTACCTCAGTGTCCAAGCCGACAAGTACCTCGTGTGGGATGAAAAAATGAAATCTGTTCAAGCCAAGGTCTCGCGCTGACTAAGTTTTCCTAGAATAAGCAAAGAAATTTTCCAAAAATGTTCGTAGCAAATTACATAGAGGCATAAAGATTTAAAATTAGCTTTGATGAAGGTGGTAAGGCAGGGGCTGTATGGATAGATCTCTCCAAGGCATTTGATTGTATCAGACATGATCTGTTGATGGCAAAATTGCACGCCTGTGGCTTCCCTCGCGAAGCATTAACACTAATTAACAATTACCTCACAAATAGACAACAAAGAGTTAAAGTAAATGGGTCATTCAGTTCTTGAAAAAGCGTAGCACGCGGTGTTCCACAGGGGTCAGTCTTAGGGCCTCTGCTATTTAACATCTATATTAATGATCTTTTACTCTTTATTCAAGACTCGGATATAGGTAATTATGCAGATGATACTACAATCTATACCTCCAATAAGAACCTTGACAACATAGTTCATAAGGTTGAAAATGACTGTACTATAGCTCTGAAATAGTTTGCTGACAACTTTATGAAATAAAATGCAGATAAATGCCATCTGCTGGTTCTTGGGCAGAGATGTGACGATCCTGTTACTGTTAGGATTGGAAGTGCTAACGTTGTAAATAGCTATGAAGAGAAACTACTGGGAGTTCAAATTGATACTAAACTAACCTTCGATTACCATGTTTCCAAACTGTGCCAGAAAGCTAGCAATAAACTTTATGCACTTGCTTGCATATCACCATATATGGATCAGATAAAATTGAGAACTCTCATGAGGGCATTTATTACCAGTCATTTTCAATACTGTCCTTTAACATGGATGTTTCACAGCAGGCAGCTTAACAAAAATATTAACAAAGTACAGGAAAGGGCTTCGAGAATAACTTATAAGGATGCCGAATCTACTTATAGTGAACTATTAGAAAAGGACTGTGCCGTTACTATTAATACAAAGAACCTTCAATTACTTATGACTGACATGTACAAAACCAGAAATGACCTGAATCCTACTTGGGCTTCTTATGATGTTTTTAGAAATTTGTTTTATTGTATACTTTGATGAATTGTCAATAGTTTTAAATAATTTTGTATCTTTTATCTACACTTTGTTATATATATTTCTAGATTTGGAATGAATTAGCTAAATATTTTAGAAGAAAGAAATAAGTATTTTAGATTGAAGAAATTGACAATGATGGTAATAATAATAAAAGGCAGGGAGAACTGTGTGCTGAGTCCCGACTACTTAGGCGTTAAAACTTGCAAAATCGTACGACTAGAATCATCACAAACAGCAGCTACGATGTTTCTGCCGAAGTTTTAATCAAAGAGTTAAAATGGACAACTGCAAAGATATGATTAGAAGTGAGACAGCAACGATTGTATTGAAGTCTGTCAATAATCTCACACCTGATTATCTCTCACGCTTGTTCATCAGAAACTCTGATCGAAAAGACATCAAGGTATGAAATGTTGAAACTGACTTGCTAGTACCATTCATGGAATTAGTGATGGGCGGAAAGCTTTTGCATTTCGCGAAGCGGAAATCTGCAACGAACCTCTCTCATTATCCTCTTTAAGAACAAGATAAAGGGATTGTAAGTAGTTTCAAATACTAGAGTATGATTGTAATTAGTTTCATTTTGTTATGATCATTATTGCAGATTTTTAATTTGTAAATAGCACTTGGCACGGTCCCCTGAAAATCAATCATACTGATTGACGGGCCAACTGCAGATATGTAATTTAAAAATTAAAAAACAAATGTATGAAGTACACAAGTAGAGGAAACGTACAAAGTTCCAGGGTATATCGCGCTGCAAGTAACTGTACACGCCATTAGACAGAGCATTGACTTAAACAGATAGATATGGCAAATTACAAACATAATTCAACTTAGTCAATCAATGGCGATTTCTCCAATAATTTTTACGTTGAAATCTTACCTTAATTGCATCAATGCTTCCGAAATAACTTGCTGTATGTATCAGTGTACTTCCATTTAAACACCTAAATGAAGAAATTTGATGCACAACACGGGATATCTATATCTTCTGCAACCATAGAGGAACCATAGTCAAGGGCTTCGAGAATAGCCTACGTGCAGACTACGTAAGGTATAGCTACGTAACGCCGCTCACTTTTGTGTGGTTCGCGCTTCAGCATTTATTTGATAACAAAAAAAAGGTATTGGTGTAACATCCAATAACATCGCTTTCCAGCGAAACGAGAAAACAATCACATTTGAGAACGACTATCTTGTGAATAAAGCTCAGGTTGCGTTTTGTTCCCTAAGCAAACTATGTTGACAACAAAATAATCTGGAATTGTAAGTATCGTACGATAGACAATAAATAGACGCTAAGTATAGCGGGCCATCGAACCTGCTATTGAAATGAAATGCTGACTCATACAACAAACGATATTGAGCGGCGTTGCGCAGACCATGCCTTGTTTCCTTTATTGTCTGCACGCAGGCTACTTCGAGACAGGGTTTTTCGAAAAATACATGCGATTAACATGAGAATAACTAAGATTTGGAAAGTATATAGAATTTTTAAAAAAAGATGAGCACGATGAGAAAAGTGATAGGCAAAGTGATTCTACCAGCGATAATGTTTCATTTTCATTCAATTTTATCATATTTCAACACAAACACCTATCAGCTAAAAAGAAAACTGTGAACTTATCGCCATACAAATTAAAATCGGTCGAAACACTTGCGACTCACTAAACATTCATGATTTTGTTAATGAATTCTTGCGATTAGTTTCTACCGTTCAAGCGGCTCTTCAGGCTACAGTGATATACAGTGAAATAAATATCTATTGACGTATAAGAATCTTACAAATTTGCTGGTCTCTCTAAATACTGTTCTCCGGAAAGGATGCCACAATTGCAGAAATTCCTTCGGTTTCTTCTTGAAAGTAGTAATTGTGGAACTCTTGCTGAATTGTGATTCTAATGGGATTTCGTTTCACGTCGTTGCACCAGAATAGAAAAAGCTGCTTTTGGAGGATTCTACGTTCTGCCTTGGGGTGTCCAGATCTAACTGATTTCTCGTTGGATGGTTAAATAATTGAGATCTGGTAACAAGTTGTCTAAGCAAAGATCATTCATTATCTTATACATCATTACTGGACCTTGGATTTCAACGAACTTCCGAGCAGCCTTCGCCAATTGGACTACGTCCTTCTTTTAAATGTAGCTTGAAACAATTTATTTGGACAACTAGAAATCAATTTATTCATTTAAAAGTGAATGCATTGAGTAAGAATGGATAGAGGTAACATCTGTATCACAAAAGTTGCTTGCTGCTGCTATCTATAGACTTCAGATGATAACAGCTTTGAGGAAAACCTCCAACAAACACATGGATAAGTAAAGTTTGGTTAAGTAGAAACAACGTCGCGATCTTAGAGGACCTCAATTCTAACCTGAAAGTCAATTAATCATCGGTATTGCCTACTAAAAAAGGCAAAATACTGGAAAATATAGCTTGCAGACACAGATAAAGGAAGTTCTGAATTCTGGAGAATAGTAAAAGAGAAACAGGCGCAGACAGATCAGGGGAAAAGAAAATAGGTCCAATCAAGAGTGAAAGAGATGATAAGCAAATAGTGACAAATGATAAGCAAATCTGAAGTCTCCACAATATGTGTTCATATGCCAAGCATATCTTCTAAGTAGAGCTAAGGTGAGATTTCACAATGAAGTTCTAACAATTTCTGATTATGGTGAAATCATTTCTTTGAAATAGAAGTTGAATGAAATTCAACAATGAACTCGATGCAATTTGAGTTTTTATGTACAGGATCTCCTACAAAGACAACTAAAACCAAATGCAGCGACGAAGTCTCCGCAACTTGTGCTTATATGCCAAGCATATATTCGAAATAGAAATAAAATGAGATTTAACAATGAAGTTCTAACAATTTCATTTTATAGTCAAGTCATGTCCTGGAAATAGAAGTGGAACGAAATTCAACGATGAAGTCGATACAATTCGTGTTTATGGGCAAACGAAATCTTAAAAAGAAAACTAAAACCAAATGCAGCTATAAGTCTCCACAATATGTGTTCAAATGCCAAGCATCATTCAGTACTGCGCTAGATCCGGGCGTGTGGTGATTCCCACACAAAAGCTAGTGGTTGTCCTCAAACCACAGTGAGTAAAGGAGGACTGGCACGGCAACACACAAAGGCGTTATTCATCGCGCTATTGCTTTTGGAGAACAACTCAAAAGTGCACAGTCACGTGACGCGAGAGTGGACACATTCACAAACAACATGGCGACCGCGGATGTTTTGCTTTTGATCGGAGAAGACGTTTTCTTTGACGCACTAGAGGACGATAAAGAAGTACAAAACCTTATCGAGAGTGCAGAGGAGGCATTTCTACTATTTTTGGATTTATCAGGTTTGTTTTGAATATTCCAAACATTTAGAGTTAATCTTCTCGTCGATCTGCCCATACAGAGGACGGGGCCTGTCTCACTCGCAAGTCTAATAACTTCTCCAGGTGCCGCTTTTAATCTAAATGACAGACAATCCAGTCTATTTTAGACAAAGTGAGTTTCAAGTTAACAAGTTTCTTTATCCTTTTCAGATTCAGCCTGGTACTTTTGATTTCGAATTGTGTGGAAAGCGTTGCAGAGGTAAGGGAGGTTTAAGAAGGCACCAGACAGCAAAACACAAAACTATAGAACTCGAAGCTGAAGAGCCTGAAGCAAGCGAAGACATATGGACGAGAACCATACTTTTTTACTATCCAGATTCATACAAATAACAAACTATCAAATAATTTGTGTTGCCCAGAGAAACTTAGGCAGGAACTTAGGGAGGTGGAGGGGGGACGAAAATTCGAGTTTTTCAACCGGGCTCCAACACTTTTGTAAGAGATTGTTGGTAGCTATGTTTCAGGGAAATTTTTCTGGCTTGCTTTGTTTTTTTTTGCGAATTGACGGACCACGTATAGAATTTCCCTTGTCTGCAATCATTTTGTCTGGTGCTAACGATGCTTCTCATGTTCAGGCAGTCAAAGAAGTCATCCATCATCGTACACAAATTTGGCGTCTCAGAAGCATCAGGCCATCCAAATTCTTTCGTGCAACTGTGGAACCCAGAACTTGGGCTGCAGTATAAACTCTCACCGCAGAATAAGATGAGAGTTGAATATAATTAGAAGTGATTTTTGGAAGCAACTTCAATCCTTTCTCCTGATCTTCATCATAAAATCGGACAATATGCTACTAGAGTAGATACTTTCCATCTTTCCACATTTATGCTGGGCAAGTGCCTCATCCGAAATGTCAGAGACAGTTCCGCAAAGTCTTAACTAAGTGTGGAGCATCTTAGGAAAAGTAGATATTTCAGTCTGGGGAAAAATGGTTCACTTTGTAGTGGAAAACACTGGCAGTTTCATCATTCTTTTCTTCAGTATGCATTTTAATAAACCTCCTATTGGAAGATGCACCATAACTTGTGCTAGCAATGGCCCAGAGGCTATTCAGCTCTAGCCACCAATAGCTTCCCAGAACAATATGAACAGTTCATAGAAAACAGCCTCTTTCGTTGCATAGTTTGCAAGACTGAAGCAAAGATCAGTCGCAAGCCCTCGGCCATGAAAAACAATGCATGCGATGCCAAATCAGTCTTCCAGCACACCAAAATTCACATCGGGAGCCCCTAGGCCAAAAAAGCCAATAAGTTCCTTTGAATTCTTGTCATACACAAGGTTTGCTCGAATTTTAAGAAGTACTTGTCAGTTATACTAACCAGCTCCAGGACTACAGCATCGTTAAAGCCACATTTGGGCCTGATCCAGTTTTTATGGTCCCTAAGTGTTCTTTTGCATGGTAGGGTTAATATTCCACCTTTTTATCTTCCCACAACATCTCTAAATTCTTTGTACGCACCTGGGGATTTGCTTTGCAGTGAAAGACAGAACCTAATGATCATTTGATGGTATCTCTGTCCTTTCAAGGAGTGAGAAAATAGTTTTTTCTACCCTTGCCAAGAAAGCTTCATAAAAGTGGTCATGTCACAACCTTGGCTTTCATTGATTATTGATGAGAAATCTTTCCCAAGCACATTATCAATCTGCACAGTATTTTTCTTCAGTTCAGTTCTCACTTTATCAAGCTCTGCTTCAAGTTGGCTACACTTTAACCTTTGTCCTTGAATGGTAAGTTTGAGCTTTCTGGATGAGTTGTTGAAATGCGTGCATTTAGCTTACAGGCAGTAGCTAAATTTCTCCGCCTGTCTTTGAATTCTTCCTGACATAATTCTCTGCCTTAATACACTCTTGGCATTCCTCTGTCAAGCAAATCATCAAGCCATTTGCAGATCTGCAAAAATCTTTAGTTTTGTGTCTGAAGTAGCTCTTTTCAATTAATGGATTAAGTTTTCTTGGTCCAATGCAATTCACAGTATGCACTGATGCCAGTATGACTGATGATCCACAGCAGGTCTTGTACTTTTCCACATCTGCAACCAAATTTGAAGCTGAAATATTCCTCGTTGATCTGTGATGAACAGTGTAAAGCGGATGGTATTCTGGTAATAACCAACCATAAACTTGAATGTAATAGTGAAAGCTGTCATCAATGCAAATTCCATATATTGGAATGAAACGATCTGACTCTTGCTTCTGCAGAATCACACTGTCTTCACTGCAGACTACATTCTATTCAGCCAACTTCAGATTTTTGACTCGAAGTGACAAGTCATTTCAATTCCTTTGGCTCGATATACTAACTTCTTTCAACTGTTCTCCTTTGTTTTGCATTTGAATTCTATCCCAAACCTAGTTAAAATCTTGGAACAAGAATCGAATGTGGCCACAGAATGGCTTGAACGGAACCAAATGATAGCAAATCCGGACAAATTCCATGCCGTACTAGTCGCAAAACGTAGAGATGACACAGTAGGGGAAAAACTAATTATACAAGGCAAACAAATTCAATCTGAAAATGCAGTAAGACTTTTGGGGGTAAAAGTTGATCACAGGCTAACTTTTGATGACCACATTTCCGATCTATGTAGAACAGCCGCTGTGCAGCTAAACGCGTTGAAAAGACTTAAGGGCTATATGGATTTCAAAACCAAAAAAATATTGGTTCAAAGTTTCAATTTTTCAAATTTTAACTACTGCACTCTGGTCTGGCATTTTTCCTCTGAAACAGAGTCAACAAGGAACCCAAATGAATTAATTCACCATAGACCAAACCAGGTTACTTTCGGGTCAAAAAGTCTCCTATCGCTAGGACCACAGATATGGAATGCTTTACCTAAAGAAATTAGATTAGCTGAAAACATTCAAACATTTAAGAGACTAATAAAACAATGGGACGGGCCAACCTATGGGTGCAATGTTTGCAACTATAGCTGAAATATGAATTTTACAAATGTTAGTAATTTATTTCGCAAATCATTCGATTTGGATTAGTTTCAACAGAAGCTATAGTAAAATTGAATTGAAACAAGATGACAACAACAACGACGACATTTGTTTTATGCGACTTCATTGGCATCATTAGCGTTGGGATAGAGCCAGGTTTCATTTTATCCCTTGATGTTGTTTGCAATGAAAATAGAAATTGAAACACTCCAAAACTGCACACAAAAAAGCATTCTCTATGTAAAAGTTGATTTACTTTATCACAAAGTTTGAATAGATATCACATCTTTTTCGTAAGAAGCTAAATGTTTGTGCCAGTGATGAGATATTGTTAAAATTATCAGATTTCGTTATGCAAGAGTTTCTCATGAGTTTCCCAGCAGTCAGTTTAACAACTTTGTGAAAGATTTCAACTCTTCTTCAAATGTTGGGACACTGCTCAGGTCACATCATTGTTACACAGGTACTTTCGGAGTAATTCGGTACAAAACGGAGTGAAAACAAAGATAGAGCAATCTATGAATTGACCGTACAAAAAGAAATATTTCATTCCTAATTTTTCAGTTCTGGGGGTGCTTAAATTTTTAGTGAAATGAGTTTATTTGGTGTTGAGAAAAATTTAGGCCTTAACGTTTCCCTCCCAAGGCAAGTCAAATGACAACATCATACTGCCCATGTACGTTGGTAAGGAAAAGGAAACTATAAATCCTTGAAACATATTTACTCTCACGAGTTTCAATGCCGTCATCAGTGAAGTGTTTTCCACAAACGTGAAGTGACCCCATCTCGATTTGTTTCTTGAGACCTGCATCCTTTTCGCGATCACGCAGTATTTTCCCCAACAATTGTGGCCTCTATTCTGCATGTTCGGTTGCATCTTTTCGCGGAATTTTGAACAAACTTAGTCCTTTGTGTCTTCGATTCGTGCCACATCCAAAAATTGAGCAATGGGCCCCTGGCATGTTGATAAAATTTCCATGAACTTTCGTAAACTTCTCCTAAACAACAAATGATCTTCGCGTGTACTTGGATGTGTGCACTCTTGAACCCCGGTTGCGGGGTGAGTGGCCGAGTGGCTTATACGGTCTTCGTCAGGTGACTGAAGTTAAGCTTGGTCGAGTGAGTTCAGACTCCGGATAGGTGACCTCGGAGGCATGACCTCACAACTCACCTCGTCGTCTTTCGGAAGGGACGTTAAACTAGGGGTCCCATGCCTGGGTGTGGCATGCACAGTGGGCCTAAATTAGCTTTCAGTAGCTAGAAATCCTGATAAGCCCACTCAAAACAAATTGAAGGCAAGCACACAACTTTCTTTCTAGATTTAGGAAATACTTTTCCTTTGCATTAATTATCATTTTTAAGGTTCCATTTCGAATATCTTTCACTTGGTTCCAGTCCTCTTTTCTTTGTCCTCGTTGCACATTTTTTCGGTAAACTCTATGCTTTCGTCTAATAGCAGTCTTTAATTCAGGAGTGATCCAATGAGGGTCTTTGTCATTGCACGTAACGACTTTGTTGGGAATGTGTGAAGAAAAAACAGCGAAAAGAGTATCGGTAAAAATATCAAATATCCCGTTTGATCCTATTCCTGAAAAAAGTTAACTCCAATCAATGCGGTATATCACATCCCTTATCTTGTTTGTCTCAGCTTTGGAATAGTCCCAAATCATTCTCCTTTAGGAGGGTGGAGCAGAAATCGATAGATTCAACTTTCCATAAATTATTTGCTGTTGGCAATGATCATCAAGAGAGAGGTGAACCCCGGACTCCACAAAAAAGTTTGGTTGGTCAGTAATAATGAGATCAATACAGGTCATGCTCTCATCACATATATTAGTTAGTTCATTTATTAGCTGATATAAATCATTTGTTTCGATGAGTTCATCCAAAACTGTTCCCTCCGGATTTTCTGCGTCGTCTTCCCACCATTCGAAAGATCTACTATTAAAGTCCTCCGTTTGAATTAGGCAGTACGGTCATTCACAACGAACCTGGTTTATCATTACTTGAAGCCTATCGACAAAGTTTTCACATTGTTCACTTGTCTGACTGGGGCAACGGTGATCAACGAGATTATTTTCCTGGAAATGGTAAATTCGGTGGCGATCAACTCTTGCAGCAGTTCTTCAGTCGTCGTTTAATAGGCAGTCCTTCCTTGAAGTTCACAAAACCCCTCCAGTTTTAGAGTTACTATAGAAACCCTCAATGAAAATATCATCATTACCAATGGACTGATCTAACATGGATTCGGATATCGTGACCACATCAAAATGATGAAAAGAGTCATAGGCATTGATAAGTGGAATCTTGATGGCAACCCATGCACAAATGCTATTCAAGCTCCAATGAAAGAACTTGAACTAATTTTCAATTTGGGTGCCTGGATTTAAATGGATGTCTCCGGATAGTAACAAAAGGAAGTTAAGGGGGGGGGGGGGATGAATGGCCTAAGAACATTGAATCGAAGAACCTAGTTATTGATAATATGTATTCGATGCTCTGCATAACCATCAAAACCATTTTGCATTTGACGGGATTTTTCGACAATTGTCTAACATTTGATTTGAGAAGCTCTATGAGAGAATGGACCGCGAAATAGACTGTAGCAAGAACATATGTGAATATCTTGATGCAATTCAATACAGGACTTTGAAGCTCTTCCACACTGTAAAATCGATTCTCTGCAAAACAGGAGGAGAGTGATGCAATCGTAACGGCAGGTGGAAGAATTTACAGCTGTTATCCACACGAAGAGGTACAAATAAGCAAAGGAATACAAAACAGAAGCCGTAATTTGCAGCACAGGGATACTACGCGAAACTTGTATCAAAAGTCGCGGCCGTTTGAAAACAATTCCTGCACGCCACTCTTCAATTCCTACGGGCATTTGATGCACGCCTGATCCCGTTGGTCACTCTTAGAATTAGGATCTGGTGAATTCGCACACCTTTAAAAAGAGACTGATTGATCTGAAATGCAGCAGGTTGAACAGATAACTACACTATCAAAAAAAAATAAAGACACTTCAACAGAAAAGTTACAAACAAAGTCATATTGTAACACAAAGCACCGTGCATGGCCATCGCTAGGCACAAAGGAATTTTCCCATTTTGGTCAGTAAAAAAGCGCAGGCTTGTTTCAGTGGATATCAAAAAATTTATGTTTTTCTAATCGCTTGGGAGGGGAAACTGTAACACGTTAGAATTTTTTGTCGTGATTGTTGCCACAAAAATGGAAAATCACTTTACTTTAGATACTCAAACAAAGCAGCTTCACCAGCGTTAAATGTAAACAAATTTATACATGGAAAGGGTGAAGCTAGGCCTGAAAGTCAGGGTGACTTATAAATATACTCAATCTCAATTCTATTTCTTCTTCATCATTTACACTGCCTTCGTGTTCGTTGGCTGCAGTCGATTCCAGTCGATCGATGACTTCCTTGCACGGTACACAGCAGTTCTGTGGCGCAAAGGCGTGAATCTAACAATCAACTGTCTGGTTCTTTTTCTTGCAACAATATTCGCCTGGCCAATTCCATGAGCTCTGTCAATAACTGCATCTGGTATACTTACTTTCTGCTCATTGAATGATGCCTTCACTGTTTTCAAACATTGGTTGCCTGATTCTTCTTTCCCTTGAGCGACGGGTGGGATGCCATCAATCCTTAAACAAAGACGACGTTGATACTGCTCTTGATCATTGACGCGGTTTTCTAACCTTACAATATAGTTCTCCATAATCACTACTTTTGACTCGAGAATCTCAATTCTCTCACTTTGGCCTTTAATAGCATCATGCAGTTGTTAAATACATGCCTTGGTCGCCAGCTTTTCTTCCATTTTCTCGAACTTTTCGTCGAAATAGCTCTGGGACGGCTCTGTTTGTCGTTTCGGTGGAATGGCGGCGAGTGTCGGATGGACTGATGAGACTGTATTTCGACTCTCTTTTCAACTCCAACGTAAATACAGCAACGACTAATATATCAGTGAATTCCTGATTGCCTAATACATGTAGCTTTACTTTCCCTCCACCTTCACTATAGATCATATCCAGGTAAAAACCAACTGAAGCGCCAGCTATTTTTTACTTGACCGTCATAGAGCGAGTCGAGGTGAAGAAAAACTCGTGTAAACGCAGCCTAAGGAAATTCCGTCGAAGAAATAGAATCTTCCTGTCTTCATACGACACTACATAGACAGCAGCAACATGACATCGAAGATGATAATTGAGACATACCTTAAAATCCTGATAAATTTAGCAAATCATCGTTATGGACGAAGAAACAGGACTAAATCACTGTGAAATATTGTGCCAGGTGAAAAATGATACAATTGCAGGCCCAATGAACAGTGAAAGAGATAGAGAGATTGAAGGGACTATGAAAGGATTGAAAGATCGATGTATAACATCATGCAGAGATAGATGATGAAGTAATAAAGTATTCATATCCATGAAGACTATCGATGTGTAGCTAGGATTTAAAGCTGTGAATGCTTACAATGATCATGCTCGTGATAATCAAGCAACACATATTCTTCAAAAAAGCGAAATGATATGTCATTGATAGTCTTTGATGGCACTGCGTTGCTCTTCGCAATAACACTTCGGTTAGACAGAGCAGTTGTAGCTGAAGCTTCCACTGAAAGATCCAGGAAAGGACAATTTTACTTGTATTCTCATAATCGATCTATCAACACTTTCCACTGAAGGAGCCTTCCTTCTTAAGGGCATCAGAATCTAAATTAACACTGTCAGTGGAATATGATATATCAATGCATAGAGGAATTTGCTATCATACCTGCTTCGAAGGCTTGCAAATTTCTTGGTACCACTGTGATGTGATTTTATTACATTCAGGAGAACATTGGTATCACCAGCTATTATCTGTGGCAAAACTGTTGCCATTTCAGCTCCTTTAGCTGAAAGATAAGAGAATAGCAGGTCAATAAAAATGAAATTTTCTTTTAATGTATTGCGTCAAAGTGAAAATTACAGACGTATTAGCCAGTGTTTTAAAATTTGGGAAATTATGGAATTCTGAAGAGCTCCCTGTTTTGGTTGAAACTATAAACTTGAAAAATTTGTCCAATGTCTATTTCGTTCTAGTTGAATCTTTTTACGTGGTTTATTGTGGTAGCAGAACAATATCTAGTTAAAACATTTTAAGTTTTTTCCTTTACTGTTCTAAAGAGCATTCCTCAATTTCATTTTGGGCCCAAAAACTTTCTTTGTGATCTATCAAAAGAGAAAAACATCCTTATCTTAAATGTTTGCAGCTATCTTGGTATATTGCCTTATTTGCATGCATTTTTGAAATGTTTTGGCGGTGGGTTTGGCTCATAATGTCATAAAGCAATCGGTTTGTTCCGTTCGTCTCTGTGTGCAAAAAGAAAACTTGAAAGGTTCTTGATTTTATCAATGCTGGAGCTAATTTGCAGATTGTACCTATTTTGCTGTATATTCATTTTCATTTCAACCTTTTTGCTTCCTCTTTCTATGTCTGTCCAAATTTTCGCAAAGTATTCGTTCTATCCAAAGTGTCACTTTTTTCATATTTGCTCGGTTATATTCGTATGTCAAGACTTCACTTTACATGCTACTTGAGCTTATCAAACGACCTCCTCCTAATCTCTTTATCCTACAGAAAGACAAGATCCTGACTGATCTTCTTGTTAAATATTGCTATTTTTATTCAATCTGTATTGCAAGTTATATAATGCACACTCAATGGAGTTGCTACAGGATCATTTTATTAAGCGGTAACATCGAGACAAAACCCTGGCCCAGATCTTGGAACGCTCAATTTTTGTTCTTGGAATTTGAACAGCATTTGCGCTTACGAGTTTCTCAGAGTTTCACTCCTAGAAGCATATAATTCGGTCTATGATTATGATTTTATAGGTCTCGTTGAAACTCACCTTGACACCACAGTGGATGAAAATAAATTGGCTATTGATGGCCACATTTTTCAACAGCAACCATCCTCAAAATGTAAAGAGGGGAGGTGTTGGGTTCTATATCAAGGAGTATTTCCCAGCTAAGAAACGGTCTGCCCTCCAAATTCTATCTGAATGCATTGTATGTGAAATCCAAACTAAGAGGGCCCCTTGAAAATCAACTTGTTGAAGGGCAACCCTCCTTAAAAGAGTTAACTATGAAATATGAAATATGAGAGGAAGAAATACATTTTTCCGGTTCTATATGGAAGTCCTAGCCGGAGTCAAAAAGAGTATGAGGAATTTACGAAAAATTTTGACCTGATGCTATCAAAGATGGCTGCCGAAAATCCTCACTGTGTAATCATAACGGGTGATTATAATGCTCGTTCCGTTCAATGGGGGGAAAATGATTTAGAAAACGACTTTGGTAAAGTCTTTGAACCCTTTACATCAGATCTTGGACTTCATCAATTAATTTCCGAACCGACACATTTCATGGGCGAATCCAGATCATGCATCGATCTAATATTTACCGAGCAGCCAAACTTATTTATCGAGTCTGGTGTCCATCCTTCCCTTGATGAGCAATGCCATCATCAGATCATTTATGGCAAAGTAAGCATTGACAATTTAGCACCACCCCCGTTTAGCCGAAGAATTTGGTTTTATGACCGTTCCAACAAGGGCAGATTTTGTTTTGAGCCAATCAGCGCGTTTGTTTACATTTGGAAGATTGACCAATCACACTACGTAATCTAAGATCACGTGATACACTGTGATCTTGCGGGAAACCAGAAGCTGTGTGGATGAATACAAAAATACCCTTCCCCAAAAACAGACGACGTGCAAGTGGACTTTTGACCAACCATAAATGCTTTTACATTTTCTGTTAGACTACAAGTTTGTCGAAAATTCTACCGCCTCGGATTTTGATATTCAACTTAGATCGAGAGAAATCTTTGTTCGAATAACGCCTTAAAATCAGGTTAGCGCCCAATTTTTCGGGTTCAACAGAAAGATATTTCTTCACTGACTACTTCCATCATTGCACAGTTGCTACAAACATTGATTCGTAGACAACATGTAACTTATCTCCATGAAATTTTCGGTGTTGCACAGCTTTTAATAGGGGCAGTTTCTTCTACGCCATCGAGAGCGGTTTCGTTTTCTAAAGCACTACAATCACATTCTAAAGGGCTAAGTCCTGACGCAACTCAACAAGAAACTACCAATAATGTCCAAAACAAAATGCATGTCACACCAATTCTTTATTTCTATGATAAACAAAGGCTGGTTAAGTCGAAAAATCCATAGGTTGCATGTGAACAAACGAACTAAGCCAGAATAATTGATTATTTCCACTAGTTTGAGAAGCACAGTCCTCCGTCTACTCCTCTCAAATTCTGAGCTAACAATGGTGCAAAACTGATCACGTCTCAAAAAGTAGCGTTAGTTCGCATAAACAAGTCGATTTCTTATCCTTAGACAATTATTTTTCGGTTTATCGAGGGAAAAGTTGGGAAATAGACAACAGGATCAGGACAGATTCTGATGAAGGGGTCAGGTCAAATGAAATGTACAACTCATTTAGTCTCCTGTACTGTTGTCTATTTCCCAAATTGTTATCTCAAAACAGCGAAATAATTATCGAAAGATCTGAAATCGACTTGTTTATGCAAACTAATGCTACTTTTTGAGACGTGATCAGTCTTGCTCCATTTTAGCTCAGAATTTGCGAGGAGTAGACATTTCATCAACACTGTAGCGCGGTGGTGTTCAAACTTGTGGAAATATTCAATTTTTTCTGTCTTAGTTCGTTTGTTCGCATGCAACCTATCGTTTCTTGGACTCATCCAATGTTGGTCCATCATAGAAAATGGAGAATTGGTGAGTACCTTGTGACTTACACCTTGTTTGTAACATTATTGGTAGAGTTTCTTGTTGAAATTGCCTCCGGACTTCGCCCTTTAGACTGTGATTGTAGTGCTTTAGAAAACGAAACCGCTCTCGATGGCGTAGAAGAAACTGCCCCTATTAAAAGCTGTGCAACACCGAAAATTTCATGGAGATAAGTTACATGTTGTCTACGAATCAATGTTTGTAGCAACTGTGCAATGATGGAAGTAGTCGGTGAAGAAATATCTTTCTGTTAAACCTGAAAAATTGGGCGCTAACCTGATTTTAAGGCGTTATTCGAACAAAGATTTCTCTCGATCTAAGTTGAATATCAAAATCCGAGGCGGTAGAATTTTCGACAAACTTGTAGTCTAACAGAAAATGTAAAAACATTTATGGTTGGTCAAAAGTCCACTTGCACTTCGTCTGTTTTTGGGGAAGGGTATTTTTGTATTCATCCACACAGCTTCTGATTTCCCGCAAGATCACAGTGTATCACGTGATCTTAGATTACGTAGTGTGATTGGTCAATCTTCCAGATGTAAACAAACTCGCTGATTGGCTCAAAACAAAATCTGCCCTTGTTGACCGTTCCGACATCTCTTCAATAAGGAAAAGTATAGAAATGTTCCCTTGGCGTAAAACCTTCGAAGAGGTCGCTTGCCCCCATATGAAGGTTGCACTATTGAACGAAATACTGTTAAACATCTTTTCCAACTTCACACCTAACAAAACTGTCACAGTTAGACCACGCCAGACACCTTGCATAACCCAGTCTATCAAAAATTTTATCCGCAGAAAGAACAGAGGATACAAACATTTATCAGAAATGGTCAGCCAGAGGATAAGCGAGAGAACATCGAGACCATGATATCACAGGGTTCAACATTAATAGAAGACGATAAGCAAAGATACTTCACGAAAATAGGGCGAACCCTTTCGAATCCTACTACTGGTCGAAAATCCTATTGGCTTTGATAAATAAGTTCTTGAACAAAGCTAAAGTGCCAGTGATTCCCCCTTTATTAGAGAACGACATCTTTGTTCTGGATTTTACTGACAATGCGCAAATATTTAACGATTATTTTATGCTCCAATGTACTACCCTAGATACTGGTAGTGAAATTCCATTGGAAGATCCATTATTTGCTCCACCGTTGACAAATTTTAAAATATCTGATGAGAAGGTACTAAGAATCATTCGGTCATTAAATCCAAGCAAAGCACATAGTTGGGATGATATTTCGGCACGTATGATTAAAATTTGTGATCATGCAATTGTACCGCGCCTTCGAATGATATTTGAAACTTGTTTGGCTAAAGGCATCTTCCTCCAAGTTTGGAAACAAGCAAACGTAGTTCCAGTACATGAAAAAGGTACTAAAAACCTGAGGAAAAATTATCGCCCCATTTCAATCCTTCCACTTTTTGGTAAAATGCTTGAGAAGTTGACATTTGATACTCTTTACGAGCATCTGAACATGCATGACTTACTTGATACAAATCAATCGGGTTTCCGTCCTGGAGATTCCACTATTAACCAATTGCTAACCATCGTTCATACTGTCTTCGAAGCTTTTGACTGCAATCCACCCCTCGGTGTGCGCTCGGTATACCTTGATATATCAAAGGCATCAGATAGGGTGTGGCACGATGGCCTGATTTTCAAGCTGCGTCGATGTAGTATTTCTGGTAAGCTCCTTTCGCTAGTTGAAAGCTTTTTAGCTGATCGTAAGCAGCGTACTGTCCTAAATTCTAAAGCCTCGCAATGGGGAAATGTCACAGCTGGTGTTCCTCAGGGTTCAATCCTTGGACCTCTTTTTTTCCTGGTGTACATAATGATTTAATTGAAAATCTGAGGTGCTATGTCAAACTCTTCGCTGACGATACATCACTTTTTACTGTCGTTCACAATTCTGATGCTGCTGCCCTAGACAAGAATCATGACTTGAATCTCATCAGGCTCTGGGCTCATGACTGGCGCATGTATTTCAATCCTGATCCAGCAAAACAAGCAGTGGAAGTAACGTGCTCAAGGAAAATAATTACCGTAGACCATCCGCGAATTCTATTTAAGGATACTCCTGTTTTAAAAGTTGAGGAGCACAAGCATCTTGGGATTGTTCTAGATTCAAGGTTGTCCTTTGCTCGTCATATCCAGGCGATCATCACTAAATCCAGACTACAATCTCTTACAAAAGTGTTGGACCCCTATGAAAATCCACGTTTTTCAGAAATATTGTCCCCCCTCCCCCCATTTCAGGGGGACAAAAATTCGATTTTTTCAACAGGGGTCCAACACTTTTGTAAGAGATTGTCTGAAAGTGGACATTTTCAAAAATTATTTTAAAAGCATTGTATAACTAGTAGCCAGTTGAGAATTGGCCCGAATATTTTGAAGGCTAACTTGTTTCCATTGGGATAGAATACATTTTCTATCTTTTCTTATTTCTTCTACAATAATTCTTTAAAAAATGCCAAAAATCCCGCATTTCAGGTGATTTCCCACTGTAACTTCCAATCACCATAAAATTGGATGAAATGTAAAAAACACTTTATTTCTATATTTCATCTGGATGTACTAACGAGAAGTAAGATTTCAGGACGGCAAAGAACTTTACATCCAATGTTCAAGGCCGGTTTTGAGAGTATTTTATCTTTGATTTTATTGACTTTTAATTCTTTCGTGACATGCAAAAATGGCAAAATTGCTCCAAGGGGTATTCGTCTAGAGTAATTGGTGCAACCGTCATAATTACTTCATACTTATTACCAATGGCACAAATTTTCATTGATAGGAAAGAAGGGTCCTCTCGATTGTGCATTACTACATGAGACATAACCAAAAAATTGCCATTTCAAGAGGATTTTTGCTTGAAAAAACCAGCTGAAGATGTATTCAGCCTAATTACATGAGCAAAGAAAATTTTTCCAATTCTTTCCTTTGGTCTAGGATTAAGGCTATTTGTACCAGCTCTTCAAAAATATCCCGGCTTTTAACATAACTTTGATAGATTTGATAAAATGTATCCTTGAACTTGTAGGACTTGCTTAAAAATTGCATTTTTACCACAAGGATCGGCTCTTTACAAAGAAGCCACGCCCTTTGAAGATAAGACACGCCCTCTTGAACTTCCACTATTTGCTGCCATTGAGGTCATTCTGATGACTAATGTGTCGTTTGAATTGCTTGTCAATTGTCAAAGTACACAGGAGACATTTAAAGTCAAAATTGCCTGTACAGAAACAACAACAAGACTGAGTACTGTAGTGAGTACTGTTGACAGTGCTCACCACAGTACTCACTTTGAAAAAGGCTAATAAAATTTGCAGATTCCTTGGAATTTGCTCATAAATGAACTTTAATCGTGTCAAATACCCATATGAACGATTTATATTCATTGATGCTGTAAATGAAAACAGTTGCAAAGCAGTATTTTGAAAATTGTCAACAGTACTCACTTTCTTCCTCTTAAAAAGAACAAATCAATAGTTCTTATTAAGAGAAAAGTGAGTACTGTTCATATTTTCACTTTAACTGGATATAAAAAATGAAAGTAAGACATGAATTGAAAGCTTGTAGTGCACTGAAGACATTAATGGGCATGTTAGCCCCTTTCACTGCCAAAATAGAGAAGTACGGAGTGAAACGCTAGTGAGTACTGTGGTGAGTACTGTTGACAGTACTCGCCAGTATGGCCCACTTCCCGAAAGGTCAATGCGTGAGGACAGAAAATATTGCCATATTGCTTTATATGCATTAATCTTGACGAAAAACATCTTATCTTCATAGCACAAACTAATGTTGACAGATAGAGTTGCTATTGGTGCAATGGCAGCGGGCCTACTTTCTTCAACTTTAGGGTTTTCCTTCAGACAATCTCTTACAAAAGTGTTGGACCCCTATGAAAATCCACGTTTTTCAGAAATATTGTCCCCCCTCCCCCCATTTCAATGTTGGTTGCTTTAGTGAATTGTTCTCTTCCTGGATCTGCGTGAAAAAACCCTCTTTGCAATTCATTCAACATTGAAACGGGGGGAGGGGGGACAAAAATTCGATTTTTTCAACAGGGGTCCAACACTTTTGTAAGAGATTGTAGGAATAGGAATGTTACGTTTCCTTTCTAAGTACTTACCACGACAATCACTGAATGAATCATACAAACTATATGTCCGACCCCATCTAGGTTACGGTGACGTTATCATACGCCACAGCATGTATGTGAACTTAGTCAGAACATCACGCTCTCTAACCAAATGGAAAAAACTAGGATCTATTCAATATTCTGCAGCACTAGCAGTTACAGGTGCTTGGAAGGGCACATCACGTGTAAAATTGTACGATGAGCTTGGTTGGGAATCACTCAATCTCCGTCGTTGGCATAGGCGTCTCGTTCTTTTCTATAATATTGTCAATAATCTCACTCATGACTACACAAGGATACCAATTCCACCATTACGACAGTCCTCATATTCTCTTCGTTATCCAGCTACAATTGGCCAAATTAATGCACGAACGGTATGTTTTAGTGCAAGCTTTTACCCCAGCTGTTTGCTCGAATGGAATAAGCTTCCCCACGAAATAAGAGAATCACCTACAATATGCATATTCAAAAATAAGCTGCTATCTCTTATTCGCCCTCCTCCTAAGCAAGTTTACAGTATTCACGACCCAACAGGTCTTGCAATACTCACACAGTTACGCGTTGGTCTCAGTAGGCTTAATCTGCACAAGTTCAGACACAATTTTAGAGACACATTGAATCCAATGTGCCCCTCAAACGACGGTGTTGAGGACACGGAACACTTTTGGCTGCACTGTCATTCTTACGATGCATGCAGGACAGATCTTCTCGATTGTGTAAATTCAACACTGCAACCGTATGATTTGCCAAATCTTTCAAATGCTCTAATACTTAAATTGATACTGTATGGTGATGAAAGGTTGTCATTTGATTCTAATTCTGAAATCCTTAAAGCAACTTTAAGATAAATATACGCAACACAAAGTTTTGAAGGTAGGTAGGTAGGTATTTATATTTAACGTGGCTAGCCTGCGAAAGTCTGAGAGACTTATTTCCAGCAGGGGCCACGAATGTTTTACCATCAGTCCGCCACAGCTACCCGCCGCAGCTACCAGATTTCCCTCACATGGCTCTGGTCGACCCGGGCTAGAGTTACGGACAGCGACCAAACTGTCCAGCGCGGAATTTGAACCTACGGCCGTTCTGACCTTTGGCTTACGAGTCAGACGCCTTAACCACTCGGCCACACGCTCTGAATAAAATGATGCTACTGAAACTTAGCTGCTGCAACCTGTTCGGGGACTTATGTGTATTGTTTAGTTTTCTTTTTTTTCTTCCCTTCATATTAGCTCGTAGTTTTTATCTTTATGTTAAATGGCTGCAGAGTAGACACAGCATTGTGCTCCTTGCGGTATCGTTTTTAGTAGTGTAATAGAGTAATTTTGTAAGTAGCGTAATTGGTAGAGTGACTTTGTAAGTAGTGTAGCTAGTAATGTGTGATGTAATGATTATTGATATAAAAAAAAACAATAATGTCATGTTGTCTGGGGGTAGCACGATTCGATGGATATGGTTTCTAGTGATCTCTTTTACCTTGATACATTTGTTTACCTCGAATTCTTTTCAAATTCGCTACTTGAATTGAATCATTCATCCTCGAAAACACATTTATTTGACAAAACAACGATAAGATCCTCAAGCTTCATTGTTCGATATCTGAAATATCTGACCCTGTATAGAAGAGGACTTATCTCTCGTGAGAAAAGTCTCAGTTTACGCAAAACTTGAATCACGTTCTTTACAAAGTGATTTTCTGTTTAGAAACAAGTACAAATTGGAAAACATTGCTCACAAAGAGAAATCCCATAATTTCCCGAGTGTTCTAACAGAGGAGCCCAGGAACCTGGAACCCAAGAGCCTGGAGCCCTGGAGCCTTGAGCCCCTAAAACCTAGGTGCCCAAGAGCCTAGGAGCCTTGGGCCCCGAAAGCTCCTGGGTTTGAAAGGTGTTGTGGCGCCGTGGTGTAATCCTCTGACTTTGCAACTACAACAGTCAGGCAGAGTGGGTTTAAGACCTCACGATACGAGCGTCTTCATTTGAAACATTGCTCGCTCGAAGTGGCAGCAATAGCATGCATATAAAGAATTTGCAGATACTGATGACAGAAATCTACAAGTCCATGAATCACTTGAACCCTTCAATTGTATGGGAATTTCATGAAAAGAAACCCATAATGTACAATCTAAGAATACAAAACTTGTGTAAGCTACCAAGAATTAAGACACTTGGCCTTGGACTCGATTCACTGTCTTTTCGAGGTAGTTTCCTATGGAACACTCTTGATGACAGTATCAAACAAGTACCAACTCTGTCACATTTTAAAAAGAGGATCAAAGATTGGACAGCAGATAGATGCACCTGTAAAATATGTCGCTGATTATAAATACTATTTTTTCTATTTTTGTATATACTATGCTTTGTAAATAGTTGGTTTGAATTAGTGTCAGCTTGATACTACTGTAAATACCAACTTTAAATATTGATTTGAAATTTGAAGCGTCATGACAATGGGTCGCGGATTCGATTAGGTCTGCTCTATTTCTACGATCCCAGTGCTTGGCACTGAAAAACGCAATTTCACCTTCGCCCAAGAGCCTTTATTATTATTATTATTATTATTATTATTATTATTATTATTATTATTATTATTATTATTATTATTATTATTATTATTATTATTATTATTATTATTATTATTATCATTATTATTGATTTATTTAAAGTAGGCACCATACAAAATAGCTATAAAAACAAGAGCTAACTCAGGCCTACTATCTAAAAAAGTAAAATTTGTAAAAAGAAAAAAAAGAAATCAAATAGAGAATAGTTATCTACAAATACATTTTTACAACGTTTTCCATATTTACAATGTTCTTTTCAATGGTATTTACAAAGCAGTAAAATAGATCAGTTCAGGAACCCAACCTGAGCCACGAAAGGTCTACAAAGTCTACAATTGCATTCTACTCCTCTCCAGACTTTGATTCTCCGTTTAAAGCTAGAGAGGGTTTCTGACTGCTTTATGTCATTGGGAAGTGCCTGCCATAATCTACACCCGCGAAACGATATCGTCTCCAAGCCATTGCACGTAGTGCGCACTTGAGGCAATAGTAGATCATGACAGCCTCTTAACCCATAAGGACTGCGTTTTTCAAGGAAGATCTCCTTCATGAAACTAGGATTAAGCTCCCATTTTGTTTTATAGACCTCAGTCATCAGCAACTGTAAATTCCTTATGTGGATTGGGACCGCATTGTCTCTGAGTAACATTGTATCATAATCTGATGTCATATCTTTGTAGGCTATCCGTAATGCCCGCTCGTGAATACGGTTAATTTCATTGCTCAGTGTTCTATCACAGAACATCCAAACAAGAGGACAGTAGTTGAATTGGGACAAGATAAATGTCTTCATTATTCGTTTTAGTTGATCGGTATCAAGAAAGTAAGAAATTCTTGAGAGTGCATGTAGCTTTTGACCAGCTTTTTTGCACATGGACTTTATTTGCTGTTTAAAGCATAATTTTTTGTCAAGAATCACTCCCAGCAACTTTTCTTCTGTACTCTCTTTTATCTTTATCCTTCCGATATTTACTGACACATCATTACTTTTGTCTCCAAATACCATTAGGTGGCATTTATCCTCATTCAACTTCATACAATTGTTTGGAAACCATTCTGCAATTTTGAGGGCATCGCTCTCTAATGTTGCGATAACACCTTCAATATTGCTATCGCAAGCGTAGATCGTTGTGTCATCTGCATAGTTACATATTTGAGTATCTTTCACAAACATGAAGAGATCATTGAGGTATATATTAAACAAAAGGGGCCCCAAGACTGAACCTTGTGGTACACCGATCATTGCTTCTCTCCAAGTACTGAAAGACCAATTTACCTTTACCCTCTGCTTTCTCTCACTGAGATAGCTATGAACCAACTGCAATGCATTTGGACTGAAGCCATAAGCACTTAATTTTGCAATCAAAAGCTCGTGATTTAAACAATCAAAAGCCTTTGAAAGATCCATGAGTAGTGCTCCAGCAAAACCCCCATTATCTAAGGTTTTTTTACAGGTTTCTATGAGTCGCAACAGTGCATGTTGGGTTCCATAGCCCTCTCGAAATCCACACAGAAGGGGAGAAAGAAAGCTAAGGGCATGCGATTTTATTTGATTCTCTAAGACCCTTTCGTAAATTTTGGACACAGACGATAAAACCGTTATAGGTCTATAGTTCTTTTTGATAAAAGCATCAAGAGCCTTAGAGCCCAGGAGTCTGGAGCCAGAAGTCTTGAGCCCAGGAGCCTTGAGGGCCCAGAAGCCTCAAGATTTTAGAGGCTTGGGGCCGTTCTACTGGGAAGTTGTAATATTCCCCATATGGACGCTCCTTTGGGGTTCAAGTTGACCTGACAAAATGTTCTAGTTCATCTGACAGCGGCTTGTAGAAGAAACACCTATTTTGTGAGTCCGACCAATATTCCATTTGATTAGAATACAAAATTCAACCTTTAAAATAATCTCTCTGGGGAATATTCGGATAAGTTGAGGTAAAAAAGGATAATCGACTACTACACGTATTTCTTCATAAGAAACTGCTTTAAGAAACTCAACTCTCAGATCACTAAAAAATTAAGAAACTCCAGTACCGGGAAAAATAACTTAAAAAACTATTCATTTTGACAAACAAAATACTTAATCTAGTTTTACTTTATTTTCACTTTTTACCAGTATCAAATTACTTGGAACGTTCTTATCCTTGAGTAATGTCTAAAAAAATGGAAAAGCTTCAAAACAATATTAATTCGGAACGTTCATGGGGAAACATTTTAACTTTTTTTTTCATTTTAACTTTTTTATCCATGGTAATCACCTCAGTTAAAACTGCTTTACAGGGAGCCATGCTAAAACAAAAACCTAACAATATCTAAAGTATACAACCCTATTTACAATAATCTAAGACAAAAAAAGGAAAGGAAAACGAGATGAGTCATAGTTTTGTTTTATAATTTCTTCGAAAGGAGCTGAATGATGTGGACGCTTTGACAACACTATCTAGATCACTCCAGACCCTTATCCCTCTGTAAGCAAACGATTTCTGACCAGTTGATGTTGTCAATAGTGGTAATCTAAGGTCAGTTTTAGAGCTTTACTGAAAAGGCACAGATATTTAATGACTATTTCATACTTCAGTGCACGACCATTGACACTGGCAGTGAAATTCCACAAGGTACTCCAGCAACTACAACCTTGTTGACTGATTTTGTCATCTCCGAGGAGAAAATAATTAATATCATACGATAACTTAATCCTTAAAGCAAATGGATGGGACGAAATATCTGTGAGGATGATAAAGTTGAGCGATGGTGCATTGGTTCTTCCACTTAAAATAATTTTCACAAATTGTTTAAGCCGGGGATTATTCCCAGAAATATGGAAATGTGCAAATGTGGTGCCGGTTCATAAGAAACATGAAAAAAATTTTAAGGGGAATTACCGTCCTATTTCTCTTTTACCAATTTTTGGGAAAATACTTGAAAAACTCATATATGATTCTCTTTATTCGCATCTTGTAACACATGAACTCCTTAATCAAAATCAATCAGGTTTTCGCCCAGGAGACTCAACAGTCAACCAGTTACTTTCAATAACACATACAATATTTAAAGCGTTTGACTGTAATCCTCCCCTGGATGTTCGTTCTGTGTATCTTGACATATCTAAAGCGTTCGATAGGGTTTGGCACGACGGTCTAATTTATAAACTACAGCGATGTGGTGTCTCGGGACAGCTTCTTTTTCTAATCCAGAGTTTCCTCAAGGATCGAAAGCAGAGGACTGTACAGAATGGACAGAGTTCTACTTGGGGAGATATTTCAGCAGGGGTGCCACAGGGCTCTATTCTGGGACCATTGTTTTTCCTTGTTTATATAAATGATCTAGCCGTAGGCCTGAAGTGCAATGTTAAGTTATTTGCTGATGATACATCGTTGTTCACAGTGGTTGAAGATTCCAATACAGCTGCCAACGACATGAACCATGACTTGGACTTGATAGGTCAGTGGGCTCACGCTTGGAGAATGTCTTTCAATCCTGACCCACAAAAACAAGCTGTTGAATTAACATTTTCAAAGAAGAAAATTGAAATTGATCATCCAGCGATCCTTTTTAACGATATACCTGTTAAAAAAGTTAATGAACATAAACATTTAGGGATTATCCTAGACTCAAAATTATCCTTTTCAGCTCACATCAAATCAGCTATCTCTAAGGCAAGAAGGGGCATTGGTTTGCTGAAATATCTCTCCAAATATCTGCCCAGGCATGCCCTTAACGAATTATATAAGCTCTATGTTCGACCCCACCTGGACTATGGTGATGTTATTTACCACATTCCTGCCAAAGCATGTGAATTCAGTCAAAATATCATCTTACCAAATATGATGGAAAAGCTAGAGTCTGTTCAGTATTCTGCTGCTTTGGTTATAACAGGAACATGGAGAGGAACGTCTCGCGAGAAGCTGTACACGGAACTTGGCTGGGAGTCATTAAGTTCCCGAAGATGGAGTAGGCGCTTTACCTTGTTGTACAAGTTTGTAAATAGTCTTAGCCCTGAGTATACAGTAGATCCAATTCCCCCACTTAATCAGTCGCAGTACTGTCTTCGCGACCAGGATGTCATTGGGCAAATGAGGGCAAGAACAGAAAAATTCAAATCTAGTTTCTATCCCAACTGTTTATCCGAGTGGAATAAGCTTGACCCTGAGTTGAGACTTGCACCCTCAGTTGCTGTTTCAAGAAAAAGCTATTATCAATAGTCCGTCCCCCTATAAAATCTGTTTTCGGGAATTCACGATCCAATAGGATTACCCTATCTTACTCAACTTAGGGTTGGTCCCAGCAAGTTAAATTTTCACAAATTCAAGCATAATTTCAGTGACACCATAAACCCTATGTGCCCAACAAGTGATGGGATTGAGGATACGGAGCACTTTTTGCTGCTCTGCCCTTCTTTTGATCTTCAACGGAGAGATCTTCTCGCTGGAATTGTAGAGTTACTACGACCATTTGTACAAATCGCTAGTCTTTCAAATGACGCTCTGACGCAGCTTTCACTATATGGCGATCAAGACCTTTCTAATGATTTGAACAAAAATATTCTCGAATTGACTTTACGTTTCATCCACAAAACTGGTCGGTTTTATTAATATCCTTTGAAACCTCAGCAATGTGTCAAGTCCCAACCACCAAGTCCCTTTATGTATGGTGTATCATCAATCACTTTTATTTTCTTCGTTTTAATTGCTTGTAATGTACAGTAGTTGTATGTAATTTACCGTTGCTTGTCTTTATGTTTTGGCCATGGGGTAGTCATTGTCTTTCGCTCCCCTTGGTATCGTTCCTGTGGTGCTGTACAGTAATTAGATAAGTAGAGTAGTATGTAAAATTTGTTGTTAATTCTCTTTGATGAATAAAAAAAAAAGTTTTAGAGTTCCTCAGCTGACGGTTTGTAGCTTCAGATACCTTTTGAAATATGTTTCGCAAGTAATCAGGGGCGAGGGCATTCAGAGATTTATAGACCACCTTGCTCGTCTAAAAGTCGATTAATTCTCTAATGGTCAGCCAGCCAAGACTCCCTATCAAAGGCAGAGCTGAGGCGTCATAGGGGCTGTTTGTGACAATCCTGGCAGCTCGATTTTGAAGTTTTTGCAACTCATCGAGGGCTGACGCACCGCAAGAGCCCCAGACAGGGCAGCAATACCTAAAGTAGGGCTCAACGAGACTTCTATACAACATAATGAGGCTTTCCTTAGCTAGGTATCTTTTGGAATATTTCAGCATACCGATACCTCTAGAGACGTTCTTGATTGTAGAGGACAAATGGGTAGACCATTTCAGTTGATCGTCAACCTGCAGACCTAGATACTTGGTGTTGTTAACCATAGTAATCTCCTCGCCACCGATGTTAAGGTCAGGTTTGGAAGAACTAGGCAAGTCTATACTATGAAGCTTACACCTGCTACCCATTATCATCCCCTGAGTCTTTACGACATTAAGCGATAACTTGTTGCCCTCAAGCCAACCTCGAAGGGCTTCAATGTCAGCATTTATTGCAGTATTAATATCGTTCATAGAAGGAGAGGAGTAATAGATAGTGGTGTCGTCAGCATACATTGCCACATCAGAAGTCTTTAAACAGTAGGGGAGGTCATTTACAAAAACTAGAAATAGTAGGGGTCAATAATAATAATAATAATAATAATAAAAACACACACTGTTAAGATTTGACGTTTCGATTAAAAATCTTCATCAGCCTAACTTTGCAAACAAGCAACCGAGCATTTATAACCTAAGATAAACAACCTAAATTAAGATACAATAAAGAAGAGCCAAACAATTAAATCTATACCAAGCCTGACAAGAACGCCCAACTCCCATAGAAATAAAAGCCCAAACGGGAATTTTAAAAGTGAAAGTTTTGAAAGTAAATAATCCCAGTGGGTAAACCAACAACCTACCGAACCCCGGAGAGACCCAAAAACTCACCCTTCCAATCCTAACTAACATGGAAATAAAAGCCCAAACGGGAATTTTAAAGTAAAAGTTTTGAAAGTAAATAATCCCAGTGGGTAAACCAATAACCTACCGAACCCCTGAGAGACCAAAAAACCCACCCTTCCAAGCCTGACTTACATAGAAATAAAAGCCCAAACGGGAATTAAAAGTTGAAGGTTCTGATAGTAAAAAACCTAAATGGGTAAACCAATAACCGACCAAACCCCTGAGAGACCCAAAAAAACCACCCTGATTTACATAAAAGTAAAAGCCCAAACAGGAATTTAAAGTATAAAGTTTTAAAGAATAAATAATCCCAGTTGGTAAACCAATAACTGACCGAACCCCCACGAGACCCAAAAACCCACCCTTTGAACCGAAAATACCTTCATCAAAATCCCCCAGGAGAAGTCTGGACACACCGAGGAGGCAAACAAGAATGAGTGGGAAAAGCCCCACGGTCCTCCCCATAACCTTTCCATAACTCGCTATTTGCTGAGTAAGGAATGGCCTGATAGGGGATTCCACCCTAACACCACGTGTATACGCACACGAAGCTACAGAAGAAAACCGCAAAACCACGCCCACCACGCACATCCACCGGATACAAATGCAACAGCAGGAATTAGGCCATCCCGCACGCAAACATGTCCAACTCCACATCTGCAGCCCGTTCATTAAGTCCCCTTGGCAAAAATGTTCCCAACCTATATTGCCAAAACAATTCCTTTCGACGCAGTGAAAATACGTTTTCTGCCCCATCGATGATTTTTATAGTAACATCAAATTTCCCGTTGTGACCCGCTTCGAAAAAATGGCTAAAAAAAGTTCGCCTGCGGAATTATTTTGCCCCTGTCCAGTGTACCCTGGTCACGTCTGCGTGCGTATGACCTAAAATAAGATTTGTAAACATTAAATCTCTGCCGAAACTTGGTTTTAGTGCTACCCACATACTTTTTGCGGCAGCATTCACACTGCAACAAGTAAACAACATTTTCTGAATTGCAGTTGTACCTACCCGAAAAAATAGTAAAAGATCTGTTTTCATCAGAATTTTCAAAATCCGGTGTATCCGGTGGATGTGCGTGGTGGGCGTGGTTTTGCGGTTTTCTTCTGTAGCTTCGTGTGCGTATACACGTGGTGTTAGGGTGGAATCCCCTATCAGGCCATTCCTTACTCAGCAAATAGCGAGTTATGGAAAGGTTATGGGGAGGACCGTGGGGCTTTTCCCACTCATTCTTGTTTGCCTCCTCGGTGTGTCCAGACTTCTCCTGGGGGATTTTGATGAAGGTATTTTCGGTTCAAAGGGTGGGTTTTTGGGTCTCGTGGGGGTTCGGTCAGTTATTGGTTTACCAACTGGGATTATTTATTCTTTAAAACTTTATACTTTAAATTCCTGTTTGGGCTTTTACTTTTATGTAAATCAGGGTGGTTTTTTTGGGTCTCTCAGGGGTTTGGTCGGTTATTGGTTTACCCATTTAGGTTTTTTACTATCAGAACCTTCAACTTTTAATTCCCGTTTGGGCTTTTATTTCTATGTAAGTCAGGCTTGGAAGGGTGGGTTTTTTGGTCTCTCAGGGGTTCGGTAGGTTATTGGTTTACCCACTGGGATTATTTACTTTCAAAACTTTTACTTTAAAATTCCCGTTTGGGCTTTTATTTCCATGTTAGTTAGGATTGGAAGGGTGAGTTTTTGGGTCTCTCCGGGGTTCGGTAGGTTATTGGTTTACCCACTGGGATTATTTACTTTCAAAACTTTCACTTTTAAAATTCCCGTTTGGGCTTTTATTTCTATGGGAGTTGGACGTTCTTGTCAGGCTTGGTATAGATTTAATTGTTTGGCTCTTCTTTATTGTATCTTAATTTAGGTTGTTTATCTTAGGTTATAAATGCTCGGTTGCTTGTTTGCAAAGTTAGGCTGATGAAGATTTTTAATCGAAACGTCAAATCTTAACAGTGTGTGTTTTTATCCTTTTTTTTCTGTTAATTTGAATGAGGTTTTAGTTTACATAATAATAATAATAATAATAATAATTATAACATTTATATAGCGCCAAAATCTATAAAAAATATATATTCTTTAGCGCTTAACAATACCTAAGTAAAAAAGATGTCCATATTTACATGTAAAAGGATCCAGAATCGATTACAGTTCAAAAGCAATAGAAAATAAGAATATTTTTAATCTAGATTTAAAAATGTCAATGCTCTGCGAGTCACGAATGTTATAAGGTAAGCGGTTCCATAATGTAGCAGCAGCGACTGGAAATGCTCTGTCTCCGCATGTTTTGTATTTTGTTCTCGGAATCTTCAACTGTAAAGATGTATTTGACCTGAGGGAATATCCTAGGCAGGAGCCCTGGGGAACTCCACAACCTACCCCTTCAGTTGCAGATGTATGACCATTCACTCTACAAAACTGCTTCCTATTGAAAAGATACGACCGAAACCAGCTCAGTTCTTTACCCCTGACGCCATAGTAGTTCAGTTTGTTCAAAAGGATATCATGATCCATAGTATCGAAAGCTTTTTTGAGATCGATAAAGACTGCTGCAGTATACCTCTCCTTGTCAATATTTAAATACCAGTCATTAGTTTCATTTTTCAATTTTCATTTAATCTTTTTTATACATGATACTCCATCAGTCATAGTAAAATAACAAAAACAAAGATAAAGATAAATATACATCGAAGCGTACTGTTCTTCCAGGAGGTCATGTTTCAAGGGGTCTTCGTTGTCTTATTGGCCCAAAAAAATAGTTTCTAGCCTGCTTTTTGAAAAGTGCAGCAGATTCCACATTTCTAATATTGTTTGGGATATCATTCCACACCTTGGCACCTTTGTACGAAAAGCTCTTTTTTGTTATCTCTAGCCTAGGTCTTGGTACCTGCAGGTCATTTGCTCTCCTTGTTTCATATTTTGAAACCTGAGATCTTTTTGTGAACTTTTGCTTAAGGATTTCTGGACATTGCTCATTTAGAATTTTGTGCACCATCATCGCCTGGTCAAGCTTAATTAGTTCATTTACACTTAATGTTGCAGATGGTATCCTGTCTTTAATAGGCGCGGATTGGATCAGAGTCATTGCCCCATCCTGTAACTTTTGCAAGCTATGGAGTTTAGTTGCAGAAAGGTGACCCCCTAGGAGATTACCATATCTGAGGTGACTTTCCACCAATGCCCGGCATACTTGAAAAAGTTGTGATTGAGGGAGCTATTGTCGAAGTTTTCTGATGGAATAAAGACCTCCCTTTAATTTTCCTTTTACTATCTTATACTGTTGATTCCATGACAGAGTTTCATCAATAGTTAACCCTAAATACTTCGTCTTTCCAACTCGCTTGATTTCATCTTCTCCAACCTTAAGATCACCGATTTCGGAGATCTTGCCTAATTGCTTGCTGTTTCCTAAGACCATGAATTCGCATTTCGTTACATTTAGGCTTAACTTGTTTTGTCTTAGCCAATCTATGACATCTTGCAACTCATTTCTTAAGTCTTCCAAAAGTTGGTAAGCGACTCTCCACCAAGAGTAATACTTGAGTCATCGGCATACATATTGGGTGCGAATTTTGTAAGGACTGCTCAAAATCGTTGGTATACAATATAAATAGAAGAGGCCCTAAACATGACCCTTGAGGAATGCCACAGGAAACCAGTCGTTTCTCGGAATTCTGGCTGTTAAGGTAGCAATACTGCTAGCGTTCTGTTAGATAGGAAGCGAACCATTCGAGCTCCTTCTGACAAATGCCATATCTTTGTAGTTTTGCTAAGAGAATATCGTGATCAATGGTATCGAATGCCTTTTTCAAATCAAGGAAAAGGCCAATGTTGACATTTTTTCGATCAACATTGCTATACCAAGAATCTGTTACATTCAACAGTGATGTTATTGTTGAATGAAGTTTGCGGTAGGCAAATTGGTTCTTGGATAGCAGATTGTTTGCTGTTAAAAATTCAAAAAGTTGATCTCGAGCTACTTTTTCAAATATTCTCGAAACAGCCGACAAAACGGAAATCGGTCGATAGTTATTCAAATCTGATTGCCGTCCTGATTTAAAAATAGGTGTTACTCTAGCTGTTTTCCATATGTCAGGAAAGATGCCCACCTTCAGCGACTCATTGAAGATTATCTTGAGGGGGTCACAGATTAGTTCCGCTGAATCCTTTAGTATCTTTGCCGGAATTCTATCGGGTCCTGGTGATTTAGAGTCCTTCAGTCCTCTGAGTGCAGTAAGTACATACTGCTTAGTAACGGGCTTGAATTTAAACTTAACAGACTCTTCATTGCTTGGTATAAAGCGGGTTGGGTCATCATTCAATTTACCCTCAATTTTACCAGCTAATGAAGGGCCCACATTGGTGAAGTGTCTATTGAAAGCAGACGTAATTTCTTTTTTGTCTGTTAGCTGCTTGTTTTCAAATTCTACCATAGCAACAGAAGTGGTTTTTGATGTTTTACCCAGAACTGTGTTGATGGTTTTCCACATTTTCGAGGGGTTGCCTTGGCTATCCCAAATCTTCTGAGAAAAGTAATCCTTTATAGCTTCGCGTATGCGAGATGTTACAAGATTGCGGAGCTTTTTGTATTTTGGCCACAATGCTATATCATTCGTAGCTAATCTTTTTGTTTGATCACGCTTGCGCATGAGTTCTTTTATCGAAGGGTTTATCCACGTAGCATATTCGGATCGCACCTTTCGCTTTCTCAAAGGGGCATGTAAATTTAGCAGCGATTCAAATATATCATGGAAAGATGCTGTCATCTGATTTGGATCAAATGATAGCTCAGAAAACAAGGTTATAAAGTCTATGGAACGCAGGGCAGACAAAAATTCATCCTTATTGTAGTTCTTAAGCATCCGTGTTTCTACCATTTTTTGGCATTTTTGTAGGATACGGCATGCATTAATCTTCCTTGTCCCAATGATATGGTAATGGTCTACCATACCTATTTGAATAACTTCACTTTTAAGGATACGTCTTACCCTGTTTGTTGCAAAATGGTCAATGAGGCTTCTAGTTATTATAGTTTTACCCTCATTGTTAATCTTACTGGCAACACGAGCATATTCTTTTATTTGTTGTTCAAACTGAAAGAAGGAATACAAAGATTTTAACCTCTTTGTATTCCAGTCGCTTCGTGACTTGAGATCACAATTCGTGTCCCCAATAAGAATAACTTCCTTATCTTCAGAGTCTAACTTGCGCAAAATCCCTTCCAGAGTGTCAAATGACTTACTATCTTGGTTATCCGTCGGGGGTCTGTACCAGCAAGGGATGACAAAACTCTTAGCATTTTTTGGAGTTATTTCAATGCCGATAGCTTCAAGATCTTGATCTGTAATATCGATTCGCTGAAAGTGGGGCAAGGTCTCCCTGACATAAACAGCCACCCCACCACCAGCAGTATTCCTATCCTTTCGATAGATTTGATAATTCTCTATGTTTACTACCGAATTCGGTACTTTACTCTCTAGCCTCGTTTCGTTCAGGCCTATTACGTCTATATTCCGCTCATTTAGCACAGTTTCCAATTCATTTTTATGTTTTCTTAAGGAAACTATATTATATGATGCAATTCTTAGTCCTTTGCGTTCTCCTTTATTTTTAGTGTTTATTTGATCTTCTTCCGGGCATGTACGTCCCTAACAATAACGCAAATAACTAGCAAGATTACTTGCAAATTTTCTTGTCCCTCCTGGATTAATATGCAAACCGTCCGCTCCAATATTACTAAATAATACATTGTCATTGTCGATAAGATCAAAACCATGTAATTCCAGTTCTTCTTTCAGCAGCTCATTCACTTTCTTTACTTTGCCATTTAGTAGCTCACTGTCTTTTCGTCGCAGAATGCTTGAAAATGCAATTTGGGAACGACGGTTCCTGGCTTTTATGGCTTGCAGCGCTGTAATGATTTCATCTCTTAGCTCCTCAGGTGTTTATGCCTTGATATCACACGTTCCCGCATGCACAATGATGACATCACCGTTGCAGACTCCAACTTTATTTACAACATCTTTTATTTTCATACCTCCTTTGGCTCTCTTCTCCACTTTTCGGCTGTCATTGCAAAGTTTCATTTCATCTAAGCGATTCACTTGAGAGTCTCCAACGATTGTTACTTTTAGCTGGTTTCTTTCGTTTTCAATGGCATTGTTTGAGTCTGTTTTTCTTCTCTGTTGATTCGAATCTTTTCTTTTTATTTTTGAATGAGTAGCACTTTTCTTGAAGTTGTTATTGAAGTTTTGCGCGCTTCCTTTGTTTGGTTGTTTTTTCGTGGCTTTCTCTTGAGCAGCTTGTTTTCTTGGAGCTTCTCTTTTCCCCGTGCATTGTGTTGTCCATTCATTCATATCTTCTTCATCTGAAGAAAGTGAACTAGAGCTGTCCACGAATTCGATGTTTGTTGCCAAGCGACCGGCGATATGATGTTTTGTCGCTCTCAAACCAGCGTTACTCTCGGTCCATAGGGAATCCTCGTTATCTTTGGAAATGGTGGTCTTCATCTCTTGCTCAAACAAACGCATTTTGAGATCTGATATCTCTTTTTCCAGCTTTCGGGAGTATTCCCTTTCTTTCTGCAAGAGTTCGTTTGTTTTTGTCAAGGAATCTGTGAGACCCCTGATCGAGCTCCATACCTGATTCTGTGATGTTTCCCGCACATGATTACTGGTAACAGTAAGTACTTCTGCTTTATCATTCATTTTATTTACTGCCGTTGTATATTGGCTGTCAGAAGTTCCATCAATGTCCTTAACATCCGATTTTCCCACATTTAAAGCTTCATCCATGTTACTTGGTGATTCCACCTTTTCAGGCTTTTCTTGGGCCCTCCTTGATCTTGGGTTTTCTATTGACGTCTCCTGTTTTTCTTTCAACTGCTCTTCATTGTTTTCCTTGATTTCTTTTTGCTTTTCAACATTTACCACATCTCCGTTCTTAACAAGCATCGATGATTTCGCACCACGGCTCATGACATTCTTTAGTACTCCCTTATTGAGCATTTTTTGTATTTGAGCTTCACACACGCTTCTGCTTAGGCCATATCTACTTTCCACAGCTTGCGGAAGTGACTTTTAAGTAGACACGTTAGGACAGAATGTAGTTTCCTGAACGCTGACTGTAGGAGAAAGATGAGCTGATTCCGGTTAAGATAGTCGTAAAGCTGATCGAAGATTAGCTTCTCGAAAAGTCGAGAAATAACGGGGAGCACAGAGATAGGCCTATAGTTTGATTTGTCATCGGTGGCTTCATCTTTAAAGATAGGTGCTACCCTCACCATTTTCCAGCTGTCCGGGAATCGCACAAGAGAAAGGGATAAGTTGAACAGCTGCACGAGAGAAGGTGCCAATACTGAAATGCCAATCTTTAAGAAAAAAACTAAATATACAGTCAACTCCAGACCCATTGGAAGTTTTAATACTGCCACAAACCCTAATCAAAGTCTCCTCATTTATAGGGGAAACATGAAAGGCTCGCAGCTGGGAGGATCTCACCATTACGAAGGGGATTTGGTTTGGGAGCGATCTTTTCAGCTAAGCTTTTCCCTACGTTGCAAAAGAAACTGTTCATGGTATCGGCAATGGATTTATCTTCAGTGATGGTTTCATCACCTTCTTTGAGAGCCTTAATGTTCGTGGTTATTGATCTCTTATTAATTACTTGGTTCATAGTTTTCCAGGTTTCTTTGATGTTCCCTTCACAGGAACGAAGCTTATTTGCGAAATATTGCGTTTTCAACGATTGGTTTAAATTATTTGCTTTGCATCTCATATGCTTGTAAGCACTCATTAAAAGCTCGGAGTTAGATTTCACTGCAGCGATCTTCAGTTTGTCTCTGGTCCTGCAGATCTTTTTTAGCTCGGGTGTTATCCAGGGACAGAACCTTTCAGAGACTCGCTTTTCTCAGAGGGGTGTGTGTTTGTCGATGATCTGAGATAGCGTATCAGACCATCGACCAACAGCAGCGTCCAAACTCCCTGAGTCACTCACAATAGCATGCCAGTCTACCGAGGCAAGGTCATCGAGGAAAAGCTCTTCATCAAAATTTTTCATCTGTCGTGTTGTTATCATTTTATGCTGAGGTTTTAGCGAACCAAAATATTTACGAACTACGTATACCACGTAGTGATGACGTGGCCTTGTCATCGGTAATCCAAGATCATGACTTACATAACATGATCAAACATCCAACATGTTTCAAGTCTTCCAAGGGCCGTTGCATTGACTTAATATTTACAAATCGAAAGCATTCCTTCATGCATTCCAAGTCGTTTGAGACTGGATTTAGCGATCACCATCATATGACCTACACCATCTTAAAAACAACATTTATTAAACCACCTCCGCAAAAAGTTACCTCTCGAGACTACCGGGTGAGTCAATAAAAACGCCCGGTGTTTGAAAAAATCCTGATCCCTGAATATCAGAGCAATGATTTTGAAAACTGTCTTGTTTTATCCCCGATATGTCAAATTAGGTTCAGTAATTTACCCGGCTTTAATCGGTCATTCCTTCCCGTCGAAATAGGAGATTTTCTGCAGAAAGCCCCTTTCGAAAACCTGCAAAAACGAGCAAAAACAGCAAGCAAAATTTCCCTTTGTTCTCCTTCCTTGCAATAATGACTCCTGAATGTACTCATGTATAATGTCCTCATGGGAGAATGGAATCCTCCTGGATAAGTTATTCACACTAGGGGAAAGACTTTGCAACCCACCAAAACGAAAGCACGTGTTAAAGCGTGCTGAAAGTCATCACTGTGAGGTTGACACATTAGGGATTTTTGCTGGCAATTACAGCACGTTTTTTGAGCTTTCTCAAAGGGATTCATTTTAGAAAAGTGCCTACAGAATCTGAACGGAGTGACCGATTTTAGCCAGAAAAATTTCTAAAAATAATTGAACATGTTAGCAATTTAATCAAATATTGCAAAATGTCCTTGCTTATATATTCAGGAAGCAGTAGCCTTTCAAACGCCGGGCGTTTTTTTGACTCACCCGGTATAAGAACTGGCCATCTACCTATGAAAACTTTGAATCGATTTTTTTGAAAACACTTGAAGCAATTGCCCCTACTAAAACAAAGATAGTCAAGGCCAATGACAAGCCACACATGAATAAAGATCTACGGAAGGCTATGAGGAAAAGATCGACTTTGAAAAATGTTGCAAACAACAGCAAGCGAGAGGAAGATGTGAGAAATATAAAGATCAAAGAAACCTTGTCGTGAAATTGAATATTCAGGCTAAAAGACAGCATTTAAAGTCGCTACAGTCGAAAACCATTGACAACGATAAGAAGTCTTGGAAAACTGTGAAACCTCTGTTTTCTAACAAGAATTTCATGAGTGAGAAGATCACCTTGATTGAAGATGGTAGAATCCTCTCAAATGATGTGGAAGTTGCTGAATGCTTTAATGAATATTTTTGTAATATTACGGATAGTCTTGATATTGACCCCCTGTTTAAGGAGGTGCAAGAACAAATGTCTGTGAAACAAATGGTTTTGAGAGCAATTAATAAGTATAAAAATCACCCCACTGTAAAGGTGATTAGTCAACACTCAACATCAAACGGTAACAGCTTTAGATTCTCTCATGTAAGCCCAAATGAGGTCATGAAGCAGACGGACTTGCGTGACAAGAATAAATCCAACAGTGGGAATATTCCGACTGGTATGTTAAAGGCAACGAGGGAAATAGTTTGCCCCTACCTAACAGACTGTATCAACTCTGCAATCTATGATTGCAAGTTTCCAAACGAACTAAAGGAAGCTGATCTCAGCCCTCAGTTCAAAAATGATGATCCAAATTATAAGGGCAATTTTAGGCCAATAAGCGTCTTACCTGCAGTCTCAAAAATATGTGAAAGAATTCTAAAAGACCAAATGTGCCCATACTTTCAAGAGAAACTCTCCGAAATCTTGTGTGGTTTCAGAAAGGGGTATAGTACGCAACATGCTTTGATAAGGTTGATAGAAAAATGGAGGAAATGTCTTGACGCATCAGGTAGTAGGAACAATTCTAATGGATTTATCTAAGGCCTACGACTGTCTGCCTCGTGACCTCCTCGTGAACTGGAGGCATATGGATTTGACTTAAATAGCCTTTGCCTTATGTATAGCTATCTGGATGGCCGCCACCAAAGCGTAAAGATTGGCTCACATAGGAGTACCGCAAAAAGAATAAAAATTGGAGTACCACAAGGATCTGTCCTAGGTCCTTTGCTCTTTAACACATTCATCAATGATCTATTTCTTATGAGATTAGACTCTAAGATCTGTAATTTCGCAGATGATAACACCATATACTCATGTGGGCTAGACCTACACGAGATTGTTACCAATTTGGAAAGTGATCTCAGTAGATTGCTAGAATGGTTTACAAACAATGGAATGGTTGCAAACCCAAAAAAATTCCAACTCATGTTCCTTGGCTTGAAAGAGCAGAGACGACTTCGACTTAACATCAATGAGAACAAATTATCGGCAACGGATAATGTTAAATTACTAGGGATTGAAATTGGCAACCAATTAAAGTTTAGCAATCACGTCAAAACGTTGTGCTCAAAAGTCAGTAAAAAAATCAGTGCCTTTTCTGGGCTTAATATGTATATTTCTAGAGAACAGGCATTTACAATTTGCAACGCGGTTATCTTGTCGAACTTCAATTATTGCCCTTTGATCTGGCTATTCTGTAATAAAGGTGCATACAGAGAAATTGACCGCACACACAAACGTGCTCTTCGGATCCTCTATAAAGAATACGAATGTTCATTTAAAACATTGCTCACTCGAAGTGGCAGTTTTTGTCTACATGTTAGAAATTTGCAGAAATTGATGACAGAAATCTATAAGTCCATAAATCATCTTAAACCATCGCTTATATGGGAATTTCATGAAAAGAAGCATGTAAGTTATAATCTAAGGATACAAAATCTGTGCAAACTGCCACAAATAAGGACACAGGGCTATGGGCAAGAGTCACTTTCATTTAGAGGGAGTCTACTCTGGAACACTCTAGATGATAGCGTCAAAAATGAGCCAACACTTGCGGCATTCAAAAAGAGGATCAAAGAATGGGCTGGTAATAAATGCACCTGCAAAATATGCCGCTAATTTTTGTATTATTTTGTATAATGTATAGTTTTGTTTCTTCTGTAAATAGTTGGTTTAAATTAGTATTTTTATGATTAATATTGTAGATGCCAACTTTAAATATGGATTAAATAAAAAATAATAATCACTAATGCATGCCTGTAGTACACCCGATTCGACAACATTGCGAGGATCATTCGTCGCAATGTGGTCTATAACCGTAGACGAACTAGCAGTCTCACGTGTGGGCTCAGAAATAAGTTGTAGAAGACCGAAAGTATCATAAAATTCCATGAGACGTTTTGTGTAAGGTGGAATATCATGATCATCTTGGGGAGCTCTAACATCACAGTTAGTGTCCCCAATATGATGATTTCCTTATCCTCTGCATCCAAGACTCTAAAGAACTGGTCCAAACGATCGAAAGTATCAACATGATCAGATGGAGGTCTGTACCACGTGACAAGGAAAAAAGATTTGGCTTTAACAGGCTGAACCTCGATGCATCGAACTTCTAGGGAGAAAGAAGGGAGGTCATCACGTACATCAGCAACAATGGTATTGCTAATGTAGAAGCCTACTCCGCAGCCATCTCGATTACGATCATGCCGGACAAATCTGTCACCGTCAATTTGAAGGAGGTCACTAGCATAGTTATCATCTATCTTAGTTTCGTTAAGGGCTAAGATATGAATACCCTGATCCTTTAAAAGAATTTCCACTTTGAAAGAAAAAACAAGAAATAAATATGAAGTTCTGGAACATTCAAGAAACTCGTATGAAACCCTGAGTGCTCAAAATCTGAGAATTTTAAGGAACTTTCAGTACTGTGGCCCAAACCATTATAAAGAAGCATGACGTGTATGCCATATGACGTGTATGGCATATCTGATTTGAGTAGACTGGGGGGGTCATTAAGACGTCTTGAATGGGGGTCAAAGTTCTGATGTGCTAAAACCTGTCCCGAGTTGACTAGCTAGTTACTCGGTGATTTCTTAACCCATTTCCAAGTAGGGGCCAATGTAGTGAAGACCACTCATCAGTGGACCATATGAAGCACTTCGAGGCTCTGAACTAGACTTTAAATATTTCCTTAAATTCCAAAACATGAAACTTCATGAAAATCAAGCGGGTATGCGGCTGCGGGGAGGTAGAATTTTCTATAAACAGACTTTTTTACCTCTTTGAATTCTTATTTCCAAGATAAAATATTATATTTATTGTAAATAGGATGATACATATATGGAATTTTATGTTGAAAGTTGGGGGGAAGTTTCTTATTTTGTCAATTTAGGCCCATTTGTTGTGGCAGACGCGGTTAACTTGAAAACTCTCCTTTTAATCTTAATTTTCCTTTATATCTTCTTCTAACTTCTTACATTGAATTCTAAAACTCTTAGTGAATTTGTCCTATTTATACGTTTCATAAAATATTCTAGAATGAACTTAAAACAATAGAAATAATGTCCTGTCATAATGACAAAGCATTACGTCATAACAAGTCAGCAAAATTTTCAATTATTCAGCAAGTTTATATGCAACAAAGGACATTATGAAAGTCCATAAATAAACGTCATTTCGAATGTTCTAGAACTTTCTTCATAAAATAGAACGTGCATTGCTTCACGTTGTTTATCGTTCACGACATTCCCGATGCCGAGATTTTCAATCATCAGATAAATATTGTCCAATTATTCTGTCTCTGGCATGAATCGCGGCTTTTCGCGTAGCTCGTCCTGTCTTGTTCGATTGATCGTCCTTTTTTTCGTCTTTCTTGTCGGCAAGTTTATCTTCCGTTATGTTTTCTTCGTGACATTCCAGGGGGTATAGCAAGTTTAATGGTCTGTTGATTGTGTTTCGTGTGGGTAAAAGTACTTTAGCTGCTCTAACATTTCCTTCGCTATTGAAGATGAGTTCAACAATTTTCCCAATTCTCCATGATCCTCTGGGAAAGTCTTCTTTGATCTGTACAATATTTCCAACTTTTGGCGATTCGTTTGATTGAATTCGATGAGATTTTAACTTTGTTTGTGTTCTTTCTCTTAAGTTCAGTAAATAGTCATTACGCCAGCTCCTCCAAAACGATTCCAACATATTTTGTCCCTTCTTCCAAGTATTCAAGAGAATTTCCTTCGATGATGGGTCTTGTTGATAATCAGGATCTTCGATTTCATCTTCTGTTCCTAACGGAGGTGTTCCTGTCTTAGTGTTGGGAGATAAGAAGTGTGAAGGTGTGATTACTTTTCCATCGTTCAGATCTTCTCCGATGCAAACAAGTGGTCTGGAATTGAGTACTGCTTCAGTTTCGGTTAGGAATGTTCGTAGCTGCATCATGGTTAAACATTTCTTTCCAATCGATTTTCTTAAAGCCATCTTGCTACTTCCTACCAATCTTTCGTAGAAACCACCCATCCATGGTGATAATTCGACTATGAAGTTCCACTTGGTTCTATCTTCGGCCACGTATGAATGAACTGTTGGGTCGGTTACCACCGTTTCCCATGCTATGTCAAATGTGGATTTTGTAAGTTTAAATTGTGCAGCATTATCTAAGATGATTTCTTTTGGTGTCCCTCTTCTGGCTATGAATCTTCGTAGTGATTGTAGAAATTGCTCTGCTGTAAGATCTTCAACCAATTCCAAGTGAATCGCCCTCACTGCAACGCAGGTAAACAAACATACCCAAACCTTTTGCTTTTCTGTAGTGTGTTTCTGTTTGATCAGCAAGGGTCCAAAATAATCTAATCCAGTGGTTTCAAATGGTATTGCTTCGTTGACTTTGCTTCTTGGCCAGTTGGTCATTGACGGCATCTTAAATGGTCCTCCTTGATGTTTACGGCATGTTCTGCATCTTCTGAGAACAAATTTTACTTCAGCACGCCCCTTTTGGTATCCAAAACTTGTTGCGAATTTGGGAAAGTGTGTGACTGACTCCAGCATGGCATAGTTTTTTGTGATATCCTTCGATTATTAAGCGTACTAAAGTCTCTCCTCTTGGCAATATTATTGGAGTGATAGTTTCTTCCGGCAGTGAAGCATTCTTGAGTCTTCCATGTCATCGCACAATGCCGTCTTTGTCGATCTTTAAATTCAGCGGGTGCCGATGAGAATTCTTGTTCAGTTTGATAGCTTTGTCTTCGTATTTTGTATAATGTTTGCTTTGGATGTACTTGATCCATCTTCTTTCTGCATCTTCCAATTCCTTTGCTGTCAATTGCCCTGTTGAGATCTGTTTCTTCTGCACTCTTTGTATGAAGCGGTGTGTGTAGACAGTGACTCTCAGCAATTTTGAAATTGAAGAGAATTTGTTTTCGTCGATTCCGAGAGGTGATTTGATCTCCTCCTTGACTTGTGCGATGACAGATGTTTCGTAGAGTGCTTTTGGTCCTTTGATCTCTGCTTTGATGTTTTCTAAAACTTCCTGGTCGAGTCACGCTCTGATCAGATCACAGTTTCTCGTCATATTGACCAATCAGGTGCCGTCGTTGTGTTTACTTCCGCGTTTTGCGGCAAAGCTTAGGCCATTTTTGATCGTTTTGACCACCATCCCGAAAAAAAACATTGCACGCTCGACTATGGCGATTTTCATCAAAATTTCAACGGGAGAAGATTCTCCATACCTCGGACCATAAGTGTATTCGGCATCGCTATGCTATCGCTAAAATTAGCCGATTTGTGGCATTTTGAAAATCATTACAGTCATTTTTGCATAACAAATCCTACAAAACTTAGCAAAAGGTGAGCACAAACTGATAATTTAAAGTCTATGAACCTACCTCAACTGTTTTGAAGGCAAGTATCCACTTCTCTACTGCAATCCACTCCAAATTTCACCACCAAATTGCTCCCATTGCTATGCGCCCTTTTCGATAAACAGTGTCCCAGTCCTTCTCCCAACTCCTGCAATAGCAATAATTGCAAGTCTGAAGGAGTGGAAGCCGACAATATCAACCAAAATGTCGCATATATTTTCACAGTCCATACTTCTTGCGTAAGAGCACAAGAGAGGACGGTGCCGTCTTTCAGTGTAGCAGGTACGTGAAATAGAAATGAAACGAAGCTGTGTTTAATCTTCCTACAAATAGCAGCAAGCGGAAGAAATGTACATTTTGTTTTCATCACGAAAAACCATTGAACTTTTCAAAAACTGTTTTCAAAACCCCTCAAAATCAATTTCACATTTGTGAGGGTATCATAGAAGATATCTTTAGTCCTCCATTACGTATTAGGAAATCACCCCTTGGCAGTTAAACAAAAAAAAGCAGGATCAAAGCAAACATAAATATCAGTGTTACATTTTGTAAACTCATGGAAGTACACATGCATTTTTGGAGATACTAAAACTATGATCTGGTATCGATAGCTTCTCAAAATTGTTGTTGTTATCTGAGTAAAGAACGATTCTTCAGGGTTCGCCTCTTGTGCCCCGCTGTGAACTGTTCTAAACAAAGTTTTCGAGGTCAATGTTTGGACATTACTCAACCTTCTGAGTTTCTTACAGGCAGTTTCTTACAGAACTTTGTTTACAGAACAAAATCATTTCATCTTTAGCATGTTTCTTTTCCTCCAAGTTTCTTGCGTGATCCCGATCCTAGAGATCCCACACCAATACCAATGGAAATCTGAGGGGCCCCCTATCAATGGAAATCTGAGGGGCCCCCTATCAACGGAAATCGAAAGAAACCCTTACGAAACTCTCTCTACTGAGATGATAAAAACAAGAATTCTGAGAAGCTTTCAATGCTGGATCAAAGTTTTAATATCTCGAAAATTACATGTGTACCTCCATGAGTTTACAGAATGTAACACTGATATCTATGTTTGCTTTTGATGCTGCCTTGTTGTTTGACTGCCAAGGGGTAATTTCCTAAATACATACTGGAGGACTAAAGATATCGTCTATGATACCTGCACAAAATTTGAAATTGATTTTGGGAGCTTTGAAAAGTAGTATTAAAATGCTAAATAGTTCTTCGTGATGAAAACAAAATGTACATTTCCTCCGTTTAAACACAGCTTCAGTTTATTTATATTTCAAATACACGCTCTACTGTAAAACGACACTATCATCACTTGTGCTCTTATTCAAGAAGTAATTCATAAATTTCCGAAATTTTGGTTGACATTGCCGGTTTCTACTCCTACAGACTTGTAATCATTGCAGGAGTTGGGAGAAGGATTGGGGCACAGTTTCTCGAAAAAGGCGCATAGCCATGGGAGCGATTTGATGGTGCGACTGGGAGTGGATTGCAGTAGAGATGTGGATATTTGTCTTCAAAACAGTTGAGGTAGCTTTATAAACTTCAAATTATCAGTTTGTGCTCGCCTTTTGCTAAATTTTGCTGGATTTGTTACGCAAAAATGGCTGCAAAAATGCCACAAATCGGCTAATTTTAGCGATAGCATAGCGATGCCGAAAACACTTATGGTCCAAGGTATGGAGAATCTTCTCCCGTTGAAATTTTGATGAAAATCGACATAGTCGAGCGTGCAATGTTTTTTTTCGGGATGGTGGTCAAAACGATCAAAAATGGCCTGAGCTTTACCGCAAAACGCGGAAGTAAACACAACGACGGCACCTGATTGGTCAATATGACGAAAAACTGTGATCTGACCAGAGCGTGACTGACAACCCCACGGGATCTTTGGACAAAAGAAAAGATTTGTCCGCTATGCTCTGTCTTAGTCTATTTTTCACTCATTTTGCAACCATGAAATTTTCATAATGTTAAATTTACCGATATTTCTAGTGCTGGTAAGACAGCGAGAAAAATCATAAAAATACTTCAATCTTTCGGCTTTTAACTGGAATCTGAATCATGTGAAGTACTCTTGGCGGTATGAATTTTTTAGAGTGAAAGCTTTTTTCTGGCTCACCAGGTAGTTCCCAGATCGACGCGGCCTCCCAACGAGTCATCCTGAAAACTTCATATTTCATTTCATAAAATACCGAATTATGATTGGCTATTAAAGATTGAAAGCAACATGACGCGATGTAAAAGTCCAAAAAGCTCAACTGTTTCGTCTTGCAGAGCAATAGCTCATGAACATCATGAGATGTAATGGAAGTATCCATCAACAATATCAAAATGCTTCATTATTACTGTCAACTTTCCAGCAATAAATACCATTATTGCTTTCCTTCGTGAAAACTTTTCACTACTTTCTTACTCAATCACTCAATCACTCAATCACTCAATCACTCAATCACTCCATCACTCAATCACTCAATCACTCAATCACTCACTCACTCACTCACTCATTCACTCACTCACTCAGCCACTAATCACTCACTCATTCACTCACTGCATAAGTCTCTGAGTCAGCAGTGCTTTTGTGCCTTTGTATTATGCTTTGCAGAATGCTCTCGAGCATTTCCACTCACGTGGAAACTGCAGCTTCATGAAAATGAGCCTTAATACGTTGGTTTTTACCTTTGAAAAATTCTTTCAATTCTGCATGTCTCAGTAAATCCAATGCTGTTTTGCCACTCCTATTCTTCTTGTGTATATTTGCACCCCATTCTATCAATAACTAGGATGATAAAGAAAACATACATTTCATTTACTCTTCTCTTCCAATCAAAACACACATCAGAAAGTTGAGAATGTTTGGGGTAAACATTGCGAAACAACGAAACAAGGAACAAAAAATGTAAATTTGACAATTTCATGCATACCAAATGTAGAAAGGTTTGTAGGAAGGTAAGAATGCAACCAAAGATGATAAAGTCAGAAAGAAAAATATTTACGGTGCTTTGAGATGGAAGTCGTCCACATTTAGACTGACGACGTGATTCCTTGTATTCTGTCAACATTTATAATATGATGTGTAATTTCACTCATACAAAGGACTTACAACCAAATGGATTCTAAACAGGGACTAAATTCTTACGAAAAATCAGAAGAACCTTCCATCCTACGAACGTCGAAAGAAAAGTCGAACGTCCTTTCGAAGGGCATTTCGAGCGTCGCTTCGCTTCGAGAAGTCGAACTTTGAACTAATGAGCCAATGAAACGCTACAAATAGATGCGTGGATTGACCATATTAAGAAAGTAGCGATCTGATTGGTCGCGCCGTGAACGCGGCGGACTTGGCCTAATTAGTCCCTGTATTGAAGGGTAAAGACATAAGTCCCTGAACTGAAGCGATAACAACAGCGACAACGAGCGTAAGTTAGAGGGACTTACGTAATGTAGTCTAGTCCACATTCCCATATGCATATTTTAAGGAACAAAAAGGCAAATGTTTCCAAGAGGTCTCAAACATGAACAGTCTGTTCACAGTAGAAGCGTAAGCACACCAAACTAACAAGTTACAGAACTGTCCAAAATGTCCCACTTACCCTACAGAAATTCCTGCTATGACCTGAAGAAAATCTTGTCCACGTGCCAAAAAAGAATAACAATTCAATGATTCACGCTAGGGTCACTCCTCCAGTCTGCGGACAGTATTATTCAACCGGTAATTAGAATATTTAAGTGAAATTTTATCAATTTCTTTAAAACGAATTTCTTTGGCCATGATGTCCAGTCTGCGGATATGGAATAAATTCCCTAAGAATCTCCCTAGAGGCGCATTATTTCAGAATATTTCCAACAATTTAACTATTGCTGTCAAATTGTCATATTTTGCAAATTGCACAGATTCTAAAAAGCTCTCTATTTACTACCAAATTAACCAAACAAATCGATCACATCATCCTGTAAAAATCGCGCCTAAATCGTCTCATATCCACAGGGCACCGAAGAGCGGAAGAAAAATATGGAAAACCATGGAAAACAAAGCATCGTCAAACAATCAGAGCGTGAAGAAAGTTTAGAACAATCTAGAAAGAGCGACAAAATTGGCATCGTCCCTGAAAGCCCTCAAAGCGCAGCTATAGACGGTGACAAATCGTATGTCATCTTTTACGTTCTCCTTTATAGACTTAGATTTGTATAACGTTGTAAACTAGGCATATAAATTTCTTTAGTTATTAGTGCTAGCGCTTTATTTTAATTCTTTTTTTCTGAATAGATCAGTTTGAGAAACATCTATATTATGTACCTATGTTATTCTGTATACATATTATAAAATGAATTAAATGAAGTAAAATGAGAAAGTCTTAGCGGAGCATTTCACTATGATTTGTAACAAAAAGTTAAAATTCACTGGTTTATTGATGGATACTTGCAATAGGAAGGATTCTTGGCTGTCAAGTTTCAATTTGCTCAGGAGATGATCAGTTTACCCGATAAAATTCTCGCCGAAAATTTCCGAATGAGTATAAAACAAGGTTCAAATGAGCAGAGAGTTGGGTTGGATTTACGGTCTTTTTGTTGTGAGTTTTTGCTTTTTGTTCGCAGACTAGAGCAGTCCGAAGACTGGAGTCATGGCCATATTGATACTTGTACCATTTTGAACTCATGTGGGCTCACACGCAAAATCCATACAACATGGTGATAACATAATAATGCGATTCTTATTCAGTCTCTTAACAAGAAGAAACACAAAAAATAAAACACCTCTTCAAAAAAAACATGGTTCAGAACTAGAGGTTCAAGCGCTTGCTAATTCTACCTAAACAACGTAAACATTCAAAATTATAAAGGATGCTACCTGGCCAATACTTCGATGCAATCCCTCTAATGCCAAAAAGAAAGGTGTTACACCAAATATGTTCAGGCAATTCACGTCTGCATTGCTTTCGAGAAGAAATTGCACCACATCCTAGAGAGAAAATTAGAATGCATTTCCGACATAACAACAACCCTATAGGGCAACGACTCTATGGGGCACTGTTCTTTCAGTAATATGCAGGATATTGTCACAAAAATTTTAAAAATTTGGAAGATTGCAGCTTACAAACCATAGCAGATTCATCCTGAAAATACCCATCGAGCTAACATAGCAGCTTAGATACAAAAAATTTAGTTAATTCAAGCCGATCAATTTTTTCAGTTGCAAGCGATTCTAAGAGTGCTTCATCATAAAATTCATCACGATAGGTAGAAAGTCCTTGATGGAGGTTGCTTACAATTCAGTCTCATGACAAAAGGAAAAAGGTAGAGACACGGCTTAATGACAGTACAACGAATCATGCACATCTTACTAGTATTCAGTGAGATTTTTGAGCAATAAGTTCTATAGATGGTCTGTTGATCTGACTGCTGTACGACTAAATCGGTGGTAGAATTCATCAAGGAGTTTAGGTCTATTTTCAAGGACATGCAGATGATAAACATTTACCAAATATAGGAGGACAAGAATTGCGGCTATACTCATAAATATATAACAGAGACCTTCCAAGTTGACAATTCCAAGTATTATGACAATTCAGGCAAGAAGAATCCATTCGATTAGTCCATGGTTAAATCATCATTTTTATTTTGATAATTCAAAGCAATGCTGTGCTTCATCATCAGAACTAAATGTTCGAAAAGCACGAGGCCACATTCATATTCATAAAGACTATACACAACTAAAAATGCATGAAAAAATGAGAGGGCAAGCCCAGAGATAAAGGTTGAGACAAAGTCAGAGGAAAAGAAGACTGTTTGGAGTTAAATGAAGAACAATCATGCAAGTTAAGTAACCTTCGTGGACGAGTAAATCATGGTCATTTTTAGCTCTGTCCAACACTGAGGAATCTTCTAGCGATGCGGCGTGACCTGATTGGCAGATGTGGTCCAAGAGGGCGGAAGGACTTACTTTCATTTCTAGCCTGCTTGCCTGCTTATCTTATTCCCGAATGTGCCCTGCAACGTGAAATCATATTGCGAGATGCTTCTCCAATTTATGAAGCATGGCAGCCAGAACACTGAATTTTGTAAACAACAAGAGTGCGTATGAGAGCTGGAAAGCGGTCCTTAAGTGGAAGAGATGGCTGCATCCTTTTAGGAGACCGACCAACAACATTAAGCTGAATACTTGTTTTGCATTTCTTAAATTTCCACTAAACGTTCAGGGATATTTGCAGAAAATGATAGACATTATTTTCCACAGCAACTAACAGAAAACGCTTCCACGTCATATCGGGAATGCAAAGCGAAAGTACAGAAACGCGGGCAGGAACCTCATAATAATAATTATGAAACATTCCATCCCTAAAAGGAACTACGGAGTGTCTGAAAAAAATTGTTCGACGTAAACGCTAAGAAATAACGATACGCTGAATGGGCACTTGGTTCAGCAACCTATTTCCTGAGATTTTGAATTAATTTTTAACACCAGAATCATGGAAATCTGCTAATAAGTCATGGTAATAAGTCATGGGACAAGATAAGCTTTCGAAGTTCAGGTTTGTTCGAAAACTGAAGCCAGGGGCCTCTAAATGGCATTTTCGTTAAAAGTCCCATGGTCCATCATTTCTGCTGTTTCTCCATTGTTTAAGGGCAAACCAATTAAGATTTGAACAGAATTTCTATCTAGTCTTTCTACCTAACTTTCAAGTCTATAACTGCTTTGAGGCAAAAGATTCATCGTCGATTATGCTTTAAACTACTGTTTTTGGCAACATGCAGTCTTAAGAAAGTTATGACAATGACTATATTACTTTAGAAGTTTTATTTGGCTTGCCCTGATATCAATGAGAAGTATGACATTACACTCCCGTAACGAAAGTATCCGGACAGCTGAAACAAAATGGCGTCGAATTTGACCGTTAGCCCTTCGACCCCCAAACGGTTTAGCCGTCATGCGGCCATTTCAGGGACTGGAAACCAAAGATTTTGCCGCTAAAACTTTGTTTATCGATCACGCAATCACGAAGAAATTTAAAATTTAAAAAGAAAGCAAAGTAAACGCATTTTGATAGCAAAACATTAAGTTAGCTGCAAGGTAACAAAGCAACTGAAAACCAAGAAGCATCCTAACTTGAAAATGATATTTCAAATACACTTCCAAATAAATTGTTTACTTAGATAGCATCGCTTTGCGAAGAAAAGTCTGGACCTCGCAAATGTGGGAGAAAATTCAAGTCATATCCCGAAAGAAAGGAGTTATAGATAAACAAAAGGAAGAGTCGCTGCAATCAAGGTAAGGATTTGTAACAACAGAATTATGGCCATCAAATTCAAAATGGAACTTTTGAAAATGATATTTGTTAGGAACCTGATCAATTTGCTCAAGTTGATTCTCCTATGTAAGATAAACAAACTGATACCAATTTTAGGCCAACCTTCGCTCTTATTTATATTTGTGAGGCTCTGATGCAAACTAAATCTTACCTTGGCAACAACGATGTCACAACCCTTCAACCATGCGAGACTCAAATTTATTTGCTATTTTCTAGGCAAGTGTCTTTTCCACACGCCATTGACAAGATTTTCAAAATTGCAATCTTTTCTGCTTTGTTTGATAGAAGAAACAATCACATCCACCCATGTAGCAGCCTCCAAGACTGGCAATTGGTTAACCCTAATCCACATGGGGGGTGTTTTCCACCCCCCTCGAGGTTTTTCTTGCCGCGTTTTTCAAAGACATCAACTATGTCCCCCAAACCTACCTGACTTTTACTAATTATCTATTTGCCACATTTTGATGAAAAAATTTTCAAACAATAGAGCTCACAGGTCACGTGACGTGCCCATATTTGGGAGCAAGTAGCAAACAAAACATTGTTTTTGATGATTTCAATGGAAAGGTTTGATAATATTATGAAGTATTATACACCAAATGAATCAGTAAACGAAGAGCTTTAATTTGATACCAGAATTTCTGGAATTTGATGACGTCATCATTTTTTTATGATGGCGTCATAATAGCCGCCATTTTGGGCTAATTAGCAAAATTTTTTAATTTTTTCGAAATTTTTCAATTGAGAAGACTCCAATGATATGTTTGTAATGGGGTATAACCACTTTGCAGCTCATTTTTGTCTACCTTTACAGAGAACAAATTAATTGCACAAATGACGTCACACAAATTGGCTAATTTCTGCCAAAATATCACTCTAAAATAATTAATTTCTATGAAATTATATTCTAACATCAAATTTGTGGCTAAAGTGAAGCAAAAACTGCAAAGTGTTCGTGCAAAACCTTCTTTAAATTCAAATTTAACTTGGAAGCCTGATTTTCATTCATTTTCAACTTCATGACGTCACTGTGACGTCATAAGGTGTGGCAGCCACACCCAAAATTGCGCTACAAGCTAGAAATGACTTGATCTGTAGCTGTGCCAAGTTTTATTGGATTCTGAGGGGTCTAAGGTAGTTTTCAGAGGGGGGGTGGAAAGAACCCCCCCCCATAAATGGTAGCTCGAAAAAAGCCCATATGGATTAGGGTTAAGCATACTGTCTTGTTTTCGGTTGATTTGTTTCCTCACAACTAACGCCATGTTTTGCTATCCAAACGAGTTTACTTTGCTTTGTTTTTCGATGTTTAATTTCTTCCTTGATTGCGTGATCCATAAACAAAGTTTTGGCGGTAAAATTATTGGTTTCCAGTCCCTGAAATGGCCGCATAACGGCTAAACCGTTTGGGGGTCATGGGACTAACGGTCAAATTCGACGCCATTTTGTTTTGGCTGTCCGGATACTTTCGTTACGGGAGTGTAGATAACTTTCCCTACCTCGATCTTTAAGTTATTTTGGACGTAATCCGGGGGTCTCTGGTTTCAGCTGTTGCACATGTTTTATCATTGAGAGCTCACGACTCAGTGAATTTTTAAACGATTTGCAAGATTCTAGTCTCTAGAATTATTTAAAAATCTTAGGTACAGGGTTACTTTTCCATGAGCCAGTTCGCCTTATCGTTATTGCTAAATATTTAATCAAACGTCGAACAATTGTTTGAGACACCTTGTAGCTGCATAAAATAATATCCAAGATAAAAGTTCGTATATGCCACTCTCCAAAATGGGCATGACAAAATACATTTTACCGCTGCAAAAATCCAAAACTATAATTCTCAATAAGAGGAATCATTTCCGGATCCTTAGGTTCCATGTTAAAATCTCCTCGAATGACGATGTTTTCATACGGTTGTTCTAAGGAACTGTCAATTAACTTAAAAATCTCATCTACTGAATAATATAATGCTAGATCTTGTTTTGGTGGCTTGTACCGGGTGTCTCAAAAAAAGTACCCCATATTGTTTACATAAGGAAACGAAACAATAAACTATCGGGACATTTAGAGTTCATAGGCATATTTGTTGATCTTAAACTTAAATGCACTTTATTATCATTATTATTATTATTATTATTATTATTATGAATCGAAACGTTAGCTTTTATAAAACAGCCTTATTTTTCATATTATTATTATTATTATTATTATTATTATTATTATTATTATTATTATTATTATTATTATTATCATTATTATTCTGCTTTTACACGGTATTGATCTAACAACCGGCTAATTGTCTAAATTATGTTTCTCATCGAACCACTACGATTATTATCATTATTATTATTATTATTATTATTATTATTATTATTATTATTATTATTATTATTATTATTATTATTATTATTATTATTATTATTATTATTATTATTATTATTATTATTATTATTATTATTATTATTATTATTATTATTATTATTATTATTATTATTATATTCCTGATGATCATTAATAAAGTATTGCAGCCTGCCTATAAACATGCTTTGGTAACATTAAACATTGAGAATGAAAGGAAAATAAGACCCCTTCCGATTCAAGCGTACGCCGATGACATAGCAATGATAGCCTACAATTATGAAATGCTGAATGAAATGATTCAGGTCTCTGAACCATTGTTCAATAGAGCCGGATTAAGAGTAAAAGCATCAAAATGCGCGTTATTCTATGAGAGAAGATCAGGAAACAATTGGTACAAAGGAAAAAGTGACAAGAAGCCTACCTTGAAAGTTCAAGGAGAAAAGATCAAAATATGCAAGAGAGATGAGGGGTACAAGTACCTAGGAAAATCTTTGACTGTAGTCGGAGAAGATGAGAAACAAATAAGAGAATTCATTGAAGATTTCAAAAATATCATTGACAAAATAGAATCTTGTTCGCTCCCAATCCCATTGAAAATGAGTGCCTTTAACAATATGGCCTTAGCAAAGGTGCTGCATCATTTTGACAATAGTAAACTAGAAGAAAAACAGCTCGAAGAGATGGATTCCAAAATTAGCTGCACTGTCAAGAGAATGTTTAATCTATACCCAAAGACAACGGATAAGGTATTTCTCATAAACAGATTGCAAGGAGGATTAGGTATTAAGAAGCCATCCAACGTATACAGAGCAGCACGCATTGCTCACTTAATGAAAATGTTAAATCATGATGACTCTAACATTCGACACATTGCAAGGGAATCTCTGAAGCTAGACATGAGGTCTAGGGGAGTAAAAACAATAAATGAAGAGGATGGCTTCTTAGGGTATGAGCTGGATAACAACAGCAGGTTAATGAAAAGAAAAACATATGGGGGTAATTCAGACTGGCCAGATTTGCTTCACCATGTAAATAAAATCAAAGGGAGAGTAGTATACAAAGAGGATAAGGCTACGATTATCATTGATGGAAGAGAGATAAATCAGAGAAACCTCAAACGAAAAATTGAGAAAGAATTTGAAAAGATTGATCTATTAGGGTGTTTAGAACTACGAATGCAAGGAAATTTTATCAAAATGGAGAACATAGAGCAGAAAATATCACACCAAATCTATTATGGATGGAAGCTGTCAGATAGTCTTGTTAAATTTGTCGTACGTGAGCGAATGAATCAACTTCCTTGCAATCAATTAATCAACATGTGGAACAAAGAACATGAAAAGAGATGCACATTATACAATCATAACATTGAGTCGGTTGCTCACTTAATGAGTTCGTGCAGAAAATTTAAAGATTTGTACTCTCGGAGACACGATCGTATTGTAAGCACAGTAAGTGAGAAAATCCAAAAATCGAACCCAGCATCACGTTTATTTGTAAATAAAATGGCAGAGACAGTTTTTCCAGCACTTCGAAATGAAATAAAAGAGATAAGCAGCAGAAAGCCAGACATAATTGAACTGAAAGAGAATGAAAAAGAGTGTGAAATCATTGAAATTACAGTTTGTTTTGATATGTATATGGAACAATCGTATTCAGGAAAAGCAGAGAAGTATAAAGAGTTGATCAGAATGCTTGAACAAAACGGGATCAAGGCAAAAATCAATGTGCTTTGTTTTGGATCACTTGGCTCAGTGCACAAGGAAGTAAGAACATGTTTGAAAAAATTAGGGCTGTCATATGAAGAAGCAAAATCAACGATGAAATGGTGCGGAGTCTCAAATATGATTGGTGGAAACATCATTTGGCGGGAAAGATGCAAGTTAGTACACGAAGAAAGGAACAGTGAACATTGAAGATTTACCAGACAAACATTTGACGCAGAGACTTTAATTTCGTAGCTCTCGTTAGTCAAAGCATATTAGAATATTATTATTATTATTATTATTATTATTATTATTATTATTATTATTATTATTATTATTATTATTATTATTATTATTATTATTATTATCATTATTATTATTATTATTATTATTATTATTATTATTATTATTATTATTATTATATACATTATTTATACACGAGGAATCCCTTCAGCAAAAACCTTAACCCTATAGTGGTTGGGCTATTTGATAGTACTATTTTGGTTGGGGGGGGCAAAAAAGCCCCCCCTATCTAACTCTTGACTGGTAATAGTTACAGCAATCAAATTTGGTGTGGTAAAAGCCTCAGGCATGTACTTTCTGTAAATATAAAAATTAACCCAAAAATAGCCATAATTTTTGCTCACGTCAGCATTTTCCTCTGTGTGGTCAAGAAAAGCGGCAAGATTTGCCAAAATCAGGAAAATCGCGATAAAATTAAATTTGGAGCATATTTTCAATCCAAACACAATACTTATGATAGAATGCATCAAATAACACTACATTACAAAAGAAATTTGCAAAATATTCCACTTCCGCTCTTTTCTTCGCGATAATTGAGATTTGAGAATTTGCGATTTTTCCTGAGTCAGTCCCAGAAAATTGTCTCCCGCCCCCTCATTTTTCAAAATATTTCAATGAAACTTTTTGAGAAGTTGCATAATAAGTAGTTGCAAAAAGTCAAGAAGTTTCATGGCTATGAAATTGTTCCTGGCAGAGTTATTTAAAAAAATCTACTAGGGGGGGGGGCAAATTTGCCCCCCCCCCAACCAAAATAGGGTTAAAATACATAAGCATAAAAAATAAATATATAAAAATTCAATGAATGGGGCTGATCTTCCAGGGAGTCGTGTTTGAGAATTGTTGTAAGGTAGAGAGTTCCCTGATGGTATTGGGGATTTCGTTCCAAGCTCTTAGACCCGAATAGTGAAACTTTTCTTTGAGTACTCAAGATTGTATCTCGGAAGTTGAATGTCCGTGCAGTTTCTTGTTCTATAACTTGAGTACATATTTCTTGTTTTGCATGTATCCCAAAGGCTTTCAGGGCAGATCTTACTCATCATCTTATAGGTCATAACCGATCGGTCAAAGTTTATTAGTTGTTCTACAGTCAACCAGTCTCCAGACCACTGATCTTTGATTTTTGCCCTTTCTATAATGGAATGAGCTCTATCTTGAAGACGTTGAAGGGCTTCTAATTTTGTGTTGGAGAGAGACCCCCATACAACATTTGCATATCGTAAGTGACTCTCCACAAGAGCATGGTAGATATTAACCAATTGGGATTGTGGAACAATTTTCATTAACTTCTTCAGAGACCATAGCCCGCCAGAGACTTTCCCTTTAACTTTCTTGTACTGTTCATTCCAATTCAATCCCTCATCAACAATCATACCCAACGACTTTGTCTCCTTGACATGCTTAATTTCTGCGCCATTCAACATAAGTGGCTCATGGGATAATATCTTATTCGTTCTTCGTGGGTGCCCAATTATCATGTATTCGGTTTTTTGTGGATTAATGCTTAGTTTGTTAATTCTCATCCATTCCGAAATATTCATCATTCATCATTTCCTCCCGAGCGCTTTCAAACAGTTCTGCCAAGCTATCTGATTAGAGTCACGTGTGTATCATCTGCGTACATACCCGCTTTAGGGAGCACAAGACAATCTTCAAAATCATTTAAGTAGATGATGAATAAGAGCGGGCCCACACAAGATCCTTGTGGAATGCCACATGTTACCAAGCTTTCACTGGACTTTTGATCCCCTAAAGAGCAGTACTGTTTCCTATTACTCAAGTAGGAGGCAAACCAGTCCCCTGCAATACCTCTAACACCAATGGCGTTCAATTTCTTAACAATTATTGGTGATCTTCAGTATCGAAGGCTTTCTTCAGATCAAGAAACAAGGACAAATTCAATTGCTTTTTGTCGATGTTTCTGTACCAGTTATCAGTGCAATTTATTAAGGACGTAATCGTTGAATGCAGTTTACGAAAAGCTGATTGACTCGGTGTTAAGATGTTGTTTGTTGATAGGAAATTATATAGCTGATCGTGTACAATTTTTTCGAATATCCTTGAAAAAACGGAAATGATTGAGATGGGCCTATAATTTTTTGCGTCGCTTTTGTTGCCAGATTTGAAAATTGGGGTCACCCTTGCTAATTTCCAAAAATCTGGGAAAACTCCAGATTCCATGGAGGAATTATAGATCATCATCAAAGGTTTACAAATAAATTCCGCTGCATCTTTGACAAGCATTGTAGATACTTGTCAGGTCCGGGTGATTTTCCATTTTTGAGGCTTTTAATGACCTTCAGGACAGTGGCACTATCAACTGGTGTGAAAACTATATCATTTGTTTGGCTTTTAAAGTGACCAACATATCCTGCCTCGATTCAATTTTGCTCGAAAGTTTGGGGCCTACAGTGACAAAGTGATGATCGAGTGCTTGGGCAATGTCGCGTTTCCTCGTTAGGACTTTATCCTGCACATCAAGGCTCGAAATCTCTGTAGAGCCAGAGTCCTTAACAAGCACCTTGTTGATAGCTTTCCACATCGTTTTTGGGTTATCTTTATTCTCCTTTATTAACTCCTGATAGTGTGATGTTATTGCTTCGCGGATACTTTTTGTCACTTGGTTGCGAAGCTTTTTATACGAATTCCACATTGCAGGAGATCTTTCAGCATCTTTTTGCCAGCATCCCTTTTCATCATTAGTTCTCTAATTAAAGGTGTCATCCAGGGTGCTGTTTGGGAACGCAGCCTCTTCTTTTTTCATTGGTGCATGCATGTCTAAGATCGACTGGAAGATCTCCTGAAATGTGGTGGTCGTCTCATTACAGTTTTATTGCATGAATTAAAAATTGTTTCCCAATCTACCTGCTGTAAGTCATTACGAAAAAGAGAAGAGTCCTATCATACTTCTTTAGATTTCTGGTCTCGACAACTTTTGGTTTCTTATTTTTTTGCCGCCAGGCATTGATTTTTCGTATGCCATATACCAGGTAGTGGTCCACCATTCCAATCTTCAGTACATCTGAATGCATGATATATTTCGGGCAGGAGGGAGAGAAGTGGTCAATCAGCGTCTTAGTAACAACTTGCTCATTTAGCTCATTAGTTGTTACAGCAACCCTTGAGCTGAAATTCAGAGTAGATCATATCTAGTTTTTTTGCATTTTTGTTCTGCTTATTTTTGAGATCGCAGTTGGTATCGCCGAAAAGAATTATTTCTTTGTTTTCTTTCTCGAGGTCTAATAAGACATGCCTGAGATTTTCGAAGGCAGTATCGTCAACTCCGTCAGTTGGAGGTCGATACCAACAGACAACTAGAAATGGCTTGGCGTGATTTTGTTTGATTTCAAGTGAAATGAGTTCCAGTGTGTCGCTTTTCAATTTGATAACTGGGGGTGGCAGATGGCAACCAACCCCTCCACCATTTCTATTACGGTCCCTTCTGAATATATTGTAACCGTCGATTTTAACCTCATTATCTGTTATCTCCGAGTCACTGCGTGTTTCACTTAGGCCTATGATATCAATATCCTGATCCTTAAGGGTAATTTCCAATTCGTGCCTATGTTTTCTCAAGGAAACTATTTTGAGGAACGCTATCTTAAGACCACTTCTCTTTCTCCTGCTTGGATTACATACTCTACTACTGCTCTCAATGTCCTTCTCGGAGCTGAGTGACCCCTAGCAATATTTAATAAATCTGCTTAGGTTATCAGAAAATTTCCTTACCCCACCGTCATTGATATGCAGTCCATCTTTCCAAAGGTTGCAAAAAAATATGCTAGAGTTATCGATAATGTCAATACCATTGAGGGCAAGTTCATCTTCGAGTAACGTATTCACTTTGGTGACTTTCGTGTTCAGATTTTGGTCGTCTTTTCTTCTAAAAATCGCGGAGAATCCAATTTTAGCTTTTGGGTTGTTCGCTTGTACTTTGTTTAACGTTTCTACCACATCTTCGCATAGTTGCTCTGGGGACGAATTATCAACGTTGTTCGTTCCTGTATGGATAATTATCACATCGCTGCTGCTCTTCCCTGCGAGGCTTCCCGCTTCCTTAATCTTCATTCCTGGCTTGAATCTTTTTTCCACAACACGTTGATCATTTGTGAGCTTTGATTCATCAACCCGGCGCAGCTGTGAGTCGCCGACAATCATTACTTTGAGCTTTTCTCCTTTTCCATTTTCTTTTCCATTTCCATGATTTGTTTTTTCCACTGTTGCGATGCTCCTTTTTCGCTTATCATGTTTCTTGTTTGTTTCATTTACGCTGTTGTTCTTTCCTTTGTTTTGTATCTCTTTGTTGGGTTCGCTGCAGGACAATTGTCTTTTGTCTGCTGTTTTGTCTTGTCGTTTTGCTGCAGTAATCAAGTCAGATCTGCATTCAATGGCTTTCTTTGTTACACTGGCATCGCTATTGTTTTGAGAGATTGAAAGCTTTAGCTCTATCTCCTGATTTTTTTATTTTAGGCCAAAATTTTCCAAACGTAGAGCACTCGTTTTCGATCTCTCGTCCTGCAATAGGGTATTCAACACGTTGACAGTTTCAGCCATCCTTCCCAAAGCACTTGCGAGTTCATTCACACCATTTTGGATGGGCTCTGGTGGGTGGAGGATGAGCTTCCCAGGGTTATGCAAACCGTCGTTGAGCACGCGGGGTGTCGTTTCATCACCAGACATAGTGGCCGATATTTTTTGGCACATGGCACATATCTTGTATTTTAAAATCTTCGTTCCTATCTTACAGCCGTACACGGTAAATGAATATGTTGTTAAGGATTCATTTTCGTTTGTCTCTGAAATTACCGCATTTAGTTCGAGTGAGGATCTCGTTATGGCCAGTTTTGATGTCTCTAGTTTGTTTACGAACATCCCATTAGATGAAACTATAGATTCATGTACCGATTTAGTATTCGGTGAAACTGATAAACTACAATATAGGGATTGTTCGTTGGACCGCACTCAATTTCATAAATTGTTGGGCTCTGCTGTCAAAGAAAATCATTTTGTTTTTAATGGGCAACTTTTTGATCAAATCGATGGAGTAGCAATGGGATCTCCGTTTGGACCGTCCCTCGCTAATGTATTTATGAGTCACCTTGAAAAGCGCTATCTAGCGAATTGCCCTTCTGAGTTTAAACCTGTACTGTATCGTAGATATGTTGATGATACCTATTGCTTATTTAGGGACAGGAGCCATATTAATATGTTCTTAGAGTATATTAACTGTCAGCACCCTAACATCAATTTTACAACTGAAATTGAGTCGGAAAACTCCTTGCCATTTTTGGATGTTCTCGTTACCCATGATGGGTACAATTTTTCTACGAGTTTATACAGGAAGAAGACATTCACTGGCCTTCATACAGAGTTTTCAAGCCTTACCCCCGATAAATATAAGAACAACTTGATTAGTGTCTTAGTGTATAGAGCATTTCACATCTGCTTATCGCATCAAACTTCCACAACGAAATTGTTCGAATTAAGGAGATCTTGGTAAAGAATAGTTTTCCTAGGGCGCTGACAGATCGCATTATTGAATCCTTTCTAGATGAAAGGTTCCCACCTAGGCCCCCTGCCAAAACGGCCCTTTTGTTTTGCATGCCATATCTAGGCAGGTATAGTTTGCAGATTAAAACAAAAATATGTAGAATAATTAAGCAATGCTATCCAGGTATTTAGCTTAATGCTATTTTTCGGTCTCCTAAAACAATTCAGTCATTTTTTCCATTTAAAGACCGCTTTCCAACTCTCATACGCTCCTCAGTTGTTTACAAGTTTCAGTGTCCTGGCTGCCATGCCTCGTACTTTGGAAAACATCTCGTAACTTAATTACACGCTGCAGGGAGCATTTGGGAATAAGCAAAGTAGGTCAAAAAATAAAAGTAAGTCCTTCCGCTATCTGGGACCATGTAACTCTAAACGTCAATTAATCATGGACTAGTCAACATCATTTTCTAATTTTGTAATAACATCGGATATGTCTTAATTAATTTTGTCTAACTTGGAAGTGTCTTTCTTGGATTTGTCTAACTAACTTTGGAACTGTCAAACTTGGAATGAATACAAATATGATTATCGTCGCAATCCTTGTTCTCCGTTTTTTGGTGAAGCTTCGATTTCCTGCCAGTACTCCGATTTCTACTATTTTAAAATCGTCCTCCAAAGACCGGAGATATGAGTTCACAAAGTCGAATTTTGGAGTGCACTTGAAATCAGAGGTTTTGTAAAAGGGCCTAGCCATGATTTGATATCACGGGCATATTGCGAAAGAATTCCAACTTTGACTTTAAGCCTTTCCTTTTGGAAAGATATATACCTTGGAATGCTTCAATTTTTCTGCAAATAATTATTCCTTTCAGGAATCAATCCGTACATTGCATTTTATCCCAAGTGTCGAAGAAGAGGAAAAGGAGCACAGGCACGCTCATTTGGGATATGTGGCACAACTTTATCATTCTTACCACATTTCATTATATTTGTTTAATCAGGGCGATTTCCACGTGTCTTTTATTCTTTTCAAAAGCGGAAATCCGAAAGTTTAAAGCAGGTACTTTGGAAAATATCCACGATACAAATCATGGCTAGGCCCTTTTTCAAAACCTCTGGTTTCGGGTGCATTGTAAATTTGTAATTTGTAATTTGTAATTTGGACTTTGCAATCTTGTATCTGCGGTGTTTGATGAACGATTTTTAAATGCAAGGTATGTGAATCTAAGTTGAAGATTGATAAATTTAGCTGTCCACTCGGAGAGTACTAATATCTTATCGTTTCGTTCCTATTTCCAGTCAAAAGGGGGTACTTTTTTGAGACACCCGGTAGATTGGCAGTAACAACCATTTTTGTTTTCTGATATTCAGCTCGAGAGGGATAACTTGAATTTCTTTTAATTTTTTTTCTTTATATTATAGTCTTTATAACCTAATTCATGATCCAACGTGTTATAAGACTGGAAATGGTTGTTGTATTGATCTGATACTTACCAATAAAAAGCGCTCACACTTAGAGAGTCAATCATTTGAAACTGGGTATAGTGATCATCAGCATCTGATCTACACTATCCTAAAATCAACCTATACCAAAGTACCCCCTGCAAAAAGATCAGGTATCGACAATATAAGAATTTTTCCGAAGAGCAGTTTATTGCATCACACTCCACAAACATGCGCCAATGAAAAAAACCGTGGGAGGCAATAACAAACAACATGTTAACAAGGAAATAATGTTGCGCACAAATCTGACAAAGAAAGCAAACAAAACTAAGAAGGAGGAGGACGTGACACGATATAAGAAACAAAGAAACTTGATTGTAAGAATGAACAAAAAAGCAAAAAGAGAGTATTATAAAATTTCCCAAGGAAATAATGTTGCGCACAAATCTGACAAAGAAAGCAAACAAAACTAAGAAGGAGGAGGACGTGAGACGATATAAGAAACAAAGAAACTTGATTGTAAGAATGAACAAAAAAGCAAAAAGAGAGTATTATAAAATTATCTCACCGAAGTCGATTGATAATGATAGCATAGTTTGGAAAATAGTTAAACCAATGTTTTCAAACGCACAAATTTCATGTTTTCAAACGCACAAATTTCAATGTTTTCAAACGCCCAAGGAAATAATGTTGCGCACAAATCTGACAAAGAAAGCAAACAAAACTAAGAAGGAGGAGGACGTGAGACGATATAAGAAACAAAGAAACTTGATTGTAAGAATGAACAAAAAAGCAAAAAGAGAGTATTATAAAATTATCTCACCGAAGTCGATTGATAATGATAGCAAAGTTTGGAAAATAGTTAAACCAATGTTTTCAAACGCAAACCCAATGAGTGACAAAAAAATTCTCTTTGAAGATGAAAAGGTCATTACTGATGACACTGAAATTGCGAAAAGTTTCAATACATATTTCTTAAATATTACTGACTCTCTAGGACTGAGTGCTCCTGAAGATATTTTCACAAAGGATCTCGATATAACGGTAACAAATGTTGTAGAAAAGTACAGGAATCACCCAGGCATCTAGGCAATTTAATTTATATTTCTGATTGGATGAGAGTTAATAAACTAAGTGTAAACCCTGATAAGACTGAGTTCATGGTTATTGGCAATCCTCGTCAAACAAAAAATTTTGCCGATTTACCTCCATTCTTTCTTGGAAAAAATGAAATAAGTAGGGTTAACAAAACAAAATACCTTGGAGTGACGGTCGATGACAAACTGAACTGGTGAGATCAGTTCAGATCAGTCAAGGGAAAAATTGTCAGCGGCCTGGCATCCTTGAAAAAGTTAAAGAACATAATCTCCCAGTCACAACTTATGGAAGTTTATTACGCACTAGTAGAAAGTCATTTGAGATATGCAAATGTAGTCTGGGGAAGTTTATCCGATACAAAAATAGAAGCACTTCAGCGGCTACAAAACAGAGCCTTCGATATAATTGACTCATCCAGACTTAAGGGTTCATGGGAAAGAATGTCACTAAATGTAAATCAGGTAATGAATTTTGATCGTTCACTTATGACATACAAAATAGTGAACAACCTTTGTCCCGAAATCCTGCAGAACAAATTTCAGGAAAGGTCTTCCATTTCAAAATATAATACGAGAAACAAAGGAGACCTGCATTTTCGAAGACTCAACTTTGAATGGGTAAAGAAGAGCTTCTTTTATACCGGGGCACGAGCAAGGAACAGTATTCCACAATCCATCAAAGATGCTAGGTCAGTAGTCGCATTCAAAAAAAGACTGAAAACTCATTTTTCTGAGCTGAACAAGAAAAAACTCTAACACACGGATTCATGGAAGAGCAGTATCTAGGGTTAGCTTAACTAGATTCTTATTCTTATTCTTATTATCATTACTATTCTTATTATTATTCTTACACTTATTGTCGTTTGGTAACCAATTCCTATATGTAGGCCTATTACTTTTGTTATATTTTTTTGTTCATTGAATGAATCTTCCGTGTATAAATATGTTAAAATGAAAAATTGAAAAAATGAAAGCCTCATTTCATAAACAGATGAGTTTAAATTTTCGCATGTCTATCCTTGGAACGTGATGGATCAAATAGAGGCAATCGATCCAAGTAAATCTAACAATGGAAATATACCTGTGAGAATACTATAAAATAGCAAAGACATTTTGATCCCGTACTTAACAGACTGTATTAATGGAGCAATGAAAAAATGCAATTTTCCTAATGAACTGAAGGTAGCTGATGTTTCTGCTGGCAGAGGAGTACAAACAGATAGATCAAATTATAGACCAATAAGTGTACTACCTCCTATATAAAAATCTTTGAAAGGTTGATAGGCTCGCAAATTAATGTTTTTGTTGAAAATAAATTGTCAAGTCTCTTATCTGCATTCAGAAAAGGTTTTTGTACGCAAGGTGCACTACCTGGAGTAATCGAATCATGGCGAAAATGCCTCGATGCCTCGATGCCTCGGGAATTATTGGCATTGACAAATTACATTTCCGTTTCTTAGCTCAACCGTTTGCACAAACGTGCATTGAGAGTTCTATATAGGGACTATGATGCATCGTTCGAAAATCTCTTGAGAAGGTCTGGTGGGCTTACAATCAACTGCAAAAATTTGCAAAAATTAATGCTTGAAATATATAAAAGCATAAATGCGGCTTGCCCCTCCTTCATCTCTGAGTTCTTCACACCAAAGGACATTCAATATGACCTACGAACAAATAACCTCCTGCAGCTCCCTAAAACCAATACGTTAGTTTATGGGAACAATTCTTCATCATTTAGAGGAAGCATTTCGTAGAATACGTTACCTGACACAATAAAAGGCGCTCAAAACACAAGGCAATTCAAATATATGATTAAGAACTGGAAAGGAGACACTTGCAGTTGCAACATCTGCAGATGAAGTTTATATTTAGGTTTGAAGTTTGTATTGTAAATAGTTGGTATTTATTAGTTTTCTTTAAAACTATTGCTGCCACCAACTGTAAATAAATAAATGAATTATTATTATTATTATTATTATTATTATTATTATTATTATTATCATTATTATTATCATCATTATTATTATTATTATTATTATTATTATTATTATTATTATTATTATTATTATTATTATTATTATTATTATTATAAACGGAACCACCATCAAAAATTAACAGAAAAAATTAAAAAGAAAACACAACTGCTAAAATTCGGACGTTTCGATAAAAATCTTCTTCAGCACAAACTTTCCAAAGGACAACCGAGAATTTATAATACATGATAAACAACCTAACTTAAAAATAAATTACAATTACATTTTGTAAAAAAGAACCCCATCCTTAGTAAACATGACTGCTATTGAAATTAAATTCAAGTGGGAGTGAAAAATCACGTTTGAGTTCAAAGTGATTGAAGCCTGGTGCACACCAGGTCCCCCGGGCCGCCAAGGCCGCCCAGAAGGACCCAACGACAAAGGACTCAAACTCTGAGTCCTTCTCCCCTGAGTCCCCCCGAGCAACCCAACGACCCAAGAGACCCAGCGCGATCCAGGCTCCAAGCGTAAACAAGAAAATGAAATGTTTGGCTGATTAGCAATTATTTCCCCTTTGAGACCAGATAAATCACAGACCAAACCTCCGAGGAATCCAGCCGGCAACCCCGCAGCCCTCCCTTATGACCTTTCAATGATTCGCAAATTGCTGAATCTTGAATGGCTTGATAGGGGATTCCACCCTAACGCCACATGCAAAAAACATGAAGCCAAAAAGGAAGACGGCAGAGCACTGCCAACCGAACCCCCCAGAGACACCAGATTCAATGGCAGGAATTAGGCCATGCCACACGCAAACATATCGAGTTCCACATCTGCCGCCCGTTCATTCAAACCCTTGGGTAAAAAAGTTCCCAGCCTGTATTGCCAAAATAGTTCCTTACGTCGCAACGAAAAGACATTGTCAGCCCCATCGATCATTTTAACCCTAACCTCAAATTTCCCATTGTGATTCCCCTCAAAGAAATGACTAAAAAAGTTTGCTTGTGGGATTAATTTACCCCTGTCGAGTGATCCCTCGTTATGTTTGCGTGCGTAAGATCTGAAATACGATTTGTACACGTTGAATCTTTGCCGAAATTTGGTTTTGGTACTACCTACATATTTTTTGTTGCAAATTTCACATTGTAGTAAATACACAACGTTTTCTGAATTGCAGTTATACCTCCCCGAAAAGTTTTTGAAAGATCTATTTTCGTCGGAATTTTCAAAACTATCCCCCTCAGTTATGACATTGCAGATCTGGCAACTCTTCCTGCCATTGCACCTGTAGGTACCCTTAGCCAACGGAGGCTCACCAACACTCGGTAATTTAGCTCTAACAAGTTCATCTTTGAGATTTTTGGGCCTCCGAAATGACAAAAAAATCTTGTTTTGGAACACTTCTTTGTGTTCATCGTCTACCAAAAGGACTTTTGAACTTTCTTTTAGAATCTCATAAACTTTGTTGAGAGCTGGATGATAGGTAAGTACAAAAGTAATAATAATATAATATTATATTATTATAATATTATATTATTATATAATATTATATAATATAATATAATATTAATATATTATTATATTAATATTATAATATTATTATTATTATTATCATTATTATTATTATTATTATTATTATTATTATTATTATTATTGTCCTTTCTTCACGCCTTTTTGTTGTTTGGCGGCTTTTTCTGGGCAGCGGATTGAATCCCTCAATCTTAGGTGTCCAGAGTCCTTCTAATTATCTTCGCCGTGCCAAGTACACAAGTCTTTTGTAATAAAGATGTCATCTGTCCCATTTCAAGTTGCTCAACATATCTCTTAAAGTTTTTGCTCAGCGTACCAAGAGCTCCGATGATAATTGGTATTGTCACCACTTTCCTGACATTCCATAGTTTTGCCACTTCCCTTCTAAGATCTTCGTACTTTTCCCTCTTCTCCTCTTCTCTTTCGATCACTCTTCCATCAAACGGGCACGAAACGTCAATGATTTTGCACTCATTTTTCTCTTTATCGTGTATTACGATGTCAGGTCGGTTGTGATTCAACTGCTGATCCGTTTGAATTCTAAAATCCCATAAGATCTTTGACTTTTCATTCTCTAAAACACCTTCTGGAATATGATCATACCATTTCTCTGTACAATCGAACCCATATTTCTTGCAAAGCTCCCAGTGAATTACTTTCCCAACTCTATCATGCCGCCAATTCTTGTACTGGTTCTGGGCCAATTTTTCACATTCAGCCACTACATGCGCAATAGACTCTTCTCTTTTGCCACACATTCTGCAAACAGGTGAAACATCCTGTTTATCTATGCGGCTCTTTATAGCATTCGTCCTCAACGCCTGATCTTGGGCTGCCATCAACATCCCCTCTGTCTCCTTCTTCAGCGTACCTTTCCTCAGCCATTCCCATGAATCAGAACTTCTTATGCTTGCAGTCAACTTCTCATACTGGCCATGTAGAACCTTCTCTTTATAAGATTCCATTCTCTTTACCCTGATTGCTTCCTTTGGCATTCCAGAGCCCAACAAGTTTTCTTCCCTTACTGCTTTTAAAAATGGTTCTTTGCTCAGCTCTATATAGCTATACAAACTGTTTACCTCAATCTCAACGCAATCCTCAACACTGATTAAGCCCCTGCCACCGTCTGCTCTTTTGTAATAGAGTCTGTCAACATCCGCCTGCGGGTGCAATGCTCTATATATTGTTAGCAACTTTCTGGTTTTCCTATCGACGGCTTTCAGCTCATCTACCCTCCAGCTAATTATTCCTGCACCGTATCTGATGATTGATACAGCCCTGGCATTTATTGCTTGGATGATGTTTCCACCATTCAGCTTGGATTTCAGTATTGATCTAACCCGCCTGATATATTCCTTCTTGAGTTTCTCCTTCATTTCTTCATGTTTTACGTTGTCGATCACTAAAATTCCTAAATATTTGTACCCCTCCTCTTCAAGACCTTTCATAATTTCATTACCTGGCATTACAATACCATCACATTTCACAATCTTTCCTCTCTTCATGATCAAGATCGCACATTTGCTGATTCCAAATTCCATTCTAATGTCATCGCTAAATACTCTTACTGCGTTGACAAGTGTATCTATTTGATTTTCGTTTTTGCCATATAATTTCAGATCATCCATAAATAGTAGATGATTTATCCTCACTTTTTCTCTCAAATCATACCCTGCTTTAATATCTCTTAAAATCAAAGTCACTGGAATTAGGGCCAATACAGAAAGGAGAGGAGACAAGCTGTCTCCCTGAAATATCCCTCTCTGTGATTATTATTATTATTATTATTATTATCAAGAAAACACAACTGCTAAAATTCGGACGTTTCGATAAAAATCTTCTTCAGCGGTGCTGAAGAAGATTTCTATCGAAACGTCCGAATTTTAGCAGTTTTGTTTTCTTTTTAATTTTTTCTGTTAATTTTTGATGGTGGTTCCGTTTATTATATTATTATTATCATTATTATTATTATTATTACTATTATTATTATTATTATTATTATTATTATTATTATTACTATTATTATTATTAAGTAATAATAATAATGAATTTTGAAATAATGAATTTCGTTGACACTTGCAAAATTCAGTTTTAAGGCTTTATTTTCATGTAGCTTGGATCTTTTTATCTTGTAAAATATCTATAAATACTCGGTTGCTCGCATGAAAAGTTATTCCTGATGAAGATTTTATCGAAACGTTGAAGTTTTTAACAGTGTTGTTTTTTATTTTACTTTTCTGTTATCAATGATGGTGGTTTAGTTTATTTATTTATTTTTATTCCAATGGAAAGGGCAGATGGATGAGGGCAACCGAGCTCTACAAAGGAGTCTTATTAACCTCGCAGCGAAAATAACGAGATATTTTAATCATTGGATATTTCTGAATTTGTCTCTGTTACACAATGTTACGCCTAATGGACTAAAGTTGAAGAAATCGCCCCAGATTGGGAGGACATCTGAAGAGTTTTCACGTAATTGGAAACAAATCATACACACTGCTGAGACTGATCTTATTCGCACGCTGATAAAAGAATATAAAGTAGCTGAAAGGAGTTTCCAAGTTGATTTCTGGAACACAATGATTACATATTTGTCACAAGAAAGGGATTTGCACTCCGTCCTCGGTACTATAACGGAAATTCAAGGGAATATTTTGTCGATCAGTGAAGCGTCGAAAGTGACAAGAGTTAGAAAGATGAATGGGCTAACCGAAGGAAATTATAATGTAGATTTGGAAAATGCTTACATAGAACAGTTCAATTTTCAATCGGATCCGGCTTCACTTAAAGATGAATTTGATGAAATGGTGGAGGGTACCACTGAGACCCCTACCATAGATTTGGCAGAAATAAACAGAATTTTGGTGGCAGGAGAGCAAGACACGATATCAAATGAAGCAGTATTGAATACAGTACCAGTACAAACAGTCGGAGAAGCGTCGAATAGTGAATACTCTGGGTCAGATATCGAAGAGCAGTTGATGGATGAGGGACCGGTCAACATTGCAAATGACGATATTCATAGTGATCGTATTTCCGGACAATTTGTTAATGATAAAGTGATTAATCTTTCGAATAGGGCTTTAAGTGATTCTGAAATTTCGGTTTTGTCAAAAGGTTTAAAGTTTGTTGCAACTCCAAAAGAATTAGATTACTCGCAAATCAAAAATTGACTTGGAAAATTTTGGTAGACGCCTTAGTTTAAAGTGGCATTTTAGGGAGTCGGAGGAATTTTCGGAATACCCAGTGTTTAGGCCAAAAAGTAAGTTCAATCCTCGAAATAAAGATATTGCGATTGAGGTATATTTAAGTAAGTTGGAAGAAGAAATAATGAAGGTAACTGCAAATGGTAATAACTTTAGTAATATTAGTAGAGAAGAGCGCGCGGCATTGAATGATCTGAAGTCGGACAGATCGATCGTCATCAAGGAAGCAGATAAGGGATCAGGGGTGGTTGTTTGGGACAGGGAGGACTACATAAAAGAGGCAAGTGGGCAGTTAGGGGATCCCAATGTGTATGAAAAACTAGATGAAGATCCTTCGGAAAGACTTCAGAGGATTATTTCTGATGCTCTAGGAACTGTGAAGGATCGCGGAGATATAGACAACTCAACTCTGGATTGTCTTTTGATTAATAATCCTAAACTGGGTCGTTTCTATCTTCTACCGAAAATTCACAAGAGGCTGAATGGCGTCCCTGGGAGACCAGTTATTTCCAATTGTGGATACTTTACGGAGAATATTTCTGAGTTTTTGGAGCATCATTTACAACCTTTGGCAAAAAGTGTAGCATCGTACATAAAGGACACTAACCATTTCCTCAAAAAACTTTCTGAACTAGATGAAATTCCTGAGGACGTCATTTTATGTACGGTGGATGTAGTTGGGCTTTATCCAAACATTCCACACGAGGAGGGGCTAGAGGCACTGAGAGGAGCACTTGACAATCGAGAAAACAAAACCGTCTCAACGGAGTCTCTTACAGAGTTGGCACAAATAGTTTTGAAGAATAATTGCTTTGAGTTTAATGCTGAATTTTACCAGCAGCTACAAGGAACAGCTATAGGTACAAAGTTTGCCCCCTCATATGCAATTCTGTTCATGGCGGCGCTTGAAGAGAGGTTGTTGTCTGATGCGCCATATAAGCCATGGCTTTGGTGGCGGTTTATTGATGACATATTTTTGATTTGGCAACATGGGGAGGAAAAGTTAAAACAGTTCATAGATGCTTTGAACCAAGCACACGAGTCAATAAAATTTACGGCAGAGTGGTCTAAGGAGAAGGTTAGTTTTCTCGATGTACAAGTGATCAAGGAGGGCAATGGAATAATTACAGATTTGTTCACAAAACCGACGGACACTCATCAACTGTTGCACCGTACCTCCTGTCACCCTGGTCACACTAAGAAGGGAATTCCTTACAGCCAAGCATTGAGAATAAGGAGAATTTGTTCGGAGGATCGATTTTTTGATAGGCGGGTGGGAGAACTTAAGGGGTGGCTGGTAAATAGGGGGTACAAGGAGGGAGAGGTCGATCAACAAATTGAAAGAGTTCGTTCTTGTGATCGGGTAGGCCTCTTAAACAGACAAAATAAGGACCAGAAGGACGGTAGGATACCGTTAGTGCTTACATACCACCCAGCCCTTAATAAGGTTTATGATATCCTTAGAGAAAGCTCAAATGTCCCTTTGGTTGATCAAAAACACAAAGAGTTGTTTCAAAACAAAGTTTTTTCATCGTTTCGTAGGGCCAAAAATCTTAAGGACCAACTAGTGAGGGCAAAATTACCCGTTTCAGATGATGAGAGTCTGTCGGTTAAGGGCTGTCATAAATGCAATGGCAGGAAAAGTTGTCAGATCTGCGGTTTAATCCAGGAGGGGGACAGTTTCCAAAATTCTGACGAGAACAGATCTTTTACCATCTATTCGGGGAAGTACAACTGTAACTCAGGAAATGTTGTTTATTTGTTGCAGTGCGAATGCTGCCACAAGAAATATGTGGGTAGCACTAAAACCAAATTTAGGCAGAGGTTTAACGTTTATAAATCATATTTCAGGTCGTACGCGCGCAAACATAATGAAGGGACGCTGGACAGGGGGAAACCGATTCCACAAGCGAATTTTTTTAGTCATTGTTTTGAATCACACCATCGCGGAAAATTTGATGTTACTATCAAAATAATTGATGGGGCAGAAAATGTATTTTCATTGCGGCGAAAAGAACTTTTTTGGCAATATCGATTGGGAACATTTTTACCAAGGGGACTTAATGAACGGGCTGCGGATGTTGAGCTGGACATGTTTGCGTGCGGGATGGCCTGAATCTTGCTATTGCATTTATTTCCTGAAGATCGTGGTGGGCGTGGCTGTGCGGCCATCTCCTTTGATTTCGTGTTATGTTACGCGGGCTATTCTTGATTCAGCCTTGAGCGAATCGTAGAAGGGCCATCGGAGAGGTCCGCGCGGTTTCCCAATGAGTCTTGTTGTTTTTTGCCTTCTCAGAGTTTCAAGCCTCTCCGGGGACATTGACCAAAGATGTTTACAATAATCTAAAAAATATAAATTTTGCTCTCTCGAGGTGCAGCAAAACATGCACTTTTTCTTTAAGCTTACTTTTTTACTCTCACCGGGCATGGTAATCTTTTGTTGACACTTGCAAAATTCAGTTTTAAGCCTTTATTTTCATGTAGCTTGGATCTTTTTATCTTGTAAAATATCTATAAATACTCGGTTGCTCGCATGAAAAGTTATTCCTGATGAAGATTTTATCGAAACGTTGAAGCTTTTAACAGTGTTGTTTTTTATTATTATTATTATTATCATTATTATTATTACTGTTATTGTGTCTTTCAGTTTTTGTGCGTTTCTATTCGAGGCCAAGACCAAACCATGGTCCTGAGGCTTTAAGTCCAGTCTTTTCTCAGGTTATAAATAGAGCTCTCCTCAGGATGTGTGATGTTCCTAGCAAGACAATCTTCTGGATTTCTTCGATGCAGATCCTTCCAGGGATCTTTGACACGTGATCATTCATTCGCTTTCTGATAAGGCCAAGGGCTCCAACGATAACAGGGACAGTAGTCGTTTTCATGTTCCACATTTTGTTTACTTCTATTTCCAGGTCTTTGTACTTTGACAGTTTTTCTGTTTCTTTATTACCGACATTCCGTTCAGATGGCACAGACATATCAATGAAAATACATTTGTTTTCTTTCTTGTCTTTAATCACTATATCGGGCCTGTTTGCAGTAATCTCTTTGTCAGTATGGATTGGCATATCCCATAGTATGACTACATCTTTCCCTTCCATTACTGTGCTTGGCTTATGTTCATACCATCTAGAGGGCACTGCGATATCATAGTGTTTGCAGATTTTCATTATTATTATTATTATTATTATTATTATTATTATTATTATTATTATTATTATTATTATTATTATTATTATTATTATCATTATTATTGTTGTTTCAGTTCGCACAGCTTGATGTTCTGCTGGAATTTTGCAATGTCAGCTGTCTACAGCCAGTAAACTAAGGTGACATTGTCTTTTCTGCTAGCTACTCCCTTCTGTCCTCAGTAGCATCATTTGAATGAGTCTATCCTGATCTTTCTCCTTTGCCATTCAGTTCTCTAATGTCCTTCTCAATATCCTTGCTGTTCCCAGTAAAGCGGTCTTCTGTAGATGTTCTGTCTTTATTCGTATTCCTAACTTTTCTATATACAGTTCAAAATTCTTACTGACAGCTCCAAGTGCTCCAATAACCACTGGTACTATCTCTACCTTTTTCATTGACCACATTTTCTTGACCTCCCACCGTAAGTAATCATATTGCTCTATCTTTTCCTTTTCCTTTGCACCAACTCTGTTGTCTCCTGGGATGGCAATGTCAATTATCATGCACTTCTTTTCTTCCTTTTCTACAACAACTATATCTGGTTTTCGACATTCTATGTAATGATCACACTGGATCATAAAGTCCCAAAGCATCTTAACCTTATCAGACTCAACAACACCTTGTGGAGAATGTTCATACCAGTTAGCTCCTCGTTCTAGGTCATATCTTCCACATAATGTCTAATGCACAATTCTTGCAACATTATCGTGCCTTCTTTTATATTCTCTTTGAGCAAGTTTTTCACATTCTCTAACTACGTGGCCTATGCTCTCCCCCTTTTCTCCGCACATTCGGCACAAAGGTGATTCCACTGTCTTATCTATATTTGAACTTGATGTAATTTGTTCTTATTGCCTGTTCTTGGGCAGCACAAATAAGAGCTCCTGTCTCCACTTTTAAATCACTCTTCTGTAACCATCTCCACATCTTGTTCTTATCAATATCATCACTTGCTTCCCTGCAGTATTGGCCATACATCTTCTTCTCTTTCCACTTCTGCTCTTTCTCTGTTGTCTTTTCTTTCTTGTACTGTTCTTTAGGCAAACAGTCTTCGGTTTGAATCACACCACTCATTCTAACTTGCTCTAACAATGGCTCCATTATTCTGATAATGCTCTAACAATGGCTTCCATTGCTCTAACATTGTTCTAACAATGGCTTCCATTATTATTATCATTATTGGTTAATACATGCTAATATACTTAGCAGAGATGTTCCCTTGAGGTTTGGTGACAACAAGTCTCCTCAAACCTCAAGGACTTTTCTTAGGATCCTTGCAGAACAAAGGATGGCACTTTTCTGCAAGTCCACAATACGGGTCTCTATTCCAATGTCTTTCAGTCTCTTCGGTAGCAGCCTTGGCGTGGTGCCAAGGGCACCAACTACAACTGGGATGATTTTCACTTGCGTGTTCCACAGTCTCTTTATCTCTCTGGCTAAATCTTGATACTTTTCGATCTTCTCAGCTTCCTTGTTGTCAACTCTATTGTCATACGGAACTGCAAAGTCAATGATCTTGCAATGACTGTTCCTTCTATCCTCCACAATCATATCTGGTCTTCTTGCTTCGATAGTATGGTCAGTCTCTATGGAGAAATCCCATAAAATCCTATAGTCATCATTCACCATGACAGCCTCAGGCTCATGTTCATACCATTTATCTTTTACCTTAAATCCACAGACTTTGCTTACATCCCAATGCACTCTCTTACCCACCCAGTCATGTCTGCGCTTGTATTCTTTTTGGACTAATTTACTACACTCACTAAGTACATGGTTGATACTTTCGTCCACTTTTCCACACATTCTGCATTTGCTGTCGATCTGGGTCTTATCGATCTTTGCTTTTATTACATTAGTTCTGATAGCTTGTTCCTGAGCGGATATTATTAATGATTCAGTCTCCCTTTTCAAATTTCCATCTCTCAACCACAACCAGCGTTCAGGACCTGCCACTTCTTCGGTTTGTCTCAAATACTGACCATGTAATTCTTTCTCCTTCCAGCTGCTTCTTCTTTCATTCTTCTTTCTTTTCTTGAAGCCTTTCGCTGTTTCAGTAACTTCCTCGATGTTTCTCGCTGCAGATAATATTCGTTCAGTGCTGTCAACAACATACTCTTCCAAGCCCAAAATGGCTGTGTTTACGGTATCTTCTACATTTAACAAGCCTCTACCTCCTTCCTTTCTCGGTATGTAGATCCTCTCAACATTACTCTTAGGGTGGTGTGCGTTATGCATTGTAAGAAGTTTTCTTGTTCTTCGATCTAGTTCTTGTAGCTCTGTCTTTCTCCACTTCAAAAGAGGAGCAGAGTATTATTATTATTATTATTATTATTATTATTATCATTATTATTATTATTATTATTATTATTATTATTATTATTATTATTATTATTATTATTATTATTATCATTATTATTATTATTATTATTATTATTATTATTATTATTGTCCTTTCTTCACGCCTTTTTGTTGTTTGGCGGATTTTTCTGGGCAGCGGATTGAATCCCTCAATCTTAGGTGTCCAGAGTCCTTCTAATTATCTTCGCCGTGCCAAGTACACAAGTCTTTTGTAATAAAGATGTCATCTGTCCCATTTCAAGTTGCTCAACATATCTCTTAAAGTTTTGCTCAGCGTACCAAGAGCTCCAATGATGATTGGTATTATCACCACTTTCCTGACATTCCATAGTTTTGCCACTTCCCTTCTAAGATCTTCGTACTTTTCCTTCTTCTCCTCTTCTCTTTCAATCACTCTTCCATCAAACGGGCATGAAACGTCAATGATTTTGCATTCATTTTTCTCTTTATCGTGTATTACGATGTCAGGTCGGTTGTGATTCAACTGCTGATCCGTTTGAATTCTAAAATCCCTTAAGATCTTTGACTTTTCATTCTCTAAAACACCTTCTGGAATATGATCATACCATTTCTCTGTACAATCGAACCCATATTTCTTGCAAAGCTCCCAGTGAATTACTTTCCCAACTCTATCATGCCGCCAATTCTTGTACTGGTTCTGGGCCAATTTTTCACATTCAGCCACTACATGCGCAATAGACTCTTCTCTTTTGCCACACATTCTGCAAACAGGTGAAACATCCATTTTATCTATGCGGCTCTTTATAGCATTCGTCCTCAACGCCTGATCTTGGGCTGCCATTAACATCCCCTCTGTCTCCTTCTTCAGCGTACCCTTCCTCAGCCATTCCCATGAATCAGAACTTCTTATGCCTGCAGTCAACTTCTCATACTGGCCATGTAGAACCTTCTCTTTATAAGATTCCATTCTTTTTACCCTGATTGCTTCCTTTGGCATTCCAGAGCCCAACAAGTTTTCTTCCCTTACTGCTTTTAAAAATGGTTCTTTGCTCAGCTTTATATAGCTATACAAACTGTTTACCTCAATCTCAACGCAATCCTCAACACTGATTAAGCCCCTGCCACCGTCTGCTCTTTTTTAATAGAGTCTGTCAACATCCGCCTGCGGGTGCAATGCTCTATATGTTGTTAGCAACTTTCTGGTTTTTCTATCGGCGGCTTTCAGCTCATCTACCCTCCAGTTAATTATTCCTGCACCATATCTGATGACTGATACAGCCCTGGTATTTATTGCTTGGATGATGTTTCCACCATTCAGCTTGGATTTCAGTATTGATCTAACCCGCCTGATATATTCCTTCTTGAGTTTCTCCTTCATTTCTTCATGTTTTACGTTGTCGATCTCTAAAATTCCTAAGTATTTGTACCCCTACTCTTCAAGACCTTTCATAATTTCATTACCTGGCATTACAATACCATCACATTTCACAATCTTTCCTCTCTTCATGATCAAGATCGCACATTTGCTGATTCCAAATTCCATTCTAATGTCATCGCTAAATACTCTTACTGTGTTGACAAGTGTATCTATTTGGTTTTCATTTTTGCCATATAATTTCAGATCATCCATAAATAGTAGATGATTTATCCTCACTTTTTCTCTCAAATCATACCCTGCTTTAACATCTCTTAAAATCAAAGTCAATGGAATTAGGGCCAATACAAAAAGGAGAGGAGACAAGCTGTCTCCCTGAAATATCCCTCTCTTTATCCTAACTTCTCCAAAGACATTTTTGCCAGATGTTAAGTCCGTTCTCCAAGTATTCATACTGTTTTCCAGTAAAGATATCATATTGCTTGCCACTCCAAACATATTCATTCATTTCAACAACCATGTATGCGGTATCAAATCATACGCTTTTCTGTAGTCAATCCAAGCCATTCCTAACCCACATAAACGCCTCTTGCAACTTCTCATTACCATCTTATTGATTAGTAACTGATCTTTCGTACCTCTTGATTTTCTTCTGCAGCCTTTTTGTTCATCCACGAGCAGTCCTCTTCCGTCAAGGTGTTCATACATAGAATCCGCAAGGACTGAGGTCAACAGCTTCCACATTAGAGGTAGGCATGTTATTGGTCTAAAGTTGCTTACTATAGGCCCCTTTTCCGTATCCTTCATTATTAAACTCGTTTTCCTCTGGTCATCCACCCTGGCACATTGTACGTAACCAAACATTCTTGGAGATGTTCAGCGATCCTGTGTATACATGAAGTGAAATTCTTGAGCCAGTAACCCTGCAGTCCATCAGGTCCCGGTGACTTCCAATTTGGTACTTTACTGAGCTGTACCCGAACTTTTCCAGAATCTATCAATACATCATCTTGCTTCTCAACATTCCTTAGCTTTTTTTCCAGCTTTGTAAGCCATTCTGCATCGATGTTGTGATTGGCTGGCTTACTCCATATTCCACTCCAAAATTCTAAACAATCTCCAGCGTTAGGTGCTTCTTCGTCATTCCTGTGGATGCCGTCGATGATTTCGTACAGTCTCTTTTGATTTGTTTCGAACATTCTATTCTGCTTATACTGTTCAGTTCTATCCTCGTATCTCTTTATTTTGTGTTGGATGGCCTTCATTCTTTGTTTTAACTCTTCTATCACTACGTTTATCCCCTTCTTCTTAACATGATATTTCCTCTCTAATTCATACTTACGGTCAACATTCGCTAATTCATCTCTCTTCCAACGCTCAACACGACCAAGATCTTTTCTTATACCTGACATCTTAGACCGGAGCCTTCTTTTCCATAATGGTTCCTTTGCCTTCCCATTTTCATTCCTTTTCATGCCTACCTTCAATTGTACCACTCTTCCAGCCGCAAGTAATAAATTGTTCATATCTGTTATATCTTTAGTTGGTATGTATCTCAATATCCCATTTACTTTTGCTGCATGTTGCTTCAATATCTTACGGTCAACATTTCTAAGACTATCGGGGGGGTGCATTGTCTGTTCGTCTCTCCTCAAGTACTAATTTCACGAGATCTATATCCTCCTCGAAAACTCCTTCCCTTCTCAACGTATTACAAAGATCTTGCACAGATAACTCATTGCCAACACTGTTATCAGTTTCAGCTGCTGTTTCATGCTCTTCAGTTTCATCTGTTGTTTCAAGCTCTATTCTTTTGGTTGACGCTGTTGTGTGTTGTTGACAGTCAGACGTGTTTTAAATCGCTCTGCTGTTTCTTTCGAAATCAACGATAACTTATCAAAGGGAACAATGGAAATGAATGGTAACGATGAATTGATCATACATGCAATCAGGTATATCAGAGAAAAGCTAAAGAAGAGACCAGATAAAGTCACCATCACAAATTTTGTACACTCGAGGCATGGCCTAAGTCATACCGTTGTGGCGGACATTATGGCTCAACTCGAAGCCAGGGGAGCTATCTTTCGAAAAGTCAAGAAAAGGAGGCACTCTTTCTTCATATCTGACTTGGATGAGGACGAAAACTCTTCTTTTTTGGAGGAAGAGACTCAAGACAGTGATGTCGAAAGGAAAGAAGAGGAGAAACAGCGTGAAAGTGTTTGTGCACCCCGCCCCAACAGCCCTCCCTCAACCATCATGGACTTCGTCCGCGCCGAACTTGAACAAACAGAATTACGACTCGCCAATAAGATCATGACCAATCTTGAAGGAAAATATCTGGAAAAAGCAAATAATGATAAAGTTCTTGTTGAGAGGCTAGAAAGGGAGGTAGATTTTCTCAAATCAGAAATACAAAATAAGAATAATCAAATTTCAAGTATGCTCAGAAATATGGATAACAGCAAGGCCAACTTTCAAAACGTCGAAGAGGAGAACAAAGGTGGGGCATGCAAAAACAATGCAAGACCTTGTTCAGACAAGACTTATGAATGGAGACAGGTCATCCCCAAGAGACTTGGAATGAATAGACCAAGCATGGCAAAAAGGCCATCAAATGAATTCGACTGGCATGCAAGTTATGAAGATTTTCCACCGTTGTCGAACAAATTTGACCTGCTGTCATCGCTGGATCTGCATGATACTGGAGATTATTTTTGTATAAAATCCTCAGCAAAGTCACAACAGCCTACAAAAGTTTCAGAGGAGAAGACAAGAGCTATTCATACTGGTTTCGAAAGCGCATCACCAAAGAAAAAAGATCACCCTCGTGTCATCGAACACAGCAAGCAAAGTTCTACTGCGGCATGCCAGAATATTTCAAAAAGGCTACAGGAAGTTAGTGAGCCAAAACCAACGCAAGACTGTATTACTATCCTTGGCGATTCCATAGTAAAAAATATTCAGGGATTCAAAATGAAGCAGGCAATCAACAACGATCAAAATGTGTATGTCAAGTCATTTTCAGGAGCAACTGTGGATTGCATGAACAGTTATGTTTGCCCAACGATAAAAAAGAATCCCAAGACAATAATTCTTCACTGTGGTACGAACGATCTAAGTAGTCCCCAAGCTGCATGCAACATTGCTCAAGATATAATCGATTTGGCCAAAACATTGGAAACAGGTAACAATATAGTTATAGTGTCGGGGTTGGTGCCCCGGGGTGATTTCCTGAATGGCAAAGCAACAGAAGTAAATAAAGTGCTGAAACAGTTATGTCAAAGTAAGAACTTAAAATTCATTGACAATTCGAATATAGATCCGAGCATTCATCTTAACCGCAGCAGACTTCATCTCAATGACTATGGGACCACGCTTCTAGCTAACAATTTCATTTTTAATCTTGGATACTGACTAGATATTGAGGGGGTAAAGTCATACAACGAACTTCCCATGCGTATAGAAGCTGAAACGTCTGATCCTTCTAGCGTCATCGTTTCTACTAACCCAGCAGCGGAGGTTAGTTCTCCTGAATCCACTATTTTGGATTCACAGGAAGCCCCTGATGACAGTGATGCAAAATCGGCATTGAAAAACCTGCGTTTAAGGAACGTCGGTCGTTTGACTATCGGTTATTTAAATATAAATTCCATTAGAAATAAATTTGATCCATTAAAAGAGATAGTTTCACAGAATCTTGATATTCTAATGGTTGGGGAAACAAAAATTGATGATTCTTTCCCAAAAGAACAATTCCATATTGAAGGTTACGCTGATCCACTGCGACTAGATAGAGATGGTGAAGGTGGAGGTCGGTTGGTATACGTGAAAAGCGACATCACCATGAGACAGTTACAATCTTTCAAGTTTGAAATTGATATGGAATGCATTTGTTTTGAAATAAATTTAAGGGGGAAAAAATGGGTCCTTTTCAGTATTTACCGACCACCACCCCAATCACAAGATCACTTTTTCGAAAATCTTGGCAAAGCAGTTGATCATTACAGTGAAAATATGAAAATGTTTTGTTGCTTGGTGATTTTAATACAGTGGAGACAGATCAGCAGATTCGTACTTTTATGAACAGCTATGACCTCAAAAATCTGGTAAAAGAGCCAACCTGTTTCAGGGCTGATAATCCACGGTGTATTGACCTAATCTTAACAAATAGGTATAGGAGTTTCCAACATACCACTACATTCGAGACAGGTCTCTCTGACTTCCACAAAATGATAGTAACAGTTTTGAAAACAACGTACAAAAAAACTGGGCCTACTGTTATTAACTATAGAGATTATAAGAACTTTTCGGAACAGACTTTCAAACGAGAACTTAAAGAGGAGTTGAACAGTATCGAGCAAACTGATTTAGACTACAGCTCTTTTCAAAATTGCTTTGAAAAAGTGCTTGATAAGCATGCACCGATGAAGAAGAAATACGCAAGGGCCAATGATGGACCCTTCATGAATCGAGTTCTCCGTAAAGCTACTATGTTGCGTTCTCGATTGAAAAATAGATATGATGAAAGCCGCACTGCTGAACACTGGGAAGCGTTTCGCCGGCAGCGTAACTTGTGTGTTAAATAATTCAGAAAGGAGAAAAGGAATTTTTACAAAAATTTGAATATTTCTGATGTTACTGACAATAAAAAGTTTTGGAAAACTGTGAAACCTATCCTTTCCGATAAAGGTCGATCTAATTCAAAAATTACCCTTATTGAGAATGACACGATAATCTCCAATGATAAGGAATTTGCTGAAACCCTGAATGATTATTTTGTATCTATTACTGACTCATGAGGTCTTACGGAGAACAGTGAGGTTATTTCAAGTACAGAAGGTGTCTCAGATCCTATAGATAGGGCTATAATCAAGTATTCCAACCACCCAAGCATAAGGAAGATCCGTAGTTTTGCTCAAAACGATAATTTCTTCAAATTCCAAAAGGTTTCGTTGGAACAGATGCATACTGAAATTGGGAGACTTAATCCTAAAAAGGCAACAAGCTTTAAAAATATACCTGCAAAAGTTCTGAAAAGCAGCTCTGAAATTTGCTCCGAATCGTTGCAGCGCATTTTCAACGATTGTGTACAAAATGGTTTGTTTCCAGACTTATTGAAACTAGCGGATGTCACTTCCCTTCATAAAACGGAGGAGAAAACCAGGAAGAAAAATTACAGACCCGTGAGCGTTTTGCCAACTGTTTCTAACGTTTTTGAGAGACTTTTGGATAAACAGATTATTAGTTATATGGGACCTTATTTATCGTCACTTCTTTGCGGTTTTCGTAAAGGGTATAATGCGCAGCACCCATTGGTTCGAATGCTTGAAAAGTGGAAAACAAGCTTAGACAATAGAGAGAATGTTGGCGCAATCCTGATGGACTTATCCAAAGCATTCGATTGTATTAAACACGACCTCCTTTTAGCAAAACTAGATGCTTATGGATTCAGCCGTGAAGCACTGAGTCTCGTTAACAGCTTCTTAGAAAATAGGCACCAGAGAGTCATTGGGTCATTTAGTCATTGGGTCATTGGGTCATTGGGTCATTTGGGTCATCAATGGGTCATTTAGTACCTACAAACAACTTTCTCTTGGTGTTCCACAAGGCTCGGTTCTTGGTCCCCTGTTCTTTAACATCTACATAAATGACTTGTTGCTCTCCATACAGGATACAGATATATGCAATTACGCGGATGATACTACCATATATGCATGTGATAATAATCTTGATAATGTAATTGCAAGGTTGGAGAATGATTCAAGCATTATTATCCAATGGTTCGCTAACAACTTTATGAAACTGAACACAGATAAATGTCATTTACTCATACTTGGTAGAAATTCTAATCAGCATATCACAGTTAATGTAGGAGACTTTGTTATAGAAAATACGGAAGAGGAAAAGTTACTTGGCGTTGTGATTGACAAAAGACTAACTTTTGAGACACATATCAGTAAGTTGTGTAAGAAGGCTGGTAACAAACTTTTCGCCCTCGCTCGCATTTCTGGATACATGGACTCTAATAAACTAAGAATCTTAATGAGAGTCTTTGTAATTAGCCAATTTCAAGATTGACCATTAGTCTGGATGTTTCACAGTAGACACCTGAATAATAAGATTAATAGAATACATGAAAGGGCCCTGAGAATCGCATACAAGGATTATGAAACTAGCTTCAACACCCTGCTAGGAAAAAATGACTCGGTTAGTATTCATGCTAAGAACCTGCAAACTCTTTTGATTGAAATGTTCAAAACTAAGGAAAACATAAACCCCCCTTTCATGAGGGAGATCTTCTGTGAGCGTACTGTTACTTATAATCTGAGAAACAATAATGAATTTTTGCTACCAATGGTAAGAACAACAAGTTACGGATCTGAAACCATCAAATATAGAGGGCAGCGTCTGTGGCTATCTCTACCTCAGCATATAAGAAATGCTCAATCTATCAATGAGTTTAAGAAAGAAATTAAAAGCTGGAATGGCGCTGACTGCACATGCAGATTATGTAGGACTTGTATACCACAACTTGGATTTTTGTGATACCATGATATACCAGAGCCAGAATTTCGGATTTTAAACTGCTCGGATTTTTATGATACTACGTTTTTAATTCTGCTTTGAAATTTTATACCTTGTATTTTATATCTTCTTTATTTAATCATGTATATATATTCATTAGATGTATTAATTTTAGCTTGTATAGTATTGTTTTTAATATTTACTGTACATAGTTATGTTAGCGCCAACTTTAAATAAATTGATTATTATTATATTATATATCTTCGGGCGGTATCCTCACTACCACTTGATTCTCTGACATCAGCTTCTATATGATCACTTTCCGTATTTCTCTGTATCTCTTCTAGCTCTATTTCGGATAACCATCCATTTGTTCTTATTGCTCTTGCTTGATCAGCCAGTCGCTGTTCACTTATCTCGAAAACACCAACCTCTTTCCATATGCTAAGCATCCTTTTCCTATAGCCTCTCTTGGTTGGCTCACTCCTATAGAAACATCTCATCACAATCTTGTTAACTTCTTTATTCCATTTCCTTCTAGCAGTCGCTTGATGACGACCGAGGTCTGGCTGCTGTCCCCCAGAACCACTGCCGAACGTGACACCTTCACCATTACTGGATCCGGTCCCGTTTACGTTGTTTTCTCTATTATTTGATTGATTCATTACACTCTTTCAAGGACAGTGAATTTAAGGTTACACTACCACCGGTGTGTTTATCGAGAACACCATCTCTAGGGGGGTTGCCGACCAAAGCTAAAGAGTCTACCCATGAGACAGACCAGCCCCAGCCGGACGCCAACCCGGAATTTCAAGGCCTCGGGGAGAGCTAACAGGTACTACACCTTGCTCAAGGGTGACCTGGAGGTAGTTGTGGCAAAAGGTAACCTCATTATCCCACGTCGAAACTCCACAACCGGATGCAGTTTTATGTCATACCCAGGACAATTATTATTGTTATTGTTGTTATTATTATTATTATAGAAACCTTATTTTTGCAGTTGGTGTAATCACTTTGACTTACTGAACAGGAATGGGGAAAGGAATTTCATTTATCTGGCTTATCCTTTGCACTACGTGCCATTTTTGCAACAAGGATTTCAAATCTTTGGGAAGACACACTTGGAGATGCAAGGAACGCAACAAGCAGAACGAATCAGTCGTCAATAGCAACCATTCAAATGTATCGTTAGAACAAGCAGACCTTCAGAATTGTTCTCCAGTCAACAGCAGAACAATAAAATGTGTTTGTGGCAAAGAAACTAAAACGCATGGCGGTCTCAAGAGGCATCAAAGGACGTGCCGTGCGATAACTGGCTTCAACAAAGATCTTTTATCAAATATAGCCCAGAAAATTGAAACAGCTATGTCTCAAGAGGATGAAGTCACTGACACTGAGGAAATAAGTAATTCTCCTGATACAAAGGTAAAAAAAGGCATTAAACTTCCCAAATCTGAATCCCAATGGAGGGCTGCAAATGAATTTTTCCAAGCAAATCTACCGTTGCAAGCAATCTCTAATGGTCTTGAGGAAGCGTGCAAACAGTTCTCAACAACAATATACGAATATTTTGAAAAAGAGTATGGCTCCGTTCAAAACAATGACGAAACAAGTGAATTGGTCGATAAATATCGCAACTACGGCAAAAACCAGCTAAAAACCTCTCTGAAAAATCTCAAAAAGTCAAACGACACGAGCACTTGTGATGAAATCCGACATGTAAGCAAACTTTTGAGGAACAAAATTAACCTAGTCAGGGGTAGTGAGGAGACTCTACCTGTATCTTTTGACCATGACAAGAAAATCGAGCAAAATTATTGGAAATATGCTAAAAATCAACTTGAAAAAGTCACTGAGTTGCTGCCATCATTTACGAAAGCAACTTGTTTCGAATATTTCAGTAAATTGTTCAAGAAAAAGAGATCTCCTGCTAACTTTACCAAGCCCGATTGGATGCCAAGCTATGACAATCCAAAAATTGATTTCAATCGTAACGCACCAACTTATGCAGAAGTGAATAAAATAATTGGGCGAATGAAAACAGCAAGTGCCGCCTGCCCCCTTGATCAGATTTCTATAATCACACTGAAGCGATGTCCTTATTTACGTACATATTTGCTGGAAATCATTAGAACTGCCTGGGAAAGTAAACAGTCACCTGTTGGTTGGAAGCGAGCAATAACAGTCTTAATCCATAAAAAGGCCCGCATGATGATCCTCAAAATTTCAGGCCGATCACTTTACAATGTGTTTCCTTGAAGGTTTATGTCTCTCTTATACGAAACAGAATATTCCAGTTTTTGAAAGCAAATGATTTCATTGAGTGCAACATTCAAAAGGGCTTTACTCCAAAGGTATCAGGAACATTTGAGCATACATCACAACTTGCTTACTTGTTGCGACACGCTAAGAAAAACCAAGTCTATAGTTGTAACATTGCTCGATCTTAAGAATGCCTTTGGCGAGGTTGATCATCGACTCATTGTAAGCACTCTTGAGTACCATCATGTACCGCAATATATAATCGACATTATTGTAGACATCTACGATGGATTCACAACATCAGTTGCAACTAAAGATTACATAACTCCAGCGATAAAGTTCGAAAAGGGTGTCTTACAAGGTGACTGTCTTAGCCCTCTCTTATTTAATATGATCTTTAACACCTTTATTCAGAGCCTGGAAAAGAGCGATGAACTGAAACAAATGGGTTATGTCTACCACAAAATTTTAAACCCAAAAAATTGGTTCCAGTTTGCCGATGACGCCGTAGCAGTTACATCTAATGAGTACTAAAATCAAGTCCTTTTGAATATGTTCACACGATGGTGCAACTGGTCACACATGATAATCAGAACGGATAAATGCATGTCATTCGGTAGTTGTAAGAGAGGGTCTAAATCAGTACAATCCAGGCCTAAAGTCTCTGCCAACGGAAACATCATCAGATCCCTTGAAGAAGGAGAAAGTTTTAAATACCTTGGAAGGTGGTTCAATTTTGAGATGGACAATCAAAAACATAAAGATAAGTTATTACTAATTGCAACACAAATCATGGACAGGATCAACAGTCTACCTCTTCATCCAAAAAATAAGGTATGGCTGTATTCTCAATATCTAATGAGCAAACTGTCGTGGCATTTGACAATAGCTGATATCGACCAAACGTGGATTATCAACAATTTGGACACTCTTGCTCATAACTACCTTCGGAGATGGTTAGAACTCCCTGCATCCGGGACATTATCCATCGTCATGCTGACAAATAGTCAATTTGGTCTTTACATTATGGACACTAGCACTAAATTCAAACAGTGCCAAGTAGTCATGAGACAGTGCCTGAAAAATTCTTGCATTCACGACATAAATCACTTGGTGCAAGTTTCCAGTGATAAAAGTAAGCAGTATGACACCTTTAATAGTACAAAGAATGTCATTAAATCCATCAGAAATGACATCACTAACAAGATAAAAGAAAATCTCACAACACAAGGACTAGTAATTCGTCATGTTTGGGACTCTATCTTAGCAAATACTAAAGCCGCTTGGACGTCAGTACAAAAAAGTTTGCCAAAAAACATTTATAATTTTACCATCAGATACTTGAACAATACACTGCCAAATGTGAGTAACATGTTTAGAATCACTAAAGTTGGACATGAAATCAAGGGGAGTCAGCGTAACAGATGCAGAGAGAAATTTCCTGGGATACTCCTTAGACGAAAACCACAGGCTAGCTAAAACAAAAACATATGGGGGTAGCTCTGACTGGCCTGACTTGTTGTTCCACGTACGCAAACTTCAAGGATCAATAATATTTAAGAATGAGATTGCCGAAGTAATCATCAATGACAGAGAGATTCCAAAGAAGAAATTAAGACAAGAGATTGAAAACGAGCTAAAATGTTAGACATAGACCATTGTTTGCAGCTTCAAATCCAAGGAAATTTTATAGCAATGGAACACATTGATAAAAAGATATCACACCAAATATATTATGGCTGGAAATTGTCAGACAGTCTGGTAAAATTCACATTAAGAGCACGTATGAACCAGCTTCCGTGCAACCAGGTTATCCATGTGTGGAACAAAGATCATGAAAAAAGTTGTACTCTCTGCAACTACCGTTGTGAATCAGTGGCTCATTTAATGAACTCATGTCGTAAGTTCAGCGACCTATACTCTAGAAGGCACGATCGAGTAGTAGATGCCATACATATTAATAGTAGATGCGAGATGCCATAGATATGTTCGAGATGCCATAGTAGATGCCATACATATTAATAGTAGATGCGATTAATAGTAGATCGAGTAGTAGATGCCATTCTATTAATAATAATAATAATAATAATAATAATAATAATAATAATAATAACAATAATAATAATAATAATAATAATAATAATAATAATGATAATAATAATAATAACAATAATAATGATAATGATAATAGTAATAATAATAGTAATAATAATGATAATAATAATAAATTCTCGTACGATTTGACTTTAAACGAAGCAAAGGTTGGTGTCTCTTCGTCAAATATGTGCCTAGCACCGTCCAGATGAAACCTTTTCACTGTTTGTGAACTTGTTTACAGCGATTCTTCCAGATGATATTGCTATTTATCATGTTCGAAACTCCACACAATTTCATCGTGGCTTTCGTGTCTTCGTGAGTCAGTCCAAGCCTCCGCAGACTTCCTCTAACATCTTTATGCACACATCCTAATGATCCAAAACACATCACATAATAATCAGTGGAGTATCCAGCTTGTGCCAAAGCCACCTTTAGGTCATGATACTTGTTTAGTTTCCCCCTATATGATTGTTCCATGTACATGTCAAAGCAAACTGTAACTTCGATAATCTTGCAACCTTTCTGTCTAGTATCGACCATTATCAGATCTGGTTTTCTATGACTGATTGTGCGTAGTTCTTCTCTGGGCTCAGGAAATATTGTTTCCGCCATTTTGTTTGCAAAAGTTTTCCAACTAGGGTCTAATTTCTCTATTCTCATATGTATGGCATCTACTACTCGATCGTGCCTTCTAGAGTATAGGTCGCTGAACTTACGACATGAGTTCATTAAATGAGCCACTGATTCACAACGGTAGTTGCAGAGAGTACAACTTTTTTCATGATCTTTGTTCCACACATGGATAACCTGGTTGCACGGAAGCTGGTTCATACGTGCTCTTAATGTGAATTTTACCAGACTGTCTGACAATTTCCAGCCATAATATATTTGGTGTGATATCTATTATTATTATTATTATCATTATTATTATTATTATTGTTATTATTATCATTATAATACAGAGGGTACAAGGAAAGAGAGGTTGATCAGCAAATTGATAAAGTTCGTTCTTTAGATCGTTTGGATCTTCTCAATAGACAAATTGAAGACCAGAGTGACGGTAGGATACCGTTAGTGCTTACATACCATCCAGCTCTTAATAGGGTTTATGATATTTTGAGGGATATCTCAAATATCCTCTAGGTGGATCCGGAACATGAGGAGTTGTTCCAAAACAAGATATTTTTGTCATTCCGTAGGGCGAAGAACCTTAAAGACACACCGGTGAGGGCAAAATTACCTAATTCGGATGATGGAGGTTTGTCGGTTAGGGCTGTTACAAATGCAATGGCAGGAAAAGTTGTCAGATTTGTGGTTTGATCAAAGAGGGGGGCAGTTTAGAAAATTCTGATGAAAACAGATCATTTAAAATTCTTTCGGGAAGGTACAACTGCAATTCAGAAAATGTTGTTTACTTGTTGCAGTGTGAATGCTGCCGCAAAAAGTATGTGGGTAGCACTAAAACCAAGTTTAGGCAGAGATCTAATGTTTACAAATCGTATTTCAGGTCATACGCACGCAAACGTGACCAAGGTACACTTGAGAGGGGCAAAATAATTCCGCAGGCGAATTTTTAAGCCATTTTTTCGAAGCAGGTCACAGCGGGAAATTTAATGCTTCTATAAAAATCATTGATGGGGCAGAAAATGTATTTTCACTGCGCCGAAAGGAGTTATTTTGGCAATACAGATTGGGAACATTTTTGCCAAGGGGGCTTAATGAACGTGCTGCAGATGTGGAGTTGGACATGATTGCGTGCGGGATGGCCTAATTCCTGCAGCTGCATTTGTATCCGGTGGATTCGGTGGGCGTGGTTTTGCGGTTTTCTTCTATGGCTTCGTGAGCTGATACACGTAGCGGTAGGGTGGAATCCCCTATCAGGCTATTCTTAACTCAGCAAATAGCGAGTTATGGAAGGGCTATGGGGGAGGGCCGCGGAATTTCCCACTGATTCTTGTTGTTTGCCTCCTCTGTGTGCCCGGACTTCTCCAGGGGAATGTTAATCAGGGTATTTTTGAAGAAGAGAGGGTTTTTGGGTCTCTCGGGGTTCGGTCGGTTATTGGTTTACCCATTGGGATTATAATTAACTCTCAAAACTTGTTACTTTCGGAGAATTCTAGCAGATTGTAGCAACACAGTCTTTTGCAGCTCTACGATTCTGGTAGCTATCCCAATCTCCTTCAGTCTTTTTGGCAATGCTTTTGGTGCTATTCCTAGCGCCCCAATTGTAACTGGGATTACTTTAACTTTTTTGTTCCACAGTTTTTTCAGTTCCCTTGCTAAGTCTTGGTACTTGAATATTTTTTCCTTTTCTTTTTCATCAACCCTAGTATCAAAGGGAACAGCAAAGTCTATAATCTGGCATTTGTTGTTTTTCTTCTCAACTATAATCATATCGGGCCTTCTTGCTTCGATGACGTGATCTGTTTGTATTGAAAAGTCCCACAAGATCTTATACTCTTCGTTTTCGCATACAGATTGCGGCTCATGTTCATACCATCTATCTTTTGTGTCAAGACCATACTTTCTGCATAGCTCCCAATGTATCTTTCTTCCTATCCAATCATGCCTCCGTTTATACTCTTTTTGTGCCATTTTACTACATTCGCTTAAGAGGTGGTTGATGCTCTTATCTGCTTTGCCACACATCCTACATGTACTGTCTTCTTGAGTCTTATCAATTTTAGCTTTCACTAAGTTCGTTCTCACTGCCTGCTCTTGTGCTGCCATAATGAGGGTCTCGGTTTCTCTCTTGAGGCTTACCTCTTGTAGCCACAACCATTGATCTCTATTTGTCACATCCACTGTTTGTCTCAGGAACTGTCCATGCATCACTTTCTCTTTCCAGTTGGCCTTCCTTTCCTGCCTGCTCTTTCTCTTAAACTCATTCTCTGTTTCAAGTTCCTCCTTCTCAGTATCGCCTCTAGCTGCAACTAGCAGTTTCTCCTTGCTTTCTTTGATGTATCTTTTCAGGCCAATTGTGGCCAGATTGACAGTATCTTCAACGCTCATGAGTCCTCTTCCACCTTCTCTCCTGGGTATATATAACTTGTCGACATTACTTCTTGGGTGGAGTCCATTGTGCATGGTTAAAAGTTTCCTCGTTCTTCGATCCATCTCTTGAAGCTCGGCTTTAGTCCAATTAAGGAAAGCAGCTGCGTATCTCAATACAGGGATAGCCCATGTATTAATACCCTTGATGACATTTCCCCCATTCAACTTTGTCTCCAAAATCTTTCTCACTCTTCTCTTATATTCACTGCCGATTTTCCCTTTCATCTCTTTTACCTGCACTTCATCTGCCAGTAATACACCCAGATATTTGTATCCTTCGCCTTCTTTCAGTGATTTTATGACTTTATCATCTGGCATTTTGATTCCGTCTGATTTTATCCTTTTTCCTCTCTTCAAAACCAAAGTGGAGCACTTTTCAATCCCGAATCGCATGCTAATGTCCTTGCTAAACACTCTGACCGTCTGTATAAGTGAATCAAGTTCTTTCTCGCTCTTTGCATACAACTTAAGGTCGTCCATGTAAAGAAGGTGATTAATCTTTTCTCTATTTTTTTGCAAATTCGTACCCATGCTTTGTCATTTTCAATACACTGGTAAGGGGGATGAGTGTTATAACGAAAAGAAGCGGCGATAATGCATCTCCCTGAAATAGACCTCTTTTAATCTTAACCTCTCCTAGTGATTCATTAGCACATGTCAGCTCAACCCTCCAATCTTTCATTGTCTTTTCTAGGAACTTCGTTAACTTATTGTTTATTCCTAGGATCTACAGACACTCTAAAACCCAGGAATGAGGTACCATATCAAATGCTTTCCTGTAGTCTATCCATCCCATAGCTAAGTTCTTTTTCCTCATTCTAACCTCTCTCAGTATCATCCTGTCTATGTACAATTGATCTGCCGTTCCTCTGCTCCTCCTCCTACATCCCTTCTGTTCCTCAGGCAGCAGCTGGTTCTTTTCCAAAAAAGAGTAGATTTCATCAGATACTAGTGCTGTTAGCAACTTCCAGCAAAGCGGTAGGCATGTGATGGGACGGTAGTTGCTTGCATCTCTTCCCTTTGACTTATCCTTCTGTAGCAGGACAGTTCGGCCTTTTGTCATCCATGATGGTGTCTGTCCCTCCAAGCATTCAGTGAAATATTTCTCCAAATATGTATGCATTGTTGTGAAATTTTTTAGCCAGAACCCTTGTACACCATTTCTGGATGGTCCAGGTGCTTTCCAATTTGGTACTTTCCTAAGGATCTTCTTTATCTTATCTCTCGTAACATTCACTTCTGCTTGTCTTGGCCCTGCATTCATCTTCGTCTTAAAATCTTCTAACCACTCTGCCTCCCTGTTGTGTTCGACCTCTGTACTCCACATATCTGTCCAGAACTGCTTTGCTTCATTTGCATCTGGCACTTCACTTTCACACTTAATTGGAATCAATCATTCAATCACTCGATCAGTGGTAAAATTCTCTGGATGATACATCGGGAAAAAAACCTTCCGCTTCATGTTAGAAATAAGTGCCAATTGCCCTGGAACTAAAACTATTCGGCCTCGCCAATTGCCCTAGATAACGCAAGCTGTCATAAACATCTAAAATCCTCGCCAAAACCCTTGTCACAAAACGGAAGAAAATAGATCTGAAGAGCAAATGCCCCCCTTTACCCCCCAAGTCAATGTTGTTGATTTCTGTAACTCGGAAAAAATCATGCAGCACGTCTCCTGAGTCAAGACAAACAACATTGACTTGGGGGGAAGGGGGGTTTACAGAATATTTCAGTTGAATTAGTAGGCGCTGTGATTTTTGTCGAAAAATGCTGAAAATCTTTGTTTGTGACAAGAGGTTTTGGCGAGGATTGTAGGTATTATCTTGGACTCAAAACTTTCATTCTCAGCTCATATTAAAGCTGCTATCTCTAAAACGAGAAAGGGCATTGGTTTGCTAAAGTATCTCTCCAAATATTTACCGAGGCACACCCTAAATGAATTATACAAACTCTGTGTACGACCTCATTTGGACCACGGCAATGTAATCTATCATATTCCACCTAAAGTATGTGAATTCAGTCAAAACATCGCCTTATCAAATTTAATGGAAAAAGTGGAATCTGTTCAATATTCGGCTGCTCTTGCTGTATCAGGAACATGGCGGGGAACATCACGGGAAAAACTGTACACAGAACTTGGCTGGGAGTCATTAAGTTCCAGAAGGTGGAGCAGACGCCTTACCCTGTTCTGTAAGATCATAAATAGCCTCACCCCACTTTACACGAAAGAACCAATTCCTCCACTCAAACAGTCAAATTACTCTCTTCGTAACCAGGATGTTATTGGACAAATAAGGGCAAGGACAGAGAAATTTCTATCAAGCTTCTATCCTGATTGCATTTGTGAATGGAATAAACTTGACCCAGAAATCAGGCTTGCACCTTCTGTTGCTGGTTTTAAAGCAAAGCTTTTGTCAAAAATTCGCCCCCCCCCCTGCAAAGTCTATCTTCTGCATTCATGACCCAACAGGCTTATGTTATCTTTTTCAATTAAGGGTCGGTCTCAGTAAATTAAATTTTCACAAATTCAACCACAATTTTAGGGATACGGTGAACCCAATGTGCCCAACGAATGGTGGCATTGAGGATACGGAGCACTTCTTGTTGCTTTGCCCTTCATTTGACATTCAACGACGAGATCTTCTCGCTGGAGTTTCGGAATTGTTACGACCATTTGTGCACATCAATACCCTTCCAAAAAACGTTCTGGTACAATACTTATTGTATGGTAATAAAGAACTTCCTGATGACGTAAATAAAAATTTGCTCGAACTTACTCTAAATTTCATTCACAAAACGGGTCGGCTTGGATAACTTTTCGTTTTACGCCACACAGCCACTATTTACAGTACATTTCTCCCTATTTCCTTTGTAAGTCTGTTTCACATTTGATGTTAAGCACATAAAAGGTCCATGACCAATGATATCGTTAACTCAACCCTGACCTGACAGCATACGTTTGCCATTTCGCGCCTATGCTGGCCTGACATCCAATGTGGAACAGATTCCTGTATGTGTTAGTATCAGTATCTAGTCTTAATTTATTAAGTTTTTTATCTATATGTCTTTATGTTAATGGTCACAGGGTAGTCATTGTCTCTTGCTCCTTGTGGTACCGTCCCTGTAGTGTGGTATTGTTGTAGAGTAATTAGAAGGTATAATAGATGTAGCATGTAGTGTAATTTTTTATATGGATATAAAAAAAAGAAATAAGTGAGCCACTCTTTAATGATGCTGGATTAAAAGAGAAGGGACCAAAATGTGCATTATTCTATGAAAGGCGTTCAGGCAATAATTGCTATAAAGGAAAGAATGATAGACAGCCAGTCATAGAGATTCAAGGAGAAAAGATTGAAACATATAAGAGATCGCAGGCATACAAATATCTCGGTAAATCTCTCTGCATTTGTGGTGAAGACCCAAAGCAAGGTGAAGCCTTTATCGAAGAATTCAAAGAACTCTTGAATAAGATTGAGGCTAGCTCCCTTCCAATCCCTCTAAAACTTAGTGCGTTTAACAACATGGCTCTAGCCAAAATACATCAAATTACATCACTTTGACAACACAAGAATAGAGGAACAAAAACTAGGAGAGATGAACAGTAAAGTTAGCTGTGTCGTAAGAAATATGTTTGGGTTGTACCCTAAAACAACCGATACAGTGTTTTATTGGCAGGCTACAAGGGGGCCTTGGTATAAAAAAGCCATCCTACGTTTACAGAGCTACACGAATCTCAAATCTAGTCAACATGCTAAACCACGAAAAAGAAAATATAAGGTATATAGCAAGAGAATCGTTAAGTTTGGATATGAGAGCCCGGGGTGTAAGAGCTAAAAACTGTGAAAAGAACTTTTTAGGCTATGAATTAGATGATAACGACAGACTGGTGAAAAACAAAACTTACGGTGGAAATTCAGATTGGCCAGATCTTCTCGTCCAAGTGAATAAGTTGAAAGGGTGTGTCATATACGAGGATAATTTGGCGAAAGTTGTTGTCAATGAAAAAAACTTAGTTATAAAAATCTGAAGCAGGAGATCAAGGGAGAATTGGAAAAACTTGATGTAGCAAAGTGCTCAGAACTCAGGTTTCAAGGGAAATTCATAGGAATAGATGTCATTGATCGGAAAATATCACATCAAATATACTACGGTTGGAAGCTTTCAGATAGTTTAGTAAAATTTGTGTTACGAGCAAGGATGAACCAAATACCCTGCAACCAGCTGATCAATTTTTGGAATAAAGATCACGAAAAAAAATGCTCGTTGTGTAACTACCACACAGAGTCAGTAGCCCATTTAATGAACTCTTGCAACAGATTTAAAGATCTTTACTCAAAACGACACGATAGGATAGTAGAAGCCATCTATCAAAAGATTCGTCGGTACAGTGAAACGTCAGTCAAGTTTGTTAACAGGATGGCAGAAACAGCATTTCCACATTTGCGAACAGAACTGCAGCAAATCAATAACCGGAAGCCTGATTTGCTAGAGATAAAGTCTAACGAAAAAGAATGCGAGATCATATTAGTAACTGTATTCTTCGACTTGTACAAGTCAGAGTCATATGAAAGTAAAGCTAGGAAGTACCAACAACACAAAACATATTGAATCGGAATGGGATAAGGACAAACATAAGAATATTGTGCTTTGGATCGCTTGGAACTGTTCACGAAGACGTAAGAAAGAACTTAAGAAGATTAGGACTGTCGAGCGAGGAGGCAAAGTCTACAATGAAATGGTGCAGTGTATCTAATATGATTGTGGAAACATGATATGGCGAAACCGATGCAAATGGATTCACGGACAGACTGGAATTTGATGTTATGAGTATGCTGGACAAACATTTGACGATGAGACATTTTAGGTAGCTCTCGTTAGTCAAATCATATCAGAATTTACTATTGGAAAGGATTAGCCTTACGGCCAAGGAAGATGTGTCTGTCAAATGACAGACATACGTCCAAAGAGTTGCCAATATTTGCCAACCCTATAAATTAATGTCCATTTAACACAAACTAAAATACAGATAATTAGTGCTTCTCTAGTCTGGCTGAATAATTCCAGATATAACTTTTCGTAGAATCGTCTCGCTTTCACATAACACTGTTCAAATCATTTCACTGGCAATAAAGTTCACTTTCTCATCATCTTCGATCACCTTCCTTATCTGCTTGATCAGCTCCTTTCCACCTCTAGCCGTACAGCCTACCATCACTGGCATTATGTTCACACTATATCCATGTCTTTTTTCCCTTCTTTCGAAAGCTACCTGTTCATACTTCCTGAGTTTTTCCGTGAATTTCTCCACAACGCTTTCGTCCATAGGGCATGCCATGTCGACGATCCAAATGCATTTACTGTCTGCATCTTCAAGTACCAAATCTGGCCTTCTTGCCGTTGTTTCTCGTCTCATTTTGAATTCGAAGTCCAATATCGACAAAAAGCAATTGAATTTGTCCTTGTTTCTTGATCTGAAGAAAGCCTTCGATATTATAGATCACCAAATAATGGTTAAGAAATTGAACGCCATTGGTGTTAGAGGTATTGCAGGGGACTGGTTTGCCTCCTACTTGAGTAATAGGAAACAGTACTGCTCTTTAGGGGATCAAAAGTCCAGTGAAAGCTTCGTTACATGTGGCATCCCACAAGGATCTTGTCTGGGCCCGCTCTTATTCATCATCTACTTAAATGATTTTGAAGATTGTCTTGTGCACTCTAAAGCGGGTATGTACGCAGATGATACACACGTGACTCTAACATCAGATAGCTTGGCAGAACTGTTTGAAAGCGCTCGGGAGGAAATGATGAATGATGAATATTTCGGAATGGATGAGAATTAACAAACTAAGCATTAATCCACAAAAAACCGAATACATGATAATTGGGCACCCACGAAGAACGAATAAGATATTATCCCATGAGCCACTTATGTTGAATGGCGCAGAAATTAAGCATGTCAAGGAGACAAAGTCGTTGGGTATAATTGTTGATGAGGGATTGAATTGGAATGAACAGTACAAGAAAGTTAAAGGGAAAGTCTCTGGTGGGCTATGGTCTCTGAAAAAGTTTATGAAAATTGTTCCACAATCCCAATTGGTTAATATCTACCATGCTCTTGTGGAGAGTCACTTGCGATATGCAAATGTTGTATGGGGGTCTCTCTCCAACACAAAATTAGAAGCCCTTCAACGTCTTCAAAATAGAGCTCATTCCATTATAGAAAGGGCAAAAATCAAAGATCAGTGGTCTGGAGACTGGTTAACTGTAGAACAACTAACAAACTTTGACAGATCGGTTATGACCTATAAGATGATGAATAAGATCTGCCCCGAAAGCCTTTGGGATACATACAAAAAAGAAATATGTACTCAAATTATAGAACAAGGAACTGCACGGACATTCAACTTCCGATATACAATCTTGAGTACTCAAAGAAAAGCTTTCACTATTCGGATCTAAAAGCTTGGAACGAAATCCCCAATACCATCAGGGAACTCTCTACCTTACAACAATTCAAAAAACACCTCAAGATACATTTGAGGAGCTGAATTAAACTCAAACACGACTCCCTGGAAGATCAGCCCCATCCATTGAATTTTTATATATCTATTTTTTATGCTTATGTATTTTAAGGTTTTTGCTGAAGGGATTCCTCGTGTATAAATAATGTATATAATGGAAACTTTCATTCACATAAATAAACTTACAACAAGATAAATATTTAAAATGTAAAACTTACAGTATAAAGAATCTATTCGTGACTACCACTCTCCATAAAAGGGCATGTTAGTCAAGCCTTACTGCCTTCAACAATTTTACTTCTTTACAATGTTAAAAGTTCTGGATTGGTCCATTCTTTGTCTTTCCTACAAAATATATAGTACGTTGTCCTTATACAGACGTTTATGATGTTTCTAATAATGTTTTTTGATAGAAGTTCCGAAAGTCCAATGCTCTTTAATGCTTGCAGTATGCCATTTCCATCATCTTCCTTGCATATCAATCATAGGGCGCTCATACTGAGATTCACAAATGTTACTTTCTCGTACTTTTTCTTGAGATCAACGATGGTAGAGTTGTATTTTCCAACCTTCCTTGTACAATTTTCTTTCACGTTGGTAACAAAACCACAGGTTAACTCTAGAACGATAACTGTCTTCTCTTGATAGACCATGATGATATCTGGTCGCTTTAGTGTTCCGGTGACAACTGTGGGGCATGGGTAGCCTGGGATATCAGCAAATACTTTCAAGTCCCTCAGGCCCTCAATTTTGCTCAAAAGAGTCGCAAGGATGGAGTTGTGCCGCCACGTGTATCTGCCTTGTTGAAGGTGAACTTTACAACCCGCAACAACGTGCAATAGGGATTGACTATTATCCTTGCATGCAAGGCATGTGTCCATGGTTGCTTTTCCCCACATGACCATATTCTTTAATGTAGCTAAGGTATTATTCATGTATCTGTTCGTAAAGTTGTAGATATTCGATGGGAGAACGTCTCGTACATCTATCCATAGCTTTTTGAGTTGCTCATTACTGAGAGTCCACATCTGTTTCACGATGTACCCTTGATACTGTAGATCATTTGAAATCTTTTCGATTTGTTTGGTTCTCACAGATTTTGTCACGTCACTTGTATTTTTATATTGATCAACCTGGATGCTTTCTTGTGCGGTAGCTTGATGTAAATAATTTATATCGGGATTCGGAGATTTCTTTAGACAGTTACGCTTGGTTGTTTGACACTGCAGATACTTTGTTGAAATTTTGATGATGTTTAGACCAAATTTTTCCTTAGAGAGTGTCACTATGTCAAGTGTGCCATTTATAATAATAATAATAATAATAATAATAATAATAATAATAATAATAATAATAATAATAATAATAATAATAATAATAATATCAGTTTTTTACCTCCTCTTTCAAGAACCGTTCCACTCATCCATGATGTATTGTACCATTTCTCTTCTTCATTTAAGATCTTCTCCTTCTTCGCCCATTCCACAGCCAATATCATTAATGCATTATTTTGCCTCCTTATGTATTCTTTCCCCGCTAACACTTTGCATCCAGCAAGCAGATGATTTATAGTCTCATCACATTTTCCGCACAGCCTACATTTAGGTGATTCTACTTGCAGTCCTCTCGCTTTCTTCCACGCTCGTGTTTCCACCATCTGTTCTTGCATATTTATAATCGCTGCTATTTTACAGGGATCAATGTTGTGCTTTAACCAAATATGACTTTCTGCTTCCAGTGCCTTCCAGACCTGTCCTTTGTCGCTTGCTTTTCAGACTTTCACATCTCGCTGCCTCTCTCTTTTATTTTTCCAGGTATTTTTTAACTTTGACCATACTTTTTTCGCATCTCCTTCGATATTTTCCCCATTTATCTTCACCGAGGTACTCCGGAATTCTATTTTTATCCTCAGCTCATCAAATTCCTTTTCGACATACCAATGTTCTTTAGACTATACGACTATTGACCAGTGTTCTTTAGCTTGTTCCCTCTGCCAAGCAACTTCCATCCATTTGCTTTCACTTTTTGCCATGTAGCATGCAATCCTAATCTTAGTTTCCATGTAAATATCTCTCAGACACTTAAGGCCACGTCCACCTAAATTTCTTGACAAATACAATCTTTCGTCGCTGCTTTGCCTGTCATGCATATGTTTTCCTCTCAGTGCTCTTTTCACGATCATGTCCAGTTCATTTAATTCCGCTTCGCTCATTTTGCACACATTCATTGGATACATTGCTACAGGTAGAACGCGTGTATTTATGGCCTTTATCAGGTTCCAGTCATATAACTCCATATCCAACAGTGTATTAAGTCTTGTCACCATACTCTCCTGAACACTTCCTAACACTTTCACCTTGTCGATGCCTTCACGTTGCTCGCAGCTGAGGAACTTATATAATTATAATAATAATAATTATTATTATTACTATCATTATTATTATCATTATTATTATTATCATCATTATTATTATTATTATTATTATTATTATTATTATTATTATTATTATTATTATTATTATTATTATTATTATTATTATTATTATTATTATTGTTATTGTTATTATTATTATTATCATCATTATTATCATTAATCATTCATCATTCATCATTCATCATCATTATCATTATTATTATCATATTTTTATTATTATCATCATTATACGTGACATAACTGTGTAAGTCCAGCCTAATGATGTTGTAGACTACAAATATTTGCTAGTCTACTTGGTAAGAGTCATATCTACAATGTCACAGATTCATGATTGTTGAATAATCCCGCTTAAAAATTTCTTCATGATAGTCTCACTTTCCACAAGAACAGTCTTTTGCATATTTTGGCATACTCCTTCTACATCATTTTTCTCCTTTATTATCTTTGCAACTTGCTCCGCCAACCTTTGCATTCCACCACCCAAACAACCAATTATCATTGGCAAGATCTTTACATCATACCCCGGTCTTTCTCTCTTGTTGTAAATGTCAGCTGTTGGTACTTGTTAAGCTTTTTTCTGTGTTTATCACTTATATCATGTTCCTGTAAGCAAGCCATATCTACTATCCAAATCTTTTTTTGCCCTGTCCTTGAGTGTCAAGTCCGGTCTCCTCGCTCTCTCAGTTACCCTCAGCTTGTATCAAAATCCCACAGCATCTTGCTCTCATTACCTTCGATAACATGGCCTTTCCCTCAGTTAACTTTGTACCATAACACATCATCGTTCAGAATTCCTTGTTGTTTACACCATGCCACCGCCAATACTTTCAGGGCGTTGTCATGCCTCCGCAAATACTCTGTGCCAGCAATAACCCTACATTCAGCTAGTACATGTTCAACTGTTTCACTGTACTCTCCGCAGAGTCTGCAATTCTCATCTTTAACCTCAAGACCTCTAATGGCTTTCCATTTTCGCCTTTCGACCATTTGTTCTTGTAGATTAATGATCGAAGCCGCTTTCCTAGGGTCCATATTGCAGTTTAACCATGCACTGCATTCAGGTTCCTGATTTATAAACATCCAACTTTGCATTTGCTTCTCTGCGTAATCTACTTTCCTTTTGCTCTCAATTCCAGTTTTCATCCTCTCCTTTACTGTTTTCCAACATTCTTTCCATGGTTTTGTCATTTCTTTTCCATCTAGTACTACTTTATCCTTGTCAAACTGCATATTTATTCCTAGTTCTTTCAGTGAATCCTCAGCTTCTCGTTTAATTGAACAGTATTCACTTCTGCATTCTCTCTTCCAAGCTTCACGCTTGGTGACTTTGCCATATAAGTTACCACACGGACCTTGGTCTTTTCATAAACATCTCTGAAACTTATCAGCCCTCTACCTCCTAACTTTCGACTCATGTACAGCCTTTCGTCACTTGACAGCATACCAAGCATGATCTTGTTTCTGAGCTCTCTTTTCACTATCATATCAAATTCATTCAGTTCTGCCTTTGAAAATCTGATTACATTCATGGTGTATGCAGCAACAGGGATTACCCCACAATTAATTGCTCTTATTAAATTCTTGTCATATAGCTCAAGCTCAGTTAAACTTGTCAGTCTTTTTTCCATTTCTGTCGTGACTCTTTCGAAGACTTTCTCTTATTATCTTATTTCCCTGTTCAATTCCAAGAAATTTGTATGTTTCGTTCTGGTCCGGGTCTAAACTTCTCATTTTTTCCTGCAAAACCTCTAATCCTTCTGCTAACATCATCCTCCCCCTTTGAAACACAATTTCTGCACGCTTGTTAACTCCATAACAAGCCCAGGTGTCTTTGCTTGCTTTAAATAGCATTTCATTTACAGCACCAAGTAACTCGTGGCTTTCTTGATAGGTTTTTAGGTCATCAATGAACAGGCTGTGCGTTCTTTTAACTAGCCTTTGACCAGGTGGACCCATTCTGTATCCTCTACTTTCATTAAGCATCAAACATACCGGAACTTCTGACAAAATCCAATGGGCGAGTAGCTGTCCCCTTGCAGCAACCCACAGGCAATGCTTATCCAACGGCTAACCTGTCGCTGTTTTCCATCATACACTTCAAGTCCAGTTTTCCAATTCTTCATCAGCTGGCTAATGATTCTGATCACATTTTCTGGTATTCCTATCCATCGATAAACCCTAAGCATCCAGTCGTGGTGTACCCGGTCATAAGCTTTAGTGTAATCATAAAATGCCACTGCTAAGTTATCATAGTAAATCATAAAATGCCACTGCTTATTATTATTATTATTATCATTATTATTATTATTATTATTATTATTATTGTTGTTGTTCTTATTATTATTATTATTATTATTATTATTATTATCATTATTATTATTATTATTATTATTATTATTATCAAGCCATTCAAGATTCAGCAATTTGTTAATCATTGAAAGGTCAAGTGGGAGGGCCGTGGGGTTGCCGGCTGCATCCCTTGGAGGTTTGCTCTGTGATCTATTTGATCCCACGGGGTAAAAGGACATACGGGAGGGTCATATGGGAGGGAACATTTGCTGATGTGCCAGTTACTTCATTTCTTGTTTACGCTGAAGAAAGTTTGAATTTAAAACGTGATTTTAATTCCCACTGGGTCTTAAATTTGGGGTCAGTCATATTTACTAAGAATAGGGTTCTTTGTAATGAAATGTAATTTTAGTTTATTTTTAACTATATTGAAGTTGTTTACCACGGAGTATAAATCCTCGGTTGTCTAATTAGAAAAGTATTGCTGACGAAGATTTTTAATCGAAACGTACAGAGTTTTAACAGTTGTGTTTCTTTTTATTTTCTTTTCTGTTAATTTTTGATGATGGTTTTGTTTCTTATATTATTATTATTATTATTATTATTATTATTATTATTATTATTATTATTATTATTATTATTATTATTATTATTATTATTATTATTATTATTATTATTATTATTATTATTATTATTATTATTATTATTATTATTATTATTATTATTATTATTATTATTATTATTATTATTATTAAATAAATAAACTAAACCACCATCATTGATAACAGAAAAGTAAAATAAAAAACAACACTGTTAAAAGCTTCAACGTTTCGATAAAATCTTAATCAGGAAATCAATATTATTATTATTATTATTATTATTATTATTATCATTATTATCATTATAATAATAATAATAATTATTATTATTATTATTATTATTATTATTATTATTATTATTATTATCATTATCATTAATGAAATGTAATGAAATGTAATTTTAGTTTATTTTTAACTGTATTGAAGTTGTTTACCACGGAGTATAAATCCTCGGTTGTCCAATTAGAAAAGTATTGCTGACGAAGATTTTTAATCGAAACGTACAGAGTTTTAACAGTTGTGTTTCTTTTTATTAATATTATTATTATTGTTATTAGCATAGCTAAAATTTGAACTACCCAAAGAACATATGAGCTGACGATAAAAAATTCATCCGGTTGGATAAACATTTGGGATATTAACTAAATAAAAATAATTGTACGAAATATTTGTATGGGCTGGGTCATAGCAAATTGTCACACAACATTAGTAAGATCAGAACTACTTGTCAAAAAGCGATTGCTGCATACGCTGCATACTTACAAAGTGGCCATTCTTACAAGCTACGTGCAGAGCAGTATTTCCAGACTTGTGGTCTCTTGAATTTACAAAGTTATAGCTGTTTTCAAAGAATGCAACCTGTGAAGAAAAGGCAATAAATCTGTAAACAAAGAGATTCAATAAATTAAAGACAGCTGGTTCATGTTACAATGCTGAAATAAACTCTAACAACGTAGACATGCAATTTACAACGTATCAATACCTTGGCCTAACTATTCTCTAGTCTAAGATCGTCGCATAAAAGATAAACAACAGAAGTATAATAAACACCTCGCATGATAAATATAAAATGTACTATAGAATTATCAAAGCATGTGCCCGAGACACGATTCAAATCTGTCCTGCAGAAGTTGTGTTACTGCAAGATCTTGTTTCTAGGAGAAGCTGTTAGAAAATGAGCTGCTTCTTTAGCAAGCACCTTTGTTATGACGTCAACGCTTGTTTATGTATCACTGAAGTGAAACAATCGTGGAGTAAATATTACAACTACCAGTGGCGTAGATAGTCCCTGCTCTTGGCGATGGGCAAAGTGCGAGCGCATCGAGTAAATGCGGGGATCCGCGGGCTTGCCCTCGGGAAAATTTTTGAAGCCACGCCCTTCAGATGCTCGGAAAATGAGCATTATATATTTGATTTGCGTTGCCAAGGGTGCGAAAATCTTTAAATTGCCCTTCAAAACAAACTCGGACTATAGCTCGCATAGGCGAACATCGATGAAAGTAAACAATAAGTAAACAATGGTGAAGCTCACTTAGGCTGGCTTATGCTCAATTTGCAAACGGCGAGACGCCAAACAGACACAACTTGTAAATAATGCGTTTTCCATATGCGTACGCAGTTTTGAACGATGTCTGCATCGAGATAAAAAGTGAACATGCAAAGTGACGTATCCCAGATCATATGACGGCGAGCGACCTTGGGTCGAGTAGTGGCAGTTAGTCGTTCTTCATTAATAGCACTTTTGGGATCTACTTCAGAAGTTTGCGACGACATGGGCATGATTGGCGAAACCGCTTTAGTCAGAAGAGCTAGAAGAGTCATCTTCTCATTTTCTTCACTCATTTTTTAGAACAAAATGTATAGGTAGGGGGGTGTACTTCGCCATCCGATCATACGGGGTCGTGTGCTAGTTTTGGGTCGTTTCTGGTACAAAAATTCTGGTTATGGGATTTTTTAATGGAAAATTCTGGGGTTGGGGTCTGATATTTGATAGAAATTCTGAGAATGTCCAAGTTTGGGATAGTTACCAATTTTCCCATTGTTCTTTGGTTCAACACTGGTCAGAAACCACATCTTTCAAATTATGCAGCAGCATTCTACATACCGGGTGAGCCAGTATAGCACCATAAATACTGCACAGATTTGAACGATTCAACTCCAGTTAAAAGCCGAAAGATGAAAGCATTTTTGTGATTTTTCTCGCGGCTTTACCAGCACTAGAAGTATAAGTGAATTCGACTTGATAAAAACTTCATGGTTGCAAAATGACCAAAAAAGGGGCTAAAACATCAATCACATTGTGTGGACTCCCCTTACACAGAATAATACGCAATGGGCGCTCTACCTATTTGAAAGTTATACGACATAAATCATCAAACAAATGCTAATGATTTTCAGTTCCATGGCAATAAATGTACAGTGGATATCTCTCATCCATGAACAAATACTTTTTCTTTATTGATTTGTGCGAGGAGTCCATTATGATTTGGTCAATGTTTTAGGGCATTTTTGTGCCACTTTGCAACCATGAAATCTGTGTAAAGTTGAACTTACCTATATTTAAAAAGTACTTGAGAGCAGCGAGAAAAATCACAAAAATACTTCGATCTTTCAGCATTTAACTATAATTTGAATCATTCAAATCTGTGATGTACTCTTGAAGCTATGAATTTTCAAAAGTGGGAACTTTCTTCTGGCTCACCCGCTACAGTGGAATCTCCACTAACGGACAACTCTTTACAACGGACATCTCGGAACAACGGGAAAATAAATTCTTCCTAAATACAGTATGACAAAAGATGATAATTCAATACAGCGGAAATATCTCTACAATGCACCGCAACACTATTCCCACAAGTGTCCGCTACATGGAGGTTCCACTGTAGATCGGAAACATGGTCATCAAAAGTTAGGTTGAGATCGATGCTTATTTCCAGAAGTCTTAAAATTCACAGTCAAAGCGAAAAAAATAGTTTCTTTCTAAGTACCATTTTTTGGGAAACTATACAGGGAGGTTGCCTGCTTAGGCTCGTTTGACAGGCTATTCCATATTTTTGTACCTCTATTAGAGAAACATCTCTGGTTACAGCACAGGAGGCCCAATCGCGTATATTGTGGAGCCTGGCTTTAACTGAGCCAATTTATGCTGTGTTGTTTTCCTAACTGCAAAATAAGTAACACCACTTGTTCTTTAAATTGAAGTAAAATTAACTTCATACCTTTGAACGGTTGACTGTTTATCTCTGTGTCTTTCTTCTTGCTCCAGTATCATCGCAACATCATGCCGGAATGACAACATCGGTCCTGTTGCTGTTGTTGTACTGCAATAACGCAACATTATTGCCTGTGTTTGTTGCGTTGTATCCTATTATAATAGTAACAAGGAATGCAGCTTGTTTACTTGCAAAAATCTAACAACAGTTTTGTCCTTGCTCTATCTTGGCCAATTTTGCATCGAACGCCCAGTTCTTTGCATCAAAATGTTCCCCAGCTTTTAAACTTTGTACTCAATGCATTTGTTCTCACTTTCCACCGTGAAATGATGTGAAACAAACGCAAAATAAAACATATCTCCACGGCGGTTTGAAATCTACGGAACCTCGACCTCAGCAAGGTGTCCAGGTAAAAGAGCGCCGACGTTCGATATTCGTCAGAATTTCGGTGAAAATCTTAAGGTGATCCCCCGGATTTGATAGCGCCTTGTTGCTCTATTACGAAACAAGACGCAACAATATCCGGGGGATTTTCCATCGAAAATCTGACGAATATCGAACGTCGGCACTCTTTTACCTGGACATCTTGCTGAGGTCGAGGTTCCGTAGATTTCAAACCGCCGTGGAGATATGTTTTATTTTGCATTTGTTTCACATCATTTCACGGTGGAAAGTGAGAACAAATGCATTGAGTACAAAGTTTAAAAGCTGGGGAACATTTTGATGCAAATAACTGGGCGTTCGATGCAAAATTGGCCAAGATAGAGCGAGGACAAAACTGTTGTTAGATTTTTGCAAGTAAACAAGCTGCATTCCTTGTTACTATTATAATAGGATACAACGCAACAAACACAGGCAATAATGTTGCGTCATTGCAGTACAACAACAGCAACAGGACCGATGTTGCCATGCCGGCATGATGTTGCGATGATACTGTAGCAAGAAGAAAGACACAGAGATAAACAGTCAACCGTTCAAAGGTATGAAGTTCATCTTACTTCAATTTAAAGAACAAGTAGTGTTACTTATTTTGCAGTTAGGAAAACAACACAGCATAAATTGGCTCAGTTAAAGCTAGGCCCCACAATATACGCGATTGGGCCTCCTGTGGTTACAGATACGAGAAAAATTTGGTCGTGAGTTTATGCGGTTTTTCGAAGTTTCTTGGAGGGGCTTCCTCGAGGAAATCTCTTATAATTTCTAAACGGAATGATCAAGTTCAGGCGGGTAAAACTTAGAATATATTTGATCCGCTTCACTATTGAATGACATATTGGCCAATAGGCAATATCACTGTCATAATTTCGAGGGAGTTGTGGTCTTCCAAACGAAGATTCTACTTTTGACTCACCCGGATGACGAGCAGAGTGAATTTCAGGTGCAGAGGTCACACAGGTACTGTGGAGCTAGCTCACTAAGGAACCTGAAGAGCATTGTCTTATATTTACCAAATACGAGTTCCACACCAGCCCTCCAATAAGAGGCCTCTGCTGCTCGTCGTTATTTTCCTAACAGCATAGTTTTGAAGTTTTTGCATTTGCTTAATTTCAGTTAAGCCAGGACAGAGGCACCGAAAGTGGGACTCAGCCCTTATAGAGAGTTTGCTAAATTTCTTACCAGAGAAAAGACTCGACATATCTCAAAAATGTAACTGCTCTGGAGACCTAGCTAGAAACAGCCTTGATCTTTTCTTTCTAATCCATGAAGAAGTTAATTTGCACTCCAAGGTAATTTGTCTCTGACTTGTCCAAGCTCAATGTCACGAATTTTCAGTTTCAAGTCTTATTAATAGCCGCATTAAGAACAAGCAAAATCTTCGCCACAGCAAAAATGAACTTTTAAAAATTTGAAGCTTATGACTCTACTTGCAAAGTTTAGTAGCCGTCGGAGGAACCTCTGCTCAAAATGTTTTTAGTTGATTTGCTCACAAAATCATGGGACTGGATATTGTATTAATTTACTAACAAGTTTCTCGACAGAATCCAACTCTCCAGCCTTAGCAGATTTATACAACAGTCGTTGACACTGGGCACTGTTTCCTGGAAAAACTTGATACAAAAACCTGAAATGATAAAGAAATAAAGCTTAGTATAGTAAAACATCTGTTAAGTTGCATCAAAATGCTAGAAGGCAATCATAATTAGGGCTGTTAGCGAAAAAATCGTGCACATTGTGATATAAGCATGAAACTTGGTACGGATACACAATTTCATGCGCTGAAAACGACAAGTCTGCAGTCGAGCCCCCATTTTTCCAAAATTTTATTCTATTGTTAAATTGCTGTACAGAACCTGGATCTTTGAATTCCTGTGAAAGAGAGTGCCATATACGCTACCCCCTATATCGAACTGTTTCGGTACCATAATTAACAGTATGTACCCTAGGAACTAAGTATGGACTTGTATTTCTCAAATTAACGGGAGGATTTCTTAGAAGGAAAATTTCATTCATAAAACTTGGGTTTGGATTATTTATTGTTTCGAACATTTCAGTCATTAGCAACTGCATGTTTTTCTCATGTATGGTAACAGATCTATCTTTTTCCAGCAAAGTTGCGAAGCTTGAGCTATAGTCTTTATATGCTATTCTCAGGGCTCTCTCGTGCAGCCTGTTGATTTTACTGTTCATCTTTCTGCTATGAACCATCCAAGCCAGCGGACAGTATTGGAAATGGCTAGTTACAAATGCTCGCATCAAAAGCCTCAATTTATCAGTACAAAGATAGGCAGATATGCGCGGCAAAGCAAATAGTTTGTTACCAGCCTTTTGACAAATATTGCTTATGTGCTTTTCAAAGCTAAGATTTGTGTCAATTAAACTCCTAACAGTGTTTCCTCTTCGAATCATCAACGGTACAGCTGGCAATATTTATGCTGAGCTCTTCATTCGTTCTTTCACCAAATACCATAAATTTGCATTTGTCTCCGTTGAGTTTCATGTAACTGAGGCCAAACCTCTCGATCACAATCTTGGAATCATTTCCAGCCTAGAGATAACATTTTTGAGACGCATATTGCACGTATAGATGGTTGTATCATCCGCATAGTTACATAGCTCTGTCTCTTGAATCGATAAAAGAAGATCATTGATATAAATATTGAAAATGGAGGTCCAAGTACGGAGCCTTGAGGAACACCAAACCTTAGAAATTTATAAAAGCTGAAAGATCCATTAATTTTTCTCTTCCTGCCGATTTTTCAAATAGATATGAACAACCAATAAAGCTTCACGGCTGAATGCGTAAGCATGTAACTAAGCAATCAGTAAATCACGTCGAATGCAGTCAAAGGCCTTTGAAGGGTCCATGAAGATAGCTCCTATTTTCCCACCGTTGCCCAAGCAAGCCTTCCATTTTTCCATAGCCCTCATCAACGCGTGTTGGGCATTGTATCCCTTGTAGAAACCACAAAGCATGATAAATAAGGAGACATATGTACAGAAATCTACCTGCCCATGCGCCTTCCAAATACGTTTGACACTGTAGGGAGAGCACTAATAGGTCTATAATTACCCTTGAAAGTTTTGACCTCTTTTTTAAAATCCCTGTTGCCATGGGATCGACCAAAAGTCACAGGAAGATCTAATCCTGTGACCTTTGGTCGATGCCATGGCAACATGAACACGTGATCACCCAAGGCAGTGAGCAAAATTCTCAGTGATACCGCAGACGGTGAGAATTTTGGCACGAATAGCAGAAATTATCAAACACGATAGATATTTTCCTCAGCTGCACAAATGAGTATTTCCTCAGCAAAAATCATCCGCACACGGCGAGAATTTTGCTGAGCAAAATGACATTCATGCCACTTTGCTAAGCATTTTCCTCGCTGTGTGCAGCGGGCTTAAGTCAAACCTTGTACATCAAGGCCAGCAAGTTCTGTCTGAAGATCAAGTCGAAATACATCTACTCGAAAGTTTTTATAGTCTCTGTGGCTAACAACATTTGGTTTTAGCTTGTCAAAAGAAACTTGCAGAACTGTGATGATCAATTTGTGAAAATCAGATAACCCAGTTTCAATGGCAGTTGTGCGTTGAAAGTTCCTCTCTCTACTGGTCAATATCAAATCAATGTACGCAGGGTTCCCACACTTAAGACGCGTAGGCTCTTTTACCAAGTTCTTTAGGACGAAAAGATATATAAAGTCACTTATGCCCTGTTTCGTTTCCAGGTCATTGAAATCACAAACAACAACGAAATTTTCATATTTGTCATTTTAATGATCTATTGCTGCACTAAGTTGGCCGAGAAAATAAGACTGTGCCTGTGTTGGTGGGCGGTATATGCTAAGAAAGGCCCACTTCTTTTTCCGTAAGTTAACTTCGAAGCCAATACATTCTATATCATCCTCAAACTTGAAAGACTTTAGCTGTTTAGAAAGGGATATCTTCCTTAACATAAACTAACAGTAAACAGACCACCACTATTGCTATTCCTATCTAGTTGAAATGGTTCTGAGTACCCCTTCATGAAAAATTGCCCTTTAGGGAAAGAGTTATCAATCTTGGTCTCAGCAACTATCATAATATCAATGTTATCACAAACAAAGTCTCTGAGCCCTTCAAACTTATTTCTTACTGAGTGGATATTAAGGTATCAAATTACCAAACGCCCTATGCTTTTTAGCATGAGGTTTTTTAATTCAGATTTTCCATCCAAATCATCCTTGTCTTCCAAGTTTGTTGACTGCTCTTGAATGCTATCTTAAGTAGCACAAGGGGGATCGTCAGGGAAACAAATTGGGGAGGATGCATGTTCCATTATGTCTAGAGTCGGTGAGTCACTAACGGGGGGGGGGGGACATTTTGTCTACAGATATGTCATAACAGCTTCTCTCTAGCCAATATCCCATTTCCTGAATAAATTTATTCGCTAAAATCACGGTACCTTCACTGCAGCGCAGCAGCGCGTAGCGCCTGCGTAGCGGCAATATAAACTCGACATATGGTCAATCGTGGGCGATCTGGTCGGCTGGCTGGTTGGCTGGTTGGCGGCGGGCTGGCTGGCTGGCTGGCTGGTTGGCGGCGGGCTGGCTGGCTGGCTGGCTGGCTATGTGGCTGGCACATTGACTACGATTCAATTGAGTTCAATCCAGTTCAATCACAGATCAGTGAGTTCAACCATGATTCAACCCACCGCCACTGATGCCAGGGAAGCGCTGGAGAAACTGGCAAAACTTTCAAGGCAAGGAGAGACTTTGTTCACTCGGGTAAGTATCGCATCAGTCGTTTTGCTTACCTGCAATTATGAGAGGATTTCTTTTTATCCTCTCAGTTGTTTAAACTATTCACAGAATTAGTTTAGCATTTTTGGTTTGTTTCTGGCCAGGACAGGAAAGGAAGCAGGCCTAGAACTTCATATTACTTATTTGCCACATGCCAAGGGCATGGATCCGGGTACAATGTTCAAATGTTAGACGGCGAAGTGTATGGATTACTTCCTGTTATTCATTGCGTTCCTTACGGTAAAAACATGGTTAAATACGACATTCAGATCACGACAGAAAGGATGAGGCCATGTTTGCCTTTCAGATGACTGTATTTCAAAGTAACATAACAAAACAGACGGTATGAATGAATAAAAGGAATTATACAGCTTTGGTCATATTTCAGTGATGATGTAATGCAACTCAAAGAACGATAATGAATGTAAACAAAACATTATTCAGTTCAGTGACTTCATTATTCGGCACAATGGCAAGAAACTCCTTGCACTTAAGAATAATATCTGGTTTCAAAGCAAGATCCTCTATAATCACTGACCAACCTAATATGTTTGCGGACTATGGTGTCCACCCCTCATTGGACTGAAACTGTCAACATCAAGTCATTTTCGGAAATCTAAACATGTCATTGCCTTCGCCTCCTCCTTATAAAAGAACAGTTTGGCATTACTCGAAGGCTAATATGGAATTGATAAGAAACTCGATAAACAATGTAGATTGGGTAAATAACCTAAATCCTCTCACCCCTTCAGAGATGGTTGAGCATTTTACAAAGACTCTTTATGCAATTATGTCCCTTTACATCCCAAACGAGACTATTAGAATTAATGACAAGGATCCACCTTGGCTAACATCAGAGCTTAAAACTGCTATCAAACGAAAGCACAGGCTTTACAGAAGGTTTATAAGGCGCGGAAGGAAGCAAGAAGACTGGAACCTAGTTCGAAATATTCAACTTGAAAATACCAGAAAAATAATTGAAGCCAAGGATAAGTATTATTCGAAATTAGGTAAAAAGTTGTCTGATCCCAATGTAGGTGTGAAATATTATTGGAACATTTTGAATAAGCTCATTGACAAAAAGAAATTTACGAATATACCGCCAATTTTAGAAAATGGTCTTTTTGTTACTAATCTGGAAGCTAAAGCAAATTTATTTAATGATTATTTTGTGGAGCAATGCAGTGCTATAGCAACAGATAGTACCCTTCCTGCTTTTCGACCAAGGTGTCCTACATTATTACAGGGTGTGCATGTAAATAGAGAAAAGATCCTTAATATCATTCGGTCTCTCGATTCAAAAAATGATATTTCGATCTCAATTTTTCGAGATTTTCGATCACACAAAAAATGAGATTTTCGATCACATGGTTGTGATGATATTTCGATCTCAATGATCAAGATATGTGATAGTGCAATCGTAGAGCCTCTGTGTTTGATCTTTGAAAAGTGCTTAGAAACAGGTGTTTACCCCACTTTGTGGAAGAGAGCGAACATAATTCCTGTCCACAAGAAGAACAGCAGACAGAGCAAAAATAACTATCGCCCAATCTCCCTGTTGCCAATCTTTGGTAAAATATTTGAAAAACTTTTATTCGATACGATTTATAAGCATCTATGTGACCATAGCCTCATAACTCCAAACCAATCTGGTTTTCGCCCGGGTGACTCAACCATTAACCAACTGTTGTCAATAACGCATACAATCTATACTGCCTTTGAAGACGTACCCAGTAGGGAAACTCGAGCTGTTTTCCTAGACTTGTCCAAGGCATTTGATAGGGTATGGCACGAAGGTCTATTATACCAACTGGAATGCAATGGCATAGGTGGTAATCTTCTTGGAATTATCAAGGACTTTTTACATGATCGTAGACAACGTGTTGTATTAAACAGGAAATCTTCTAATTGGTCCACTGTAAGAGCTGGTGTACCCCAGGGGTCAGTCCTTGGTCCATTATTTTTTCTTGTATACATCAATGATCTTCCAGAAAATCTATCATGCAGTGTGAAGCTATTTGCAGATGACACGTCTCTGTTTCCGTTGTAAAAAACGAGTACGACACAGGCTTAGATATGAACCGCGACCTTGAAAAGATCCGAATGTGGGCATGGCAATGGAAAATGTTATTCAATGCTGACAAAACAGAGGAAGTTATCTTCTCTTGGAAAAGAACTAAGCCACACCATCCCATTCTCAAATTAGGGAATGAAGAAGTTAAAACAAGTTCGGAGCATAAGCACCTTGGAATGATCTTGGATCATAAACTCGATTTTCAAAGTCACATAAGAGAGGTGATTCTGAAGGCACGTAGAGGTATTGGGTTGATAAAATATCTTTCCAAATATGTCTCTAAGGGGGTTCTAGATCAAGTTTATGAGCTTTATATAAGGCCACATTTAGATTACGGTGATATAATCTACCATAGATTTGACCCTGAAATGCATCTTGAAATCACAAGAAAGTTGAAGGTTTTTGAACGCACCTTGTTTTATGTTCTTTGTGACGTACGTTGTTGACGCAAATGTTGCTTTGGTGTTGTGTGGGAATCACCACACGCCGGGATCGGATGCTGTACTGAACAACATCATATAAATTAAATCGAGTGTATTCGAAACCTGCCTCCAAATGCATCTTGAAATCACAAGAAAATTGAAGGTTTTTGAACGCACCTTGTTTTATGTTCTTTGTGACGTACGTTGTTGACGCAAATGTTGCTTTGGTGTTGTGGGGACGGCGTTCAAAAACCTTCAACTTTCTTGTGATTTCAAGATCCATTTCAGGGTAAAATCTATGGTAGGTTATATCACCGTAATCTAAATGTGGCCTTATATAAAGACCTCTTTCTTCCTGGGCTGGGAGACCTTATATAAAAGAAGATGGTACCGTAGATTGACTCATTTCTTTTGTTTAAGAAGGTCCAAATCGCCTGAATATCTTTTCAACGAAATACCACAAGAGCGTCAATTAACGTACAATTTGTGAAATCCAAGTGCATATGAGCAACCAGCGGCAAGAACAGTTCGTTTTTCCAATACTTATTTTCGAAACACGCTGTTTGAATGGAATTCACTTGACAGCGAGACCCAGAATGCTACTACAATCGCACAATTTAAAAAGAAATTGCTCTCAATCATTCGACCAGTTAAAAATTCTACATATCGCATATCTGATATTTCAGGTATAAGATTATTAACTAGGCTCCGTCTTCAATTTAGTGCCTTGAATGAGCATCGCTTTAGACATGCCTTTGACTGCCTTTCTCCAGTCTGCAATTGTGGTTTAGCCAATGAGGATAACGAACATTTCCTCCTGCACTGCCCACAGTATTACACCCTTCGTTTGGATCTCTTTGGCCAGCTCTCTGACATCTCAGGAATCGATCTCACTCGTCTCGATGATAGATCCCAGTGTAATCTTCTTCTATATGGAAGCCCCCGTTGTAGTGTGATAGAAAATAGCATTATTCTCGAGTCTACAATATCCTTCATCAAAGATACGGGCCGGTTTGATTAAGGATAGATTATCCTAAACAGCAGCAGCTTTTACTTTTCTTTTTACTTTTCTTTCTAAGATGTCTGTCTCGGGATAGATGCTGGAGAAGTCTGCAGGAATTATTTTTGACCATTAATCTTTCAATTACTATATCCTTAGTTCCGTAGAAACTCCTGGCATTTATCTTGAGATACACTTGTTGACTCTTTTGTTCAGTTTACTTCTTCATCTATTTATTTTATCTTGTTTTTTATCCTTAGAATTGTAACAAGTTGAAAATTGTAAGTACCATTCATAGCCAGAACTCGGTGACCATGTGTCTTTTTTGGCTAAAAAAAAGATCCTCTATTAAAACTTGCATCAGAGATGACAAAGGTGACCCTCTTTGTATCTGACAGAACAGAATTTTAATTGATTTTCATCAATGGATTTGTCTTAGCATGCAAAAGATCCTGCTTTTAGAAATATTCCTGATGCCATGTTGAAGCCATGTTTGGCATAATTGTCCTTAGTCAATTATTGGTTTGGTTACAAAGAGTGTCAAAATGTTTTGACATGCTGATCCATGACACTGTCTGGAATACCTCGTACATATAATCTTTCACACTGAAAGTTCGTCAAGTTTCTCTTCTGTTTCAGGGCTGAAAGACAGACTGGCAGCAAGTGAAATTCCTGTAAAGAGCAGCATTGGATTGAGCGTGACATTCAGTGTTGATTTTCGCCAAATGAAAGAGCCTATCAATCATGTGAGGCACCATCCAGAGCAGTTTAAAGCTGTAAAGCCCAAAGGAACTTTAAAACATGAATGACAACTGTTTATGACTGAAAATTGCAATGCTTTGGTTGACAGCAATATTTGATTGAGTATCATCAATGTTCTATTCATGCTAAGCCATTTAGTAATTATCAAGAAGTTGTCTTTTTCTCGTCGTTTCCAACTCTGGATTGGTTTCACAAAGGATTTGCAGTCAATTGCTTTACAAAAACTCTGAGCTGCACTCACTTTAACTTTGTTAACAGCTAATAAGTAAGATGTAGTCCACTTCGATTAAGATGTAGTTTCGGATCAATGTTAGAGTTATCAATGTATTTCAATTTCATTCGATCACATTCCCTTTCCAGTGCTTTGTTAACTTCAAGTGCCTTACCATTCAATTCGTCTGCTCTCTGAACAATTCCCGACACAAAAACCTCCGATTCTCTGCTTTCAAATTGTTTTGAAAGCTCAATGACGTTTTCTGCAATGTTCCATGGGGATCCGTTTGATTTAAGATCATTTGTGCCACAATGCAGTATAATTCGATTTGGCGCTTTTTTGATGGTGGGGCAAACGTAACTGTTCATCGCGTCTGTGTTAGCCCCTGCGAAGGATCTAACAAATACATTTTCCCTGTGGTTGATTGCTTCCTTCATTTTATGGCCTTTTATTCCCTTTATAATCGAATCCCCTACAATCTCCGTTCTTTTTTTGGTCTTTTACGGGCTGTAGTTCTGCGCGCACGATTGATTTCTTCATTTTTCTTTTCATTCTCATTCAGTTATTGGGTGGCGGCTGTTTCAAGGATGCCAAAACTATTCATCAGGGTGGGGAATTCTTTTGTGGAGAGAAACAGAGAGTTGTCTACAGAGTTTCTGCGTTCAGGTTGTTTATTTCGTAATATTTCACTGTACGTCCCCCCTCCTGCGACTACGTTTCTGTTTGCGTCTGTCCGGGATTTTTGTTCCATCGATAACTTTGTTCTCCTGGGACGGACAACTTGCCACTTGTAGCCATTGTCTCCGATCTTTTCAGTTTTTTGCATGTTGAGATGGATCAAAAAATGGCGTTTTCCTGGTATCATGGGAGATATGATCAACATGGCCAGAATTTTTCACTTCCATATTTTGCAATTTCAACTTAAGTTCTTGATTTTCTTGTAATAATCCCTTCGAATATGCTCTTTCTTCCTTAAAAAGCTGGTTGGTATACTCAAGGCTCTTTGCTACCGATTCCAAAGCCGAACACAAGGGGCGCAGTTCCTTTTCTACGTTTTACAGGATCACAACATCGGGGACGAGAACGCCCTCTTGCAAAGTTTCTTCGCAACTATCACTTTTGGAGGCAGGTTTCGAATACACTCGATTTAATTTACATGATGTTGTTCAGTACAGCATCCGATCCCGGCGTGTGGTGATTCCCACACAACACCAAAGCAACATTTGCGTCAACAACGTACGTCACAAAGAACATAAAACAAGGTGCGTTCAAAAACCTTTGTAGATAGAAAGTCGTGCTTTTGTAGTTGCTCAACAGGCTTTGTTCATGGTCAGAAAAGCATGAACAGTTTGTTGTTCTATTCGAGAAAGAAAATCAAGTCGTTGACGCGTTTTTCAAGTTAACTTCGAAGCGTTTGGGCCGAATCCCAACATTTATTTGGAAACCTTATCGTTTCATTCGATCAGAAGAACAAACTTATCTCTGTACTTCGTGCCGAAGCATAAGGATTTACTTGTCAATTTTATTATTGTCCCGAAAGCATACAGCTCAAATCCTTACCACTGCTTGCTGAAGCAAGCGGGAATCATCCAATTTCACCGTAGTCAGCCAATCAAATAGCCCCTTTCTAACCACGTGATACCAAACTGGCCGTTTGAAGTGAATTTTTGAGTACCCTCACGAAAGTTGAAATGGCTACTAAGTTACAATAATTACATGGAATTTTCTTTGATAAATCAGTAGAAGGGATCCCCCTCTACAGTTTGTAGCGTGCTTGGAAAAATATCTCATTTGGAGCCGAAATTACAGTCATACAACAGATTTTGGCATTTTTTGGTTGGCTTGGCTACATGCTTCAAGGATCTGGTTGATGACACCCTGTCACTTTTGGGCATTTGGAAATTTTTGGGGTCAAAGGGGGCCAATGTTTTGAAATTCTTAAAATTGCAATTTTTCTTAAAATCGTGTAGCTTATAGGTTTGTAAAATGGATTTTTAGACGAAATTTTCTGCTAACACACTTCTGCAAATGTCTAGAAACGATTTAAAGCTTGCCTAATGCAATTCTACAACAAAACCTACTGCGCATGCGCAACATAATTCCTTGTGACATGCACTGTTTCGCCATAAATCTTTCTTGCGAGCATTCAAATGGAGGATGAATGTCTTTTTAAGTGGAAATATGAATGCGGAGAAAGAAATGAGGAGGTTAAGAACGCAGGTCCGGCTCGTGTTAAGACGATAGTCAAATTCAGCAAGGAATACGATGACAATATTCATACCGACCTGGAAGAAAATCTACAGAGAAATCCAGAACTGGCCATTAAATGCCACAGAAGTTGTGTATCGACATACACTTCCGTACAACATCTAAGTCGGCACAAGAAACGGCAAGGTCTTTCAAGTGATACAGTATTGAATCAACCAAAGAGACAGCGACGCTCTGATGTGTGTGCTTTTCAGTTCAAAGAAAACTGTATTTTTTGTGGGCAGGTCAGTGAAACTCTTTTTCCCTGCATTTTGCTTCGCACATTAGAACAGCATGTACTGAACCTTGCGTTCCTTTCTGGCAGACATGAAATAAATACTGATGCAGAAAATATTTGTTTATGAAAAGTATAAAGTTGAAATAAACAAAGAATAAAACAGATCATTCTTATTTCCTTGGCTACCATTTTGATAAGCAGCACGAGGAGCCTCGTTTGGATTCAGAGAGCCTCTGAATCATTAATAGGCTTGCTCCGGCTAGGCTAAAAGACGGACTAACAGAATTAGAAAATTTTTACAAAGCAACAGAAATGTTGGTAAGTTAAGAGGCGCTTTTTTGAAAATTTAACATAAATTAAGCCGTCAAATTTTCTCCACGCAAGTTGTATATGTTTTCTTTGCAATATAAAATTATACTTGTTACATATGACTACCTAGCGACCAAGCGAAAAGTGTTAGGCATTTCGGTAAAGCGTCTGATACCATATTCACCGTAGATTTGCCAAGTGGAGAGAGACAAAAAACATCCAAATCGCTGGAGGAGAGCATCGTTGTGTAGAACTGCTGATGGAGGACCTGGACAGAAATCATTCAAACAGTCAATTTTGGACATCTGCACACAGCGCAACGATGAAATTGCACATCAAGTAAGAATTCGCATTGAAGGCGCAGTAAGTGACTTACATGCAGCAGATGCACGGTACCATGTTGATTGTATGGCCAACTTCATGTCTCCAAAATCTATCTTTGCTGCTATAAATAGGTCACAGAAAGTGGAAAAAACCGACGAAGCTTTCAATTCTGTGATTTGCGAGATTTCTAAAGATAGGTCAAGCATGTGGAATTCAGTTGAGCTATTCCAAATGTACCAACGATGTGGAGGAAATGCATTAGTGAGAAGATCCCTGTTGGAACAGATTAAAGATTACTTTGGAGAGGATGTCATCGTTCTTTCATCACCTGGTTTGGCAAGCATGCTATTGTTCAAGAACAATGCATCAAAGGTGCTTAAATTATCAAACGACCAGGAAGATGATCAACAAGATATTTTGATTACAAAACTTGCAAAGAAAATTTGCGATGAAGTAAAAGAAATAGTACTTGATAAGTCCAGCTATGACATTAGCATCACACAGGAAAGTGCATCAATGTCCGTCAGCACAACTTTGATGGATCTCCTAGCAAAAATTTCAACGAAGTTGAATTACACACCTCCAGGAATTTTGATAGGCAATATAGTTACAAATATTCCTTGTAATCACCCTACGACTTTACAGCTGGCTCTCGGAAATCTAATACGGGATTCAAAGCTTCTCGTCAATCAGATGTATCAGTTTAGAGTTACATGCTCCTACGATGAAATACTACGCTTCAAGAAATCAGCAGCCTTCGCAGCAACCAAGGAGATGCAGCTTAGTGGCATACATAGGGCTGATCATGGCTTAATTCAAGCTGTTGCTGATAATTTCGATGCAGATATATCGTCACAAAATGGCAAAGTCACAACTCATGCTCTTGCAATGCTTATTACCCAACCAAAACACCATGACGATAAAGGAACTGATGCAAGAATTCCAAGAATCTCAAAGGCAGAGCTATCTAAACCATTAGATTTGGAAGTTCCGATTCAGCGTTTTCAGGGACCAAAGAGAGTTCCGATGCCAGAAAAGTGCTCCAAAAAACAGGTGCTCCCTCTAAAAGTACTTTGCAGCCGTATTATTTCTGAAAGAAGGGCGAGAGAGCTAGATTTTGAGTTCTTAAACGAAATAGGGAATGACAAAAATTGCCCAGAATACAATGGCTTCAATACTAAGATTACAAGAGAGCAAGGACAGTCATTGAAACCGAAAACCAACGCAATATATCTCCCTTTGATCGATATGACACCATCTGACCCTGATACCATGATGACCGCTCTTCATGAAGCAATGAAACTAACGAAAGCACGAGGCCAGGAACGGTTAGTCTTCACAAGTGATCAGCAGCTGTATAGAGTAGCACTGGAGGTATCATGGGTATATCAGAAGAGATTTTCAGATGTTGTAATCCGTCTTGGAGGAATGCATATGCTCATGAGTTTTGTTGGTGCTGTCGGCTCATTGATGGAGGGATCCGGGCTGTCCGAAGTTCTGAAAGCCACATTTGCCGGGGTTGAGAAGATGCTGTCAGGAAAAAAATTTCCACAAAACGTCAGGGCAATGAGGTTGGTGGTCGAAGAGCTATTGAGAAATACCCTTGATGCTGGCAATATGGAAAGCATGGATAGTCTTTTGCTACACTTGGACGAGGTGGCAGAGAAAAGTAAAACATCGAAGCTGTGGGTTGATTGCTTCATAAAGCCCGTATTCATCATGATGCTTTACGTGAGAGCAGAACGCGAGGGTGATTGGCCACTTCATCTAGCCGCTGTGCAACAGATGTTGCCATACTTTTTTGCATCTGGTCATGTGAACTATGCCCGATACGGCCTCTACTACCTTCGCTCGATGGAATCATTGCCGAAAGAGGAATTATCAAAGTTTATGAAAGGAGAGCATGCAATGCATCACGTTCCAGGGCTATGGAATGGCATTTGGAGTGATATGTACATCGAGACTACATTCATGCGCTACGGTCATGGTCCCGGCGGTATCATTGGAATCACCTTGAAGCCTGAAACGCTAAAAACATGGGCCCTCAGCCTTCACATTTGCTCTCGTCTCGAACAAGATATTGCAAACTTCGCTGGTGGTGAGCGACATAACACCCAGGAGAATCACAAAGAGGAAACGAAATCAAGGATAGCATCTGATGGTTCAGATAGAGAAAGTATTCGGGAAAAGCTTCAGTTATGCATCGATCCACTTGATCATTCATCACATCCAGCTAATATCGTCAACATCGTGAGTGGCAGAACTGTGAGCGATAAAGTCAATGTTCACCAAGCCGTAATCATTGGCAAAGAGCAAATGACGGAGTATGAGAATGGTTGGCCCTCTGGATTCTATGACACTATTTCAAAACGAGTTAAAACTGCAGCAGAGAATAAGAAGCATATCGTACTTGGCAACAAGAAGCTCTACGATACTTCAATGATCTATAGCAGAGTGATTGGAATTCAAGCAAGTTCAAGGGACATCGATATCGAAAATGTACTCAGCCATGAGTTGGCTCCCGTCCCGACATCAATGTTTGAAGATTCTGGTACTATGAGATTATGCAAAGGAAAGTCTGATCTAAAAAATCGTCTAGCGAAGGAAGCATCTTCAAGATGTAGCATTTCATCAGTGACATCAATCGTGCTTGATGGCTCAGCTATTCTATGGGTGGTCCATTGGCCAGCGAAAGGGGTCATTGCAGATTTTGTAATCAATTTCAAGAAATACATTGAAAAAAAGCTGCTTGAGGGTGATGTCTACCTAATCTTTGACAGGTATCGAGAGTATAGCACAAAGAACGTAACTAGATCGGGAAGAGAATCTGAAGCAAGTAGGGTTTATCAGTTGACAGAGAACATGCCACTCCCATCGCAAAAAGCTGTGCTAACTGTAGCGGCCAACAAGGTGCAGCTGATGTCAATCATTTGCAATAGCATAATCAACGATCATGTCTTCCACAGAATGCACACGACAAGAAACAAATTGGTTATCACAGGCAGTAATAACGTTCCAACTGAAATCCACAGAGCGGTGGCTATTGCAAGACATGATGTAGCAACATCTCACGAAGAAGCCGACAACATCATTGCACAACAAGCTATTATGTGCGCGAAGGAACGATCCGGTACAGTTTTGGTGCTTGCAGACGACACAGATGTCTTCATCTTACTCCTCTATCATTATCAGCAGGAAAATATCACTTGCCCGATGATTATGAGCTCTCCAATACAGCAGAGATCAGTCATTGACATAAAAGCCACTGTTGAGGTCCATGGATCAATAATACCCGATTTATTGGCCGCACATGCTTTGTCAGGCTGCGATACTGTTCCGACCTACTTTGGCATTGGTAAAGGGACTGTGCTAAAAGTTCTTAAAACGGGTACCTTTTCATTGTCACATCTTGGCTGCACAAATGCTCAGCTAGCTGACCTGATTAGCCAATCAACGAGTTTCATGGGAGCATGTTACAGCAATAAAGTCACCGAGGAAACAATGTCAGCGTACAGGTACAAAATCTGGGCCGCAAGATTTGGGAAAGGTGCTTTAGCGCCAAAACTGGAGACACTGCCACCTTCCACAGAAGCTTTTACCGAGAATGTTAAAAGAGCCCACTTGCAGACCTGCATTTGGAAAGCGGCCACCTCTCTTGATCCACCTGCACTTAATCCACAGGAATACGGCTATGTTAAAGATGAATCTATGAAAATTTTGCTACCAACGACTGTACCAGTTGGCGTTCCTTTGGCCCCAGATAATGTTTTGAAGCTGATTAAATGTAACTGTGCCGGTGACAAACGCTGCAGAACAACAAAATGCAGTTGCAACCGATCAAATCTGCCATGCACTGTATTTTGCAGTTGCAATGGAGAAAGTGACTGTAAAAACAAGCTTACAAAACCTTAATTGAAGAGGAAGAATGATTTCCAAGTCATATTACATGATGACTACAGGATTTTTCCGTGCGTTAAGAATAACTACAATACATTTTTTTATATAATCTGCCACTTTTGGAGTTGTTTTCTTGAAGAATTCCGTTGCTATTTGCCGTTGCTCCTCCCAAAACAGCATATGTTCGTTATGGTCCGGTAAATGTCATCTGGTCCGTAAAATACATTAATGGAATAGATCATGTGACATCTCTGTTGTTTGTTTTATTGAAGGATTGTCAAAATTTATTGTTATATTCAATTTAGATTGAGAGATTTAAGCGAGGAAACATTGTTTAAGAGCTCTTGTAGTTATGCATGTTCACATTAAATCCTTTGCTATCAAGCTATGACGTCATCAATTTCTGACTCCGTTTTCCCAGAAAGCCCAAAGGTGACAAACTGTCATCCGTTTGATTATCAATAAGCAACATATCTACAATAAGAATTCATCAAAAAACTTTGTATGGAAAGTTAGACAAGGTATTTTGTGCTGGCTGCTGGACTATAAGGATTTAAGCTGTATGCTCGTCCTGAAGGACAATGTTATTTATTGATTTGGAAAAGAACACAATACAGTTACATTTATTCGCTGTTTTGAATCTCAGAGACTGGACTTATTACTTGCTGTTATTTGTATATATCATTTTATGAACAAAATTCAGATGGATTTATTGGGATTTATCTATCTATAAAGAATCGAGTGGGTTTAATTAAAGGAGCTCTGTCACGCAGGTGCCTTAATTGAAGGCTTAGAGAACAATGCTCAAACAAATGAAAGGAGCTAGAGCCCAGACTCTTTGAATTTATCGCATGATAAAAATTCAGTTCAACTCGCGCAATGATCTCTTTCCAATTATTTTCTGTCAATCCTGCAATACAAATTTTTAATCCCCTTTCACAATCTCAGCCAATTATGAATGAGACAGATTTCCTTTAACAGAGAAAATTCAGAAGAAGGAACTTTTTTGAGGATCAGCCGTTCGCACGAACGATGTCGGAATTTGGTTTACTCTACACCGCTTCGTTTTCACTATGCGTAATGGAAGCTTCGGAGCTGCCTGTCTCGCCTGGCATCGTCATGCTGCTTAGACCCTTTGTAGCCTCCAAAAGTCTTGTCATCAAGTCATCTTTCTTGCTTTTTTTGGCTAAATTTCTCATTGACAATTCATCTTTTATTTCTGCAAAAGTTAATTTGTTGACAGTAGCTGCAGTTATTTCACTCATATTGATATCAACACGAACGAATAACAATAAAATAATTCGCTGATGAAAATAGACGTCTGCGTTCCTTTGCGAACCTCATTCTTTTTCTTTGCCTTGGGAATCAAACATGATATTCCATAGCTCGTTCACAGGAAGCCCAGGCAGTTGATTTAACTGAACAATAATAAGTTTACAATCTTAAAATCGTTAATTGTCTAATACCTTTTTGTTTGAGTGTTATTTGTTGCACCTCTCCACAGCTGTGTTGTGTTTCATTGACTTCAGCATTGCACTGTGTAATTCAGGGAGATTAAGTAGGGAGAGGAAACGCATAATAAAAGCGCGAGCGATGTGGTATGCAACCTCCTTCGCAGCGCATCACAAATTTTGCTGTGGGAGCGAGAAGGAGCTGTGCGTGGAAGGAAAGACAAATCACATTTTTGGATTGGATTTGATTTCAGTGGTAAGCCTGTAAGTTTATTTTGGACATTGATCTATCTCTTTTATGTTTTATCTTTGACTTGGTGACTCGCTCAGCCATTTTGACTGAAGGAAATGAGTCAAACGACATATTTTCTTTGGGAGGTAACTTAGGCCAGTTCTAGCACGCACTTGTGAAAATTTATCGTGCCCATGAAGGCCCATTATTTAGGTGATTTTGTCTTTGTGTGGACGTATATAGGCAAGAAACATGGCAAAAAAGACTTATGATATTTTATGATACCTTTTAGATATTCATATTTTCCTGCTCAAGGGGCTAGTTCTGTTTGGGTAGGCATTTTATTTTTAGGCCTAATCTTTACGCTTGATCTGTCTCTTTGAACAACCAAACCGAAGCTTCTTGCAAAACCAGGAATAAACGTTAGTTTTTCTGAGCATTTTTTTCTTTTTGGGACATTGAAATCTGGAAAAAAGTTGAATATTGAAAGAATTGTTAGGTCTACATTTAACATGACCACTGTACACTGCTGCATACTGTGTCTTCTTGCAGGTTTTGAAGGGAACATCAGAAACAAGACATGACACAGTAAACTAAAGACTCATCTGAGATTGCATATAAAGAGGCTTACCATTTGAGCAAAGAAAGAATGGCTACTACTAATTCAATCAGGCTTGGCTTGGCTCTCAACTTTTCTGGGATAGACTGATTTGAAAAATGTTTTACTGCTTGGCCTTTGAATATAGATATATGGAAAAGAGCAAAGAATGACTGCATTTTATTCATTCTTGTCCAACTCTGTTGATGTAATAAACTGAAGTCCTTCTCAAATTAGGTATCAGATGAGATTTGCAGCAATATAAAAATGCCCATGCAAAACACTTCAGTTGTTTTTTTGTCATGTTAAGTTTCACCTGACATCTGATTTGAGACAAACTTTGAAATAGGTTTCAACTTTAACTGTTTGACACAGTGCTGTAATCCTTTGACTTTGCAGCCAAGGCAGTGTGGCAGGCAGGGTTGAGCCACACATGAGCATCACAAATAGGGATCAAAAACTTGACTAAGACTTCTTAACTTCTGTGATGCCAGCAATTGGCACTATAAAAAATACACACACCAATCTGGTGTTTATTCATACCAGCCTCATTTTTCTGATAGCTTCCACTTAGAAATGTCAAATGCAAGAATTGTAAGACTGACAATTTTCTTCTAATTTATTTACTTTGAGTTAGGCTAAAAAGGTTTGAAATCCTGAAAAATTTATGTCAGCCTTGAAAGTGCAGTACAGCACATGATGCTTAATAATACTCAACCCCTTGACAACTGGTACACTGAAGAAATTGTGGTTCATTCATTTTGGTGAATATTTTTTGGCACTAATTGTATAATTACAAGCTTCTCTTCTAATTTTTTTGCTGCCATTTTGCAGCTTTGCCAAGCCTGTAAATTCACACTTTCAATAAGAAACTTTGATGATCAAAGTCTCTTAATCTTTAATGAAAGTGTCCACATTTGAATGCAAAGATTGCGATGTTTCTTTGGCAATTTTGCAAGCTTTCCACAAATATAAAACAATACTGGACTAGCCTGCATGCACACTTTACAGAACAGCAATGGGTCAAGTCTGCATAGTGATGCCTGATTCACTGTTTTTCTTAGAAACAATGCTTTTGTATGCCCCTGACCATTATTGTCCCATAACCAATGAAAATATGCTTTGCATTTCTCAGAAGCATTGTTCAGCAGAACATATAGTATTGTTCCCAATGGCACCTATACACAAATGGTTCTTCCTGCACCCTCAAAAGCATTGTCCTGACAGACATGTGCAAATGATTCTGCCAACTCTTTAAAACAGTAAATAGTGCATCATCATGCAGACCTTATTTATTTAACTGTAAAGTTTGAATACAGGCTACACTGGACAGGAAGTGGTACTTTGGGTTCAAAAGACAAACTTGCATGAAAACTAATCTATTGCTTTATCTAACTCAGTTCATGTCACATTAGAATTCCACTGATACAAAAATCACAAACTAAAGCAGAACTAATATAATGCATAATACAGCAAATAAACAACATCATACAAAAGATGTGCAAGGGAGTGTGACCATCTTGTCACAGGTGGGAAGACAGTCAATGAGTTGGAAGCAGTATAGATCATAGATCTTAGTCCATATTGCATACTATCATTTTTCTTGGAAAATATCACTTGGTGAACAAATGCTGCATGCTTTAGTCAGATGACATTATGAAAGCTGAGGAGAAAATTTTACTGACCAATTTGTGATTAAAACCAGGCAAAACTGAGAAGATCATGCATACATAAGGATTATTTTGTTGATGGCTTGCCCAGATAGTATTTCCAACTCAAATATTTACAAAATGTAAAAATTTGACAAATTCAGTCAGTGACGAGTCTTTGAACATTAGTACCAAGAACAGCTTGTTCATGATGACAGCAATAATTGAGGAACTGCAGCCAACAGACTTTGTACCAGCAGAATCTTTTAGAATGCACCAATTTGGTCTGTTGATGTAATAGTTTATCCAGCTTTTACATCAGTAGTCTTCTCAATGCATTGTCTGTCAATTGAAAGACAAAACTCATTCTAACTTTATTACACAAAATATGGCTGGCAAAACAATATTTGGTTACTTAATGTCATTTGTCTTTGAAGTTGGCTGACAGATATATAGTATTTTTCAGGAAGTGTACCATATGTGCATGCCTAAATTTAGTCTAATGTATTCTGTTGGATTTGAAAAAGTCAACATTTGTGGAATTCATTCAGCTAGAGGGTGCACTAACCTTGAAATTAATGCTATCCCAGTGATTCTGTGCAATGCTTTTTGACTTCAAAAACTATCTCCCATTCTTTTGTTTTCTCAGATAAAACAATTTCAGTTTGAGTATATATAGCCCTTTGATATGAAAAAAACAAAATACATTTTTTATTTTTCCTGGTCACTTTCAAATGTTCATCCAGGGAAACATTCTTTGAATTCAGGAGTTAAAAGATCTTCAACAGTTTTTCCTTCTTCACAGTGTTTGTTCACATTTGCACAATTTTGATAATCATTCTCTAGAATGTTTGCAATTTCAAGGTCAATGTCACCACTCTGCTCTAAGAGCGCTGTCAAGCAACTCCTTCTCATGCTCCTGTTTACAAATCTCAATTTATTCCTTGAATTTGCCCCATCTAAGATGCTCCTTATCTGCCTTTCCTACATTCTACGCCATATTATTTCTAGCTCTGTAGATGTAATCATATAAAGATCGCATATCTTTAATTCAATGTTGAACACTTTAGAAACTACATTTGCAATTGGACCATATTCTCCATAGAATAACATTGGGCATAGCTGTTTCAGGAAACAGCAGTCTAAGGCAGACATAGATCAACAATTCTTCAGGTTGAAGAGGTACCATTGGTATTCCTTTGCAAAAAAATAAGCTTTTTACATTAACAATTTTGTATCCTCCCTCTGAATATCTGTTTCACAAACATGTCTTTTCTTAACAGAACTTGTAGTTGTAATGCCTGCCAAACGTTGCTTGGCCAATTATCCTTCCTCGTCTCTGCAAAAATTTTCAGGAGTTCCTTCCATTTCGTTTCGATTTGCCCAAACCAACTCAAAACAATCCGAAAGCCTGCTCTGCCAAACTACTTAAGTGCAAGTGGCTAACTGAGCTAACTTACTCAGATTTATCAGATGTTGTATACTTCACAAAAACATGACTAGTGACAAAAATTTTTTAGTTGTAAACAAACGCTGCACAATTTAACAACAGCCTGTTCTCGAATCCTCACCTTCGACCACAGAAGCATGAGAAGTGCGGTGATGCGCCGTGACGCAAAGAAGCGAAGGCAGTAGAACTGAGTACCCCAAGAAAAGCTTCTTATTTCTAAAAAGTATCAAAAAGTATCAGAAAAATTTTTGCATAGTCTTCAAGCTTATGGATTTCCTCAGCAAAAGATGGTATACGCTTGCATGGGCATGCATGGGCACAGCAGTTATCAGCAAAGTGCGTGCTTGGTCGTGATCGAAAAGTTGTGATGGCCTAAGTTGCCATCGAAGAAAATGAGTCAAAACAGACCAACGAAAGTCTTAATGAGATCTGAAACGAGCTGGATTGGCAAAGTGTAGCACTAAATAAAGAATTATTTCTTTACCTAACTTAAAATTGTACACACCTTGGGAGGATCCAATCCAAAACAGAGCCGGCCTCTCCACAACGCATGTCTTTTTCCATCTTGTCTCCACTGCGAAACGAGCGCTGCGCTGCGAAGGAGGTTGCATACTACCTCGCTCAACGCAAGTCAATGCGCGTTTCCTCTCCCTACTTAATCTCCCTGGTGTAATTGTTCGAATGCGAGAGTTCGATACGATGTAACTTGCAGGTATTCTAATAGGTAAACAAGGAATGAAACTTATCTTCCAGCCAAATTCAATTAACTGTTTTGTCCTCGCTCGTAATCCGGCATCAATGCTCCAAATTCATAACGAAACATATCAAAATGTTCCATAATCATCGGACTATACTTTCCGATACTTTGTTTCTTCATCTGCAGTGTCCGACATACAAAAATTTGCAGCTGCTTGATGCAGGTCTCGTCAAATCTGCTTTCTCCCCATGCTCCGGCCATCGAATGGTAACAGAGTGATCGAATTTCGAATGTTTTCGTCAGCCTGCCTTGCTTTTCCTTGCTCAGTATGTACACAGGAATCCCCCGGTCCATCTGCCGATCGATTTAAACCAAAAACGGCGCTCTATGGTATGCCAGGGGTCCCTGTGTACATTCTGTGCAAAGCTGAGCGAGGTTGGCTGACGAAAACATTCGAAGTTCGATCGCTCTGTTACCGTTCGATGGCCGGAGCATAGGGAGAAAGCAGATCTGAAGAGACCTGCATCAAGAAGCTGCAAATTTTTGTATGTCGGACACTGCAGATGAAGAAACAAAGTATCGGAAAGTATAGTCCGATGATTATGGAACATTTTGATATGTTCCGTTATGAATTTGGAGCATTGATGCCGGATTACGAGCGAGGACAAAACAGTTAATTGAATTTGGCTGGAAGATAAGTTTCATTCCTTGTTGACGATACACGAAGTGTAGAGTCTTTAATTTCGGCTGAATGTCAGAAACTCGACTTTCCCGTGCTACGTAAGCGATTGTGTCACCCGCGGTTTGCCTCGGGTTTTCAATGTATGACGTCAATGACAGTGAAGAAGAACAGAATTCTTAATCCTTCTTGTTCTCGCCTGTTGCTCTCATTCTGACAAGCACAGTTGAGTCTTTCATCATGAAACAAAAGCTGTTATCTGATCGCTGTTGAAATGATGACTTTAGGTACTGGCCCCGGGGGCTACTTGACTTTAAATTGTACGGGGGTATGCACTCCAAGAAATACTTTTTCACCAGGCTTCAGAACTTTTCCCTCAAAATGATAGCCGGCTTTGAAAAATCGGCGAAAAGTATACTCAAAAGTTCAAAAAATTCATAGGAAAACGATGAAATAACACTTTTGACAACCGACTTTACGAAAATTGCCTTCCTCCGATGCCCGGTGTTGAAGACAGGGGCAAAAACGATACCCGGGAAGGCGTGCACATCCCGTCAGCAAAATATACTAAGTACGCCACCCGGGGTACTGGCCCAAATTCTTCGTTTCTCATACAAAAAAATACGCGTAAATTATATTTGTTTCAATGGAAAATTTCAATGAGATATCCCCTATCCAAAATATTTCCATACACGTATTTCTTTATAAGAAACTAAGACTGCGTTCACACGATACCGGCACATTTTGAAAACGGTGAAAAATTCGACGGATAGGCCTCCCGTTCACACGAAAACGGCACATTTTTTGCCGGCAGATTTTGAAAACGGTAGATTTTGAAAACGGAACTCTAACCGACACATTTTGGAAACGGCATCGTGTAAACACCTGAAAATGAAGAAACAGAACATTTTTAGACAATTTTGGAACGAGACTGGTCCATTCTTATGGTGTAGGTACATTTCTTTGGCATTAAAGTCTTGCAACGAGTTTTACCGGCAAATTTCCCACCGTTTTCAAATTTTGCCGGTATCGTGTGAACGCTAGCTCAAATTTTGCTACCGTCACATTTTTCACCGTTTCTAAAATGTGCCAGCATCGTGTGAACGCAGTCTAAGGATTTGGGCGAGTACTGAGAGTTCCTTAAAATTATCAGATCTTGAGAACTCAGAGTTTCTTACGAGTTTCTTAAAGGTTCCATAACAATCTTCATGTTCATTTGCTGCGCCTGTCTGAATTTCAAAACAATGTTTTTTAACAACTTTCCGATGTTTAGGCATCACTCAAGTACATTGCGAGTAATATGATACAAGAAACAAGTGAAATAAAGTAAAATATCTTAAGGATTTCCTTTGTTAAAAATAAATAGTTTCTTAAGTTATATTCTCCCAGTACTGGAGTTTCTTAATTTTTTGGTGATCTGACAGTTGAGTTTCTTATAAGCAGTTTCTTATAAAAAGATACGTGTATCGTCTTCAAGCCGTTCGGCTTCTTGTTTACCTATTAGAATACCAGCAAGTTAGGCGTAAGTTAAACGTCGCTCTTCTCATGCGCCGAACCTAATAGTTGAATTAGGCGCATGAGAAGAGCGACGTTTAACTTGATTAAGTTCGACAGATTGAATTAGGTGCAGCAGAATGTATTTGGAGCGACAGATCCTGTCGCATTATGCGACGCTGGAGCGACGTCAAGTTAAATGTCGCTCTTCTCATGCGCCGAATTCAATGCATAAATTATTCTTCATAATTGTCCGATTCAAAGCGAGGCAGAGCATGCGTATATCCTCGAAGAACAGGGAATTTGCCGGAAGTGACTGAAAGAGCAAGGGTTTATTGTGATTTTGTTGTATCTGAGCTGGTCTGAGACAGAACGTTGGTGACTGTAATTTAAAATTTTCAATCGAGCGAAACTAAAATCAAACCTTTCAGTTAATGAATTTAGCTTGATCTCCGCACAGGGTAGACAAACTGAACTTCGAACGCAGTCGTGTGATATTGCAAAAAGTGGCCTGTCCCTGGTCAGCTACCAGGATTTCGTTTTTGATTGACTGCTTTTTCGTTTTTCACGATAATGCACGGTAAAATCATGCTCTCGATAAAGTTTAAACATTATTTTGCTTTCCTAGAGTTCGTACGGCAGTTTTCAAACATGCTTTGGTTCCTTGTTATTTGGAGAACAAAGGAAAAGGACCTGCTCTAATGACTTTGTAGCTAGGCGACAAAGGCTCTGAGGAATGTAATTGTCTTTATATCAGGATCGACACATTAGGAGCGACGTATAACTCAAGTGTCGCTCTAGTGTCGCTCTACAGTCGCTCCTAATTGTATTAGGTTCGGCGCATGAGAAGAGCGACGTTTAACTTGGGCCTTACATCGTATCGAACTCTCGCATTCGAACAATTACACAGTGCAATGCTGAAGTCAATGAAACACAACACAGCTGTGGAGAGGTGCAACAAATAACACACAAACACAAAGGTATTAGACAATTAACGATTTTAAGATTTTAAGATTGTAAACTTATTATTGTTCAGTTAAATTAACTGCCTGGGCTTCCTGTGGCTCGTTCAAGCGAAAAAGACTTGTAAGGAGGAGACTGATTTTAACTGTCAGTCTCAACAGAATGCTGAATGCCGTTGTAAGTGCTTAACTTACTGTTTTTTCGCAATTGCCAATCCATAATCAACTGACCAGAGACTGCAGTGTTTGTGTTCGAGTAGGCTACCAAACTTTATAATCTTATTGCGGAAAAACTGGCCAAGCCTTTGACTTGAAATTTGGCATGTGGGTCCGTAAACATATCATGGGTATTGGAAAAATGTAGATTAGTGGAGTGGAAAATGAACTTCGGCTGAAGCTACTGAAATATTTTGAAATGAGCCTTCTCTGAAGCTGTGAAAGAGAACAACATCATTTGATACATCTTTCGATTGCCAAGAATATGATAGCCTACGCGTAGACCCATTATTCAAAAGAAGAAAGGGTCTAAAAAGCAATGAGCAAAAGCTTGCTATAGCTGGTTCCAGGTTTTTAGAACTTAATCTATGCGGCCTTTGTTGAGATGCGCTTTGCACCTTATTCGGAAAACCGAATTAGGATAATTAAATGTAATTACTTGAGTGGCCGTAGCAAGCTTTTACTCCTTATTTCATAGACCCTTTCTTCTTTTGAATACCGGGTGGAATTTCCACTCTTAGTGGGATTTCCACTCCACTAACAATTTTGTAGGGTTAATGGGGTTGATTCCGAAATTGGGGATACAGAAGTTGGTGTTCCACAAGGCTCCTGTCTTGGCCCTCTTCTTTCCCTCATCTACACCAATGATCTCCCACAAGCAGTCCGATTCCAAAGTGTCCATGTATGCTGATGACACCAGTCTGTGCTACGAGTCTCCCGACTTGACTAGACTGAATGAGGCTATTAACAAAGATCTTAGGAAACTGGATAGCTGGCTACAAGGCAACAAGCTTTCCCAGAATGTTGCGAAAACTCATTCTATGCTTATTTCCACCAAGCAAAAACATCGTATTCTCAAAAGTCAAAATTAAGACTTAAAATTGAAAATAAGTGATTGTAATTAACGTTTTTACCGCAGGGCCCCTTGAAAAATCAACTTGTTGAAGGGCAACCCTCCTTAAAAGAATTAAATATGAAAAATACAAAGATATGAAATATGAGATTGGGTCTACTCGTAGGCTAAGAATATGTGTAATACCATACTATTTACAGAATTTCGATAGACCCATTGGTTGCAGAGCAATTAACAAGATTCTAGAGAATAGGATTTCGGAAAACCAGCTTTCGGGGCTCATCAGAGTGGAAAGCAGAGTCACCTAACCGATGTCTGTCCACTCTGTCTGCCATTATTCTTGCTGTTTTAGTCTAAAGTTAAGGGAATTTCATAAAGCTTTCAAAAAAAACATTTGCAAATAGGCTAAGGAGATCTTGAGAAATACACTGGTGTATCTTTCAAAAGTGACCAGTAGCTATTCCATCTCTGCCACTCTATCAAATTATTCCATTCAATCATTCCATTCCATTATTCCGTTATTCCGTTATTCCATTATTTCACTATTCCATTTTTTCACTATTCCACTATTCCATTCCATCATTCCTCACTCTACGTCTTGCAGGAAGCCAATGTAAATGGATCAAAACAGAAATGCACCACTGGATAAAATAAATAAAGAAACAAGAAGCCGAACGGCTTCAAGACGGTAGCAACAATTTAGAAAACTTTGAACATAGTTGATAGTTGCCTGCAATCCACAATGACAACAAATATGGAGATATCTTGGATGGGGGATATCCGGTTGAAAAGTTTCCATTTGAAATCCAACCAATTTAATTCATCCTTACGTTTTGAAAATTTAAAGCTGAAATTTCGCTCACACTAGGTCCTCTTGACCTGAGTCGAAACTACTTTTCCATATCAAAACAATACTTAAAGATTGCATCAAGCTGGAAAGGGGGGTGAATCTGTTGTTATTTGATGACTTGTGATTCATCGCAAAATATGCTTGGAACTTCAATAATGCTGTGGTTAGGCCTCCTGGCGATAAATCAAAGCAGTCTGACAACCACAGCTGAATCTTTTATGCAGGCATTTACGCAATTCCATCATAAAGCAAAAACTGTCATTTTATCGCTATTGAAATAGAACCAAAATAAATCAAGGAATAAGTTGTCTTTGCTCTTCATCTTTATGGACGTCCTCTCCATTGAAAACATGAAGCAAACAGAAGGGGAGACAATTGCTTATGTCCCATGGGACAGTCCTGTTTCTAACTTGAGGGTGTTTTAAACACTGTCTGCAACTGCGTAGCTAATGTCTATGAGCGAGAATTACTGTGAAATTTTCAAGTGCGTCAAAAAGTTCTTCTCAGCATATGGAGAAACTCTGGGCGACACGAGCTAATACGAGTGTAAGGGGAAAATGATGAGGCAGCAATCCATTGTTGCACCTTAAAACTGACCTAGAACTTGATTACTACTTTGGGTGGACGCTTCAGGGCTATGGTACCCTATATGAATTCCAAGCAAAGTAAGTACGTAAATTAGTCTTCAGTGTGCGCAAAATAATTATTCCAAACTTCCCAATTCTACTTTCATGTAAATAAAATGACAGAATCTCATTCAGTGGCTTACTTTGATCCTGCTTTCAATGCTTTGTTCTTTGATCCACAATCCAAATAAATCTGAAAAATATCAAATATATGAACTGTATTGTTGGGGAGAGCCATTGATCATAGCAGGCACAACAGGCGCCAAATCTTTTCAAAATGTTAAGACTAATACATCATCCTTCTAATGAACTTTCCACAGGAAACCTTTGGTAATTTTCTGCAATGCAATAGGGAGTACTTTCGATATCATTATTATTTTCAGTTGCGTCGTCAATACCAGGTGAGCCCGAAAAAAGTTCCCACTTCAAAAAATTCATAGTACCAAGACTACTTCACATAATTCAATGAATCAAATTCCAGTTAAAAACCGACAGATTGAAGTATTTTTGTGATTTTTCTCGCTGTCTTAACAGCACTAGAAGCATCTGTAAATTTAACATTATGAGAATTTTATGGTTGCAAAATGATTAAAAAAAGGACTAAAACACTGATCAAATTGTGAGGACACAATAAACCCAATGTGCCCAAGTAACGATGGAATCGAGGATACGGAGCACTTCTTGTTGCTCTGCCCCTCTTTTGGTGTTCAAAGGACTGATCTCCTCGCTGGAATATACTCTCTTGTACGACCATATGGATATGTAAATCTTGCAAATTACGTTCTGTTGCAAATCTTACTGTACGGCGATAAGAATTTTCCAAACAATCTCAATAGAAGCATCCTTGAGTTAACAATACGTTTTATACATAGTACTGGTCGATTTGAATAAAGTACGTCGCCCCAATCCCCCTTAGTAAGCCAACAATTATTTAGTTAATTATCATATGTAGAGCCTGTCTCATATTATATATGAGGTGAGATCTGTGGAAATGCAAATTACTCATACCATTACTCATAACGCAGCGAACATCTTGTCTGCTATTATTTCGCGGACATTTTTCACCTGATATCTAGTTTGAGACAGAGTGTAGTGTTCTTTGCTTCTTTTTCGTGTCTTGAATTTTTTTTTCTTCTGTAATTCATATGTAAATCGTCTTAGTTTTTTGTGATGCCACGGAGTAGTCATAGTATTTTGCACCCAGTAGCATCGTCCTTGTAGTGTAGGTAAATATTCTGTAAGTAGTGTAACTAGTAAATCCGTAAATTTTTATTGGAATGTAAAACAAATTGTGAGGACTCTCCTTACACAGAACAATACGCAATTGGCGTTTCACCTCTCTCGAGAGTTATATGACATCATTTTTCAAACAAATACTACAGATTTTCAGTCTGAGAACAATACATGGGCAGTGGATATCCCTCACCCGTCAAGAATTGCATTTTATTTATTGATCTGTGCATTGGTCCTTTGTGATTTGATCAATGTGATCCATTTTCAGTCATTTTGCAACCATAAATTCTTGTAAAGTTGAATTCATCTATATTCCTAGTACTAGTATGACAAAAAATGCTTCAATCTATCGGCTTTTAACTAGGATTTGAATCATTCAAATCTGTGCAGTGCCGTTGGTGCTATGAATTTTCAAAAGTGGGAACTTTTTCTGGCTCACTGGTAGTATAATTCTATACCGGTCAATAGGTTTCATACACATATGTTTTCAAGCTGATCTGTTAAAAGAAATTGAAATAAAGCAAAAAACTGATATTCCATTCACACTGGCACATAAAACCAGCTATATTCAAACCAGATTGAGTTTCAACCGATCAAATTCATTTGATATGTTCCATAGACCAATTAGCATGCACATTCGGTTCAATAAATGCGGTATATGAGCAAAAGAAATTAACATGCCTCATCTACAATATGATACTATATTAAGTCTATAAAGAAGAACGGAAATGAAACTGAATTTACACCACCGTCTATAGTTGTTCTTTGAACATTTTCAGGGAGGGTTCCAATTCTTTCTCTCTTTCTAGACTGCTCCAATGGATTGCATCGGGATAAAAAAAGCCTCTTGGCCATTGAATATTGGTATCCTACGATCAGTTTCTGATGAGCGTAGAAACCGTTCTCTCTATTGAAAAAAATTTTTTTGAAAAATTTTCTGAAGCATTCTAGGGCAAATGAACTGAAAGACTTGCACGTTAGCGTGGTCGTCTTTCTTCTTACAAAATTACTGATTTTTTTCTATCAAATCTTAAAAACTACGATTGGTATAATTTAATTCAACTATGCCATTCATAGCGGAAAAAGACACAAGGTCATTGAGTTTCCACTTTGAATGGCACTTACAATATAAATTGGTTTTAATGTACAAGGAATACAAATGGTACTTACATTTTGAATTAGATTATTTACAAGAAAACACAAATATGAAAAAACAGTTATGACGGACAAATACAAGACATAAAAAAGAATTACGAATACAATGACAAGAGATATGCTGCTGTACTTCAGATAATTGCACTTAACCTACAACCGTTTTGTATTCTCGATAAAACGAAATGTTTCCTTTATAATCATTTTGTTCATACTAACATCTAAGTCAGGTTTTCCGAAAAGGAAACTCACTCACTCACTCACTCACTCACTCACTCACTCACTCACTCACTCACTCACATACTTACTCACTTACTTACTTACTTACTTACTATATATCTTTGACGCACCTGGTACACCAAAATTTTGCAATGTATGTTTTTTTGGTATACTAGATTTGTTGTTGTATTAAATTTTTGTATTATGTCGTCACGCGTCGTAGTGGGAACTCGATGACCTTGTGTCCTTTCTCGTTACGATATAATTTTCCTTTGTGTATTCTAGTTTAACGGTTGTATCTTTTGTATCTTTTAAATATTTTAGGATGATAAAAGAAAAAAAGGTTTTGTCAATCGTTTGCTGCCAATGACGTCATGGACACTGAACATCGGTGTCTAATTATAGCCAAAAGTTTCCTTTTAAATTCATCAATGGAAGCCGAATTCTCGACCTCATTATCAAGCAAATTCCATCCCTAAAGGGCGTTGGGGAAGTAGGTGCTTGAAAAGTGAACAGTTCTTGGAATGTCTGGATCATAGTGCCGTGCATGTCTGAGATTGTAGGAGATATTGCGCTCAAGGGGAAACTCTTCAAATGGATACTGCGGAGTCGCAGACATTTTTAGGCTGCAAAATGACATAAACTTGTATACCATCGTCTCCCGTAAAGGTTTTCCCATTCCAGTTCCTCATAAATTCTTTGCCTATTGGTGCCTCTCCAAGCACCAGTCACTGCAAGTGCCATAGAGTACTGTGTTTGTTCAAGTTTTCTCCTAAGGTTCAAAGACATATTTGGATCAAATCTATGATAGATTATGTCACCAAAGTCCAGCTGAGGTCTTACATACAATTTATAAACTTGGTTAAGGTGTTGTGGCGCAGTGGTGTAATCCTCTGACATTGCAGCCAGAATAGTCAGGCGGAGTGGGTGCGAGTCCCGGTAGGGCCCCACCACTTGAGCGTCATGACAAGGGGTCGCGGACTCGATTAGGTCTGCTCTATTTCTGCGATCCCAGCGCTTGGCGCTGAAAAACGCAACTTCACCTTCACCTTCAAGAACATCCCTTGATAAGTATCGGTTGTCCCAAAAAAAGCATACGGATTTCGTCGACCCGTGCAATAAGAATATAGCGTTAATCAATCCAAAATGATTTTCAAAACATACCTTGACAAACATACCTTACTTGAACATAGATACCTCGTTTGTTGATATCGGTGCGTTGAGAGTGAAGATATTAATCTTCAAAGGACAAATTTGCCTCCACCTCCAAGCCAGACCAGAGCTTCGGCGTTTCGGCCTGAGAAAATTCTTGAAAGGCCTTACGCAGCAACATTTTTGTCCTCAATTTTTTGATGATTTTAGATAGCTCATAGTGTCATAAAAACTTTGTGAAAGTTTGAGATGGAAATTATGAGTTTAAGTTAAAGAAATTGTGAGTCAAAGTTGAGTGATTTCGCTATTTCAACGGGACATTGAATGGGCAAATGTGACGTCACAATTATGACCGACGATACAGCGCGCATTGGAGACACTGTGCAAGTATGGCCACTGCTTTAAAAAGTATGGGAAACACTTCGCGTGGGAAGGTCATTTGTCGCTGAAGCACCAAATGGAGAAAGCTGCAAGAAGACACAATTTATAAATGATGTATCCATCCACGCATTCCCGAATGAAAGCATTCAATCTTTATATATTTTTAGTGGGCTAGATTTGTTCGTCAAAATCGACCAATGGGCCTAAAAGGGCATTTTTCTAAATGAACTGAATACCCTTACGGATTCGTAGAAAATGTTGAAGATCATTTCTTCGTTTTACATACACTGAACCACGGGTCGTTCTTGGGAACTTATCCCCGTTCTCAGGTTTGAATGATGTTTTGCAATTTTTACTGTCCTCATTTCAAGCTGTTGGCGGGAAATTTGGGTATGTTCGAGAAAATCAGTATCTGCTATGCCTGGGCCCAATTCTTGACAACATGTAAATGTAAACAAAGTTTTTACCTCAAGTGAAAGTTAAGAGAAACAAGTCCTTGCGTTTATTGCGCTCGGAAGTGTACCTGCTAACACTGTTTTCGATTTATTGGTTCAGTTTCAACATCTTCTTCATGTTTGTTTGCTTTAAGAGCCATGAATATCAATTCTTACACAGCCCGACTCCTTGAATAAAGCCCCAGTAGACCCAAATTGCTCCCACCTTGCAAAATGATCGAAATAGAATCTACTAAATTGCAAGAATCATGTAGAAACTTTCCACACCTTTTCAGATGATTGATTTTGAGATCCGTAACGATTTGTTAACAAAAATAAATCGTACGCTGGCGTGATTGGAAAGCTTGCTACGCTGTCAAATCATAATCAAAGCTCATGCCGGGGAAAGTCTCGAAATTGAAGCACTAGAAATTATCCAATGATTCTTCGACACCACTGATACAGCTCCTGAATGAAAGTATAGATTTCTTCATTCGGTGATCTGCCGTATGAATCAAATTCTCAACTTAGGACTGTTTTAACGTAAAAGGAAAGAGACCCAAATTTGCTCCTGGATCCAAATTATTTCCACCTTACCGTAGATGTTGCAAACGCAGAAGAGAAGGCAGCGCAACTTCCCAACTTTGATTCAGCGTTGAACAGACAAAGGTAAGAGTCGTTCTAGGTCAAGGCCACTTTCCTTCCTTTCTAAGTTTGTTGATACATATTCAAGGTTTGCGTGAATTTTCACAAATCAGCCACTGCAGTTTGCAGGTGGCAATAATATGTGGAAGGCAATTCTTCTTATGTGCCGTCTACTTGCTGTAGGTAGGCTGCTATGAATTGCCTCCACTTCTCTCTATCTTGGGCTTTTCTTACAAGCCATCCATAATGCTTTCTTCCCACCCAATCTCCGATGTTGTCTATCCACATAGATCTTGGTCTTCCTCTGGGTCGTCTAGATGGTATTTGACCTTCCAATATTTTCATTTATTCTTATTTAGACACAATACCCTATCAGCATAACAAAGTAAATATAAATATTGACAGTATCAAGAAAAAATAAAGCTGCTCTTCCAAGGGGTTGTGTTTGTGTCGCTCTACCTCAAGAACTCTCTCAATCTTACTTTGAAGGAGCTCAATGAGGCGGAGTCTCGTATTTGCTTTGGGATCTCGTTCCAGGCACTTGCTCCCTGGTATCCAAAAGACTTTTTGCAGTACTCAAGACGAAGGCGAGGAATTTCGAAATCATCAATTTTTCTTGTGTTATATCTCGAAATATTCGACCTAGGAGTGAATTTATTTTTGAGGTTCTCTGGGCAGAGTCCATTGTTTATCTTGTATGTAGTAATTAGCCTGTCATATTTTACTAGATTGCGTACATCGAGCCAATCACATACCCAGCCATCTTTGTGCCTTGCACATTCAATTAGTCTGCGTGCCTTGTTTTGCAGCCTCTGTAGGGATTCCAGTTTTGTGTTTGACAGACATCCCCAAATGACACTGCAATATCTCAGATGGCTTTCAATTAATGCTCGATAAACAGTTGCCAATTGTTTCTGGGAGAGGATGTTTTTGAGTTTAAACATCGCCCCTAAACCGTTTTTTATCTTTCGCTTTACGGTTTTGAGTTGTTCTTCCCAATTCATGCTTTCGTCTATTATGACACCCAGATATTTTGTTTTTTGAGCTCTGCATAATCTTTGATCTTCTACTTCCAGGTCAGGGAAATCTTTGGCTTTGTTCAGTTGTTTTGGATGCCCTATCAACATAAATTCACTTTTTTCAGCATTTAGGCTAAGTTTGTTCTGCCTCATCCAGGATGAAACAAGATCAAGTTCTCTTTTTATCTCATTAAAGAGCTCGTTGATCTCATTGGAGGCATAAGAAATGCTCGTGTCATCCGCGTACATATTTGGTTTAGATTTTTTCAAACATTTTTCAAAATCATTCATATAAATGATGAAAAGTAAGGGACCCAAACACGACCCCTGTGGTATTCCACACTGTACTAAACGCTTGTTTGACGATTTACCTTCTACATAACAATACTGCTCTCTCCCAGCAAGGTATGAAGTGAACCAACCGTGTGCAAGATCGGTGACTCCATAGGCTGATAACTTCAACAACAGAACATCAAGGTCGACGGTATCAAAGGCTTTTTTTAGATCTAGAAATACGCTTAAATTCGTTTTTTGCTCGTTGATGTTCCTGAACCAAGTCTCTGTTATGTTCATTATAGATGTTTGCGTGTTATGTAATTTACGGAAGGCGAATTGGTTGTCTGAAAGAAGACCACAATCTTTCATATGGGAAAAGAGTTGATCATGGGCTATCTTTTCCAGCAATCTTGACAGTATCGAAACACCAGAAATTGGTCTGTAATTTGATAACTCTGATTTTTGACCTGCCTTAAAGATTGGTGCCACTCTTGCCAGTTTCCAAAGATCTGGAAAAATGCCAGTGTCAAGGGATCTATTAAATATTGTTGTCAAAGGCCCGCTTACAATCTCCACAGCGTCTTTTAGTATTTTAATAGTAGTATTTTAATATGACGCGATGTGAGTTGTCCCTCCTTATGATGTGACCGAAGAATGTTAGCTTCCTTGACATGATTAACTGCATAATGTTTCTTTTCTGTCCTATTCTTTCCAGTACTGTATCATTTTTCGTGTAGCTTTGCCACGAAATTCTCTGTATCTTCCGCCAAACCCACATCTCAAAGGCTCTAATCCTATCAATAATATGTGGAAAATTTCAAGTGTATGCAAATCGTTACGGATCTCAAAATCAATCATCTGAAAAGGTGTCGAAAGTTTCAACATGATTCTTGCGATTCAGTAGATTCTATTTCGATCATTTTGCAATGATATGTGGAAAATGTCATTTCTGATGTTTTTGTGTGCAAGCTGATCATCATACTTCAGTAATTGCCATAAAATTAGTTGTTATGGTGTCAAAGTGATGAAACTTCGCAATTCCAACTCTATTGTTTGATTCCCCAGGTAGGCCACTCATAAAGAAACTTGGCTGGAAGACCATAGATGACCTAATTGCTAGTGAGTCAAATATCATGGTCTTCAAATCTCTTCATGAGCTGGCTCCACGGTACATGTGTAATCTTTTCACAAAAACATCCCAGCTGACCTCCAGGAATCTTAGGAATACAGCAACTGACCTAAGGTTACCTAAGAAAAACTCCAAAAATGGACAGAAATATTTCTCATTTAGATGTGCAAGGTCTTGGAATGGCCTCACAGCTGAGTGTAAGCTGGCATCCTCCCTGTACAACTTTAATCAGTGCTTATTTAGTTATAAATAGGTGATGGTGGTTTGGATTTCTTTTATTGTAGATATTTCCTTTAGATTTTGATAGGGTTTTGAATAGGGTTTTTAGTAGTATGTATATTTCAAATTGTAATTAGGTTAATTTAGTTTTAGACTTTATTTTGCTTGTAAGTTTTTTAAATGAAGGGCCCCTAAGGGCTACCCTCCTTAAACATGTAAAATAATAATAATAATAATAAAATAACAATCATAATAATAACCATTTTTGAGGAGCCATTACCGATGACATCTACAACTTTGTATGGATCAATTCTATTAATAAGAGTCAAAAAAACAATAAACATATCATTTCTACAATGTTTTCTCAATTGTATACAGATAGTAGTCTCACTGCTTAAGAAAGTTCAACTAAAAAACTACAAAAGGCCTCTGCGGAGGAAGCAGTGAATTAAAAATTTCTCTCAGTTATGTCAGAACACATGTTAAAGAGGATTAAACCATTTAGGATTGTATATCTCAAGTCCGGATTGCAAAATTTCCGTTTGTCTCAAGGTAAACATAAAAATTATGGGGTGTCTACAGTAGCAAAAAAGTGGTAGTGGACACATTAAAATAACACAGTTTTGTTCCCTGCACGATCCTGGATGATTGCTTTGGCAGACTACCTGCTGAAATGTGCTACTTTGATAAAATCTAGGTTTGGCAGACATGTTCTTCCTTAATATTTTTATTTTGTACTTCCAATTTGAAATTATGCATTTTTTGGTGTCAATTTCAGGAAAATAAGGGCATCTAAGAAAAAAACAAGAAAACAAACAAAGTATACCAGAAGAGGCAATGACCGCCTTCTTTGTAAGCTGGCATGTAGCTCTATCAGTTGAAATAAACAGAGCTAAAATCTGGTAACCCTGGGCAGAGATATTAGCAAATGAATTTGTTGTTGAAATGAGAGCATTCTGTAGAATACTACCAAAAATTACATGAAAAGTAAACAATGTCAGTTTCATCCAGCTTTGCAAGCAAATATCTCCGGACTCAGAAGTCAAAAAAGGCTACTTTTTGCTTTATTTTGAACCTAAAGACATCCTCTTTAAGACCACATATCACGATAAAAGTTTTGACCAAATTTGATTTTTCCGATATTTTATATTTCATTCCTTTATTTTCGCATTCTGGATCACTGTGGTTTGGGCCTAGCCATCGAACGATAGTGTGAACGCTTTTGCTTGTTATTGTTGTAACGAATAGATATGGCTGTTCCATTAAAATTTAGGATAAACATGCCTTTTCTTCATCCTCTCTTGTTTGCTTGCTCACAATAATCTCGGAAAACTCACAAGCAAACATCATGGAAGCTTTTACTATGTGGATTATTTTGAAATACTCAAGGATTGTAAAGATCCAAATGGATTACTGGTTTATTTGTTTGTTTGTTTGGACCTAAATTAGGGCCATGCTCCATCACAAGTCCTGAAGAGCAGAAGAAGCCACTACTTGAAAGCTAGATTAAATCATTATAGCAGTAAAGAATGCGTCTGCACATTCCAGATGACAAATGAAGTTCCTGATTCATGGAAGATGTATCAATCAGGAGACAGAAACATAGACCATGGGCCAGTAAATAACCATTGCACTGTTAGTTAGAGTCCAGTGGCAGTGACTCATAAATATGTACCATGCACGGAATGTCTTGGCCGTTGCCATATTGTATTGGTAAAAAATGTGAAAATGTCGGTGCCAGGGATTACCAAAGGACTCTGGAGGAAAAAACTTTCATTGAACATGTCCCAGTTGGACAAATCAACAACTCTGATTTCTCATTTCCATCAACTTTCAGAGAAAGATCATTAGTGTCGCTGTGAAGGAGGGCCTATTTTGAAATTGGTCACACTCAGAGAAAGTCGTATTTTTGCTAATAACAGATTTTCTGTGAGTTGCAAAGTAATTTAACTGTTTTCAGTATTTGCAGGCAACAGAAAGTAACTCATTTTATCACTATTTTCATGAAAAAATCGTAAGGTGCAATTTCTGTTGCGCAAAAGCTCATTTTTTATCAAAAACGTGCCATTTTTTAACTTGTTTTCACAGTGCTGAATGGCAACGAAATTTTCAGCTGGTATGGAGCTGAGAGCCGGTTCTAACATGGAATTATGCTGGTAGCGCTATATAGGCACATGAATTTCCAGTATGAAGTAGGCGCTGCCAAAAGGATAGAAAATTTTGTCCGTCTTACAGTGTCCGTCCGACAGACGGACTGCATGCTCTTAATGTATGATCATGCTTTGTAAATAATCATTTGAAGCAAAGAGATGGATTGAAATGCAATCCTGAAGAGTTGAGCTATACATAGATACCAAAACTTCACAGGAAAATACTTTTTAGCAGCAAAGACATGCAACTGAAAAACAAGCACTAAAAATTCGCTTTCCATCTAGTCCGTCCAACAGATGAGCAAAACCTGGATGTTCACAGGACAAGCAAGGTAGAATAAATAAATAAATTGAAGCCAAATCCCCATTTCGGAGCAGTTACCCAACGCCTGAGTAGCACTAGCTGGTGCTAAGTTTTAGCAAGTCATCATTTTTTTAAAGATAAATATAGAATGCGGGTCCACAAGGTTAATTTTGTAGACCACCAGATGTCTTAAACATGATTACAGCTCAGGCAGCCATGCACATTAAGTTTTGGGCAGTCGGTAGCTCCAAAGTATCAAATGTTCATCCGACAGATTTTTGAATTAAAAAATGGGCCCAGGAGAATTAGGCTAGGCTTACTTTCAATCGAAGGCTGAGCATAACTATACATGTCTCTGGTTGTTGCATGAAATTCTTTCCAAAACATTTATTCAATGATTTCCACACTTTTTCTCTAATTCCCAGCCATCTTCATTCTTTATCAGAGAGTCACCCATGATGACTACAGTGCGTTTACTGCTTGCGAGGGAGCATGCGTTTTGTTGCGGCGCTTAACATTTCCGTTGTCATTTCCAGACGGAGACAGCTGCCCGTTGATGCTATTCGTGGAGGAGTTTTGATGTTACAGAATCAGAACTTTTACTGAAGTTACTGATCAGTCGGAAGTGTTGCACGAGCGCGAAAGGGTGAAGCTGAGATGCAGGCTTTAAATAACAGAAGCTTTGCAAAAGGTCGATTCACCGATATGAAGCAAAAAAACAATCAACAGCGTTACTGCGTTACTGCATTGACCAACTACCAAGAAAAGAAATAGCAGTGAAAACCTGACGAGAACATTAGTTCAGTAATCAGTATCAATATCGTTGTTGGCAACGCATACTTTCTTAGGAAAAATTAAACTAGAACCACGTCTTGTTTTCGGGTGAAACAGAGATTAAGATGTTAGGACTTAGCGGGACTTAGATGTTTTTCCAGCAGCCAATCCTTTTCAAGTATGAATCGAGGCAAACTATTGCCAAGTCGCGTTCACGTCTGTAAGAAGACGAACAGTAAATTTGATAAGTGTTGGCAGAACTGCGATATTTAGGCCCACAACAACTTGCTACGAGAAGCCATCAATAACAGACAATAGCTGCCTTTCCAACCCCCCCCCCCCCCCTAGCCTGATTCACAGACCAGACGAGGAACTGGTATGGTCTGTTAAACAGCGCTTGTTTTGCTGTCCAGTCACGTGACTCGAAATCCCGAAAAGTCAGGAGTTGATAATTTATATCGAAAAAGGAAAGGCCACGATATGAACGTCGCTCGTCGGATCCGCAGATGCTTGCGATGAAGGATAACGATTGAATTTGTAGGTAGAAACACCGCAAAACGACGAAAAACAACAGCGAATGAGTCGGTTAACTGCGATTATATATTTTTTGCCAATATTTCGTCCTGCCATAACAAGGGCAGATTTTGTTTTGAGCCAATCAGCGAGTTTGTTTACATCTGGAAGATTGACCAATCACACTACGTAATCTAAGATCACGTGATACACTGTGATCTTGCGGGAAATCAGAAGCTGTGTGGATGAATACAAAAATACCCTTCCCCAAAAACAGACGACGTGCAAGTGGACTTTTGACCAACCATAAATGTTTTTACATTTTCTGTTAGACTACAAGTTTGTCGAAAATTCTACCGCCTCGGATTTTGATATTCAACTTAGATCGAGAGAAATCTTTGTTCGAATAACGCCTTAAAATCAGGTTAGCGCCCAATTTTTCTGGTTCAACAGAAAGATATTTCTTCACTGACTACTTCCATCATTGCACAGTTGCTACAAACATTGATTCGTAGACAACATGTAACTTATCTCCATGAAATTTTCGGTGTTGCACAGCTTTTAATAGGGGCAGTTTCTTCTACGCCATCGAGAGCGGTTTCGTTTTCTAAAGCACTACAATCACATTCTAAAGGGCTAAGTCCTGACGCAACTCAACAAGAAACTACCAATAATGTCCAAAACAAAATGCATGTCACACGGTGCAAGGTACTCACCAATTCTTTATTTCTATGATAAACAAAGGCTGGTTAAGTCGAAAAATCCATAGGTTGCATGTGAACAAACGAACTAAGCCAGAATAATTGATTATTTCCACTAGTTTGAGAAGCACAGTCCTCCGTCTACTCCTCTCAAATTCTGAGCTAACAATGGTGCAAAACTGATCACGTCTCAAAAAGTAGCGTTAGTTCGCATAAACAAGTCGATTTCTTATCCTTAGATAATTATTTTTCGGTTTATCGAGGGAAAAGTTGGGAAATAGACAACAGGATCAGGATAGATTCTGATGAAGGGGTCAGGTCAAACGAAATGTACAACTCATTTAGTCTCCTGTACTGTTGTCTATTTCCCAAATTGTTATCTCAAAAACAGCGAAATAATTATCTAAAGATCTGAAATCGACTTGTTTATGCAAACTAATGCTACTTTTTGAGACGTGATCAGTCTTGCTTCATTTTAGCTCAGAATTTGAGAGGAGTAGACATTTCATCAACACTGTAGCGCGGTGGTGTTCAAACTTGTGGAAATATTCAATTTTTTCTGTCTTAGTTCGTTTGTTCGCATGCAACCTATCGTTTCTTGGACTCATCCAATGTTGGTTCATCATAGAAAATGGAGAATTGGTGAGTACCTTGTGACTTACACTTTGTTTGTGACATTATTGGTAGAGTTTCTTGTTGAAATTGCCTCCGGACTTCGCCCTTTAGACTGTGATTGTAGTGATTTAGAAAACGAAACCGCTCTCGATGGCGTAGAAGAAACTGCCCCTATTAAAAGCTGTGCAACACCGAAAATTTCATGGAGATAAGTTACATGTTGTCTACGAATCAATGTTTGTAGCAACTGTGCAATGATGGAAGCAGTGGCGGAAATTCAACTTTTTGAGTGGAGGGGCAAGAGCCATCAATTTTCCGAGTCGGGAGAGGTGCTTTTGCTCGACGTATTTTGCTGAAAGACCTTACGTAAATAGGGTCCTTAAATGTGCTAAGAGAATAGGTATATCAGATTTTACAACTATCTAAAGTTTATAGAAAAAGACAACGACATACTATAAGGGTAAGTCGAACAGCTTTCAGGAATCTGGGGGCGAACCCCCCAAAAAATTTTTTTAGGACACACCCTCTACTTTTGCTTAGAATGCATGTTACGACCCAATTTTTACCGGTATTGAATGTGGATTTTGACAATTTTGTAACAATTTTCTGCAGAATAGCAGCCCCATGAAATTCTTTGAGCATGTGCAAACACAATTTACTTTCGCTAAGAAGACCTCTTGGATCCCTTATCTTGCCAATGACAAACTTGAATATTTGACGAGTAGTAGTAGCTACTTCTCAAATGAAGTTTGCGGAAAGGAAATCTACTTTGTCTCAAAACACTTCTCGCCATCCAATCATTGCCTGCTCCAAACATAGACATGGAAACGTCCTAAGGAAAATTTTGAAAATTCCAGCCTTTACATTGGCTTAGAACGCCTCTCCCAATCACCAGAAATTTCGATACTGTACCAAAACTATACCCTACCACTTTCTTCACGTTATGAAAGGAATGTTAGTGCATAAAAACTTAAAAATATGTTGCAGATAGAGCGTGAGCATTTGGTTTGCTCATTCAAAATATAAACTCTTTGCTTCTCCTTCTCAACGGCGACTCGTTTCTTCATTGCATCTTCGATCCCACTTTCGAAATTTCCGACTTCTACGGCAAAAATTTCCGAGTCTTGTTGAATTGGGGGGCAGTTGCCCCCCCCAACCCCCCCATAATTTCCGCCACTGGATGGAAGTAGTCAGTGAAGAAATATCTTTCTGTTGAACCAGAAAAATTGGGCGCTAACCTGATTTTAAGGCGTTATTCGAACAAAGATTTCTCTCGATCTAAGTTGAATATCAAAATCCGAGGCGGTAGAATTTTCGACAAACTTGTAGTCTAACAGAAAATGTAAAAACATTTATGGTTGGTCAAAAGTCCACTTGCACGTCGTCTGTTTTTGGGGAAGGGTATTTTTGTATTCATCCACACAGCTTCTGATTTCCCGCAAGATCACAGTGTATCACGTGATCTTAGATTACGTAGTGTGATTGGTCAATCTTCCAGATGTAAACAAACTCGCTGATTGGCTCAAAACAAAATCTGCCCTTGTTTCCTGCCATGCAGGACTTCTTCAGGGCTGTTTATGATAGTAACATTTAAGATTTGAATATGATAATTTATGCAGTGATAGCCTCTTTCTAGTGTTGGCGGCCATTAATGATCGAAGAGTTGCAGCGATGCAGGTGCGAGTTTTTTCCTTCGACGAAAACAAATTCAGGGCAGCGATCAATTACATTACAGCGATCCATTAACCCTTAAAGGTATTGCAAAATTGCACTAAGATCATTTGTTAGTGGTTAAAGCCTTCTTGGATGGAAGAGATGCCTACTTGCTTCTGTGCTGGGACTGGCTAGTTTATTTGTGGTGCAGAAAGTTGCAAAAAATGGTATAATTTTGTTGGGTCAGAATTTAAAGAATGAATGAACGTTGCAGCAAGTATTGAAACTGTCTTTACTGACATATCCAAATATTTTGAAAGCCAAGTGCTGAAAAACAATGGAAAACTGTCACAGGAGTTTTACATCCAGGGATAAAAACTTGCAGTTGAAATTTGGAGGAAGCTTCATTCATGACAACAATATTCTTGCAATGATAGAAGAGGCTTTTGAGGACACAGTGTTGATATTGATAAACTAGAGTTGACTGAATTCTGCAAAGAATCAGAGATTCGTGAAATACTTGAGCCATGGACCATTATCTGTGATAATACAGAAATTGGTGACAAACTGCTGGATAGGATAGTTATCTGAACAGTGCCAGTGGATGCATCAACTTCAAATCTTGATGGCAAGATTCTATCAGATAATGAAGGAACCTTAGCGAGTGTTTAAGAAGGGGGGCTACTCCACCATCTAATCATATGGGCTGCCTGGAGATGTGTGCCAGTTTGGGGTGGTTTTTGACATAAAGATGCTGGGAATGGGATGAACTTTTTAAAGAAATTCTGGGATTGGAGTCTAATTTTTCCTAGAAGTTTTGAAAATGCTTAGGTTTGGATAAATAATAATTCCTACCCGTGAAAACACTTGACAGAAACCACATCAATATTCTGGGACAGGGTCTCAAAAACCCAGCAAGCTTCTGGCATTGGGTCATAACAGAAATTCTTGCAGTGCACACCCCCATATGACCCAGTAGTGAAGTGCGCCAGGGCAAGCGCTTCTGGTAAAAAAGATGCACCTTGCCTCTGATATGATAGTTGAAAACCAAGCCCATGATATAATGATTTTTCATTACCTCTCATGCCTAAAATGATAGTCTTCATTTCTTGCTGGAATATATGACCAACTGTAGAGGCTTAGTATACCAAAATAAATTAATCTCATAATTATCAGTACTATTTGTATTGTGCTTTAAACCAGGCAGCCCTGCTGATTCTATTTGCAAGCACAAGATCAGCTGTACCTGGGAAAATAATTTGGTCTTTGAACTACTTGCCACAAAAGGAAATTTGAAGATAGCCCATGCATGAAATCAAAAATTTTTGTGACTTTTCAAACAGGAATTCCTTTTTGGGCCACCTGGAGCAGCATCCTGCAAAATGTTTGTACTTCTTCAGGTTGCTGAGACAATACCAGATGGCCCACAAAAGTATTTTTTAGAAATTGAAACCATTCTTTCAAGCCAAAATGTATGTTATTTGGTAATTTCCATCAAAGAAAATGAGAGGTATACATAATTTGCAAAAATATTAAAGTTTACTGATTTTAGTGATATATGATTCCAAACATCCAGATTTTGGGTATGGTAATCAGTAAACCACTGCATTGTTTAGAAATATGATACTGTAATTGCCCATTTGGAGATTCTGTTTGGATTTGGTAGTCTGCCATGGGAAAGTAAGCCTGTTTGAAAGATCAATATGAAAAGGCATCAGGAACATTTTCCACCACTCTACCGGGTGAGCCAGAAAAAAGTTCCCACTTTTGAAAATTCATAACACCAAGGCTACTTCACGGATTTGAATCATTCAAATTCTAGTTAAAAGCCGAAAGATCAAAGTAATTTTGTCATTTTTCTCGCTGTCCTACCAGCACTACAAATATAGGTCAATTCAACTTTACAAAAATTTCATGGTTGATTGATTACTCAAAAATAACCCAAAACATCGATCAATTTATAAATGACCTCTCACACAGAATAATGAAGGAAATGCAACTTCTCATGGGTGAGAGATATCCCCTAGGCATTAATTTCCTTGGCATTGAAAATCTTTCATATTTGTTTGAAAATCGATGTCTTATAACTCTTGAGGGAAGTGAAACGCCCATGGCCTATTGTTCGATTTGAATAGAATCCTTACGATTTGATCAATGCTTTAGGCCCTTTTTCCGTGATTTTGCAACCATGAAATTTTTATAAAGTTGAATTTATCAATACTTCTAGTGCTGGTAGGACAGCGAGAAAAATCATAAAAATACTTTGATCTTTCGACTTTTAAAGGCCTTATGCAGCCAAATTTTCGACTTTGATTTTTTACTATATTCATAATATTCAAACTTTACTGATTTCATTGATACCAAATTTTACTCCATATCATTGCGGAAAGGGTGCGAAATTCCGTTTTGAAAATTGGTTCTCAACGCGACATCATGCCTTCGCGCGTGACGTCACATTTATGACCACAAACAAGAAGCGCAGTTCTTGCAAATGAAAACCAACGCACTTGGAGCTCGCAAGGATTGAAATGTCTTCTGATGACAAGCTAGACTCAGAAGATGAGGCTAGATCCAACAGCGACCATGGAGTTGTCCAACTGGGAGCTAAAGCTATGAAGCTATACCAAGACGAACCATTGGCAATAAGTCGGCTAGGCCAAGAATGACAGAAGTTGGCGACGGCAGGGCAGAAGTTGAGAATCCAGACAGCATACCCATTGCCACCATTGAGCCCAGATATAAGATAAGATACTTTCTTCTGCAGAGCATGAATTTTCCCCTTTACACCTGCAATTTCGGTATTTGGATCAGTGAAGTCAGTTTCACACCATGCTTTCCGCTCCAACGATAAAAGTCAAGTCAAACTATTCTACTCTCCTGATCCTGCACTAAACAAACTGTAGTGGCTTATTTTGTGAAAATTCACGCAAACCTTGAATATGTATCAACAAGCTTAGAAAGGAAGGAAAGCGGCCGTGACCTAGAGCGACTCTCAGGGGCGGATCCAGACCGAAGTTGAAGGGGGGGGGGGCAACTTGGAGTGGGGGCGCCAAAAGTACGATCGAAAGTGAGCGCGCCGAAGGCGCGCGAAAATTTTTGGAGCCTTATTCAAGAAAATTCTCTGGTTTTTCTACTGAATAACGCCTTAGTTTATATGTTTCCTCGCATTCAGAACGAAACACTGAAAAAAGAGCGCGTTTGGGTCAGGTTAAGGGGCGCTTTTCTTGCCAAAAAGGGGGCGCCAAATCTGAATTTTCATCGTGAAGGGGGGGCAGTTGCCCCCATCTGCCCCCCTAAATCCGCCACTGACGACTCTTACCCTTGTCTGTTCAACGCTCAATCAAAGTTGTACTGCCTTCTCTTCTGCGTTTGTAGCATCTAGGGTAAGGTTGAAGTAATTTGGGTCCAAGAGTAAATTTGGGTCTCTTTCCTTTTTTCGTCAAAACAGTCGTATAGGAATTTGATACATACGGTAGCTCATCGAATGATGAAATCTATTCTTTCATCCACGAGCTGTATCCATGGTCAAAGCCGTGGTGTCGAAGAACCATTGGATACCCAGGGGGGGGGGGGTACTTCACTATGGGTAAGACGGGGATGTGCGCCAGTTTTGGGTAGTTTTTGGCCTGAAAATTCTGGGATTGGGGTATCCTTTTACTGGAAAATTTCTGTGATTGGGGTGTACTTTCACTCGGAATTTACTAGGATTGGGGTTTACTGTTATACTCAAATTCTTTATAAATTTTGGAGCAACACGTGGTCAGTTTCAGGTGAACTGATTTCAAGTATTTTTGTGTTGAAAAACGTCCTCAGATCAGAACCTCGTTCCAATGGCCACTTGGAACCAAAATACTCGCTCCCAGCCCTCAATCCCTTAGCCTTTTGACGTCAAATTGTTTTTGTTATTTCTTCGATTGGGTATCAATATCTGACATATATTCTGGGATTGGGTATCAATATCGGACCAAATTTCTGGGATTGGGTCGTAACAAAAATCCTTGCGGCGCACACCCCCGTATGAATTTATAGTGAAGTACCCCCCCCCAGGATTGGATAATTTCCAGTGCTTCAAGTTCGAGACTTTCCCTGGCATGAGCTTTGATAATGATTTGACATCGTAGTAAAGCCTTTCAATCACGCCACCACCGTACGATTTATTTTTGTTAACAAGAAGTTCAATCATTTGGAAAGGTGTCAAAGTTTTTTCATGATTCTTGCGATTCAATAGATTTTATTTCGATAATTTTGCAAGGTGGGAGCAATTTGGGTCCACTGGGGCTTTATTCAACGAGTCGGGCTGTGTAAGCATTGATATTCATTTCATGGCTCTCGCATCAATACAAACATTAAGAAGATGTTGAAACTGAATGAATAAATCGAAAACAGTGTTTGCAGGTACACTTCCGAGCACAATAAACGCAAGGATTTGCTTCTCTTAACTTTCAATTCAGGTAAAAACTTTTTTTACATTTCCATGTTGTCAAGAATTGGGCCCCGGCATTACAGATACTGATTTTCTCGAACATACCCAAATTTCCCGCCGACCGTTTGAAATGAGGACAGAGAAAATTGCAAAACATTGTTCAAACTCTAGATTAGAGAACGGGAAAAAGTTCCCGAGAACGACCGGTGATTCAATGTATGCAAAACGAAAAAAAGATCGTCAACATTTGCTACGAATCCGTAAAGGTTATTTATTTAGAAAAGTGCCCTTTTATGCCCAATGGTCGATGGTGACGAACAAATCTAACCCACTAAATATATGTAAAGATTGAATGTTTTCATTCGGGAATGTGTGGACGGATACATCTTTTATAAATTGTGTATTCTAGCAGCTTTCTCCATTTGGTGCTCCAGCGACAAATGACCTCCCACGCGAAGTGTTTCCCATACTTTTTGAAGCAGTGGCCATTGCTTGCACAGTGTCTCCGATGCGCGCTGTATCGTCGGTCATAATTGTGACGTCACATGTGTCAGTTCAATTTCGCGTTGAAATAGCGAAATCACTCAACTTTGACAGACAGTTTCTTCAACTTAAACTCATAATTTCCATCTCAAACTTTCACAAAGTTTTTATGACACTATGAACTATCTAAAATCATCAAAAAATCGAGGACCAAAATTTGGCTGCATAAGGCCTTTAACTACAATTTGAATGATTCAAATCCGTGTAGTAGTCTTGGTGTTATGAATTTTCAAAAGTGGGAACTTTTTTCTGGCTCACCCGGTATTATGATGTAAAAAATTCAGGGCTTTCTGCTAATGTCTTCATGACATCCAGAGCTCATTGGTATTCAATTTTTTATGACAATTGATATTATACTGATCAACAGATAAGCATTTTTTTGTCTTCATAAGACTTCCACTTTCTTGAATTGTTAAGACAGATTCAAGATTTCATTGTTTTGAGTTCATTGATATGTAAATGACTTTGACATTGTGATTGGGAATTTTTTACTATTCTGCTTGTGATCTGATTTGTCAAGAGAGGATCAGCGTTGCGACCTATGCTATACAAAAAGTTGTCTCCACAAAATGATTCTGTTTTCCAAGCCCATAATGAATTAATGAAAGAATGCCATGAAGAGATGGGAGCACTTGGGAGTAATCTGGCAAAGAAAGCAACAACAACACAGATCAAAAGACATGGTGGATAGTTTGCTAACCATGAACACCTGCTTTAGGCCTATTCTGCGGAGCCGGAATTATCATTATGCAGCTGGCCTCAACTAGACTCAACTGGCCGATTTTTTGAATCACTTGATCATGAGTCGTAGACTCGTAGTTATAACGATTATCAGTTTATCAAGGAGCGCAACTGCGACATGTAATCAGTCTAGGCCAGAGCCAGTGTTTTGTTGCAAATTGAGTGGATAGGTAAAACTGGGTAAAAATTTTTAGTATTTTCTTGTTGAATCAAGCAAGGAGCTTTGTTTCCTTCAATGGGAGAGTATTTTTTGCAGCAAATATTTTGAAACAAAGTCTTTAGCTGCTATTCCAATGTTTCCGCATGTGATTCAGGGCAACAGGTGAAAATAAAGGAAAAATATTTTAAGGATTCCATAAAGTTTCTCAAGCTGTAATTACACAATACTGGGGGGTCTGCCAATGTGAGAGTTAAGCTCCTTTCAGGAAGTTTCTTATAAAAAAATAACTGTGATTATTCAAGTTTGAAGAGGGCCAGAGCTGAGAGTCCTCCTTCATTTCCAATGCAAATAGTAAGTGACTGCATGCCTTGCCTATTTTCTTTCTGAATCTTCTGTTCTGTTATGTTTCCTGCTTGCACCTTCAATTTCTTGTAGCCATGAAACTCATCACTTTGCCATTATTTACTTTATTAGCCTTTTGTGCAACAAAGTTAATTGTGTCCAGCTTTCAATTTTCCAGCTCATTTTGCACCCTCCTGTTCAATCCATTGAGATAAAGTGCTTGCATCTAAGTTATCTGAAAGACTGCTGCTGATTGCTGATCACGAGTGAAGACGAGACGGAGACGGGAAGAGCTTGAAAAATTAGTGACTTTCAAAATCCAGTTCCATCCAGCACTAACTAGTAGATATCTCTCCATCCAAGGAGGCTTTAACTGCTTGCAAAAGATCTCCGTGTAATTTGCTAGCAACGTGAAGCGTTAACAGATGTAATGGGTCGCTTTCCTGAATTTGTTTTCGTCGAAGGGAAAACTCCCACCTTCATCGCTGCAACTTTTCCATCGTTAATGGCGGCCGTCACCATCATTAATGGAGGCTATCATTGCATAAATTATCTCCTCACTTTTCGGGATTTCGAGTCACGTGACTGGACAGCAAAACAAGCGCTGTTTAACAGACCATAGGAGTTCCTCGTTTGGTCTGTGAATCAGGCTAACCCCCCCCCCCTCCCATTTAAAACCGGAATTCAAAGCGATAAGCTTTCAGTTTCAGTTTCATATCATTTAAATTCTCTACATACCATATATACTCTAACAATACAAACAAATAACTAAACTACAAAGATAATTATGTTACAAAAAATCAATACAATTGATACAGATAAATTAGTAAAATATACCAATACAAATAAAAGAGGAACTCAATAAATTGTATGAAGGGAATTACTTAAAGGAGGAGCTCTCTCAATAGGTAAACTAATCAAGGAGAGAGCGCCCCCCCCCCCCTATCCTAAATTATTATCAGGTGAATTTAGATGTATTCTTTTAACAGATTAACAGCAATTTTTGCAGCACAGTAATTAGTAGTATTCACTGCTTGGCCTTTTCCAATAAATAGATTTTCAGTTTTGCTTTGAACGATATTTTTGATGGAGCATTTCGGAGTTCCACTGGTAAAGCATTTCAAAGTTTAGCAGCAAGATAACGAATTGACTTTTGGCCATATTGAAGACTAATTTTTCGAGAAATAAACAGATCACCATGACTGGCCTGTTTTGTTGCATATTGATGGACAGATGAACTAAATAAGAAAAATTCATGAAAGCAACCAGGTGACAATTTGTTAACAGAATCAAAAACAAAAGTCAAGAGTCTGAGTTCAAAGATCTTAGAGAGTTTCAGAAGTTTAAGATAGTTGAAGGTTGGTAGAGAGGGAGACATGCGAGGCTGAAATGAGATTGCTCTGACTGCTTCTTTCTGTAAATTGAAAATTGGATCAGTGTATGTTGCATATGTTTGGCCCCAAACAGCAAGATCATACTGTAAGAAAGACAGAGAAAATGCATTATGCAAGCAAAGTAAAACATCTAAAAGAAGTAAGTTCCTAATTCTGAAAAACATTCCACATGTTCTAGCTAACTTTTCGACAGTTCACCGAGATGGTATCTCCAGCTTAGATGTTCATCGAGTAGGAGACCTAAGAACTTAACAACTTAACTCTTTTGATATGTTTCTTCCCTATCTTGATATCAGAATCAGAAGGAACTTTGACAGATGAAGAATGAAAGATTATACCGTATATTTTGTCTTATCGATATTTAATGATCGTTTATTAGCATTAAGCCATTTTTTAACTGATCTCAGCTCTTTGTTGACAACTTTAATCAAATTAGGTAAATCACTGCATTCATAATAGATATTTGTATCATCAATAAAGAGATAAAAGGTTAACTTCTTAGAAGCATTTCGTAGATCATTGATATAGATAAGGAAAAGTAATGGGCCCAGTACAGAGCCTTGTGGCACACCACAAGTAATTGAAAGTACGTCAGAATTACTTCCATTAATAGAAACATATTGCTTTCTATCAGATAGATATGATCTAAACCATTCAAGGGCGTATCCACGAACAATTCGGAAAGCAAAAGTCTGTGATTAACTGTATCAAAAGCTTTTTGCAAATCAATGAAAATACCACAACCAAGTCTTTTATTGTCTAGTGTATTTCTCACAGCTTCTGTTAAACACACAAGGGCATGATCAATTGAGTGGTTTTCTTGGAATCCAAATTGTAAGGAATAGAGAACTTCATGAATTTCAAGGAATCTATAAAGTCGCCTGTACATTAGCTTCTCGAATATCTTGCTGAAAATTGGTACAAGAGAAATCGGCCTGTAGTTTGAAGGTATTTCAGGATTTCCTTTTTTAAACAGGGAAATCACCTTAGCTAGTTTAAGTTTATCAGGGAAAATACCAGACTGGAAAGACTGATTGACAAGAAGAGCAAGAAATTGGGATACGGATGATCCAATAATTTTCAGCAGTTTTATAGGTATCAATAGATTTAGAAGGATTTAAAATGCTGATTAGATTAATAACTTCCATTAGTGTAACTGGAGTAAGGAAAAGTGAATTGCCAGTTCTAGTAGATAAATAGTCCAGAGGAGATTTAGGTGTCATTGGGATTGACTTTGTTATACTATCAGCAACATTGACTTCAAAATCATTAAATATATTTGACATTTATTAGGGTCTGATGTTACAATTCCATCTTTGTCTTTGATTTTGTTGATTGAAGAAGAAGTGGAAGACTTATGAGAAATTATTGTCTTTATACCTCACCCAGGGGGGGATCCGCTAGTATCCCGACATGCAACAGCGACGAAACATACATGCGAATCGGTTGCCGCCAACAGCCATTTTCGCTTGCTGTGCGTGGCTAGTGGTCAAGGAAGAACTAAGTGAGAGGGTTCCGTCTGGCTTCATTTAAACATATTTTAACAGCGAGGAAACACTTCATATTCAGACAGCAGAATTTTCCAGCAGTTCTTTAGCCTTTTCTTCCAAGATTTATGTGGTTTCTCTCGATTTTGAAAGTGATGTGCGGTCCTCGATGGCCGCAAAATGCTTAGGCCTATTTTCCAACAGTTGCTTACTTTTGAACTCTCGGTCCAAGGCATATTACATCGACGTGGCTTAGGGTTTTCAAGGCAAAGCAATCCATCCATTCGAAGCACCGATTGCAACATTGTTTAAAAGCGCAGAGATTTGATAGGCCTACACCATTTGCAAGTTAAGCCCGATCTAAATGCCAAGGTTATACAAACTAACAAGATTTTAAAGGAAAAACTTTTGTTGCAAGGATATGATCTTATAGATAATGACAATATATTATTTACTAACTTAGCGAAAGATGGGCTGCATATTAACCAAGGGGGCCTTAGAAAGTTTGCAGGTAATATTAGCAAATATATAAGGTTTTGTCAATAGGGTTTAACGGGATTTAATTCCAACGCTAGAAAAAATGATAAATTTGCTCCAAAAGGTAGAAAGGGATTAAAATTAGCTACCTTAAACACTGTATCCTTAAAGAAGTATCTGTATGAGTTAGATGTATTATGCAGAGATCATCAATTTGATATCCTTGGACTAAATGAAACAAGGGTAGATGAACATACCAAGGATTCAGAAATTCAAATTGATGGTTACGATATATATCGTGATGATAGGAATACCAGCGGTGGAGGTGTGGCGGTCTATGTTAACCAGACTGTCCGTCATTTTCATAGGTCAGATATCAAAGACCCAAAATTAGAAATAGTTGGGGTTGAGGTTACACCTCTGCACGCAAAAAACTTCATAGTCCTTTGTTGGTATAGACCCCCAAAGTCGGATAATGACAAGGAAACGTTTGAAGCCCTCACAAACTTGCTATCAAAACTTGATGCAGAGGGGAAAGAAATTTATCTGATGGGGGATACCAATTGTGACTTTAAAAAGCCAAACGAAGGCCCTGCGAGACAGTTAAATTCAATTTACAACGAGTTCCAATTTGAGCAGCAAATAAAGGAGCCCACAAGAGTTGCTAGTGTTGTTGATGAGGATGGATCAAGTCGAGTAACAAAAACCCTGATCGATCACATAGCAACTAACCGCCCCAGTTATATTTTAAGTGCAGAGGTACTAAAAATCGGTATGACCGATCATTACCTTCCATTCATCCAACGAAAGATTAATGCTAAGAGGCTCTTGAATAAACGAACAAAATTTATAGAAACTCGAAGTTTAGCCAATTATCAAAAGGACCTCTTCTTAAGTGATCTAGCATCAATAGATTGGGACGCAGCTTTTGAAGCTGCCGCTGGTGACCCTAACATCATGGCGAGCTCTTTTCATGATCTTTTCAGCTCGATTCTTGAGGTCCATGCTCCATTAAAACGTAGGAAAGTTTCGAGTAACAACACACCCTGGATTTCACCTTTAATAAAAAATTTGATGAGAGAGCGTGACCAAGCAAAGAAAAGAGCCGAAAAAGATCACAACGTATGGCCTAGGTATAAGAAACTGAGGAATAAGGTAACAAGTGAGCTACGAAACAGTGTGCAAGATTACTATCACAACTTAATCGAAGAAAACTCAGGTAATCCAAAGGCGATGTGGAAGACGATAAATAAAGTGTTAAACAAATGTAAAACTTCTGCTCCCTTAAATTCAGTCACACTGAACGGTCGAAAGTATGTTCGTCCAGATGAAATAGCTGAAGCCTTCAATGAGCATTTTGTGACCATTGGGCCTAAGCTTGCAAGCAAAATTGAGGCACCTACAGATGCCGACCCAATGGCTTACGTGCGAAATGTGGTGAAAGACAAACGTCTCCCGAAATTCTTGTTCAAACATGTTGAAGTATCTTATGTCAAGCAAGAGATAAACAAACTGAAGACCTCAAAATCGCCAGGTCCAGATAAAATACCTATTAAAATACTAAAAGACGCTGTAGAGATTGTAAGCGGGCCTTTGACAAAAATATTCAATAGATCCCTCGACACTGGCGTTTTTCCAGATCTTTGGAAACTGGCAAGAGTGGCACCAATATTTAAGGCAGGTCAAAAATCAGAGTTGACAAATTACAGACCAATCTCTGTTGTTTCGATACTGTCAAGATTGCTGGAAAAGATGGCCCATGATCAACTCTTTTCCCATATGAAAGATTGTGGTCTTCTTTCAGACAACCAATTCGCCTTCCGAAAATTACATAACACGCAAACATCGATAATGAACATAACAGAGACTTGGTTCAGGAACACCAACGAGCAAAAAACGAATTTAAGCGTATTTTTAGATCTAAAAAAAGCCTTTGATACCGTTGACCATGATGTTCTGTTGTCGAAGCTATCAGCCTATGGAGTCACCGATCTTGCACACGGTTGGTTCACTTCATACCTTGCCGGGAGAGAGCAGTATTGTTATGTAGAAGGTAAATCATCAAACAAGCGTTTAGTACAGTGTGGAATACCACGGGGGTCGTGTTTGGGTCCCTTACTTTTCATCATTTATATGAACGATTTTGAAAAATGTTTGAAAAAGTCTAAACCAAATATGTACGCGGATGACACGAGCATTTCTTATGCCTCCAATGAGATCAACGAGCTTTTTAATGAGATAAAGGGCGAACTTGATCTTGTTTCATCCTGGATGAGGCAAAACAAACTTAGCCTAAATGCTGAAAAAAGCGAATTTATGTTGATAGGGCATCCAAAACAACTGAACAAAGCCAAAGATTTCCCTGACCTCGAAGTAGAAGATCAAAAATTATGCAGAGCTCAAAAAACAAAATATCTTGGTGTCATAATAGACGAAAGTATGAATTGGGAAGAACAACTCAAAACCATAAAGCGAAAGATAAAAAACGGATTAGGGGCGATGTTTAAACTCAAAAACATCCTCTCCCAGAAACAATTGGCAACTGTTTATCGAGCATTAATTGAAAGCCATCTGAGATATTGCAGTGTCATTTGGGGATGTCTGTCAAACACAAAACTGGAATCCCTACAGAGGCTGCAAAACAGGGCACGCAGACTAATTGAATGCGCAAGGCACAAAGATGGCTGGGTATGCGATTGGCTCGATGTACGCAATCTAATAAAATATGACCAGCTAATTACTACATACAAGATAAAAAATGGACTCTGCCCAGAGAACCTCAAAAATAAATTCACTCCTAGGTCGAATATTTCGAAATATAACACAAGAAAAATTGATGATTTCGAAATTCCTCGGCTTCGTCTTGAGTACTGCAAAAAGTCTTTTGGATACCAGGGAGCAAGTGCCTGGAACGAGATCCCAAAGCAAATACGAGACTCTGCCTCATTGAGCTCCTTCAAAGTAAGACTGAGGGAGTTCTTGAGGTAGAGGGACACAAACACAACCCCTTGGAAGAGCAGCTTTATTTTTTCATGATATTATCAACATTTATATTTACTTTGTTATGCTGATAGGGTATTGTGTATAACAAGGGCAGATTTTGTAATACAATAGCATCAGTTGCTTTGGTTCACACCTCAATTCAAAGCGATTAGTGAATGCAGACAAAAGAAATTCTCTCAAGCAGAAATTCAAAACAATCGAAGACGCAAAGTTGCCCTGAAACCAGTACGGCAAACTCTCGTTTGGTGCGGGCGAAGGGAGGTTTTTAAGATATGTAATGTGCTCATAATGAAAGAAGAAGGGTAAATCTAAAGTTCTGTCTTGGGCATTTTGTTTACTTGATTCAGGAGCTGAGCAGTGACTGCGTATATCTGAGCAATAAATGTGCTAAAATTGTAATGCCCTCTGCTCGGTTTTTGAGTCAAATAAACAAAATGCCCCAGACAGAACTTTAGATTTACCCTTCTTCTTTCATTATGAGCACATTACATCTCTTAAAAACCTCCCTTCGCCCGCACCAAACGAGAGTTTGCCGTACTGGTTTCAGGGCAACTTTGCGCCTTCGTTTGTTTTCAATTTCTGCTTGAGAGAATTTCTTTTGTCTGCATGCGCTAATCGCTTTGAATTGAGGTGTGAACCAAAGCGACTGATGCTATTGTATTACAAAATCTGCCCTTGCTATTGTGTATAAATAAGAATAAAATAAAAAAATAAAATAAAATAAGATCAACTGAAAAGTGTACGGCGCTGTCCTACAGTCGCACCGAGACTGAAGTGTTTCCTCGCTGTTAAAATATGTTTAAATGAAGCCAGACGGAACCCTCTCACTTAGTTCTTCCTTGACCACTAGCCACGCACAGCAAGCGAAAATGGCTGTTGGCGGCAACCCTTTACGCAGGACTGCCTTGAGTTTTTGAACGTGCTGAGCTGATGATAGACTTGATAATTGACCAAATTTGGACCAAGAAATGGCCAGCCTGCACGTGTCAGCCAAACTGTGAGCCTGATGTCTCCTAATGTACCAGTCAAATTGATACTTAGATATCACCCCCAGGAGCCACCCCTATGCTCCACTCTTGCAGACTCAAAATGTGGGTTATGGCCATAGAAATGGCCTAACACGATTTAAAACCATCTGATCCAATTTTTCATTTGAATTCAACTGCCATGCCCTCAACATCATACACATGATTAGTTGCCAGGGTGTTGCCCTTGGGATGATATCTTGGTAAGGGATGATATCTTCACTGCCTGGGGGGGGGGTACATAAACATGTTAAGAGTATGGGTAGTGCTGCCCATGTGGGTGGGTTTTTGGGCCCAAAATTTCCTAAACTAGCATCCCTTTTTCATCAGATTTTCCTTAAACATGGGTGGGTTTTCCAGAAATTGGAAAATGAGTAGTTTTCTGTCAAGATTCATCATAAAAGTGGGTATGACTGCAATTAGAAGAGGTTAGCTTTCTGAAACTGGGTGACAGACCCCCATCCATCAGCAAGTCATGTACCTCCCCCCTCTGGCTTCACAGTTACTTGACTTGTAATAAAGGAACTGTTGATTCATAATAAAGGGACACTGGAAAGTCATTTAACTACATTCAGTTAATAATTTTGAAATCAATTCATGGAATTAGGAAACAAACATGTTAGGTAACAAAACTTGGAACAATAGATCTTTTAGCTATTCTGAAAAAGAATCTGAAGCAAGCAATATTTGTGTACGTTTTATCAAAATTTAGAATGTGAGCAATTGTGCTAGAAGCTCTAACACCACTCAATAGAACCTTGCATATAAAAATGTATAAAAATATCACTCGATCCAGACTCTTTTTAGAATAGCTAAAAGGTCTATGGGATTTACTCATTTTTTGTATGAAACAGCATATAAGGAGTTGCAATAGGCCCAATATTTCTATCTTCAAAAAAAGGAGTTTATACCTTTTACACTGGATTAAATTTTTTACATGTAGCAGATGATGCTTGGCTAGCAGCAGTACATTCATGATGCCCACAAAAATTGCTAATTCACAAATCCTCATCCCATCAGTAAAACTGGCAATATATCAAACTGTCTGATTATGCAAGAGTTGAAGAGGACCTAACTGAGCAAATAACACATTAAGCATCACTTTGGTCTTCTGCATTGATTTGTATCTCTCTCTCATTGCTGACTAGCTTTGGCCATGTGAGCATCTTCAGAGCATGAAAACTGTTTGATTACAAAACTCAGAAGATCACTTGGTTCCCTCCCATCTCCATGGTTTAGACAGTAGATGCATAAATGCATACTAGATGTTATAATTCAAGTATCATTTTAAAGATAAGAAATTTTATATTCGTTCAGTTACAAGTCTTTAACAATATTACAAGAATTGTACACAATTTGGAAGGCTTGTTTGTGACCGATCAGTTTGTTTTCAACATTGTTAATTCTCTACTATTTGTATATGGGCTCTGCCTTCATTAGATGTTCATTTATGCGCAAGAAAATTCCTCACTTCATACAGTGACCCTCATCTAGTTCTTGGGTCTCTTTGTTGAAATCTGATTGTTGAAACCAAACAGCAATCTTCACATTTTTCCATGATGCAACAATTTGCAACCTGCAAACAAAGGTTACATTTCAAATCACTCAGCAAACAAAAACTCTGCCACTGTAAACATTTTAAGTTTCCTCTTCTTGCATCTGCATTTTAATCCAAATGCTTGAGTAGCTAGGGTCTACTGGGTTAAAATGGGTAGGTAGGGGTAAAATGGGTAGTGTTGATTGCTTGAGAACAGTAGACCTGGAACTGATAAATCAACACTCACTGTCCAAGAGGGTGATTTGAGCAGTTCTAGCTGGGAGAACTCTGAAGACAGATTTTGGCAAATTTTAACCAACTTTTTCACCCTCTCCATTTTACCCCCAAACTTACCCATTTAACCCCCGCAGACCCTATGCTTTACCATGAAACAAGGAAGGTCCTAAACTGATGCATGGGATAATGAAGGAAAGGCATCCTCTAAACTGGGCTTTGTCAAGTTTTCCTTGTATCACTGACAACTAGACTCAGGTTGCTACAGCTGGGTCTTCCTTTTGACAAGGTTTTAGAGTTTGGTGATTTTGTCTGTCAAAGAAAAATTCGTTTGAAATCTTTGATAATAAATTCATCTTTCTTGTCTGAAACTGCCTTTAACTTTTGAGTTGTAGGCTTAGTCTTTCAAAAATGAAAAACGCACTACCTGGAAAACCAGCTAAGAAACATACTGAGCCTTGCTATGCACCTTTGATGTCATTTCAACAAAAAATAAATCAAGTCTATATCATGACAGTTATCAAGACAAAAATACAAGCAAAAATGAGAGAAAAACATACAATTCTCCTTCTGTACATGGTGTGGTTAGATTTTACTACTTATTAATGATGTATCACATCATCAGTGTAAAAAACTTCTTTTTGTCACGATGGTTCCATTTTTATTTTCAAACAAGCAACATTCATATAATTTCTTGCGTTGATTTGACGAGAAAAATGCCCCAACAAAACCTTACCCATACCCTGATTTAGAGTTGGGACTTTTCGGGACTTTTGAAAGAAATAAGCTCCTCTGGGTTCGAAGTTGCAGATAATAGCTGCTTGGCGCTGTAAATCCTATGGTCCTGGCAGAATTACGTTTGAAAAAAAGTAAACATTGACGCTGCAGATTCGTGGGCCTAAGAAGCCGTTGACGGAAACCTGCTGTAACATTGAAGTCTATGGGATGAATTCATCAAAGAAATGATCATAAGACAGCTTAATAGATAAACTATTAGAAATCAGAATGTTTTTACGTACCTCGCGGTTCATTTCTCCATTATTCCATAATATCTCCCGATCTGATATACCTTCCGTCTCGGCGCCATTGCTCCGACCCAGAAACATATCTTGAAAAATCTTGCCGCGTTGCATGTTGGGATACTAGCGAAACCCCCCCCCCTGTACCTCACCATAACTTTTTCATATCTTGACTACTGGTAGAAAAATAATTATGAAAATATTGCACTTTGCATTCTTTTAGTTCATTTGAAACACGGTTGAAACTTCTTATACAAATTAAGATTGTCAGGATTCTGCTGTTTTTTTTATTTCTGCAAGATTCTGTCTCGGATTCTCATCATCTTCAGTATTCTCTTGCTTATTCATGGTTTGTCTTTTTAGTTTCTTTTCTTTTCTAATCAGCCTTTTAATTGGAGCATGCTTATTTGTTAGAGTATTTAAATCTTTCAAAAATCTGTCAAATTTACTGTTGATATCTAAGTCACTGTTTCCTAAGTAGTTAAAATCAATCTGATAAAAGTCTTCAAGGTAGGCATCTTCTACAAATTTGGAATAATCATGTTTCAGTGATTCAGATTAACTGCGACTAACGTGGTGTTATGAACACTGAAACGAGACATGTCTGAGTCCAAAGATCGAACTCCCTCAAGAGACATGCTTTAGAAGAGTACGAGTAAGAAACTCCCGCGAGAGATAAGATTAAGACTTTTACGAACAAGAAACCCTCATGAGACACGTTTATTAGTAAAATAGTAGTATTCGTAGTTTCCTAGACAAAAGCGTCTGAACTTAAGTTAGCTGGACTTTGGACTGTTGTTTTGGTATAAATACAAGTGTAGACTTGTATGTTCATTCGTTGATTATCGTTGAGTTATGAAGTCATATCTGAGATAAATGGATCAAACCTAGAAGCTTCTCTTTTTGTTGATATGGACGAGACCTCTGAACAAACAGCTGATGCCGTGACCCGGGAATTTCAACCCGACAGACAGAGGGATGTAAACCTATTGCCAGCAGAACGAGAAGCCATCAAGACTGCAAAGATTCTAGCCAAGAAAGCGAGCCGAAGTGGCAAGATGTCATATGTGACGAGACTGATAAACAACGTGAATAGACAAGTGCCTGAAAATGGTGAACCGAGGCAAATGGACTTCAATATACAATCATTGAAGAAAGCCATGACCAGCTTCCGAGACTTCAACGATGAGTATGTTGAAAATTTATAAGATTCTGATGAAATCGACAGAGCCTTCACGACCTTGCTCAGCACAGAAGACAAGTTCCAGCAATGCATCGAGGCTGCGGAATCATACCTACGGGCATACCTAGCACAGTGCAGGAGGGAAACCAGTTCAAATCGATCATCAAGGAAATCTGGGAAGTATTCAATGTCCTCGTCAAGCACAGGAAGTGACAGACGCCAACCACAAAACGCCTAGCCTGCGTGCAGACTTTACTTGCCATTGTGAATGAGAGCCAAGGCGGAACTTGTAAAGTCTGCGAATTAGTGTCCATAATTGAGTTCTGAACGACAGGTCCCTCCTGCGAAGAGGAGCTCAATCTTGCGCAATAAATTGACTCCGCAAACGGGAAGAAATAATCCCGTCATGTGAAGAGATCTCCACCAACACAACTTCAGTGCGTACAATTTACAAACTGCAGAGGCAATAAGGACATAAAACTCACCAGTAATTCAAAAACCCCACTTGCTAACAAATATCTAAGAAGCTAAGGGTACTAGCGACACATCATTGCACATCTGACGCTGACGAACACAGGCCTAAGCCTGAAGTAAACGAGTCGCGAGTATACTTTCTATCCACGGAGAAACTTTCGAAGAATTGCCTCTTGATCGTTGTAGACTTTCGTAACCGTGAGAACATGCTTATCTGTTTATAATTCCTTTCAAAGCATAGTTTCATTCCAAGTTATCAAGTCCCGAAGACAGACAAACTGGGCAAACTTTGTCGGCGAACTTGTTTACCACGGTACGTTCCTCAATCTTCACGTCATGATGACGGCTTGTTGTTTTTGTCTCTCAAACAATGATCACAAAGGGTCGTGAAACCCAAGACGATTCTGTCAACTTTTGATTGGGTCCTTAGAATCTCAAACCAGATGCTGATTGGCTGAAAGACAATACCTGGACAAAAGGCGAGAATTATTACGCAAGGTGTCAGAACTCAATTGTGGACGCTAATTCGCAGACTTTACAAGTTCCGCCTTGGCTGTCATTCACAATGGCAAGTAAAGTCTGCACGCAGGCTACAAAACGCCATGGGAAGGGAAAAAATATATCACTCTTCAGAATGTTCAGCAGAACTTAATCCCCGAGAAAAGAAGAACAAGTATCTCATTCTTCAACAACAGTGAAGAATGAGACAATTGCAAATGAAGCATGGCAAGATTTTAAGATCCCCTCCTAAACTACTCGAGGCCCCAAAGACCCAAATACCTTTGCTGGAGACACCATTCCCAGAAGATCCTTGAACCCCTTGACTCTAGCGCCCCTCCAAACCCCCCTGATTCATGAGCGTCATATTTTCCCCCCTACCCAACCATGATCCCTACTCCTTTGTCCCCCAGATGTCACGTACCCCAACCCCCCTTCCCCAAATCTCCCACACCCATCTCCTTCAAAATCCAAGCAAGCTTCAAATGAACCTACAAGAAGACAAGCTGATCCTCAGCCATCCACGATGAGACTACCCACAATGCAATTGACTTTTGGTGGTGAAAATATCATTCCCCTTGGAAACTTCAGTGGAAAGAAGGAGCTGTGGCCTAGATTTATACAAAAATTAAAAGCAGTGGTAGACAACCAGCCATATGAACCGATTGTGAAGCTTGCAATCCTCGAACAGCATGTCATTGCTTCAGCAAAGGACTGCATCAAAGGCTTTCCATTCGACGAGAAGTCATACCCCCTTATGTTGAAGACACTTGAAGACAGATTTGGTGACGATGATGATCTTGCAGCCTTTCATCTTGGAGCAATAGAAGATTTACCCAGAGTGAAAGAAAAGGAAGCATCCAGTTTGAGGAAATTCTTCGACGATCTTCAAGCTCACATTCAGATCCTCGAAGCTTAAGGATCCGATGTTGCCTGCCATCTTTATGATCCAAGAAGACTGAAGGTTGTACTCTCTAAGCTGCCGACTGATGTTGTTGTTGCTTGGACAAGTTACAACGAAGACAGAAACCTCAGCACTGACATTCGACTGTTGTGTGAGTGGCTGCGAAGGCGGGCCAGAATTCTGGAGAAAGCAGACGTCAAACAGTTGGGTGAAACAAGACCCAAGCACAGCATACATACGACTCTGAACAACAGCAGTAGACGTCATACACCAGATTCAAAACAATGTTGGTTATGTCAAGAAAATCATGTGATTTACAAATGCCAAAGGTTCGAGAAGATGGACGTCGAGACGAGAAAACAAGAAGTACGAAACAAGGGTGCCTGTTTCAGATGCTTGCAACATGGACATATGGCTCGAATGTGCAGAACAAACATGAATGATAAAGGAAAGAAGGCATGGACTCATCCAATGCTGTGCAGCAATTCTGACACTGGCGTGAAAAAAATGAGTCAAGACTCATCGAGTGATGCTGGGAAAAGTGATGCTGGTAAAAGTGATACAACAAGACCAGTCAATGGAAGTCAAAGCACAGTTGCCATGACAGCAAGAATCTCCAGCGATGTTCATTTCATAGGATGCACAGGGTTGCCAGTGAAGATGGTTACAGTGATCGACAGGAGTGGAAAATGCATAAAGATCAATTTATCTTGAAGATCCTGGAAGCCAAGTTACACTTTTTACAGCGAAGATTGCAAACAGCCTCGATCTGAAACAAGAGAAATCCAACATGACGTTGTCTGGAATTGGGAGCGAAGATCTCAGAGCACGAACCTCAGCTTCATTGCAAATCTCCACCAGCTGTGGCACTTCATTCTTCAACAATGCTTATGTTGTCAAAAATATCAGTCATCACCTGCCATACCAGAATGTGAACAGCTTGAAAGAGAGATACAAACACCTGGAACATGTCGCAGTTCAGTTGGTAGATGGCCCGATAGACCTATTGATTGGCCAAGATTGTCCAAGTTTGTTGCGTCAACTTGAAGTCAGATATGGGGAAAAAGATGAACCATATGCAGTAAGAATACCACTTGGATGGAGCATTTGTGGCCCATTGGGTCAACTAGATGACAGTCCATCAGTTCATGTGGTATGCTCAGTCAAAGAAGAACCTGCAAGTGTTGATTATACGTTGCGAAAATTTTGGGAGATAGAAACAATTGCTGAAGATGTCCCCACAAACAACAAAAGACTGGCTGAAGTGCACTATCAGACGCAGAAAACGACAGTACAGGCTGGCAGCCGTTACCAAGTGCGACTTCCCTGGAAACAAGGAATCATGAAACCAACTGGATCATATGAGTTGACTTTGAGACGACTTCAAATTACTGAAAAAAGACTAGAAAAGAACCCAGAATTGAAAAAGAAGTATCATTCAGCCATGGAAGAGTATTTCTTTGGAGGGTATGTACAGAAGATTGAAGAGCAACGGACCGAAGAAGGCTGGTATCTGCCACATCATCCTGTTATATCAGATACAAAGAACACCAAGGTGCGAATAGTGTTTGACTCTGCAGTCAAAGTCAAAGGTGTCTTACTGAACGATCTCCTTGAAAAAGGACCAAACTTGCTGAACGATTTGACAGGTATCTTACTCAGATTCATAAGATACAAATATGCAGTTGCTGGTGATATTTCAAAGATGTTTCTTCAAATACTGTTGAATCCTGATGATCAAGTCTTTCACCGATTTTTGTGGAGAAAGGACCCCCAGTACAAGCCAGAAATCTATCAGTTCAAGACCATCATTTTTGGTGATGCTCCTTCGCCGTTCCTCGCCCGTCATGTCATCAAAAGAGTCCTGGAAGATTACAATGATAGCAATGTCGATGTTTTCAATGCGTTGAGCAGAAATTTGTACATGGACGATCTCCTTCACAGTTGCACAAGCATTACAGAGGCAAAGGACATTGTCAAAGGCACATGCGAAGTGTTAGAGAAAGGTCGATTTCAAATGCGCAATTGGATCAGCAATGACCAGAAAATCCTTGAAGAGATGACAGAAGAGAGAAAAAAGGATGTCAAACAACTTGGAGAAGATTGGCAGAAAGTTCTTGGACTAAACTGGGAACCTATGACTGAAACATTCACATTCCGTACTTCTGAAGATGACGTTTCATGGACAAAAAGAAGTGTGGTGAGTTATGTCTCCAAAGTCTTCGATCCATGTGGATGTCTTGCACCATTCCTCATAACCGGGAAGATATTTATGCAAGATCTTTGGCGAAGAGGATTGCAATGGGATGATCCGTTAGATGAAGACATGATGAAACACTGGCTAGCTTGGCATGATCAGTTACCAGGTTTGCAAAGAATTAAAATTCCAAGACATGTCAATGCTAAAAAGGCGGATGGGAAGAAACTAGAGGTACGTGTGTTTTCAGATGCATCTGAGAAGGCAATGGCAGCTGTTGCTTATCTGAGAATAGTCAAGGAAAACGGATCAGCTGAACAAGTATACATGTTGATGGCAAAGACACAAGTTGCACCACTCAGAGTGATGACAATTCCAAGGCTAGAACTCCAGTCGTGTTTGATGGCAGTGAAGCTCATGCAGTTCATTGAAAAGCAGTTGGATCTACCTCTGGCGAAAGTTTCATTCTGGACAGACAACAGTGTTGCACTGGCCTGGATTAAGTCCGAAAACCGTACGTTGAAGCCGTTTGTGGCAAACAGAGTTGGATCGATACATCGATTCAATCAGCTCATCAAAGAACCAACCAGGGTCACTTTAGACACCTCTTCCATAATTGATCATATAGCTACAACTTGTGCCAGGAACATCGTCAAATCTGGAGTGCATGAAGTTTCTATGAGTGATCATTATATGGTATACTGCATACGTAAGTTTAATGGAGCAGTAGAAAAAAGCCATAAAATGATCAAAACTTGTAAGATGAAAAATTTTAATGAGCAGGCATTCCTGTCTGATGTTGCTGGCATAAACTGGGAACAAATGCTTAACGACACTCACTGACGATATCAATGTGCTTGTCAACCATTGGACTAGCATATTCTCTCTCATCATTGACAAGCATGCCCCATTATTTGAAATGCATGTCTCCGAAAAGTACTGTCCTTGGATTGATAGAGAGTTAAGGATCTTACGCGGAAAAAAGATAAACTAAAAAAATCTGCTGTCAAGAGTAAGTCTGCACCTCTGTGGGACTCATATAGGCAAGTTCGCAATAAGGTCAACTCTCTAAATACCCAGCAGAAGAAGGAGTACTACAACAATAAGATTTCTGCATGCAAGGGTAACATGAAAGAATCATGGAAAACAATCAACGAACTTCTCAATAAGAGGTCGAAGTCAAGTAACATTGTTAGCCTTAAGGAGTCTGGTTCAGAAACTGTTCACAGGAACGACATTCCTGATGCAATGAACAGTTACTTCTGCTCAGTAGGTAAGGATCTAGCAGATAAAATCAGTCCAGTTCCTAACCCCCTTCTATCAGGTGACTTTGAAATGAATAAAACCAAAGCAAGGTTCCACTTCAGGACTATTGAGGTGCAGGAAATCAGAGATGCGTTTGCCAAGATTAAAACAGCAAAGAGCTTTGGAACTGACGATATTTCCAGCTACTTCTTGAAGCTTGCTTTACCCTTCATTGAAAATTCCCTTGCTTTCGTGTTTAATACATCAATTGAAACAAGTATTTTTCCTGACTCATGGAAAATTGCTAGGGTTACTCCTATTTACAAAAATGGAGATAGAGCTGAAAAGTCAAACTATCGCCCTATATCAATCTTACCTATCATTTCAAGGCTCTTTGAAAAACTTGTAACCAATCAGGTGTATCAGCATATGGAAGATGATGGTTTGTTTTAATCTGGCCAATCTGCCTACTTACGCCTCCATTCTACTGTAACTCACTTACTTAACAATACAGATGACTTGTACAATGGGCTGGATCTTGGTAAGCTTGTAGGACTTGTTTTCATTGATCTTAAAAAAAGCTTTTGACACTGTTGACCATGAGATTCTCTGCCAGAAATTGGTGCACTACGGAGTCCAACAGCGGGAACTTGCATGGTTCAGATCATACCTGTGCAATCAAAAACAATTCTGTCGGGTCAACGGTGTCAGCTCAAAAATTGAGGGTATAGATGTTGGTGATCCCCAAGGCTCATGTCTGGGTCCCCTTCTTTTCCTTATTTATATCAATGATCTGCCGCAAGCTGTCCAAAATTCAGCTGTTTCCATGTATGCTGATGACACAAGTCTGTGCTACCAGTCTTCGCACATAAATGTGTTGAACGAGGCCATTAATAACGACCTCAAACAACTGGATACTTGGCTTCAAGGCAACAAGCTCTCCTTAAACGTTGCAAAAACAAATTCCATGCTTGTCTCCACCAACCAAATGCATAATATCCTCAAAAGTCGAAATGAAGACTTGGATTTGAACATTCGCGACAATGAGCTCGAAATAATCCAAAAAACAAAATACCTTGGTGTGCAGATCGACAACTCTCTTAACTGGAAGGAACACATCAAGACTGTCTCTTCCAAAGTTGCTGGAGCTATTGGCTTTTTAAAACATGCTAAGACGTTCCTACCGAAGGAAACATTGTAGACTCTTTACACAGCTATTGTCGAGCCACACCTTCGATATTGTTGCTCTGTTTGGGGTTGTGCCGGTTCGACTGAGCTTAATCAGTTGCAAAAACTTCAAAGTCGAGCTGCAAGGATTATAACCAACAGCAGCTTTGATACCACTAGCAGACCACTTATCGACCAGCTGGGCTGGAAGACCATTGAACAACTCATCGCTAGTGAATCTAAAATAATGGTCTTCAAGTCCCTGCATGAACTGGCTCCCCAATACTTGTGTGTCCTTTTCACCCGAAACTCAAAGTGCTCTTCGTATGTCCTGCGCAATTCAGAGACAGATTTAAGATTACCCATGAAAAAGTCAAGTAATGGGCAAAAATGTTTTTCCTATCGAGGAGCAAAAGCATGGAATGACCTTCCTGCCGACACCAAACAGGCATCTTCCATGAATAGTTTTAAAAAATCTATTTAGGAATTTTTCCTTTTCCCGTTCTTTTATGTTAGATTTTGCAAATATTGTATTAGGTATTTATATTATGGTTTTTATATTGTAATTATTCTTTTTAGTATGTAAATGTATATTAAGGTTTTTAAGTGGAGGGCCCCTTGTAAAACAACTCTGGTTGAAGGGCTACCCTCCTTAATAAAATGAAAATGAAATGAAATGAAAATGAAATGAAAATGAAACAAGAATCAACTGAAATAAACCAATGGCATCACGTCGCTGGGAAGGAAAATCCTGCAGATATTGCTTCTCGAGGTATCAATCTTTGCGAGCTGGAAGACTCCGACAACATGTGGTTCAGTGGCTCTGATTTTTTGAAAAATTTAGACGACCTTTGGTCTCGAAGTACGGAAGACACAGATCACGCAGCAGCTGCAGCTGAACAGAGAAAGGTGACACATGCTGTCGAAGTTGCCGCCCAAAGTGAATTTTTTTTTAAATAGGATCATTTTCAAGTTTCAAGAAGTTGAGAAACGTTGCTGTGTATGTCAGAAGACCCTTCAGACGGTGAAAACAACGACGAGGTGGAGGAGAGTATGTAGCACAGGAAACCATTAGTGTTGAAGAACTCCAAGAAGCGGAACAGTGGCTCATCAAACAGGAGGAGAAGAAATGCTACCAGAAAGAGTTGCAAGATCTATCAAACAAGAGACCGCTGTCAAAACAGTCAAGTATCTACGATCTGAATCCATTCATTGATAAAGAAGGACTGATCAGAGTTGGAGGGAGACTGAGACGAGCTTCACTCGAGTATGCGAGTCAACACCAAATCATTCTACCAAAACAGAGTCACCTAACAGTGTTGATCATCAGAGAAACCCATAACGAAGTGAAACATTTCGGTGCAAATTATGTTCTAAATGCAGTCAGATCAAAGTATTAGCCAGTTCAAGGAAGAGCAATGGTGAGGAAAACCTTGAGATCATGTGTCGTGTGTAAGAAACTACGGGGAGTTCCTCTGGAGCAAGTCATGGCTAATCTTCCAGCATCGAGAGTGAAGGCTTGTGGAAGTACCTTCAAGTTCACTGGTGTAGATCTGTTTGGCCCCATTATCACCAAAGCAAGATACAGAGGTGGCCGACGGGAAAAGAGGTATGGCGTATTGTTTACTTGTCTCCAGACCAAAGCCGTCCACATTGAGCTTGCCTACTCTCAATCAACAGATGATTTTATGAAGGCCTTCACAAGATTCATTTTAAGGAGATCAATACCACTGCAAATGTTTTCTGACTGTGGCACAAATTTTGTTGGTGCTGATAGGGCATTGCAAGACATAATGAGCAAATGGATCAAGGATCCGAAGTTGCATAATCGCTTAACAGATGAAAACATCAAGTGGATCTTTAACCCACCGGCAGCTCCTCATATGAGAGGCGTTTGGGAATCACTAGTCAAGCTAGCAAAGAGAGCAATGATTGCAACAAAAAAGGGTGCAGAACTGACTGACTAAGAATTGAAGACATTACTTACAGAGTGCGAAGCAATGCTGAACAACCGACCACTGACGTACATCAGTAATGATCCTAATGATATGGAGCCATTGACACCTGTGCACTTCATGAACAACCAATGTACAACATTGATTCTACAGCATGATCTAGAAAGTCAACATACATTCTTCAATAAGAGGTGGTTGCATTGTCAAAACGTTGTCAATAGAATATGGCAAAGATGGCAAAAAGAGTATCTTCCTACTCTCTAACAAAGATCAAAGTGGAATGAGAAGAAGAGGAACATACAGCAAGATGATGTTGTTCTTGTCATGGATGCCAACCAACCACGAGGACAATGGCTACTGGGAAGGATAGTTTGAGTTAATGGTGATGACAAGGGGATTGTGCGCTCCGCTGAAGTCAAGACGATGCACGGAGCACACAGAAGACCGATCACAAAGTTGATTCTACTAGTCCCATATGATGAGAAGACGAGATAGAGTCCAGCTTGCTGGACTGCGGGGGAGTGTTATGAACACTGAAACGAGACATGTCTGAGTCCAAAGATCGAACTCCCTCAAGAGACATGCTTTAGGAGAGTACGAGTAAGAAACTCCCGCGAGAGATAAGATTAAGACTTCTACGAACAAGAAATCCTCATGAGACATGTTTATTAGTAAAATAGTAGTATTTGTAGTTTCCTAAACAAAAGCGTCTGAACTTAAGTTAGCTGGACTTTGGACTGTTGTTTTGGTATAAATACAAGTGTAGACTTGTATGTTCATTCGTTGATTATCGTTGAGTTATGAAGTCATATCTGAGATAAATGGATCAAACCTAGAAGCTTCTCTTTTTGTTGATATGGACGAGACCTCTGAACAAACACATGGGTATTTTTCAAAATCATGAAATGAGGGAAATGATCAGCAATTTGCATTAAAATGTTGCCAATTACTATATTAGCATTGGTAGCATTAGTATAGATGTTATCAATGATTGAAGCTCTGTGTTCAGCAACTCTAGTTGAATGATGAATGCAAGGAAGAAGGCTGTGTGTAAAAAAAAGTTATTGACAAAGCCACTTGTTGGTGTATGAGAGGCAAAGTCTGAAAGATTCACATTAAAGTCACCCAAAATAAACAAGATTTTATCTGATGATAGTTTTGAAAGATGATTCTGGAAGTGAGATGTAAGGTTATCAATATTTGAATTAGGATGTCTGTAAGCACAGCAAATAAGGAAGTTCTTGTCACTTTTGTTATCAATTTCAACCCACACAGTTTCAAACTCATCAATACAAGAGCCAAGTCTATACGTGGATTATAAGTAAGAGAGTCTCTGATATACAAACCAACACCACCATTCTGAGTGACTGATTTGGTCTTGAAAAATGTATAGCCTGGGATATCAACAGTTGATGATATGGGATTGTTATTGGGAATGCCATATTTCAGATAATCCAATCACATCAAGATTCAAATTAGTATGAGCTGATAAGGAGACTAATTCATCATGATGAAGGGATAAGCTTCTAATATTTGTATGAAGAATAGAAAAGTCACTTGAAGATAACTGTAAGGAAGAAAGTTCAGGTAGGGTAATGTAGCGAGAGTCAATATTCTGAGGCATATGCTCATCAATATCATAGTCACTAAGATTAGGCAAGTTGATAAGGTTGGAGGAAATTTCAAATGATGGTGCAGAGTTTATGAATGAGGGGAGGTCAAAATCCTCACCCAAAAAGACCCAAAACTTCTTCATTTGTTAATGTGCCAAAGGGAAACATATCCATGGTACATTTTTTGCAAAACCAAGAAACATCATAAGCGAAAGCACACAAAGGACATTCTCCTTCAACCAGAAAACAAAACAACTACAAAAAACAAATAATGCAGCACTAAAGTTAGCTTAAAATAGGTGCCACCTTGATGAACCAATCACGGGACACCAAAATTTATGACTCACAAATGTAATAGTTAGATTGTAGATTGCAATAACTTCTAGCCCATTTTGATAATCATGGCTTTGTTGATGTTGTCAAAAGCTCGATTTCTTTGCTTCACTCCCCTTCTCTTTACTGATGGACGAGGATGGATATATTGAAACAAATAAAACAAAGAAGGCTGCAGAAATTGCCCTGAACTGAAAAGACATCGCCAAAGTATGCAAGCGTGCGAGCGCCGCTCGCAGGCACATTTCCAAATCCAACCAATATCTGCAAGCATATTTCAAAATAGATGTTTGCTAAAGCTGCGAAACAACTATTATGATGTTACGTTTATCAGATGTGGTTCGGTCATAACAATAAAACGATTTGATAGGTCAAGAATAATAAAAGCATAAATGATTTGGACATCAATCCAATCTTGGAAAAACTCACGCACAGTCCTCCATGCTGGGACAAGGCAGCAGTTTAGACCTTGGTCCCACCTACTTGCCAACTACAGTCAGCAGCAAAAAGGAACGAACACTGGAACAGCTACAACCCAGCAGCAGTAAAGATTTGGAAGTTGAGTATCTTAATTGTTTGGTTGAGATGATAATAATTTTGAATACGAACAAGGAAAAGATAAAAAAATTAAGAAGGGCTCACTTCGATCAAATATTAGTTTTTGGAAGGAAAAAGCCAGTGAGTTTATATTAGACGTTGTAGAACACGGTTATACGCTTCTTTTCCAGTCTTTTCCAGCACTAAAGGAGTTCAAGAATAATAAATCATCTCTGTAAAATCTGCTTTGTAGCAATCTCTATCAGGGACCTCCTCGACAGCAACAGAGTCGTGGAGCTCCACTCCAAACCTCATGTCGTCAGTCCACTTTCTGCATTTGCAAATAAGGAAAAGAAACGCCTAATTTAAGACGTTAGGTATGTTAACCGACATTTTGAGAGGCAGAGAGTCAGATTTGAGGACTGGAAGGTTTTCCTAAACTACTTACTTAAGACGGTTTCTCTTCAAATTCGACCTAAAGAGCTGTTATCATCACATTGAGATAAACCTTGAGTTTCAAACCTTCCTGGGTTTCTCGTGGGTTTCTGAAGGCAAGCTAGGTATTTCGCTTTTTCGGCACTACCTTTTGGGCTCTCCTCAGCTGCTTTTATCTTCACAAAGGTATGCCCACCCTTGGCAAAGGGCTGAAATTGAATGATCAATATAAATCACTAACAAAAAAGTTAGCAGGTGGTTTATCATCTTTGAAAAAACTTAAAGACGTTGTTTCCCAATCAAAGTTATGTGATGCATATGATGCGCTCTTTGAGAGTAACCTACGCTACGGAAACTTAGCGTGGCGTATAGTAGAGTCAATTATCAAGGATCCGTGACCAAAGTCTGGGGAACTAGGTCTGAATGCATTTTCTAGGGCAGAAAAACCTGCTGATCAAAACTAGCTGGGGCGACCCTTTCAAAAATGTGGGCGTGGCCAACAGGGCGTCTTTTCCATAATGGCAGCCATTTTCACTCAAAACCTCGCCTTTTTCATACGTTCCGATAAACATATACATGTCTTTTGCTTCAAACTTGCAAAAAAGTTGAAATTCAACATGCACTACAAAAAAGTAATATAAATTTCATCCTAATCTATTTTTAGAATCAGTCACGTGACCTAATTTACAAAAATCAATGGTTATACCGTAGTTGACTTGTCTGTGCTCATAGTCGATTCCTTCATATAACGTATTAGTATGTTTCAATGTGCAACAAAGATGCTCAAACAATCATAACTACAAGCAACAAAACTTCCTCCAAAATCCATAGAAAGACTTCTAAAAACCTTTTATTTGAAGGAAAGAAAAACACAACTAAAACGTTAAATTCGAGAAGGGATGTCTTCCCTTGCATAATTGCAGTAAGTATCTTAATTATCCTCACTCTCACTGTCTTCATCACATGATGTTGATTCATCACTGTCAGTGTCACTTTCATCATCGCTTGCATCTGAATCTTGGGGGCGACGGTCTCTTGTTATTGTTAGCTCTGGAGGAAGCGCAGCAGATCTATACCGTACAGGTACACATTTCCCATCAAGAATTTGCCAGCCATATTGTAATGGAGATGGAGGAGCATCAGGAATGTCAAAGTGCAGCCAAATATATGCTTGATATGCAACACGTAGCGCCCGGAGATAATGGGATTCCTCATCCGGTGGTAGTCTTGCTGTTGACTTTCGCTTCATTGTGGACCATTTCTTTGCACGTGCTTCACCTAAGCTTTTGCTTGTCTTGTCATTATAGACACATTTGATCGTGAATACCTCCAGATCTTTAACCGTCCTGTCAGAGACTGGAAGCGCCTTTCCAACAGAGGAAAGGAGAGATTTAAAGTTGCTCGATTTTGCTACTCTATCGAATATGGCCTTCTTTCCTTGACCAAAGAAGCTTGAAATGGCATCTGCTCCACTGTTAGCATGAAGAGGTATAATGACGTCAGCCATTTCTTTCGTACAAAGTTCCCTACAGTCGTAAATAGACCCTTGCCGTTTCAATCCGAGCGTTCCATTTATCTTATGGGCAGCGTAAGCACACATCACGACAACATCAGTGTCCTCTGCATCAACTACCACATCATTCGTGATCCCCATTGATCTCATTTTTGAGTAGATGTGCAATAGAATTGTGTCTGCTTCAGAGTGTTCACATTCATAATCTGCAATGCGGCGATGGGGTGACACGGAAATGTCTTCACATTTGTCACGAACAGAGTAGATAACTTTAACCTCTCTTGCTTCAGCCAAGGCTGCGAATTCTTGTTTTAAGAAAGACTGAATTCTTCTTTTATTTCCTTTATTTGCAAACATATGATCGAACTCCCTTTTTGTAGGAAATTTACCATCTTTGAGCGGGTAGATGTTTCTTGAACCACCAATGTAGCTGCTACCTGATCTCTTTGCGTGCTCACAATCTTTGATATTGACAATACCATCTTCATAACAATCATTGACAAAGACTATTGTTCCTGCATTTTTGTGTCTCTGACATACAGTACTGAATATTCTTTGCGACCAATCGGACCAAGTGTACTTGCTTTCGTCATCTTTTTCTCTGTCTTCAACGGAGGGGGCACATTTTCTCCACAGGAACCCAATATCTATCAATGCAGTATAATTTTCCCCAATTTGGAGCTCTGTGAAGGTCATCTGATGAACTAACATGGACTTTTGGCATTTCCGGAGGGTCCCATTTATATTGAAAATTGCAAGGCATTCCTCAGTGACACGATTTTCGAACAAACTTGACAAGCTGAAGTTTGGATGCTTCTCTGCTAGGCCAACTGCCTCACTCATAGCTCTGTTTTCCATGGCATCACTCTTCATAACTCTACCTTGGCGATCATCAGTCGCTGGCTGCTTCCCAAAAGAACATCTTGATTTCCTGTGAATTGGATCGTTAAACGATTTCTCCTTAGCAAACATTCTTTCTCTCATGAACGATGTAAGTGCAGCCTCTCCGTCAGTGACTGCCGTCTCGAAATCTTTGACCAAAGGAGCCGATGCGAGCAAGCCAGACTGAAGAGAACGAAGCTCTGGCTTACTGAAATCAAATGGATCACAGTCGTACTCGTCAATGAGACAGTCCATATCTTGGATTGCTTGCTCGTCCGTTGATAGGCGCAGCTTGCTGTTTTCCTTGTGAAACTTCGAAACAGTGTTCCGTTTATCTGCCATTCTATGCAACGAATCACGTACCGCATTCACATTGTTTGCATTTTTGACATGGGAAAGCAAACCCTTCTCGTTCTTCAAAAGCCTCTTCCAACCGGCCTTAAGTTTTGATCCTTTGTTCATCGTGCATTCGATCCACAAGTCCAGGGGAATATCCGAATATGGCTTCCCTGTCATGGACTGCGCGAACAACTGAGACATCAATGCATCATGCTCTTCTGGGAGTGTGGAGATTTCCAGCCAATACTCTGCTAGCCACCGACTATATTTATCGTTATCATAGATTGTTAGCCAGGGGAGCATTAGTCGCAGAGAAGATTTGAAGGCAGGCCAATCCTTTGTTCGCAGACTGTAAATATTCATTAAGAGGATCTCAATCATATTCATGATGCTCACCCAAAACATTGCCATGGAACTCGCAGATTTCTCCACCATCTCAAAAAGACTTTTAACGTATGAAGACAACTTTTCGGAAGACAAAAGTCCCTCAAATGACTGGTTTCCTTCATTAGAAGGGTAATTATTTGGATCCCTTGTGATGGCTAGGCGGCTGTCTGAAAACCTGATTCCTTCTTCGTGACCCTTTCGCATGAGACGCCTTGCTAGAACTTCATACACAAGCTTGAAAATGCGTATTGCTCTGTTGAAGTGTTTACCCCTAAGAGCCTGATCAACAGAGCCTTCTGCAATGACACCTCCTCCTACCACCAAGTCGGCAATCCCACAGTCCTTTGTTCTCTTGTTGATGGCTGCGATGAATGACATCTGAGCGTGAAAGGCGCCAAGAACTGGAATAACAGGTTGGAACTTTTCAAGGTTTTCGTACTTTAGTTGGACCATTAGGGCATAAACTGGCTGATCACCAACAACTTGAATGAATGGCATGTTCTTTAGGTTGGCTGCTGCTGCAGCTTTCTCCAAAACTGCGTTCAGTACAGTTTTATGTGGTGGCTTTGGGAAGGTCAAAAAGTAGTATGGCTTTGACTTCACTCCACTAGCTCTTATGCCTGCACAAAATCCACCAAAGGTACCAATCAATTGACTCGCTGCCTCATTGCATGTACCATCATCCTTCACTCGAGCTAGAGAATGAGTGAAGAGTCTCTTCCTTTGTTCCGTAGTGTCTGATGGCTGTACGTCTACTTCAGAGCGGACTTTAGGCTCCCCTCGCTTAATTGTTTTATACGGCGTGATTCTATGCTCAGACATGCACATGTCTTTCAACTCTGATTTTTCTGGGAAGGATAAGGCTGGACGCTTATTATATGCATTGTTGATCTTTAAGGGCTCTGGTTGTACATACATCATATTAGTACGATGTGACGTTGTTCCGCCAGTAAGATCATCATCTTTAAAGTCGTCATTATCAACGATTACAGTAGCAGGATACCCGTCTGCTATTTCATCAGGGCAAATCTTGCTTTTTTCTATTTCATGTTTTGCCCATGCTTCGTGAAGACTTAAGACATCATTGTAACTAATACCAAGTCCAAAACTCTTCAGCAAATCTATTATCTCTCTGCTTCTTGTCAGGCCGTGCATTGTTATCGCTAACTGGGTTTGGACTGATGTTCTCTGCCTCGTTATCAAACCTTCTAGGATAGAGCTTATGCTCCTTATCACTGGGTTGTCAACAGGCCCATCAAATGTGTTTACAGTCGGGGATCTCAGCCATGTTACTAATTTTCGAAGCAAGAGTGGTGGCTCTTCACTATTTGTCAATTGATCAACGTAGGGTGGCCAAGCTAGTGGCTTCTCTCCCTGTACGCTCGTACGAATTTTACTAGCAACAATATTTAACAGGTCGTCATTGTCTATACCCCAGCAGTTGATTGCTGCCTCTACGTAGCTCCCTCCAGCATCTTTATCATAAACTATTGTGCTTTTATTTTTATGAAAGCGATCATGAAAGCCTATTTTGCTGCCAAATTCTGCCAGGAGAATTTCTTTGATGGTTGAAGACTTAACACCACTGCCTTCGAGACCAAAATTTTGCAGCAATTTTGTGTAATCTTGTAGCAATCCTTTCAACGTTCTTGGCTCTCCATTGTCAAAGATAGCTGTCTTGACGTGCTTTGTAAACATGAGTTTGACTTCTTGTCGTTGAATGTTTTGAAGATGAATTTGCTCAGATGACAGGTTGTCAGTTGTATATACAGGTTTGACATACTTCTTCCAGCAAGACAGATGATATCTAATTTCTGCAGCAAATGGATCAGGAGTAGCGTCAATGACCTTCAGAATACGGCATCTCATTTCGAAATCTTCAAGGTAAATAGTGTGCGATTTGAAACTTTCCCAAGAATCTTTCTGTTGAATTATATGAAAGCGGTCTCGGTTGGGATGTTTTTTATCCTTCGGCAGCATGCACCAAATGCAAAGGTGCTTGTCATGAAGTTTTCCCACTTTACTTCGCGTAGAAAAATCGTTGTCTGTTTTGCTCTCCAACTTCAATGGAAGCTCAGCCTCGCTTGGCATTTCAAGGCATTCTTTCTCTTTTCGATTTCTAGCCTGTTGTAGCTTGCGGGAACTGGCAATATTTGCTTTGCAATGTCTGTGCCACAATTTATCCTCGGGTCCTGAGGCCCAATCAACTGAATCATGAAGGTCATGAAACTTATCCAAACCCTTCCATTTCAGTGCAAGGTCCTGAAACTCGGACCATAAGGTGGGAGAATAATTTGTATGTTTTTCATCACAATGTTGTTTGCAAATGATGCAACTTCCTTGGTCCACAGTCACTGGATCGGTCTCGTCTTCACGCTTTCTCTTCTTTGCAACAATGAGTGGTTTCGACATGGTGCTACACAGAAAGAATGCAAAACTAACTAAAGGAAAATTGGAAAATGTACATGTGCTTTTCACAAGAAACTCTCTACAAGAAACTCGTGTGTCAGGTAAACGAAAATCAAGAAAATCAGGTACTAGTAAACGTTACTTAACACGCTATCTTAGCTTGTCTGAAGCTGTTTTATTCACATGAAGAGCATATTTCCACGTTTTCTATTCAAATCTATGTTGTGATCAGTTAAAATCTTTGCAGAGAAATCTGGCTTGGCCTAAAAAAGTTCTAAGAATTTTGGGAAAGTTTTCAGATTGATAATAGCGAACAAAAGCAAGACAATTTAAATGATACCTTTGATTTCTTATTTGGGAAACATCTGCATCTTCGGAATCCAACACTTGACTGTTCGGCCATGTGATTGAAAGAAATAATTTCAAGTAACAAAGTTCACTTTTGACATCTTTCTCGTGCTTTCAGCTTTGTCTCAGGTTACAAACGGAAGCATTGCGTCATTTTCAGATTGCATAAATTGACGATTGGAAACTATTGCGTGCCATGAATTTTTTTACATAATTCTATCACAGCTCCAAGGCCAGTCCACAAACAAGTTAAGTTGCTTTGTAAAGGTTTCCCTACAAGTCAATTTGCCTTCAAAAAAGTGTCGTCAGTCACGTGACTTTACCGCTGCTTCGTTGCAAATCAATCAGTTTAAAGAAGTATTTTTCAACATAAACAATCCGCCCTAAACCTGCCCTACAGCTGAAGTGTTAATCTGAATACATTTTTCATGAATAGTTACCACGTTAAAGCAGAAATTTTTGTAAATAAGGTCACGTGACTGGTTCTAAAAATAAATTAGGATAAAATTTATATTACTTTTTTGAAGTGCTTGTTAATTTTCAACTTTCTTGCAAGTTTGAAGCAAAATGCGTGTATATGTTTATCGGAACGTATCAAAAAGGCGAGGTTTTGAGTGAAAATGGCTGCCATTATGGAAAAGACGCCCTGTTGGCCACGCCCACATTTTTGAGAGGGTCGCCCCAGCTAGTTTTGATCAGCAGGTTTTTCTGCCCTAGAAAATGCATTCAGACCTAGTTCCCCAGACTTTGGTCACGGATCCTTGATAATTGACTCTACTAGTAGTATTTCTTCATCCGAACTTAAAGCACTTCAACGTTTCCAAAATAGAGCTTTATCAATTACAAAGAGTGCGAGATTTAAGGACCAATCGCCTAAAAATGGTTAAGCGTTGTGAATCTTGCTCGTTTTGATCCTTTGATAGCATCCTTGATACCTCTTGTATTTGTAATTAGTAAGGTCTCTTTAATTTTTCCATGAACAATAGACCAATTATATAAAAATTCTCAAGTGTGGCAGTAATAACAATCAATTTTTCATACATATCCTGAAAAACTATTTCAATATGCCAATAAATTCTCAGGTTGACACCAAACTGGTATCCTCAACCCTCTAGCTCCCCCTCCTTTTCTTCCAATTTCTTTGTCAATAGAATCATCAAAAAGTCGAAAAATGGAAATGGAAAAAATTGGAAAATGGACAAAAATGGAAAAAATTGGTAAAAGCAAAATGAAGTATGCAACCACTCATCATTTAACAAATTGTCATTGTCATACATGGAGAAATTTTCTATTATGGCTACATGTGTCAATCAAAAAAGACAAGATTTTCAATCGCTCTGTGCGCCATCTTGAATCTGCTAAAATCAAAATTTTCAACATAGAAGTAGATTTTCACCTTCCACCAATGCTTTGATCAACATAGTTTGGCTGCATGAATGAATCTTAGAAAATGATTTAGATTCCAAAAAAGGTAGTTTCTTCTCATTTTTTGTGAAGTTGTGCCATTTCGTGACATCATAATTATGGCGTCATAGCTATTTCTAGAATTCTTTTTGCGTGACATGGTACATTACACGTACTGCAACCTGTAGGATGATTTTCATCACAATGAGCAAATGGGGAGAGTGGCCGAGTAGCTTAGACAGTCTTCGTCAAATGACTTAACCCTTTCCGTCTTTGTGGTCCACTTGTGGACCCACTAAAAACTTTTGAGCAAAATCGAAATTTCTTACAATTGTCTCAACATCGGTACAGAGCCTATTTCAAACATGCTGATTACGAATATGAGCATGATTTTTTAAAATTTTGTCTCTAAATTGGTGCAAATGGCACAAAAAGTGGCACAAATGACCAAAAAAGTATGTTTCATAGAATTGTCTCAAAGTTGGTACAGAGCCAATTTCAAAAATGTTTATTACGAATATGTACATGATTTTTTAAAATTTTGTCACTAAATTGGTCCAAATGGCACAAAAAGTGGCACAAATGCCCAAAAATTGATGTTACATAGAATTGTCTCAAAATCGGTACACAGCCTATTTCAAACATGCTTATTACGAATATGGACATGATTTTGAAGATACTGTCACCAAATTGGTCCGAATGGCACATAAAGTGGCACAAATGAACAAAAATTGATGTTACATAGAATTGTCTCAAAATCGGTGTAGTGCCAATTTCAAACATGCTGATTATGAATATGGACATGATTTTTGAAAATACTGTCACCAAAGTGGTCCAAATGGCACATAAAGTGGCAGTAATTACCAAATAATCAAATTGCATAGAATTGTCTTAAAATTGGTACATGACCTAACTGGAACATGCTAGTTACGAATATAGAAATGAATTCTGTAAGTAATTTACAACAGTGGTTCAAATGGCACCCAAAATTGGAACAAATGACCAAAATTGAAACTGCTGAAAGTTCTTCAAAATTGGTACAGAGACTATTTAAAGATTGATTACGAATATGAATGAAAATTTTGAGAAATGTAACACAAAAGTGGTCCCAATGGAACACAAAATGGCGTGAATGTGCAAAAATTTTGAAACAAGAATTCATTTTATTTTGGGGTAAATTTTGCAGTAATCCATGCACTTTCTGTAGAAAGTTTTCAAGTGATCATTCGTGTATCAAAGAAGTGAGAAGATAAATACAAATCAGAATTTATCGAATAAGATAACTGCGTGAACCCGCTGGGTTGAACTGCAAAGCCGAAACTTAGTTGAAGAAAGTAGTGAGAAAGTTACCTTTTTGATAATGATCTTGAAACAGCTCCCCACTGTCTCCGACAACAGAGAATTGCGCTGAAGGGGGTATCAAGGAATTTCTTAGGGCAATCCCTTGCTTCTGAAAGAGTTCCTGAAAGAGCTGACTTGAGAGGCTGATTTAGCATGAAATGTAGAGGATCAAAAAAGAGTTAACCTTCATTCTCAACTTTTGGATAACTATCATTGAAAGTTTCTGCTTTGCTTTATTTAACCTTCCAGATTTCAGCATTGACCTACTTTGAAAAACAAACATCCCGTCGTGAAAACTCCTCTAGCGCTTAGCTGCTTCTATGATCGCAGCACTTCGTGCTAAAACAGCAACTTCACCTTCACCAAATTCACCAGTTTCTGAGTAACCCGCACACAGATTTGCAATACCATCTGAGTGCTACCATATCATCTCACTGGTGGGATCTACCGAGGCATTTCCTCTCTGCTAACGTTGTACCGCTTTTGAGACACAGATGATCGCTTACTACACTTCCACTTTGAAGAGTTCTTGTGGGCCCGTTCTCATTTATTAGGAGGAAGATTAAACATAATTATCAAATAAAAATGCAGCACTGCTTTTAACATTCCAGTTGAAATGTGTGCATGTTTAACCCCCCAAAGAGACTGGAAACATTCATTTGAAATGATTTTGTTTGGGCAAGAAATTCTTTACCCGAAGTGGCAACTGAGTCGAATAGGGTCTCACTATTCTGCACAATTCGCAAAAGATGGTAACTGCCAGAATAATGCGCTACTAGCTATGTTTCATTTGACACTAAAATCTCAACGTCAGTTTGAACTGTTTGAACTTCACGACTTCATCTCTGGTCGAATTTCATGATTTCAAACCAACATTTGCCCTAAGCCCAGAAATATGGTAACATATTTAGGCTTAGAGGCACCATTTCTGCTAAAACTTTCACAATCTTTGCCCCTTTAATCTTCTTCTATCAAGACAAGGGAGATCAAGGTGCGCTTGTTCTGGGCATGTTCGTTGGTGGCATCTGTGCACATATTTACGACCTTTTTCTCAATTCATTTCTACTACTAAGCAATATATAAGAACTTGCCAAATTTGAGATGAACAATCAGATCAATGTCAGTGAATGACAAATAATCGTGTGGCAGAGAGGCTCAACTAGAGCTACAAATCCACCAAGATTATTCATGCAGTTCTGGGATTATGGACCATTCTTGTACATGCAGAACCAGGGCAAGAAAGTTTTGACAGGGGATTATTTTCGAGAAAAGAACACGAAAAGAAACTCAGTTGCGTCTTGTAAGCACACGAATTGCTTTTGAACTTCATTTTTATCATTTAAAAGCTGAAAACTGAACAAGATTTTATCGCTACTTCAATGTTTCCTTTAGGAAGACTGAAAACAGCTTCGACTGAATCCTTATTGATATCGTCGAAACCTGTTGATCACTGTATTTTGACTCTGTCTGAGAAACGAGGAGCTGGAAATGACCCAAATTTAGAACTTTGCTTTGTCAATAACAATGGCTAAAAGATGAAAAGCAAACAATATGACATGAAAAGGGAAGATTCGCAGTTGAAAAAATTTAAGCTAGATATTTTCAACGCTTTGGAACAAACAGCTAAACCAAATTTGACAAGTATTTACAAGATGTCCAGAGAACCAGATGGTTCCAAAAAATGCAATTTGCAAAAGCTCTAATTTCTTGCATGAGGTTATCATCCTTCTCCTTTGCTAATGATTCAAAAGATTCTCAATAGGGAGACCACCTGACTTCAGATAAAACTTTTGCAAGATGAACAGAAGCACAGAAGATTGACATGCTCAAAATGGTTACAACATGCTCGTCTGCTATGCAGAATTAATCTCAAACATCATCATCATCATGTGCCTTGGCAGTAGGCGTTGACGATCATGACTCTCCACTTGTCCCCCGTCCTCAGTCGTTCTGATGACTGTGTGTTTATTTACAATTCTGAGCTTTGTCATAAGGTCCTCTAGCATCTTTGTGCGCTGTCGTCGTGTCCTCGGCTCCTCTTTCCATTGATCTTTCCCGTTGTTGTTAAATGTTCTTGTCCTTTTTGCCTCATGATATGTCTGAGGAGTGCTCCTTGTCCCTTTTTAATGTCATTGAGGAGTGTTCTTTTCACATTTGCCTCTTTAAAATAGCTTTGTAATTTTGTGATCAAACTTCATTTAGACCTTCAAACATTTTTCGTTCAAAGTTTTTCAAACTTTGTGACATAACACTTTTGTTCCAGTATTAAAGCAATGTGACGTAATATCAATTTTTGGACATTTGTGCCACTTTGTGTTCTATTTGGACCAGTTGTGTGACATGTTTTCTTCAAAATTGCTGTTCATATTTGCAATGACCACATCTGAAGAAGTCTCTGTACCAATTATGATGGAATTTTATTGTTTCATTCTGGGTCATTTGTTTCATTTTGTGTGCCACTTAGATCACTTTTTCGATGATACTTACGAAATTCATGTTCATGTTAGTAATCAGCATGCTTGAAATAGGCTCCGTATCAATTTTGAGACCATTCTATGACATTCAAATTTTTGGTCATCTGTGCCACATTTCATGCCATTTGGACCACTTTGGTGACAGTATTTTCAAAAATCATGTCCATATTCATAATCAGCATGTTTGAAATTGGCACTACACCGATTTTGAGACAATTCTATGTAACATCAATTTTTGTTCATTTGTGCCACTTTATGTGCCATTCGGACCAATTTGGTGACAGTATCTTCAAAATCATGTCCATATTCGTAATAAGCATGTTTGAAATAGGCCCTGTACCGATTTTGAGACAATTCTATGTAACATCAATTTTTGGGCATTTGTGCCACTTTTTGTGCCATTTGGACCAATTTAGAGACAAGATTTTAAAAAATCATGTACATATTCGTAATCAGCATTTTTTAAATAGGCTCTGTACCGATTTTGAGACAATTCTATGTAACATCAATTTTTGGTCATTTGTGCCACTTTTTGTGCCATTTGGACCAATTTGGTGGCAGTATCTTCAAAAATCATGTCCACATTCGTAATCAGCACATTTGAAATAGGCTCTGTACCAACTTTGAGACAATTCTATGAAACATAATTTTTTGGTCATTTTTGCCACTTTTTGTGCCATTTGCACCAATTTAGAGACAAAATTTTAAAAAATCATGCTCATATTCATAATCAGCATGTTTGAAATAGGCTCTGTACCGATTTTGAGACAATTGTAAGGAATTTCGATTTTGCTCAAAAATTTTTTGGTGGGTCCACAAGTGGACCACAAAGACGGAAAGGGTTAAGTTAAGCTCGGTTGAGTGACGTCAAACTCCGGATGAGCGACCTCGGAGGCCTGACCTCACAACTCACTCACCTCACCATCTCTCAGTAGGGACGTTAAACTAGGGGTCCCATGCCTGGATGCGGCATGAACAGTGGGCCTAAATTAACAAACTAAACAAACTAAAAACAAAGAAATGGTGATTGTAGAGTGGGGGCCAAATTAGTCCTCCCCCTCCCCCTTAGTCTTCCATTAGCTCAAAAAGCCCGATCTGGATAGCGTTAACAAATAAAGGATTTAATTACTTGCACATAAAGGCTTGGAATGATATTCCAGTTACTATCAGATCTCTGCAGAGAACTGCCATCACTACGTCTGTTTGAAATACATCTGAAAAGGCATTTGATGAGCCTTCATAACCAATTCAAGCCCCATCAAGAGTGACCCCCTGGAAGATCAGGTTTATTCAGCTAATATATTCATTTTTTAGTATACTGAAGGGATATCGCTGTAAAGAAAATTAGATAGTAGATATAAACCGCAATCATGCCAGAATAGCAATGCCTTCTGCTCTGCCTCAGAAATGAGTACACAAATGCCACTATGCAGATCCTAGGATTTACCCTCCTGTCTCGTTAGAAACTGGTGTCTGTTATTAAAAACCACATGAGGCGTGCACAAGGCGAGAGTTTCTCTGCTAGATTCAGGGAAACTTTAGTGGCTTTGTTTGTTTTGAATCATTTTTTGAAAAAAATTTTTTGTCTGCAACCGCTGGTTGCTTTGGATGCCGACGTACATCAAAATCAGCGGGCGTCATCTGTCCCTGTGACCAGCTTGCAAGCTGCACAAAATTAAATAATTGTCATTTCGACAAATTTCAAACTCAAGAAAGCCTTTTTATCAGTAATTATTAAAGATGTGTAAATACTTTGCATGTTGACAGATTGAATTAAAATATTAAGAGCTGACGTTGTTAAGCAGCATCTTTGCATCATGCCGATATGATTTTGAAAAAAAGGGCAGACAAGAAATATTTCTCCTCTGCAGTGTGGGTGGTGCACAAGAAGGTGATATTCTGTTCGTTTACGAGTCCTAGTTTGAGTGGTCTTTGTTAGGTGATGGGTCGATGACAGTGCCTTACGTGTCATCGGGGCTTATGGTAATGATGCTTGGAAAAATTTAAACTAACCTCAAATTGTGGGTATGAAGCTTGCTGAATATCGACAACATCGTGCTTCCTGATACCAAGGAGTGAGCGAGCTGTAACTAAGATCGATAATAATGTATTAGGAATAAAACAAGCCCATAATTGTAATAGAATATGTATCTATTACACGACTCGCTGAACCTATGAACCTAAATCTCATCTACTGTGGAGGAGAGTAACTCTACTGCGTATGGCGAACATGCAGATGAGAATGTGACGCTAAATTTGAATTACAAAAACTGAAGCTAAAAACATTGGCCGCGTGAATGATGGCTATTTGAATATGAATTTCAACAAGAAACAAACTTGATCCACAGAAATAGACCTTTTTTTCACCTGGTCTAAGATTGTTTTCAATAAAACTAGTCTGTCAAGATAGGAATCAAATGGTTTAGCCGAATTTTGCTCGTGGCCCATGGCCGGAAACCACCAAAACCTCATTTTAACGGACCAATCAGGCGGCGAATAAGTGAGAAAAAAAAAAGAAAAAGAAACGTGTGAAGATTTTTCTAAATTTTACCTACCCTCATGAAATGGAACCTGGACAAAAAACTGCTTGAAATTTCCCAAATTTTTTTGAAGAAATCTACTCTCCATACGTTTGGGCATTCAAGTTTGGATGCCGGTCAAAATATCTCCCGATTCCAAGGAGTTATGGCACCTCAAACTGACGACCTTTGTTCGTTTTCAGCATTTCTGAGCTTCCAACATTCTTAGTACTCAACTCATTTCTAAAAAGTCTTTAAAACTAACCTGAAACATCACTAATTCCCATAAAGTCGATACAGTGGGACTGGGGACCTTTTCTTGCTTCGCAGATGAGCAAATCTGACATGGTTTCTTTGATTTCCGAAGCATGGCCTAGTTCTAAAATGTGCTAAATTGTATTTTTGAGTAAGAAATTTCAAGGGTACCCACCTCTTTTCGTTTGTTTAAGGCATTCTGTAGTTCTGTGTATGTGCCAGACTGTGCTGGGTCTCCATTTGACGATTTTCTGCCATAAATAATGCAATAAGTCGCAAGATAAATGTTACCTTCTGTGTTTCTTCAGCCAAACTTTCATCCGTGTCATCATCATCATCATCATCATCATAACATTATTTACAGTTGGTTAAAAGAAAGCATAGTTACTGAAAACTAATTTAAACCAACTATTTACAATATACAAAATTATTTACAAATTAAACATCTACATCCTTTGCCATCCCATTCTTTGATCCCCGTTTTAAAACTTCCCAAGGTATCATCACGAATCACGACATGGCGTATGAAGTGATCACGTGGTATGTAACATTTTGACACCTTCCCGCCTCTTCCCCAGGCCTCGCAGAGCGCAGCAAGTGTGGTAATTCGTGATGAAACGGATGAAAGTTTGGCTGAAGAAACACAGAAGGTAACATTTATCTTGCGACTTACTGCATTATTTATGACAGAAAATCGTCAAATGGAGACCAAGCACAGTCTGGCACATACACAGAACTACAGGATGCCTTAAACAAACGAAAAGAGGTGGGTACCCTTGAAAATTCTTACTCAAAAATGCGATTTAGCACATTTTAGAGCTAGACCATGTTTCGGACATCAAAGAAATCATGTCAGATTTGCTCATCTGCGAAGCAAGAAAAGGTCCCCAGTCCCACTGTATCGACTTTATGGGAATTAATGATGTTTCAGGTAAGTTTTAGAAGACTTTTTAGGAATGAGTTGAATACTAAGAATGCTGGAAGCTCAGAAAAGCTGAAAACAAACAAAGGTCGTCAGTTTGAGGTGCCATAACTCCTTGGAATTGGGAGATATTTTGACCGGCATCCGAACTTGAATGCCCAAACGTATGGAGAGTAGATTTCTTCAAAAAAATTCGGGAAATTTCAAGCAGTTTTTGTCCTGGTTCCGTTTTATGAGGGTAGGTAAAATTTAGAAAAATCTTCACAAGTTTCTTTTTTTTTCTTCACTTATTCGCCGTCTGATTGGTCCGTAAAAACGAGGTTTTGGTGGTTTCCGGCCATGGGCCACGAGCAAAATTCGGCTAAAACCAAGGGTGTTAGGACACGAATGTTTTGATTGATTATTTGTTTACCTTGTTTTGATCCCTGTGTCTTGCTTTGTTGTCTTGTTTTCTGTTCTGTTTCGTTTTCAATTGAGCGTGCTTAGGCCCAACCGCTCTCCAAGTTGCTCGAATACGGTCTTTGTGCGCCTTCGCACAAGATAGGTTTTAAAACCGAAAAGCCACAACAGGAAAATCTTATGGGAGGGAAAACACCGCAAAACTCTCACAAAGCCTTTTCGTCCAATGCGCAACACTTTTTGATGACGTCTGCCCGGGCAAACGTCATCAGTCATGTGACAAGTTTTAGATTTTGAATTCGGCTTTCAGGAGGTTTCGACTGGTGGAGGATTTCAGTGCGGGAAATTTTGAGTGGTATCCATATCCAACGCATGATAGCCGCCACAGGTTTCGGCTTTGATGGTCAGATAAACATGGAGAATTTGACAAAATAAGAGTTTGCTAGCTTGCAAGTAGCGAGAGCCATATCATTCACTACCTGCGGCTATGCTCACTACCAAATAGCTAAACTGCGACATGTTTTGGTCTTGCCAGTTTGAAACAGGACCTAGTCACCAAGCCAGTTTGATACAAGGTTCAACGAAGCAAGAGCTTTTGTCTTCCATCGAATCGTGTAGGCCAGGCTCAGGCAGGAATCGTAAGTTACGCTTTTCTTTATCAAAGCAAAGGCCAAAGCGAGGGGCACTTCGCTCATTAGAAAAAGAGTACGAGATTTTTTTCAGAACAAAAGGATTGACACGGATTTTTAATAGATTTTTGTTGAAAACAAAAGGATTTTTGCCAAAGGTGTACGGGATTTTTGGGAGTGAAATGCCCCTCGGGCCAAAGTATGAAGAGCAGAGGGTGAACAGCGTTCTATGTATTTTGCCATAAGAAACTGCTCATTTGACCGGTGATGAAAGTTTCCTAGATTATCAGATTATTACGGCGCAGAGTGCTCTTCAGAATATTTCCTAATGCACATTATCAAGCAGTTTTATTTATTCCATATTTAAGGCAGATTTCCACTCAGTAGAATCTTCCGAGCAGACTGGAAATCTTTTGTTTACGAGAGAAACTGTCGCTTTGAATTTGAATCTGAAGCACATTTCCACTCACAATTATAATTTTCATTCGGTACTTGAGAATTGTACTAACAAAGGCGTGGCTTGCAGTCAAATCTATGGGGCGCCGAAGGGGACAAAAGTATGAACTTCTTTATCTTACATGATTTGCATTTTTTTAGTGTGTTAAATTATTTCTATACTGTATGGATATCTTTTGTGATATGTGATTTTATTATTACTACCTATTTGTTAAATTTTACATTGTGAATTTCCTTTTTTCGACAGCTGACATTTTTTTACAGTCGATATATTTGTTTTCCCTGTGTATGATTTTTATCGTATTATACGTTGCATAATTTTTTCCTGTGCTGGTCCATATTTTTTATCATTCCGTACTCCGATTTTTACAGTGTAAGATTTTTCTATGCGTTGCAGAAATTTTTTTTGCAATGTGTGTTTGTGGTTATTTTTTTAGATATACATTTTATATTTATCATTTCCAACGTTAACTGTATAAGGTATAAAGATGAAGTAGTTTACAAGCATCGTGCTGTACTGGCGGGAAAATGGACCAGCGCATGCGTACTATGCTTTGCTTAGTTCAACGTGGCCAAGGCAAGATGGCATCCAGATTAAGCCCAGAAGAATTGCAGGCAATCACCAACTCCATTGTTTCAAGCCCCCAATTCCAGCAGTCCGTCGAACGAGTTTTAAATGGAACTTCTTCGACTTCACAATCAAACTCTGTGGCAAATGCACAGCGGATTCATCACTCGACACCAGAAGAAGAGATGAGATCTTTGTTTAATCGCAGCCGCTCGGTAAGTATCCCAGCCACCAATAGGCCTAGGCCGGGCCCAGATTCAAGATCAAGGTTTACGGCAAACCGCAATAGGAGATCTGATTCCTCAACTAGTGACAGTGTATCGAGAAACAGATTTCCTGGGTCTGCTTCGAGGTCAGAAAGACCGCCCTACGTGCTGAAAGAAGTGATCCTCTTGGCAAATCCGAATGAAAGGAATGTTGTGAGAGGCCCACGGAAAACAAGGCTGATGGAAGAAGGTAAAATATTTTGCTTCCAAGTAAATTAACAATCAATACATCGAAATTATTGAGGTTTCTCCCAATGTATTGTCTTTCTCAAATCACCTTCAAAATAGCCCTCCAACACCCACCAGACTTGATTCGAATCGAGATTGGAATGATCCGTACAACCCCTGGGGTGGGGGGAGGGGGGGTTGGGGGTAACTTAACTTGTCCATAGTACGGGGTTGTGCCATTTTTTAGGGTACCTTTTTGATGATAGATTCCGGATTTATGGGTAGGTATGGTTTTCAAAAATTTGTTGCATTTTCCAGATTTATGGGTATAGTTTTCTGTAAGAATTCATTTATTGGTGACTACAACTGAAGTTGCACTTGACGAATACTTCCCTTCTCAAATATAAGAATACATTTTGATTCTCTGTTAAATTGTGACCCATGAGCAGTGTCATGACACATTAGTTTATTTCAAACCCGTTGTGTTCCCCCCCTATCGCCCCCTTCCCTTGCTCTAATTGGCCCTCCCATTCCCCCACTCATGCCTATTCAAGGATTTCCGATATCTAATTTCCAAATGGCTATTCTGACTGTTGTTATTTTCTTTTAACCTTTGCGTATCTGTTTTCAAATGTTTGATTACAGAAATGTTTTCTGCCTTTCTTTTCTGCCTACTGACTCCTTTGTTTACGTCAAAGTGTTTTGGGCCTTTTGGAAATGTGCAATGCAAAGGGTTTCTTGAGTTTGCAACTGCAACCACCGGCAACAATGCACCGTTTTTGTAGTTTAGAGATTAAAGTTTATTACCTCAATATTGCTGCGTTCTTCGTTGTGTTCTCTTTGGCCCAATTCTAACCAGTGCTGCTGGAAACTAGAAATCAAATTAAAATGGCTTCTGCGCCTCTGAACTGCAAGATCCCTTCATAGCATTCATCCTCGCTGCCAAGAATATTACTTACGTGTAGACCCCCAGGGGAGGGAGGGGAGAAAGAAGCAATATCGAGGTATAACCTTTGATTTTTAAGCTACAAACATGATACATTATTGCCGGGGTTTGTGAAGAAACGTACTGTATTTCTCAAAACGTCAACTCAAAACAAGTGAGGGCTGCCCTGCCTTCCTTGTTTTTTCCCAGGAACGTTTGCTGAGGACCCCCCATGGAAGCTATCCCCTCGAGGTTTGCTACATAACCATTTAGTAAGTTAGAGTATACGTGAACTGAAGGCAATTTTTTGTCTTAGGTTTCATCGTCAATGATGCTCCTATGAAAAGAACGGCAGATGAGGAAGAACTATATGCTCTGTTTGAGGATTTGTTTGCCGAGAAATTTAGTCTTGTCAACTGGGAGATTGAGGAGAAAAAGTAAGTGTACGCATTGGAGCCGCAGAATTAAAGGCTATAAATCGGCTTCCCGTCCTCTGCACAAAGAAAAGGATTGATCCATGTGTCTGTGTTAATGTAATGAAATTTTCCAATGAAATTGCCCCCAAGTTTAACAGTTTATAGTGCTAGGATATTGCGTCCAGCCAAACAGGGCCGAACAACGCGAAGGTCCAAGCTCAAACTGGAATTTGTTTTTAGCAAAAGTTTTGCAGGATAGAAATGCCTATCTTATCTACAATGCCTGCCTAAAGTCCTTAGAACAATTCGGCCATTTCTTTGTAATCCGCATTGCTAACCATAATGAGCAGGTTCTTCAATCGAATCGAAGATTCTATCACATTTACACGGTAACAATAGTTAAAATAATAACTAATTTCTCATGTCCTTCGTTCCATCAGCATCGTCAACGTGACTTACCAAAGGTGTACTTACCAAAGTTTAACTCAGTCCAATCGTTTCCATAAACAGTACAGTACCAGAAAGCCCAGAAAGCACTCCAAACCCCCTTTGCCAAGCAAATCTAGCTTTATTCCTCATACTTTATGCCAGACTGCTCTATTGTAGATTCAAAGTAATGATGGGGATGGGCAACAGTTTGGTGGAACTACGATTAGCCAATGGACAGACGCTAAATGCAGAGACACTCCATCGGCAGTTTGGAAGTAAAGTTGTTTGGCTTTTACCTACGAAATCTTTACAGGTGATGATGATTTTCATTCACATACCATTTTGCAACTGAACTGCAGATAACTGACAAGGATTAGAATAATACAGGTTGCATGTATTGCCATGATATTAGACTGATTGCATTGTCATAGATTTCACTGTTGATAGACCGATAGACCCTCAAACCCTCAACTGTAACTAGCAAAGCTAAACTCAGTTGAAGTCAGATTTTGAAAAATTCAAATGTTGTTGTTGCTCATTGTTGCGATAACAAAGGCAATTTAGTTAATCAACCAGTACCACAATGTACTAAGTGGTTGCTTCTAGTTGATAGTACTTTGTCCACAAAAAGGACTTATAACTTTTTGGCCTTTTGACTTCAAATATGTAAATTTGAACCCCAGAGTTTACCTTATAGCTAATATTGTGATTTAGACGACACTCTTCATAGCTGAAATATTGTTGCCCTTTTACTTTGGCAGGTATGCAACACGTATGAGTTGTGTGAAAACTGTGGGCAGGCTGTTTCAGTTGATGACACCCAACAACATGCTAACCAATGTAATGGGGGCAGCAGCCAGCAAACGCTAGATGTGTACTTTAGTGAATCTGCTTTGCAACCATCATCTGATTCAAACAATGTCCATACGCAGATGGCACTGCAGGCTATGTTTCCGGCCTCTGCTGAATCCAGAATTTCAGCAGTTCTTGCAACATCAACAGACATTGATGAGGCAGTGGAAAGACTGTCAGGGGATGCTGAGACATCCATTCCAAAATGTGGTGAAGATCTTCTTAAGGAGTTTCGAGGAAAGTGCCTCAGGACAGAGGCAAGCTTGCAACACCTCACAGTGAGAAGAGATCACATTTGGCGGGATGGTGTTTTGTTCTACAAGCTAGCTTTCGGAAAGAAAGAGATGCTGGAGAAACCACTTTCAGTGGAATTTGTGAATGAGGAGGGCGTTGATGGTGGAGCGCTGAAAAGGGAATTTTTTTCAAAATTCTTTGAAGTGATCCGCAAAGATATGTTTGAAGAGGCACCTAATGGTGACCTTATACCGAAGAGGTCTGGTGGAAATTTACAGCTCTTCAAAATTGTTGGGATGGCTATAGGTCACAGCATCCTTCAAGAAGGGCCGGTGTTTCCAGGCCTGGCGCCTTGGTGCTATGCATTGATTGCGGGCAAGGTCGATGATGAAATCATTGCATTAATCTCAAGGCAATCATTTAAAGATTCCATTCCACTCAACGCTGGAACAAACAATTTGCTGAGTCTCTTGAATGCACTAGAATCAGTCAGTTCAAAGGAAGAGGTCGATCAACTGCTTGAAAATTCTGCTGACAGTCCAGCCTACGAGCAGATAATAAATTCGTCTCAGTGGCCGATAGATTGTGTTTTGTCAATGAGCAGCGTTGAAACACTCAAGTCTATGCTGATCTGGGAGGAGCTTGTCGATCGCAGGGAAAACAGATCAAGTCTGTCAGAGAAGGACTTGACTTTGTTGGCTTCCTGCCATTTTTGCAGATGTACCCAGAGATGATATCTCCATACTTCGAGATGAAGATGCTGGAAATGTCTGCCTCAGTCATGATGTCCATCATATCATGGGACGGTGTCAGCGACCACAAGAAGGAGATTGATTGGCTTAAGGAGTATGTGATGGAGTCTGACAGCACTCACTTGATAATGCTTTTGAAATTTGCTACTGGCCTTGGTTCAGTCAATGTCATCAACATGCCAACGATTCACTTGGGGTACACAACGGAGGATAAGATTCTACCAGAATCCATTGCATGCGCAAACACATTTCTAGTGCCACTTGGGAATTCAACGAAAGATGAGTTCTTTCGCAGTGTTACAACAGCATTGGAACTTGGCTTTGAAGGATACGGGAACTTATAGTCACATTGTTTTTATCGTTCGAATTTTGTTCGCTTATCTAGCAGCTTTTGAAAGGCTCAACTATCCTTTGAGATGCTGCATGGTCATTTTAGACAATGACTACAATCCGAGAAGCCAGATTCAAGGAAAATTTCGAATTCCCGATTCCTCTTCGTGAGAAAAACAATCGCCATCATTTTCCAATCAACATTTTGTGAGAACTCAACGTAGCGATGGATTTGAATTCAACTAGGGAAATTTTTTGTTTGCAAAATGACTGATCTCTGTTTCTCATTCAAATCTCATTTTCCAAAGCAAATTTGGAGCCCGGGGGGGGGGGGGGGTACATGACTTGCGGATGGACTGGGGTCTGCCGCCCGGTTTTCAGAAAGTTACCCTCTTCTAATTACCGAAACTTGCTGCCATACCCACTTTTATGATGAATTTTGGTGAAAAACAACCCATTTTTGGCTATTTTTCGCCAATTTCTGGAAAACACACCCATGTTTATGGCAAATCTGCCGAAAAAGGGACCCTTGTCTAGAGAATTTTGGGCCCAAAAACCCACCCATATGAGCGGCACATACACGTACCCTCAACATGTTATGTAACCCCCCCCCCCCCCGGGATTTGGAGTCAGTTTTTTCACATCTTCTGAAAGATTCACGGGAAAAAGAGGCGATTTTCCGAGAAATTAACAAATTTCAACATTTTGAAACTGTTTTTTTTTTTGACAGTAGACATACCTCAAACTGACCAAGCAACATCTCAAAAAGTAGCAGAGCCTTTCAACTTTATGCTGATAACTTGTTTGTAATCATAGCATTGGCTTCATGAAACTATGTGCAATGTACCGGGTGTCCCAAAGAAAGGTAACAGATTTGATAAGGGCTAGCGCTAAGGATTTAGTTTGAATCAATCGGAAAAAACCTTTAAACTAATCCTCGATAGCTAACTTGAAGATAGACACCTTGTTTGTTGATATTGGAGCATTGAGAGTAGACATTTTTATCTTGAAAGTCCAGATTTGCCTTCACCTCCAAAGCAGAGCTTTTAGGCTTTGGCCTAAACTACAAACGCGCTGTTGTGGGGAATCTCCTCAAGGATAGGCGCAATTTAGAAAGTCCGATCACGCTAGTCATGATCAAATCTGTTACCTTTTTCCTGGACACCCAGTAGCTCGCTAAGGTTTTTTTCGGTCACCCGGTATATGATTGCAATGAGGAGTCTGAAGGGCCTGGCCTAATACACAACATCAGCCAAGGTTTATTCTACTAATTTCAAGTTATGAAATCTAATGATGTTTCAGTATCCAAGGATGTTTCACTACTATTGGGATTCATGGCACAAGTTTTCTTGGCACGAAATATGTTAAAGAAATCAAAAGTTGTCTTGTCAAGAAAGCGGTCACTTGGCTTGAAATGGGTGTACGCAAACTTTAGCCGATTAGAACCATAGTCCCACTAGAGAAATCTGAAGAAACAAAGGGAACATTTATAAAAAAGATGCAGCGTTCATTGCGAGCTGAACTTGCAACAAGTCTTCTTTTTCGTACGTCACTCGAATTAACTGATACTGCCTGCACAGCGTACATGTAAACTTCGATGCTAATATATATTCTATCGGTGGCGTTGTTGTCAAAATAGGCTGTTTTAGCAAGAAGACGCGAATCAAGAAGACGCCAGCATAATTGTATTGTTCGGGGATGTAAATTACAAAGTGAAATCAACTTCGAAACTTTTTGCGAGTCTCGAGAGACGCATTGTACGTTCTATTCTGAAACTGACAACCTGAAAAGTGTACTTTTGAAGGCCGCACTGCAAAAATAGGACGTCGAGAAGGGAAGCAAAATGCAACATGAGCACATTCACAAATGATGGAAATGCGAGAATGCAAAGCATTCTTAGGGAATTTGTCTGTCTGTGAGCAGCTTTCTGGGAGGGAAAAGCCTGGAAAATTAGAATGCTCTAAAAACATTCAAAAGTAGCTGCGTTTCAAAGACGTCCGCGTCTTGCTGCTAAAACAGCCTAATAAAAGAGACGAGACGAGAACAGGCTATGGCAGACAAAGCTGACAATGGATTCTTTTAAAGTAGCAACGGAATATTGTCATCTGGTTTCACGGTTTTATTTTTTGTTTTAAAGCTTCCTTCAACAAGTTATAACTTTCCTATGCAAGCATTTGTCGTATAGCAGTGACTATTCGCACGTATTGCTGTATATATTCATCAGTGTTGCTTGCCATATTTTGATTGATTATTGCGCCAAGTTGTATCTCTTCTCCTTCTGTTAGCTGCACATCTATTTCAGGTACTGAAATTTCATTTTCGTCATCTACATATCGTTGCCGGCCACCATCTTCTATGCCAAATGTAGTCAGATCGTAATCAACTAGATCAATGAAGCTCTGCTGGTCGGTATTTTCATATTCGGACATGCCGAGATACCACAGCTGATGTGGCGACATGTTTCGTGCGCTGCTGATGGGATGCTCATTCCAATCCGCCTGTAATTCGTGCAAGGCATCGTTGATAGGTTTTAGAAAAACGAAATGAAGACCATAAAGGTCGACTTCATTGATTGGATCGAGCAATCCCTCTTCTTCTAGAAAGTAAAAAATCCCTTGAAACCGTTGCACAACTGTACGCCTAACATCTAGCCATAGCCTTTCTATTCGTTGATTATGTACTGACGACCCTGTGATGAAACTGCCACGATTCAGTCCTCTGTTATACAGCATAAAGCGGGCGACATCTACATTTTCTACCCCCATATCAGCACGGACACGTGACGGAAGGCCGTGGTCTTGAACAGCTTGCTGGAACAATCCTAGGACAGTTGAAGCTCTGTTGTTGGCACTGCAGTGAAGGTAAACAATTTTGCGGCTGTATCCGTCTATTCCTCCATGTATGACAAAACGCCATCGGATCAATTTATGGTGGCCATCTATGTGCCTGTAAGAGAAAATTTTGGAAGTTTAATTTGAGTTCAAAAGGAGGGGTACCAGGGTTGGCGTTCCTGCGAAAAAGTGCCAATTTCGTAAATGAATACACAGACAACGCTACTAGCCGCAAGATGTATTTCGACTGCAACTGCCTTCACTAATTTTTTAGTGCTATCCCAAATTTTCTGCATGCCAAACCAAGATATTGCAAGAATGATTTAGCAAAGAAGAAGCGTTTTACATCCATCATCATCCATAACTTCAAATTCAGTGAGCTCATACAGCGATTCCTAAAACTGGCCTTTGAAAGTGTCTCAGTTGTCTTATATAAAACTTTACTGCTGCAAAGGTGGAGGTGTGACTTTGATTGGATGAATCGAAAAACTATAGTGACAGCATCAAAGTGCTAATATGTCGATATCAGTGATTCATTGAAACCATTTTAAAAGTCCCTACGTGTGCATGTAACTTACCAAAGCATATTTGGGCATGGTACATTATATGCCCTTCTTATTACAGCAAAAGTTCTCCTTAATGCTCTGTTTATGGGATCCACTTCGGCGATCGCTTCACGCACACGTCGTCGTTGAACAAATATGCCCCTTGATCGTAATGACCCAATGATGAATGTTTCACCGGCATCTGGCAAAGTATCCAAGACTGTTTTTATTGTGTCACATAGTTCTTGGAATGAAATAGTAGAGAATGTGTTTCTTGGTCCAATAACGTCTGAAAGCTCCATCCCAAACTCTACTCTCCTTCTTCTAAGTGTTTTTACTGAAACACCTAACCGTCGAGCTACCACTTTCCAACTGCGGAAAACGTCATATTCACGCATTATATTTTCCTTAGTTACATTAAGCCGTGGTCGACCTTGCATCGATTCTCCTGCGGAGGGCTGTTGAGTATAACTCCCGTTACCCTCACGGCTAAACAAAGTTAAACGCGATGTCCCAAAGAGAAGTGCATTGATCTCGCTGTAAATGACGAAAGCCTCTTCATCTAATATGCAAAGTGAATGAAAAATTTCATTTTGACCAAGATCTTCCTCTATTCTCTGCATCAACACAGTCAAAACCTGCAGGGAGTTCTCCAAACGGGCGTGCCAGTGTTCAAGTGCATTCAAGTTCCCAGAAAATAGGCTTCTTCTGGCCTGTTCAATGTCTAAAGGCAAGCCAACTATGATTTCCGTCACTGTCGCCATCTTGCCTTGGCCACGTTGAACTAAGCAAAGCATGGTACGCATGCGCTGGTCCATTTTCCCGCCAGTACGGCACGATGCTTGTAAACTACTTCATCTTTGTACCTTATACAGTTAACGTTGGAAATGATAAATATAAAATGTATATCTAAAAAAATAACCACAAACACACATTGCAAAAAAAATTTCTGCAACGCATAGAAAAATCTTACACCGTAAAAATCGGAGTACGGAATGATAAAAAATATGGACCAGCACAGGAAAAAAATTATGCAACGTATAATACGATAAAAATCATACACAGGGAAAACAAATATATCGACTGTAAAAAAAATGTCAGCTGTCGAAAAAAGGAAATTCACAATGTAAAATTTAACAAATAGGTAGTAATAATAAAATCACATATCACAAAAGATATCCATACAGTATAGAAATAATTTAACACACTAAAAAAATGCAAATCATGTAAGATAAAGAAGTTCATACTTTTGTCCCCTTCGGCGCACAGCTGTGGTTTTGCAAGATGGAAACCCCCTGAAATGTTGTGAGCGGAAGTGGTTTCGCTATTGTCTTTTCTCCTCCGCTCAACCGTCACTGTGAAGCCAAAATGTGTTGCGCATTCGACGATGGAAAACAATAGAAGTTTGCGGTGGTTTCCCTCCCATAAGATTTTCCTGTTGTGGCTTTTCGGTTTTAAAACCTATCTTGTGCGAAGGCGCACTAAGACACAGAAATACAAGGGAGCTGTATTCGAACAACTTGGAGAGCGGTTGGGCCTAAGCACGCTCAGTTGAAAACGAAACAGAACAGAAAACAAGACAACAAAAGAAGACACAGGGATCAAAACAAGGTAAACAAATAATCAATCAAAACATTCGTGTCGTAACACCCTTGCTAAAACATTTGATTCCTATCTTTCAGCCATGAAAACCAAGCTGAAGGCCACACCTATCGACAGAATATTAGCGACTGTGAAACAGCTTTGAGCCTGAGGTTAAGCAAGCACCCTATGCTTTTAAACATCGACTTTAAAGCTTGATCGTGGGTGGCGGGATGCGGTTTGATTGGACTGGGGTCAGTCCGATTCTTTGCCTGGCATGAGGTGCTGTAACGTGGTGTCGTGTTTAGAGTGGGCGTGGGGTCCGATTTGCTCTTGTCTGGTCTGATTGTATCCTGCCACTCGTGGTATGATAATTATGTAATTATGTTTTGATTTCAATTTTGCTTTTAGCTTTGTAATTCAATTATTTATTTTCGTTTGTAGATTATTTTACTTGTAAATTGTAGATTTTAAATTTTTCACGGCCCCTTGAAAAGCGGCCTTTGCCGACGGGGTTACCGTGCATAAAGCACAAAAAATGAATGAATGAAAAAATGAAAATGGCTTCGTCTCTCAGCAGCACAAAATAGCAAATGTCAGCCTTATTCATCAAAAGTTCTCTTGCTTTCGCTTCCAATGATGCACCGATCGCCTTCATCTAAACAAGACTTTGAATTACGAAAAAGAGGCTGAAGGTCTCGTCCACGTTTACCAACAACTTTCGAACTCAGCACCCAAAAATTGACAAAATGCACATCGTCCCATAAATTTCCCCATCGGGGGATTATTCCCGTATTCTCCGTCTGGCGTATACCGGATTACCCCCGAGAGAAAATGCTCAGGCAAGGACATGGGTGAATCATTTGAAGTTGAACTCTAAAGAGGAAGAAAACCATGAAGAGCAATTTTATTCACTGCGTTTCCTCTAGAACTTTTGGCTGTTGCTGTTGCAAGGTGCACACAATGCAAAAAGAAGTGTACCACACCTAGTATCCGGAAAATGCCTTCCCCGGTAATAAACTCTGATTAAATGAATTCGAACCAACTATCTACAATGGAAAAATTTACAATAATAGAAAGAAAATAAGTCTATTTACATCGATGTGCTGTTCGCGGAGGGATTTCCAGAAGTATTTAATCTAGCAACGGTTTTTGTTTGTGCAATTTTCATCTTTCCATTCCCTTATCGATTCTTTGCAACATACAACAGATGGCGAGCTTTTTATAGTGTCAGGTAATCTGTTCCAGAGCATGCTACCTCTAAAGGTCAATTAACTAGTCCCAAAAGTTGTCGTTTGCACTTCTGGCAGCATCAGTAGTAAACCTGATCTTACATTATACGTATCATCATCATCATCCATCAACTTTGAAGCATATAGTTGGTAAAACACTCACCTTTGCTCTTGCTATCTGATTTCAAGTCATCAAAATATTCCCCTGCAGGATAAAAGATGAAATTGAACGGGTTGACTGGAGAAAAAGATCGTAACATTTTTACTACGAAGCAATGCCTACGGGTGAGAAATATCATCTGCACATTTATTGCCATAGATGGGATTGAAACTCTTCAGTATTTGCACGATAACGTGTTTCTTATAACTCCTGAACTAGGTGAAATTCTAAAGAGCAAGCCATGCAACATACGATACTCGAATTTCCCACTGACTACACAGACAGCACTATACGCAGAAAGAAGATCTCTAGAGCTACAGGCCCCTAAAATATGCTAAATATGGGGATACATTAAGAAATATGTATCTCAGATTGTGCAACCAGATTTCAGTTATTGTTGCTCTGTTTGGAGATATTCTGGGGCAACAAATAAGAAAACCTTATAGAAATTACAGAACAGAGCTGCTAGAATTGTTACAAGTAGCTCTTTTGACACTCCAGCTGCTCCTCTACTTCAGAGGCTTGGATGGCCGTCAATTGACATATTGATCAATCGAAAAACAAATACAGTAGTGTCCCGCATATAAGAAACATGAATTTAAGAAACACCAGACCTTGACCTTTGAAATAATACCCCCTCTTATGAGAAACTAGTGCAGGCCTGAGAAAGGCTTGTTTCTTATTCAAAAACTATGTATATATTAGAATTTTGAAAACCATGATGAATTCTGTTTTGCAGTTGAATCAGAACAGTAATTTTGCATGTAAATGAAGCAAAAAGCACCTTCCTTTTGCGGTAGATTTTATATTTTTGTGGTAGTGAAAATTACAAATACAAAACAAAATAGTGTGTTTTATATGAAAATCATACAGCTTGTGTCTGAGTAGTTCATTGATAGTACAAAATTTTTCTAATAAGAAACTTAAGAGACTTCACCCTGATTGGAAGTTTATATCTCATTTTATAAGAAACACATCAGACCTGAAATTAAAAGCGTTGTTTCTTATATGCGGGACACTACTGTATAATGACAGATAAATGTTTGAATGACCTCGCACCAGCATGCAGCTCAAATCTTTACTGGTTGCTGAGGCACACGGAAGTCATCCAATTTCACTGTATTCAGCCAATCAAATGCCCCTTTCCAACCACGTGATACCGAATTATCCGTTTGAGGTCAATTGTTGAGTAACCTCACGAAAGTTGAAATGGCTACTAAGTTAAAATAACTACATGGAATTTTCTTTGATAAATCAGTAGAAGAGATGCCCCTCTACTGTTTGCAGCGTGTTTGGAAAAATATCTCATTTAGAGCGAAAATTACAGGCATTTTTCGGTCGAATGATATTGATATTTGTTCAAACAGCAATAATAGTCGCTACAAAAAAAACAGTATATAAATCTCGGCGATTATGGATATGGCCCTAAGCAATAACCCAAGCACTGTCCCTTCAATTACATCTCAAAGTCGCAGGTGGTTTTCAGCGATTTCTGCCAAAGAAGTGATCTAGGCCTAACGTTTTTACCGATTAAAACTCATTCGTTGCCCCCTCCCCCCCATAAGTGCTTAGTTTGTCTTCTTGAGCCAAATGATTCGCTTCCCAATGACGCAAGGATCAATTTTACTTCATTTGCCATCTAAATGTCTCAAACTTTCGTCTAAAACACCCATTCTTGAGCAACTTTCAGCAAATTTGTCTCGTTCTATATTTTCTCTGCAAGCGCCAGTAATCTTCTCAAAAACATCGCATCGACTAGAATGATGAAAATCGTCGTAGTTTCGCTCCTTGATTGGTTAATAATCGCTACAACTACGACTCATAATCAAACTAATCAAAAGTTCGGCCAGAGATTGATGAACCTCGCTTTGATGCCGGAAGACATGAGCTTAGGCAACAGGACGGAAAATTGTCTACGCATGCGTGAAAAAACCGCGTCAGCACACAAGGAACCAAGAGACAAGAGAAGAAAGGATGAAGGCTGAAGAAGGCTGGTGTTGCCGTCGTTGTGAACGATGGAGGGCAATGGAGTTTGGTACGTACAAATTATTGGATATTATCCTTGTCTGATGTTGCTACTTTTTCTCATGTTAGGAAAAAGATGTGATAAAACCTGATTAATTTGGCTTAATCCACAGCATCTTACAACAGCAGAGAAGCACGCTACAAGGCCTAATGCTTAGGCCCATCACAATCATGTGCACTTGATCATTCAACAGTCATCCTGATCATTCAACGTTCGATATTCGTCAGATTTTCGGTGAAAATCTTGAAGGTGATCCCCCAGATTTGGTAGCGCCTTGTCGCTCTGTTACGTAACAAGACGCAAAAAAAATCCGGGGAACTTTTCATCGAAAATCTGACGAATATCGAACGTCGGTTGGACAGGTTAACGAGACCGAGCTTCGTTAGATTTCAAACTGCCGTGGAGATATGTTTTATTTCGCGTTTGTTTCAGATCATTTCACGGAGGAAAGTGAGAACAAATGCATTGAGTACAAAGCTTAAAAGTTGGGGAACATTTTGATGCAAAGAACTGGGCGTTTGATGCAAAATTTGCCAAGATAGAGCGAGGACAAAACTGTTGTTAGATTTTCGCAGGTAAACAAGCTGCATTCCTTGTTACTATTATAACAGGATACAACGCAACGAACACAGGCAATAACGTTGCGTCATTGCACTACAACAACAGCAACAGGACCGATGTTGCCATGCCGGCAGGATGTTGCGATGATGCTGAAGCAAGAAGAAAGACAGAGAAAAACGGTCAACCATTCAACGGTACGAATTTCATTTTACTTCAATTCAAAGAACAAGTAGGTTTACTTATTTTGCGGTTAGAAAAACAACGCAGCATAGATTGCCTCAGTTAAAGTTAGGCCCCACAATATACGCGATTGGGCCTCCTGTGATTCGTTCAGGTAAAAATTTTATAGCAGATATAAAATATTGTGTCATTTAGGCCCATTTGTGGTATTTTCTGTGATTTTCCGTTATGGAATGTACATTTTGTTTCTAGGTGCTTTTACCAAGGGTGTTAGGACTCGGATGTTTTGAATGATTATTTGTTTACCTTGTTTTGATCCCTGCGTCTTGTTTTGTTGTCTTATTTTCTGTTCTGTTTCGTTTTCAACTGAGCTTGGTAGGCCCAACCGCTCTCAAGTTGTTCGAATAGAGCTCCCTTGTATTTCTGTGTCTTAGTGCGCCTTCGCACAAGATAGGTTTTAAAACCGAAAAGCCACAACAGGAAAATCTTATGGGAGGGAAACCACCGCAAACTTCTATTGTTTTCCATCGTCGAATGCGCAACACATTTTGGCTGCACAGTGACGGTTGAGCGGAGGAGAAAAGACAATAGTGAAACCACTTCCGCTCACAACTTTTCAGGGGGTTTCCACCTTGCAAAACCACAGCTGTGCTGATTCGACTGCAAGCCACGCCTTTCTTTGTACCAATTCTCAAGTACTGAATGAAAATTATAATTATGAGTGGAAATGTGCTTCAGATTCAAATTCAAAGCGACAGTTTCTCTCGTAAACAAAAGATTTCCAGTCCGCTCGGAAGATCCTACTGACTGGAAATCTGCCTTTAAAATGGGATAAATAAAACTGCTTGATGATGTGCGTTAGGAAATATTCTGAAGAGCCCTCTGAGCCGTAAAAATCTGATAATCCAGGAAACTTTCATCACCGGTCAAATGAGCAGTTTCTTATGGAAAAATACATAGAACGCTGTTCACACTCTGCTCTTCATACTTTGACCTTTGCTTTGATAAAGAAAAGCGTAACTTACGATTTCTGCCTGAGCCTGGCATACACGATTCGATGGAAGACAAAAGCTCTTGCTTCGTTGAACCTTGTATCAAACTGGCTTGGTGACTAGGTCCTGTTTCAAACTGGCAAGGCCATAAACTGCGACATGTTTAAAACATGTCGCAGTTTAGCTATTTGGTAGTGAACATGGTCGTAGGTAGTGAATGATATGGCTCTCGCTGCTTGCAAGCTAGCAAACTCATATTTCGTCAAATTCTCCATGTTATCTGACCATCAAAGCCGAAACCTGTAGTGCCTATCATGCGTTGCCTGCGTTGGATATGGATACCACTCAACTCGAAATTTCCCGCACTGAAATTCTCCACCAGTTGAAACCTCCTGAAAGCCGAATTCAAAATCTAAAACTTGTCACATGACTGATGACGTTTGCCTGGGCAGACGTCATCAAAAAGTGTTGCGCATTGGACGAAAAGGCTTTGTGAGAGTTGTGCGGTGTTTTCCCTCCCATAAGATTTCCTGTTGTGGCTTTTCGGTTTTAAAACCTATCTTGTGCGAAGGCGCACTAAGACACAGAAATACAAGGGAGCTCTATTCGAAAAAGTTGAGAGCGGTTGGGCCTACCAAGCTCAGTTGAAATTGAAACAGAACAGAAAACAAGACAACAAAACAAGACACAGGGATCAAAACAAGGTAAACAAATAATCATTCAAAACATCCGTGTCCTAACACCCTTGCTTCTACTGCATAATTTTGGTTTTCACTGCACAATTGTAATAGGGAAGGTTTGAATTGTAAATAAAAAGAGGAATTATTTCATTATTTAACAAGCACATTAAGATTTAAGTGGGTCCAACTTGGTTTATGAAAATCAAGCCGACTAGCATTTTATATCTATGACTTTGGGTACACTAGGCCCTAGTCCAAACTCACCATTCGATCTATCAACTATAGTTCATTTCATTTATGTTTGGAACAAGAGCTTCTTCTTGGTTTGGTACATAGATAGCCTGACTCTTACAACCCTGAGCTTGACACTTCACAATGCCTTCTGTCTAGCTTGGACTAAGGCTGGTACAAATTTGATGAACATCCAGACAAAGATGCCATTGACATTTGATGACAACAATTTTTGTTGCGGCTGTGACGATTGCTTTTTCCAAAGTTTCCTATGAACTTGTTCCACAAACTCTAAGTTTGATTTTTATCAGAGAGGTTTGCTTTTCAAGTCGCAGTTTTAATCTTGTCAGTTGCAGATAGTTTTCAGACAATGTTTTTCAGCATGTGCGACCCTGAAATCAGTTTCAAAGTTAACCGAAAATAAATGTGCATTTTCTTGGAATTTTATATTTAGCAGCAGGCACAAACTAAAGAAAAATTGATGTGATAAACATAGAGCCTATGTAGTCACTATAAATTCAAACGATTTATGATAACCATATAGTTTTTGTGACTGCCCAGAAAATGTGATGAAGCAAAAATTTAAGGCTTCCGAGATCTCTTATAAATCAAACTAAAATTGCTCCTTTCTGATGACTTGTGAAACAAAAATTTCGTTGATAGACCAAAAACCCAGGGGAAGGGGTGCTCCAATATCTGGTCATATTGGCATTCATGGTAGTTTTTGTCAGAACATTCAGGGAACTTTTATAATTCTATTGTGAATTTTCTGGCACCAGGGATCATCATTTATTGAGGTACTGTTCTACTATAATTCTGATACTGTTCTTCTTATGTGACTTTGATGTTAGGCAATGAGTCTTAGCAATGCTTTGTTTTATGTTAAACAAAAATACTTCAGGGGTTTCGCAGTGAAAAATGTTACTGGAAACATGATTTGTACTCAAGGATTGGGTGTCAAAATCTTCGACAAATTCTAGGACTTAATCATAACTGAAATCCTTCTGCCACTCACCACACCTACTATAACCTGAAAGTGCAGTTTCCACGATCGGAAGTTGTACTTCCAGCTGGAGCTCTGTATCCCAAAAGTCATAGAGGTCAAGCTTGGTTTTCCAAGCCCAAATTAAACCCATGGACCATTCAAGTCACTGAAATCTTAAAAAAAATCTTAATATGCTTGTTAAATGATGAAATAATTCCTATTTCTTTACAATTTAAACCTTTGCTATTACAACCGTGCAATGAAAACCAAAAATTATGCAGAAGAAGAACCTGGAAACAAAATGTACATTCAATAATGGAAAATCACAGAAAATACCACAAATGGGCCTAAATGACACAATTTTTTATATCTGCTATAAAATTTTTACCTGAACGAATCTGAACGAACCCTTTGGCAGAAATCTTCATCTATACCTAAAGTTTAGAGGGAAGTGAGTTTTTAAGACTCTTTTTTCCTCATATTCTCTTTTTTCCTCATTTCAAGAATTTCACGGGTCTCGTGCTGTTTTACTGCTAAAAACACTCCTTGAAAAATGTGTGCCAAATAAAGACATAAATCGACGTAAATTCATAAAACTCATACCTTGTTTAATTGTGCAGACATTGAGCTTTAATATAAAAAAAGTTTATCGAAATCGGATGAATACAACTGGAGAAGTGAAAATTTGAAATATTTGGTTTAGGCCTATTTCAAAAGTGATAGACCGGAAACGTAAACAAAAACATGACATAAAAATTTTAGTCAACTTCAAACTGCAACTTCTCTGCACTCGTTGGTCCGATTTAAATACGGATTTTTGTTCTGAATAGCTCAGAGTGTCCTCTTTAAGATGAGCTTGACGGTTTTTGCATTTGAAAGGCTTTTTGCTTTGACGTTTATTCCATGCTCTGGATCATTGTGCTCACCTCACTACTCTCAATCTATCAAACTTCAACCACACAAGGAAGAAATGGTTGGTCTTGGTGCACTCTGGCACAACAGAAATTTTGGTGATGCATGCCTGAACACCATTAATTTTGATCAGATAATTCAGGATGATTTCCACCTAGTGTTATCAAGGTTTTGTGTTCTCAAACATATAAGAAAGCTATCAGAAAGTTTTGGTAGCAAATTTCCTAAAATTTAGGAAACTACGTACCAGCCCCTGACCCCCCCCCCCCCCCCCAACCTCAGTTTCTTATAAAAACTGAGTGTACCTTATACTGTATCAGGTGTATCAAACATTTTTAGCATCTTTTCTTTACCTTTAGGAGATGTGTGTTGGCAACAGCTAGTTCTCAAGTTAGCTTCTCCCTGCACCCACTTAAAGTGACAAGAACCAAATAAGGCAAGATCAATTCAAAAATAATGGATGCTTCATTTTGTGAACTTACCAACCTTTTTGGACAGACAATCAATATGAGATCATGCCTTCTGGCAAGCTGTTATTTTTTACAGAACTGTACACACAGTAATGCAGGACAGTTGACAAATTTATTTTCAATAGTCACACACTTACTGTAATTTCTTATTGTTTCATCCTGCCTTTACAAATGCTATAATGTTGCTGACCCTGACTGAGGTAGACGAGGCAGCAACTTTTTTATTACTTAATAATTGTCTTATTCATTCTGTAACCAAGTCATTTTGAAAATTGCTGTGTTGAATTAGTAGCACTTCTTTTTGTTTTGCACCATTTTTCAAAAAAACAGTTCCAAACTCTGATTCATTAAACTGCTTCTTCTAACATGTTAGGAATTTTTGATGATTCTACTTCAAGCTAAAAATTGACTTAAAATGAGGGTATTAAGTTTCTGGATCAAAACAGGCTCTATCAAAATAAAGCCGGATCTCCACTAGGCGGAAAAATGTCGAGCTGCGAAAAGTAGAACGTATTCCTACCATTCGAGGCTCGAAATTTTTCCGCGGCGACAATTCGATCAGCCAATCAGATTGCCGGAAATTTTTCCACCGCGACATTTTTCCGCCTAGTGGAGATCCGGCTTAAAGCTTGTGCACAGCTGTGCCATTTCAATTGTTAAGCTGGCTGTGCTCAACATTAATACTTTGCTATGTTTTGTGTCAGGGGTGGTGCTGGCCCTGAAAAAAATGTGGGGTGGGCAAGGAATGTAATTAATAGCCATACAATATATCTATGCTTGCCTTTGATGATGGGTAGCCATCCCTCTCCCGCATATCTCATTACCCTTTAGGCCATCCCAGTAGTCACCGATGCAAAGCTGGATCAATTCATTTGGCAACTCCATTGATGAGCCCAGACATTTTGAATGGGAAGAAATTCTTGCTGTATCATTGACATTAAAACTTGCCTAAACTGAGTTTGAAAAGACTCCAAGAAAACTTCGGGAGACATCCCAAGATGACGACCAGCGATCACTTCCCGCCAAATTCAGGTAACAACAGCAGCCGCAGCTGCAATGCAGTGCGAAAAGTACGGGACCTTATTTTGCTGCTTTAGCGCAAGCGTAGACTATTTTCCGTCCTGTTAGCTCAGGCCCATTCTACACGATCACAACTCACCAATTCTAAAACGCCTGAAATTTGTATTTCATTGCGGTTGTAAAGAAAACCAAACCAACCTGAGTCAAGATGAGTACTTCTTCCGTGTACTGCTTGAAGATTCCTTCACGTTGACATTGGAAGTCTGCTTTTAAAAGCCAAATCATTTTTCAGATGTCACCACAGTAATCGACAGCGATCCTTGCACGTTTCGCCACATTTGAAGTTTCTTCACACGTTTCGCCACATAAAATCCTTGCAAATGATTTCCATTGATTTATAGTGTTGTATTTATTTTTGAACTTTTTGTCTTTTTCAACGAAATCATGTAATTGCGTAGTGAATTCTGTGCTGGTGTTTCAGGGTGGGATCGTAGAACATGTCCAAATACTTTCCATCTATTTTGCAGCATAGAGCTCAAATCTTTAAAAAGACGGGTGTAAAATTCTTTTACGTTTTTCTTTGAATCAAAGTGCTTGAAAGGAACTTTGGGCAATTTGCTGTAAATCTGCCGTGGCAATTTTTTGATATCGTGATTAGCTTTAAAATGGCGGCATTTATTGATTTTGAGGTTGTGACGTCATCAAATTTCTAAATCCCTAACCAGAAGAGCTACAAATTTCTGCTTGCAATCATATTGTAGACCTTCATAAACTATGGTTTTCTTGAAGATCGTGTCAATTTTCCTCACGTAATTTAAGGGTTACGGTGATTTCAATTTTCTCAAAATTTTTGATGGATTTTTACAAAAATAATCAAAATGCCGCCATTTTGAAAATAATCAAGATATTAAAGAATTGCCACGGCAGATTTACAGCAAATTACCCAAAGTTTCTTTGAAATCATTCAATTCATGGAAAAATTTGACACAATTTCACACCCACCTTTTTTAAGATTTGAAAGATTTGAGCTCTATGCTCTATTTTGCAATATTTCCAAGGACAGCATTTCTTCGCCTGCTGTCCATTTGAATGAATTGTATCGAATCGCATTGTCTGTAGCACGAAACCTATCGATGCGACGTTTTTGAGGAGATTACTGGCGCTTGCAGAGAAAATATGTAACGAGACAAATTTGCAGGAAGTTGCTCAAGACTGGGTGTTTTAAACGAACCTTGGAGACATTTAATGGGAAAATGAAGTGATAATTGATCCTCACGTCGTCGGTAAGTGAATCATTTAGCTAAAAAATACAAACTAAGCCCTTTTGGGGGGCAACGAATGAGTTTGAATTGGTAAGAACTCCAGGCTCAAATCACAAGTCTGGCAGTAGTCGCTGAAAATCACCTGCGATTGAGATGTAATTGAAGGGACAGTGCTTGGGTTATTGCTTAGGAAAATATCCATAATCGCTGAGATATTTATCCTTAAATCTCATTTGTAGCGACATTCATCCATGTTTAAACGAATATCACTGTTCTTCGGCCGGAAAACGACTGTAATCTCCGCTCTAAATGAGATATTTTTCGAAGCACAAAACAAATTGTAGAGGGGCATCCCTTCTCCAGATTTATCAAAGAAAATTCCATGTAATCATTGTAGCTTAGTAGCCATTTCAACTTTCGTGAGGGTGCTGAAGAATTCACTTCGAGAGGCCAATTTGGGATCACGTGGTTGGAAAGGGGCTCTTTGATTGGCTGATTACCGTGAAAAAAGATGATTTATGAGTGCTTCAGCAACCAGTAAGGATTTGAGCTGTATGCTCCTCGCACCTGAAACCCTAGGCCAGAATAGAGCTGCAAGAATAACTACAAATAGTCCTTACGATGCTTCTACTGCCCCTCTGCTCCAAAATCTTGGCTGGCCATCAATAAAAGATCTTATCAGAAAAGAAACAGCAACGCTGACCTATAAGGCATTGAACTCACTTGCTCCTCAATATTTAGGGGAACTTTTCAGTAAATACTCAGAGGGCAGTGATCGCATTCTTCGCTCTAGCGAAACAAACTTGCAGATACCTCTGCTAAGAACAAGCACAGGCCAAAAAGCATTTTCTTATCGTGGAGCAAAATTATGGAATGAGCTGAACAAGGAAACTAAACTGGCATCGTCCCTGGCTACCTTTAAAAAATTTACATTAGAGGTACATTATATTTTCATTTTTAGTTTTATCATGCTCTTTTGTACACTGTATTAGAGTACTATCGCCTTTATCAGACCACTTTTCAGAAAACTAAGATTTTCAGAGAGGTCAAAGAAGTTCTGGAAGGGAACTCACCTTGAATAGGCTTCTCAACTCTTGCTAAAAAAGCTCAAAGTGAGATCTGTACCATTCCTTTCCTTGTTGTCATGCTGGAGCCACACAAATACGGACAGGTCTGAAAAGCACAAATTAGGCCGTATCGCCCTTGCCCACGGCAGAAGAACGGTGAAATTAGCACATTAAAAACTTTTCAAGGCTGTAGTCAGTTCGCCAAAGTATTTTTATTTTCCTAGAAAGCCAGAAAGTTACATGGAAAATTCTAATTCTATTGAGAATGATTTCAAAATATTGTTAATTTCACTCCCGCTTTTAACTCTCTTATCCTTGACCTCAGTCATCTCTAACCACGCGATGCGTCAATACTTAGTCTACAAAATTAAAGGGTTTCACGCGGTGGACACACATGGGCGGCATAATGTCAGTTACAGTGCTCTTCCAAAAGGTGCCTTGGGTCTCGCAATTTGTGTGCGATTCTCAAAATTTCTTTGGATGTGAAACGAGAAGAGTTGGAAGAAACATTCCTTAAGACTATTCAATTTTAACTGAAAGACATATTGCGAAACGACACAAAATAGACATGGTGTGTGGAAACATCGAAAGAAATGTGAATTGTACTTACACCATCGTTGCAGGTATTTCAACTTCAAAACTTTATTGCAAGTCTTCTGAGCAAAACAAAACAGCGAAAATAAAAGAGATGACATTAGCAAACAACTTTCGCGCGCTTTTTTGGAAAAGCTAGGCCCAAGCTCCCTTTGATTTTAACATTTTATTCAAGGCCGTTGCATAACACGGAATCGATGGTGGTCTGACAGGGGCGATATTACTATATATAATTCTCTTCAATTTAGCCTTTTCTGTTTTTTGCACCGGTCAATTTGTAAAGCAGTTATTTATTACTGAAATTTGTAACCTGTATAAATATTCAAAAATGAAAATGAAATGAATAGGCAACATTCTTTCCAGATATCCTGATATTTGCGCCAGGGTTTGACACAACCCAAGGGGGACTCCCTATTAGTAAGTGACGGGGGGTTCAGATCTTTTCGAGTTTGTAAAACATTGTCTAGTATACCTTTGGGTATGCTATTTGGGGCATAATCGGTCTATGTTGGGGTTGCTGGTGAGAAAATTTGACAAGATGAGCGCTAGGCTGAATTTTTCATCAAAATATCGCAGGGTAGTTGCCGAAAATGCTATGGAACCTTAAATTTTCATGTACCAGGAAGCTATGAGTATATCTTTAGGGTCTAAAAATGTCCTAATTTCAGTATATTTTTGGGGGCCGGAAATTTCCTAAATTTAGTATATTTTCGAGTCTTTCAAAAATATACTGTGTCTGACACCCTCGTCAGATACCAATAGAAGTCCTCCCCCCTGGGGACACAAAACCAAAAGCAATATTGCTGTACCAGAAATGAGAACAGCTCATGACCAAAAATCATTTGCTTTAGGTGGAGTCACAGCTTGGAAAAAACTGAACTCAAAATGAAATTAGCCAACCTCGTTCCTAGAGTTCCTGGAGGGCTGCCATTATCTGCCTAGTTAAGTCATCGATGTCGGCCCTGTTACCGGTTGCTGCGAGTGACCATTTGGGCGCCATTTTTTTTTACATAAATTTTCAGCTGTAGACTCATTATCAATCTTTTATTAGCAATTTATTTATCGTTGGACAATAGGATACGATAGCTAAAATAAAAAAGTAGTACAATATGGCATAAGAAAGTAATAGATAAAATATTTACAAGTCATCAAAACATACAATCAAAACCAGATATCTAAAAACAATCATTATAAATAGCCCAGGTTTGGAATAAAGATTCGGCATAATTTACTAGAACAGTTTTCTCCGTAATAATTTCTAATCTCTTTCTTAAATTGACAAAGGGTTTCTGAACTCCTCACTGTTGATGGCAACGTTAGCCACAGCTGCCGACCTTTAACTCGGACGCTTTCTGTCCCGTTTCTGACAGATCTCACTCTGGTTGGAATAAATTCGTTATCATTTCGCAAATTGTAGCAAGTTGTATTTTCACGGAAGACTTCCTGCATAAATGAAGGGTTTAGCTCATTTTTAGTTTTGTACATCTCAGTCATAAGTAAGTAACTGCACAATCCTTCTGTAATAGCTCAATAGAAGTAGATTCGGTGTCCTTGTAGTTAATTCTCAAAGCTCTTTCTTGTATTTTGTTGATTTTTTGGTTAAGCTGCCTACTGTGAAACATCCAGATTAAAGGACAGTATTGAAATTGACTGGTAATAAATGCCTTCATCAAATATCTTAGTTTGTTCTGATTCATATACGGGGATATGCGGTCAAGTGCATAAAGTTTATTGTTGGCTTTTTGGCAAAGCTTCGAGACGTGACGGTCAAAGGAGAGTTTGCTATCTATATGAACTCCGAGCAATTTCTTCTCGGAACTATTAACGACATCAGTATTTCCAATCTTAACAGTAACTGGATCGTCACATCTCTGCCCAAGAACCAGAAGATGGCATTTATCTGCGTTTAATTTCATAAAGTTGTCTGCAAACCATTGTAAGGCTACGTTACAATCATTTTCAAGCTTAAGGTTCTTATCGCAAGAATAGATAGTAGTATCATCTGCATAATAAGTAGAAGATCATTAATGTATATGTTAAACAACAGAGCACCTAAAACTGACCCCTGAGGAAGGCCACGTGTTAGGCCTTTCCACGAACTGAAGGAACAACTTACCTTAGCTCGCTGTTGTCTGTTTGTGAGGTAATCGTTAATGAGTTTTAATGCTTCGTCAGAAAAACCATAAGCATGCAATTTTGCAATCAGGAGATCATGTCTAATACAATCAAACGCCTTGGAGACATCCATCAGTACGGCCCCTGCCTTACCACCCTCATCAAGGCTAATTTTGAATTTTTCTAAGAGCCTCACGAGAGCATGTTGTGCACTGTAGCCCGACTGTAGCCTTTTCGAAAACCACAGAGAAATGAGGATAAGAAAGGTGTAATATAAGTAACTATCTGTTTATCCATTATTCTTTCAAACAACTTAAGAGACCATTGGCAGAACGCTAATTGGCCTAAAGTTAGTCCTGGTATTGGTTGGTCCACTCTTGGGAAGAGATGTGACATCCGCACACTTTAGCTGATCGGGAAAGGTTGAATCTTCAATGCAATCGTTAAAGATTTGTGTCAAAGGCTCTACACATACATCAGAATTAGATTTGAGGATTTTGGGAGGGATATTTTTGTATGTCGTAGCTTTCTTAGGATTTGAATTTCTAACCTCCTTGTCAACGGTATCAGGGGCAACTTTTTTAAAAACGAAGGGGCTAGCAGTTTGATAGTGACCTTTGATTTTTAGAATGCTAGGATGATTTGAAAACTTTGCACAGCCTTCTCAACGGGGTCTGTCATTCTGTCTGTTGCATTTTTATCACTGAAATTTTCATTTATTCCAAGAGAATCAGTAACGGTAACAAAAAATTCATTCACTGTCTCTGCAGCTTCAACATTGTTTGAAATTATTCTTTCACCTTCGGTCAGAACGATTTTATTCTGAGATTGTGATTTGTCAGAGAAGAAAGGCTTGACAGTCTTCCAGAATTTCTTGTTATCCGTGACAAGTGAGATGTCTAAGTTATTGTAATAATTTCTCCTTTCTTTTCGAAATAATTTAACACAAGAGTTTCGCTGTTTACGAAAGTTGTTCCAGTTTTCAACAGTTCGATCTTCGTTGTATTTATCCCTTTTTTATCTATTCATCTAAAATTTACGATATACTAACGAACAATTTACATTACAAGAAGATAGTGCAAGGAGCATGAAAAAACATTGCAACCCTGCACTATTACACTTAACATCACACTACGTTGTTACTCTACTCACTAATTGAATATTTACACTTAACATAAATACTACTTAACATAGATACCAATACCAATACGAATGCTAAAGATACCAAGACAAATACAGGAAAATAATCTAACAGGAACTACATGAAGAAAACAGAACCACTACAGTGACCACTCCACATAACGAAACCGTCAGAGAACCCGTGATGAATCTAGATCATCGTTAAACAATGGGTCTGTAGAACTGAGAATTAGCCTGCAAGGGCTTATGTCCCTAGAAAGTGGGTGTTTAAAACGAGGGTCCACTGAACAGCGGATCCGCTATGCGGAGAGGACACTGTATATATGTTAAAGAAAAGATGGCATTGGTTCAATCAAAGCGTTCCGTTGCGTATATATACTTAATTGTAGCCTCAAGGACCATAGTATTTGACTTAAGTGGCAACCTTTCATCACCATAAAGAAGGATTTTGAGAAGTGCTTTATTAGAAAGGTTTGATAAGCCTTGAGGTTCTAATATAGGGTTAATGGTATCGAGAAGATCCTGTCTTTGCACATCGTAGCTATGGCAGAGCAGCAAAAAGTGTTCCTTATCCTCAATTCCATCGTTGATGGAGCACATTAGATTTACTGTGTCTTTAAAGTTGTGCTTAAATTTGTGAAGATTTAGCTTACTTAGACCTACACGAAGTTGTGTTAGAATTGCTAAGCCTTTCGGGTCGTGAATACTGTAGACTGGTTGGGGTAGGGGACGAATAAGTGAAAAAAGCTTCTTTTTAAACATGCCCAGAGTTGGCAATTGTCTTATCTCCGAGTCAAGCTTATTCCATTCCGAAAGACAGTTTGGGAAGAAGCTTGCACCAAAGCTCATCGTTCTTGCACGTATTTGCCCGATTATAGCTGGTCTACGAAGGCGATAGTTAGATTGTGGAAGCGGTGGAATAGGCTGCCTTGTATACTCCGGTGTTAGGTTGTTAACAATCTTGAAAAATAAAGCAAGACGCCTGCTCCAACGTCTGAGAATAAGTGATTCCCATTCAAGCTCGCTATACAGTTTCTCCCTGGATGTACTTTTCCAAGCACCAGTTACTGCTAATGCAGCAGACTATTGAACGGATTCAAGTTTTTCCATCATATGATTCAGTTTCAAACTTTCACTGTAGTCGCAGTTAGTGGCAGGTATGTGATAGATTTCGTCACTGTAGTACAGATGCGGCCTTACGTATAGCATATAAAGCTCATTAAGGGTCTGTCGAGGTATATACTTCGAAAGATATTTAATCATTCCTATTCCTCGTCTAGATTTGGAGATAGCTGACTTGATATGACTATTGAAAGTTAACTTCGAATCATGAACTAGACCTAGATGTTTGTGCTCATCAACTTTTAAAACTGGCGTATCATTGAATAGGATAGATGGATGGTCAATCGGTTTACTTTCCCTTGAAAATGTTATTTCAACCGCTTGTTTGGCTGGGTCTGTATCGAAAGACATTTTCCATTTGTTTGCCCATTGGCTAATGAGGTTCAAATCATGGTTCAAATCACTCGCGGCAGACACAGGGTCACGAACAACGGTAAAGAGCGATGTATCATCTGCAAAAAGTTTTACGTTACATATCAGATTATCTGTTAGGTCGTTAATATAAACTAGAAAGAGAAGAGGCCCTAATATAGAGCCTTGGGGAACACCAGCAGAGACTTTTCCCCAATCAGACGTTTTGCCATTCAACACCGTCCGTTGTTTTCCGTCTACAAGAAAATTTTTAATCAAAGACAGTAATTGACCAGAGATACCACAGCGACGTAATTTGAAAATAAGACCTTCGTGCCACACTCTATCAAATGCTTTAGATGTATCAAGGTACACTGATCTTACGTCGAGTGTTGGATTACAGTTAAAGAGCTTCAGATATGGTATGTACTATTGATAACAACTGATTAATTGTCGAATCACCTGGGCGAAATCCTGACTGATTAGGGTTGAGCAAATTGTTTGAATTCAAATGCTCGTAGACAGTATCAAAAATTAACTTTTCTAAGATTTTCCCAAACAGTGGAAGCAATGAAATTGGACGGTAATTTTCCTTCAAATTTTTGCTGTTCTTTTTATGCACTGGTACAACATTTGCTCTTTTCCAAGTTTCAGGGAAGATACCATGGACTAAACAAGCTTCAAATATTAGCTTCAGAGGCACAACTAGAGTCCAATCGCATATCTTTATCATTCGACCTGATATTTCATCCAAGCCTTGTTTGGATTCAATGATCGAATTATCTTTAATATTTTCTCGTCAGAAATATGAAAATCTGTAAGTGGTGGTGCATTTGGCTGAGGGACAGAGGGATTTTACGTGCAGTATCCAAGGTTGTACATTGGAGTACAAAATAATCATTGGAGATCTGTGCCTTGGTAGAAAAATCCAAGACAAGTATATCATTTTCTAACAGTGGGAGAATTATTGGTATTTTAGCTTTGTTCAAGATCTTATTGATCAGGGACCAGTACGTTTTTCTTCCAGTATTAGGATTCGACAGGGTGCGCCCTATGTTCATCAAATACCTCTGCTTCGCATCCTCAATAAGCTTAGACCCTCGGGATATCATATTCTGTATACCCTCTAACTTATCTGGTGGTTGACCATTTTTTACGAAATTTTTGTATGCTAGATTCTTTTTGCGAATGAAACTTTTGATAGGCTGGGTTATCCAAGGAGACTGCTGAGGCCTAACTGTGATAATTTTGTTAGGTATGAAATTTGAAAAAATATTCAACAGAACTTCATTTAGCTTTACCACTTTCAAGTTTGGGCAAGCAATTCCACCGAGGGTTTCATGCCAACGAAACTTGTCCTTTTCCTTTTCCTTATTGAATCTATATCTATATCTCCAGAATCGATAAAAAGATTGGGCTGATCCGTTAATATCAAATCGATACATGATCTGGAATCACCCATAAAATGAGTTGGTTCAGAAATTAGTTGTTGAAGCCCAAGATCCGCAATAAAAGGCTCGAGGGATTTTCCTGCGTCATTTTCTAAGTCATTTTCCCACCACTGAGGGGAGCGAGCATTAAAATCTCCATTAATGATGACACAATAAGGATTCTCAGCAGCTATCTTGGATAACATTAGCTTAAAGATTTCCATAAAATCAACCAACTCAGTCGCACTCTGACTGGGACTTCTATAGATGGTGGCAAAAAAGTACTTTTTCCGGTTTAGTTGAATTTCACAGACAATGCATTCAGACAGTGTGACGATGTCAGGTCTATTTGTAGCTGGAAAAGAATCTTTAATATACAGCCCAACACCTCCCCGTTTTACATTTAGTGGATAGTTCTCTTTAATGAACGTATAACCATCTAGCACCAGATTATCGTCTTCAACGGTGCTATCAAGATAAGTCTCAACAATTCCTATAAGGTCATAACTATAGATTGAGTTATGCGCCTCAATTTGGGATAGTATGGTGAAATCATGTGCAGTGATGCTATTTAGGTTCCAAGTACAAAAATTAAAAGTACTTAAGTTTGGACCAGGGTTTCTTTCAACGTCACCGCTTAGTAATATGGTCCTGTATGTGATCCATTGCATATGCAACATGTAGTACAAAACAAACAAAGCATAGGGGTATCCGAAGACATGAGGTAATTCATTTATCCCTTTGTTTACCCCCATTCGAAATATTCACAATTGGTTACAAAAGTTTTTAAATTAGATGGATATAGCCCTAATTAAGATAAACAAGAAGCCGAACGGCTTGAAGACCATATACGTAATTCTTTTATAAGAAACTGCTTATAAGAAAATTAACTCTCAGAATCATATTACTCGGAACATACTTGAATGATGTCTGAACATGGGAAAATTGTCAAAAAACATTGCTTTGACAAGTTCAGACGGGGGCAGCAAATGAACATGAAGATTGTTATGGAACCTTTAAGAAACTCGCAAGAAACTCTAGAGTTCTTAAAATCTGATAATTTAAGAAACTCTCAGAACTCGCCCAAATTCTTAGTTTCTTATAAAAAAATACGTGAATGGAGATGTTTTGGATAGGGGATATCTCGTTGAAATTTTTCCATTGAAACAAATGTAATTTACGCGTATTTTCTGTATAAGAAACTAAGAATTTGGGCCAGTACCCCAGGTGGGGTACTTAGTATATTTTGCTGACGGGATGTGCACTCCTTCCCGGGTACCGTTTTTGACTCTTTCTTCAATACCGGGTATCGAAGGAGGCAATTTTCATAAAGTCGGTTGTCAAAAGTGCTATGATGCAAATTTGAGCTTTCAAGTCTCAACGTGGCTATCAAATGTGAAAATCCATTCTAACGAATAATGGTGTTCCGTTATTCCAAGGAGGCAGGTGCTAACAAATATTTCATTTCATATTTTCGTGATCACTTCCTGATGCATGCCCAGAAAATTCTTCCTCCTGCCTGCAACTTCCCCGTTGCCGTGGTGCAAATCACGTACATCATTTTATGATTTGTGCCATATTGATCATTTCAATAGCGATAAAATTACAGCTTTGTTTGTCAGAATGTTATTATTATCTTATCGCCAGGCGAGAACAAGAGGGATTAAAATGTCTCTTGTTCATCACTGTCATTGACGTCATACATTGAGAACCCGAGGCAAACCGCGGGTGACACAATTGCTTATGTAGCACGGGAAAGTCGAGTTTCTCACATTCAGCCGAAATTAAAGACTCTACACTACGTGTATCGTCAAAAATGTGGAGAACAGATTTGCAGGGAGGCGTGTGCATTTTATTGACCCAATGTCCCAAAACAGAGAATGCCTCACCAGCCCCAGGCATCCTGAATTCATTTGTTATTGTGGCCTAAGGAAACTACAAGCAAAAAGCTGCAAGAAGAGCTCCTAACTTCCCACTGTAATGGGTTTACTTGTGCAGAAATTACATATTTCAAAAAGCTCGAAAACCTTCGCCATGTTGCAAACAGGAAGCCAAAGCAAGGTTTCAAACGAAACGTTGTGCAGTTCTCTATGTAAAAACACACAAGCCATAGATACTTCATGTAACCTGAGCATTCTGGATCGAGGCCATTTAGGTGGGACGCAGAAGTCCCGTCGGTAAACAAAGGGTTATTACGCAGTCTAGAATGCAACATGGTCGCTGTACGCAGAGGACGAGTCATAAATGGTTTATCATTTGTTTGTCCAGAACTCTATCAAAGGCATTTTCAAATGAACTGTAATTCAAGTCCGATAACTCTATTTTTTGTAACTCCTCGCGAAGATCACTTTTGAAAACATTCTCATCATAGTTTTTGTAATTTCTATAGTTAATTACAGTTTGTCCTTGTTTGGAGAAAGTAGTTTTAAGGACAGTAACAACCATTTTATGGAAATCCGACAGACCAGTTTTGACAGTTGTAGTTCTTTGCACGCTGCTGTTTCTGTTTGTCAAAACAAGATCTATACCCATCTATACATATTGGCGTGTGAGATTTGTAGCACGTTGGCTCTTTGACAAAATTCTTTGGGTCCAAAAATTCTTTGAGCTGTTCCTCAGTTAACTTACCCAGCTTTCATTCACTGAGACCAAGCAATACTGAATAAACAAAAGTCCACTTGCCTAATGCTGAACAGAGCAAATTCTCAGCGATAAAATGAAACTGTTTTCACAAGCCAAGTTTGATCAACACAGCCTTGACCGTGCTCTCACAATAAGTTGACGAATGTGAAATGTACATTGATCCCGAATCAAGGAAGAAATGGTGCGAAAGCTATCCTGTCTCCAGTCTCTAAAAATATAAGATGTTTCCATAACAAACTTCATTCTAGCGTTCTAGGGCAGTCATTTTCAGTTCAAAGCTAAGAAACTGACGAGTAAATGTATTTGATTGTCGATGTTTTGATTAGACTTTACTGAAGTAAGTTGGAAAATTTTCTAACATTGTTCGGGATACTATCAGCGAAAGTCTTTCGGATTTTCTCCTGAGGAGCCAGACGCCTGTCGAAGCGCCTTGGAGTCTGCGCAGTATCGATCTCAGGGTCATCCGTCCTTTGTTAATTCGCGCATGCCCCAAAACGCTTCGCTCGTCCCATTGATCAGCAAGCCAATCAGAGTTAACGTAAAAGATAAGCTCCTGACATCTCCAAACTTCGCATTATGATATGAGAATTCCAGAATTCTTTATATGAAGAAACTCATATACAGTTCCAAGATTCAGCACTCTACAGGTAGTTTTTAAAGAAACAAAGAATTTGGGCCAGTAAATTTCTTAAAAATATCAGATTTTGAGTACTAAAGAGTTGCCATAGCAATTTTCATGTTTACTACCTGTGCCCTCATGAAAGATTCAAGCAATGTGTTTTAATCTTCTCTAATGTTTAGGTTGTCGCTCAAGTGCCGTAATGTGATACAGGAAAAAACTGAAATAACGCAAAAATTAGTCAAGGATTTCCTTTTTAAAAAATAGATAGTTTCTTAACTTTCATTTAGTCTCTCCCGGAGTTTCTTAATTTTTTGGCGATCTGAGAGTTGAGTTTCTTATCATAAGCAGTTTCTTATACAAGATACATATACCTACAGGTCACGGAACTCTATGTTTCAGGCATAGGATCATAGACGTAGGAACCTGGGACACGTGCTCCCAAATTTTGCAATAAACAAAGGAGTGCCCTTTTTACTTTTAGAAACTGTCCCCTTTTCTTACGGAAAAAGTGCCCCCGAGGTATCGTGCCCCCTAAGTTTGAGATACTTCCTACGTCCCTACAAAGGATTTCGAAAGGAGTGACTTTTTGAAATGGGACTGATTTCTTGAGAACTTAATGAGAATGGAACCAATTCAATGGTTGAAGTCTGCCCCCTATAAAAGGTGTTCCGTAGATCAAGTTCTTAGGGGAGTTCTGCTGAGTGGAAGTCAGCCTCAAGAGAATTGTTTTTGAAGCTCTACCGTTTATTGAAAAGAAAAGAGAAAACTTCAAAATCCTGCTGCACCTAAAATAGTACCAAAAGTTTTCCAAAACAACCTTTACTTCATGCAAGACTTCAATAGGCCAACAATTGCTTTCCCTAAAATTATTGTTTTTTGTCTTTTTTCAAAGTTTTTCATTTTCACTCAATGTTTCAAAACTTACTTTAGGTTATTTTGCTCCCATCCCCCGTTTTTTTTTCTAGTGTTTTTTTTTGTTTCATTATCATTTTATTATTTGTTATTATTTTTTTTTGTTCTCGTTGTTTTCGATTGTTTGTTGATTTTCTTTTTGGAAATTGTGAGCCTTAATTTGTAAGTCCCATCTACAGTGGGAACTAGGTGACCTCGTGTCTTTTCCCGCTGTGGATGGGACAAATAATGTATAATATGTTTAGATTAGGGTTTTGCTTGATAAAAAAAAAAAAAAAAAAAAAAAAAAAAAAAAAGTTCTTAGGCCCCGTTCACACTACTCCGTTTTTGTTAGTGTCCGTTTTTGTTGCATCGAAGCTACCGTTCACACTGCTCCGTTTTCGTACAAAAACGGTGAGAAAAACCTCCGTTTTTGTTCGTTCACACTGATCTGCCCCATAACAAAAACGCAGCGAAAAACATCCGTTTTTGTGCGTTCACATTGCTCCGTTTTTGTGAAGCTCATTGTTGCATGTTGGAGATTGGATTATCAAAAACCTCCGCTCTTGTGCGCTCACATTGATCAAATGCGTTTTCAAAAACCTCCGTTTTTGTGGATATCCACTTTTGACAGCGCTTTCGAAAACCTCCGTTTTTGTGGCGGTTTTGTGCGGATCAGTGTGAATACTTTCACAAAAACAGAGATCAAAAATCTCCGTTCTTGCGCGTTCACATTGATCAAATGCGTTTTCAAAAACCTCCGCTTTTGTGGATATCCACTTTTGACAGCGTTTTCGAAAACCTTCGTTTTTTTGGTGGTTTTGTGCGGTTCTCTTCTTCTTCTTCTGTCACGCGTTTCCGCCGTTGGTCGGCACTGCGCCTCCTCCGTTCGTAAGAAACCTCCACTGCTTCCAGTCCTGCACAATTTCCTCTATTCTGGGATCTCCAAGGCTAAGTCCAATTTCCTTTAATTGCCTATTTATGATAGTATTCCAGGTGTCTTTTTGTCTACCCCTGGGTCTCTTAACAGGTGTCAGTGATTCCTTGAGGGCTAGCGTTGCTGGTGTGTTTTCAGGGAGTCTTAGCATGTGTCCCAGCCATTTCATTCTTCTTTCTTCGATCTTTTTACTCCATTCTATTTCGCCAGTTCTTTCATATACTGTATCATTCCTTATTTTATACGGCCAGTGTATTTTCAATATCATTCTAAGTAATTTCCTTTGGAACACATTTATTTCGTTTTCTCTTTCTTTGTTGATTGTCCATAGTTCACTGTTGTACATGAATACACTGGTCACATATGCTCGGAATATTCTCATTCTCGTTTGAAGATCTATGTCACTGATTAGAATGTGCTGGTATATTTTAAAGGATACCATTGCTAATTGTTTTCTTCTTTTTATATCTTCTTTTATGTCTAACATGCTGCCCAGGTATTTACATTTTTTCCAGTTGTCTTCTCCTTGTCTTTTGATTTTATATTCCTCAGTTTTAGTTTCAGTGTGCAGTTCAGTGTGAACACTTTCACAAAAACAGAGGGTTTTCTCAAGGGGCGAATCACTTCTCAAATTAGCGTACGTGACTTTTGTGATTTTAAAATCAGATGATTTTTGTCTGTGATTTTTTTGTGATTTTAGTGATTTTTTAGTGATTTTTTGTGTGATTTTTCTGTAATTTCTCAGTGATTTGTGATTTTTGTGCTTTTTGCATGTGATTTATTTGTGATTTTGTGATTTTTTTATGTGATTTCAAAGAGGGTGTACGAAGAAAAAGTCAGTGATTTGTCCCTCGGGTTTTCTCTCCGTTTTTGTACAAAAACGGAGTAGTGTGAACGGGGCCTTAGTTTTTGTGTAATCTGAGAGTTTGGTTTCTTACAAAGCCAGAATTTTTCACTGTTATCAAGTAAATTTGTATATTACATAAAATGGAAATATTTTTCGAGACTAGAAACAAGATTGTTTTCGCGCCATTTCTTCCTTGATTCGGGATCGATATACATTTCACATTCGTCAACTTATTGTGAGAGCACGGTCAAGGCTGTGTTGATCAAACTTGGCTTGTGAAAACAGTTTCATTTTATCGCTGAGAATTTGCTCTGTTCAGCATTAGGCAAGTGGACTTTTGTTTATTCAGTATTGCTTGGTCTCAGTGAATGAAAGCTGGGTAAGTTATTACTTATTTCAGAACTATTTTAACTTTCGGTTTTCTGACTAAGGCTAATCTGATGGGACTATGAGGTCAACCAGAGGTCAGGCAGAATTCTCAACGCCTAGTCAAGTAATTCCTTGATACATTTGATTTTCTAGAGATACTTGCGAGTAGAGAATAGAACTACACTTCACTGTAATCTTTTGTGCCGTGAAGTTGTTTCATTCCCTTCATTCCTTTTCCATCGCATTATTTCTGACGTAGTAAACTGTAAAATTAAAACTCAAAATGCAGAGGGATCACAAGTAATCTCACTTGGTCCAATAACGATCTATGATCTAGAATCTAACAGTTGAGGTAACCTTGAGCTATCCAGTACAATTTTGCAGTGTTGTTAAATGAAGAAAAGTGTTGTTGAAAAGAATTTCCAAATATTAGTTTCCGTTGCATTGAAAACTGTGTTGTAAAAACAAATTTTTATCAAGGAAGACGAAAACCATGAAAACCAAGGAAGGCAAGGCCTAGCCATCGACGATGAAATGGCGATTTTGATCTTGAACGGATGAAGCAAACCAAACCATAACAGCAATGACGATAATATCAGTAGCATGTGCATTCAGACGGCTTTCCTGAAAGACAACTTCGGCTTTGACCAAATAGGTATTGAATCCGAAGTTTTCCTATATATTTTCAGTCTTCTTTTTCGTGCTGTCTCTTCGTCTGTTCATGCAACTTGAGTGTCATAATACGTACGCTGATTTTTGCTGAGGAAATACTCATTTGTGCAGCTGAGGAAAATATCTATCGTGTTTGATAATTTCTGCCATACGTGCCAAAATTCTCACCGTCTGCGGTATCACTGAGAATTTTGCTCACTGCCTTGGGTGATCATGTGTCCATGATCTAATCCTGTGACATTTGGTCGATGCCATGGCAACATGAACACGTGATCAGCCAAGGCAGTGAGCAAAATTCTCAGTGATACCGCAGACGGTGAGAATTTTGGCACGAATGGCAGAAATTATCAAACACGATAGATATTTTCCTCAGCTGCACAAATGAGTATTTCCTCAGCAAAAATCATCCGCACACGGCGAGAATTTTCCTGAGCAAAATGACATTCATGCCACTTTGCTGAGCATTTTCCTCTCCGTGTGCGGCGGGCTTCAAATTCTTTCTTATATTTATGCATTTGTATTTTCACAACGTGTAAAATTCTAATCATTTTCATATGACGTTAGATTCAGTCTCCTCCTAATTTTCATCACTTTTTCAATAGGCAAAGGAATTTTAGTCTTAAAGTTTGCTCTACTAAATATATTACTATCAATTTTGTGATTGTTATTGTTATGGACGCTACCAGAGTTTTGTTCTTTTTCAGTCATATAATCTTCTTCTTTATTGATATTTCCAACGGTTGCCTCTTGTTTCTCTATCTCTCTGCCGATCTTTTCAAGTAGTGATTCATCAAAGGCCTTTCCACTTTCCGCTGCGTGCATCTTTTTTTCGAATTCCTTTATATATTCATGTTCAAGCTCTCTGAGTTTAATTTTATTGCTATTAATTGACCTTTCACTACCTGTATTCTCCAACTGTCGAGACTCCGTTTTCATCAACTTGTGCTTTCTTCTCTTTGATTGTGTCTCAAATGGATTGGCGTTTGTTTTCAGTGTATGCATTCTGGACCTCATGTAAATTTCCTTTGATTGCCACATTTGGCTTGACTTAGATTCTTCCGTTTTACATTCAGCTATCCATTTATTTCTAAAGTATTCTTTGTTGATAGGATGTTTGTCATACTTTGTCATGATCATATTGTCGATTTCATTGTCCATCATCTTGGTCTTTTTCTCATAGGTATCTCTTCTTGATTCTAGTATTTCAATTTCTTGCTTTAATTTCTGCTTTGCATGCTCTACTCGTAGCTGGTACTCTCGTTTGCTTTCTTCAGGCTGATGCTTTGGAACTAGGTGGCTTGGCACTGTTATTTCATTCTTGTTGTAGTATTCTTTGTAAAACTCGGCCATTTTCTCGTTCTTCAAATGGTAATAGTAGGAAAGCTTTCTCTTTTTCTTCATCTTTCTAATAAGTCTTGAGTACTCTGATGTCGTCTGTTCTTTCTTCTTAGCTCTCGTTTCATCTATCTTTATATAATATTCGAGGGTATTTGACATTTCAACAATGTTGTTTGCTAATTTTAACGTATCAATAGGGTTGCATTCCGGTATGAGAGTTGCTGCCTCTCTAAGCTGCTTAATTACGACGAGTAGAAAGGATGCTTGACCTGATTAAAATCTTGTTTCATCTTCTTGGTCATCGAAACCATTACGTTGTTTGCTTTCTGCCATCTCTTATGCGTAAGGTGAAGTATATGTCGAAACGAAATGATTACAATCCGCAAGTAAGATATATGTCGAAACTTAAAGAAGGCATTCACAAAACAACCTAATCTAAGTCAAGCCAAATGTGGCAATCATAGGAAATTTACATGAGGTCCAGAATGCATACACTGAAAACAAACGCCAATCCATTTGAGACACAATCAAAGAGAAGAAAGCACAAGTTGATGAAAACGGAGTCTCGACAGTTGGAGAATACAGGTAGTGAAAGGTCAGTTAATAGCAATAAAATTAAACTCAGACAGTGGCGGCGCCAGCCGCCAAGAAATGGGGGGGACAAGGGGGGATGGGGGTCCGGGGGCGGAGCCCCCGGAAAAATTTTTGGGACCACGCCCTTTTTGATGCTAGGAAACGCCCTTTTATCGACAGGGAACGCCCATGTTTACAGCAGGGGGAATGCTTTTCAATTGCAAATAAACATTAAGGAGCAGCGAGACTTTCAAGATCTTGGGATTTCTGATGACCAATGTTGCAAACAGAGCTGTGTCTGCTAGGTACGGTAGTAATTTAATGAAACACTATTCTCTACTTCTCATTCAGATATGAGTCATTAAGCCTGTTCCAGAGATAGTTTTGATAATACGAAATGTTCCTACACATGGAAATACCGAATTTACCGAGTTATGCCAAAGAAAAGATGCAGAGAGCAGAGAGAGCAGAGAGAAGTTTATTCAAATTTCTTATTCACGTCTGAATAATTTCTTTCAGCAGTCAACTTTGCTAACGTTTTTTACGACTGGTAATGTTTAGCTCGTCTTTCTTGCCGAAGTGTGATACCATGAAGTGAATCAAACCTTAGAGTTATAATTTACATAGCAAGAATTCATACAAGTCTTATTAACCACTAAGAAGCATTCGTGAAACGGGTTACTTGCATGTATCAACTTGGTTAGATGCAAAATATAAGAAATCGATTAGTTATAGCAGGAGCTTGCGGTGGTTAGCAACCTTAAAAACTTCTACTAATTTGCTTAGCTTGATATTGTCGGCAATGTCACGTTCACTACTTATTTGCACAAGATCTTCAAGCCTGTCAGGAGACATAGCAGCCCGTAAATAGTTGTTGATGATCTTAACTTTGCTGTGTGTACGCTCACATGATGCCACGGTAACAGGCAAGGTAGCAACAATTGTGATGACCCGAAGCAAGTCAGCATACAAATTGTGTAGATCATTCTTGCTAAAAACATCAAGCAGTGAGGGCAAGCACATCCAAGGTTTCACTTTATCTTTCCTTTCCTTCAGATCTTTTTGGTACCGATCATATTCGCCTATCCACTCACGGCAATACAGCGATCGAGAAAAAAGAAGAAATTGCTGCCCAGCCCGATTGCTATCAAGCTTATAAAACTTTGCTATTGCCTCGATTTTCGGCACACTTGCTGGAGAGAGATTGCGTGGATGAAAGGCCGCTGCATGTGACATCATTTCGCAAGCTTGGTCAGAAAAGCGCTTGTTGAGCTCACTCAGCATCTTATCTAAAAATGGAAAGTACAGCTCTCGTTTGAAGCATTCCAAATCTGATTCACCATCTGGTCGATTGCATGGTAAACCTGGTGTGTCAATAATTATTTGACCATCTGTGAAATGATGTGGGAGTGTACGGCGACGCTTTGGATGTGACCCTAATGCTTCTGGATTGCTGAAACTTGTATCGAGAATTTGGCCACCACATTTTTCAGCAAAAGAAGTCGCTTCGTCTAGGAAGGTACGGAACTCTTCGTCAGAGCGAAATGATTCCATTGCTGCTCTCAGATCCTGAATGGCAGCAACTCCAGAAGTGAGATCCATATTTTCGTTCTGCAAATACTCTGAAGCGTATCGACTCAGCGAAAAGCATTTCCTGAGTATAAGGCATGCTGCTACAAATCGAAATTGCCGGAGACGAACCAGCAAACCTGTTGCTACATGGATATTCTGCTCGGACAGCTCCTTGAACATTGACAGTAGGGCAGGATACACATTCATAACAACCTCTAAGTTGTCAGAGTGGGCAGACCATCTTGTGTCAGAGAAGGAATGCAAAGCGATCTTCCCAGAAGTGATTCCTTTCGCCTTCAAGTGGTCTTCATAGATCTTATGTCTTTTAGGCGATCCTTCCATGAAACGATATAGGTCTCCAATGGTTTCGAAGATGGCCTTGATTGTTGGCACGTTCTCTACGCTGTGCTCAAGGACGAGATTGAGCCTGTGAGCGAAACAATGAAAATATATAGAAAATTCGGCTCCAGCTTCTGTCAAGTGCTGCTGTACACCTTCGTCCTTGCCTGACATATTTGCAGCACCATTGAAGCCTTTGCCAATAAGATCCTTCAGTGGGAGCTTGAGGTCGTTCAATACCTCAATTATTACTTCAGCCAAAGATTTTCCTTTCAGGCTGGATATCTGCACAAGCCTTATACACCGTTCAGTTATCTTAAAATCTGTCACATACCGAAGAATGATTGACATGAAGGCTTTCTTGTGAGAAGTCACCTCGTCACACTCTATAGAAAAATATTTGGCTGCATGTACTTCGTTGCAGATGATCTCAGTAATTAGGTTGCTGAGGATACAGATCATTTCATTCTGGCTCATGTGCGAGAAATAATTTACGTTTTGAGGATGGTTATCCATCCATTTCCTTAGCGGTGCATGGTACTTCGAGAGAAACTCGAGTTCTTCCAGAAAATTTCCTCTATTCTTGGAACCTGTGGACTCGTCATGGCCACGAAAAGCGCTGTTCTGTTTGGCCAAATGTCGAACAACATCAAAGATTGTCTCAACGATATGTCGATTCTCAATCCTTTCCTTCTCTTTTCTTGCCCTCATTTCATGCGCAGCATCATTCAGCTGGACGTCGATAGGAGTAGCTGACATGAAATTGTGTCTGCGCTCTAGAGAGAGCATATGCATCCTTGAATTGGCATGCTTCGCTAGTTTTCCCTTCTCTCCTGCAGCATTTTTCCAATTGCTGAATCCTGATTTGGTAAATGCATCATCTGAAGTCCCAACTGTAAAAGTGAGAACAACTTCTTTTAAAGGCTTGCAGCATTAATAGATCACAATAACGGTACACTAGAATTTGGTATTGCTATGTCCATGTGAAAAAGTAAATAGCGCTTTTTGAAATAGTTACCTGAGCTCTTCTTGCAACTTTTGAAATTAAATACAGTAGCACTCATCAATTTAAAGAAGCTCACTTATAAGAAACTAGTCCTAGTGCTTTGAAGCGTTACAGTCATAAGAAACTTATTGGATAATTTTTCAGGTACTGATGGCCAGACAGTGCAGTGCAAGGGCGGTCATGTGACATTGGGAACGATGTTCCTACCTTTGGTCCGAAAAATGGTAGTTCATGAAAGAATTTTGTACCACCTTTGTCCCAAACACTGGTCATTTTCGATGGCGAATTTCCGACACTGAATTTTGTGAGAAACTGATTGAAAAGGAAGGCTGATTTTGAAATTTCACCGTTGTCCCAATAACTGGCTGTTTTGAGCAGACAAGCCGTATACAGCGTGATGAAAGAACCAGTTTTTCCAATTCTTTTGGACAAGGAGTCAAATAATTTACAGTCCTTAAGTTGCCCGCCCCTTGTCAATGGCATGGCTTGCATAAAACTTTGTAGTGAGATTTGCATCACGGCAGAGCATGAAAGCATCAAAACTAAATTCTTTTGTAAGAGCTAGTAGTGAACCTGAACCCCTTACTCAAATTATAAAAATTTCAAAAACGTGTATCTATTCGGCCAAATTCTTAGTTTTTTATGGAAATTATTACAGGCACCCACGGGGGGGGGGGGGGGTTCTCGGCTAAATTTCGGGCAGGGGTGTGCCGCCCACAGTTTCAAAATGGCACCGTTGGCTAGACCAATTTTCTGAAAGTGATACCCTTGGCTTGGCTAAACTAGTTTCTACATCAAAAGTGCCATGAGTTAGCATTTTCTAGGCAAAACTTGCCAAATTTTTGCTTTCTAAGGACCAAAATTTGAAAAAAATTCTTGTTTCTTTACAGGAATTACCGAAGTTTGACATTTCTTTGACCAAAATTGCCAAAAAGTATACCCTTGCCCAGACTAAATGGGCGAAAATTGGCAAAAAGTATACCCTTGGCTAGAATAGAAGGTTTGAAAAAGCATACCCTTGCGGGTGGCACATCCCCAGGTACCTTTACTATGGAAGAACCCCCCCCCCCCCCCGTGCAGGCACCATCAAAGCAGTGGTTGAATATAGAAGGATAACATGGTAGCAACATTTCTCTTACCAAGAGAACCAAAACATCTGCAAGTGAAGCAAAACGCAACATCTTTTGACACAGAATATTCAAGCCAGTTGAATTCTTCGTACCACTTCTGTTGAAACTTAAACTTTCTTCCTGCTTGTTCCGACTGTGGAAAATTTATGATAGGTCTTATCGGGCCGGATTCTACGATAAAGGCTCTGTTCGCTTCATTAACAATTTCAAACGATGGATCTCTTCCCTCAAACATTATGAACCAAAATTATCAAGATTCTCTGCTAGTTGTAGTAGGTCATTCGAATGCAAGCTAGCGGCAGTTATGACACGAAAACAGTACGCTCCAAGTAATTATGAATCATATAAAGTATATGACAATTACAGAATAGATAGAACATACTAAAAACCGCTTCTTTGAAGAAACAGCCATTAGGATTCCAGTGCAAATGACACTGAGGGCCATTAAAAATCATGACGAAAGAGTCTGTTCGAATTTCAAAGGAAGAGCCGCAATTAGCAGTTCAGTTAGTTACAAGAAGATGATCTCTTGACACACAATGATGACATCACTCTGTTTCATTACGAGGGCGTTCGACAAAAGATATTATATTACGCATTTAAAAAGAATATAATGTAGACACTGTTTCATCACAATTTCGTCATGGAATAATTTTCGATAATGTAAAGTGGCAGTTTCTAAGGCAGGCAGTTTCAGGAAATATGAAAGTATCTCGGTGAAATCTCACCCCTCCCCCGACAATTTCTCATCGGATTTGGACGAATTAAAAAATCGATTCTGGTGACGAATGGGGGGGACGCGTCCCCCCCCAGTCCCCCCCGTGGCGCCGCCACTGAACTCAGAGAGCTTGAACATGAATATATAAAGGAATTCGAAAAAATGATGCACGCAGCGGAAGGTGTGATGAATCACTACTTGAAAAGATCGGCAGAGAGATAGAGAAACAAGAGACAACCCTTGGAAATATCAATAAAGAAGAAGATTGTATGACTGAAAAAGAACAAAACTCTGGTAGCGTCCATAACAATAACAATCACAAAATTGATAGTAATATATTTAGTAGAGCAAACTTTAAGACTAAAATTCCTTTGCCTATTGAAAAAGTGATGAAAATTAGGAGGAGACTGAATCTAACGTCATATGAAAATGATTAGAATTTTACACGTTATGAAAATACAAATGCATAAATAGAAGAAAGAATTTAAGTCAAGCCATATATCTAGCGTCATATGAGAAGAATTAGAATTTGTATAAAAATAAGGTTGCAAGCGTAGATTGATTAATTTAGCCTGAAGAGTCTGCATGAACAGATGAAACTAGTCGCATGAGAAACGAGTGTTGTTTTGTGAATGCCTTCTTTAAGTTTCGACATTTTATACATTTTGGTTGTTGTGTTGTTTTGACTTTTTGCGCTCAGCTTTTCGTTAGGGACACACGCTGTTTTTTTTAGGGTTTTCTGCTCTGCCAATCCGCCCTTGGATCTTTTATTGTTTGTTTTGTTATAACAGACGATTTTTTTCAGCTTCGGCGAGACAGACACAGACGCCGACTCTAGCGGTTCTTTATTCTGCGCTTTCTTTCATCTTTTCCGCTGCCACACCGGTTACCGTAGTTTTAGCACCTTTGGTCTCACACATTGTAATAGGTAGGATCTCCTTTTGGGCTATTGTTTGTATTGTTAGAATGTTTTAGGATTGATATGTATTGCTCGGTTTGATTATGAACAGTCACTGATGAAGGCTTACGCCGAAACGTTTACACGAAGTTGTATTTTTTGAGTTTATATTAATTTCTTAATACAGTCTAATGAAGGAGCTTAGGAGAATACATATTACGGTCCACACTACTAACAAGAATTACTTTACAATACTACTGGGACAAAAACCCCCGGTGAGCAAGAGGCTGTGTCAACCCCAAGGGAATTAACATAGATAAAAGAAAGAAAACTACTTAAGCTTAAACAACACTACTAAAAACAATACATACGAATAATAAGAACGATTTGACACTAAAAACGATTTGACACTAAGTCTGCTGTATATTAGACGTCAGATCCATGTGATGGTGAGGAAATGTAATGATAGAGAAAAGCTTATATTGGAAGTTTTTTATATTTTTATATATGTATTTTTTTTTGAAGTAAGAGAATAAACCACGAAGTAACAGGTAAGAGAATTAAGAGAATATAAGTAAGAGAATAACGTCATCTTCCATAATAGATCATATTGCTACAACATCTGCCAGAAATATCATTGAAGCAGGAGTGCACAAGGTTTCTATGAGTGATCACTATATGGTCTTTTGTGTCCGAAAGTTTGAGGGTGCATTAAAGAAGGACCATAAGGTGATCACAACTAGATCTATGAAAAACTTTGACAAAGATGCTTTCCTTGCTGATGTTGCTGGCATTTGTTGGGAGCAGGGATTTAATGAAACAGATGATGTTAGTGTGCTTGTCACCCAGTGGTCACCCCTTTTCTCTTTGATCATTGACAAGCATGCCCCCATCAAGACTTTGCGTGTTTCTGAGAGGTACTGCCCATGGGTGAATGAAGACCTAAAGAAGCTAATACGAAACAGGAATAAACTTAAAAAAGCTGCTGTTAAAAGCAAATCTCAGCTTCTTATGAGCTCCTATAGGCATATCAGAAACAAAATTAAAAAACAAAATTCTGAGTTGAAAAGGCAGTATTTTTCGGAAAGACTTGTGCAAGCTAAAGGTAACATGAAGGAATCATGGAAAACAATAAAACAGGTAATAAACAAAAGATCTAAGTCAACTAACATAGATCTTTTGAAAGACTCTGGAAGAGAAATTGTAGATAAGCAGGAAATTTCAAATACTATGAATGCATATTTCTGCTCAGTAGGTAAGGATCTAGCTAGCAAGATAGAGGATGTCCCCAACCCCATGCTCACAGGTGAATATAATAATAACCCTGATAATAGGCGCTTTAATTTTACGCCAATTGTGGTTCAGGACATTAGAGATGCAATGAGTAAGATAAAAATATCTAAGAGCCTTGGAAGTGACAACATATCCAGCTACTTCTTGAAGTTAGCTACTCCATACATTGAAAACTCCTTAGTTTTCATGTTTAACACCTCACTTGAAGCAAGTCAGTTTCCTGATTCTTGGAAAAATGCTCGGATTACACCATTTTTCAAGGATGGTGATAGGGCTGAAAAGTCCAATTACCGGCCAATTTCAGTTCTTCCTGTCATTTCAAGGCTCTTTGAAAAATTAGTGTTTAACCAACTTCACCAATATCTGGTTAGGTATAACCTTATTCATCCTGGTCAATCTGGATTTTCAAAACTCCATTCTACATTGACCTGTTTACTTAAAAACACTGCTGACTGGTATAGTGGGTTGGACACTGGACAGATGGTGGGTACAGTATTCATTGATCTTAAAAAGGCGTTTGACACTGCAGATCACGACTTTCTCTGCAAAAAGCTAGAGCACTATGGTGTCCGACAAAGGGAATTTTCTTGGTTTCAATCATATCTTCCTAGCAGAAAACAGTACTGCAGAGTAGGTGGAGTAGATTCGGAAACTGGGGAAATAGAAGTAGGAGTACCCCAAGGGTCATGTCTTGGACCACTTCTCTTCTTGATCTACATCAATGATCTCCCAAGTGCTGTCCAGAGTTCAACGGTGTCAATGTATGCTGATGACACTAGCCTTTGCTTAAAGTCAAAAGATATATCTCAGCTGAACGAGGCTATTAATATTGATCTTGAGCGCTTAGACTCATGGTTGAAGGGCAAAAAACTTTCGCTTAATGTTGCTAAAACACAATCTATGCTAATCGCAACCAAACCGAAGCACCGAGCGCTCAACAATGCAGCTGAAAAACTGAATTTAGAAATTCGTGGCAGAGAACTGGATGTTGTCAAGAAGACCAAATACCTTGGTGTTCAAGTTGACAACAGTCTAGATTGGAAAGAACATCTTAAAGCTGTATCTAGCAAAGTATCCAGAGCCATTGGATTTCTAAAACATGCAAGAAATATTCTCCCAATGGCTTCTTTGAAAACTTTGTACTCAGGTATTGTGGAGCCCCATTTTCGATACTGCTGCTCTGTATGGGGTTGTTGTGGCACTGCTGATATCAATCAGCTCCAAAACCTTTAAAATAGAGCTGCTAGAATTGTAACGAATAGCAGCTTTGATTCCCCGAGTAGACCATTGATTGTGAGCCTTGGTTGGAAGACAATCCGTGAGCTTGTCGATGAGGAGTCCAGATCAATGGTATACAAGTCTCTCAATGGGCTTGCTCCACAGTACATGCGCGATCTTTTCACTAGAAACTCTGCTTGTAACTCTCGTAGCCTCCGAAATACGGCAACAGACTTGAGGCTGCCGATCGATGAAAACATCTGCTAATGGGCAGAAATGTTTTTCCTTTCGCGGTGCTAAACTTTGTAATAGCCCCCCAGCTGAGACAATGCAGGCATCCTCTATTAATACTTTTAAACATCTTTTATGATGGACTGCGGGTTTTTCCAGCGGCTGGGTGGCTGGCGCGCTCGTTGTCCCTGTGCTTGGTGTCGGCTGGGTCGGGAACGGATATTTATCTTTGAGTTTTCGTTGTCGGCCTAGTGGGCGGGGGTAGGGGGCGGGAGTCGGGCTGGTTGCTCGGTCGTTGGAGGAACTCGTAGTCCATTTGCTTTTAGATACTTTTCTTTTATTTTATAGACTTTTGGTTATGTGTATATATTCATTGTAATTAAGTTTTAGCTGTTATTAACATTTTTTAGTTTTGTAAATTTTTATATGGAGGGCCCCTTGTAAATCAACCAGTTGGTTGAAGGGTCCCCCTCCCTAATGAATTGAATTGAAAATGAGTGGGTGCGTTTCCTTACAATTTCAACATCGCCATTTCAGCAGAGGATGTTTCTTTGTTGGTAATTGGCCTTTAATTTCGTTTACAGGATGGAGAAAGATTGCAGTTTTTGGGAACGGAACAAAACAACATGGCCTCATCAAGTCAAAGACGAGCCAGTGGAAAACAGATGAGTGCAACTAGAGCAGAACTGTAGGACGTTAATGCTACTTGCTTTTATCAAACTGACTAGTTCTCAAGGCAGAACATTTAGAACTGGCTTTTTTGTAACACATTATGCAAAAAGTTTGAACGCTTGAAAATGACAACAACGCAGGCCTGAGTGATATTCGATGTCTGATACTTTGGAATGTTAAACGAAAGATCTGTTTGTTTCTTTGTACTGAAATGATTGCAATTCTTGTATGAAAATCTTTTGATCGAATAACTATGCAGGGATTCCTAGAAACTTTCTTAATGCCTTTTGAGGAAAGTTTAATGCAAGGTTCAATTTAATTTCATAGCTTATTCCATTGAGCAACTATGCTTATTCATTCGACTTCATTTGAAATATATTCTGAAAGTTTTAATTCTAATTTGTGTCATTTCTGCATATTTTCCCTTCCATATTTCCGTCGTTGTTCAGTACAAGCAGAGGGTCGTACTCAATTCTCTGTGGTTTTGCCATGTTGATCAAAATTTCTTGATTTTTTTGCTAAGTATTCACCGTCGTCTTCTGGCAGATCCTTTTAAACACTTGGCGCGCGAGGACTACGCGGCCCCGTTAGTGCAATGTCTCTAATCGTAAGTTCGCTATTGAAAATCTACGCGGTAACATTTAAGAGAAACTGCTGTTCTCTACGATAAAGTTTCTAAGCTGATGAAATTGGCCAAAAAACGACTGCATCGCACACTTTGAAAGGGTCGTGGTTTTTGACATCTTCCCACGGCTTTGTTTGTTTGCTTTAACGCTGACGCCCGCGTATTCCATTTTCATTTCAAGCGATCTGATTGGCCGAACCGCACCATAACAAATCCGCTGACTGGACCAAAATAAAATTCTCCTATCCTGCACTTTATATGTTATTGGCTTCCTTTTCAGATCCTTTGAATTAGGCGCGGATCAACTTCGCTTTGCAGCTCCATTATATTTGTCAGGCCAACAAGCCCATTGAGACTTTTTGTCTCTTTCTCTGCCATAAATTCTCTATTTGATCGATAAGTTGGCATTTTCTGGAACGATATTCATACTTCCTTCCAGAAACCAATGATTGTCATTCTGTAACCTACTGCAATTCCGGTAGTCGAATTTTACCAAAATTGTACTCTTTCATTCAGGGCCAATTTACCTCCAAATGCTACATCCTCCGAAAAGAAACCCCTCCTATGCCATGCAAAATTCAGTTCTCATTCTTTTGAGCTAAAGTTTGCTGTATTTCTTGTTGCTGTTATGAAACTTATAAAAAAGGTGTGGGCCATCTATGAATTTTGCACCCATCTTTTGGGCCAGTCTGGCTCCACCTCCACTTTTCAACGTTTTAGCGGTTCCCTGCCACCTTGGCATCCAATATTTTTCGATTTTATCTCACTATAGCCGTATTTCCATGCAATAATAATAATAATAATAATAATAATAATAATAATAATAATAATAATAATAATAATAATAATAATAATAATAATAATAATAATAATTGGTGCATTAGGCTCGGTTACAGAAAGACTCCAGGAGGAACTAGAAAAGTTTGGTTACAGAAATGGACTTGAAACCATCCAGAAAACATGTTTACTGGGATCTGCAAGAATAGTCAGGAAAGTGCTGGACACTCCAGGAATTGACTGAACAGAAGCAAGGAAGAAACTTAGATGGACCACTCACTATCTTAGGCTCTGAGACAGAGCTTGATAGTGTTTTAATCCAGTATTTAGTGCTGTGTACAATCGCAATAATAATAATAATAATAATAATAATAATAATAATAATAATAATAATAATAATAAAAATGATGTAGAAGGAGTATGCCAAAATATGCAAAAGACTGTTCTTGTAGAAAGTGAGACTATCATGAACAAAGTTATTAGCGGGATTATTCAACAATCATGACTCTATGACATTGTAGATATGACTCTTACCAAGTAGACTAGCAAATATTGGTAGTCTACAACATCATTAGGCTGGACTTACACAGTTATGTCGTGTATAATAATAATAATGATAATGATGATAATAATAATAATATAAAAACAAACACTGTTGGATTACGTAAACGTTTCGATTAAAATCTTCATCAGTATAAAAAACTTTACATGGCAGCCGAGCATTTATAGACATTACGTTGTTTACACCTAAAATTATTTACATGGTGATAATGCTAAATTTACAATTGGTCTATCTGAAAAATCTTATAACAATCAATAGAATTTTTGCTGCTTTGCACAAGTTGAAATATTTTCTAGTGTCCTTTGTGAGTTAGAAAAGGGACTGGGAGCTCTTAAACTTATACTGGAAACTTTTCTACTCCCCCAAGTGACCCTCCGAAAAATTCGCATACTGCTTAACTCTTCTTTTAGCAGTAGCTGAATCCCAGATGATTATACAAAAAACTTTTTCCTTTGTGAATTTGAGAAAGACTGGAAGCTCTTTGAACTCATACTGGATCTTTTTAGGTTACACTGGCAACCCTGCAGCTACCCCAAGTGACCCCCCGAGAGAACAGCACACTGCTTAACTCTTCTTTTAGCAATAGCTGAATCCCACGAGAAGCCACAAAGGGCAAACACAAAACAGACGCCAGTATAACCTCTTGGGACAATCAGATACAATGGTAGAATCTAAGCCGTTCCGCATGCAAACACGTCTAATTCTACATCTGCAGCTCTTTCATTGAGACCCTTTGGCGCAAAAGTTTCAAGTCGATATTGCCAAAACAACTCCCTCCTACGAAGCGAAAAAACATCATCAGCCCCATCTATGATTTTAATCCCAACCCGAAAATTTCCGTTGTGTCCGTTATCAAAAAAATGACTGAAAAAACTTGCCTGTGGAACAGGTTTCCCCTTATCAAGAGAGTTTTCGTTGTGTTTGCGTGCATATGTTCTAAAATAGGATTTGTAAACATTGAACCTTTGCCGAAATTTCGTCTTAGTACTCCCGACTTACTTCATGTTGCATGACTCACATTGCAATAGATAAACCACATGATCAGAGTTGCAATCAAATCGCCCCGAGAAGTTTTTGAAAGACCTCGTAGAGTCAGAATTTTGAAACGTATCCCCCTCCTTCATCAAAGGGCAAATTTGGCAACTCCTTCTACCATTGCACCTGAAAGTGCCTTTTTCCATCAACTCTTCATCGATACTTGGCAGCTTAGCTCGCACGAGTTTGTCTTTCAAGCTTTTTGCCCTCCTAAACGTTACAAATATTTTGTCCTTGAAAACTTCCTTGTGTTCCATGTCTACCAATAACACATTTTGGTTTTCGCGAAGGATTTCATAAACTTTGTGCATGGCTGGGTGATAAGTTAGCACTAAAGGTATTCTCATATCATCTTTTTCCTTGGGCCTGGCATCCAATAAAGTAGCACGATTTTTGTCCCGCACCCGGTCAATTTGGCTGTCAACTTCGTTTCCACTGTAGCCCCTTTCTAGAAGCCAAGATTTTAATTCTCCCACCCTATTTTGGAAAAACTGTTCCTCTGAGCAAATACGACGAATTCGAAGGGCCTGGCTATATGGAATTCCCTTTTTTGTGTGGTTAGGATGACATGAAGCTCGATGTAAGAGTTGATGGGTATCCGTAGGTTTTGTAAACAAATCCGTTACAAGTTTGTTACTCTGTTTGATGACTTGAACATCAAGAAAATTAACCTTTTCTGTAGACCATTCAGCAGTAAACTTTATTGATTCGTGCGCTCCATTTAAAAAGTTCACAAATTCCCTTAGTTTTTCTTCCCCATGCTGCCAAATTATAAAAACGTCATCTATGTATCTCCACCATACCCATGGTTTATTCTGAGCCTCAGCAAGTAGCTTTTCTTCTAGCGCTGCCAAGAAAAGGATCGCGTATGAAGGAGCGCATTTGGTACCAATGGCTGTACCCCTAAGCTGTTGATAGAAATCGCCATTAAATTCGAAAAAATTGTTCTTAAGAACAACGTGAGCTAATTCAAGAAGGGTATCCGTGGAAATGGTTTTATCTTCCCGATGTTCAAGTACCCCTTTTAACGCTTCCAAACCCTCTTCGTGCGGAATACTTGGATAAAGCCCCACAACATCCTCCGTAGAAAGGGGCTACAGTGGTAACGAAGTTGACAGCCAAATTGACCGGGTGCGGGACAAAAATCGTGCTACTTTATTGGATGCCAGGCCCAAGGAAAAAGATGATATGAGAATACCTTTAGTGCTAACTTATCACCCAGCCATGCACAAAGTTTATGAAATCCTTCGCGAAAACCAAAATGTGTTATTGGTAGACATGGAACACAAGGAAGTTTTCAAGGACAAAATATTTGTAACGTTTAGGAGGGCAAAAAGCTTGAAAGACAAACTCGTGCGAGCTAAGCTGCCAAGTATCGATGAAGAGTTGATGGAAAAAGGCACTTTCAGGTGCAATGGTAGAAGGAGTTGCCAAATTTGCCCTTTGATGAAGGAGGGGGATACGTTTCAAAATTCTGACTCTACGAGGTCTTTCAAAAACTTCTCGGGGCGATTTGATTGCAACTCTGATCATGTGGTTTATCTATTGCAATGTGAGTCATGCAACATGAAGTAAGTCGGGAGTACTAAGACGAAATTTCGGCAAAGGTTCAATGTTTACAAATCCTATTTTAGAACATATGCACGCAAACACAACGAAAACTCTCTTGATAAGGGGAAACCTGTTCCACAGGCAAGTTTTTTCAGTCATTTTTTTGAAAACGGACACAACGGAAATTTTCGGGTTGGGATTAAAATCATAGATGGGGCTGATGATGTTTTTTCGCTTCGTAGGAGGGAGTTGTTTTGGCAATATCGACTTGAAACTTTTGCGCCAAAGGGTCTCAATGAAAGAGCTGCAGATATAGAATTAGACGTGTTTGCATGCGGAACGGCTTAGATTCTACCATTGTATCTGATTGTCCCAAGAGGTTATACTGGCGTCTGTTTTGTGTTTGCCCTTTGTGGCTTCTCGTGGGATTCAGCTATTGCTAAAAGAAGAGTTAAGCAGTGTGCTGTTCTCTCGGGGGGTCACTTGGGGTAGCTGCAGGGTTGCCAGTGTAACCTAAAAAGATCCAGTATGAGTTCAAAGAGCTTCCAGTCTTTCTCAAATTCACAAAGGAAAAAAGTTTTTTGTATAATCATCTGGGATTCAGCTACTGCTAAAAGAAGAGTTAAGCAGTATGCGAATTTTTCGGAGGGTCACTTGGGGGAGTAGAAAAGTTTCAAGTATAAGTTTAAGATCTCCCAGTCCCTTTTCTAACTCACAAAGGACACTAGAAAATATTTTAACTTGTACGAAGCAGCAAAAATTCTATTGTTTGTTATAAGATTTTTCAGATAGACCAATTGTAAATTTAGCATTATCACCATGTAAATAATTTTAGGTGTAAACAACGTAATGTCTATAAATGCTCGGCTGCCATGTAAAGTTTTTTATACTGATGAAGATTTTAATCGAAACGCTTACGTAATCCAACAGTGTTTGTTTTTATATTTTATTTTCTGTTTGGCTTTGAACGATGGTTTAGTTCGCTTTAATAATAATAATAATAATAATAATAATCCTTGTCCTGGGTATGACTTTAAACTGCACCCGGTTGTGCAGTTTCGACGTGGGATAATGAGGTTACCTTTTGCCACAACTACCTCCAGGTCACCCTTGAGCAAGGTGTAGTACCTGTTAGCTCTCCCCGAGACCTTGAAGTTCCGGGTTGGCGTCCGGCGGGGGCTAGTCTGTCTCATGGGTAGGGGGGACTCTTTAGCTTTGGTTGGCAACCCCCCTAGAGATGGTGTCTCGATAAAAATACTGGTGGTAGTGCACCTTTAAACACAATCCTCTTTTGAGTGTAAAATGAATCAAGAAAATATTTCAGATAACAACGTGAATGGGGCTGGAACCTGTGTTGGTGAAGGTTCCTCGTTCGGCAGGTGCCCTGTGGATGAGCAGCGCAGGCCCGGTCGTTATTCAGCTACTGCCAATCGAAGAAGAGAAAGAATTAACTGGAGGCCGTTTAACAAGGTTGTAATGGAATGTTACTACGAAGGTGAACCTGATAGGAGAGGTTTTATGAAGGTTTTATGAAAAGAAATTGGGATGACAGAGGTTTGTTTGAAGTATCGGCGCAAAGGCTCCTAGATCAAGTCAGGGTAATCAAGACAAATGAGTACTTTAGCAAAGTTGAACTAGAGGAAATCAGGAGGAAAGTTGAGAACAGAAATAACGAAGAAGTGTTGTAGCTGTCTATGTGAGCCATCGGTTAGGATTGAAACAGAGAAAGGATAAAGTGTCTCAAGAACCATTTTGGAAAAGGAGGATCCAACGGGATATTAATGAGTTGAGGAGAACTGTTGGCAAATTAGATCGTTATGCGAAAGGACAAATAAAAAATATGAAGAAACTAGAACAGATCTTCAAAAAGCATCATGTGAAGAAGAAAGGAGTAAAGGTTGTTATGGAAGAGCTTAAGCAAAGAATAACAGCGAAAGCAGCAAAGATAGACAGATATGAAAAGCGGATAAACCAATTTAGAATAAACAGGATGTTTTCATCGAACCAAAAGCGAGTTTTTGTAGAATTGAATGGTGAAGTAATTAAAGAGAATACAGTACCAAATGCGGACGAAAGTAGATCGTTTTGGAGTGAAATATGGGATAACCCAGTAGAACATAACGATGATGCCGAATGGCTACGAGAGATCGAAACTGAATCAAAAGGAGTCAATAAACAAGATGATGTTAAAATCACTGCCCAGGATGTAAGAAAGCAAACGGGGAAAATACCAAATTGGAAGGCAGCCGGGCCTGACGGAGTACAAGGCTATTGGCTGAAAAACTTGTCATCATTACACGATAGAATTGCTTGCCAGTTAAATGCGGTAGTCGAAAGTGGAGACGTTCCAGCATGGATGACGTATGGAAGAACGGTATTATGTGTGAAGGACAGAAGTAAGGGAAATGCTGCGAGTAACTTCAGACCTATTTCATGCTTACCACTAATGTGGAAATTGCTAACGGGTATGCTGTCCGAGCAGCTGTACAAGCATGTAGATACTAATGATATGTTACCATCAGAACAGAAAGGCTGTCGTAAAGAGACACGCGGAACGAAGGATCAACTACTCATTGATAGAATGGTACTTAAGAACTGCAAAAGAAGACACACCAACCTAGCTATGGCGTACGTGGATTATAAAAAGGAGTATGACATGATACCACACTCATGGATACTAAAGAGTCTACAACTGGTTGGGGCAGCTGATAAGATTGTGAACGTCCTTGAAAAGAGTATGACGAAATGGAACGTACAGTTGAACGCAGGAGATAAAGTATTAGGGGATGTCAACGTCAAACGTGGAATATTCCAAGGAGATAGCCTTTCGCCACTCCTATTTGTTATCTGTCTCATACCAATGTCACTAATTTTGAGAAAGATGAAAGCTGGGTATAGTTTGGGAAAGAATCAGCCAAAATTAAATCACCTTCTATATATGGATGACTTAAAGCTATTTGGACAGAGTGAAAGAGACATAGAATCACTTGTAAATACAGTGCATAGATTTAGTTGTGACATTGGCATGCGATTCGGTATAGAAAAGTGCGGTGTAATTATCATGAAGCGTGGAAAGATTGTAACTTGTGATGGAATTGAACTACCGGATGGAGAGAAGATGAAAGGCGTCAGCGAAGAAGGTTACAAGTACGTGGGTATAGTAGAACTAGATGGGATAAAGGAGAAAGAAATGAAAGAGAGATTCACGAAGGAATACAAGCGAAGGATTAAACTTACATTGAATTCAAACTTGAACAGCAGGAATGCCATTTCAGCAATGAATATTTGGGCAGTAGCTGTGATGAGATATGGGGCTGGGATAGTGAAGTGGACTAAAGCGGAACTGGAGAAACTAGACAGACAGACACGGAAAATTATGACGATGAACGGAGCATTACATCCAAAAAGTGACGTCGATAGATTGTATGTTGCAAGACAGAGAGGTGGAAGGGGATTGCAAAGTGTATTAGAAACCATCCAGTCAGAGGAAAATAGCCTTAGATGGTATGTTAAAAACAGCCAAGAGCAATTATTAAAAGCAGTGCATAAACAACAGGAAATGAATACTGACATCATTAAGCCATCAGAGTATAAAGATCAAAGAAAAAAAGAAAGAGAAGTCAAGTGGCATGAAAAAGTAATGCATGGTCAGTTTTTCAGAGATACGGATGGGATAGTAGACAGGCAGAAATCATGGTTGTGGCTAAAAAATGGAGACTTGAAGAAAGGAACAGAAGCACTAATTATGGCAGCACAAGAACAAGCAATACGTACGAATTACGTTAAACATCATATCGACAAATCAAGAGATTCGCCGAGTTGCAGAATGTGTGGTGAGAAGGGGGAAACTGTGAGCCATATCATATGTGAATGTAGCAAATTAGCCCAGAAGGAATATAAGCGACGCCACGACAACGTAGCACGGATAGTTCACTGGGAGATTTGCAAGAAGTATGACCTACCCAGGGCTGAACAGTGGTACAATCATAAGCCAGAAGGCGTTACTGAAAATGAAAGCATTAAGGTACTGTGGGACTTTAACATAAACACAGATTACGAAATTGAGCATAGGCGACCAGACATTGTTGTCGTGCTGAAACCAGAAAAAGAGTGCTTAATCATTGACATAGCTGTACCAGGAGATACAAGGATAAAACAGAAGGAACAAGACAAAATTGAAAAGTATCAAGATCTAAAAAGAGAAATTGCAAGATTATGGTGCCTTCGAAAAGTAACTGTCATTCCAGTTGTAGTTGGTGCATTGGGATGTGTCACAAAAGAAGCAGAGCAATACATTGAGAAGATAGGAATCAAGATCAGGACTGAAGTGATACAGAAAACGGCATTGTTAGGAACTGCAAGAACATTGAGAAAGGTTCTCGAAACCTGAGGCTAGTTGTTCTAGCTTGCTTTCGGGACGAACTTACCAGGAACTTTTTTCTGTGATAAAAAGAACATAATAATAATAATAATAATAATAATAATAATAATAACAATAACAATAATAATAATAATAATAATAATAATAATAATAATAATAATAATAATAATGATAATAATAATAATAATGATAATCAGGTGATATTCACTGCGTCCAGAAGCCAGCCCTCCTTGGAACAGCTGGGATACTAAGAAAAGTATTGAGTGTCTGAGGCTGCTTGTTGCAGCTTGACGTTTGATGAACAATTCCTCCAGACTATGAACTTTAGGAGTGAACTCGCAAATAATAATAATAATAATAATAATAATAATAATAATAATAATAATAATAATAATAATAATAATAATAATAATAATAATAATAATAATAATAATAATAATAATAATATCGGATATGATTTGACAAATTAAGAACAAACTGTAATAAACGTCTTATAGCCAAATATGTTCCTTGCACATCACCAGAAATCAGCAGTCCTACTGTCCATGCACTTTTTTGCACCTATTTCGCCATATGATGCTACCACAAATCATGTTTGATACACTGCACCACTTCATTGTCTCTTTTGCCTCTTCCCCTGACGGTCCTAGCCTTTTCAAGTTTCCTCTCACATTCTTATGTACGGTCCCAAGTGATCCAAAGCACATAACACTGATACTTGTCGAATTCCATGTCGATTCAGTAAATTTATCACTGGTTGATACTTATTTCTTTTCTCTTGATAAGATGTATCCATATACAAATCAAAGCAGACAGTGACTTCAACAATTTCACATTCTCTCCCGTTCACTTTTATCTCTAATATTCTCTAATATATCAGGCTTCCTTTGGTTTAGCTGTTGCAATGCGTTTTTGATATGTGGGAAAGCTGTTTCTACCATTTTGTTGACAAATAACGTTGATGTTGAATTCTTTTTTTCGATTTTTTGACCAAGGAATTCTACGACCCGATCGTGCCTACGCGAATATAAATCTTCGTAGTTTCTGCAGGAATTCATTAAGTGTGCCATTGATTCAGTCCTTTCATTGCACATTGAGCATCTTTTATCGTGATCCTTATTCCACATATGAATTAGCTGGTTACAAGGGATTTGATTCATACGTGCACGTAGAATAAACTTGACTAAGCTGTCAGACACCTTCCATCCGTAATAAACTTGTGCGAAATCTTTTTGTCTATATTCTCCATTCCTATAAAGTTTCCCTGCATTTGGAGCTCACAGCTCTTAATGATATCCTGTTGCTCTAATTCTCCCTCGATTTCTCTTTTTAAATCTTTCCTATTCAGCTCCTTGCCATTAACGACAACCACAGCAAAGCCATCCTTGTATATAATTGATCCATTAAACTTATTAGCATGAAAAAGTAGATCCGGCCAATCAGAGTTGCCTCCATATGTTTTTGTCTTGGCTAGTCTCCGGTTAGCATCTAATGCATAACCTAGAAAATTGATTTCGCTATCTGTCTGTCTAACCCCTCGCGATTTCATGTCTAATTCCAAAGATTCTCTTGCCAGATACCGTATGCTCTCCTCATCGTGATTCAGCATTTTTATCAAATTAGATAAACGTGTTGCCCTATATACATTTGATGGTCTTTTTATCCCAAGCCCCCCAAGTAGTCTGTTGACGAAAAATATCTTGTCACTGCTCTTGGGATATAAATCAAACATTTCTTTAACAGTTTTCGTAATCTTTGCATCCAGTTCCTCAAGCTGTTTTTCTTCTATCTTTGTGTTTTCAAAGTGGTGTGAAATCTTTGCTAAAGCCATGTTATTGAAAGCACTGAGTTTTAAAGGAATAGGGAGCGTACATTCCTTGATTTTATCAATTATACCTTTGAATTCTTTAATAAAGTCCTTGACTTGTTTTTCGTCTTCCCCTGCTATGGTAAACGACTTGCCTAGATATTTATACGATTTGGATCTCTTGTACGTTTCTATTGATTCTCCTTGAACTTTAATGGCTGGCTCTTTGTCACCTTTTCCCTTATACCAATTGTTACCAGACCTTCGTTCATAAAATAACGCACACTTAGATGCCTTTACTTTCAAACCAGCTTGATCAAAGAGTGGCTCACATTTCATTATCATCTCTTTAAGCAGTTTTAAGTCATATGTTACCATTGCAATGTCGTCTGCATATGCTTGAATTGGAATTGGCCTAATTTTCCTTTCATTTTCTATATTCATACTAACCAGGGCATAACAATAATAATAATAATAATAATAATAATAATAATAATAATAATAATAATAATAATAATAATAATAATAATAATAATAATAATAATAATAATAATAATAATAATAATAAAAAAAGCACTTATATTGCGCCATATATCCACAGGGCTCATAGGCGCATAACAATTACAAACACTAAGACTAATTAAAAATATGATTAAAAATACAAAAGTTTACAATGTTTCACTCAAAATCTAACTTAAACAATCCATTCAATAAAAATACTGTTCAAATAAATGGGTCTTCAAACGAGATTTAAAAGTTTCAACTGTTGTACAAGCTCTAACCGAATAGGGGAGTCTGTTCCAAAGTAAAGGGGCAACATTTACGAAGGCACGATCACCAGCAGTAACTAATCTGGTTTTCCCTACTTCTAATAGCAGATCATCACATGCAGATCTAGTGCAACGAAAAGCCTTACGCAGTTTCAAAAATTCCTTAAGATATTTTGGTGCTAGATCTTTTAAACATTTAAAAGTTAACAGAAGTATTTTGTATTGTATTCTACTTGTAATAGGCAACCAATGCAGTTGCTTCAACACCGGTGTTATGTGACAGCGTTTGCTTTCACCCTTTAATATTCTTGCCGCAGCATTCTGAACCTTTTGTAGCTTTTGTAATTCGCATGATGGTAATCCATATAACAGAGAATTGTTACAGTCAAGTCTTGACATTACAAAGGCATGGATAGCTCTTTCCGCAGCCGAAATGCAAAAGTCACTTCTCCCATGAAATTTGTATTGTCTATAAGGTTCCTTTTAACTTGCACGCCATTCATTAACATATCGTTTTGTCAAATTTTACAGAAATTGATCTGATTCATTAGGAGTGTATTTTCTTGCACGAATAACAAGTTATAGAATAAAGAAACCTTCTAAGCCACGTAAAAATTATCTGCCTTTCTCATGATGTAAAATATTTGATATTTGATATTTGATATTTGATAATTGATATTATTAAGGAGGCTTGCCCTTCCAGAGAGTTGTTTTACAAGGGGCCCTCCACTTAAAAACATTACTTACAATATACAATTGAAAATTACCAAATAAGGAGAAAAATTACACCATAAAAACCATGATACAAAATTCTAATACAAATTTACAGTCTAATTTAAAAGAAAACGAGAAAATCCGAAATAGATTCTTCAAAGCTATTCAGGGAAGATGCCTGTTTGGTGTCGGCAGGAAGGTCATTCCACGCCTTTGCTTCTCGATAGGAAAACATTTTTGCCCATTACTTGACTTTTTCATGGGTAGTCTTAAATCTGTCTCTGAAATGCGCAGGACATAGGAAGAGCATTTTGAGTTTTAAGGTTTTGAGTTCATTTAAGGAGAGTTTGTTGCCTTGAAGCCAAATGTCCAGTTGTTTTAGATCGTTATTAATGGCCTCGTTCAGTTCATTTATATCCGAAGACTGGTAGCACAGACTTGTGTCATCAGCATACATGGAAACGGCTGAATTTTGGACAGCTTGCGGTAGATCGTTGATATAAATAAGGAAGAGAAGGGGACCCAGACAAGGGCCTTGGGGAATACCAAGATCTATACACTCAGTTTTGGAGCTGACACCGTTGACCCGACAGAACTGTTTTCGATTGCACAGGTTTGATCTAAACCATGCGAGTTCCCGCTGTTGGATACCGTAGTGCACCAGCTTCTGGCAATTAATCTCATGGTCAACGGTGTCAAAGGCTTTTTTAAGATCGATGAAAACTAAGCCTACAAGCCTACCAAGATGCAGCCCATTGTACCAGTCATCTGCATTTTTAAGTAAGTGGGTTACAGTAGAATGGAGGCGTAAGTAGGCAGATTGGCCAGATGAAAATAAACCATTATATGCTGGTACACCTGATTGGATATAAGTTTTTCAAAGAGCCTTGAAATGACAGGTAAGACTGATATGGGGTGATCGTTTGACTTATCAGCCCTATCTCCATTTTTGTAAATAGGAGTATCCCTAGCAATATTCCATGAGTCTGGAAACATACTTGTTTCAACTGATGTATTAAACATGAAAGCAAGGGAATTTTCAATGAAGGGTAAAGCAAGCTTCAGGAAGTAGCTAGAGATGCTTATCATTGGAGTTGGTGAGCCCAGTAACTAGGCGCTGGCTAGGTTCATCTCTTACCCCCTTCATATTGGTGAGGCCAGTCAGTGGTCTCTTAGCTTACAATTCATGTATATATCATCCGTCACCTTGCAGCTGAATATACAACATGAAAATCTTAAATTGTGAAAGTCTTAGTGTCACTTTATGAAAAATTTAGTCCTGTGACAAGAAATGTCTCTTCTCGGATCGTCTCGTCGACCTCTTTGATGTTGCAAAAGTTGTGCTAAATAAAGGTGAACCAATACCATATATGGGGTTTACCAGAAGAATCTAAGTCCGGTCTTCAAAGACACTTGATACCCGACCATTTAAACTTTTCGAATGAAAACAAATTTCCAGTTAACAACATCTCTGATAAATTTGCTAAAAGTTTTGCTCAGTTTGGTTGACACAGGTCATATTTTTCTTTCGCAAAAATTAGGCCAAAATTCGAGAAAAATTATGCTCCTATAGAAACACTATTAACATCAGAACGAGGCTAGGAATCTCGAATGATGGGTTGTCGGGCATTGTGAAATTATCAGCATTCAAATTATTACAATTTACACACAACCATGATACACAGTTATGTTGGAATAATTCAGGACTCCTTAAGCACAATTTGACGCAGAATGAACGATACCATTCCCATGTAACTGGTTTTCTGCAAGAACCACATGGATAAATCATTGCTGAGCTTCCTAAATCTTGTTGAGCTACAGTAGGTCCGGGGCTCAATTGTATATCATCTGATAACATCAGGCTAAAAACCAACAGTCTCATGTTCGAAGTCTCTTTCAATATAGGGCCTATCAGCAATTTTCTATATTGGCTAGAGCAGAAAAACAGGCCTATAATCATTTTTGCATTGTATGTTCTTGTACTTGAATTGCCTGTTGGATTACTCCAAGCATGCTGCTAAGGATTATCCAAAGCATACTACGAAGGATTACTCCAAGCATTCTGCAAAAGATTATTTTGAAGTATACTGCAAAAGATTACCTGAAGAGTACTGCGAAAGAATATTTGAAGCCTGCCAAGATTACCTGAAGAGTACCGCGAAATATCGTTTGAAGCATACTGCAAGGGACTACCTGGAGCATACTGGAATTACTGCTGGAGGCATACTGTGAAAATTATTTGAAGCAAGCATACTGCAAAGATTATACCGTATATATGAAGCATACTGCAAAGGCTTATTTGAAGCATACTACGAAATACTACTTGAAGCATACTGTAAAAGATTATACTGTATACATATGAAGCATACTGCAAAGGCTTATTTGAAGCATACTACGAAATACTACTTGAAGCATACTGTAAACGATTATACTGTATATATGAAGCATACTACAAAGGCTTATTTGAAGCATACTACGAAATACTACTTGAAGCATACTGTGAAGGATTATACTGTATATATGAAGCATACTGCAAAGGCTTATTTGAAGCATACTACGAAATACTACTTCAAACATACTGTAAAAGATTATACTGTATATATGAAGCATACTACAAAGGCTTATTTGAAGCATACTTCGAAATACTACTTGAAGCATACTGTAAAAGATTATACTGTATATATGTAGCATACTGCAAAGGCTTACTCGACGCATACTACGAAATACTACCGGGTGTCCCAAAAAAAAGTATACAGATTTGGTCGACCCTAGCGACTAGAATATAGCGTGAATCAATCCGGAATGATTTTCAAAACATACCTCGATAACTAACTTGAACATAGATACCTTGTTTGTTGATATCGGTGCGTTGAGAGTGAAGATATTAATCTTCAAACGACAAATTTGCCTCCACCTCCAAAGCAGAGATTTGACGTTTTGGCCTAAGCAAATTCTTGATGCAGATTGAATAAAATCAACAAAATTTGAAGACGGCACAGCGGATGTGTTTTCCAAAATACAGTTTATGTTAGACCTATCGTCAAGGGAGCTTCGAAATCAGCTTCATTCATCTCAATATCAACGATTGACTTTACTCTTACAACGTTCATCGGCGAAAGTACTCCCTTGAGCATCAACACATTCGTGCAACTGTCGAATCATTCCTTGAAAATAATTTGTTATCAGATCTCTTGGGAGTCAAGACAGGAAGGTCTAGAGATCTTTTGGGGACCAAAAGATGTCTCATATCTTGTTGATGAACAACCTGGGAAAGCAGCTTCGAAGATACGTCATGATCAACCTGATCTCAAGAGATCTGATAACAAATTCTTTTCAAGGAATGGTTCAACGTTGTCAAAAGCGCGTTGAGCTCAAGGGAGTACTTTCGCAGATGAATAGCATGTGTGATTTCGGAGCTCCTTTGACGATAGGTCTCACATAAACTGTATTTTGTAAAACACATCCTTTGTGCCGTCTTCAAACTTTGTTTATTTTATTCAATCTGCGTCAAGAATTTGCTTAGGCCAAAACGTCAAATTTCTGGTTTGGAGGTGGAGGCAAATTTGTCCTTTGAAGATTAATATCTTCACTCTCAACGCACTGATGTCAACAAACAAGGTATCTATGTTCAAGTTAGCTATCGAGGTATGTTTTGAAAATTATTTCGGATTGATTCACGCTATATTCTGATTGCTAGGGTCGACGAAATCCGTATACTTTTTTTGGGACACCCAGTACTTGAAGCAGACAGTAAATTATGCTGTATATATGAGGCATACTGCAAAGGCTTATTTGAAGCATACTGCGAAATACTACTTGAAGCATACTGTAAAAGATTATTTGCAGCATGTAAAAGATCAATCGCAGCATAATGCGAAATAGCACTAGAAGCTACCAGGAAAGATTATTTGAAGCATACTGAGAAAGATTACCTGAAGGCTACTGCAAAAGATTGCTTGAAGCATGGCACGAAGGGTTGCTGATGCTAACTATGAAAGATACTGGCTGCGGTCACACTAGGTGCTTTATTCCGTTGTCTTCCTTCGAAATAACGAGCTTGCAACGCTGTTGCATGTGACCGCTCTTTCTGTTCACATACAGCGCAGTTACAACGTTTCGCTCCTTCGGCAAGGATCCTTAAAAAACCATAGTATCCAAACAACAGGATTAACAAGATGCTGAACTAAATTACAGCCTTGTTAGAGCAAAATGAACCAATCATGATTTACCAAGATAATCACGTGACGATTACTTTCGCGCCAAAAAGTTAGCTGCAGCACAGGCAGCTTTGCAGCAGACGGGATGAGCACAGTGTGACCGTGTCTTTGTATCGCTATAATGCAGTACTTTCTCACGACAAAGATAAGTTTCAAGAAAGTGAAACAAATCAGATTATAACGGGATCGGATTCTACTGTGACCGCAGCCACTGTGAAAGATTAAGGCACACTAAGAAAGGCCATTCAATGCACATTATAAAATCGAAGGAAAAGAATAGCAAAGGTAAACATTTGTTCTTCGTTGGTTAAGTCAAATCATCAGATGAGATGATTCAGAAACACAGAAGCATGCTCACACATAGACTTGGTACCAATTGCATGATAGACACAATATAATGAGTGCTCGAACGCCAATGAATGCGATGTTGCTCTAAACAACATAAACATGGTACTTCAATAATTAATTCATTCAAAGTTGGTTTTAGGTAGTTAATAAGTCATTTTATGACAAAAAAGATTACACATGCTCCCCATCACATAAATATTGGCAAGGAGTCGTTTGAAATGGGAAATTCGGTGGTCTTTGAGTTCTGCACATTAACGCAAACCTTATCTATGCTAAAACTATGAATTCACTTATTCTTTGCATTCATTCCATTCTTATTGGGCTCCATTATTGGTAATTCCAAAATATCGATCAGGTAAAATTTACGTGAAGATTCGCTGCCAATTATCACAAGAATAGATTCAGCAAAATATTCAGTTCTAAACGTAATCGTTTTAACCTAAACGATGGCAGCCCTATCTGCTCCTGATAAGCTTCATCACCAATATCTCGTCATCATACGTCTGTTACAAAATAGGCTCGCATGAACAATGCATCCTTTTGCATTTTGCTTTTGCACAATGCATTTTTCTGTTCTCGTTCTTGTTGATTGTTTGTTGATTTTCTTTTCGAACATTATGAGCCTTAATTTGTAAGTCCCATCTACAGTGGGAACTAGGTGACCTCGTGTCTTTTCCCGCTGTGGATGGGACGAATAATGTATAGTATGTTTAGTTTAGGGTTTTGCTCGATAGAAAAAAAAAATTACAATGCACCCTGCATTTTACTTAAAATCACCAAATAACCAAAGAGGAGGCATAGTGTACAGATGCTACGGATGTTACAGATTTGTAAAAGCATACAAAAAACTGACCTGTGTCAATGTCCCTGACAACTATCTTTCTATCTTTGGTTATCGTTTCTTTTCCATTTAGATTACAGAAACTAGTTCCAGCTGTCAAACTCTAAAAAAGCGATCATAATTAAGTGGTATGTAGTGATCGTAACAAGAATAAGATGTATCATAGAAGGCGAAAAGGGATAAGAATGTAAATATATGTTACCTCAAATAGAGAGCTATGAAGATAAACTTACTACCAAGTTTAAGAACTAAAACGAAAAACATCAAGCTCGACGGCTGTTTTATTCAATTTAAAAGCTACCATCATCCAGTCAACGGTTGCAGAATATGTAAAAAGAACGGAAAATGTTATTAACTCATTAAGATAAAACAAGTTATTAACAAGAAATGGTAGCTTTTAAATGGTAGCTTTTAAATTGATGTAGATCTCATTTTAGCATTACAAGTAATCTGGGGTCTCTGGTTTCAGCTGTCACATATTTCTTACCTTTGAGCGCTCGTAACTCAATGAAGTTTTTTGTCGATTGGCAAGATTCTGGCCTCTAAAATTATTCGAAAATATTTGGAACAGGGTTACCTTTCCATGAGCCAGTTCATGTTATAGCTATTTTTAAATATTTAATCAAACGTCGAACAATTTTTTGAGACAACTGTACACTTATTGCATCATGACGGTTATCAATATTGATTCGTTTGCTCATATCCTTTGTCTGTTTTTGATGAAAGTTGATTGGAACTCATTGTGATTAGTCAAAATTTGGGATTTACTCAAAAATTTTCGATGGAACCTGCCTAAATGGCCGCTTTATTACGTTCAGCAGCAATGAATGGGCTTGATTTCTGCTGAGTTGGCCATCGGGATTTTGAGTGGTCCTGGTGGCATGTGGTGGAAGATGGTGATGCTGCCGGGTCCGCTCTGGATTTCTATGGTCAATTTGGCGGGGATCGGATTGGGGTGGGTGGATCCCTGGTTGTCTGAGAAGCCTCCTTGCCCAATGAAAAACAAAACTTGACATATTTCTTTTTAACCTGAACATATTGTATATAACGTATTTTATAGACATATTAGCTTTATTTTCTTTCAAATATTTATATCTGTGATATTTTATTTTTAAATTGAGGGCCCCTTGAAAAACAACCTTTTTTGAAGGATCACCGTCCCTAAATGATTGAAAATGATTGAAAAAATGAATATAGTAACAATGTTAAAATCTGATACATTTCGAATAACACATAAATTAAGCAGGTCTACAGGGAAACTTACCAAGTTGATCATCATTGAAGCAACGAGTTCATTTATCGTCATGTTCCTAAAATAGCATAACTTGGAATCAGTAATACCAACGTTAACAAAATCTTAAGGAAAAATGGCAGGTAATACATGTAGCGACGATGAACGAAATCTTGGGCTCCGACTTCTACTTACTATTTGCCCCCTGATAAACAAAACTGAGTCAAGAAATGTTCACTTCGAAATGAGTCAAAGAGTCGTTTCTAACCATACTTTCATATTATCTGAAACTCGCTTCAGGCCTAAATTCTATTTGCTTTATTTTTCATTTGGCGCACAAAAGAATGTATTTTACCATGGGTCTTTAGCACCATTTCATTTTATTTCATTTTGATTTATTCAAGAGGGTAAATACATTCAGTGTATATAGAAAACGACTATTTTGCAATTTGCCCTGCTTAAAGAGCTAACTTGCTTAATTATTACAAAACAGCTCTAAAATCCAATGTAAAAGAAAAAGAAAAAATAAACAGAAAGGGGACTCTGAAGTCAAAAGTATGTGCCGAATGTTGCTTGTTGATTTAGATTATCAACCTCTTTGATCTTCAAAACGTTTTTAATCTCCTTTTGAAAGCAGCTAGCTAGCGAAGGAGCGGTTTTGACTTCATGGCTTAAAGGCGCTGTATTGCGGGACAATGCGCGTGGCAATAATTTTGCAGTCGTGAGAGTTGTTTGGGTGAAACACCGAACTTTCAATGGAAGATTTTATAAGGGAAATGTCGCTTCAAAGTATCCGCTCGCATCGAACACAGAATGCAGTTTTTTGATGTAATTAATGGTGCAAATGATACAGGAAGGATTCTTTAATACATTTATAACACTATTTGTGACCAAAACGGCTGGAATTACCAGAGAAAAAGAGAATGATTTGGACGACTCTGCGGCAACCAAGGGACAGAAGCTTGACCGTAAAGGTTTGGCAAAATAACACTGCAGAATCTACTTTACAAACAAGATTTGCTTGCGGTGGTAATCTTAGAGATTGGAAAAGTGCTACAGGCTGATTTTCATCTTGCTGCTATTCTTATTCATCTGGAGAGCGAGGTATGTTTTTGAACAATTTAGGCCATACAGTAACACTGCTATTATTATGGCTAGGGCCTGCCTTACCTGACATAATCATCGAGAGCTCATGGAACACTAACGAACATATTTGTCTAAACTGAATGAAGGTATTTGCAAGCCAGCTGAAGACTTGCTTCAAGCAAGAAAACAGTCTGTTCTCATATGCCCCTCTGGAATTACGTACGATGTTTCATCCCAAACCCAAACATCCCAAATACAGTGCAAAAGCCATTCAGCATATACAAAACTGTGATACACACTGCCTGTCGGTTATGGTGAACTTGGCCTCCCAGCCCATCTGTACTTTACATGAAAGCCGGTTTAATTTTTCCTTCTGTGAACTCTCAGGTCTTCATGAAAACATTGACCATGATGAAAATTGCTAAATATTATCGTATTAACAAATCATGCTGTGTTTTCCTGACACATTGTCTGCCCCTCCTTCCTTTGTATTCATAAAAGTACAACACAAGGCTTCTTATTATCTTAAGAAAATCTAGACTTTCTTGACAACTGAGTTCTAAAGCTAAACATCTTCTTTTCTGTAGATTTAAGTTCAAGAAATCAAAAATTGTTGCAAGAGGAGACAATTGAAAGGAATGCAAAGGTATGTGTTTTTCTTTTACCTGACACTGTATCTGCTAGTGGATAAGATTATGGTAGTTACAGGAAGGCACACCATTTGAAATTTTCGTGAAGAATTAACTGCCCCTTCAATGGGAAGTAAAATGTTTATATTTCAAAATAGATATGGATTCACCGAGCTGGGTGTGCTGCTTGAACCTCCCTCCCTGCCTAGAAATGCTCCCAGAACCCTAACTTCCAAAACACAATTTGTTTGCGCATTTGAATTCTGTCTTAAATTATATGAATAAGGAGAAATCAGTTCATGTGTTATGTGAGTTTGAATGAGAATGAATAAGGGAAAACTTGAATATCATTCTCAGTTGCAATTTGACAATGTTTTGAACAAAGCATAGGCTTAATTCTGTTAGTGTGAATGACATAGAAGGGAATCGGAATACAGCTCCTTTTGTTTACTTTCTTCTGCTTACTTTTTGAATGGTTTACTTTTTTAGGACAGCAAGTTGTGTCATTGCCATCAAAGACAAAAAGCCTTCAACAATACAGAAGTCAAATTTAACTAGTCACTCCAGTGCTGACAAGACAAATGAACAAAAAATGAAACTTGTACATTGACATTGAAAAAATTTCAGTTATATGTAGAATATTTAAAAAGGAACTCATCAAATTGCAAGACAGTGCACATTTTTATCTTCCTGTTTGAATAGCAAGGCTGTAGGAAGCAGCTGCAGATTGGGGGGGGGGGGTGATTGTTCTTCAAACAATACTGAACAGTGAATCTAATTAATGCTTGTGATGCAGTTCTTTGTTTTCAAAATTATTGGGGCTTGAGCCTCCACTGCCCCCTGCTTCCTACAGACCAGTTGAACATGAGGCCTATAGCCTAGAGGCTGTCATCCTTGAACAAGTCATATGGGCAAATAAAGGGCAGTAAATTATTCAACATGCCCACCTTTTCAACCAAAAAATAACTCAGTGTCACATCTTGGCATAATAGTCCGGGTCCTTTTGTAAATCCGTTCTCACTGCATGTTAATTGTATTTTGAACAGATGATTTAGGGTAAAATTTTCTGCTGTTTTCGAAAATCGATGTCTCCAGCGAATTTCAGTTACCGTTTTTCGATGACGTCACCATGACGTCATACCATATTGTTTCCTGCAAATGCGTCCTCGTTTCATGTTAATCTTGTCTTTAATAGCCCATCTAGGGTGAAAATATCTGCTGAAGGCAAATATTTGATGTCTCCAAATATTCAGATGTCCCTCTCCTATTATGTCATTAAATCTTAATGACGTCATGATGACGTCACTAAAGTTTTTGTTATAAATCCCTTGCCAGCATTATCTTTTGTCCCAACAAGTTAACCTATGCTAACAATACTTAATCAGTGCATGGAGCAACGAAATTACCTCACAAACTGACAGCTGCTATTTAAAATTTGTGACCTCGTTTTCGAAAGGAGCTCTAACTTTGAAATTTAACTCTGGAAGTTATCATTAGTACAACGGAATCTTCTTCGAAGATAGTCATTTCACTGGTTCTTGACCTTAAAGCAAAAAATCTAATGCTGGTACATTTAAAGGAAAAGCTACAAAGTATAGATTCAGTTGGAGGCTTGGAGAACTCCGAGCCGTCTTAGGGCACCTGAGGGCAATTGGCAATTTTATAGCTGATAGCGGCTCAGACTATTTGAGAATGGTTGAAAGCCTGCCAACGTGTTAACCTTCATTTATGCCACAGGAAGAGCAAATTAAGGCAGTTTCTACCAAAGTCTCCAGGGCGATCGGCTTTTTGAGACATGCTAAATCCTTTCTGCCTATGGAAAGTTTGAAAACTCTTTACACAGGTATTGTTGAGCCCCACTTTCGATACTGTTGTTCTGTCTGGGGCTGTGCTGGTTCTACAGAAATCAACCAGCTGCAAAAGCTCCAAAATCTTGCTGCTAGAATCATTACAAATAGCAGTTTTGATACCCCAAGCAGACCACTTATTGTGGAGTTGGGCTGGAGGACCATTGAAGAACTCATTGGGAATGAGTCTAAAATAATGGTCTTCAAGTCACTCAATGATTTGGCTCCGCAGTACCTGTGCAACCTCTTCACCAGAAACTCAGCATGCGCTTCCCACAACCTCCGGAACACTGAGACTGATTTAAGGTTGCCAAAGAAAAATTCAGCAAACGGGCAAAAATGCTTCTCTTTCCGGGGAGCTAAACTATGGAATAGCCTTCCTGCTGAGTCTAAGACGGCATCCTCCCTGAATGGTTTTAAGAAATCAATAAAGGGTTAACTTTTTCTTTCCGTTGTAAATACTGTATGATTGTAAATAGGCTTTTAAATTATGGTTTTTTATATTCTAGTATTATTTTTAATTGTTTATTGTAATTAAGTTTTTATCGGAGGGCCCCTTGAAAAACGGCTACGGCCGAAGGGCTACCCTCCTTAAAAGATTCAAATATGAAATATATGAAATATAAGGAAATACAACTGGTTTATTTCACTTGGAAAGTAGCAAAGACCAGTGCAAAAATCTTTGCTTAAGGCAGCATTCACATTGCACAAATCTTTTGAAAGCGCGTAAACGCTCGTGCAGAAATCCGCCATACAAATCCTTTACAGTGTTCAAATTGCAAAAATATTTTGTAATTTGAACACTGTAAAGGATTTATATGGCGGATTTCTGCACGAGTGTTTATGCTCTTTCAAAAAATTGAGCAATGTGAATGCAGCCTAATGGATAGGATATAGTTTCGTTGATCATCGCCATTCTTCTTTACTAATGTCCTTCTCAATGAAGGAAGAGCCATTGCTCTGGGGAGAGTTCACAAAGGCACTTTTTTGCGTTCAGAAAAACCAAATTTCTCAAATTATGAAAGGTTGCGATCACGCCGGGGAGCAGGTAAACATTGAAGAGGGAGTTGTCAGAATATCAGACATTCCTAATGAACGGGTGAGGTTATACCCAACAACTGCTATTCTTGCTAAGCTATCCGAAGATTTGACATAAATTTCACCAATTGCAACACAGAACAATGGAAAACATCACGAGGATAACTGATACTCTACCCTGATACAAAATTAACTCGTCCTCAAATTGCATACTTATCCGAATGAGAAGGCTTTCTTTCAGAAGAAAAGGAAGACAGCTGTCTTTACAACATTATAACAAATGCTGCTCTTCCATAAGTTTATCATGAGAGGCTACTGAAATGTGAAGCAATTGGTGAGTGTCTTGACAAGGCGTTTCTTGGAGAAGGACTTTCACCGAATCCAAAGGAAGAGTATCTGGGCACCTATAGAACGAGCTTCCATAAGAGTAACAGCTGCAAACAAAGTCATCGAAATTGCAGAGGAAGAAAATAACCAGGTCCTTGAAGAACATAGAGATCTATTCAATAGAAAAGCAATAACTACCAGAAGCCAAAGGCACATCGATATGAAAGATGTGATCGGCAACAAATTCCGTGTAACTGTAAGAAGTCTCATGAACAATGATAGTTTGTTGATACCGGGTCATTAGGGAAAATCTAAATTTATGTGCTTACAGAATTCATCAATGATCAAAAGGCCCTTCATGTGCAATGATTGATGCAATGGTGATTCTGCAAATGAAACACATCTTCATCTTCAGAAACTAGCAACATCTTCAGAAACAATCTTCAGAAACTAGCAATGGACAAGATTTTTGCTGATGCTCTAACAATAAAACGTATTCAGAAGCGAGGAAAAACACCGATTTTCGATTCGATTTTGACATGCACGAGAAACATTCGCCTAAAGAAATGACAAAGAACCATTGACAAGGAAAGATCACTCAACTATTTATAAGATTTACGAAAGCACTGGGATTAAAGTTCCTCTTCAGAAATTTCTCGAACGCGACCAAACAGTGACAAACTTGGCATCATAATAAGTAAAGATGTTAAGTGAGCACCTATGCCAGAACAATGTTCCATTTTTAATGTCAGCTGACAGAGAAACACATGGAACTTTTGATGACCTTCCTGCACGAAGAGGCGGATACATTAATGGTAATTTTTCTGGCAATGCTATTAACATAAATCTTGGCATGCAAGTAGTAGATTATTATCGTCATACCGATATGCGAGTCATCTTATGTGCTTGAGCGCCTGCCCTTTCCGCAAGATCTTACATCTACCTTGCAATCAATAGTTTTTTCAAGTAAGAGATTTTCAAAATACCATTTCACTCAATAGATATCTACCCTGGCAGAGTTTCATGCATGTACTGGTTGTTATGTGACAGGAAGACTTCATGGGAAGGGGAAAAGGATCTTGGTGGAGACTATTCATTGATGCCGAAAATGATGTCATATCTGCGTTTACTTCTCTTTGTCTTGACGACTTAAGGGAAGACAACATACGTGCGCAGGAGAAATTTGCATGCCAAAGTCTTCTGAGGTGCAAAATCAAAAGGAGTTAATAGCCTTGCTGAAGCCAGATGGAGTCTTTTTTACAGATCATCTGATGCTTGCAGGATGCTTCAACTCTTCTGCCCACAATGACCTTATAAGAAGAACCAATTATGCTGCTGCCGTATGGATTCCCATGAAGCAGGTCAAAGTTTGCCGAACATCGAAGATTTGTTGGCAAAAAGCAAACGCAATAAGTACATTAATTGCAAAGCCAGTTCAAGCTCAGGAGCCCGAAAGAAATATTAGAATTGGGCAAATGTGGCTGCAAAGGCAAATATGAAATATGCAAATGTTCCTGCGACAGTAAGAGACTGTCTTGCATAGAACTATTGCACTGAATGCGAGAATACGGATTTTAGCACTAAAATGCATATCAAAAAAGAAAGAAGACGGAATTGATGATCAAACTTGTGACTACTGAGCTTTTAATGCTCAATTTATTTTATAAATTCATAACAATTAAAAGAACTTTTTGTTAAAGTTCGTATCTGTTACTTTCTTAACAACCTGGTGTCATTGTGACGTCACGTTACCAAAAGTATTTTTAATAAGCTGCAAATATTCTTATCTGGAATCATTAAGATAAATATTCTATCACTTTTGGAGCTTAAAATGCATCATAGTTCTTCGAAAACTTGCCTTGCCTTCATTTGTATAGGGAAAACTACGGGTCATGACGTCGTACTTAAGACCTATGACGTCATGATGACGTCATTAAAAATTTGACCTGGAGACATCGATTTTTGAATTCTACGAGAAATTCTGGCCTAGAACGTTGAGGAATGGAAGAATTAACAGAATGTGAGAACGGAATCCGTATTCTGGACAATAGGACCCGGACTATAAGATTTTTAGCAAAGGAGCAATGAAAAACACTCATAATGATCACATAGCTTTTTCTCAATGAATGAATGGCCAAAGGGGCCATTCAGCACATACACAAAAGGGGGGTTCATCCAAGAAATTTTCTATCAACCCAAAATTTCAGTTCAGCTTCACTGCAACTCAAACATATCCAGCTAATTTTATACTGTGACACTTGTAAACGAATATAAAAGTCCAGAAACAATGCGAATTGAGGCCAAGATTGCCCAGAAATATTGGACTGACCAGTATGTGCATGTGCTGAGTGCCCCCTCCCCTCCCATGGCAAGAGAGCAATTTTGCTTTTCAATAGTTCATATGAGCCACTTTACAGCCCTCGGCCTACATAGGGGGAGCAATGACCAGGCCTGATCTTCTTTCCCAAATCAAACTTTTCATCATTACTTGATACCCCTTCCTTTCCCTGCACCGTGAGAGAACAGTATGTCGTGATTTAGGCCCATAATTTTATGTTAGATGCTACGGGCTCTTCTCCGGAAAACGAAGTGTCTCTCTCATCGTTCATTTCACTTGAATCAAGTTGTTTGTCTTCGTCAAGACTAACAACATCGTATTGAAGTTCATCCATGACAAATAAGAAACTGAAGAACCAATAATCGCATCAATTTCAATCTGCCTCGAACTTCGAAGCTGTGTGATCACAGTCCGCCATTGATCTTTGATCTCATTTGATACGAAACGCGCATTGTCCCGCAAAATCGGTTTGTTTACAAAAATCCGATACAGCGCCTTTAAAGGCATTGAGTCCATATAAATAGCGCGCTCATGACCAATATCAGCTTCTTTTCAATCATGAAACAAAAGTTGTCATCTAATCCCTATTGAAATTAAACCAAAGAAATTCCTCAGGATAATGCAAGGATTAAGAATTCTTTGGTCTCCATTGCTAATGACTTTAGCACTATTGTGCGATAACAAAGAGCCGTCAGCAGTTTGTCAGCAAAAATTCAGGACAGCGTTAACGCTCAACTACTTGTATGGACTCAATTCCTTTAAGTGGTTCCAAACAGTAACTCCTCCATACGACAAGCTCCGCTGCCCATTTGAGGTTTCGTACAGTGGAATCCTAAGGTCAGTACTGGTATTACATAAGGTCCTATTGCAAGAATTGGACAATTTGTGAAACATCGACTTCATGTAGGGAGGTGCAAGCCCATGCAAAGCTTTATATCCTATGCAAGCTGCCTCGAAGTCAATCATTTCTTTGACTGTTTACCACCCAAGCATTGATATTAATGGCAACGATGTTTGGTCGAAGGGACTGTTTGCGATGACACGAGCTGCCCGATTTTTTAGCTTTTGCAACCTTCTTAGAATGGTATCATCAGCAAAACCCCAGACAGAACAGCGATCTCTAAAATGCGAATCTACTATGCCTAAGTACAGGGTGACCCAAAAAAAGTGACCCGGCGGAATCCGTTATAGAAAAATGGGTAAGGGGCCGATTGAAACGCTTCAAACGTTGTTCCGTCGCTAAAAGGCTACCATAAAATATTCTTGTCTCAAGGGACAACAATACTTCTGCTTTTCTGTAAGAAATTCTTGAACTGCAAGGAAAGTTTAATTCCTTTGAAATTCAATGAGATTACAGGGAACGTTTATTCCCCATTCTTAGGTACCTGGGGACTATGAACTTTTTCTGGAAAACTTTTGACAGAGTTGCCTATTCCCAAGCTGAAATAAAACACGCTCCACATTGTTTTGAAGATCTGAAATGGCTGCAAATTGATCCCCTGTCTTTGACAACTTTTTAACGATTTCCGGCATGCCCTTTTCATCAAAATCCTTAATTTGCAAAATTTACGGAGCAGAAAAAATTCCAAAAAATACCCATAATTTTGGCATCCTTTTTGCGACAGAACAACATTTGAAGCATTCCCATCGGCTGCTTACTAATTTTTCTGTAGCAGCTTGCGTCGGGTCACTTTTTTTGGGTCTAATTAAGATTTTGAAGATCTGAGTTGATAGCATTGAACATGTCAGAGACAGATTTCGAGGGATGGTGAAGGTGAAGGTGAAATTGCGTTTTTCAGCGCCAAGCGCTGGGATCGCAGAAATAGAGCAGACCTAATCGAGTCCACGACCCCTTGTCATGACGCTCAAGTGGTGGGGTCCTACCGGGACTCGAACCCACTCCGCCTGACTGTTCTGGCTGCAATGTCAGAGGATTACACCACGGTGCCACAACACCTTCATACGTTCCAGCATACACACGAACTCGGTCAAGTCGGTCATTGCCTCTTCTACCTAGTACGCATAACAAGGATAAAAAATGCAAAACGAAAACGAGGCCATATTTCCAGACCCGGTCAGAGCCCAGGTCAAGTTTCCGCTTGGAGTGTGGCCTAAAGTTGCGAGAAATGGATAATCATTATGGAGCGCTTCACAGCCCTTATGCCAGTCGTGGAAACTATTTTAAGTTGGAGAATCTGTTTAAATCTTGCTAGCACTTCTTTCCTTTGCCCTGACAATGAGGATAATTGCAAGCAGAACAATCTAAGCCTTGGCCATGGTGGTGGACGTGGTGTTTGTTTGTGCAGAGCCAGTTTGGAAAGTTTGAAAACTGCGCTGGGGATTTTCAAACAGGGATGAAAATTGCGCACATTGTAGTCCAATTTGAATTGAAAAAGCGGATATCAGCATAGAATCTTTTACTTAGAATACAAGTAAATATGCAGTTCTGTTAGCAAAAATTTTGCAAATGCGTGGATGGCTGCGCGGATAGCATAAAAGTGCGCTGGGGATTAATCCCCCGCGCATGTCAAACTTTCCAATCTGGGTGCAGAGTAGGCCAGACCATGGCCATAAAAGATACACATAGGGAAGACTTTCCCTTCCACAATTCTTCCAGCAGTCACGTGCAATAATTACCTATGGATCAAGTTTCAAGCGACAAATGAAGCAGAACTTTGGAAATGATGTTTGAAACAGGGCCTGCACTGCAGGTCACATCCATCTCATCTCATCTGAATGTATCACTCAAGAACTGCCATGACAAAAGTCCAACACCTCCAGAATTTCAAAGAACGTTTGCTCAAATCTGTTATCAAACTCCTAGCTTCGCCTTCTGTACAGAAGAGATCTTAAGCACACTTAGATCTTCAAAAGAAACATGCATTATCGAAAAAGATTTGATTTGTTTGCAAACAATTACCATGTCATGCACTCTGTTGAAGCTCACGCATGCACATATCCTTTGGAACAGAAACACTGTATGTGCTTAGCAAAGTTAGCAGTCTAAGTCAGTTGATGCAGCAAGGACTTCATATCAACCAATTTCCAAGCTTACAGTCTACCTAAATTCACGCACAGTTTGTAAGCTAAATTAGTTATATGTGAGCAAGATGTGTATGAAAGAGATTAACACTCGACTCTTGTTATTCTCAATCTTGCCATCAGATCTTCATTAAAACGAAAATAAAAGTTTAAAGTACCTTTTTTGGTTGGCCTGATAACTTGTAGCCACAATCTTCCTGAAACATTTCATAGACCTTTTAGCTATTCTACAAAAGGGCCTGGATCGAGCGTTATTTTTATACATTTTTATCTGCAAGGTTTGATAATGTGGAATTAGAGCTTCGATCACTATTGTGCACATTAAAAAATTCTACAAAATGTAGCAAAATATCATTTGATTCTGATTCTTTTCAGAATAGCTAAAAGGTCAATTTTTGCGAACCCAGCTGCCACCCTTAGCACCCTCGAAAGCCGAACAGATATATAATTACGCTAATGATGGCTGCAAGGAACTTTTTACCACAATGTACCAGTTTCTAAGTACAAATCCATAACATTTCTACAATGATTTGATTAAAGCGTGCAATATATCTTGATAAAAATTTTCTTGCCGCTGTCATTAGTGTAATTGTCTATTCACACCTTAAGCACCCTTCCCTTTGCATAAGCAAGGCAGGCTCTGCATCATAAATTTATCCAGGTAGCATCAAAAACTAAATTTATGATCCTAAATTCCATTTGTGATGCAGAAATGTTTGATTAAATACTGAATTTTGAAATTGCAAAATGTTGAAGGCATGATTCTTAACCCAATTACTGTAGGGTCAATCAGTAGCTCACATTCCTGTAGGGGGGGGGGGATTTTTCCCCACAGTAAATCATGCTGTAATTCAATAAATGTTTCGATAATGGCAAAGTTATTGATGAAATCACGTCGCATGTAGTTGAAATATTAGTACTATGTGGACTTTACCTCATTTTTAACCACATTATCACATGTATACAATGGCCTCATGATTCAGTCACACGTGATAAAAATGGACTTAACTCCTTACATTTGGACTTAACTATACAGCTGCTGAGGCTAACTTTTTAGCTTTTCTTAGTCCTCTTTCTATTAGCTTTCGAATGCTATACAACACAATGGAATCAAAGCAAATTTTTTCCCCAAAAATTGGGTCGCTTGAGCGATGACATAATATTTAAGTCACCTGTCTCAAATTTTTTTCTTCTAACCATAATAATGAGGACCGATAAATTTTAATGACATATCTATGAGGATTTATTACTACAAAAATTGCCTTGTATATCAAAATTGAAAAAGTTTTGAGGGTGGGGAAAAATCCCCCCCCCCTACAGGAATAGGGCTAACGAATAAAATTAAAGGGGGCATATCTGTACTTTATCCATCATGAGTATCACTCTTTGCAAAATTTATGCAGTATCTACAATTTCCAGTTGTTTCAAGTTCAGAGTAAACAAAATAAAAAGCAGGGATTTATTTCTTATGCAGTTGATAATAATAAACGAACAAATATTTGTTGCATGAATAAAGATGAATCACAGACTTTCCTTTTTATTTCTTTCTGGAATAGTCTGGAGTTTGTCTTTCAACTTCAATAACAACAATGTTGAAATGCTCCAAAGAACATGGAGATGCTTTGATTGTCAAATCTACTTAGCTGGCAAAGTCCATAGGGTCCATTCAAAGAGACAATCTTGGTGATGATAAGCCTGCAAAGAATTGATGAAAAATTCAATTTTGTACCTGGCACAGCTTGGAAATTCTAAATTGAAATTCTAATTACAGTACTTGGTGACTGTGCAGGACTGATTTCATAATTCATCTAATATTCAAAATATCAAAAAAATATCCCACAGAGGAGTAGAAATTTGTAGCACAAAAGCAAAGTGTTTACACTGTCTCTCTGATACTTGCTGGCCTAAAGTTCTATGAACTGCCAAGTCAATGCTCATTTGATAAAAAAGGTATAGACAGGTCCCATGCTAGAAAAATCGGAAAACTTTTCCAGTCAAAGTTCTGAAAACGGATTTGGGATCGTTAGACATAGCAGAATCGAATTTCACTTGGGGACTTTTGAAATCTTTCCTTTTTTTCAAAATGGCGGCTTAAATCTAAAATGGCGGATTTTTTGACAAAAACTTGTACATAAAGTAGGCTTCTGCAAACATAAACGCATGTTTTTAGATTCATTACATTGAAAGACTATGACCTTTTTGAGTTTTTGAAAGAAAACCATCCATTGGTATTGTATTTCATAATGGCGGCATAAATTCAAAATGGCGGACTTTCAAGATTGATCACGGATTGTATTTTTTTACCTAATGTTTTCATTTATGACTGTTAAATGTGTGAAGCATGTCATACTTCAATCCGAAAATGGTTAGCTGTGCGTGCTTTAAATCACGATAACAGGTGAAATCCATAATGGCAGACATGTAACAAATGACTTATTTGATTGGTGGAGTATCTTCCAAGGAAATTATTTAGGCTAATGGCTTGATAAGGTCCTTCTGCCAACAAAACAAATGTACTTTACTATTTCAATCTGTCTGATGCTAATAGTCAAAACTCTCAAAAGAGCTATCTGAATCAAAATCCTCATCACAATCATCGTCGTCACTAGCATCATCCGCTTCATCTTCTGATGTCAGGGCACCAAACAAACTATCACTTTCTGCACTCCTTTCCTCTATTATTGTTCTTCTTCGTTTCTCTGGCGGTTGATGTCCATCACTCAATTCAGTTTCATCATCTGATTGCACTTCGGCGTCTGCAAAGATAGTGTCGAATGAATTCAAGTGGAAAGGAAGAACTGCGATCAGAGAAAATCAGAGGCAAGATTCGTGAAGCTTTCTGCAAGTAAGTTGAGAAGAAACTTTAAACACGGAGAACTGCTTTCAGATAGGAAAGATTTCAATGGAGTTTTTATACTTGCAGTTTAGGATTTGTCACTTACCATTAACTTCTGCATCTTCGTTAACGTCACTCAAATCTGGTGGAAATTGGCTGCACGAATACCATAATGGCTGGATGAAACCATCATTCTGTCTCCAACCAAAAGTTTCGTCAATTGGAGGAAAATCGATTTGCTTCTCGGTACAATGACACCAAATGTAGCACTGCAGCCAACATCTCTTTAGGTGTTGCAGAGTACTGTTTTCATCCGGGATGATTCCCTCGCTTGACTTCACTTTCTGCTTTTGGTACATGCGTACTCTTGTTTCTATGTAGCTTTCACCCTTTTCTCCGTTGTATACGATCTTTTGAAAGAATTGTTTTGCTGCTAGGAGGCCATCATCCGACAGGGCTCTGCTCCCAAATGTAGAAAGAAGCTCATACGAGCGAAGTTTCATCAGCTTTTTCCATGGGACAACTTTTCCAGCTCTGAATGGAAATGATGTTGTGTCACAGCCAGTTATACTATGGAACGCTGGTAAGATGTTACATGCTTCCGAACCAATGTGACCACAAATTGCACTAATGTCGACGAAACTTTCATGATCGATTTTCATTTGCCAAGGCCGATCGATATTCCTCCATGAATAGATATGCACCATCAATATAAGGACATCTGTGTCCGTCGCTCTAATAATGACGGGCATGTCGACTTGGGTAGCAACACAAATGAGACGGGTATCAGCTTCGTAGTGATTACAGTCCTCTAACTCAGTGATCCTTGTCGGTGTGAGTAGCCAAGATTTCTCATTTTCCGTGATAATCGTTGGTATTGTTACAAGACGTGACTGGTTTTCTTTCAGGAATGAGACTAGAAAGTGAATAAGCTCAGTCTTATTCTCAGGGTTGTGAAGAAACGAGCTCCACTCGTTCTGCTTTGGCATACTTTGGTGGGGGCTGGTAATGAAGACCCGTCTTCCTGGCATTCCACGACGCAACTGTGTGAGCTGTTTGATGTTGCTTTCTTTGTAGCAATCGAAGACAATGCCTAACCTTAACGGAAACGAGTCTCTACCTGGCGTACAGAAACTGAAGAACGCAGTTGCATATTCACCCCATGTCTCTTTACAGAGAATCGATCTCACCACTGCCATACCGTCAACGATCCAAAACGCCCCTGTTGCTGGCTGTGTCGTTAGAGCATCTGCATCTTCAATCAAGTGATTTCTTAATGAGGCCTTTGAGCCCTGTCGGAGATCACCATCTGGCGATGCTAGAGCTAAGGGAACACTTGTAAGCGGGTATGAAAGCAATTCCTCTGGAGACATTTTTCTGCCAATCATTGCACCGAAGGCTTGCCGATCTTCCTTTAGGCTGCTAATAATCTTTGGAACTTTTTTCGGTTTCTCTAGACCTGTTTTCAATTTGGGGTTACACACTCTTTCAAAAATGCTGATCCTGTCATCAACTTCTTTCAGCCTTGTCTCGACAAATTCTTGGAACATTCCATTCCCCAGTTGGGTTGACGACAGCAGACCATTGATAACTGCTTGATCAATTTGAATGCCAGTTTTGAAATGTCGAGCAGGGCCAGCTAAAAAAGGATCAAAGTAGCTGTCCAGTTTGCTGACGAGCCTTTGTGTCATAACATCGTGCTTCTTACGAGCTCCTTTGCTTGTTTCGTTATGGGATGACTTTGTGAATACTTTCAACCTTTCTTTTAATTTCACCCGTAGATTTGCGATGATGTGGCTCGTCTTCATGAATGTGTCTACAGCAGTTATATCTGTGCTGAATCCTCCTTGCATTGGACCTCCTCTTGTCTTTACTTCCCTGTTGATTGTTGTCTCTGTTATCAAATCACCATGGACGGTAGAAAAAGGCTCTCCAGAAATTGATCCACCGAATCCATTTTGCAAAAGGTCATCCCAGATGGCTGGATGGTTCCTCTTTATGTCTAAAAGCTTTACATGCTGGAATGAGAGGTAGCGTGAATAATTTTGGTGGCCAAAAGCAAAGCATTTCGGTATCAATACTCTTTCGGCAGCAAGATGCCGCTCTATAGAATTCTCTCTAACCGAACTGATGAGGCACAGCATTGCTGAAACATCCCGTAGATACTCCACGATCATCTTGGCTTGCGTTCCAGTTTGGTTTGATAATGCATTTTCGAAGAGTAGCTGAAATGCAGGTTGCGCAAGAACTGATGCAAGCGTTGCTGGTGATTGCTTTACCCGTAGAGCTGCAACTGATTCCTTCAAATCATTATCAAGAACATGTACCTTTGTTAGCTGCTTGATTCTAAAGTGTAAGAGTGCTTCAAAGGATTGCTTATGGAGTCTAACACTACGATGATAGTGACGCCCATCCATTGCCTTGTCTACTGACCCTTCAGCTATGATTCCAGCATCAATCCACCAATTTCTCAAACCAAGACAAGCAAACTTCTTTCCTAGAATCTTCAGGCTTACCAGTATTGTATGAAATCCTCCCATGAGTGTGACAATCTTGTCATATTTGCCGTCGTGAAGCCAAGATATGATGAGCATTTTTGAATTGATTGCTTCATCTGCATGAACGAAAACATGATTGATAGCAAGGTCGTCCACCATTTGCAAGATTGAGTCCATGTACCATTTAATAACGTTGTCTTTCGGCGGAAAAGGGACAACTGGGAGGTATTCTAACTTGCACTTATTTGTAACGGCACTTGTTACTTTCTTCATGAAACATGTCCATGATCCTATCGCTTCCAGGTTGGAATTATCGAAGTCTCGCTGAACATCCATTAAACATTCTGTTCCAATAGTATTAGTAAGAGCCCACGCAAAGTCCTTCTTCAGAGATTCTTCGATCAATGGGGAGTTTTCGAATTCATCGATATGGTCTGGAAATGAGGGTGGGTCTTTGCGGTTTCGAGGGATTTTGTAGGACCCGTAATCTTGCTTCTCATCATCAACTATATTATTTTGAACAATCTCTTCTCTTCTTTCTGTCTTTTCCAACGATTTTGAAATTTGAAAAACGGTTCCTGTTGTATGATGGGTTGTGTCAGTGCCGGTAAGTGTCTGCTGCTTTCCATCAGAATTGTCAAAAGTGACATGAATCGTTTTACCATTAATGAAGCCAGGTGGTAGCATATGCTTGTGATCCATCTTGACTGATTTCGCCCAAATATTATTCAGCATTCTCACATCACTGTATGATATACCAATGCCTGCATGATGCAGCAATTTGGATGTTTCTTTGCTTCCTGTTAATCGATGAACCGTTAGGCCAAGAGCAATATTCAATGGTGCTCTTTCTCCGGTTACCATGGCTTCCCAACTTTGTGACAGGGCAGTGACCTTTTCGACGTGTCTTTTGCCAACCTTTACCAGACCATGATGATCTTTGCCTTTATTCGGATTGATGGACCAGGCAATGGCATTGAATATACAGGATAGTGGGATCAAGTTTTCAATGGATTTACACACTTGATCAGGAGTAGGTGGCCATTCGAGTTGATCTTTGCTTTCCAGTTTACGTTGAACGAGTCTTGCAAAAGCTTTTGTAAGATCGTCCTCTCTCATTCCGTGACCCTTCATAGCTGCCTCGACATAACAAACTGGGCCCAGCAAACTAGAATGGGCTACTTGAAACTTCCCAACCTTCGAAAATGATACCAAATCAGCAAATGTATCTTGCAAATGTGCCTTTAGGGCAGAAGTAAATCTAATTGGTGGAACTTGAAGACCATAGTCTTGACTTATTTCTTTGAGATCTTTCAGTAGCTCTGTCATGAGATATGATTCTTTGTCTTCGATAACACTTCGCCTAAACATCTCATCAAAACTTTCAAGAGCTCTGCTCTCCAGTTCACTTGTGGTTGCTTCTTTCTGTGATTTCGTGTAAGTGTATGTGAAGGAAGAATAACAATTTTTATGGTAGAACACATCTGCTGCAAAGACATCATGCGATGTGCCACTTAGAAGAATGTCTAAACGTTTTGCTGCTTCATAAAATGTGTCAGACTCATTCGCCATTCGTTGCTCCAACTTTTTTTTCAACTTTTGAGCTGATCGCTGCTCTGAGCAGCGAGCCAGTCCACCATCATTGTATGCGTTCTCATCGTTGTCAGTTTTTGTGTTACAAATGACACATATGCTGGCATTGCTCTTTTCTCGTATTAGCCTCTTTCGCTGTATGACTTCTACACTCGAGCTCCCTGTGCATATGTCTTGGGTTTCTGTGTTTCTTTCTCTTTCTGCTTTTCTAAGGCTGTCCGATTGACTCTGTTTGGCTTTCACCTTATTTCTGAAGGTAATACCACATGACTGATGTATGAATAGTGCCTCCTGAAATTCATTTGGTAATCTAAATATTGCTCCTCTAAATGATCTATAAGGATCCTCCTGGCAAACCCGCTCATCGATCTGAGACCAGAGTACAGCATTGTTCCTTATAGTTTGCAAACCTGCCTCGTGAACGGCTTTCTTCTCTTTCTCGTTGATAGGGGAGTTGCAAAGGAGGCATCTTTCGGGGCAATGTACCAAGAAAGGCTTCGATGATATCATTTTTGCGCTGCAAAAATTTTGAATTCAGAATAATGACGGAGGTGAACAAACTCAGTCAATATTTATGTTAAAAAAACTATTTTTATGCGAAGTTCTCATCAGTTCACCTGTTGGCACTAAATTATAAACAGAACCCGTGTGGGAACAAAATATGTTTCAAATTATGGAATCGAAGGTTGCCATAAAAAGGTTGAGAGAAATCCAACATTCCAATTGCAAAACATTATTGTAACCCAGGCAACACTGTTTCTTAGCTTTAAAAAGTAGGTAACTAGGTAACACTGTTTCTTAGCTTTCTTAACTTTAAAAAGTTGGCCTACAGTTTCTTGCAACCTCTATCTTATATAGAAAACTTCTTGTTTTCGACAAGATGAATACACTCACTACTTACCACCTATAAACCCAAGAACGTCAGGCATGACGTGCGTTCTACATCACCTTGTAAAGACAAGGAAACTGCTTTGCGACAGAAATGTTGATTAGCATGTTTTGCACTACTTTGCACTACCAGCAACATAGAAAGAAACGATTGAGAAGCTTGAACAGTAAACCTTGCTATTTTCAGCTGTTTGATGTATTTTTAGGTTTGAAGACGTTTGAATTCACAATATTTACTTTTGTATTCAATTACAAATAACTTGTTGTCACGTTTGGACATAATGATCCTTTAGATTACCAAAATAACAGAAGGAGGCTCTTAACGTTGAGCTTGGGTTTCCAAATACTGATTTAGTTTCAAGATCATCAGAATTAAGGGCTATTGTGAGGATTTCTACTGTCATTTTCCTTCGAAGCTTATGGATAATTTTTTTTCATCAAAAGACGATATGTTTCACACATTTACTGTCATAAATGAAAACATTAGGCAAAATTAGATCCGTGATCAATCTTGAAAGTCCGCCATTTTGAATTTATGCTGCCATTATGAAATACAATACCAATTGATGGTTTTCTTTCAAAAATTCACAAAGGCCATAGTCTTTCAATGTAATGAATCTAAAAACATGCGTTTATGTTTGCAGAAGCCTACTTTATGTACAAGTTTTTGTCAAAAAATCCGCCATTTTAGATTTAAGCCGCCATTTTGAAAAAAAGGAAAAATTTCAAAAGTCCCCAAGTGAAATTCGATTCTGCTATGTCTAACGATCCCAAATCCGTTTTCAGAACTTTGACTGGAAAAATTTTCCGATTTTTCTAGCATGGGACCTGTCTAGTAGGATCTCTTTGTCAGAAAACTTAAGTATTGTGGCTTGAGACAACCAAAAATTTTTCACAACGTGTAAGTTTCCAGGGTAGAATAGTTGCTAGTGCATGAATGGTCCTCCATTTTTTAAAGAGAATACACAACAGGTGTAGTGCATGGATTACCAGGACCTTGTGCAGTGATCATGGTGAGAAATTTAACCATTGTCAAATATGAAATAACTAAACATACTTGGTGCAAAAATGAATCTAGTAACCCTCCTCTCTAGTTAAGTACAAAGTTTGTTTAACTATGTTGCATAAACCAGCCTATCATTGGGCCTGTCTTCATGTGATTCCATCATCAACAACATAAACATATGAATAAATGGGCCTAAGTAATGGTCCAAAAAGCCAAATTTTAAAGTGCAAAAAAACAGTACTTTGCAAGTTTTCCCAAAGAATCGAAATGCAGACCACCAAACATTGATACATTCATTTTGCAAAAATACCAGTCTGCTTTTGGGGCAGGGTAGGAAGTTTTTTCTTTTTTGACCTAAAGGCAGATAGTTTGTGGACAAGGTGTCAAAGGCTTGAAACAGTCGACATTGAATATTTGTATGGGATGTTTGAAAGAGATGTCGAAGGGCAAAGACGACATGGAAATCGACATCTAACATGTGTAAACTCTCTGTGGACATTGGCACCCGACTGCAAATTGCAGCAGATGATAGCTAATGTGCATTTGACGTCAAAGTAACCATTCTGTAGAAATTTCTTCAGGTCGTCATTTGCACAAACCAAGACAATTTTTGGCAAACTTTGCAAGTTTTCCTGGGAAACTCACCTGGCTTGCCATGTTCGTTGCATTCTGTAATTTTACACCACCAAGCCTTTTTTCGGGGCAGGGGCCAGTTTTTCTGCAAAACAACTTTTTCTAAAACCTTTCTTCGTGCCAAATTCCCGTCATTTCCAGGGTTTTTCTTTGACGTCAATTTGCATCTTCTCTGATGAATCTCGGCGCTCCGACACTGCCTTGCTTTCGCTGAGGGCCTGCCATGTCGATTGAAATGTTTTGATTGCGCTCAATGGCGGGCGCACGCGAGATCGGGCCATCAACTGCGCAGCCGTAGCCTGCAGGTGCGGACGCCATTTTGCGCCAGGACGGGAAGGAAGAGCGTTTCCGGTCAGCCTCGTTTTGCATTTTTCATCTATGTTAGTACGCATTGTTTTGTTTTCTTGTTATTTTTCTTAAATACGCTTATTTTGGTGAAATTGATACCAAAAAATTTCAAATTCAAAGTACAAAATAGAAAAAATAAGAAAAAATATGTCTGCTAAACCCTAGATTTTATTAAGGTAGCACATTTCAGTAGGTAGTCTGCCAAAGCAAGCATTCAGGATCGTGCACGGAACAACATTATGTAATGTTCACTGTGTCCACTACCACTTTTCTGCTACTTTGGACCCCCCCCCCCTTTGTCCTTTACATTTCTTTCCACAACAGCAAGTTATTGTTGATGAAACAACAGGGTCATTGTCTGGTATTATTTCAGCAGGTTGTTGATTGACTTCTATTGTGGTCCTTCCTTGCTGCGCCCTTGCTTTACATCTCCAGCTATGGCGTCCAAGAACCTTGAAATCTTCATGGCAGTAGTTGCAAATAACGAGCACCGACATAAAGCTTAACATAGACAAAGGACTCATACTTGGTTGTAGATCTGACTATCACAAGCTTATCAAGAAGTTGATTGTTGAAAGCGGTAAATTAAGAGTAAAACCGTAAGCCTAGCATGTCACGTCTGCTCGCTACAATCATAGGCTAATAATAATCAATAATAATAATAAAAATAATAATAATGATAATAATAATAATAATAATAATAATAATAATAATAATAATAATAATAATAATAATAATAATAATAAAATGTCCTGGGTATGACTTTAAACTGCATCCGGTTGTGGAGTTTCGACGTGGGATAATGAGGTTACCTTTTGCCACAACTAGAGGGGTGTCGCCCTGATTGAGGGTATTTCACGTTGGTCGAATATTCCTGCTGAACGAAAAAATTTTCAGAACGAAACTTGCCATGAACACCTTCGTAAACTCTTCACTGTTGTTGATATAGAATATATTTGTCATTGGTGATGCTGACTTTAAGAGCGAGCTACTCGAGAACAGAGTGGTTGAGAAGGCCTAAATTTCCAACGTCGCCCTGGTTGAGGGTACCCAAATTTTCTTATGGTTTCAGGAAAATTTATGATAACTTGATGCGAAAATTAGCAGCATATCAACGATTAAAGAGTTTTTGTTGTTATCAAATGTTTTCTGATTGTGCTTGCTGTGTTTCGTTATCCTAAATACTGACCTTTGTTGTCGCTTTCGTTCAAAGTCTTTTCAAGCAAGCTGACATCAAGTTTTCCTCCTTCGGTGAACTGAACGATGCTTAAATCAATTTATGATTTAAAAAAATAGTGTTTACAGTCCACTGATAGAACAAACCTGTTTTTGTCCCATAATATGTCCTTTTACAGCAAATAGTAGTCGCCTGTCATGCGTTGACAATGCAGACTTCGTTCAAGAACCGGAAGATACCACAGTACCCTCAACCAGGGCGACTTTAGACCAATCAGACGGGGTTCAAAAAGTAGCACGTCGTGGCGGAAGCGGATGCCATATCTCTGTATTTACGTTAAGTACTTATTCTGGACAAGTTTAGCTTGGCAAGAGGCCATTTGTTTGCTGTGAAAGTTTTAACAACGTCAAGAAACTAAGCAAAAAGAAAATTGTGCAACAAAATGTGAAAGGAAAAATGGCGGATGCTTAAAGTTACATCTTAGTTGAGTTTCTTTGTGCACTTCTCCCTCTGTTTGTGGACGGAGTTTTAAGAAACACAAACAAGGAAATGTTAAGCAAATGGAGTCACCAAAATATTTTTGCAAACTTTTTGGTTTTAACTAGGCCCAAACGCCTGTTATTAAGCAACAAACGCAAGAGAGTTAAAATCGGTCAAAACGCGTTTGCCCTCAACCAGGGCGATACCCCTCTACCTCCAGGTCACCCTTGAGCAAGGTGTAGTACCTGTTAGCTCTCCCCGAGACCTTGAAGTTCCGGGTTGGCGTCCGGCGGGGGCTAGTCTGTCTCATGGGTAGGGGGGACTCTTTAGCTTTGGTTGGCAACCCCCCTAGAGATGGTGTCTCGATAAAAATACTGGTGGTAGTGCACCTTTAAACACAATCCTCTTTTGAGTGTAAAATGAATCAAGAAAATGTTTCAGATAACAACGTGAATGGGGCTGGAACCTGTATTGGTGAAGGTTCCTCGTTCGGCAGGTGCCCTGTGGATGAGCAGCGCAGGCCCGGTCGTTATTCAGCTACTGCCAATCGAAGAAGAGAAAGAATTAACTGGAGGCCGTTTAACAAGGTTGTAATGGAATGTTACTACGAAGGCGAACCTGATAGGAGAGGTTTCATGAAGAGGATGAAAAGAAATTGGGATGACAGAGGTTTGTTTGAAGTATCCGCGCAAAGGCTCCTAGATCAAGTCAGGGTAATCAAGACAAATGAGTACTTTAGCAAAGTTGAACTAGAGGAAATCAGGAGGAAAGTTGAGAACAGAAATAACGAAGAAGTGCAAGTAAGCGAGGAACAAGACAGTAATTTGTCAGAACAAAGAATTAATACAGAGAATGTCGAAACCAGCGAAGAAGAGAGACCAGGACAACTGGAAGATGAAAATGAACCAACGCAGGGTGAAACAGAAATTGCAACATCAGAATTTGATATATTGACTGATTCGGAATTAACGGAAGAACAGCTGGAAATGATAAAGATTATCTGTGAATTGTTTAAAAAGAAGGAAAAGATCACAAATGTCTCTTTTAGAAAAGCAGATCGGAAAAAACTCAGGGAGATCACTAGCAATGTGAATAAGGTATTGAAATATATTATGGCAAATGATGTAACAGAAACAAACGATCTGATAAATGCTGTAGCTGTCTATGTGAGCCATCGGTTAGGATTGAAACAGAGAAAGGATAAAGTGTCTCAAGAACCATTTTGGAAAAGGAGGATCCAACGGGATATTAATGAGTTGAGGAGAACTGTTGGCAAATTAGATCGTTATGCGAAAGGACAAATAAAAAATATGAAGAAACTAGAACAGATCTTCAAAAAGCATCATGTGAAGAAGAAAGGAGTAAAGGTTGTTATGGAAGAGCTTAAGCAAAGAATAACAGCGAAAGCAGCAAAGATAGACAGATATGAAAAGCGGATAAACCAGTTTAGAATAAACAGGATGTTTTCATCGAACCAAAAGCGAGTTTTTGTAGAATTGAATGGTGAAGTACTTAAAGAGAATACAGTACCAAATGCGGACGAAAGTAGAACGTTTTGGAGTGAAATATGGGACAACCCAGTAGAACATAACGATGATGCCGAATGGCTACGAGAGATCGAAACTGAATCAAAAGGAGTCAATAAACAAGATGATGTTAAAATCACTGCCCAGGATGTAAGAAAGCAAACGGGGAAAATACCAAATTGGAAGGCAGCCGGGCCTGACGGAGTACAAGGCTATTGGCTGGAAAACTTATCATCATTACACGATAGAATTGCTTGCCAGCTAAATGCGGTAGTCGAAAGTGGAGACGTTCCAGCATGGATGACGTATGGAAGAACGGTATTATGCGTGAAGGACAGAAGTAAGGGAAATGCTGCGAGTAACTTCAGACCTATTTCATGCTTACCACTAATGTGGAAATTGCTAACGGGTATGCTGTCCGAGCAGCTGTACAAGCATGTAGATACTAATGATATGTTACCATCAGAACAGAAAGGCTGTCGTAAAGAGACACGCGGAACGAAGGATCAACTACTCATTGATAGAATGGTACTTAAGAACTGTAAAAGAAGACACACCAACCTAGCTATGGCGTACGTGGATTATAAAAAGGCGTATGACATGATACCACACTCGTGGATACTAAAGAGTCTACAACTGGTTGGGGCAGCTGATAACATTGTGAACGTCCTTGAAAAGAGTATGACGAAATGGAAGGTTCAGTTGAACGCAGGAGATAAAATATTAGGGGATGTCAACGTCAAACGTGGAATATTCCAAGGAGATAGCCTTTCGCCACTCCTATTTGTTATCTGTCTCATACCAATGTCACTAATTTTGAGAAACATGAAAGCTGGATATAGTTTGGGAAAGAATCAGCCAAAATTAAATCACCTTCTATATATGGATGACTTAAAGCTATTTGGACAGAGTGAAAGAGACATAGAATCACTTGTAAATACAGTGCATAGATTTAGTTGTGACATTGGCATGCGATTCGGTATAGAAAAGTGCGGTGTAATTATCATGAAGCGTGGAAAGATTGTAACTTGTGATGGAATTGAACTACCGGATGGAGAGAAGATGAAAGGCGTCAGCGAAGAAGGTTACAAGTACTTGGGTATAGTAGAACTAGATGGGATAAAGGAGAAAGAAATGAAAGAGAGATTCACGAAGGAATACAAGCGAAGGATTAAACTTATATTGAAGTCAAACTTGAACAGCAGGAATGCCATTTCAGCAATGAATATTTGAACAGTAGCTGTGATGAGATATGGGGCTGGGATAGTGAAGTGGACGAAAGCGGAACTGGAGAAACTAGACAGACAGACACGGAAAATTATGACGATGAACGGCGCATTACATCCAAAAAGTGACGTCGATAGATTGTATGTTGCAAGACAGAGAGGTGGAAGGGGATTGCAAAGTGTATTAGAAACCATCCAGTCAGAGGAAAATAGCCTTAGATGGTATGTTAAAAACAGCCAAGAGCAATTATTAAAAGCAGTGCATAAACAACAGGAAATGAATACTGACAGCATTAAGCCATCAGAGTATAAAGATCAAAGAAAAAAAGAAAGAGAAGTCAAGTGGCATGAAAAAGTAATGCATGGTCAGTTTTTCAGAGATACGGATGGGATAGTAGACAGGCAGAAATCATGGTTGTGGCTAAAAAATGGAGACTTGAAGAAAGGAACAGAAGCACTAATTATGGCAGCACAAGAACAAGCAATACGTACGAATTACGTTGAACATCATATCGACAAATCAAGAGATTCGCCGAGTTGCAGAATGTGTGGTGAGAAGGGGGAAACTGTGAGCCATATCATATGTGAATGTAGCAAATTAGCCCAGAAGGAATATAAGCGACGCCACGACAACGTAGCACGGATAGTTCACTGGGAGATTTGCAAGAAGTATGACCTACCCAGGGCTGAACAGTGGTACAATCATAAGCCAGAAGGCGTTACTGAAAATGAAAGCATTAAGGTACTGTGGGACTTTAACATAAACACAGATTACGAAATTGAGCATAGGCGACCAGACATTGTTGTCGTGCTGAAACCAGAAAAAGAGTGCTTAATCATTGACATAGCTGTACCAGGAGATACAAGGATAAAACAGAAGGAACAAGACAAAATTGAAAAGTATCAAGATCTAAAAAGAGAAATTTGCAAGATTATGGTGCCTTCGAAAAGTAACTGTCATTCCAGTTGTAGTTGGTGCATTGGGATGTGTCACAAAAGAAGCAGAGCAATACATTGAGAAGATAGGAATCAAGATCAGGACTGAAGTGATACAGAAAACGGCATTGTTAGGAACTGCGAGAACATTGAGAAAGGTTCTCGAAACCTGAGGCTAGTTGTTCTAGCTTGCTTTCGGGACGAACTTACCAGGAACTTTTTTCTGTGATAAAAAGAACATAATAATAAAAAGAAAAAATAAAAAGAAAGACTGTTTAAAATCAAACGTTTCGATATTAAATCTTCATCAGTGTTTACAATCCACAGAACACCCAAGTATTTATACGTAATAATAATAATAATAACAATAATAATAATAGTAATGTAATAGTAATAGTAATAATAGTAATAATGATGATAATAATAGTAGTAATGGTAATAATAATAATAATAATCTGTCCTGGCTATGACACAAAACTGCATCCGGTTGTGGAGTTTCGACGTGGGATAATGAGGTTACCCTTTGCTGCAACTACCTCCAGGTCACCCTTGAGCAGGGTGTAGTACCTGTCAGCTCTCCCCGAAACCACGAAATACCGGGTTGGCGTCCGGCGGGGGCTAGTTTGTCTCATGGGCAGGGGGGACTCTTTAGCTTTGGTTGGCAACCCCCCTAGAGATGGTGTTCTCGATAAACACACCGGTGGTTGTGACACCTTACCAACACTATCCTCAATATGAGTGTGATGGCATATACAAATAGTAGAAACAACGGCGTAAATGGTACCGGAAGCAATATTGCTGAAGGTGCCACGCCCGGCAGGTGTCCCATGGGTGAGCAGCGTGGGCCCGGTCGTCATCATGCTACTGCTAGAACTGGATGGACTAAGGAAATGAATGTAGCTGTCATGGAGTGCTATTTTTTGAGTACTCCTGTCGATGAAAATGGTAAACCAATTAGGGGTTACAGAAGAAGGATGCATAATATTTGGGAAGGGCAAAGTTTGAATAACTGAGCAGAGGTTGTGTGACCAAGCTCGAATGATACGTAAAAATGACTGGTTAACAGCGGTAGAACTTGAAGAGATTAAGAAAAGAATGGTGAATGCAAGAACAAGATACTGACGAGGCTGTTATGGAAGATAACAGTACAGAGGATGACCATCCTGTTTTGGTTTTTGTGAATATAAAAGAACTGACTGACGAGGACAGAGAAATTGTAGAAGAAATAAATAGTATAACTGAGCACAATCTTGACGTGGAACTACAGGGGTTTAAGAAGGTGGAGAGAACATTACTCAAAGGACATGTAAAAAAGGTGAATAGCGTTCTGGGAAAGATCGCAACAGAAAGTATAACTGGAACAAATAACTTTATCAAAGCGTGCACCATCTTCATAGGAAGAAAGGTAGGTCTCAGACCTTATCGCAAAAGAGCTAATGGAATGAAAGAGCCTTGGTGGAAAAGGAGAATAAAAGAATCAATCAAGGAAATACGCAAACACATCAACATACTCGAAAGAAAGAAAAGGGGAGATTTGAAGAGAATAGAGAAATATAAGGAACTTGAGCAGAAATATAGAATAAAGAAAAAGGGGTTAAAAGTAGTATTAGAAGAGCTGAAGCAACGATTAAAAGCGAATATGAGAATTAAGAGGTACGATCAAAGAATCGAACAATACAAAATCAACAGGTTGTTCCAGCAAGACCAAAAACGGGTTTACCAACAGTTGGGTGGAAAGGTAAACAGTAATGAAAAGCCTGATGCTAATGAAAGTAAACGGTTTTGGAGTAACATTTGGGATAACAAAGTAGATCATAAAAAGGATGATGAATGGCTGAGAGAATTACGAGCGGTTGAAGACGATAGGAAACAAGACGATATTAGAATTACGACTGAGATGGTGGTTAAGCAGACAAGAAAGATCCCAAACTGGAAATGTCCTGGACCTGATGGGGTACCGGGGCATTGGTTAAAGAATTTCACGATATTGCATGAGAGAATTGTAGATCAATTGAATGACATGATTAACAACGGGGTTGAGATTCCCAAGTGGATGACCACTGGTAAGACTGTTGTATGCCAAAAAGATCCTAGCAAAGGAAATGCAGTTGAAAACTATCGACCTATCTCTTTTGTTTACCCTTGATGTGGAAGCTGATGACAGGAATCATATCCAACGTTTTGTATGACTTTCTGGAGGATGCTGGTAAGCTACCAAATGAGCAGAAAGGTTGCAGGAGAAGAAGCAGAGGGACCAAGGACCAACTGCTCATAGATAAAACAGTGCTGAATGACTGTAGAAAGAGACATACGAATCTGGGAATGGCGTGGATCGATTATAAGGAAGCCTATGATATGGTCCCCCATTCCTGGATTCTCGAAAGTCTGGAACTGGCAAATGTGGCGGATAATGTTATTAATTTTATCACGAGATCAATGAGGAATTGGAATGTGGATTTGACATCATGTGGTGAATTCTTGGGTAAGGTTAACATCAGGAGAGGGATTTTCCAAGGAGACAGTCTTTCACCTCTTTTTATTTGTGATCAGTATGATCCCCCTCACAGAGATGTTAAGGAAAGTCCCAACGGGTTACACTCTGAAGTGTGGACTACAGCTAAATCACTTGCTATTCATGGATGATCTTAAGATCTATGGGAAGAATGAACGTGAAATCAATGGATTGGTCTCTACGGTAGAAATATTTTCAAACAACATTGGCATGGAATTTGGGGCCAAGAAGTGTGGCACACTTATTTTAAAGGGAGGAAAGGTGGTGAAAACAGAAGGTTTAGAATTGCCTAGTGGTGACAAAATTAAGGAAGTTGAAGATGGAGGCTTCAAATACCTTGGAATTACAGAGTTTGATAAAATCAAGAATAGTGAGATGAAAGAATGTTTCAGGAAAGAATACGTACGTAGAACAAAAGCTATCATGAATAGTAGACTACATGGAAGGAATAAAATCATGGCAATGAACACATGGGTAGTGTCCTTAATGAGATACGGGGCAGGTATCATTAAGTGGGATGTTGCCGAGCTTGATGAGATGGACCGAAAGACTCGGAAAATTATGACTATGAATAAGGAGTTTCACCCCAAGAGTGACGTTGATCGGCTATACGTAACGCGAAGTAAAGGTGGTAGGGGGCTGATAGGTTGCAAGAGCTGTGTTATCACGGAAGAAAATAGCCTTGGTTGGTACGTAAGAAACCATGATGAACCATTGCTCATTGCAGTTAAGGATAGCAACACGATACCACTTTGCCAAGAGTCAATGAAACCAAACGAGTCTAAAAAACTTAAACAAAAAGAAAGGATTAACACCTGGAAAGACAAGGCGATGCATGGTCAATACCTCAGAGAAATGGAGGGCAAAGACAAAGCTAACACCTGGCGATGGCTACAGAAAAGTGACTTGAAGGGCCCTACTGAAGCATTGATTTGCAGTGCACAAGAGCAAGCTCTCCGAACAAATTACACCAAATTCAAAATTGATAAAACCATCGACTCCCCATTTTGCAGAATGTATGGCAATAAAAATGAAACAGTTTCACATATTACAAGTGAATGCAGCATGTTGGCGCAGAGGGAATACAAACGGAGGCATGATAATGTTGCCAAGTATGTACATTGGCGCATCTGTGAAAAATATGAACTGGACAGAGCCAACAAATGGTATGAGCACAAGCCAGATGGGACCATTGAGAATGCCAACTATAAGATTTTGTGGGATGTCCTGATTCAGTGTGACAAAGAGATTGAGGCCCGCCGACCGGACATTGTTGTAGTAGACAAGCAAAGAAGAGAAGTTAAAATCATAGATGTTGCGATACCTTGAGATGTTAGAGTATGTGAGAAGGAGCTAGAAAAGATCGATAAGTACAAACCATTAAAGGATGAGATTGCACGTTTGTGGGAAATGCAGAAAGTGACTATAATTCCGATTGTAGTCGGAGCACTGGGAGCAATCACAAATCGGTTGGGGAAATTTATGCAGGAGATTGGGATAGACATTCGAATTGAGCATGTGCAGAAAACAGCTCTACTTGGGACAGCAAGATTATTGAGATTGGTACTTGGTCCCTAAAAGTCTGGTTCAGAGACCTGTGAGTTCCTTGGCAGCTGGTTGATGCCCGCATTCACAGTGACTATTCCAAAGCAAAGACAGACAAATGCTTTGTGTTGAGAATCAACAATAATAATAATAATAATACGATCCTAAATTATTCTGCACCCAAGCAAATGGCAAAGACCTACTGCTTAGTTCAAATACAGAATGTTTGTTGGTTTACAGTTACTGTTAATAAACGCTATAGCACATACGGTGAATGAATTTATCACTGAGTATCAAACATGAAAAGGATCACACTTGATGTGAGCTTAAAAAAAGCAGACCAAATGAACAGCAGACCAAAACGGAAGATGAAATGGAAAGAAATCAGTGATTCAATTTTTTCACTCTGTGCTTCCAGATATAATTCGCTCCAATGATATTAGAAATCGAGCACCAAGCTAACAGTTCCTTAATTTTTGCTTTTCCAAATCCAATATTTCTCAATCGTTCATAAACGTCCTCTTTGATACACCCAAGCGCACCAAAACACAGAACATGAAGAGAAGGTTTCCAACCATTTTCACGAAGAACGTCACACAGTTCCTGGCAGCGATCACACTTCGCAGGAAACGAAAATCCAAAGTAGAGATCCAAACACACTGTAACTCCTGCCATGACAATATCTCGTGAAGTTTCATCCATTATCACAATGTCCGGTTTCCGATATTGAAGCACGGTCAGCTCTTCTTTATTCTCCGGCAACAAAGTTTCTAACAACTTGTTTGTATAAACCGTCTTCCTTGCATTTGATATCAACTTTTCATCGAAAAGTTTCCCAACAATCCGATCGAAATTGTGAAATTCCTTGCATCCATTGAACAAATGAGCAACACTCTCAGTGTGACCAAAACAAAACGGGCAACACGGATCATTTGTTCTGTTCCAAATATGAATTGTGAAATTTGTTGGGAGTAAGCTTAAACGCGCTTTGATAGCAAAACGGACCAAATCATCACTTATGTTCCAGTTGTAAAATATAGAATGCGACGCTTTTATCTGAATGTCATTTAGTCCAAGAAAAGGACCTTGGATACTAAGTTCTTTGCTCTTCTGGAGATCTCTATCTATGGTGATGCGAAAAAGTATATTCTGAAGTTTAGGGGTTTCGTCCAGAGTTAAATCGTTGTGAGTTATTTCTGCTTTTCCGTTTCTGAAAATCACTTTGACACCCAACTTACGAGCATATCATAGCATGTCTGGCCAGTCTGACTGGCACCCGAATCGCGTTCTTGCATTCAAAAAGCCATTAGCATTCAAGTCATAACCAAGACAGGGGCCGCAGAGCAAGGTGGGCTGGGTGGGCTAAAGCCCACCCACTTTTTTGCAACAAAAGGTTTTATTTTTGCATCCAAAATTCGAAAATGATTAGCAATTAGCTGCCAAAAGGGAAGCTGAAAGAGACTTGAATAAGGATGAAAAGCCATATTCAGATAACCACCTTCAAAATGTAAATTTGATGACTCACATTTTATCTTCTATGTGTGCGGCAGTTCGAGAAAACTTCTCTGAAACCTTAATCCCTGAGTGTCCAATAGATTCCTTTGGTATACCCAATGCAGTTTGTCTGGCAATCAAATGTCTGTCATCGCATTTGATAATTGATGTTCCGTAAAAATGATTTCTTCATCTCATAAATGCTCAGATAAACCATTCTCTTAGATGGAAAAAAGGGCGTTTTCCGGCAATCCTATGGGCGTGGACCTCAAAAAAATTTCCGGGGACTTCGCCCCGGACACCCGTTCTACTGGCGCTTCGCGCTCGCACTTCAGCCCACCCACTTTTCGGACCGCTCCACGGTCCCTGCAAGAAAGTTATCGCTATTCTCTGACAGTGGCACTCCTCTTTTAACAATATCTAACCTCAAAGACTCACGAGCCATATTTCTGGACTGTGGCACATCATGATTCAACATCTTGACCAAAAATGCCAGTCTTGTAGTCCGATAGACATCGGACGCTCTTTTCACTCCAATACCACCATACTCCCGAGGTAAATAAATCACAAGATTGGTTGTAGTAGTGAATAATGCATACATTTCTCTGACAGTCTTAGTAACTGACTTGTCAATATCCTCACGTTGTTCTTCCGTTAGTCGTGTATTATAAAAATGATGGAGGATTTTGGCTAGGGCCATGTTATTCAAAGCGCTTGCTTTAAGTGCCAAAGGTAAACTGGAATCCGAGATTTTCTTCACTAAATCGAGGTACGTTTTAATAATTCTTCAACTTGAGCACTGTCTTCACCTGACAACGATAGAGATTTTCCTAAATACTTGTACGAATAGTTGCGATCATGCGTCTCAAGAACATTTCCCTGAACAGTAATTACCGGAGTGACATCATTTTTTCCTTTGTACAAATTATTACCAGAGCGTCGTGCGTAGAGAACAGCACATTTCTCGGGTTCAACTTCGAGTCCTGACTGAATACTGACTTCTTCGCTGACATCGAACATCTTTTGAATAAGCTTAGCGTCATGATGGGTAGTGTTGATATCAGTGTTAATTATTAGTGTTAATTATTAGTGTTAATTATTAGTGTTAATTATTATTGCAAAATGGAGGGCGGTCGCCCGGGGGGGGTGTACTCATATATTTTTCTGTACGGGGACGTGCCGCTGGACAGGGTATCATTTTCAGGATTCCGACTCCGGGACAGGGTATCATTTTTGTAAGAATCGGCTCCATGACAGGGTCCATATTTGTCATTTTCGACTCCGAAAGGTCGTTTTAGGCCATTTGCACTCTGCGAATGTGATTCAAATCGCTTGGATAGCAATATTTCCACATTTTTCGATAGATTTCGGACAAATTTCCTTGCGAGAGCACAATTTGGTCTGAAGAAACTAAAGGATAGGGTATTGTTTAAGTAAATTTGACTTCGGGACAGGGTATCATTTTCAGGAATTTGACTCCGGGACAGGGTAGCTTTTTAGATTTTCCAGCGGCACCTCCCCGTATGTTCGTAACCCAAGTACCCCCCCCCCCGGGGGCGGTCGTGCCTAATGGCGCTCCACCCGACATTTCTGTTTTGATTTAATAATCCGTCGCAACTGCCACCGTTAATGCTGTTGGTGATATAGTTGGATTGTTTATGTTATGATTGAGAAATTAAATTAAAACGAGTATACAAAGCAGCAATTCGCAGTGGAAAGATATGTTTCGTTGGAAAGAAATTATCTGCAGGTTTTGATTACAACTTTGGTTGTTATTTGCGAGTCCTTGATGAAGCTGAGTGGTCAAGTTTTGAGGAAAAAGAGTCCCAGTTTCGTGCACAGATTGCTTCTAGACGCTTGAATCATGGGGATTTCATTTGTAAGGGAAACATTAGTCTTTGGATGCGGGTTCATAAAATCCTCCATGGCATATTTTACAAAAACCAGGACTTCCAGTTTGTGCAACCAAATGGTCGCCATTGGAGCGTGGCACTGCAGCGCTACGCAGCACGCGTTGTCAAGACGTATCCAAGAAATGATGAATACTCTATTCAAAGTGCGAACAACGCCCTTGACTACATAAAGAATCAATTGGAGTTTATCAAAACAACAATAGGCCCTTTCTTCAGCATTAAAACGCTGCAGCGAACGATTCGAACAAAGTTTCTAAGGAAAAGCTGGTTGATTTGTGGTTGAACAGACGGAAGAAGGCCATCGCTGTCATAAGAAATAATCGCTGTTGGCCTGCAACCGTAATTGCCCGTTCTACTGTTTCACAGAACGAAAATTATTTCCAGTCATCTCCGAAATGTGCAATTCGCAGTGACTTCATACCATCAGGAAATCATTATTTTGATCGAGCATTAGCTCGATCCTTGGTAAATCAATCAAATCTATTTGATGTGGAGGAGATTACAGATATCGTAAGGCAGTCAGTGACCCATAGGGAAATCGTGTGGTATCGATGGAGTGTATTACGAAGATCTTCGAAATTGTAATCGTGATGAAGAAATTGTAAATATTATGAATGTTTGTTTGGTTAATCAACGTGTCTCGGCGTTTTGGAAACATTGTGTGATTAGCAGGATTCCCAAGAAGAATTTTAACCCCGATGACCTTTCGACCCTCCGAGATATATCATTGTTGCCAGTGTCATACAAGGTGTTTTCTAAAGCTTTGTGCAATAGATTGCTTCCCTTTGTTTCGGATAAAGTAGCTTTTTGGCAACGTGCATTTCTCAGTAAACGTGACAGAGAAGATTTGATTTTCACCTTAAAAACAATCAAGTCGCACTTTTGGTAACTTCACTCCTTAATCTCACACCTCACGCAGGCACCTCACGCAGGCAGAGCTGGATGAAAGCTTGTGATCTTCTTGATTTCGGACTGTTTCTGTGAGTAGAAACCGCAGTTAATATGATAGCACAGTAATTGAGCCAACAAAGTGATTTTAATTTGGAGTAGCGGAAAGTTCGACTGTACTCCATCTTCAGTCTTTTTGGAATAGGAATAGGAATAGGAATAGGAATAGGAAATGCTCGTGTCATCTGCATACATTGTGACCTTGGTTCTTTGTAAGGCAAATGGCAAGTCATTGACATAGATAAAAACGGGATTGGACCAAGGCAGGAGCCCTGAGGCATTCCACATTTGATATCTTTTATTTCAGAAATGTTACCATTTACATTACAGCATTGCCTCTTATTACCAAGGTATGATATGAACCAGTCAACCTCCGTAGATAAAGGCATAGAGTCTAAAATTTTACATTTCCTTTTCTTTAATTTCAGAACTGACTTTTGCAACGGACATACCTCCCATATCTCACGCGCGTCATCTCCTGCCTCTTGGTTGCACATAACAAAGAATGCGCGCAAAGCCTATTTGTTAGCAGAGCGTCATTAATCAATAGATTACCTTGGCACTGTGACAACTTCATAATGCTCTTTGATTTTTTGGGCAACAATTGATCGTGTCTGAAATAACAAAACACAAATGCTGTATATACAAAGGAGTAATGAAACAAACAACAAAGTGAAAATAAAGGCTGACTTCCACTTAGTAGAATTTTCCGATTGGACAGGAAATCCTTTGATTACTTGTGAACATGTTGCTTTGAACTTCAATAGCATGATAGAGGTGACTAGCGCTTTATTGTGTCAAATTCAATCCGCTCGGAAAATTCTACTGAGTGGAAATCAGCCTTAAGGGCTCATTAAGTTTTAAATAGTTGCTACCTACGAAGGGAAGGATGAAAGTGCAAAGATGTTTAAAGAGTAGTCAAAAGAGCAAAACCAAAGAAACAACTACTAAGTGAAAGTGAAAATGGTGTAACATCAAATGATAAAGATCAAGTTAGGATAATTGGAAACTTTTTTGAAAAATTCTGTGATGATGAAAATTATCAACAAATAGAGAATATAGAGCCAACAGAAATGAAAATACCATTTACACCAAAAGAAATAGAAAATGCAACAAATAAACTAAAAAATGGGAAAATTCCAGGATGTGATGAGCTCAGAGCTGAACAACTGAAACATGGCCCAAAAGTTGTATATGAAATAATTAGTGATACACTAAATGTTGCTGCAAAAACTGGAGAATACCCGACAGAACTAAAAAATGGTTTACTGACACCACTGCAAAAACCAGGAAAAAAATGCGGCCCATGCACAAATCTACGTCCAATTATACTTTTGTCAATTCTCAGAAAAATAAATATGGCAATTTGCCTGCTAGAGAGAACAACTGATAGACTAATAAGGAACCTTCCAAACAGTCAAGCTGCATATCAGAAATACCGATCTGTAACAGAACAAATATTTGCAATTAAACTACTGATAGAAAAGGCTCTAACATCACAAAACTATCACTTATGGATCCTTCTAACAGACATGAGCAAAGCTTTCGATACAGTTAAGAGAAGAATATTGTTGGAGGATCTGAGAAACATCCTAGATAATGATGAACTTCACGTATGTAAACTACTCATTGAAGATGTTAAACTATGCATCACTTGTGGGAAAGAAAAAGGTGAATATTTTACAACAAAGAAAGGAATTTGTCAAGGAGATTGTTTAAGTGCTATCTTTTTCATCATCTATCTTGCTAAAGCGTTAGGTTTTAGACAACACTTAGAAGACCATAACTACAGCCTACCTGAATATCTTAGAGACAAAGAAGCACAACATCAGTTAGAACACAATTATTGTATAACAAAAGAAGTAATACAAAAGGTAAGGAAAGGAAGTCTTGAAATTCCCTTGCAATATGCAGATGACCGTGGATATGCCATTGTATCAGAAAATCAACACATAATGAAATATAATGCAATCACCATAACATCTCAACTAAAAGAAAGAAATCTATCATGTAATGAAGAGAAAAATGAAGAATTTCATATTACAAGGAAAGGTGAAGTGAAATGGCAAAATTGTAAATACTTAGGATCTCTACTAGCAACGGAGAAAGACATCAAAAGGAGGAAATCACTGACGCTAACAGCTATGAATGACTTGCAAAACGTATGGAATAGTAGACTACCTTTGAATAAAAAGCTAAGAATATTCAGCTCTTGTATTGCACCAATTTTCCTCAGTAATGCCCATCTGTGGACCATAAATCAAACAATAAATGGTCAGATCGATGCATTTCAAAGACGACTCTACAGATATCTGCTAAATATTAAATATCCAAAGAAAATTAGTAACCTAGCACTACAAACAATCATAAAAGAGCAAAAATGGAGTGCCTATCTAACAATCCAGAGAGTAAGATGGATTGGTCACGTATATATACTACCAGAAAATGCACCAGCTAGATTAGCACTCAAGGAATCAGATAGGCCAACCAAAAACCCACGAGGAAGACAGAAAACCAAATAGCTTGATGTAATGAAAAAACAACTGATTGAAATTGATATTCAATGGGATGAAGTTCCTCAACTAGCAAGAAATAGGAAGACCTGGGACAATGTCATAACAAGCTGGAAGAAAAAGCTGAATACTGATAACTCGGTGTAAACAGTCTAGTAGTAGTAGTAGTTGTAGTACGAAGGGAAAAAGTTAGGTATCTGGAACAACTACGTTTCATGTCCCCTGCTAGCAGGATAACGAGCATTAAAATAGAAATTAAGTAACAACTGATCTAGAGGGTGTTTCAGAAAAAACGCAACCCAACTATAATTGAACATCTTAAACAATTGATAAAGATTGTGTAGATGTAATGTATACCGTCTGAAAGTAAAAACTTTCTTATTTCTGATAAAATGCAGTTTGGATGAATTAATGCCATCATTTATCCTTTGATTGACATTTTAGTAAAAGTACCCAACTTCAAATGCGGCATGCCATAAGAGCGAAATCAACACCCTTTCTACAGTAAAAATTATGAAACATATTTTGTCAAAGCATTTAAGGCCTAGAAGCACCTGAGGTGATGCGTTATGTATGTATGTATAATTTTGCCATACAAATAAATAAAATTACAATTTATGATAAAAAAAGGAAAAAAAACCAAAGTGAAATCTATTTACAATAATACTAAATTTACAGGCAGAAGAAAAAAAGCTAAATGATTAATTTAAAAAATACCCCAGGCTAAAAATGGCAGGGATAGCATTTAAAAGGTCAATGCAACCTTGTTTCCATAATGGTCCCTCCTGAGGTAACCAAAGAAATGTGATCTGAAAAAAAGCTTTCGTCTGCAAAAAATGAGAAATTCAAAAAACGGTCCTTAGTAAAATACATATATGTCATCTTCCTCTTTTTGTAAACTTAGGAAAAAATTTTCTTTGATCTTATGTTTGAATGTATTAATGTTGCTAGATGACTTCAACTCGGATGGAAGGCTATTCCATATTTTGGGTCATAGATAAGATAGGGATTTTTGTCCGGCAGTACTTTTCCGGAAAGGAAATTCCAATTTGAATTTGGATCTTCGCGTTGCTTGGCCTTGGTTAAGTGAGGAAAGAGACGAATTTATCCCCATGAGAAGCATTTATTGATGTTGATGAAACATGCTCTCACAAAGATGGATGTTTACCAAAAGCAAAAATGCCCCATTAATTGCCGGCATCTAAAATAGGCCATACTTACGAAAACATCAAAAGACGATTACACAAAAGATGGCGGCGAGGAACTTTTTACTGCACTGCGTTCCTTACTCGAATTCCTATAGAAACGCTAAGGATTCGTAATTCGAAGCAATGCATCTTGGTAAAAAGTTCCTCGCCGCCTTCTTTAGCGTAATCTTCTATCATGTAACGAAAAATTCAGTTAATCCACCAAACCTGCATATAATTGGAAAGAAGAGAGATTTTACTTTCAGATGGCATAATTCAAATTGATGTAACCCTTATCAGTTTCTGAAGAATATCGAATGAAGGTTGGTTGCAATTCTTCTGAAACACCCTGTATGGAGGATTTATACTTTGGTATCATTTTGCGATAATATGAAAACGATAACATATTGGGACTCTCCGATCTTCAGCTCAAATACACGTATCTTGAAAACAAAAGTCGTCTATCAACTCTGGAGACGAGAGTTCGAAAAGAGTTGGCGTCTAGAGGAAAGGAGACTGGAGAAGATTGTAATATGGGGCAGTTGTAAAACTGCTTCTCACAACTTGCAACACTGCCCCTCACAACTCTCACAACTTTTTTTGCGGGTGGTGACGGAGCGGAGCGGACGTACTTTATGTTTGATGCTTAAGTTTCGAAGCGTTTGTTGACAATAACCAATGATCAATAGATATGAGTGAATTAAATGCTACCACCCCATCAAGAAACTAAAGGTTGCTGAATTGAAAGAAGAACTTTCCAATTGAACTTCCTCCATAACGGGAAAGAAAAATGAGCTAACCTCCAGGCTCCTGGATTTGATCCACAATGGCCTAGACCATTCGGTGGCTGATGAAGACGAAACTGATAACCACGAGAATGGAGAAGGAGAACCAAAAGACGTCAAATGTAGCGGAGAGCTTTGAAAGAGAACCAAAAGACGTTAAATTCCAATGAAAAGAGCTTTGATGGTCGCTTTGATAGTTCATTTTTTGAGTTACTTACTTTAACTTTAACTTTACGTAACTTTACTTTCTTTTACTTTAATCAGGACACACATCGATAACAGCAGAAACGTTGAAGTGTTAATCCTGAATAAAAATTCGTATTATTATTATTATATTATTATCATTATTATTAATAAAAACACAACTGTTGTGACGACAAACGTTTCGATTAAAATCTTCTTCAGTGTAAACTTTCCACAGGACAGCCAAATATTTATACCACATCTTGTTTACCTAATATTACAACACACTTTTTTAAAACCATAAACAGCATAGTTAACCTAAAATCAATACCTAAGGGACCATCATCCTCCTAAGATGCTGCCGTCTCAGACATCTTTTATTTAAACTGCAATTTATACCAGGTCCCTCGGGCCACAGGAACCCCCCAGAAAGACCCAAGGGACAAAGAGCCCACACTGAGCTCCTCCCCCGGGTCCCCCCAAACGACCCAATGACCCAAAGGACCCAGCGGGAACCATACTTATACTGTGAAGAGGAACCACAGCACATGTTGGGGCCACAGAATTCAAATCTATAAACTGGCTCCCCACTAAGCACAGAGTATATCAAAATATCTGTGTTAATATAATGAAATTTTCAACGGAACTGCCCCAGCTTATGCTGACGAAATATTGCATCCAGCCGACCAAAGTCGACTAACGCGAAGGTCTAAGTTTAGACTAAACGTTCCTTTTTGTAAGAGTAGCACAGGCCAAAAATGTCTATCTTACCAGGGGCCAAAAATATGGAAATGTCTCGCATCAGACTTGAAATCTACCAAGAATGTCAACACATTTAAACATAAGATCAAAGAAAATTTTTTCAAAGATAAATAAAGGAAGGAAGATGATGTATATGTGTATTACTAACACCTCACACACTCCCTTACTACTGATTTGGTTCAAATAGAAATATTTCAACATCTACTAGAATTTTCTTTTCTTCCATTAAAATTTTTCTTTCATTGACACCTTTGAAGGGACCATTATGGAATCAAGGTCGCACTGACCTTTTAATGCTATCCCTGCCATTTTACCTAAGGGTGTTTTTAATTTAGATAGCTGTATATATCTTAATATCACACGCCTGTTATTAGATTTTTCTTTTCTTTTTAAATAGATTTATTGTATTTTAATATTTGATAGTTTTTGTTATTTTGGCGAAAGTATACATACATACATATACATACATGGAGCTTAATGAGCCTCTTGAGGCTATGCTAACTTCTCCATGAATTCCAAAGGCAACTTTCCATAGATTCGCTAACTGCCAAACAAACTTAGCAAATGCTGAATCCGGGACAGCCCGATAGGGAATTCCACCCTACCACCACGTGCAGAAAGGCATGAAATTACCAGAGGAAAACACAGAAAATGACGCTGGCAGAGCCTCCCAACACCCCATTCAAATGTAATGGTAGAATCTAGGCTGTTATCATTATTATTATTATCATCATTATTATTAGTTCCTGGACGAAATATCAACACTCCATAAACCTCCTCCCAACCCAGTTTCATCATAATCATAATCATAATCATAATCATAAACTTATTTACAGTTGGTTTGTTAGTAGCTAACAACAGCTAATTTACACCAACTATCTACATAATATACAGTATAACAGAATATATAAAACCCTAAATTAAGTGCAAATGTAGCACGTGCAGATGTTGCCATCCCAGCAACGTATTTCTTGTTTGAATTTCACGAGAGAAGTTGTCAATTTTAGGTCATCACTAAGAGCATTCCACAACAGACTCCCTCTAAAGGACAGGGAATTTATTCCGTAGCGTTGAGAACTCACCGAGGGGAGCTTGCATAGTTCCTTAGTCCGAAGGTTGTAGGGAACATCTTTCTTGACAAAAAAATCCCACATGTACTCAGGATTGAGATGGTTCATTGATTTGTAGATCTCCACCATGAGGTTTTGTAGATTCTTTTTATGTGTTGTCTTTGTATCACCCCTATCTAAAAGTTCCTCAAACGTGGATTCATAGTCTCTATATAAAGTTCTCAGTGCGCGTTTGTGGGTCCTATTGATTTCATTGTTTGCAACTTTGCTACAAAATAACCAGATCAGAGGGCAATAGGAAAAATTCGACATTACCACGGAGTTTAAAAGTAACTTTGACTTTTGTTCTCCTAAATATGGTCTTAACCTTCCAAATGCATACAAGTTTTGGTTGACCTTCTTACATATCTCTTTCACAAGCGTTTCAAACTTCAGTGAGTTGTCAATGTTTACACCCAGAAGTTTTACATGTTCGCTTTATGGAATCAGTTGGCCGTTCATGTTAAGGCATAGTTTCTTTGCTCCCTTTAGCCCCAGAAACATCATTTGGAATTTTGAAGGATTGGCACTCATGCCGTTGTTAGTAAACCATTGCATTAATCCCTGTAGGTCATTCTCTAATCTAATCATGACTGCCTCCACATCTGTATCGCACGCTTAAATTGTCGTATCGTCAGCAAAGTTACATATCTCCGATTCTAGTTCCATATAAAACAGGTCGTTTATGAAGATGTTGAAAAGTAAGGGCCCAAGAACAGATCCCTGTGGTACCCTAATTGAGATATGCTGTGGTGAGCTATATGTGGAGCCTATTTTGGCCCTTTGTGTTCGGTTTGTCAGGTAACTATAAACCAGTTTGAGAGCATTTTTCTTGAACCCATATGCCTCTAACTTTGCAATTAGTAGATCGTCGGGTATACAATCGCATGCTTTTGACAAATCCATTAGGATTGTTCCTGCTATACCCGACGTATCTAGACACTTTTTCCAAGTCTCCACTACTCGAAACAGAGCACGTTGTGTGTTATAACCTTGTCGAAAGCCAGAAAGCAATGAAGATAATATACCCAAAAAAAACTGATTTATTTGCTCACTCATGATCCGTTCAAAAATTTTGGACATGGCTGATAGGCTGCTAATAGGTCTGTAATTGACTTTTTGGCATGTATCATCCTTTTCATGGATTGCACAAACGTCTGCTTCCTTCAGTTTGTCTGGAAAGCAACAGTTGTCCATAGTTGCATTTATGCAATCAGTTAAGTATGGGCAAATCACCTCTTTCGCCTCCTGTATAATTTTTGTTGGAATGTTACCACTGTTTGACTTACTATTGTCTAAGGCTTCTATTTTAATCATAACGTTTAACAAGTTTCACACGTTCAACAAGTTTAACAAGTCATCACACGTTCAATCTTCCCGACAAGTGGGCGGGTCCATTATTGGAGTCGATGGAGGCGCTTTAGCTTCTTTCAGCATGATGGCTGACACAATCACTGAGCTACACAAGCCATTAAGTGATGAAAGGTTTAAAAATGAAAAATTGTTTCAAGAAAATTTTGGCCTAAACATGGAAATCGCAAATCTACGATCCACAGAACTGGTCGACAATAGCTCCAAAGAAAGAGCTGAATGGATGCCCAGGTAACAAAGACGTATTGTCTCCTGTCGACCAACAACAGACTGCACAACCATCTGGGAATTTTGAAGTTAAGAAAAAGAAAAAGAAGAAAAACAAGCGCAATGTAAACAAACCAACTCGCGGTAATGTTACAGATGGGGGCACTGTTAATCTGGGAGGTTTCCCAGTCTATCGGTTTTATCTAAATTTCCTTTACTTTTGAAAACTAGGCTTACTTTTTTAGTTTTGTATATATATTTTAAATAGTTTTTAGGTCCTTTTATCGCATTTTTATTGTAATCTTTTGTGCGGAGGGCCCCTTGAAAATCAGCCACTAGGGTGAAGGGCCTCCCTCTTTGATACATTGAAATGAAATGAAATGAAATGAAATGAAAATGAAAGTGAAAATGAAAATGAAAATGAAAATGAAAATGAAAATGAAAATGAAAATGAAATGAAATCAGCCTGATGACCAGAAAGTTTCTCCGTCTCATTTCAATCTGAGCTCTGCTCTTGCGATGTCTTTGATAAGAACAACAATAAGAAATTCGGTACAATCCTAGATTTAAGCTCTGCTACAGCTTTGTCCTCGTCCTCCAATGATGCTAAACCGACAATAGCAACAACAAAAGCATTCGAAATGAGATGCCACAACCTAGGGGTCCTGAATGTTGGAAGAAGAACACCGTATTGATCGCTGGGGACAGTATGCTGAAGAACATCATCGAATAGACCCTGAGTAAGAGATCAAGGTCCAAGTTAAACGTCTCTCTTCTCATGCACCGAACCTTTCTCAGGCAAATCGATGTTATCAAATCTAAGACAAGTGCGTCTGCTGTACCGCTCTGTTCCCTCAAGCTTAAATTCAAGCTTTTCAAGAAGCACGCACTTGCTCTCAAGAATTTCAACACGCGTTTCGAGTGATTGGATCTTTGCTCGTTCCTCTTCCAGTTTCTCTTCAAATTTCTCCTCAATTTTCCTCGTGGCTCTCTCCAAGGTCTCTTCTATAAAAGCCTTGTTTGGTAAATTTGCTATTTCTGCTTGCAACGGAGCCAGTGCCTGTGAGAGAATATCCCAGAACTCCTCCTATCTGTCTGGCATGCTCGACTACGTATCGTAGGCCCTTCGCTCTGACTTTCTTAACTTCGTAAAGTTCACTTCATCCGACGTTGTAACCACGAAGTAAATCCAAGATATCAACCACAATCCTTGTCACTATACCGTATTCATCTCATGACTCTTCAAAGTACCTTTAACTCCTAATAGCAAAAGCTTATTAGGCCATGCTTCGAGCGGCAAAAAAAAAATGCGTCCGCCCTCCACACATGCCAACAGAAAAAGTGCAATGCAAGTTATGATAACACATCACAGGGGGGAGAATGCTATACCCAAACTATTGTCTTTCTCCTGTGATAATAACACGAGTACCTGTAACTCTTGTTAAGATATAATGCGGAAGGGGCTTGCCAAAGATTTCAACAGTTTGCAAGACTCTCACGCGAGGTTTATGATCTAAGTTAAATTATTGACTGCATGGAAAAATTCAATGCACGACAATCGGGTGTCTAGATGCGATATCACAATCTGCCAAATAGCTTCAAAAAGTCTGTTTAAGGATAACTGCGGGGGTGGGGCCTGCGGTGGTGGCGCTGGTTGTCCTTGGGTGGAGGGCCGGCTCGGGGCGAATGGCGGTAATGGTTTTGATCGCTGTTCGTTCTGGGTTGTCACGTCGCCTGGGGGCGGCTGGTGCTGGCGCTGCGGAGTCTGCCCCCGTTACAGAATTCGGATTCGTTTTATTTTTCTCTCTTTTATTTTCTTTTCAATATGTATATAAATAATTAATTCTTGTAGATAGGTTTTTAATATTATGGGTTTCATTGTAATTAGCTTAGGGTAGTTTATTTGGTATTTTTGTAATAAATGTTTTTATTGGAGGGCCCCTTGAAAAACGGCTTTTGCCGAAAGGCAACCCTCCTTAAATATATGAAATGAATGAAATGAATGAAATGAATGAAATGAATGAAATGAATGAAATGAATGAAATGAATGAAATGAATGAAATGAATGAAATGAATGAAATGAATGAAATGAATGAAATGAATGAAATGAAATGCATCACGTATTTTTCTGACTCATCTGGTAGATAAATCCACTTCAAATCTATTGTCTTCTTTCGGTCGTTCTTAACAATCAAAATCTCGTTGCAAGGCAGACCTAATGATAGTTGCTCCGTTGCTACGTCAACACAAACGAGGTTGGATATAACATCGCAGACAGCGCAAGCGTGCGTTTTCTCTCTCGTCTATAGCTCCCTGCCACTCCCAAGACACTGCGCCCATGCTATAAGGTTAGGGTTCAATCTCAAGTACATTATTTTCAAGAGATAAAAAGCCTTACTTTAATCCTTATATTGCTGACGTGTTGCGTCCAAGCAGAACATTCATTGACATCAAAGATCTCTTCTAGACGACTTCTCTCTGCATAAAAAAACAATTACATATAACATCTGATTTGATTTGACTTTATATTTTTTAACCAAGGTAGCCCCTCAGTTAGAATAACTGATTGACGGGGGGGGGGCATGCTAAAAACTTACAATAATTGATGATTTACAATAAAAACCAGTATATCGAGCTAACTTAAAGTTACAATTTGTCAAAAATCAACAAAAATAAAAACGACAAGATTTTAGTGTTCATTTTTGCACTTCTCTCTTGAAGGCTCTCAGAGTTGAAGAGTTTTTAGCTTCAGTACCAAGACTGTTCCAAAGCTTAGCGCCTCGGCACGAGAAGCATTTCTTCCCCTGCTGATTTTAACAATGGCAACCTGAGGTTAACTTCAGCGTTTCTAAGAGAACGAGCAGTGGAATTGTTGACTCTCGTTGACATGTCATTCATATAGGAGGGCGCGTCTCCTAGGGATCTGAAAACAATTTTCTGAGATTTAAAATCAATAAGTTTCCTAACAGTGGACCATTGAAGCGCACGAATAACTAGTAAAGCGGTCGCATCAACAAGGGCAAATAATCTTTCAATAGAACCGAACAGAATGTTTACATTTGCACGTTAGCCAATCAGATGTGACCATGACGTCATGCAAACAAAAGAATCGACGGGAGAAAGTACCCCTCACATATAGCGAGTCGTGCACGCGACTATTAGGTAAATTCAGAAAAACTTTATATTTTTCAATTCCGTACTAATATTGTTAAGTTTTCCTCGCAGGTTTTCATATAAGAACGCATAAATCCAGAGAAAAGGGCCTATGAGTAAGACCTATCATTTGGGGTCTTGATCCTGAACAAAAAGCCCTTCAAAAACGACATCAATTCACATCAATGTCTTCCTATTTTCTAAATATCACTGAAAATACATCAGCAAGCGAGAGCAGTTGGGTTTAAAAAGGTACCGAACTTTTATCACGGAGGCAGTGGCAACGCAAAACATCGCATTTTTGATACACAAACAATATTGCATATCCTCATATCCTAAATCTGTGTGAAGTAGTGTGAAACGCGATGGATCTTCGTTTCGCTCTTAAAAACCTTGTATCTGAAGTATCTTCAAAACTTTGATTTTTACTTCTTGCTGTTACCAATCCTCAAAAATATCCTATCAGCTTCCAGTATTCAAAATTATGCGGTCGGTTAAGCCAAACGTTATGTAAAAGCTCCATATCGTCCACTATTTATTGCAAACCCGCTGTCGATCTCTGAAACGCTGTATTTTGAACGTAAGGATATATTTTGCCAAAGGTATGAGAAAAGCTTCGCTTATTTCCTTTCCACTGAGACTTGATGTTTCATCATTTAAGAGCAAACACAAGATATCACGTTTCTGTTTACAACACCAAATGAAAAGTAAAGGGGCAAGATTGTCAACTTCGAGAGTACAGTCCTCTAACAGATCTACCTAGGGGTGCAATAAAGCCGAGGATACCCACCTATTCCCCCATTAAAAACTGTAGCTTTTAGCTAAATGTTGTCTCCTGTTAATTAAAAGTGTTTGCAATTTCTGAATTTGGCTTCTTGCGACATTTTGGACTCTACACTGATCGTTGTTCTTGGAACCTGCTTGTAAGAAACTTTGGGCTCACTAAAAAACAAATGGATGTAGTCTACCCTGCCTTGTTTATACAAAAAGCAGAATATAGAGGGAAATATGGCTGTCAACATATAACTGATTATTTCCTTGCAACCTCACTGACAGAATGGCGTTTGTTGGTCCAGTATGATTCCTCAAGCAATTTGCTAGCCAAATATCTGACTTGGGTAAGGCTTTCTGCCGAGTATGCAGAGCAATGCAGATCAAGCAAATCTCCCTTCGGGAAGCAACAGAATACTTCACCGAGTTGCAAATGCGAGTTGCAAGTTGCTTATGTTTTGCGAGTTACGAGTTACGAGTTGCACTTATTGTGCGAGTTACGAGTTGCGAGTTGCACTTATTATGCGAGTTGCGAGTTGCGAGTTGCGAGTTGAACGAAAGGTGCGAGTTGGAAACTCAAAAGTGCGAGTTGAAACCAAAAGTGCGAGTTGCCTGTTTTCTTTTGTAGAAAGGCCTTTTCTTCAAATAAAAAGGTATTCTAAAGTCGCATTTCAATTTGCAACTTTTTTGCGGGTTTTCTTCTATGAAAAGCATTTTTAGGCCATCGTAACTTTCTTTATCAGAAGCCACTTATGAATTGCTAAGGCCTATTCTTCAAACGTTGAGAAACTTTTACAATTTGCAGCCTTTACTCCCCCAGTCGCTCAAAGACATTACTACTGTTAACTTGGAACTTGCTTAAAAGGTGTCTTGAAAGAAAATCAAAGGGGAATTCGTTGTCGTTCAAGACGACTTGTGCAAGTCCATGTTAACTGTTGAGCTCAAAACTTGCAGTGAATTATGTACGACCCTTTTGCTTTCCAAATTTTGAGTTTAGAGGTATTGTTGCCATCCTGTCTGAAGTAGTTTCAACGTGATTTCTTGCATGTAGTTCAGTCAAAGAATTGCGCTCTGGCCTTGGTTATGTGCTGCAGATTGTTTTTGACATAAAGCATGTAACCAGCTCATATAATATCAAAGAAAATAATTTGCTTATATGATTTCATCCCTTTGGGAATTATGCTAAATTCTGAAATTCGGTATGATGAACATTAAGAAACATTTCTATAAATCCCTGATTTTATAAACGCTGTCCAAAAATCGCAGTTTTATAGCTGCAAAAGATGAAAATTTGAAGTTTTTTAAGGAACTCGCAACTCGCGTTTTAAATGTACCAACTCGCACTTTTCACTACTAACTCGCAACTCGCAAAACAGGAGCAACTCGCAACTCGCAACTCGTAACTCGCAATTTACCAATCCACATAAGGGTCTGGTACACTTGTGGCACTATCTTTGGTAAGGTGAGTCCCTTCAGTGGCTATTTTCGCCATTTCTTCTGAATCTTGAACGCTTTTGTAGACGTTTTAGGAATGAACAATTTACTCAACGGCCTCAGCTCACGTCAGGTCAAGAGTTTTCCCGCCACTCCAGATTTAACCAATGACAGAAGAAGGCTAAGGTCAAGCTCAATAATAGACGAAAGAAATTGGAAATTGACGATCATGTATATAAATCAAAATTTATTTTTAAATCAAATGAAATCGACAAGTGAATCATTAAAGTTCAGCAAAGGAAGCTCAGCAGTGGCGTTGCTTTGAATTGATTCCCTAGGAACGCAACGATGAGGGACGAGCTGCGGTTGGAATTATATGCTACCTTCTCCGTCGCCACTGCCTTGGTAATGAAAGTTCAGTACCTTTTAAAACTCAACTATTGCCTTGTCAATGTATTTTCAATGATATTTAGAAAATAGGAAGATATTGATATGAATTTACGTCGTTTTTAAGGGCTTATTTGTTAGGGATCAAGACCCAAAATGACAGGCCTTACTCAAAAGCCTTTTCTCTGAATTTAGTGGTTCTCTTCGAAAAACCCGCGAGGAAAATTTAACCATATTAGTACAGAGTTGACAAAATATAAATTTTTTCTGAATCTACCTAATAGTCGCGTGCACGACTCGCTGTATGTGAGGGGTACTTTCTCCCATCGATTCTTTTGTTTGCGTGACGTCATGGTCACATCTGAGTGGCTAAGATGCAAATGTAAACATCCGGTTGGGCTCTATTGAAAGATCATTTGCCCTCGTTGGTCGCATCAAATGGACTGTTGGTAACGTGTTGTGCAGCACGATTTTGGAGTTTCTGCAATTTTTCAATGACAGTCACCCCAGCATTTCCCCAGACAGGACAACAATATCTAAAGTACGGCTCCACTAAGCTCTTATACATAATCTTGACAGTTGATAATGGAAGATACTGCTTGGCATAACGAAGCATACCAATACCTCTAGAGATCTTATGAGTTGTTAAGGCCAATTGAGATGTCCATTTTAGTTGATGGTCAACCTGAACACCAAGATATTTGACCTCCTTTACCAACCTGATATCCTCGGAACCAATCTTAAAGTGCGCTTTAGCTGAAATCGAAGGAGTCGATTTTTCTCAGCTTTCCATTGATTCCTATGATCATTGCATCTGTCTTAGCTACGTCAAGAGACAACTTGTTTCCTTCAAGCCAGCCCTTCAAAGCTTCTAAGTCAGCATTAACTGCCTGATTAACTTCTGAAACAGATTCAGAGGCATAGTAAATGCTTGTGTCATCTGCATACATGGATACAAGGGAATTTTTCAAACAACTAGGAAGATCATTGATATAGGCAAGAAAGAGAAGAGGTCCAAGACAAGAGCCTTGTGGTGCACCACAAGTTATACTGTCTGTAGCGGAAATTCGACCATTTATCTTGCAGCATCGTCGTCTATCGGTGAGATACGAGCGAAACCAGCTTAGTTCTTTTCCTTTTAGGCCACAGAAGTTGCGCTTCCTCAATAGAATATCATGATCGACTGTGTCAAAAGCTTTCTTGAGGTCTATGTAAACAACAGCCGTGTATTTACCTTTATCAATGTTTAAGTACCAGTCATTCGTACACTTCAACAGAGACGTCAGGACCGAATGAAGGGCCCAAAAACCAGACTGATCAGTAAAAATCATCTTGTTTTTGTCAAGGTAGTCGTACAGCTGGTTATAGACAAGCTTTTCAAATAAACGAGAGACAACAGGTAGCACCGATATAGGCCTATAATTCGACCCATCGTCTTTTGAGCCTTGCTTAAAAATAGGGGCTACGCAAGCAGTCTTCCAGTTGTTAGGGAAGCAGCCGACGGACAGAGACAGTGTGATGAGTTGGGCAAACGAAGGAGCCAAAGTCTCAATACCTACTTTTAGAAAGTGACTAGAAATGCGATCAGTGTCAGATCCATTTGACTTTTTAATCTTGTGTAACCTCTTCAGTAGTAATATGTTTAAAAGAAAAGGTGGAATCAGTCTCTCTTCCACCATAATCACCATTTAAGAGAGGCTTTTCTTTGTTAGGTATATTCTCGCTGAGGTCCTTACCAACATTGCAGAAAAATTTATTCATGGTTTCCGCTATTTCCTGGGCGTTAGAAATTGTATCCTTGTCATTTTTGAGTGACAAGATCTCAGTTGTTTTGGATCTTTTATTAACCAACTGGTTTATTGTCTTCCAGGTTTCCTTAGTGTCCCAGCACAGGATTGAATCTTATTTGAAAAATAGTTTCTTTTCATTTTAGAATTCAAATTATTGGCCGTACATCGCATTTGTCTGTAGGCACTCATAAGTAATTCGGGTTTTGCCTTTACTGCAGCAACCTTCATTTTGTCCCGTGTCCTGAAGAGCCGCCTCAGATCAGGGGTGATCCATGGACTAAAACGCACAGTGACTCTAAGCTCTCTTGAAGGGGCATGCTTCTCAATGATGGAAGACAGATGAGAGGACCACAAACGCACTGCATTGTCTAACCCATCGCTGTTTTATACAATAGCAGACCAGTCAGTTTTGGCAAGGTCACTAATAAAAAGGTCTGTGTCAAAATTTTTCATTTTTCTGGATGTTATTACTTTATGGTTGGCTTTGATAGATCCCCGAAACCTACGAATCACGCATACCAAATAATGATCACTAATGGATGTTTTCACAACGCCAGATTCAACAACATTAGAAGGGTTGCTGATCGCAACATGATCAATTATAGTGGAAGTATCAAGTGTCACTCTGGTAGGTTCGGTAATAAGTTGCTAGAGTCCAAAAGAGTTACAAAAATCCAGAATATGTTTAGTACAAATTGGAACATCAGAATTTGGGCATTCTGGAGGACTCAGAGTAGAGCTAAGGTCACAATTCGTGTCGCCCAATAAGATGATTTCTTTCCCTCAGACTCCAAAAACTTGAAAACTTCTTCTAACTTATCGAAGACCTCTATCGGATTAGATGGGGGTCGGTACCAAGAAACCATGAAAAATGGTATAGCCTGTACTGTCCTCACCTCTATGCATCTAAGCTCAAGACTGGAGACAGGTATGTTTTCCCTTGCATCTACTTCAAAAGAGTCCCTTATATAAAAACCAAAGAAAGTCCCAAAAAAAAGGTACAATTATAGATAAAGCAACCACTGCCCCGTTTTAATCAACTTTAACGGAGGTCTTTCGCTTAATGACTAACTTAGATGCGAATGCCTTTTCGGACACGTAATGGTTCAGAGACCACTAAAGCCTGGCTTCCATTAAATCGTTAAGTGTCGCAAAGTGTCGCAGAGAGTGTCGCAGAATTTTGGAATGAATGGATGGAAATGGATGGAATTTTGGAAAGAATGGTTCAGAGACCACTAGGAGATCATTAATGTATAAATTTGTCAAAATATTCGACTTTGTACAAAGATAGTTAATTAACAACGTTTCGAGCTTCACTCTTCATCAGGTTAGAGGAAAACAGCAGAATCGAGCGTAGATCAATAGATTCGAAGGGTTAGATCGAATGATAGATAAGTGATTAGGAGAATGCCGGCAGCATAAGGTGTGGAATGTGACGTGGAATCACCGTGATAGTAAGCTACTACTAACAGATAACTGTGCTAAATTGCGTTGGTTTCGTGGGTTGAGTGAATCAGAAATTTCGCGAAGGAAGTGGGTCGTGAGTAGTGGGTCGTGGGTAAATTTTGCGTGGGCCTTTGGTCCTTTCTTGAGGTAATTTTGCTTTGGTAATTTTGTGTGGGTGAAATTTTCTGCGTTGGAAACCGATTTTGCTTACAATCAGTTACAAAATTGTAGAGCCACCCTAGAAAAAAATGAAGTTTTCGCCCCCCCCCCTTCCCCCATGTCAATGTTGTTTTGAAAAAAGTACCTGATCGAGATGACACGCGTGATTTGGCAACTTTTTGTGGTACTGCAACATTGACTAGGGGGAGGGGGGAAACAGGGGCAAATAAACTGAAAATCTGGGGGTGGCCCAACAATTTTGTAGCTGATTGTCTGAAAGGCTCGCAACTTTAACTCCAGTTTTCAAGAAAAGTGATGAAGGCAATGACGCACAATTTTGCTTACAGAATGTTATTGATACAAAGTTGATATAAGCATTGGGCTTAAGGAGTTTCATCAACTGGAAATCTTTTGCGTGATTTTGAGATTCGCGTTTTTCCGCGATTTTGCAAGAAAATGGCCTAATTGTCTGAAATTGTGAATATTTAAGGTTCGTTTTCATTTCGTTCAAATCATGATAGAAAGTAATCACAACGATTTTTGATATCATCAAAACTTGATCATACTATGGCAACTCGAACACACTGAAGATGTCAAGAGGATGGGAGCAGTCTGTGTGCATGATGCCAGTTCGTCTGCACGGCGAATTACGTCATCGTCACTCGCCACAATGCTCAATGCTCGCCACAATTCCTATGAAGAGACCATGACGGAGCTAGACATTTTGCTGAAAATATCGATAACCCTACTCTTCCTCATCCATAGTAGAAATAGCTGCCGCTCAACAATACCTGCACTTGGAGAGGAGATTAATGATCATATATTCTGTTTTCCAGGAAATTATTCAGTAAATCAATGCGGGCACACATGCAGACATAAACTATATACTTTGAAGTTGAGTATCGTCCAACAATAGATTGATGTATGCAGCACTTACCATAGCTTATCTTTTTAATTGTGTTGTTAAGCTCTGTTTTCCTGGAATTCAAGAATACAATTAGATTTCTCTTTGCATCATACATGTCCTTCAGCTGAGATTTCTCTCAGTAAAATCAATTCTTCCTAAAGAGCCACAAGAGACCGTGCAAATACATGAATGGGCAAATCATGATATTCTAGCCAACAAGAAAGAATTGCACTGCTATATGTGAAATCTTTTGTGTGTCCTCTGGTTGGCCTGTTTCTCAATTGATAGCACTGTTTACATTCCAGTTGTGTTTCATTCTATCTGATCTGACGTTAGATTGAAAATAATCGAAGAGCAAGAGAAAAGATAACAGTTGGCTACACGGTGATCAAAGAAGTAAGCAGGCTTATTGAGCTGTGTTGTAAAAAGTTTTGGCCGATCTTTAAAAAACAAAATTTATTCTATCAGTCACAGGCCAACTCAGAAAAGAACATTTTGTTTGAAATCTAGGTTCAATGCAATTGACACTTTCACAAAAAATCTAAATGCCTACGGCAAGCAAATCACCGACCAGAATTGAATGTGGAATTCTCGTTCCTAAACAAAGCTCTTAGGGGCAGCAAACGTATCGATTGCCCTTCATTTGACACTCAACGACGAGATCTTCTCCCTGGAGTTTCGGAATTGGTACAACCATTTGTCCAAATCCCCTTCCCCTTCCAAACAATGTCCTGGTACAATACTTATTGTATGGTAATAAAGAACTTCCTGATGACGTAAATAAACATTTGCTCGAACTTACTCTAAAGTTCATTCACAACACGGGTCGGCTTGGATTAATTTAAACTTTTGTTTTACGCCACACAGCCCTATTTACATTTCTCCTTATTTCTTTTGTAAGTCTGTTTCGATTGCAAAATTGACTGCTTATGGTCTTGGCTGGGATGCTCTCAAGCTTATCAACAGTTATTTATCAAGGAGGAAACAAAGAGTCAAAATAAATGGCTCATATAGTAGTTGGAGAGATGTTACGATAGGGGTACCACAAGGATCAGTTCTAGGGCCCCTTTTATTCAATATTTTCATAAATGACATTTTCTTCTTTGTAAATAATACCGACATTTGTAACTATGCTGACGACACCACTATCTATGCATGCAATTCAGATCTCAATTAAATAGTTCAAGCTTCTCGCATATCTTACCATATCTGGCCAGTCAGACTGACAACCGAAATTTTTGTTACAAGCTAAGAAACCATCATCCGTTAATTCATATCCTAGGAAATTATTTGCTCCATCCGTTGGCCTAACTCCTCTTTTTTTCATGTCTAACTCGAGAGGTGACCTCGCAATGTGCCTAAAATGCATGACGTCATGATTTAGCATTTTGATAAGAAAGGCTAAACGTGTTGATCTATAGACATCAGAAATTCGCTTAATGCCCAGACCACCATTTTCTCGGGGGAGGAATATCACAATTCGTGTTGTGGACTTGTCGAGGGAAAACAATTCTCGAACTGCATCAGTTATTATATTGTCCAGCTGGTCTAACTGCTTCACACTCAATCTTGAATTATAGAAATGGTATAATATTTTTGCAAAAGCAAGATTGTTCATAGCACTTCCCTTTAGAATTAAGGGTAAATCAGAAGCTTTGATTTTAGTTACCAGATCTTTATACGTGTCAACTACGTCTGTTATTTGTTTTGCATCTTCTTTGGCAATTGACATTGATTTACCGAGGTATTTATATGGCTTATCACGTTGATACACAGGTAGTCTGTTAGACTTAATTTCTACTTCAGGGGTAGCATTTTCTTTGTCTTTGTACCAATTGTTTCCTGAGCGACGGCCATAGAATACAGCACACTTCTCATGCTTAAACTGCAGACCAGCTTCGTCCATTTTTGATTCAGCCGCCGCAATCATACTCTTTATCACACTTAAATTATTAGCAGCTAATACAATATCATCAGCAAACGCCTGAACTGGCATTGGATTCAAATATATCTCATCCTTTATATTCCTTATAACTTTCGACTGCAGCAGCTACCATAGGCTTACAGACACGATCAATAACCATAATGAATAGCAGAGCACTCAAGGGGTCACCTGTTTTGGTACCCCTTACGATGTGAAACCTTTTTGACATCTTATGTCCTCAAATTACTTCAAATGATGAATTCTTGTAAAGATTTTCAATAATGCAGCAGTACATCAATGGCACCCCAAACTCTTTCAGGGTTTCAAATGCATCCAAATGATTCAATGTTTCAAATGATTCATGTCTAACACTGCCAAATGCATCCGCAAAATCGATGAATACCAAATATAATCTTGTGCTCTGGTGTCTAAAGTCGTCAATTGATGTCTTCAAGGTGTAAACTAATTCTTGGCGATCGCGTTTGCATAAAAATGCACGTTGCCAAAAGGCCACTTCTGTTGCAATATATGGCAATAATCTACCACACAAAGCCTTAGAGAAAATTTTATATGAAACTGGCAAAAGAGAGATGTCCCGCAAGGTTGACAAATCATTAGCATTGAAATTCTTTTTTGGTATGCGTTGAATAGCAGAATGTTTCCAGAGATCTGATAACTTCAGATTTTCTAATGATATGTTGAATATATTAACTAAAGTGTCCCCATGTCCATCCCAGACTGCCTTGACGTCTTCGTAAGAAACACCATCAATCCCACACGTCTTCCCGTTCGGACAAGACTTGACTATTGCTTCAATTTCCTCATGCTGAAAAAGCTCCTCATCAGCTACCACTACGCTGGATCGATCAAAATAATCCTCGTTATTTACCACAAAATCGTCAGCTTTCACATATTTGTCCAATGAATCGTAATATTGTTCATTCTGAACAGTTGTTAAGTGAGAAGTATCCCTTGAGGGCCAATAACCATCATTTTTTATCACAGAAATCGCTTTTTTTCGTCTATTCAACCAAAGTTGTATCAACTTCTCTCTTGGGACCTTTACATCTTGATTGTTTGTCGACTTTTTTTAATGAAAAGAAAGGTCGGATTGTATTTTTGATATAAAAAAGTTGATGTTCAAGATACTCAATTCCATTTAGTTCTTCCCCGTTGAAGTTTGAATTGTCTCGAGGAAACGTATTGGCAATCCTCGTGCTAAACTTTAGGAAGGCTTCGCTACACCTTTGTCCACTGGGCTTGAGTCGAAGAAATCTGCCATCTTTGTAAAAAATACCAACTAAAACTTTAATCAACCTGAACCATTGTTCAATGACACCTTTTCAATGAAAGTCTCCATAGTTAACTTTTTTTGAGGCAATGTGTTTGCGAAAAAGAAACTCCCTCTCCTCAAATTGTTTCCATTCAATAGGAGCCAATTGTTTTCGGAACAAAGTAAAATCCTCGTCATGTTGAAACTTGTGCTTTGGGCCTAAGTAAACAATCTTACCAGAGCGAACAGCGGCTTTGCGGCTTTGTGAACAGTGACTTTTAACTTTCTAACCAAAGTCATCAATAATCACCAGCAGTTACAGGAACACTCAAAGACACATCCCAGGGAACTTGACTTGCATTTACGACGGCAACTACGACGGATTATTGATTCAAATCACTCTTCAGCAGGAGCCCCGAGGGGCACGTCTACCTCGTCGAATTCATTGAATAATAAGTACAGCCAAATGCTTTGTGTTGAGAATCAACAATAATAATGATAATGATCATAGTAATAATAATAATAATAATAATAATAATAATAATAATAATAATAATAATAATAATAATAATAATAATAATAATAATAATAATAATAATAATAATAATAATAATAATAATAAAGTCAGTAAACTATACCATCATCATTGATAAACAGAAACATGAAATAAATGAAAGCAACTGTTTAAAAACTTCTACGTTTCGATATAAAAATCTTCGTCAGGAATAACTTCTCAAGAGAGCAACCGAGTATTTATAGATAATGTACAAATTAAAAACATACAAGCTGCAAGAAAATGAAGGTTTAAATTGAATTTTACAAGTTTGAACAAAAGATTACCATGCCTAGTGGGAGTAAAACAGTAAGCATAAGAAAAATGCATTTTTTGCTGCACCTCGAGAGAGCATAATTTTGTTTTTTGGCTCATTGTAAACATGTTAGATGAATGTCTCTGGAGAGGCTTGAAACTCCGAGAAGGCAAAAATACAAGATCTAGTAGGAAACCGCGCGGACCTTCCCGATGACCTTTCCACGATTCGCTCCATGGAACAGCATGATAGGGGATTCCACCCTAACGCCACGTGTAACAACACACGAAGTCAAAGAAGAGGGCCGCAAAGCCACGCCCACCAAATCTTCAGGAAGTAAATGCAATTGCAGGACTCAGGCGATCCCGCACGCAAACATATCTAGCTCGACATCCGCAGCCCGTTCATTAAGTCCCCTCGGTAAAAATGTTCCCAATCGATATTGCCAAAAAAGTTCTTTTCGGCGCAATGAAAATACGTCTTCTGCCCCATCAATTATTTTGATAGTAACATCAAATTTTCCGCAATGATTGGTTTCGAAAAAATGACTGAAAAAATTTGCCTGTGGAATCAATTTCCCCCTTTCAAGCGTGCCTTCATTATGTTTGCGCGCGTACGACCTGAAATATGATTTGTAAACATTAAACCTCTGCCTGAATTTGGTTTTAGTGCTGCCCACATATGTCTTATGGCAGCATTCACACTGCAACAAATAAACAACATTCTCTGAGTTACAGTTGTACCTCCCCGAAAAGATGTTAAAGGATCTGTTTTCATCAGAATTTTGAAAACTGTCCCCCTCTTGGATTAAACCACAAATCTGACAACTTTTCCAGCCATTGCATTTATAACAGCCCCTAACCGACAAACTCCCACCATCCACTTCGGGTAATTTTGCCCTCACCAGCTGGTCCTTAAGGTTTTTGGCCCTTCGGAACGACAAGAAGACCTTGTTTTGGAAAGCTCAAATAATAATCCAATAATAATAATATATCATGCTCTCTTTATTAATAATAATAATAATAATAATAATAATAATAATAATAATAATAATAATAATAATAATAATAATAATAATAATAATAATAATAATAATAATAATAATAATAATAATGGTAATCGCTATTGCATGGGCAAAGGAATACAGGTTGGTAGGAAAAGAAACAAAGTGGTATATTGAAAATTGGCTGAGAGGACAAGTCTTGGAAAACAGTCGTGCCAAGTTAGTCTGGGATTTTGAGTTCAACTTACGTAAAACAACAACATCCAGGAGACCAGATCTGGTATTGGAGGACAAGGAAAGAAATAAGATTTGGATATGCGATATGGCATGTCCGCAGCAGGCAAATATAGCAGCTAAAAGAAATGAGAAAGTGACAAAATATCGACAACTTGCATTTGAATTAAGAGAGAGAAGACCAGGATATGATATAGCTATAATTCCTGTTGTCATTGGTGCTCTTGGTGGCGGTATGAAAGAAGTATTGCGTGATGTGGAAAGAGTATTTAGCGAACGCTTAGAACGAAAGCAATTAGCTGAGAAAGCAGTAGCAGAGATGCAGAAAACTGTATTAATGGACAATGAAAGCATGGTTCGAAAAGTACTTTCAGGACTCGTCCAACACGAAGATTAGATATTGACTGTTTTTTTTCTTTTTGTATGGAAGATGTTGCTCATTTTTAGGACCAACAATATTTGATGGTCCTTATTGTTGGCTAATTAACTGTAGCTATTTTGCTTCAATAATAATAATAATAATAATAATAATAATAATAATAATAATAATAATAATAATAATAATAATAATAATAATAATAATAATAATAATAATAATAATAATAATAATGAACTGAAGAAGATTTTATCATCGAAACGTATTTTATAAACAGTTGTGTTTTTATATTCATTTTTCTGTTTATTTTTGATGGTGGTTTTTGTTAACATAATAATAATAATAATAATAATAATAATAATAATAATAATAATAATAATAATAATAATAATAATAATAATAATAATAATAATATCTATCACAATGATTAAATAGTTTTAAACAGAAGGATTTGAAAGATTTCAACAAAATAAAGAAAAAGAAAATCTCAAAATTAACGCCGAACAGAGACATGAACAGTTTCCAGTCTCAAGATAAGGACGTTGGACTTTCTGCTCAATGGATAAGATCGTTAAACCTGACCAATCAAGAGAAGCTCTATTTGACAAGCGGTGAAGAAATTTGCGATAGATTGATTGATGCCGGCCTGAATCTTGTCCAAAAGAAATGCCCATTTTTTGAATTCCAGTCAGTTTGTCTCGGAGCTGAACACCTTATCTATAATCCGTATCCAACCATCCACATTCATCACACTGGATCAAATCACTTTGTCACAACTACTTCAATCGGGGGTCGTGTCCGAATTTTTGACAGTTTGAATCTTCCTCCAACTCCAAATCTGATGAAGGAGATAACTTCTATTTACTCGCCTGACCCATCAGTTTTACCAACTGTAATCCAAATGAACATGGCTTCAATTCAACAAGGCTCTTATGACTGTGGACTCTTTGCATTAGCATACGCACTGGAACTCGCTTTATGTAAAGACCCGTCAACATTGATATTCGACCAAACCAAAATGAGAGGACATTTCCTGTCTTGCCTGGAAAAAGAAGAAGCTGAACGGTTTCCAACGATCCGAAGGTCGTTACATCCAGCAACTCAGGTAGAGATAACAAAGCTCGTCAGAGACACGAATAAATGGTCTTTTCCAAAACAATACAATAAACAAACCTGCCCATATGAACCCGAAGGCATTTCTTTACAAAACTGTTTTGCACCTTTAAACAATGACACATTTGAAAAGAATATCCGTAAAAGATCACCTCGAAATAAAGAAAATATCAAAACATTTCCCAGCGAAAGCGATCCTTTCAAGAAGAAATCAAGTAAATCTACAGTTTACAACTTTTCTAACCGTATTCTAACGAAAGATGAAAGTAATGTTTTGGAGCTGGGTCTATCCTTCTGCCCCAGTCAAGCTAATTTTAACAAAGAGACGTTCGCAAACGATATTTTCGGGTTCTTTAGGAGACTCAAACTTCGTGAATACTTCTTTGAAGAAAATGGCAAAGAGACTAGTCACCTTAACACAAAAGTCAATTCACAGGCAAATGATGAACGACATGACTTAGGCTGGTTTATAAAGAATGAACATTGGTATCCAGAAAAGGTAAGAGAAGGTCGTTCAACTGGCCTCTCTGACTTTTCAGATAACACTGTCCATGACATTCGTTCATATCTAATTTCAAACAAGAGTAAACGGATAAACAACTTAACAAACAAACAACGTGAAGCATTGAATTCTCTTGCTTCTGATGAAACATTGATAATTAAGCCAGCTGACAAGGGCAGTGGTATTGTACTCATGGATATAAATGACTATAACGAATTATGCATGAAAATACTTAATGATAAGGAATATTACGAAGAGGTCACTTCCGACCCTAACCCTGATTATCGGAAAAATTTGGATTCGATGATTAATGAAATGAAAAACAAAGATTACATCACAGAAGTTGAGGATATCAAGCTAAGAGAAGGAAACAGAACCCCTTGCTTTTATGGTCTGCCAAAGATTCACAAACAATTTAATACGCTACCTCCTTTGCGACCGATCTGCAGCGGATATAATTCTTGTACAGCGAAAGTTTCAGAATGGGTTGATAGTTTTATAAAACCGGCTGCTATGAAGACTAACTCGTATATCAAGGACACTACAGACTTTATTAAACACATCGAAAAAATTGACATAAGCGCATTTGCAAATAAAGGATTCTTCCTAGTTACGATGGACGTTTGTTCGTTGTACCCGAACATAGACCACGAGAAGGGGGTGAACGCATGCAAAGAAGCCTTAGAACAACGTAAAGATAAGTCCATACCATCAGATTGCATTTCAAACATAATAAATTTCATTTTGAAAAGCAACACATTAACCTTCATGGATAAATTCTATCATCAGTTAAAGGGAACTGCAATGGGAACACCAATGGCAGTTAACTTTGCAAATCTATTTATGTCCAAATTCGAAACGGAAATGTTAGACGCGTATGAAAGAAATCATGGAAAAAGGCCATTGTCTTGGATTCGCTATATAGACGACATCTTTTTTATCTGGACTGGAGATATCAAAAGTCTGGACGACTTCTTATCGTACTGTAACTCATTTGCAAGAGAAAACAACTTCAGATCAAAGATTACATTTACATCGGAATTTTCTACGGAGAGTGTAGTGTTTTTAGATACAAAGGTGAAATTACATAATGGTCAACTAACAACTGAACTATACTGCAAACCTACGGCTACCCATACCTACCTTCATAGGCATTCAGATCATCCAAACCATACAATTCGCTCTAATCCATTGTCGCAGTTCATAAGAATTCGTAGAATTTGTACCTTAGTCCAGGATTATCGAAGACATGCTGCTGACTTTATACGCTTTTATATAAACCGAGGTTATTCAGAGCAAAAACTTGTTCAAATAGCAACGGACGTTGAAAAGAGAGACAGAAAGGAGCTACTTGAACCATCGGCAGATATGAAACGAAAATCGAAGGAAAGGGTGCCAGTCATCAACTGGCACACGAGGTTCAAAGGATTTTCACGTATTCTACACAGAAACTATGAGTGTATGGTCAATGACTATCCTGCATTGAAAGAAACATTTCCAGAACCACCAATCGTCTCATATCGAAGGAATCCAAACATTCGCTCAATTCTAGTGAGAACACAAAAGAAAAGATTACGAACAAAAGGACCAAGTGTTAGATGTACCCCAAAGAACACAAAGAAACGAGGACGCCCATGCAAACTCTGCGGCCACATGGGACAGAAAGAGTTCATAACAAACAGCAACAATGGCAGGACAAGTTATATATCCGGAGGTTCTTGCCAGTCGAAGAACGTGATATATGCGGCTGAATGCGTTAAGCATCAAAAACTATACGTAGGTTTCACGTCAACTACTCTGAGCCAACGCTTTAATAAACACCGACATGATGTAGGACATGACCCGACGAGCACAGAGTTGGCAAAACATTTTTATGAAAGTAAAAACTGTAACTTTCAGCGCGACCTCAAAGTACATGTTTTAGAGAAAATAGAAGGAGGACTTGATCAGCTCGAACATTATGAAAATCTTTGGATGACTCGATTGGGCTCACGTGAGCCATTTGGCCTGAACAGCATGACGAATGAACTTGGACGTTTATATTATTCTCTTTATGGTAATTGTAAGTAATTGTTTATCAGGATAGAAGCTCGGTTTTCACGATTCCTTTATATTACGCCACATTATTAGAATTCTACACTCGATAGTTTTAGGAGAACGTTATATTCCATATTTACCGAACGCCACATTCCCATACTACTGTTTTAAGCTTAGAACCATTTATAGAATTGTCATTAGCGACTGAAGAAGATATAAGATATATCGAAAATTTTCGCACAAATAGTCTTGTTTTTCTTTGCCCCTATCTACAACAAGCAAGGCACCTCGATCACTACTTATTAATAATAATAATAATAATAATAATAATAATAATAATAATAATAATAATAATAATAATAATAATAATAATAATATTACTATAATAATATAATTACTAATAATTACAATATTACAATAATTACAATATTACTAATATAATATAATATATACATAAACGATATAACGTGGCAACGCCACACAACGTTTTTACAGATTTACATCTCGTAGGGTAGCAAGGGTGATACCACCATGAGAGTCCACCACCAGAGTTCTCAGGAGCTCAAACCATGCATTTCAAAAGAAAAAAATAAAGACAAGCGAGACTGAGCAAAAAGAAAGGAAAAGTTTAAACAGTTTAGAAAAAACTCTTTCGGACAACAAGGCTCAAAAAACCAGAAAAACCCAGCAGCAGACCCCACAATGCCATCACCCCTGCCCCCTATCGTTTCAAAATATCCTTCCATTTTTCTCGATCCTTTGCCAGGTGACTTGCCTCCTCCCATGTCAAATTTATTGTTTGTAGTTGCTTCCTCATCATTTCAATCCATGTAAGCTTGGGTTTCCCTCGCGGTCTTTTGGACTGCATCAATGCTACTCTTAACGCTTTTTGTGCGGGCGTGTTCTCGTCTAACCTCATCAGGTGACCAAACCATTTTATTCGCTTTTTCTCGATTGTTTTGCTCCATGGTTCTATTTTCGTTTTTTCATATACGTCTTCATTTTTTACAATCTTTGGCCATCTAATATTTAGAACGTGTGAGCGCAGTATTCGCCTGTGAAAGCTATCGATTTGATTTTCTAGAGTTTTCGTTAGTGTCCATAGTTCACTATTGTACAAAAATATAGGTGTGATATATGCTTCAAATGCTCGTACCTTTGTTCTTGTAGACAAACGTTTGTTTTGAAAAATTTCTTTTAAGTTTGTCAGCGCATTGAGCGATAGACTTTTCCTATTTGCGATGTCTGCTTCTGTGTTCAGTTTGGATCCTAGAATCTTAGCATTTTTCCATTCATCTTCGTTCTTATATTTGACCGTATACTCTTCAGTTTTTGACATGTTAATCATCAGACCTCTTTTCTGTAACCTTGGTGGGATTTTTTCTTTTATACGCTCAATTACTTTCTTGTCTGTCGTAGCTATAGTTATATCATCGGCATATTCCATATTGATTTCGACATTATCTATTTCCTTCTCTTGTGGTGGCTTTTCACAATCTTTTCTTTTTTGTACTTCATTGCAGTGACTCTGTTCTTCTCTTGTTTGCATGATATGTTCTTCGTCAGGCTTTTCTTCGAGTGATTTTGCTAGGTAGTATGTGAATTCTTGTCCGCTACAACAGTCACCTTGAGGTGCACCAGTGTCTGTCTTAAAAATTGAACTTCTAGATTTTCCAACTTGTACCATTAGCTCAGTTGCTAGTAGAATTTTAATCATGTTTAATTCATCTTTGTTTAATATCTTTTGCAGATCTCTTACTAGTTCACTTCTTATGATACTGTCGAAAGCTTTTGACATATCGAGCAATAGATAATGAATTTCAAAATTTGTGGATGTTGCTGCTTTTTCAGCTAGAATTTTACAGGCAAAGACATGTTCTGTTGTACTCCTACCTTTGCAGTAAGCTGCTTGAGATATAGGTATTTCTTTGTTGATTTTTTTACCGATTCGTTTCATCATACATGTAGCAAGGATTTTTCTTAACACTGACAGCAAGGTTATTGGTCTTAGATTTTCAATTGGTCCTTTCTTCTTTCTGGGTTTCTGTAATGCAGTGATTATTCCCAGAATCAGTTCCTTTGGAAAAATACCAGTTGAGGCTGTTTCATTGAATATTTGTGCAATCTCTTCACAGAAAATTTCAGGGCCTATTTTCAAAAGTTCTGCTTTAACATTGTCTATACCAGTACTCTTGTTATTTTTCAAGGACATGATTGCTTTTTAATTTCTTCAGTTGTTAAAGGAATTTGCATAACTGTTGGTTCATTTTGTATCTTTTCTGCATTTCGGTAGAACTGTTTCTTGAAATATTCTGCAATTAGGTCTGCTTGTTTTTGTTCATCTGCTGTAAAACCGTTTTCACTTTCAATTAGCAGCTTGGATACACGTTTTTGCTTACTTAGTTGTTTTATGACCTGAAACATTTTTTGGGAGTCTTTTGGTGTGTTTTCGATTTCCTCAATCTTATTTTCAACTTCCTTTGTCTCTTTATCTTTTATGAATTCCTGAATGTCTGCCATGCATCTATTTCTTTCGATTTTTAGTCGCGATCTTTTTCCTTTATCCTTTGTGCTGTTTATTTCATCTCTTAACCGTTTTTGCTTTTTCGATAATTCTGAGAGCTTATTGTCTTCTATAAATTTCTTCTTTTTTGTTGTGGTTCCAAAAATTTCCTTGGCAGCTTCAAGTGAACTTTCTACAATTTTGGTCCATCGTTGTTGATTGGTGGTGGGTACTGTCTTATGGAGATGAATCTCTTCTGCTCTTTCTCTGTATTCTTCCTTTTTTACAGTGTCAGACATTTTTCTATAATCGATTCTTTCAGTTTTATTTACTGAGGTTTTTCTGTATGGCCACTTCGTTTGCACTGTTGCTAGCACGAGTTTGTGGTCTGAATTGGTGTTTATTCCTCCGTATGATCTTGAATTTGTCACTCGAATATCTTGTCTGTTTTTAATCAGAACATAATCAACCTGGTTTCTGTACGGGTTCTTTCTTACAGTACCACTTTTCGAATCTATAAAATCTAGAATCCTCTCTGGGGATTCCCACGTTGTTATATGAGCTGGCTTATGTCTGAAAAAGGTGTTCGTAAGCTTCAAATTATTTGACTTAGCTAGTTCTAGAAGAGCATATCCGTTTGTGTTTACTTCCCCTTTTCCATATTTTCCCATGTATGTTTTGTAAAGATTGTAGGCAGATCCAGTCTTACCGTTAAAATCTCCCCCAACAATGACAATGTCTCTTGATTTGATATTTTTCAGTGTTGAATCTAATTCATTGTAGAAATTTTCCCTTAGGTTTGGGGTTTTCTTGCATGATTCTTCGGTTGGAGCATAAGCACTTATTATGATGATTTTGCAATAATTGTTCATCTTTGTTGTTATTTGACAAATTCGATCTGAGATGGGCCTAAATTCTACAAAACTTGCTATCGGCGTTATAATTCCAACTCCGTTCACTGACTTCGTTTTGTGCCCTGAATAATGTAAATAATATTTCTTGTCTGAGCTTGATGTAATTGTTTCGACACCAGATTCCTTTAGGTGGGTTTCTTGTATTGCGAGAACGTCCATTTTGTACTTTTCGATATCGTCTGCAAGCTGTTGCTTTTTCACACTTCGTTGTATTAAACCTTGACAGTTCAGCGTTCCAAACTTCATTTTGACAGCACGAGATTCTCGACAAGGATATCCTGTCTTTGTTTGTGTGTAACTTCTGGAAAATTCAGCACAAGGCGGACTCTGATGGAAGTTTATTCCAACAGAGCGAGGAGAGCGACCTACCTCGGCGCCGCCATTTTTTTTTTCTAATTAATAATAATAATAATATTAATAATATTATTATTATTAATAATAATAATAATAATAATAATCGATACAGCGCTGGCTTGATTGACTGGACAAAGGAAGAAGTTAGAGAACTTGACAGGGTAACCAGGAAGCTGATGTTTGAACACAGCGCGCTACATCCAAAGTCAAATGTAATTAGGCTGTACATGAAGAGAAAAAACGGAGAGAGAGGGCTTACTAGCATAGAGGAGTGTGTGGCCAGTGAAGTTCGAAACCTAGACGAGTACATTGCTAACAGCAAAGAGGAAATTTTAAGCTTTGTGGCAAATGAGGTACCATTACAGCCTGATGACATAGAGGGGAAAAATGAGTATAGCTCAAGGATCCAGAAAGAGAAACTGGACGCACTGATAGGAATGCCACTGCATGGTCAATTTGAGAGAGAAACCAGAGATCTAAAAACAGAAGACTCGTGGGCTTGGCTGAAAAATGGAGATTTAAAAAGGGAGACAGAGAGTTTGTTAATGGCAGCCCAGGAGCAAGCCTTAAACACAAATTCCATAAAAAAAACACATATATGCTTGCAGTGAATCTTCGCTGTGCCGCCTATGTGGGGAAAAAGAGGAAAATGTGAGCCATATCATCAGCTCGTGCAAGATGCTTGCTCAGAATGAGTACAAACGCCGCCATGATAAAATTTGCAGCAATGTGCATTGGAATCTATGCAAAAAGTTTGGTTTCGATGTCAGCGATAAGTGGTACCAACACAGAATTGATAAAGTTTTGGAAAGCGAGAAAGTTAATATAATAATAATAATAATCAATTTCTTTAAAGTTGGCTAGTACATAGCTAAGTATAGTAAAAACACTAAAATTGCTAATTAAGGCCAACTACTTAAAAATATACAATTTATAAAAAAGTGTGATAAAATGGTTTGATATAAAAATAGCAGATAAAATGGTTTGATGCAAGAAATGACATAAAATGTAGATAATAAAAAGCCCAATCATAAAAATTCATAAAAATCCGACGTTTGGAATAAAAGGTCGACATAGTCTGCAAGAGCATTCTTCACCGTGCCACTTTTTTATCTTTGATTTAAACAATGAGAGAGATTCAGTATTCCTTATATCTTGAGGGAGGGAAAACCAAAGTTGAGGCCCTCTGTATCTGATGGATTCAGATCCAAAATGTACGGTCTTTATACTTGGTAATACAAATTCATTGTTATTTCTTAGGTTATAAATATTATCTCGCTCTCTGAAGATCTCATTCATAAAAGGAGGGTTCAGATTGTTCTGCGTTTTAAATATTTCTGTCATTAGTGTTTGTAAATTCTTCGTGTGGATAGTAACCGCTTTATCTCTTTCTAATAAAACGTCAAAACTAGAATCATAATCTTTGTAAGCAATTCTTAAAGCCCTTTCGTGTATCTTATTAATTTTGTTATTCAAATACCTGCTGTGGAACATCCAAGCCAACTGGCAGTATTGAAACTGGCTCATTACAAAGGCTCTCATTAAGATTCGCAGTTTGTTGGAGTTCATATATGGAGACATCCGAGAGAGTGCAAAAAGCTTATTACCAGCTTTTCTACATAACTTGTTGCTATGTGTCTCAAAAGTTAGTTTTTTATCAATCGTCACCCCTAATAACTTTTCCTCGTCGGTATTTCCAATAACGCTGCTACCCACGTTAACAGTAACATCTTGATTTGAACTTTTCCCTAGTACCATGAAATGACATTTGTCGGTGTTTAATTTCATAAAGTTATCTGTAAACCACTGGATAATTACAGTCGAATCATTTTCCAAGCTCCAAATTACATTGTCAATATTCTTGTGGCATGCATATATGGTTGTATCATCTGCATAGTTGCAGATATCAGTTTCCTGAATGGAGAGCAACAGATCATTTATGTAAATGTTAAAGAAAAGGGGGCCAAGAACCGATCCTTGCGGAACACCTAGGGCAAGATATTTAAATGTACTAAACGATCCATTGATTTTCACCCGTTGCTGCCTATTCTCCAAAAAGCTGTGAACAAGGGACAGGGATTCACGGCTAAAACCATAAGCATGTAGTTTTGCTAATAACAGGTCATGTTTAATGCAGTCGAACGCTTTTGAAAGGTCCATCAGGATTGCACCTACGTTCTCTCCATTATCTAAACTGACTTTCCATTTTTCGAGCATCCGAATCAAGGCGTGTTGTGTATTAAAGCCTTTGCGAAACCCACACAGTAGAATTGATAGAAATGGCGTTATGTATTTAATTATCTGCCTGTCCATAATTCTCTCAAAAACTTTGGAAACCGTTGGAAGTACACTTACAGGTCTATAATTTTTCTTTGATGTTTTCGCCTCTGCTTTGTGGAGAGAAGAGACATCTGCAGATTTTAACTTATCTGGAAACGAACAATTTTCTATACCGTCATTAAAGATTATTTGCAAAGATTCAGCACAAATGTCAGAACTTCCTTTCAAAACTTTTGGAGGAATATTTTTGAAAGTCGTTGCTTTACTAGGATTGAGTCTGCCAATTTCCGTTTCCATCTCTTGAACCGAAACATTATTAAAATGAAATAAGCTGTCATTTTGCACAAGACTGCGGATTTTCCTGATGCTAGGGTGGTTGGAGTATTTAATAAGAGCCTGGTCTATAGGATCCGTTACACCTTCTGTGCTTGTGATAGTCTCACAATTTTCTATAAGACCAAGAGAGTCAGTAACAGTTACAAAATAATCATTTAGAGTTTCAGCAACTTCCTCGTCCTTAGAAATTATCCTTTCATCCTCAATCAAAGTGATTTTCGCTTTAGCCTTGTTTTTATTTGAAATGAAAGGTTTTACGGTGTTCCAAAACTTTTTATTGTCTGTTATTTGAGAAATCTATATAAGATCTTGTGGGACTTTGATATGCAAACGGACAGAGTTATTGAGCACAGGAGGCCTGATATTCTCTTGATCAACAAAGAAACTAATGAATGCTTCATTATTGACATTGCAGTACCAGCGGATTACAACATAGATAAAAAGGAGTTTGAGAAAATAAGTAAATATTCTGAGTTAAAGGTAGAGCTTTCACGGATGCTGAACAAGAAGACGTTCGTTATACCAATAGTCATCGGGGCCCTTGGGTCAATCCCAAAGAGACTACATTCATTTGCTGAGAAACTGGGCGTAAGGAATGACTTTATGATATGGCAAAAATCAGCACTGCTAGGAACTGCTGGGATCTTACGAAAAGTTTTATGATTACGAAGTTTGAAGAAGAAAGAAGAACAAGTCTTTATCTTAAGTGCTTGCACCTGATGAAGAACTTTACATAACCAGTTTTAACATCAAAAGCTGTGGTAAATGTGAAATAATAAAAATAATAATAATCGACGGAAAAATCGATATTTTAGGTATCAGTGAGACTCACCTGCATGCTGACATCAGGACTGAAGAGGTTTCTATTGATGGATATACGTACATCCGGAAAGATCGTAATCATGGCCCCAGTGGAGGCGTCGGCTGCTATGTAAGGGAAGGTGTCGGGTTCGAGCCCAGAAAAGATCTGGAGGCAGCTGGATTAGAAGCAATGTGGATTGAACTGCTTATTCGAAATTCTCGATCCATTTTAGTCTGTATTTTGTATAGACCACCCGATAGTTCCAAATATCTGGATCCTTGCTTTGACCAAAAATTTAGTGAGATGCTAAACACAGCTTTGAGTGAAAACAAAGAAAACGATTGTTTTAGGTGATATCAACTGCGACTATTTACAACAAAACAAACAGCATGAAGTGAAGTGCACTCTGAGGATGCATGGGTTAAAACAAATAGTGCAGAATGCAACACGCGTCACAAAAGAAACATCTACATTAATTGATATAATAGCAACAACTCACGAACATAATGTCGCAAAGCAAATCACAGAGACAAGTTCCATAAGTGATCATGACCTCACGGGAGTGATCGTGAAAAAGAATTGTCAAAAATTCAAACCGAGAAAGATTTTCACACGTAATTATGCAAAATACATTGAAGCTAACTTCAAGGAAGATCTCAAAAGTACCCCCTGGGAACAGATTTATGCTGAAAGAAACATAAACATTGCCTGGAATAAATTCAAACAATTCCTAAAGAGTGCAGTTGACAAACACGTACCTATTGTGGAAAGAACAATCAGAGGCCGAGAATGTTCATGGCTTTCTCATGACATTAAACTGAAAATGAAGGAAAGAGACAATCACTTGAAAAAAGCACGGCGTTCAGGTAAAGAGGCTGATTGGTCTGCTTATCGCCGCCTTAGAAACGCTGTAACAAGGCTGATAAGGAAAAGCAAGGCTACCCACACAAGAGCTCTGTTTAGGGAAAGTATCAACAAGCCGAAAGATTTTTGGAAACAACTAAAAAAATGTTATCCAGTGAAGGACTCGAGGTCACAGCAAGCCAAAGTTTTCAAAGTCAATGAAAAGGAAATAGAAGATAAAAGGACAATCGCAAACGAATTCTGCCAGTTTTTTACAGCTATCGGGAAAAATCTGCAAAGTAAGATTCTGTCTCTATCAGACATCGTATGGAAAGCTCAAGACCACTCAGAGCTGCACCAAAAGATGAACCCAAATAGTAACTTGTTCGAATTTACAGCTACAAGCCCCCGTGAGGTATTAGCGATCATAAAGAAGATGAAAAGAAAGGTATCGGAAGGATACGACGAGATACCAGCATCCCTAATCATTGATGGAGCGGAGGAGCTAGCTGTGCCACTGTCACACTTGATAAACCGATGCTTAGCTCATTCAGTTTTCCCAACCGCAGAAAAATGTGCCAAAATAACTCCCGTACACAAATCTGATGAAAAAACGGTGATGGACAATTACCGTCCCATCTCAGTCTTACCAGTGCTATCAAAGGTCTTTGAACGAATCGTGCATAACCAACTTTACACATATCTCGAAGAAAACAACCTCCTCTCGGACTGTCAATTTGGTTTTCGACGGAAATCATCCACTGAGCATGCAGTCACGTATTTTTCTGACTTCATAAAGACCAACATGGATAAAGGTAAACCAACTGGAGCAGTTTTTGTCGACTTAAGAAAAGCGTTTGACACCATAGATCATGCAACATTGATAGCCAAATTGCCAATATATGGAATACATGGAAAAGAACTTACGTGGTTTGAAAGTTATCTTTTCAACAGGCAACAGTTTGTATCCTATCAAGGTATATGCTCCGAAAGACAGTCAATCAGGTGTGGAGTTCCACAAGGATCCATTTTGGGTCCATTGCTGTTTACAATAGTGATAAATAATATCACTGAACAAGTTAAAGAGTGTAGGATCTTGCTCTATGCAGATGATACTGTTATATTTACATCCGACAAAGACAGCAAAAGGGTCGAAGATTTGTTGAACACCGAATTTAACAACGTCGCAACATGGTTCAAAGATAACAATCTCGTTCTTAACTTGAAGAAAACAAAAACAGAATTTGTATTATTCGGAACACACCAGAAACTAGCTAAGTCCGAGAAAGTAAGCATTTCATTGAACGAAAAGATGATCAGCGAATCAGAGATGTACGAATATCTAGGTGTTACCATGGACAAAAATTTGACAATGAAAGCGCATCTCGAAAAGACCTACAAGAAAGTCTTGTCAAGAACAAAATTGCTTGTCCGTATACGACATAACATCAGCCCATGGGTAGCAGAAACAATCTACAAGGTTATGATTTTGCCACAGATGTTGTACTGCAGCAATATCATGCTTGGTATGTCAAATACACACAAATTGCAGTTTGAAAGAATCCGGATTCGAGTCTTAGCTATAATCAATGGAAAGAGCCAAAGAGTGATATTACCAACTGTCAATCATGCGAGAAACAAGAGATGCCTAGTTGAAGTGTTTAAATGCCAAAATGGACTGGCACCCCGGCTGTTCAAAGACTATTTCAAGAAAATTCTGCATCATAAGGAAACCCGTGGGAATAACAAAAACCTTTTGCTTCCAAAAGTTCGCACAGAAGCTGGTCGGAAGTCATTTCTGTTTCAGGGATCAAAATTATACAACAAACTACCTGATGCATTGAAACAAGAACAGTCTATAATGAATTTCAAGAGACAATGCGATCAACTTGACAGTGAATTTAACTTTTAAATATGTATTCTATGGATGTTTTTAAACTTGATCTTGTAATTTGATATCTTTTAATTTCTTTAACTTTTAATTTTAACAGGACCTTGACTGATAGCAGCTTCTGAGCAAGCTGACCAAGTTTTTATCCTGTATAAATATAGATTATTATTATTATTATTAATAATAATAATAATAATAATAATAATAATAATAATAATAATAATAATAATAATAATAATAATAATAATAATAATAATAATAATAATAATAATAAAAGTTACCTAGAGCAGCTGAAGTGCGATGTTCACTTGGAAGTAGTGCAAAGAACCTGCCTTCTGGGATCAGCAAGAATACTGAGGAAAGTTTTGGACACAAAGTAGAAGAACAGGAGATAACATCAAGAAAAGATTAGTTGAACAGTACAAGCCTACCTGCTAAAGCTACGGGAAGTAGCCTGCTGGTAGGACGCAAACCAGTAAATTACAACAACACTGTGAATGAGTACAATAATAATAATAATAATAATAATAATAATAATAATTTCTGAGTCAAATTGTTTCCATAAATAACTTGAAAGCTGGAGCGATCATGTATGTGCTCAATAATCTTACAGTACACAGTCGGAATGTTGTATTCAGACAATGTGGTTGTGATCTCTTTATGCTTGATACTGCCGAACGCATCTGCAAAGTCGATAAATAGAATGTGGAGTTTCTTGCTTATGTGTCTAAAGTCATCCAACACTGTTTTCAGGCTAAAAATTAAATCTTGCCTGTTTCTTCCTTTAAGAAAAGCCCTTTGCCAAAATTCGATTTGCGGCTCGATGAAGGGCAAAATTCTGTTTATGATGTAACGCGAAAATAATTTGTAAATGACAGACGATAAAGATTTATCACGAAGTGTCGTTAGGTCTTCGGGGTTATAATTCTTTTTCGGAATTCTTTGCACAATATCATCCTTCCATTCGGAGGGTACTTTCCTATTCTTTAAAGGTCAGATAAAGGCAAATGCGATTTTTTTATATTTATGAATTTGAACTATGAGGAATCCGATGGCAATAATATTATTTATCTTTGCGGTGCGAAAGGGTAGGTTTGGGGGTTTTGAAAAAGGGCACTTCTCTAAAAAACCGCGTGATGATAGAGGCCTGGAACTAGCTAAATCGTGACGTGGAAAGAGTCATAAGAATTTCATCACTTGAGAGGCCCTAGGCACTTGAAGAAGTAATCTGAAGAACACACGCCACGCCGCGTGGCAGATACACATCGAACAGATCGAACAGCAAACAAAATAAATTTCGGATGCTGGCCCAGAACTTCTCTGATATTTCAAAAGATTGAGTATTCAGCGACACACCCTCAGAGTTTTCCCTCGATGCCGAAGAACGAACTGAGAACCGGTCATAGTCTATGGTCAGGCCAAGCTTCCTGTGTTCTGCTCTCCTCAACTGGGACGGACTCTTGAATGAAAACATAAAAACATCATTTGAATTATTTTGATGCAAATTAGCAATGATTGTCTTTAGTTGTGAATGGCTGGATCAGCCATTGTCTCCATCAAACAGTTAACTATTGTGTTATTTGCAAAGAGCACAGAAAAACACGCCTTGATCATTCATTCTCATCATCAAGCCGAAGAGAAGCTCCTATCGAAGACACATGGCTTCACGAATAACCTGTAAATACATATTATATTGTGCGATACAATAATAGGGTCATCTAAAAAGTTTGCAAAGAACCAGAGCATTATCGAAGAAGACGAAACATAAATGTGGAGAAAGAACCTGCCCTTGCCTGTCCATGAGCGCATGGCCTAGTCCTGACATGGCAATTTGCGCGGTCATCGTGAACCTTCGAAATCTGGGTAAGTGTATTATTCGATTTCAACTACAATTTCATGTTCAGCACGTGGAAGAGTTCTGAGAAAGGTGCTCTGGAAGCCAGCCAGTGTACTTATAGCAACTAATGAATATTCAAAGTAGTTAGGATTGAAATATTTTGTGGAGACCCGCAATGTTTTCGTTGTTGCAAGTCTTACGGCTTCCCTCTCCAAGTCAGTCCACAGCTCACTGCTGCAACAAGTCTAACCGCACCGAAGTTAGGAATAATGTGCACACACATTTTTCTCTGCACGAGGTGACTAGCCACAGCCATATACTACCCACTTTCTCGGTGTTTTCATTTGAGATAGTCAAAACAGGTAGTCGTTTCTAACTTTCGTGACTTGACCGTCAGTGAGTGCAAACAGACTCATCCATTCTCTCGCAGCTTTGCAGTGACTCCTTCGACTCTTTCCACGTCACGCCTCTGCTAGTTCCAGGCGCTTTTGCTTGCGCGGTTTTTTTGGAAAATTCCACTGAAAAACGGAATTCGACAGACGATTTCGATAGGTTCCAGAACTCGTGTCGAAATTTCGTTTTAAATTTTGAAATCTCCAGGCCGTAAATGGCAGAAATCAATAAAAATGTCTTTTGCCTTTATCTGACCTTTAAACTTGTATTAAATATGCCCACAATATCAGTTTTAATTGAACTGAACTCTCTCTTTATGTCTTCATACACAACTCCATCCAGCCCCGCTGATTTTCCATTTGATTTTTGATTTGATTTTGATTTGATTTTGATTTATTTATCTAACGGGGAGGGTAGCCCTTCAGCAGAAGTGCTGATTTTCAAGGGGCCCTCCCATAAATTAAAACTAAACTAAATTACAAAAATGACTAATATAAAAACTTCGGAATCTAAAAACCTAAGCCTATTTAACAATCTAAAAATCTATTTACAATATCTAATGTCCATTTAAAAAAAAAATAAAAAAAAAAAGAAGAAACCCTATATCGTCTGCTTAAATAAGCTAACGGTGGGTGCTTGCTTTGACTCAGCTGAGAGGCTATTCCATAACTGCGCTCCTCTGAAAGAAAAACATTTTTGACCGTTTGCTGTTTTTTTCAAAGGTAACCTCAGGTCCGTGTTTGTATTGCGGAGAATACGGGAGGAGCATGCCGAGTTTCTTGTGAAGAGACTACTCAAGTACTGCGGAGCCAACCCATTGAGGGATTTGAAGACCATTGTTCCAGAATCAATTTTAATGAGTTCCTGAATGGTCTTCCAACCAAGCCTTTCGATAAGTGGTCTGCCTGGGGTGTCGTAGCTGCTGTTTGTTACAATTCTTGCAGCGCGATTCTGAAGTTTTTGCAACTGATTAATATTATTATTATTATTATTGGGCCATATTTTCATAATTATAATAATAATAATTTCATAATTATAATAATTTCATAATAATAATAATGATAATAATAATAATAATAATAATGGAAACTTTCATTCACATAAATAAACTTACAACAAGATAAATATTTAAAATGTAAAACTTACAGTATAAAGAATCTATTCGTGACTACCACTCTCCATAAAAGGGCATGTTAGTCAAGCCTTACTGCCTTCAACAATTTTACTTCTTTACAATGTTAAAAGTTCTGGATTGGTCCATTCTTTGTCTTTCCTACAAAATATATAGTACGTTGTCCTTATACAGACGTTTATGATGTTTCTAATAATGTTTTTTGATAGAAGTTCCGAAAGTCCAATGCTCTTTAATGCTTGCAGTATGCCATTTCCATCATCTTCCTTGCATATCAATCCTAGGGCGCTCATACTGAGATTCACAAATGTTACTTTCTCGTACTTTTTCTTGAGATCAACGATGGTAGAGTTGTATTTTCCAACCTTCCTTGTACAATTTTCTTTCACGTTGGTAACAAAACCACAGGTTAACTCTAGAACGATAACTGTCTTCTCTTGATAGACCATGATGATATCTGGTCGCTTTAGTGTTCCGGTGACAACTGTGGGGCATGGGTAGCCTGGGATATCAGCAAATACTTTCAAGTCCCTCAGGCCCTCAATTTTGCTCAAAATAATAATAATAATAATAATAATAATAATAATAATAATAATAATAATAATAATAATAATAATAATAATAATAATAATAATAATAATAATAATAATAATAATAATAATAATGATAATAATAATAATAATAATAATAATAATAATAATAATAATAATAATAATAATAATAGGTGAGGGGCTAGGTCAGTCGGCCTAGAGTGGGGAGTTAAGCGTCCTCTACCTCCCTAGCTGTCTTTCCTTTCTCTGTATATCTTCCTATTTCTGTGTCCAAGACTACCAAGGGCGGTGTTTGGTATGGTGGTTCACTGACGATATAGATCTAGGTAGAGGCATCTAGCTCCTGGAAAGATCAAACTTCAAGATAGCATGTTGGGGCCCTTCATGGCTCCCTTTGCTGGGCTAGATGTAACCCCGTACTTCGGTTCGGGACCCTTCGGTCAGTCTTGGCAATCCTTAGTGGGTAGGTGGGGCTCAGTAGCCATGGTGAAGGCAATCCATCTAGGAGAAGGACAACTCCCAACTTAAAACCAAGGGTGATATAGAACCCTTTAGGGTAGGTTGAACTCGTAAACCTTGGTTGGTAATCAACCTAGGAGAAGGAAAACTCCGAATTAAATCCAAACAATTTGTTGAGGGTAGATAGGACCCTCTAAGCTTCTTAAAGCAATCCTGTCTAGTGAGATGTCACGAATAACATCCCTTGCCAGTAAGGTTAAAATGGAAAATCCACAAATGAAATGAAAACCAGATCAAAATCATACCGCATCGGTCGTCGCGCGGGTTACCAAGGACCGCGTCCCTCCGTAGGCAACCAGGCTGAGGTCGAAAAATTGGCTACTGGAAGAAACTCCTCTGAAGAACGACCTGAGGGAAATCAGAACCGAGAAATCAACCCTGACACCTCAAGTCAAACATCAAGAAACATTAGATCAAAACTGGCAATATCTGTAATTCAAGGATGGCATCCACTTAAACAATGAAGGTACACATGTTTTAGGGAGCAGTTTTGTTAATTACCTCAATGCTATTTGACTATGTAATTCTTATCCGAATATATCAAGTTCATTAAATGAGAGTGACGAAATTGTCAGTCAGGATAACACATTATGTTCAGAAATTTTAATATCTGATACGATAACATGCCCATCAGATCTTGGTATTTCACCAGACTCCACAGAAAAGAGCTACGACGATGAACATTTAATAGGTATAAGCCGAACCTTCGGTAGTATTTCGCCATCTTTGCCTGGGGGTAGGTCATCTGCCCAAGTCCTTTCACCTTCCTCTCCCTCAAATCTTACCTCAAATGCTTCTAATGCGAGCGCGGAACTTTCTTTTGCTGCATCTTCAATCGGATACATGCAACAAAATACTTCGAGTGATATTGACGACATTTTTAGTCTGAGAACAAAAAATCCAAATAATCCTATAATTGGCTTCTTAAATATAAATAGTCTTCGAAACAAAATAACTGATCTTAGAATGGTGATGGAGAGATGCCTGCCTGATATTTTGGTAGTAGAAGAGACAAAACTAAATTCAGATTTCAAAACTGAGACCTTTCTCATGAATGATTACCAAAGACCGATTCGTCGTGATAGAAATGAATTTGGTGGGGGCCTCATGCAATTTATTAGGAAAGGGGTTGTCTGCAACAGAGTTTCTACTTTTGAGTGTCACACTATCGAAATCATTTGTTCAGAATTAATGGTTTGCAAAAAGAGATGGGCTATTTTTAGCATCTACCGACCCCCGGATGCCGCCAACCTGGAAGACTTCTTCAGAGAACTGTCTTCTTCTTTAAATTCAGCATTGGATAAATATGATGATGTTTTGATTTTGGGCGATATAAACATTGATACTCACGATAATCATCACCCAGGATATACAAAGTTGACTTCTTTCTGTGACGTTTTTGGACTATCCAACTTGGTAAAGGATAAAACCTGTTTCACAAAGAATCATTGTTCATCAATTGACGTCATGCTCACGAATAAGCCCAGATGTTTTCAAAATACGTCAGTTTTTGAAACTGGTCTGAGTGATTTTCATGGTCTGGTCTTAACTGTAATGAAAATACACATACCTCGCCTAAAATAGAAGATTATTAAGTACCGTGGCTACAAAAAGTTTAACTCAGAAAAATTTTTGCAAGATGTGAGGAATACTGACTTCAACGCAGATTCTAATGGTGCTGACCTGTCTTATACGAATCTTTCATCTGCTTTCCGAAAACTTGTCGACAAACATGCTCCTTTAAAAACTAAAATTCAGAGAGGGAATACTGCCCCGTTTATGAATCAACAATTGCAGAAGGAAATTTACACTAGATCAAGGCTCAAAAAAGACTAAATAAAAACCCTACACAAGAAAATAGAAGGAAATTCAAAAAGCAGCGTAACAAATGTGTTTCTCTAAGAAAGAAAGCCATGAAAACCCATTTTAAAGAAGCGACTAAAAATGGTACACTTTCTAATAAAGAATTTTGGGATCTCGTAAAACCTTTTCTTTCAAAAAAAGGGGGACTTATAAGTAGTGATATTTCTCTTGTGAAAAACGACATGGTCATAACGAACGACCAGGAACTGACAGAGATCTTCAACGATCACTATGTAAACATAGTAGAGAAATCTAGCGGTAAGAAGCCCGCTAACCTTGCTAATGATACTGGAATTTCTGATGACCGCCAAATTGTTCGATTAATTCTAGACAAGTATTATAACCACCCTAGCGTCCTAGCTATCATTCAAAATCCAGAACAAGTATTGAACATCTTTACGTTTCATGAAATAGGCAATCAAGAAGTTATGGAACTATTAAAATCCCTGGATGGTAGAAAATCTACTGGTGAGGATCAAATACCGCCGAAGCTCGTATCTCTAGCTTCTAATGAACTCTCAGCCGCATTAACTACGGCAATAAACTGTAGCATTCGAAATTCTAGATTTCCAGACGATGCAAAAAAGGCAGCGCTCTGCCCTTTAGATAAGGGGGAACCAAATCGGACTGTGGAAAGAAATTTCCGTCTAGTTAGTGTTCTTAATACCTTTTCTAAGATATATGAAAAAGTCCTGAAGAAGCAATTGACTCAACACTTAGATAACACACTTTCTGTTTTTATAGCGGCCTATAGACGAGCATATAGCACCCAGCATGTCTTAATACGGCTGATAGAAGACTGGAGGTCTAACCTTGACAACGACTACCTCGTAGGAGCAGTCCTGATGGATCTTTCCAAAGCGTTTGATTGCATTCCACATGACTTGCTTATTGCCAAACTACATGCATATGGTTTTGATGAGGATGCACTTGTCCTGACCTATTCGTATCTCAAACGACGAAAACAAAGCGTTCGGATAAATAATACATACAGTTCTTTTCAAGAGCTCATATCTGGTGTACCCCAAGGATCTGTGCTAGGCCCAATCTTGTTCAACTTTTATATAAACGACTTATTCCTTTTCATAAAACAAGCAACTCTCTATAATTATGCTGATGACAATACTCTCGCTTATTTCTCCAAAAGCATGCCTGATCTTATCAATATTTTGGAAAAAGAAACCGGAGTTGCTCTAAACTGGTTAGAACAAAATGAAACGATAGCCAACCCTGAAAAATTCCATGCTTTATTACTCAGAAAAAACCAAACAAATACCAGTGGAGAACAGATTAACATTAACGGTAAAAAAATCAAATCTGAGGAGACAGTGAAACTTTTAGGAGTAACTTTGGATTATAGACTTGATTTTCACCCACATATTTCGAATCTTTGCAAAAAAGCTGCAACACAATTAAATGTACTCAAAAGATTAAAGACTTCTATTGGGTTTCAGGAGAAAAAGATCCTTGTTCAGAGTTTCGTATATTCAAATTTCGATTATTCTCCCTTGGTTTGGTATTTCTCATCTTCCAAGTCTTTGCAGAAGATAGAGAAATTACAAGAACGCGCCCTAAGGTTCCTCTATAATGATCATAAAAGTTCGTATAATGACTTGCTTTTGAGATCGAGTAAATGCACGATGCATGTTGCTCGCCAAAGACTCCTTTGCATAGAAATATTCAAAACACTGAATCATTTGAATCCACCATTTATGCAGAGCATTTTTGAATTACGCTCTTCAACTTATTCTTTAAGAAATGCAAAAATTTTGGCCCATTTTAGGCCTAATCAAACAACTTTTGGGTCCAAAAGTCTCAAGTCCTTTGGGCCGCAGATTTGGAACGGCTTACCTAGTGAACTGAAATCAGCAGAAAATCTAAAAAGTTTCAAGCTTCTGATAAAAAAATGGGACGGTCCCAACTGCAAATGTAGCGTCTGTTCTTGCCTACCAACTACTGTGTAAATTTAGAAAATCTTTATTTTGTTTCTTTACTTTGCATATTCGATCTTGATTAGTTGACTTGTATATATTTTAGAATGTATATATTGTTGGCTATTGTATATATATATATCGAATTGAAATAAATTTACAACAACAACAATCAAGTAATGTCATCAAAAGAACTAGAAATAAATGGACCCGTGAGGAGTACAAAAATATCATGACAGCATTCTATACGGCGCTGAATAAACCAGAAAGAAACATCACTGACCAATGTTATACCATATGGAGAGAGGCCGTTGGAGAACATTTCCGTGAATATATGGATGCAAACAAACTAGCAAATCTGCGCAGAGACATCATGCGCAACCATAGACTTACTCCTGCTGAAATAGAAGCAATAAAGACTGCTGTTAGTGCTAACTTATGTGACCAAAACGAAGAAAACATGGAGCAAGTTAACAGCACATTCCAAAGGGACAACCACACAGAAGAAGGCTTTCAAGGCCCGGAAGCTAATAGGCCAGAAAATGAAAATCATCATGAGTCAGGTCCTGGCACGACATTGAATGATTCGTTTTCAACTGACAATGAAGAGAAAATACGTGAAGCAAGAAATGACATCCTCCGTGAATACAGCATTTCACAACATACAGAAATGCATGAGAGAGAGCAACTGCCAAAGTTTCAGAGTAAAAGATCTGAGCTACTTACCGTAAGAATCTACGATTATGCTCTAATGCAACTTCTACAAGAAACTGAGAACGATCTAACATCGCTAAATCACCTCATCTGTGCAACATCGTTGGCAGCTACCAAGAAAATGGGGCTTAAACTGAAGAAAAAGGCTCCTATAAGAAATGTTCAAAAGCAACCAAAATGGAAGGAACGAATGACCAAAGAAATTAAACTGCTTAGGGAAGAATTATCGATCTTAGATGAATTATCTAAAGGGAATATCATAAAAACTAGAAAAGCCAGAAAAGTCAAGAGGAAATATAAATCGTTCGATATGAATGAAATATTAGAATCAAAAGAACTAGTCAAACAAAATCTACAAGCTAAGGCTCAGCGCATATGTCGATATGAAAAAAGAAGTAATTCCTATAGACACAATAAGATCTTTAGTACAGACACGAAGAAATTCTATAGGCAATTAGGAAAAGAAACTATAGAAATTAAAGACCCACCTGAAATGCAAGAAGTAGAAACGTTTTGGAAAAATATCTGGAGCAACAAAAAAGGTTTTAATGAGAACGCTGAGTGGATCACAAGAGAAGAAACAAGAACGAGGGCCATAGAGGAACAGGACTGGGAGGATATCACAACCAAAGAATTAAACCAAGCCTTAGCTAAGGCTCATAAATGGAAATCGCCGGGGCATGACAAGGTACCAAATTTCTGGTTAAATTCCCTAACATCCGCACACAAGCAACTAACTAAGTCATTTTGTGATGTTATGAGAAATCCAGAAAATACACCAGAATGGCTGATGCAGGGGGCAACCTATGTACTACGAAAAAATGGCGAAACTAGGAATCCAAAGAATTACAGGCCAATTACATGCCTGACAACAATGTACAAGTTATTGACATCAATCTTGACAGAAAGAATATACCATTTCCTCGATAAGCATAACATCTTACCGTTAGAGCAGAAAGTCTGCCGAAGAAAATCCTGTGGCTGCAAAGATCAACTTCTTGTTAATCGTATGTTACTGGAAAACTGTTCCTCCAAAAACCGTAATCTTAGCACAGCGCGGATCGATTACCGAAAAGCGTTCGATAGAGTCCCCCATCCATGGATCGAGAAGGCTTTAGATATGTACAAAATTTCGCCAATTATAAAAGGTTTTCTTCACCAATGCATGAGCATGTGGAGTACCAAACTCATTGTTTTGCTTAATTCTCGTACCTTTGTCCAGTGAATTAAAAAACACAAAATATGGCTATAAGATCTTTGATACAACCATCACACATCTCTTCTACATGGATGATCTTGAACTTTATGCAAAAAATGATGGTGACCTGGAGGGGCTACTAGCAACTGTGAAAAGGTTCAGTGATGATATCAACATGGAATTTGGTCTGGACAAGTGCGCTAAAGCCACTTTTAAACGAGGTAGACTTACTTCAACAACATCCATTACATTGAATGATAACACTAAAATCAAAGATTTGGATCATGAAGGGGCATACAAATACCTGGGAGTCAACGAAGGTAAAGGGATCCAACACAATGCCTTGAAAGAGAAGATCAGAAAAGAGTACTATCGGAGAATAAGATCGATTATGAAAACAGAACTGAATTCCCGGAATAGGATTCAAGCCATCAACTCACTAGCTGTACCAGTGGTGCAATACAGTTTTAACATCATCAACTGGAACTTAAGTGACCTCCAACGCATGGACACTAAGACAAGGAAATTGATGACAGCAAATAGAATGCATCACCCAAGAGCTGATATTGATAGGATCTATCTCCCACGGAAAGAGGGCGGTAGGGACCTTATCCAACTAGAAATGTCTTACAAGACCACTACCATAGGACTCGATACTTACATCCAAAATAACTACGACTGGATGATACAGTTAGTAAACCAACATGAAAGAAATAAGAAAAACCACTCAGTTACAAAAGAGGCACAGCGATACAGAAGAGAACTAAACTTAGAAGATAGTGACAACGTAGATGCCACGATACCAACAAAAGCAGCGAAAAGTAGCAAAGGAAAAGCTAAGCAAGAAATTCTAAAACGAATGTTGAACCACTGGCAGGAAAAACCACTTCATGGCCAATACCCTAAACGTACCAAGGAAGCATATGTAGACCAGGAGAAAACGCATCAGTGGCTATGCAGCCCAGGACTGAAAGCAGAAACCGAAGGCTTTCAATTAGCGGCACAAGATCAATGTTTGCTCACAAGAAACTACCAGGCTAATATCCTACACAATGGAGTAGACCCCAAATGTAGACTCTGCGATGAGGATATTGAGACCATCGACCACATTATTTCTGGATGCTCTAAACTTGCTGCAACTGTGTACGTAACTAGACATGACAGAATAGGCCAGTATTTGCATTGGAACATTTGTTGTCATTACGAAATCCCGCACCCTACGAACTGGTATGAACATCACCCACAGCCAGTTACGGAAGGAGATAATGTCACCATTCTCTGGGATTTTACGATCCATACAGACAGGCAGATTAATGCGAATAGACCTGATATTGTTATCAAAGATCTGAAACAAAAAACCTGCTTCCTGATAGATATGTCTGTGCCAGCTGATCGAAACATCTCGGTGAAAGAATACGAAAAGTTAGCAAAGTGCAAGGACTTAGAAATTGAGATAGGCAGGATGTGGCAGCTAAGAACAATCACATTGCCAATAGTAGTTGGAGCATTAGGAATGTTAAAGAAAGGATCCAGCGACTTTATTGATCAAATCCCAGGAAAATCGAACATCTGTGAAGTTCAAAAAAATGCACTAACATCGACAGCCCATCTCTTGAGGAAATTCCTTTCAATGTAGTTGTCGATTTGCGGAACCATCAAAAGATTATGACACTTGGTCAACTTTCCAGAAGGACTGTCATGACATAGTTGCTAGCCTTAAGTCTCTGGTAGTGACTCGGCTAGTAACTAAACATTACCTGAAATCAACGCTAAAAATTCAATTCATAAGAATAATAATAATGATTGACAAGAGAAAGAAAGTATGTTGGCTAATTGATGTCGCTTGTCCATTTGACACAAGAATAGACAAGAAAGAACATGAAAAAATAGAAGCGTATACAGAGCTGAAATATGAAGTCCTGAAAGTATGGCGGGCCGAAGTGCAGAAAGTCTTCATAGTCCCAATCATCATTGGAGCACTAGGATCAGTCACAAAAAAGCTCGGAAAGAACTTAGAAATGATCAATTTTGTCAAGGGAGTGGAGCCATTACAGAAAGCTTGTCTACTGGGAACAGCTAGAATTATCAGAAAAGTGTTGGACTTTGGTGACTAAAGAGACAAATGACTTACTATCTAAAGCTGCGGGAGGTGGCTTGATAGTATTATGAACCCAGTTGAATTGTACGAACTGTGAAATTGCAAATAATAATAATAATAATAATAATAATAATGATAATAATAATAATGATAATAATAATAATAATAATAATAATAATAATAATAATAATAATAATAATAATAATAATAATAATAATAATAATAATAATAATTTGTCCTGGGTATGACTTTAAATTGCATCCGGTTGTGGAGTTTCGACGTGGGAGAATGAGGTTACCCTTTGCCACAATTACCTCCAGGTCACCCTTGAGCAAGGTGTAGTACCTGTCAGCTCTCCCCGAGGCCTCGAAATTCCGGGTTGGCGTCCGGCGGGGGCTAGTCTGTCTCATGGGTAGGGGGGACTCTTCAGTCTTGGTTGAAAGCCCCCCTAGAGATGGTGTCTCGATAAAAACACTGGTGGTTGTGTCACCTTAAAACACTACCCTCTTAATGAGTGAAAAATGTCAAATGATAATATATCAGATAACGGCGTAAACGAGGCTGGAGCTGACAACAGTGAAGGTCTCGCGCCCGGCAGTTGTTCTGTGCGTACGCAGGCAGACCCCGGTCGTCATCCCATGACTGCAAAGAAAAGAACACCCAGAACTGCTTGGAGCAAGGAAGTGAATAGAATTGTGATGAAGTGTTTCTATAAGAGTGAACCATCGAAGAGAGGATATCGGAAAAGAATGTTTGCAAAATGGCAAGAAATTGGTGTTTTTAATGTGTCTGAACAAAGACTAGCTGATCAAGTGAGAGCTATCAAGAACAACAACTTTTTATCCAATGTTGAATTAGAAGAGATAGAGCGTGAAATAGTGATGGAAGAAAATAATGGCACAGTTCAGGAAAGTAATGAGATGAATGAAAGAGGCGAAGAAATAAATAGTAATAACCTTAGAGATGAAGGACGCAATACAGATCGAGCAGATTTTGATTTTGCAGTTGGCCAGAGCGTCAGTGACGAGGACAAGGAAATTCTGAATTTGATTAAGGAAAAAATGGAAAACCATAGTTCACGGGAGTCAGTAAACCTACGAGCAATGGACAAGAAGAAGGTGAAAGAGAAGCTCGAGATCGTGAATGAAGTGATTGATAAAGTAGTAAGTAGGGATATAACAGACACAAATCGCATAATATTAGCCGCTGCAAATGTCGTGGCAGATCTAGTAGGCATGAAAAAGGGCAAGAAGAAAAATGAAACTCCTATGTGGAAAAAGAGGTTATTGAGACAGATTGCTGAAATTCGGAAAGATGTATCACGTGCAGAGAAATGGAAAGAGGGGAAACTGAAATCCGAAGGTCTGAAAGATTATTTTGAGCGAAAATACCATGTTTGGAATAAGGGATTTACGACAGTCATCGAGGAGCTGAAGCAGAGAATAAAGGCAAAGACCGCCAAGATTAAGAAATACGAAGAACGAAACAACCAATACATACAAAATAGACTGTTCCAAACCAACCAAAGGCTGCTATTTGAAAAGATAGAAGGAGTTGAAAGGCAAATGACATAAAACCTAACGCGGATCAGAGTAAGGCATTCTGGAGCGACATTTGGTCGAAAGATGTAATGCATGACAGTGATGCGAGTTGGATCGATGAAGTTAAAAAACATGTAGAGGGTGTAGGGAAGCAGAGTGATATGCAAGTCACGTTGCATAGTCTACAGCTACAACTTAGAAGGGTCCCAAAATGGAAGGCTTGTGGGCCAGACAAAGTACATGGTTATTGGCTAAAAGGTTTCACAAAGTTACACCCGTTGATGGCAGCACAGCTTAATGAGTGCATAAGTACAGGTAAAACCCCGACGTGGATGACTAGAGGACGGACATGCCTGATTCTCAAGGACGTGAAGAAAGGAAGTGACGTTACCAATTTTAGACCCATAACATGTCTACCGCTTATGTGGAAGATATTGACGGGCATTGTTAGTGAATCGTTATATCATCATCTTGAAAGTGAAAAGTTATTGCCAGAGGAACAAAAAGGGTGCAGGAAACAAAGCAGAGGAACCAAAGACCAACTAATGATCGACAAGATGGTCATGAAGAATTGCAGAAGAAGATTAACAAACTTGTGTGTTGCCTGGATTGACTACAGGGTGTCTCAAAAAAATTGTTCGACGTTTGATTAAATACTAAAAAATAACGATACGCTGAATAGACCTTTGGTCAAGTCACCCTTTTCCTGACATTTTAAAATAATTTTTGACACAAGAATCTTGCAAATCCGATAAAAATTCATGGGGTTACAAGCTTTTGAAGTTCAAGTTTGTGCGAAAGCAGAAACCAGAGGCCTCGAAATGGCATTTTTGGTAAAAGTCCCATAGGCCGTCGTTTCTTTTATTCCTCAATTGTTTCAGGGCGAACCAAGTGGGATTCAAAAAGGTATTCGATAGCCTAACTGTCAAGCGTATGGATGCTTTGAGGAAACAGATTCAGTCTCTCGCCCATTTTGTTTTGAACCATTGTTTTTGGACCTATGCAATGTTAAGGAATTTTGAGAATGATCGTAAGAAACAATTTACTTTAGAAGTCGTATTTGGTTTGCTCTCATATCAACAAGAGGTATGACATTGGATAAGCTTCTCTTACCTCCGTCTTCGAGCTTTTTGCAAGACAAGTAATCTGGGGGGTCTCTGGTTTCAGCTATCGCATATTTTTGATCTTCGAGAGCTCGTAACTCAGTGAATTTTCAACCGATTTGCTTGATTCTGGTCTCTAAAATTATTTCACAATCTTAGGAACAGGGTTATCTTTCCACGAACCTGTTCATGTTGTATTTATTTTTCAATATTTAATCAAACGTCGAACAATTTTTTTGAGACACCCTGTATAAAAAGGCTTATGATATGGTTCCCCACTCCTGGATCCTTGCGTGCTTGACTATATTCAAAGTAGCAGATAATAGCCACAACTTGATGTGAAAGTCGATGAGATCTTGGACCGTCGAATTGACATCAGGAGGAGAAATGCTTGGTGAGGTTGAGATAAAGAGAGGTATCTTTCAAGGAGATAGTCTCTCGCCAATTCTATTTGTTTTGGCTATGATTCCATTGTCAATTGTCCTGAACAATATGAAGGCTGGTTATACGTTAGGCCGAAACAGGGGAAAACTAAATCATCTCCTGTTTATGGACGACTTAAAACTATATAGAAAGAGCTTGAGAGAATTAGACTCACTAGTTGAAACAACCCGGATATACAGTAAGGACATTGGTATGGAATTTGAAATCTCCAAATGTGCAATGTTAGAAATGAAACGCGGTAAAGTAGTGGACAGTAATGGAATAGACTTACCTTCGGGAGAGACAATTAAGGCACTAGAGAGCAATGATGGGTACAAATACTTAGGTATAATACAATGCGATGCAACAAAGAATACGGAAATGAAAGAAATGTTGTCAAAGGAATATTTTAGGCGCATCAGGAAGATTTTAAAGTCGAGTCTTAATGCAGGGAATACGATCAAAGCGATAAATTCCAGGGCAGTTTCTATAATTAGATATGGGGCTGGAATCGTAGACTGGCTAAAAGCAGAATTACAACAAATGGATAGAAAAACCCGTAAATTGCTAACAATATATAGAAGCATGCACACCCAAGGAGATGTAGACCGGAACTATTTGAAACGCAAGAAAGGCGGACGGGATTAATAAGTGTTGAAGAATGTGTGATGCTTGAGAAGACGAGCCTGGGTTTCTACATCAATGGAAAGGAAGAGCTGTTACTGCAAGAGGTGGTGAAAGAAGATATTATGTCTGAAAATGAGAATCCCAAAACTGTGAAGGAAAGACTACGAAGAACACGAGAAGAGAGATATTACAGCAAGCCACTCCACTCAGCTTTTTTAAGGGAAACACAAGAAGTAAGGGACGAGGCCAACAGTTGGCTATGGGTTCAGAAAGGGTATTTGAAGAAGGAAACAGAAGGACTGATCATGGCTGCACAGGATCAAGCAATTAGGACGAATTGGATAAGACACAACATTGACAAAGAAGACATTTCGCCGTCGTGTAGGTCATGTGGGGAAAGAGATGAGATTGTCAGCCATATAGTATCAGAATGTAAAGAGTTGGCTCAGAACGATTATAAAAAAGCAAGGCATGACAAAGTTGCTGCTATCTTGCACTGGCAGATGTGCCAGAAATATTGATTTCCCACCGCTGCAAGGAGCTACGAAAATTTCGTAGATAAAGAAATGTCTGTCTTAGAAAATGAAAAGGTCAAACTATTATGGGACTTTTCCATTCAAACAGAAATAAAAATTGACCACAACAAACCTGACATAGTTCTGCTGGATAAGAAAGAAAAAACATGTTACGTTATCGATGTGGCATGCCCTTTCGATACAAGAGTTGAAAAGAAGGAGAAAGAAAAGTTTGAGCATTATACAGATCTGAAGTATGAACTTCTCAAAGTTTGGAACACGGAAGTAACAAAAGTATACATAATACCAAAATATTGTCATTGGTGCTTTAGGAATAGTCACCAAGAATGCTGCAAAATATCTTGAAAAGATTAATTTCAAACCAGGATTAGATCCTCTGCAGAAAGCTTGTTTGTTGGGTACTGCAAGAATAGTTAGAAAAGTTTTGGACTACAACAGATAGGACGAAATAGAACACTAGAAGAAAAGAAATGACAGTTTAGCAAGAAAGACTAAAGATCTATTATCTCAAGCCACGAGAGGTGGCCTGATCATAGACAAACCACTGGTATATCATCAAGACCATGAGAAGAGTTGAATAATAATAATAATACATTCGTATCTGCCCTAGTGCCTGAGGTAACAGCTCAGTTAACGTATGAATACGCTATACTAGGTTTATGTTAGCTACTACACACAGTATCACATGAAAGTACCTCAGCAAAGGGGGGGAGTTTATCCAAGCACAGGCAGACATTTAGCTGACTTATTCTCAAACGAGAAAGAGAGCAATGCCCTCGATTTTCAAAAGTGCTAAATGTAGGCCTAGACTATGGGAATAACTTCCGCACCCTGTGCCTCCAAATATAATTTGCCATAATAAAATTTGATATTGAACGACATTGTAACATCTGCTTTGCAACTAATTTGTCAACTGACAAAGATCTCAGTCCTCTCCAAATATCCTTCTTTATGCAACCAAGCGAGCAAAACACATAACCTTTAATTCAGCGTTCCATCCATGACCTCGTAATAGACAGCAAACGCTCTCGTAACGTCCCAACTTCTCTCGAAACGCGTAATCAAAGTACAAATCATAACACACAGCTACTTCGACAATGGTGCACTTCTGTGATACATGATCAATTAAAAGAAAGTCTGGTTTGCGATGTTCAATCAACAGCAGTTCCTCGCGATACTCTGTGAATATTGTCTCCATTAGCTTGTTTGAGTAGACTCGTAGGCGATGGTTACTCCGAGAAGTAACATCTTCTACTTTATCAGCGATCCGATTGTGGCGACGACTATAAAAATTTCGAAATTCATGACAACCATTCATCAGATGCGCCATACTTTCGGTATGATTTCGGCAAAAGGGGCATAAAGGATCATTTTCACGGTTCCAAATGTGCAGCGTAAAGTTAGTTGGAAGGAGGCTAAGTCGTGCTTTTATGCTGAATTTCACTAACAAGTCGTCTATTTTCCAGTTGTAGAAAATGGAATGTGATGACTTCAAATGAATGCCATCCATACCGAAAAAGCACCCTTGAATTGACAATTCTTTTGCCTTAATCAAATCACGTCTAACTGTGTAATGAAATAGAATCTTTTGTAGCGATGAAGTGTCGTCGTGAAACTTTCCATCAATGATTACACCTGCTTTCCCATCTCTGAAAACGATGGAGATATTTAGTTTCCTTGCATAGCGCAACAACTCAGGCCAGTCAGACTGACAACCAAAGTTTGTTTTATTATTCAAATATCCATCAACTGTGACTTCGTAACCAAGAAAGTTCTTTTCATCACTCGATTCTGCTACCCCCCCCCCCCCCCCCACCTTAACATGTCAAGACTTAGAGACTGACGTGCACTGTTTCTAAAATGATCTTCCTCATGATTCAACATTTTTAGGAGAAACGCAATTCGTGTCGTCCGGTATACAGCAGATACACGTTTAATTCCTATTCCTCCGTCCTCGCGTGGTAGGAAAACGATGAGCTGCGTAGTTGAACTATATAAATCGTACAAATTTCGAACTGTTTGTGTTTGAGCCTTATCCAATTCTTCGAGCTGTTCCTCGGTAAACCTTGTATTGTTAAAATGATGCAATATTTTAGCAAGAGCCATGTTATTGAAATCACTTGCCTTCAGCGAAAGTGGCAACTTACATTTTGAGATTTTGTCCAGCAACTCTTTATAATTTTCTAATATTTGATTGACCTGCTTCGGATCCTCTCCAGATAACGATAACGACTTTCCCAAGTATTTATTCATATGGCTTATTGCGCCCACAAACAATTAATTCATGTGACTGTACTTTCACTTTTGGTTTTATGTCCGATTTACCCTTGTACCAATTATTACCCGACCTTCTAGCATATAAAACAGCGCATTTCTCGGGTTTTACTTACAAACCAGCCTGGGCCATCATTTCTTCCCCGGCATCAAAGATCAGTTGAGAAATTTCTGAGTTATACTGTACGACAACAATATCATCAGCAAACGCTTGCAGGGGTATGGGATTGATCATTCTTTCATTCTGAATGGCCATACAACTTATAGCAGTAGCAACCATTGGTTTACACCCCGGGGGGGTACATAACATGTTTAGGGTACGGGTATGTGCCGCCCATATGGGTGGGTTCTTGGGCCCCAAATTCTCTAAACAAGGGTCCGTTTTTCGGCAGATTTTCCATAAGCAAGGGTGGGTTATCCAGAAATTGGCGAAAAATAGCAAAAAATGGGTGGTTTTCCGCCAAAATTCATCATAAAAGTGGGTATGATGGCAATTTGTGGTAATTAGAAGAGGGTACCTTTCTGAAAATCGGGCGGCAGACCCCCGTCCATCCGCAAGTCATGTACCCCCCCCCGGGGTTTACACACTCTGTCTATGACCATGATAAATAATAAAGCACTTAACGGATCCCCTGTTTTGGTTCCTCTAATGATGTTGAAGGACTTGCTTAGATTGACACCACATATCACTGAGAAAGATGAATGCCTGTAAATATCTTCAATCAGGCAACAATATTTCAAAGGGATGTTGAAGTTTTCCAGGGTTTCGAAAATGAATTTGTGATTGACACTACCAAAGGCGTCTGCATAATCGATGAAGACAACAGTAAGTTTAGTGCTCAGATGTCGAAAATCATCAATGGCTGCTTTCAATGTGAAAATCAGTTCTTGTCTATCTCTCTGGCACAAAAAGGCTCTTTGCCAAAACGCAATTTCGTTCATTATGTAGATAGTGATCCTGCCACACAAAGCTTTTGACAATATTTTATAACATGCTGGCAGAAGAGAAATATCCCTAAGTGTTGACAAATCAGTTTCCACGAAAGATTTTTTCGGGATACGTTGGATTATACAGCATTTCCATAAAGAAGATACCCGTTGATTTAGGAGCATGACATTCAAGACATTTACAAATGTGTGCCCATAATCCAAGAAAATTTGCTTCAAGTCTTCATAGAACACCCCATCAGATCCACAACTCTTCCGTTTGGGACAAGAATTAACGATCCACTCAATTTCATCAATGCCAAAGTAATCTCCCTGGGTTACAGTACCTGCGGCAATTGATCGGTCGAAGAAACTTGGCTCAACTTCCTCAAAACCATGACTTACAGCGCATTTACTTGATTCCTGATAATATGTTTCATTTCTCTCCACTGAAATGTTAGCTTGGACACTGTCCGGCCACAATCCATCGTTTTTTATGATGGAAATAGAATAGCTTTCTTACGTTTTTCAAACCAAAGATTAATTAGCTTTTCCTTAGATACCTCATTCGTTGGACCGTTGTTGTTTGTTCTCAAGGAAAAGAAAGGTCTTATTGTTTCTTTGATATATTTCAATTGCTTTTCAATATACGATATATCATTAACCACGCTTCGTACGCCATAGTTATCATCTCTTGGGAACTGTCTCAATATACTGTAAACATATTTTAGAAATTTTTCACTCCAATGCTCCCCGGACAGCTTTTTGTCGAGAAAGGTATTATTTTGGTAAAAGATTCACCAAGCTTCGACATCTCCTTTGCAAACAAAATCTCCATGATTTATTCTCTTGGACGCTCTCTGCGCCCTAAATTGCTTCTCCTTCACCTCGAATGCTTCCCACTCTTTTGAATCCAAGACTCTGACCTCACTGCAGAAATCGTAATCAAAATGACAGTCCAGCTTGGTGCCAACAAAATGGATCTTTCCAGTGTTGATAGCTCCGTTAAATGCTCTCTTTAACTTCCTGATCATTCGAAAGGTACTGGTGTAGTAGTCTAACAGCTTTTACGACGGCAGTTACGACGGATTATGTGTCAACAGTAACTTCGGGCAGACCACGCCATTAGGCCTGTCTGTCCTCCATCTTGCCAACAATAATAATAATAATAATAATAATAATAATAATAATAATAATAATAATAATAATAATAATAATAATAATAATAATAATAATAATAATGATATGAAAAATAAGACTGTTTTATAAAAGCTAACGTTTCGATTAAAAATCTTCCTCAGAGTAAAACTTTACTGGGACAGCCGAGAATTTATACAGATTGTTTACCGATAAAATTATACATAACGAGTCTATTTACAGATTAAAATACCTGATCCCTTTGTCCCTGACCAATAGGGAACGGATTGGAAGCGTTTTAAAGTTTAAGTTATTCCTTTGAGGCTATCCTGGCAGCTCTACAGTTACCCCCAAAAGACCCTCCGAAATATTCGCTTGATGCTTAACTCTTCTTTTAGCATCAGCTAAATCCCAGATGGCCTGAAACTAATTTTTTACCCTTGAGGCTGCCCTGGCAACTCAGTTACCCCCAACTGACCCTCCGAAATATTTTGCATGATGCTTAACTCTTTTTTTAGCAACAGCTACACCCCAGATTGCCAGATACGAATTTCAATTTTTTCGATACTCTTGAGGCTGCTCTGGCAACTCACAGTTACCCCCAAGTGACCCCCCGAAAGATTCGCATGATGCTTAACTGTTCTTTTAGCAACTGCTGAATCCCAGATGGCCTGATACTAATTCCTTAAACAAGAGCAACCTCTAGGGACCTTTAGATGCATTGGCAGAATCTAAGCTGTTCCTCCGCACGCAAATATGTCTAATTCCACGTCTGCAGCTCTTTCATTAAGACCCTTTGGTGAAAAAGTTTGGAGTCGATATTGCCAAAACAACTCCTTTCGGCGAAGCGAAAAAACATCATCTGCCCCATCTATAATTTTGATACCCACCCGAAAAGTCCCATTGCGTCCGTTTTCAAAGAAATGACTGAAAAAAGAAGCCTGTGGGACAGGCTTCCCTTTATCAAGAGAATTTTCGTCGTGTTTGCGTGCGCATGTCCTAAAATAGGACTTGTAAACATTAAACCTTTGCCGAAATTTAGTCTTAGTACTCCCCACATATTTCTTGTTGCATGACTCACACTGCAACAAATAAACAACATGATCAGAGTTGCAATCGTATCGCCCCGAGAAATTATTAAAGATCTGGTGGAATCAAAATTGTGGAATGTATCCCCCTCCCTCATCAAAGGACAAATCTGGCAACTCCTTCTGCCATTACATCTAAAAGTACCCTTTTCCATCAACTCCGCATCTATACTTGGCAGCTTAGCCCTCACAAGTTTATCCTTCAAACTTTTTGCCCTTCTGAAAGAAACTAATATTTTGTCCTTAAAAACTGTCTCATGCTCACTGTCTACCAGTAATAGGTTCTGGTTTTTGCGAAGGATGTCATAAACCTTGTACATAGCTGGGTGATATGTCAACACAAAAGGTGATATGTCAACACAAAAGGGGGGCTTTTTTTTCACCATGCCGTGGAAGTCGGACGTGCATTGGTGAGGGAGAGCGTTCAGGGAAGCTGAATCTTGGAATATTATGTTTGTAACTTCCTGAAGTTAGGGTATGTAGAGTGCTGAGCAACGAGAAAATTATTATTATATTATTATATACATTATTTATACACGAGGAATCCCTTCAGCAAAAACCTTAAAATACATAAGCATAAAAAATAGATATATAAAAATTCAATGGATGGGGCTGATCTTCCAGGGAGTCGTGTTTGAGTTTAATTCAGCTCCTCAAATGTATCTTGAGGTGTTTTTTGAATTGTTGTAAGGTAGAGAGTTCCCTGATGGTATTGGGGATTTCGTTCCAAGCTTTTAGACCCGAATAGTGAAAGCTTTTCTTTGAGTACTCAAGATTGTATCTCGGAAGTTGAATGTCCGTGCAGTTCCTTGTTCTATAACTTGAGTACATATTTCTTGTTTTGTATGTATCCCAAAGGCTTTCAGGGCAGATCTTATTCATCATCTTATAGGTCATAACCGATCTGTCAAAGTTTATTAGTTGTTCTACAGTTAACCAGTCTCCAGCCCACTGATCTTTGATTTTTGCCCTTTCTATAATGGAATGAGCTCTATTTTGAAGACGTTGAAGGGCTTCTAATTTTGTGTTGGAGAGAGACCCCCATACAACATTTGCATATCGCAAGTGACTCTCCACAAGAGCATGGTAGATATTAACCAATTGGGATTGTGGAACAATTTTCATAAACTTTTTCAGAGACCATAGCCCACCAGAGACTTTCCCTTTAACTTTCTTGTACTGTTCATTCCAATTCAATCCCTCATCAACAATTATACCCAACGACTTTGTCTCCTTGACATGCTTAATTTCTGCGCCATTCAACATAAGTGGCTCATGGGATAATATCTTATTCGTTCTTCGTGGGTGCCCAATTATCATGTATTCGGTTTTTTGTGGATTAATGCTTAGTTTGTTAATTCTCATCCATTCCGAAATATTCATCATTTCCTCCCGAGCGCTTTCAAACAGTTCTGCCAAGCTATCTGATGTTAGAGTCACGTGTGTATCATCTGCGTACATACCCGCTTTAGAGTGCACAAGACAATCTTCAAAATCATTCAAGTAGATGATGAATAAGAGCGGGCCCAGACAAGATCCTTGTGGGATGCCACATGTAACGAAGCTTTCACTGGACTTTTGATCCCCTAAAGAGCAGTACTGTTTCCTATTACTCAGGTAGGAGGCAAACCAGTCCCCTGCAATACCTCTAACACCAATGGCGTTCAATTTCTTAACCATTATTTGGTGATCTACAGTATCGAAGGCTTTCTTCAGATCAAGAAACAAGGACAAATTCAATTGCTTTTTGTCGATGTTTCTGTACCAGTTATCAGTGCAATTTATTAAGGATGTAATCGTTGAATGCAGTTTACGAAAAGCTGATTGACTCGGTGTCAAGATGTTGTTTGTTGATAGGAAATTATATAGCTGATCGTGTACAATTTTTTCGAATATCCTTGCAAAAACGGAAATGATTGAGATGGGTCTATAATTATTTGCGTCGCTTTTGTTGCCAGATTTGAAAATTGGGGTCACCCTTGCTAATTTCCAAAAATCTCGAAAAACTCCAGATTCCATGGAGGAATTATAGATCATCACCAAAGGTTTACAAATAAGTTCCGCTGCATCTTTGACAAGCATTGTAGAAACTTTGTCAGGTCCGGGTGATTTTCCTTTTTTGAGGCTTTTAATGGCCTTCAGGACAGTGGCACTATCAACTGGTGTGAAAACTATATCATTTGTTTGGCTTTTAAAGTGACCAACAGGGTCATCATCCTGCCTCGACTCAATTTTGCTCGAAATTTTGGGGCCTACAGTGACAAAGTGATGATTGAGTGCTTGGGCAATGTCGCGTTTCCTCGTTAGGACTTTATCCTGCACATCAAGGCTCGAAATCTCTGTAGAGCCAGAGTCCTTATCAAGCACCTTGTTGATAGCTTTCCACATCCTTTTTGGGTTGTCTTTATTCTCTTTTATTAACCCCTGATAGTGTGATGTTATTGCTTCGCGGATACTTTTTGTCACTTGGTTGCGAAGCTTTTTATACGAATTCCACATTGCAGGAGATCTTTCAGCATCTTTTTTGAGAAGTAATTTCTTGAATTACTTCTCAAAAGTGTTTGAGAAGTAATTCAAGAGAAATTGAAAGGTTGCAGTAATGCCACAGCAAACTCGCTTACAGCAGACAAAGCAGGAAAATTTAGGCCCATCTCAAGATTACATAACACGTGCAGATTTTGAAAAGATTCTTGATGACAAACTTAATGGGCTCAAAGAAGACTTGGCAACTAAAGAATGTATTCAACAGCTGTTAGCGGTTATTGGTGCTCAGAATTCGAAAATAGAGGAATTGGAATCCAAAATTGTGGTCATGGAAAGATATATAACACAGCTTCAGCGATCGACGGACGATCAAGAGCAATATCAGAGGAGGCTGTGTCTCAGAATCAATGGCGTCGAAGTCACACCAGGTAAAGAAGAAACAGGCCAGGATTGCCTTGAAAAGTGTAAGAAGATTTTCAAAAGTGTAGGTGTAAAAGTCCCTGACACTGTATTGGATAGGGCCCATCGGATTGGAAAAACTAAAGCGGCTTCGAATGGGAAAACTTATCGCCAAATCATAGTTCGCTTTACTACCTGGCGACATCGCACCATGGTATACAAGGCTAGGAAAAAATCTCAGACGCACAAGATTCGATTAGATCTCACGAAAAAAAGAATGAATGTCATCCAGAAGACTAATGAAATCTTGGAGAGTAGAAGAATGGAAGGCTGTTTCACTTTTGCTGACATCAATTGCCGTCTATGTGCAAGGATTAATGATGCCTTTCACTATTTTGATGATGAAGATGATTTCATGAAACTGCTTGATCGGATCAGTGGCGGTGAAAAGGAGGACATGGAAGAAAATGCAGAAGACGGAAGTAACGAGAGTGGTGAAGATGATGACGAGGAAGAAGAGGATGTTGCTGAATAGATATTAACTTCGTCAGTATAAAACTTTTATTTGTGTTTAAATTTCTACAGGTTAGTTGAAAATTTTCGATTGCACGTTTCTTTTTCAGGCTAATGACCCAATGTCTGTCTTGTAAAATCCCGTTAAAGACCAGTGCTTTACAATAGTTCAAAACATGTGGGGGTACATCTTTTCCATGCACTTCATGCATCATACCTTATCTAGCATCGACTTCCCTGTCGTGTTTTCGATCATATTTTGCTTATGATTTACATAATTTCTCTGTCGTATTAATGATTATTTTTGTTTTCTCCCTGGAAAAACTTGATAGCCCTCGTTTAATGAATAACTGGAAAAAGACAGACATTTGGTCGTTACTCCGTGTTCTTTTTCCAAATACATGTTTTTTTATATATATATATATATAAATGTGCTTCCTTCAAGTCATGTCTGGCCTATTTTAGATCTTGCTTGTTTACATCGAAATTTCACCAAATAGGTTTTCTTAAGAACAGTTCCCAGCGGGGGAAAGAGTCCCCAGAGTAAAAAAATGACATCATTGAGTAATGATTTTGACCCATTAATATTCTTTTGCATAGTGTATGACATTTTTGATTGGATGTGAATAAAAATCTCTTGACAAAGAAATTAGTTAAAACATTTTAGAAAATTATCTTTCAGCACTGCCCCTTGAAAACTCTTCAAATTACCAGCCAGGAGAAATGCATTACATAAGGTCCCTAGAGGCCATCGTATCCTGTATCTCACGTTCTCAATATTGTGTTATAATTAATGTTAACTTTACTTTTCTTTTCAATAGCGTGTATTTTTGTTTACTTCGTGTTTCGTCATTTTCGTTTCCCGTATTTTCTAATGGTGGTTGCTTTGTGACGTGTGGCCCCGTAGGACCAGCGAGACGATTCCAGTTTGATGATGCCGGTTGAAGTCAGTCGATGGCGAGCAACAATAGGGTGTTTTTGTGTATCAATGCAAAAATTGTCCCCACTGACAAAAAGTGTTAAGCCTTTTTCAATTCTTTTTCAGATCCTCAAATTATATTGGTTTTGTTTTTGTTTCATCGCAATCTCAATACTTGCTCTGCCCTGTTCACTAACAATACAGTTTCTTGCTGTGAACTCTGTGGCGACGCAGTCTTGTTTCTTGCCTTTGTTCGCCCGCGTGCATCGCTTTGCGAAGACGGGACTTTACACGACTCTTGAACTTTTCAAGCGAATCCCTCTCGGTATCATTGGCCTTGTTCGTTATAAGCATGTAGCCGTGAGGCAGTTTCTTTTCTTGTATGCGTATTTTTACATAGGCTGTATGGCATGCAACACACTTCATACGCAATGGTTGGTGTTTAGAACAAATTTGCTGAGTGGTGATATAGAAACGAACCCAGGCCCTGAAACACTTGATTTCTGCACTTGGAATTTGAATAGTATCAGTGCGTATGATTTTTTGCGAGTCTCTCTCATAGAGGCTTACAATTCGGTGTATAATTATGACATTATTGGCATTGTTGAAACTCACCTAAACAGCACTGTTGATGAAGATAGATTGGCACTAGATGGATATACGTTTATTAAAGATAACCATCCTCAAAATGTGAAAAGGGGTGGTGTTGGGTTATACATCAAAGATTCTCTTGCTTCCAAAAATCGTCCTGACTTAGTGACCCTGCCTGAATGTATTTTGTACGAAATCCAATTAAATAGAAAAAAGTATTTCTTCGCTGTAATTTACAGAAGTCCAAGTCAGGGCCCGGAGGAGTTTGATAATTTCTCAATGAACTTCGAGTTGATGTTATCCAAAATGCACGCCGAAAATCCATTCTGCGTTATCATTACTGGTGATTTCAACTGTAGGTCAACTCAGTGGTGGGAAAATGATATAGAAAATAATGAAGGTAAACTATTTGAGCCACTAACTTCTGACAATGGTCTTCATCAGTTGATATCTGAGCCAACCCATTTGATGGGCGATTCAAAATCCTGTATCGATCTGATATTTACTGACCAGCCCAATCTCTTTATTGAGTCTGGTGTTCATCCGTCACTTCATGAGCAATGCCACCATCAGATTGTTTACGGAAAATTGTCTGTTTCAAACATAACACTACCTCCGTACACCCGTAAGATTTGGTACTACGATAAGGCAGACTTTGTAGCTATTAGAAAGAGCATTGAAATGTTTTCTTGGAACGAACATCTTGACAACTTGAAATGCCCTAATGAGCAGGTAAAACTTCTCAACGAAGTCCTTTTGAATATTTTCTCTAATTTCATTCCCAACAAAGTTAAAACAATTAGGCCTCGCCAAGCACCGTGGATAACGCAAGCCGTCAAGAATTTTCTAAGAAAAAAAAATCGTGCATATAAAAGCTTCGTGAGGAATGGTCGGCCTGACGACAAGCTTGAAGGTATCCAAAAGATGATAACTGAAGGTGCAAGAATGATTGATGAAGCCAAATGCAATTACTTCCGTAAGGCAGGAAAAACTCTGGCTGATCCTGGTACCAATGGCAAAACCTACTGGACCTTAATCAACACCGTTCTAAACAAAGTAAAGATTCCTATGATACCACCTCTTCTAGAAAACGGGGTGTTTGTAACCGATTTTACCCAAAAGGCACAAATATTTAATGACTATTTCATACTTCAGTGCACGACCATTGACACAGGTAGTGAAATCCCTCGAGATACTCCAGAAACCACGACTCTGATAAGTGATTTTGTTATCTCCGATGAGAAGATTCTCAATATCATAAGATCACTTTATCCTAACAAAGCACATGGCTGGGATGAAATATCTGTGAGAATGATAAAGTTGAGCGATAGTGCATTGGTTCTTCCACTTAAAAAAATTTTCGCAAATTGCTTGAGGTGTGGTGTATTTCCTTCTATATGGAAATGTGCAAATGTAGTGCCGGTTCACAAGAAAAATGAGAAAAATGTGAAGGGGAATTACTGTCCTATTTCTCTCTTGCCAATTTTTGGAAAAATACTTGAAAAACTCATGTATGACTCTCTATACTCGCATCTTGTGTCACATCAAATACTTGACCCAAATCAATCAGGTTTTCGCCCAGGTGACTCGAAAATTAACCAGTTACTCTCAATAACACATACAATATTTAAAGCGTTTGACTGTAATCCTCCTCTAGATGTTCGTTCTGTGTATCTTGATATTTCTAAGGCATTTGATAGGGTTTGGCACGATGGTCTAATCTATAAATTGAAACGGTGTGGTGTTTCAGAACAACTTCTTTTTCTGATCCAAAATTTCCTCAAGAATCGAAAGCAGAGAACCGTACTCAATGGACAGAGTTCTAATTGGGGAGACATTTCGGCGGGTGTGCCCCAGGGCTCTATTCTAGGACCTTTGCTTTTCCTCGTGTATATATTATGATCTAGCCACAGGCCTGAAGTGCAATGTTAAGCTATTTGCAGATGATACATCATTGTTCACAGTGGTAGAAGATTCCAATACAGCCGCCAATGATTTGAACCATGACTTGGATTTGATAAGTCAGTGGGCTCATACTTGGAGAATGTCATTTAATCCTGATCCGCTTAAACAAGCTGTTGAATTAACTTTTTCAAGGAAAAAAAATGAAATTGATCATCCAGTGATCCTTTTTAACGACGTGCCTGTGAAGAAAGTTGACGAACATAAACATTTAGGAATTATTCTGGACTCAACGCTATCCTTTTCAGCCCATATAAAATCAGCTATCTCTAAAACAAGGAAGGGCATCGGCTTGCTGAAATGTCTCTCCAAATATCTGCCCAGGCATTCCCTAAACGAATTATATACGCTCTATGTTCGACCCCACCTTGACTATGGTGATGTTATTTACCATATTCCAGCCAAAGTATGTGAATTCAGCCAAAATATAATCTTACCTAATGTAATGGAAAAGCTAGAGTCTGTTCAGTATTCTGCTGCTTTGGCTGTAACTGGATCATGGAGGGGAACTTCTCGCGAAAAACTTTACGCAGAGCTTGGCTGGGAATCATTAAGTTCCCGAAGATGGAGTAGACGCCTTACGTTGTTCTACAAGTTTGTAAATAATCTTAGCCCTGATTATACAGTATTTCCAATTCCCCCTTTTCATCAGTCGCAGTACTGTCTTCGCAATCAGGATGTCATTGGCCGACTGAGGGCAAGAACAGAAAAATTCAAGTCCAGTTTTTATCCATACTGTTTATCTGAATGGAACAAGCTTGAGCCTGAATTGAGACTTGCACCCTCAGTTACCGTTTTCAAGAAAAAGCTCCTATCAAAAATCCGCCCCCCTGCAAAATCTGTTTTTGGAATTGACGATCCAATGGGGTTGTCCCTTCTTACTCAACTTAGGGTTGGTCTCAGTAAGCTAAATTTTCACAAATTCAAGCATAATTTCAGGGATACCATAAACCCAATGTGCCCAACAAATGATGGTGTTGAGGATACAGAACACTTTTTGTTGCTCTGCCCGTCTTTTGATGATCAACGAAGAGATCTTCTCGCTGGAATTGAAGAATTATTACGACCTTTTGTGCAAATCGCTAACCTTTCAAATGATGCTTTGACACAGCTCTTGCTATATGGCGATAAAGACCTTTCTTATGAAATGAACAGTGACATTCTTAGATTGACTATACATTTCATTCGTGAAACTGGTCGGTTTGATTGAGATCTTATTGAAGCTTCAGCTGTGTACAAAGCAACCACCAAGTTCCTTTGCGTAAATGTTCTTGTTACTTCCCTTGTAAATTCTGCTTCATATTAGATGTCAGATCCCTTAGTCATCTAAAACCATGACGAGCTTCCGCTCGCGACTTTTCCATATTTTCTCATCCGAACCCTGATCCAACATTTAATATGAGACAGAACCCTAGTAGTGTATCCTGTAGTCTTAGCTTAATGTTGTGTGTCTCTATGTTTTTGGCCTTGGGGTAGTCGTTGTTTTTTTCCGCTCCCCTTGGTATCGTCTCTGTGGTGTCGTCTAGTAGTTTTGGATAGGTATAGTAGAACGTATAAATTGTTTGTAAATTATTTTAGATGAATATAAAAAAAAAACACACACAAAAGGTATTTTCATATCATCCTTTTCCTTAGGTATAGGATTTAACAAAGTTGCACGATTTTTGTCCCGCACCCTATTGATTTGGCTGTCGACCTCGTTTTCACTGTAACCTCTAGCTAAAAGCCAAGTTTTTAAATCTCCTACCCTATCTATAAAAAACTGTTCCTCTGAACAAATGCGGCGAATTCTAAGGGCCTGGCTATATGGAATTCCCTTTTTGGTGTGATTTGGATGACATGAAGTTAGATGCAGGAGTTGATGGGTATCCGTAGGTTTTGTAAACAAATCCGTTATAAGTCTGTTACCCTGTTTGATGACTTGAACGTCGAGAAAATTCACCTTATCTGTTGACCATTCCGCTGTAAATTTTATAGAGTCGTGTGCCCCATTTAAGAAAGATATAAAATCCCTAAGTTTTTCCTCCCCGTGCTGCCAAATCAAAAAAACATCATCTATATACCTCCACCATACCCACGGTTTATCTTGAGCTTCAGCCAGTAATTTTTCTTCTAGCGCGGCTAAAAACAGAATCGCGTATGAAGGAGCGCATTTGGTGCCAATCGCTGTACCCCTAAGCTGCTGATAAAAATCGCCCTTAAATTCGAAAAAATTGTTCTTCTGAACAACGCGAGCTAACTCAAGAAGGGTATCTGTGGAAATGGTTTTATCTTCTCGACATTCAAGTACATCTCGTAACGCCTCCAATCCCTCCTCGTGCGGAATACTTGGATAAAGCTCCACCACATCCACTGTACATAATATAGCGCCCTCAGGGAGACCATCTAGATCCATGATTTTTCTAAGGAAATTATTAGTGTCTTTAACATATGACCGCACCTTTTTAGCTAATGGTTGCAAATGATGGTCCAAAAATGCTGAAATGTTTTCCGTAAAAAAACCACAGTTCGAAATAACAGGTCTCCCTGGTACGCTATTCAATCTTTTGTGGATTTTAGGGAGGAGATAAAACCGTCCTAACCTAGGGTTATTCACCATTAAGTAATCTAAAGTAGCTTGATCCAAATCTCCTCTATCACTAATAATTTTGAGAGTGTCCGAAATAATTTGGTGAAGCCGTTCCGAAGGATCGTCATCAAGCCTACTATATACCTCAGAGTCACCGAGTTGACTCTCTGCTTCCATGATGTAATCATCTCTGTCCCAAACTACCACCCCCGAGCCTTTATCAGCCTCCTTGATGACGATCTTTCGGTCCGATCTAAGATTATTAATTGCTTCACTCTCCTCCCTACTACCATTTCTATAATTATTCCCTTGTGCCGATATATTCATGAGTTCCTCCTCTAATTTGCTCAAATACAGCTCAATCGCAACATCTTTATGCCGTGGGTTGAATTTACTCTGGGGTCTAAAAGCTGGATATTCAGAGAAACTCTCTGATTCCCTAAAATGCCATTTTAAGCGAAGACGCCTACCAAAGCTTTCTAAATCAACTTTAATCTGCGAGTAATCCAGCTCCTTAGGTGTCATGACAAATTTTAAGCCTTTTGATAAAACCGAAATTTCTGATTCACTAAGGGCCCTTTTGGATAAATTGATAACCTTATCATTTAAAAACTGCCCCTCAATTCTACCATTGGTATCTACCTTTCACTGATAATGATGATAATAATAATAATAATAATAATAATAACAATAATAATAATAATAATAATAATAATAATAATAATAATAATAATAATAATAATAATAATAATAATAGAAATAATGATAATAATAAGTCCTGGGTATGACTTCAAACTGCATCCGGTTGTGGAGTTTCGACGTGGGATAATGAGGTTACCCTTTGCCACAACTACCTCCAGGTCACCCTTGAGCAAGGTGTAGTACCTGTCAGCTCTCCCCGAGACCTCGAAATACCGGGTTGGCGTCCGACGGGGGCTTGTCTGTCTCATGGGTAGGGGGGACTCTTCAGCCTTGGTTTGCAACCCCCCTAGTGATGGTGTCACAAAGTAATACCGGTGGTAGTGTCATCTTATCACCACTATATCCTCATTATGAGTGTAATGTCAAATAATGGATTATACAACAACGGCGTTAATGAGGCTGGAACTTTCAGTGAAGGTCTCTCGCCCGGCAGGTGTCCTGTGGCACAGCAGCGCAGGCCCGGTCGTCAACCTATGACTGCTACTAAGATGACTAGGAACAAAGAAACAAACAGAGCTGTAATGGAATGTTATTTACAGAGTGAGCCAGAACGAAGAGGTTACAGGAAACGGATGCTTGAAATTTGGAATGGAAAAGGTATGGTTGAGGTGTCAGAGCAAAGATTGGCCGACCAAGTGAGACAAATTTTGAAAAAAGGATGACAGATATTGAAATCGAGTCGATCAAAAGAAGAGTGCAAAATGGGGGAAGGGAGAATCCTGAGGAGATTAATGAAAATCAAAACGATGCTGAGGTGGAGAGGAATCTGGAATCAAATCAATTGAATGAAGATAGAATTCCCATTGAAGACCTCGAGTTTACCGATGAAGAGCTAGAAATAGCTACAAGACTACAAGATGTGATAAATGACGTTGAAAGAAAGAGGATACCGAGTCTGAAGAGGGTACAGAGACAAAAATTAATGGCAGAAGTAAAGAAGATGGATAATCTCTTAAACAAACTTCAGTCTCAGAATATATCATACACCAATAAATTGATATATGCTGCTGCGATAGTTGTCACTGAGAGGTTAGGTGTAAAGCTTGATAGACAGAAGAGTTGGAAGGAACCAATGTGGAAAAGAAGAATGGATGGCCAAATTAAGCAGTTGCGTAAAGATCTGGCACGTGTAGAACATCTGCTTGAGGGGAAAAAACTGAAAGCAAAGCATAAAGAGGCATTACAGAGAAAATACTGGCTAAAGCAAAAAGGATCTAAGAGATTTGCAGAGGAAATAAAACAACGGTTGATATCAAAGACAAGTATAATGAAAAGATATCAGTCCAGGATCAAACAACTTCGCCAAAACAGGCTTTTTCACACAGATCAGAGCCGACTCTTTGAAGAACTCGACGGGAAAGAGAGGTCCGACTTGAAACCTGACGGTGAACAGACGAAAAAATTTTGGAGCGAGATCTGGAGTAAACCATCGCAACACAATAGAAACGCTGAGTGGCTGAACAATTTAAAAGAGGAGATATCTGTAGAAAAGCAAGAACCGGTGAAGGTCCCGATAGATAAAGTAAGAAAAGTGTCGAAAAGAATGCCTAACTGGAAAGCACCGGAACCCGACCTGGTGCAAGGTTTCTGCTTAAGAAATCTAACAAGTATGCATGATAGACTGACAGAACAGTTGGAGGCTTGCCTTAGCAGTGGAAATGTGCCTACCTGGATGACAAAGGTGCGCACTGTGCTCATCATCAAGGATTTAAAAAAGGGTAACAATGCGAACAATTACCGACCTATTACTTGCTTGCCAATGATATGGAAGTTACTGACAGGGGTGATTGCAGAAGAAATGAATTGATTTCTAGAACATATGGGGTTGTTACCAGAAGAACAGAAGGGCTGTAGGAAGGGTGCGAGAGGAACAAAAGATCTCCTATTCATAGATAAAATGATCCTCAGAGAGGCAAAGAACCGAAAGAAAAACCTAGCAATAACCTGGATAGATTATAAAAAGGCCTTCGACATGGTACCACACTCCTGGATTTTAGAATGTCTGGATTTGTTTGGAATAGCAGAGAACATCAAGCGGCTGCTGATGACAAGTATGAAGAGTTGGAAGACAGAGTTAACGTCATGTGGAGAGGTATTAGCAGAAGTTAGGATAAGAAGAGGCATTTTTCAAGGAGATTCGCTCTCCCCATTGTTATTTGTAATGTCCCTCATACCTTTGACAATGGTGCTAAGAAAGGCAAATGCAGGTTATCAGTTCACTGGCGGAGAGAAGATCAATAATCTTTTATATATGGACGATCTGAAGCTATATGCTAAGAACGAACAACAACTAGATTCACTGGTACAAACAGTCAGAACATTTAGTGAAGACATTGGTATGCAATTTGGGATAGACAAGTGTGCATTAATAATACTCAAAAGAGGAAAGAGGACGGTTTGCGAAGGAATAAGCCTTCCAGATAATCTTGTTATCAAATCATTAAAAGAAGATGGGGGTTACAAATATCTAGGAATCTTGGAAGCAGATCAAATAATGTACAAAGAAATGAAAGATAGTGTACGCAAGGAGTACTACAGGCGAGTTCGAAAGGTATTCCAGTCAAATTTGAACGGAGAAAATTCTATCAAGTCAGTGAATACTTGGGCTGTGTCTTTGTTGAGATATTCAGCAGCATTCATCGATTGGACTAGAAACGAACTGAAAGAGATGGACCGACAGACCCGTAAGATTATGAATATGAACGGGGCACTACATCCTAGGGATAGCGTTGCAAGACTTTATATATCGAGGAAGGAAGGAGGTAGAGGCCTTATGTCAGTGGAAGATTGTGTAGATATTGCAGCACTTGGTCTAGAAAAATACATAAATGAAAGCACCGAGAGAATAATAAGTGCAACAAAAAGAAATGATGGAAAGGAAATAGAAAGTGTTACAAGCTACAAAGCAAGACGTAAGCAAGAAAGAACAACTGAACTGAAAGAAAAGCCACTACACGGTCAACACTTTAAAGAGACAGAAGGAACAGGAAACAAAGAATCATGGACATGGCTTGAGAAAGGTCAACTGAAAAAAGAAACAGAAGGATTAATCATGGCAGCTCAAACGCAATCTTTGAGAACAAATTTGATCAAAACAAAGATTGATAAGAGCCAAACTGATTCTGCATCTCGAATGTGTAAGCAGAAAGACGAAACAATTAGCCACATAGTGAGTGAATGTACCAAGTTGGCCATGAAAGAATATAAGCGAAGACATGACTGTGTGGCAAGAGCTTTGCACTGGGACCTGTTAAGACAAAATGGCTTTCATCATTCAGATAAATGGTATCAGCATGAACCAGAAGCAGTTGTTGAGGATGATCATCACAAGATTTTATGGGATTTTACCATACAAACAGATCGTGAAATTACAGCCAGAAGACCTGATATAGTTGCGATTAACAAAGATACAAAGAGCTGTCACATAATTGATGTAGCAATACCAGGAGATGCAAGGATTGTAAAAAAGCAAGAGGAGAAGATAGACAAATATCAGGATCTAGCCAGAGAAATCCGCTCATTATGGAAAGTTAAGGCCAAAGTTATACCAATCGTTATAGGAGCACTCGGAACCATACCAAAAGGCTTGAATGGATACCTAAAAGAGATTGGAGTTACAACAAGAGTAGAACTGTTGCAAAAATCAGCACTGTTGGGAACTGCCAGGACACTTAGAATGGTTCTTGAAACCTAAGGAACTTGTTGGACCCGGTTTCAAGGCGTATTCCGGTTAGATTAATTTGAGACTATCACTAACCGTGGACATCAGCCATAATAATGATAATAATAATAATAATAATAATAATAATGATAATAATAATAATGATAATAATAATAATAATAATAATAATAATAATAATAATGTGGTGATAAAAGTTATGAGCACGTCGTAGATAGTGAGAAAAAGGTTTTGGAGAATGAAGATGTTAAGGTTTTGTGGAATTTTCCAATTCAAACCGACAAGAAATTGGATCATAACAGGCCAGATATCACAATGATTGACAAGAGAAACAAAGTGTGTTGGCTAATTGATGTCGCATGTCCATTTGACACAAGAATAGACAAGAAAGAAAATGAAAAGATAGAAGCGTATACAGAGCTGAAATATGAAGTTCTGAAAATATGGCGGACGGAAGTGCAGAAAGTCTTCATAGTCCCAATCATCATTGTAGCACTGGGATCAGTCACAAAAAAGCTTAGAACGAACTCAGAAATGATCAATTTTGTCAAAGGAGTGGAGCCATTGCAGAAAGCTTGTTTACTGGGAACAGCTAGAATTATCAGAAAAGTGTTGGACTTTGGAAGCTAAAGAGACAAATGACTTGCTATCTAAAGCTGCGGCAAGTGGCCTGATAGCAAGATAAACCCAGTTGAATTGTATGAACAGTCAAATTGCAAATAATAATAATTATAATAATAATAACAGTCAAATTGCAAATAATAATAATAATAAAACCAAGTTTCGGCAGAGATTTAATGTTTACAAATCTTATTTTAGGTCATACGCACGCAGACGTGACCAGGGTACACTGGACAGGGGCAAAATAATTCCGCAGGCGAACTTTTTTAGCCATTTTTTCGAAGCGGGTCACAACGGGAAATTTGATGTTACTATAAAAATCATCGATGGGGCAGAAAACGTATTTTCACTGCGTCGAAAGGAATTGTTTTGGCAATATAGGTTGGGAACATTTTTGCCAAGGGGACTTAATGAACGGGCTGCAGATGTGGAGTTGGACATGTTTGCGTGCGGGATGGCCTAATTCCTGCTGTTGCATTTGTATCCGGTGGATGTGCGTGGTGGGCGTGGTTTTGCGGTTTTCTTCTGTAGCTTCGTGTGCGTATACACGTGGTGTTAGGGTGGAATCCCCTATCAGGCCATTCCTTACTCAGCAAATAGCGAGTTATGGAAAGGTTATGGGGAGGACCGTGGGGCTTTTCCCACTCATTCTTGTTTGCCTCCTCGGTGTGTCCAGACTTCTCCTAGGGGATTTTGATGAAGGTATTTTCGGTTCAAAGGGTGGGTTTTTGGGTCTCGTGGGGGTTCGGTCAGTTATTGGTTTACCAACTGGGATTATTTATTCTTTAAAACTTTATACTTTAAATTCCTGTTTGGGCTTTTACTTTTATGTAAATCAGGGTGGTTTTTTTGGGTCTCTCAGGGGTTTGGTCGGTTATTGGTTTACCCATTTAGGTTTTTTACTATCAGAACCTTTAACTTTTTATTCCCGTTTGGGCTTTTATTTCTATGTAAGTCAGGCTTGGAAGGGTGGGTTTTTTGGTCTCTCAGGGGTTCGGTAGGTTATTGGTTTACCCACTGGGATTTTTTACTTTCAAAACTTTTACTTTAAAATTCCCGTTTGGGCTTTTATTTCCATGTTAGTTAGGATTGGAAGGGTGGGTTTTTGGGTCTCTCCGGGGTTCGGTAGGTTATTGGTTTACCCACTGGGATTATTTACTTTCAAAACTTTCACTTTTAAAATTCCCGTTTGGGCTTTTATTTCTATGGGAGTTGGGCGTTCTTGTCAGGCTTGGTATAGATTTAATTGTTTGGCTCTTCTTTATTGTATCTTAATTTAGGTTGTTTATCTTAGGTTATAAATGCTCGGTTGCTTGTTTGCAAAGTTAGGCTGATGAAGATTTTTAATCGAAACGCCAAATCTTAACAGTGTGTGTTTTTATTAATAATAATAATAATAATAATAATAATAATAATAATAATAATAATAATAATAATAACAACAATAATAGTCGCAGATAGTAGCAGATAATAGCCACGACTTGATGTGAAAGTCGATGAGATCTTGGACCGTCGAATTGACATCAGGAGGAGAAATGCTTGGTGAGGTTAAGATAAAGAGAAGTATCTTTCAAGGAGATAGTCTCTCGCCAATTCTTTTTGTTTTGGCTATGATTCCATTATCAATTGTCCTGAACAATATGAAGGCTGGTTATACGTTAGGCCGAAACAGGGGAAAACTAAAGCATCTCCTGTTTATGGACGACTTAAAACTATATGGAAAGAGCTTGAGAGAATTAGACTCACTAGTTGAAACAACCCGGATATACAGTAAGGACATTGGTATGGAATTTGGAATCTCCAAATGTGCAATGTTAGAAATGAAACGCAGTAAAGTAGTGGACAGTAATGAAATAGAATTACCTTCGGGAGAGACAATTAAGGCACTAGAGAGCAATGATGGGTACAAATACTTAGGTATAATACAATGCAATGCAACAAAGAATACGGAAATGAAAGAAATGTTGTCAAAGGAATATTTTAGACGCATCAGGAAGATTTTAAAGTCGAGTCTTAATGCAGGGAATACGATCAAAGCGATAAATTCCAGGGCAGTTTCTATAATTAGATATGGGGCTGGAATCGTAGACTGGCGAAAAGCAGAATTACAACAAATGGATAGAAAAACCCGTAAATTGCTAACAATGTATAGAAGCATGCACCCCCGAGGAGATGTAGACCGGACCTATTTGAAAAGCAAGAAAGGTGGACGAGGTTTAATAAGTGTTGAAGAATGTGTGATGCTTGAGAAGACGAGCCTGGGTTTTTACATCAATGGAAAGGAAGAGCTGTTACTACAAGAGGTGGTGAAAGAAGATATTATGTCTGAAAATGAGAATCCCAAAACTGTGAAGGAAAGACTACGAAGAACACGAGAAGAGAGATATTACAGCAAGCCACTCCACTCAGCTTTTTAAAGGGAAACACAAGAAGTAAGGGACGAGGCCAACAGTTGGCTATGGGTTCAGAAAGGGTATTTGAAGAAGGAAACAGAAGGACTGATCATGGCTGCACAGGATCAAGCAATTAGGACGAATTGGATAGGACACAACATTGACAAAGAAGACATTTCGCCGTCCTGTAGGTTATGTGGGGAAAGAGATGAGACTGTCAGCCATATAGTATCAGAATGTAAAGAGTTGGCTCAGAACGATTATAAAAAAGCAAGGCATGACAAAGTTGCTGCTATCTTGCACTGGCAGATGTGCCAGAAATATGGATTTCCCACCGCTGCAAAGAGCTACGAACATTTCGTAGATAAAGAAATGTCTGTCTTAGAAAATGAAAAGGTCAAACTATTATGGGACTGTTCCATTCAAACAGAAATAAAAATTGACCATAACAAACCTGACATAGTTCTGCTGGATAAGAAAGAAAAAACATGTTACGTTATTGATGTGGCATGCCCTTTCGATACAAGAGTTGAAAAGAAGGAGAAAGAAAAGTTTGAGCATTATACAGATCTGAAGTATGAACTTCTCAAAGTTTGGAACACGGAAGTAACAAAAGTATACATAATACCAATTGTCATTGGTGCTTTAGGAATAGTCACCAAGAATGCTGCAAAATATCTTGAAAAGATTAATTTCAAACCAGGATTAGATCCTCTGCAGAAAGCTTGTTTGTTGGGTACTGCAAGAATAGTTAGAAAAGTTTTGGACTACAACAGATAGGACGAAATAGAACACTAGAAGAAAAGAAATGACAGTTTAGCAAGAAAGACTAAAGATCTATTATCTCAAGCCACGAGAGGTGGCCTGATCATACTGGTATATCATCAAGACCATGAGAAGAGTTGAATAATAATGATAATAATAAAAATAATAATAATAATAATAATAATAATAATAATAATGATAATAATGATAATAATAATAATAATAATAATAATAAGAATTACTGAAGAAGATTTACCTTAGACACTGAAGAAGATTTTAATCGAAACGTATGTCGGCAACAGTTGTGTTTTTATATTTTTTTCTGTTTGTTCAAGAGGATGGTTTAGTTTATAATAATAATAATAATAATAATAATAATAATAATAATAATAATAATAATAATAATAATAATAATAATAGTAATAATAATAATAATAATAATAATAATAATAATAATAATAATAATAATGATAATAATGATAATAATGTTTGGTGTGGCAGGAAATATGCAAATATTTTTGAATAAAAGTATGGACTATTGGCAGACAGATTTGAGATCAGGTGGAAAAAACTTGGGTAATGTGAAGGTAAAAAGAAGAATCTTTCAGGGAGACAGTTTGTCACCTTTACTCTTTGTGCTGATATTGATTCCCTTAACAATGATATTGAGACATGTTAAGGCGGGGTATGATTTAGGGAAACAGCAAGGGAAGATAAATCATTTATTGTTTATGGACGATTTGAAACTTTTTGGTAAAACAGGGGGACAACTAGAAACACTGATAAACTTTGTGAGGGTATTTAGCTCTGACATCAATATGGAATTTGGGATAGAAAAATGTGACATACTGGTGATGAAGAAAGGCAAATATGCAAAGAGCGACGGTATCAAGCTTCCAAATGAGAAAGAAATCCAGGAGATCGATTTAGAGAAAGGTTACAAGTACTTGGGAGTACTAGAGGCTGATGTAATCAAAGATAAAGATATGAAGGAAAAGATTGAGAAAAAGTATGTGAGGCGTGTGAGGAAGATATTAAAGTCCAAGCTAAATGGAATGAATAGTATCTCAGCCATAAACTCCAGGGCAGTCTCTGTTGTGAGATATGGGGCTGGCATTATAAAGTGGACGAAGGAAGAACTTGAAAAGTTGGACAGAAAGACGCGTAAATTGTTAACGATCCACCGAGCTTTCCATTGCCGAGGAGATGTCGACAGACTATATGTTAAGAGAAGCAAAGGTGGTAGAGGATTGATTAGCGTGGAAGATTGCGTGAATACAGAGATCAATAGTTTGAGGAAACATGTAGCAGAAAGTGATGAATATCTGTTGGTTGCAGTGAAGAATGAACAATTACTAGGTGAGGGTAAAGAAAAGGCAACGATTCAGTTAGAAAGGCAGGAAAGATATAGAAATATAAGCTTACATGGCAGATTTTTTAAAGCTACAGATGACGTTAGGGATGAGAAAGCGTGGGAATGGTTGAGGAAAAGCGGCATAAAGAAAGAGACTGAAGGTTTGTTAATGGCAGCGCAAGAACAGGCGATCAGAACGAAGTACATCAGGAAAGTCATAGACAAAGAGGACATTGATCCAAAGTGCAGGATGTGTGGTGAGCGGGATGAAACTGTGGCTCATATTTTAGCAGAGTGCAAGATGTTGGCACAGTGTCAGTATAAGAACTGGAGACATGATAAAGTGGCACAGGCTCTACATTGGGAAATTTGTAAGAAGTATGGGCTACCAGCAAGTGAGAAATGGTATGATCACCGCATTGAAACTGTTATGGAAAACGAGGAAGTCACAGTCATGTGGGATATGAAAATCCAGACAGACAAAGAGATTGAACACTGTAGACCTGACATAGTCATTCGATGTAATAAAAGCAGGAAATGTTACATTGTGGACGTCGCTTGCCCATTTGATACGAGGGTACAAGATAAGGAGAGGGAAAAGGTTGAAAAATATCAAGATTTAAAACGGGAATTGAAGAGAATTGGCAAAGTCAAGAAATAGTCACAATTCCAATCATCATAGGAACGCTAGGCACAGTAAGCAAAAACTTCGAACACTGGTTAAGGAAGTTGGACATCATGGTGAATTTCAGCACATTACAGAAAGCTTGTTTATTGGGATCAGCAAGAGTCATTAGAAAGGTTCTGGATACCTAAGGCCGTGGGAGAAGGCTCGGTAATCAGTAGATTCAACCAACAAAAACATCACATGCCGTGATAACTTCAGACATAATAATAATAATAATAATAATAATAATAATAATAATAATAATAATAATAATAATAATAATAATAATAATAATAATAATAATAATAATAATAATAATAATAATAATTCCAGCATGGATGACGTATGGAGACGTTCCAGCATGGATGACGTATGGAAGAACGGTATTATGTGTGAAGGACAGAAGTAAGGGAAATGCTGCGAGTAACTTCAGACCTATTTCATGCTTACCACTAATGTGGAAATTGCTAACGGGTATGCTGTCCGAGCAGCTGTACAAGCATGTAGATACTAATGATATGTTACCATCAGAACAGAAAGGCTGTCGTAAAGAGACACGCGGAACGAAGGATCAACTACTCATTGATAGAATGGTACTTAAGAACTGTAAAAGAAGACACACCAACCTAGCTATGGCGTACGTGGATTATAAAAAGGCGTATGACATGATACCACACTCGTGGATACTAAAGAGTCTACAACTGGTTGGGGCAGCTGATAACATTGTGAACGTCCTTGAAAAGAGTATGACGAAATGGAAGGTACAGTTGAACGCAGGAGATAAAGTATTAGGGGATGTCAACGTCAAACGTGGAATATTCCAAGGAGATAGCCTTTCGCCACTCCTATTTGTTATCTGTCTCATACCAATGTCACTAATTTTGAGAAACATGAAAGCTGGATATAGTTTGGGAAAGAATCAGCCAAAATTAAATCACCTTCTATATATGGATGACTTAAAGCTATTTGGACAGAGTGAAAGAGACATAGAATCACTTGTAAATACAGTGCATAGATTTAGTTATGACATTGGCATGCGATTCGGTATAGAAAAGTGCGGTGTAATCATCATGAAGCGTGGAAAGATGGTAACTTGTGATGGAATTGAACTACCGGATGGAGAGAAGATGAAAGGCGTCAGCGAAGAAGGTTACAAGTACTTGCGTATAGTAGAACTAGATGGGATAAAGGAGAAAGAAATGAAAGAGAGATTCACGAAGGAATACAAGCGAAGGATTAAACTTATATTGAAGTCAAACTTGAACAGCAGGAATGCCATTTCAGCAATGAATATTTGGGCAGTAGCTGTGATAAGATATGGGGCTGGGATAGTGAAGTGGACGAAAGCGGAACTGGAGAAACTAGACAGACAGACACGGAAAATTATGACGATGAATGGAGCATTACATCCAAAAAGTGACGTCGATAGATTGTACGTTGCAAGACAGAGAGGTGGAGGGGATTGCAAAGTGTATTAGAAACCATCCAGTCAGAGGAAAATAGCCTTAGATGGTATGTTAAAAACAGCCAAGAGCATTTATTAAAAGCAGTGCATAAACAACAGGAAATGAATACTGACATCATTAAGCCATCAGAGTATAAAGATCAAAGAAAAAAAGAAAGAGAAGTCAAGTGGCATGAAAAAGTAATGCATGGTCAGTTTTTCAGAGATACGGATGGGATAGTAGACAGGAAGAAATCATGGTTGTGGCTAAAAAATGGAGACTTGAAGAAAGGAACAGAAGCACTAATTATGGCAGCACAAGAACAAGCAATACGTACGAATTACGTTAAACATCATATCGACAAATCAAGAGATTCGCCGAGTTGCAGAATGTGTGGTGAGAAGGGGGAAACTGTGAGCCATATCATATGTGAATGTAGCAAATTAGCCCAGAAGGAATATAAGCGACGCCACGACAACGTAGCACGGATAGTTCACTGGGAGATTTGCAAGAAGTATGACCTACCCAGGGCTGAACAGTGGTACAATCATAAGCCAGAAGGCGTTACTGAAAATGAAAGCATTAAGGTACTGTGGGACTTTAACATAAACACAGATTACGAAATTGAGCATAGGCGACCAGACATTGTTGTCGTGCTGAAACCAGAAAAAGAGTGCTTAATCATTGACATAGCTGTACCAGGAGATACAAGGATAAAACAGAAGGAACAAGAGAAAATTGAAAAGTATCAAGATCTAAAAAGAGAAATTGCAAGATTATGGTGCCTTCGAAAAGTAACTGTCATTCCAGTTGTAGTTGGTGCATTGGGATGTGTCACAAAAGAAGCAGAGCAATACATTGAGAAGATAGGAATCAAGATCAGGACTGAAGTGATACAGAAAACGGCATTGTTAGGAACTGCAAGAACATTGAGAAAGGTTCTCGAAACCTGAGGCTAGTTGTTCTAGCTTGCTTTCGGGACGAACTTACCAGGAACTTTTTTCTGTGATAAAAAGAAATAATGGAAACTTTCATTCATATATCCTAAAATACATACAAAGTAGAATAATAAGTATAACTAAGCTATGTAGTAAACTCTCCATTACAGGGCATTAACTACATACTCACACAGGCTAATAAAAAGTGATAAAAGTTCTAAAAATTATTGTTCAAAAGGATAAAAGTTCGGGTTTGGTCCATTCTTTATTTCTGCGACAAAAAATGAAATAGGAAGTACGAATACAAACGTTAATAATGCTTTTAGTTAGATATTGAATTTCTGTCTTTGGAATCTTTAGTTTTGTCATAATGTCGAGAAACTTCTTGCTGTCTTTCTCAATAAAACCGCAGGCACCCATTGAAATGTTGGCATACACAACATCGTCATATGATTTCTTTAATCTGTCAACTAGAGCCTTGTATTTTTCACGTTTCCTTGTGCTATTAACCTCCATATTAGTTTCAAAACCTATTGTAAGCTCTAATAGCATAACGGCTTTCTGTTGGACTATGACAATATCGGGCCTCTCTTGCTCACCAGTTATGACACACGGAGAAGCAAAACTCGGTAAGTCCACAAACAAATTACTGCAGAATCTTGTCAGCGAGTTTGCTATCACTTGAAGTACTGAGTCATGCCTCCAAGTATAACGACCATCAGCAAGAGAGACATTACAACCAGCAACAACATGACCGAGTGTTTGGACTTGATGACAAAGAACGCACAGTTTATTTCCAGAGTAACCCCAAATGTGCATGTTGCTCATATTTGAAAGCGTGTTATTCAAATACCTTATGGTAAAATTAAATATATTCTTTGGCATGTATTTCTGTACCGTACACCAAATGGATTTTGTGCTTGTCAAAGTCAAATCCCATGCGTGGCGTGCTACCAGTCCCTGGGTGGTAAGATCTTTCTTGACTTTCTCCGACATATTCTGCCTTATTGATTTAAGGACATTTCTTGTTGAATTGAATGAATCGTATTGCTTACTTTTGTCATTGGAGAGATGATACAATTGGTTTATGTCTTGGTTTTCTGAGTTTTTAAGGCATTGTCTCACTACAACTTGACACTGCTTGAATTTTGTACTGATGTCATGTATATCCAAGCCAAATTGGCTTTTTGAAAGCATAATTATAGATAATGTCCCGGAGGCGGGAATTTCCAGCCATCGTCGGAGATAAGTATGGGCGAGACTATCTAATTGATTTACGACCCACGTCTGTTCTATATCAGCAATCGTCAGGTGCCACGATATTTTACTCATGAAGTAGCGCGAATACAGTAAGATTTTGTTCTTAGAATGTAATGGCAAACTGTCTATTTTGTTCATAATCTCAGAAGACATTTCTAATAATAGTTCTTTGTGCTTTTGGTTGTCCATTTCAAAGTTGAACCAACGTCCAAGATATTGGAAACTATCACCTAATTCAACAGATTTTATGACCTCCCCATTGATGAACAGCTTTGATTTGAACTGAACTGACTTAGATCCCCGTTTGCAAATTCCGAAAGAGGAACATTTGTCTGTTCTGATAATCATATTGGACCATCTGCACCACCTCGTAAATACATTCAAAAGGATTTGGTTTTCGTATTCGTTTGACGTAACGGCTACCGCATCGTCAGCGAACTGGAACCAGTTAATTGGCTTAAGAATCTTGTGATAGACATAGTTCATCTGCTTGAATTCATCACTCTTGGTTAAGGTTTGGATGAACGTATTAAATACCATGTTGAAAAGAAGAGGGCTCAGGCAATCTCCTTGGAGTACACCTTTTTCAAACTTAATCTCTGGAGTAATAAAATGCCCAGTAGCAATAGATGTCGTAAAACCATTATATAAACCATTAATAACTTCTATGACGTGCTGTGGTACATGATGGTAACCAAGCGTTTTGGTAATTAGACGGTGATCTACCTCGCTGAATGCGTTTTTCAGATCGAGCAAAGTAACTACGATTGACTTTTGATTTTTCTTTGCATGTCTTAGAAGGTACGCCAGCTGGGAAGTATGCTCTATAGTTCCAGAGACTTTTGGCGTGAACCCTTTTTGAACACGGCATTCTATAAAGCCATTGTCCTTGAGAAACTGAAACGTTCTGTTGCGGATGAAGGAAGTGTACACCTTTAAGAAAACACATTGCAACGTTATGGGCCTAAAATTTTGAGGATCGTCAGCAGAACCCTTTTTGTGTATTAAAATTGTAATTGCCTTTTTCCATTCCTCAGGAGTTACTTTGTTTGACCAGGCCGTTTTAATGATTTCTAAGAGATAGGTTCTTAAATATGGACAGCGCTTTAATGTTATAATTGAAATCTGATCCAGAGGACATGGGGCACTCGCCGTTTTCATTTTGTAGATAATATTGTTTATTTCCTTGTAAGTTGGGGCTTGGATATTGAATACTTTCTTCGGGTTCATCGTAACTTGGCATCCAGTTTGGTTTCTCAAAGGTGCAAACTGACCTAGTTTTTTGAAACAGTGTTTTGAAATACGTGAAGCACGTTTCTTTGGAAAAGGTTGGCAACATTTCAGATGCTCTTTTGATTTGCCTTTTAACGTATTGCCAAAAGTTCTTTTCGATTTCATGATCATGGTCAATGGAAAGAGACTTGTGCCCTGCACTGTGATCACCTGTTATTTTACTCCTCAGTAATTTACTCACGTACCGAATTTCCCTATGATTTTCGGTTTCATTTGATCTCTTGAGGCTTTTCAGGATTGATTTTAACTTGTTTTTGCTAAATTTTCGATATTTTTCTTCCCATTCATTAGCACTGTCACCTGTGTTTACTTTTCCGCAATGAGTTTCAAAATAGTCGTAAATTACCCCCGAAAGTCTTTTGCAAGCTGCATTTAGATCATTAGAAATGTCACAGGTTGGCAGGTTTGCGTGAAAGAAAGCGTTTGCTGTTCCCCATTGTGACTCAGATCTCGGAAGTTTAATCCCTGATTTTACTTTTGTGTCCCCAAGGTCGCTGATTTGTTCATTGTCATTGCAAACATCATCTTGCAAGCCCAAAGACGCATCTATTTCCTGAGCAATATCCATCAAAACATCTTTATTCAAACCAATTATTGCACGGCACGATCGCTGGTGTCTCTTGAGACCGCCATGAGTCTTCACTTCTTTTCCACATACGCATCTTATTGTTCCACTGTTAATGGGAGAACAATCGGCTAGATCTGCCTGCTCAAGAGTTAAATTTGAAGTGTTGCTATTGGAAACCGATTCGTTCCGTTGACTGCGCCCCTTGCATCGCCATGCATGTCTTCCAAGAACTTTAAACTCCTTGTCGCAAAACTGGCAAGTAATACATATGATAATCCAAATTATAGTGATTCTCTTATCCATTTTTTGTGCAGAATACAATCGTGAAGGCGAACATGAAATAAATAAGACTATAACTTATCTGTGTGAAAGTTTGGACTGCGAAAACCAAGAGTTCAGCACGAGACGTTCTTTCGTCCGACTCGCTCATGAATCAAAAAAAAAAGAAATAATAATAATAATAATAATAATAATAATGATGATGATAATAATAATAATAATAACAATAATAATAACAATGAAGAAATTCTAAACGAATGTTGAACCACTGGCAGGAAAAACCACTTCATGGCCAATACCCTAAACGTACCAAGGAAGCATATGTAGACCAGGAGAAAACGCATCAGTGGCTATGCAGCTCAGGACTGAAAGCAGAAACCGAAGGCTTTCTATTAGCGGCACAAGATCAATGTTTGCTCACAAGAAACTACCAGGCTAATATCCTACACAATGGAGTAGACCCCAAATGTAGACTCTGCGATGAGAATATTGAGACCATCGATCACATTATTTCTGGATGCTCTAAACTTGCTGCAACTGAGTACGTAACTAGACATGACAGAATAGGCCAGTATTTGCATTGGAACATTTGTTGTCATTACGAAATCCCGCACCCTACGAACTGGTATGAACATCACCCACAGCCAGTTTACGGAAGGAGATAATGTCACCATTCTCTGGGATTTTACAATCCATACAGACAGGCAGATTAATGCGAATAGACCTGATATTGTTATCAAAGATCTGAAACAAAAAACCTGCTTCCTGATAGATATGTCTGTGCCAGCTGATCGAAACATCTCGGTGAAAGAATACGAAAAGTTAGCAAAGTACAAGGACTTAGAAGTAGAGATAAGCAGGATGTGGCACCTAAGAACAATCACATTGCCAATAGTAGTTGGAGCATTAGGAATGTTAAAGAAAGGATCCAGTGACTTTATTGATCAAATCCCGGGAAACTCGAACATCTGTGAAGTTCAAAAAATTGCACTAACATCGACAGCTCATCTCTTGAGGAAATTCCTTTCAATGTAGTTATCGATTTGCGGAACCATCAAAAGATTATGACACTTGGTCAACTTTCCAGAAGGACTCTCAGGACATAGTTGCTAGCCTTAAGTCTCTGGTAGTGACTCGGCTAGTAACTAAACGTTACCTGAAATTAACGCTAAAAATTCAATTCATAATAATAATGATGATAATGATAATAATAATAATAATAATAATAATAATAATAATAATAATAATAATAATAATAATAACAATAATGATAATAATAATAATAATGATAATAATAATAATAATAATGATAATAATAATAATAATAATAATAATAATAATAATAATAATAATAATAATAATAATAATAATAATAATAATAATAATAATAATAATAATAATAATAATAGAGAGGCGCCGTGCAGAGAGGACGTGTTGGAATCTCGCACGAGAACCTAAAATAATGCTCTCATAATGCGTATTTTAGGAAAAGAGCATGTAATTATATTCTTGATATTTATATATCAATGTATAATTGACGACCTGCAACACTTCCAAAGTCAAATAGGAGTCGCAAAGGCGAAATACAGAATGGAAGCTGGGGAGCAACACCAAAGCAGCCATGCTCGACGCCAAACAAAAACAAACTGGACCGCCAAAATGAATATGGATCTACTCACCTGCAGAGAAAAGGCCAAAAGCACCCATACAAGCGATGACTGCCCACGCAAACCAAATGGAAGAAAGACTGGAGTGATGGAACTCACAAAAATCTTTTGGGAAGAAATCGGTTACGCAGATTTAGGCAAAACAGCACAGAACTTGCGAGACCAAGCAGCACGTATTGAGAAGATGACAACAACAGATCTACAGACAATACAAAATGAGATAATAGAACAAACAGAATGCTCAATACAAGACAATGCTGGATTGAATAATGTAGAAATTGAACAAAGGAGTACTGAAAATCCAGCCTTTACACCGGATGAGGAGCTAGACAGTCATTTCAGAGAAATACAAGAAAAAATCAAACAAAAGTATCTTGAAGTAAAAACAATCCCCGGGGACTGGAGTAGACGTGATCTAAACACATATGTAAAATAGAAGCCAACAAGTAAAGAATTGAGTGACCTGCAAGGAATTCTTATGGGATTGGAAATGCATCGCCCAATGGAAGAACCAACGAAATACCTGTGGGATGTGAACTGTGCAATTTATGCAACGATTTGTGGATGGAAGTTAGCAGCGGGCGATCATAAAGGTGGGAATAACAACAGCAACAACCAGGGAAAGCAAAGGGGCTTCCCAGCCTGGGAAAAGCGAATGAATGAGAAAATGAACAAAATTAGGGGCAATATCTCGCAGATTACTGAGGAAATACAGAGAATAAGGAATAATAAGAAACTTACGAGGAACATGAGAAGAAATAGGAGGTGGATGAAAAGAGAACTGAAGGGTAGAATAACCCTAAATGGGTTACTGGAAATGAAGGAACACTACATTAGTGTGGTAAAATCAATGAAATACAATAAGGAAAAGAAGAAAGGTCAGATCGAGCGAAACAAAATTAACCGGCTGTTTGACACAGACCAAAGGAAAGTATACAACACGTTCAGAGAAATCCTGAAGAACGATAAATCGGATGATGTGAGTTTCAAGACAAGAAGCGACAAAACTGGAAGCCAAACAACACTTACAAAAGAAGATTTTGAAGGCTTCTGGCCTAAAATTTGGAGCGAAGAACCGAAGGTAAATCTGGAAGCAAAATGGATCAAAGACGTTGAGCAAGCCATTAGCCAGTCAACAGCAATCGAGGTTGATGAAATCGTAAATATCACAAAGGAGAAAGTCACCAATATGCTTAAAACGAAAAAAAAACTGGTCATCACCTGGGAAAGATAAAATAGTGAATTACTGGCTCAAAGCGTTTACAACTACACATGAAGGTATGTCTGTAGCAGTCACGGAACTGATAAACAAGCAGACACCTATTCCCACATGGCTACTTGAAGGAAAGTGTGGGCTACACCCAAAAAAGCCCCAACCAAAAACACCTGACCATCGTCCCATCACCTGCTTAAATACAATGTACAAGTCAATCACTTCACTAGTAGGCGAATATCTACCATCAAGGACGCTACGGATGGATCAAAGAGGAGGTAGACCAGGAGTAATGGGGTGCACTGACAACATGTTAATTGACAAGATGATCCTAGAAGATGCAAAAATTAACAAAAAGAACTTACCAATGGTTTGGACTGATGTAAGAAAAGCATTTGATTCCGTGACACATGCTTGGATCCTTAGAGTGTTAGCAATGAATAAAACAAACAAGCGAATCATAAAGTTTGTAGAAAACATAATGAAAGGCTGGAAAATTTCAATAACAGTTGATACAGTAAATGGAAAGGAACAATTGGACCCAATAAATGTCAAGAGAGGTATATTGCAAGGAGACAGCTTTGTGTTCAAGCTATTCATACTATGTCTTGACCCAATAGCTTGGGCAATTAGAGGCCATGAGGGTTACCAGCTGACGCACGACAGGACAATGAAAATAACACATTTATTGTTCGTTGACGATTTAAAACTCTATGCAAAATCAGAGAACAAAATATCAGTCGTAACAAAGAAAGTTAGGGAAATGTATGAAGATATTGGGATGTCCTGGGGCCTGGAAAAGTGTGCTTCTTTGCATGTAGTCAGAGGGAAAGTATCAAAGAGCGAAGATTTACCAATAGGAGCAAAGGATTCCATCTCAGTCATGGAAGCTAGCGACAAATATAAATTTCTTGGAAAGTATGAAAATTTCGAACAGCTAGACACGTTCACGTTCCAACAAGCAGAAGAAGAGTATCTACGAAGATTGAATGTAATATGGTCATCACCCTTGTCAGTACCAAGAAAACTGACAGCTTGCATCGTCTTTGCTATGCCTACATTGGAATATTTCATGGGGACAAGTGATTGGTTGATAGCAGATATTCAAAATCTTGATAGGAAAACCAGAAAGGTAGTCGAGAAGCATAAAGGAAAACACATCTCAGAATCAATAGCAATGCTCTATTTGCCACGGAAATGTGGTGGGAGGGGCTTCAAGTCTGTGGAGGATACCTTTCAGATCTGAAAAATTAAGTTGGCACATCACATTAACATAAGCAAAGATTCAAGAATGAAGCTGGTACGCTTGTTCCAACATTACAAAAGCAAAAAAAACTTTAAATCAACTTTTGTCCAAGCAACAAAGTACGCAAAAGAAGATTTCAAAGCTGACTTGACCTTTTTAGAGCAAAAGTCTGTATTCAAGTATGAACAGGAAAGAGTAGAGATGAAGGATGACAACTATAAACTAATCCAACGAAGACTAGGAAGTATCCTCCAACGACTATATGAAGAAAGAGTTAGAAACCAACCTTGGCTAGGATTCTACACTGTTTCGATACTAGATAATGATGAAATATCAAGGAACAGTAGAAACATTTTTCAAAGCTGGAGAAACATCCCAGATATAGTTTTATCGACAAATGAATCAATAAAGCAACAGTTTCTACCTACCAAAGCATATTCAAAGTATAAGTTAAAGATGGAAACTGCTAATACAACCTGCAGTCTATGTAAGCAAGCAGAAGAAACAGTCGTTCATTTACTGTGCTCCTGCGCAGCATTAGCACCAACATACTACAAGGCACGGTACGATAGAATGTAAAGACCTGTTTATCATCTAATACGAGCAAAGTTTGAATTTGGTGGAAATAATCGTGGAGTTCCATGGTACAAGCAAGCGTTACCTCTTGCAAGCATCGAAAATGATCATGCTAAGATTATGTGGGACATACCGATGCATTTAGACAAAAGACCAAGCAACAATGCCATTAAGCCTGATATGCTGATAATAGACAAAGAAGGAAAAAAGATCAGTTTGATAGAGGGGACTATACCGGGTGAGCCAGAAAAAAGTTCCCACTTTTGAAAATTCATAACAGCAAGAGTATTTCACAGATTTGAATGATTCCAATTCTAGTTAAAAGCCAAAAGGTTGAAGTATTTTTGTGATTTTTCTCGTTGTCTCACGAGCACTACAAATATAGGTAAATTCAACTTTACAAAAATTTCATGGTTGATTGATTACTGGAAAATGGCCCAAAACATCGATCAATGCATAAATGACTTCTCGCACAAAATAATTAAGGAAATGCAATTTCTCATGGGTGAGAGATATCCTCTAGGCATTAACTTCCTTGGGATTGAAAATCTTTCGCATTTGTTTGAAAATCGATGTCTTATAGCTCTCGAGGGAGGTGAAACGCCCATGGCCTATTGTTCGATTTGAATAGAATCCTTACGATTTGATCAATGTTTTAGGCCCTTTTTTCGTCATTTTGCAACCATAAAATCTTTATAAAGTTAGGTTTACCAATACTTCTAGTGCTGGTAGGACAGTGAGAAAAATCACAAAAATACTTCGATCTTTCGACTTCTAACTAGAATTTGAATGATTCAAATCTGTGGAGTAATCTTGGTGCTATGAATTTTCAAAAGTGGGAACTTTTTTCTGGCTCACCCGGTATGTGCACCTGGATGTATTGCCAAGAGAGAGAAAGAAAAACAGGACAAGTATTCTGAAATGAGAAAGTCACTGGAACGGTTAAATCGTGGATATGAAATAGATCAAATCAATGTTGTGTTCGACTTTCTAGGCTGTTACAGCAAGCAATTGGAGCGTCAAATCAAAAGACTATGTGAAGGAGAGAAGGAGGCAAAATTGGTTATCGAACAATGTCAAAAATGGGTACTCAGCCAAAACTGCGAGATTGTTAAAACTTTTTACGAAAGAAAATAAAACTATGAAAAAATGACATGTCATCTTAGAAAAAAAATTAGTAAATGAAACAATAACAACAAAAATAGTCTGCCTAGGCATTAGCCAGCAGTATAGTGGACTCAAGAAAAGCAACAGAAACAATTTTGACAATAATAATAATGATGATGATAATAATAATAATAATGGAAACTTTTCATGATAAAATCCAACTAATTACATACAGCTTAAAAACAGTAACAGAATCAGACTACTCACTACGGTGTAGGCATAGTCTGCCTGCATTCGCATAGGTGCTTCAAAATAGTTAACAAAATTAAGGTAAGGTTCAACTTAGAAGTTCATTAGATCCACTTCCGTCCACTCTTTCGTTCTCATACAAAAGATATAATAAGACGAACGTATACAAATTTCTGTTAGCTTTGTAGAAATGTACGTTGCTGCTGTGTTGTCAATGTTTAAATCTTTCAGCAATTTGAAGAAATCCTCTGAATGTTTTGAATAGATGCCGATAGTAGTCATCACGAGATTCACAAAACAGATTTTTCGATACGAACGTTTTAGGTCACCATCATTTAAGAGATGTTCGTATTTCTTTGCCTTTCTTGTAGCATTCGCCGCCGTGTTAGATTCGTGGCCTACTGTTAGCTCAATTATAAACAGAGTGTTCATCCTGTCCACAACGAGTAGATCCGGTCATAATGATAATAATAATAATAATAATAATAATAATAATAATAATAATAATAATAATAATAATAATAATAATAATAATAATAATAAGGATCCAGTGACTTTATTGATCAAATCCCGGGATTATCGAACATCTGTGAAGTTCAAAAAATTGCACTAACATCGACAGCCCATCTCTTGAGGAAATTCCTTTCAATGTAGTTGTCGATTTGCGGAACCATCAAAAGATTATGACACTTGGTCAACTTTCCAGAAGGACTGTCATGACATAGTTGCTAGCCTTAAGTCTCTGGTAGTGACTCGGCTAGTAACTAAACATTACCTGAAATCAACGCTAAAAATTCAATTCATAATAATAATAATAATAATAAAAGCGAACTAAACCATCTTTCAAAGCCAAACAGAAAATAAAATATAAAAACAAACACTGTTGGATTACGTAAACGTTTCGATTAAAATCTTCATCAGTAAGAATAATAATAATAATAATAATAAGAAATTCTAAATAATAATAATAATAATAATAATAATAATAATAATAAGAAATTCTAAAACGAATGTTGAACCACTGGCAGGAAAAACCACTTCATGGCCAATACCCTAAACGTACCAAGGAAGCATATGTAGACCAGGAGAAAACGCATCAGTGGCTATGCAGCTCAGGACTGAAAGCAGAAACCGAAGGCTTTCTATTAGCGGCACAAGATCAATGTTTGCTCACAAGAAACTACCAGGCTAATATCCTACACAATGGAGTAGACCCCAAATGTAGACTCTGCGATGAGAATATTGAGACCATCGATCACATTATTTCTGGATGCTCTAAACTTGCTGCAACTGAGTACGTAACTAGACATGACAGAATAGGCCAGTATTTGCATTGGAACATTTGTTGTCATTACGAAATCCTGTTCCCTACGAACTGGTATGAACTTCACCCACAGCCAGTTACGGAAGGAGATAATGTCACCATTCTCTGGGATTTTACAATCCATACAGACAGGCAGATTAATGCGAATAGACCTGATATTGTTATCAAAGATCTGAAACAAAAAACCTGCTTCCTGATAGATATGTCTGTGCCAGCTGATCGAAACATCTCGGTGAAAGAATACGAAAAGTTAGCAAAGTACAAGGACTTAGAAATAGAGATAAGCAGGATGCGGCACCTAAGAACAATCACACTGCCAATAGTAGTTGGAGCATTAGGAACGTCAAAGAAAGGATCCAGTGACTTTATTGATCAAATCCCGGGAAAATCGAACATCTGTGAAGTTCAAAAAATTGCACTAACATCGACAGCTCATCTCTTGAGGAAATTCCTTTCAATGTAGTTATCGATTTGCGGAACCATCAAAAGATTATGACACTTGGTCAACCTTCCAGAAGGACTCTCAGGACATAGTTGCTAGCCTTAAGTCTCTGGTAGTGACTCGGCTAGTAACTAAACGTTACCTGAAATCAACGCTAAAAATTCAATTTATAATAATAATGATGATGATGATAATGATAATAATGATAATAATAATAATAATAGTAATAATAATGATAATAATAATGATAATAATAATAATAATAATAATAATAATAATAATAATAATAATAATAATAAATGAAAACAATTGTTTAAAAACTTCTACGTTTCGATATAAAAGTCTTCGTCAGGAATAACTTCTCAAGAGAGCAACCGAGTATTTATGGATAACGTACAAGTTAAAAACATACAAGCTGCAAGAAAATGAAGGTTTAAAATTGAATTTTACAAGTTTGAGCAAAAGATTACCATGCCTAGTGAGACTAAAACAGTAAGCTTAAGAAAAATGCAATTTTTGCTGCACCTCGAGAGAGCATGATTTTGTTTTTGGCTTATTGTAAACATGTTAGATGAATGTCTCTGGAGAGGCTTGAAACTCCGAGAAGGCAAAAATACAAGATCTAGTAGGAAACCGCGCAGACCTCTCCGATGACCTTTCCACGATTCGCTCCATGGAACAGCATGATAGGGGATTCCACCCTAACACCACGTGTAACAACACACGAAATCAAAGAAGAGGGCTGCAAAGCCACGCCCACCAAATCTTCAGGAAGTAAATGCAATTGCAATAATAATAATAATAATAATAATAATAATAATAATAATAATAATAATAATAATAATAATAATAATAATAGTACCTTTCTCCTTTCCGGAGCAGCTACTGAAAAGTAACACTGGTCAATGTACAGTATTTTTTAAAACACAAAAAAAAACTAGAATTCAATAAAAGAGCAGTACTGAGCCCAAATCTTTTTTAGATCATTGGTTTCTGTTGTTTGCAGGAGTTCTTTTTTTGGAATTTGTTTTTCAAACTTGACACAGGCCCATAGATGCTCAATTGTTTCATATTCTGTTCCACATCTTCTAAGTTTAGTGTTGGGGGTATTTGCCTTCATAATTTACTCTTAGTTCTATCATATTTATTTTTATGGATAGGAGTTTAGGAGCAAGTTTGCTATTTTTCAGATAGTTTTTTAATCCAAACGATGAATTTCTTATCAGACGTAGTTTTGTATTTTGATTAGTTCTGTTTGCAGAGTTCATTTTTTCGATCACCTTTTCATTTACGATCTTCACCCATTCTTTTTCTTTCAGGCTGCTTATTTCTGTTTCTGATAGATGCAATCCAAGCTCATAGGATATGTTACAAATTTCACTTATCATTTTCGTTGTTTTGCTGAACACGAGGCATTTAAAACCCATAGCAAACATGTTGAAGATTACCTTCGATCAATGAATGATGATGGCATCTTCAGTGCTTTGAACACGTCAGAGATGAATCATAGGAAGGCTGTGAAAGAAAGAAGAGAAATCTTAGACCCGATCATCGAGCTTATCAAGACGATGGGCAGACAAGGACTTTCACTTAGAGGTCACCGCGAAGAGGCAGGCTACACACTAGATGAAGAAACTGAAAATCATGGCAATTTTCTTGCCATTGTCCACTTATTATCCAAGTACCACGAAAAGTTGACTAGACATCTGGAAACAGTCATAAAGCAATCCAAACTTCGAAAAGAAAGGCTCAAGAAGAGGGGCACAGAAAGCAGCAACGGAAGAGGTTCTTTGGTCACAATGATCAGTAAAACAACCATAAATCAAATACTAGAAATCATACGTAAAATAGTGCAGGAGAAAATAAGCGACCAAGTGACACGTGCACAAATGTTCTCAATAAAAGTGGATACGATGTAAGACATAAAGACAACAGATCAATGCAGCTTCGTTGTACGGTATGTCCTTGATGATAGTATTCATAAAAGATTTATAGCAATTGTTCCACGGTTTGGGAGTGGCCAATGACTGTTTGACCTCTTGAAGGAGTCACTGGAGAGACTGGGGATCGATATTAAAAACAGCATCTCTGACAGCACAGATAGAGGCGCAAGTTGTCATGGCTTGTACAATGTCTTGCAAGCAAAGCTTAGAGAAGCAGCAGATCAGCATGTACATATATGGTGCTATGCACATGTGCTCAACTTAGTCATCGTTGATGCCACAAAATGCTTTATTTTATTTTTCATCTTATTTCATTTCATTTTAGGAGGGTAGCCCTTCGGCAGAAGCCGTTTTTCAAGGGGCCCTCCGATAAAAACTTAATTACAATATACAATTAAAAATAAAATGTCACTAGAATATAAAAAACCACAATTTAAAAGCCTATTTACAATGATAAAGTATATACAATAGAAAGAAAAAGTTAACCCTTTATTGATTTCTTAAAACCATTCAGGGAGGATGCCGTTTTAGACTCAGCAGGAAGGCTATTCCATGGTTTAACTCCACGGAAAGAAAAACATTTTTGCCCATTTGCAGAATTTTTCTTCGGCAACCTCAAATCGGTCTCAGTGTTCCGAAGGCTGCGGGAGGAGCATGCTGAGCTTTTCGTGAAGAGGTTACACAGATACTGTGGAGCCAAATCATTGAGCGCCTTGAAGACCATCGTTTTAGACTCACTCCCAATGAGTTCTTCAATGGTCTGCCAGCCCAACTCTGCAATGAGTGGTCTGCTTGGGGTATCAAAGCTGCTATTTGTAATGATTCTAGCAGCACGATTTTGGAGCTTTTGCAGCTGGTTGATGTCTGTAGATCCAGCACAACCCCAGACAGAACAACAGTATCGAAAGTGGGGCTCAACAATACCTGTGTAAAGAGTTTTCAAACTTGCCAGAGGCAGAAAGGATTTAGCATGTCTTATAAAGCCGATCGCCCTGGAGACCTTTGTAGAAACTGCCTTAATTTGCTCTTTCAAATCTAAAGAGCAATCGATTTGCACTCCAAGGTACTTTGTCTTTTGAACAACTTCGAGTTCATTGTCGCGTATCTTCAGTACCAAGGCTTCATTTCGACTTTTGAGAGAGTTGTGTCTCTGCTTGGTGGATATGAGCATTGAATGAGTTTTTGCCACATTCAACGAAAGCTTATTTCCTTGAAGCCAAGTCTCCAATTTACTGAGATCGCTATTTATAGCCTCATTAAGCTGAGTCAAATCGCGAGACTGATGACAAAGACTGGTATCATCAGCGTACATAGTCACAGAGGAACCTTGGACAGCCTCAGGAAGATCATTGATATAGATGAGGAAGAGAAGAGGGCCAAGGCATGAACCCTGTGGTACTCCTACTTCTATTTCCCCGATATCTGAATCAACACCGTTAACCCTACAGAATTGTTTGCGGTTAGATAAGTAAGACTTAAACCAAGACAGCTCTCGCTGCTGGACGCCATAAAGTTCTAGCTTTTTCCAGAGAATATCGTGGTCGACCGTATCAAATGCCTTTTTCAGGTCAATAAATACTAATCCAACGAGCTTACCGAGATCAAGCCCGTTGTACCAGTCATCGCTCATTTTAAGCAAACAAGTTAGTGTGGAATGTAGGCGCAGAAAACCTGATTGATCAGATGTAAAGAGACCATTATCTTTCATATACTGGTACAGCTGGTTGAAAACAAGTTTTTCAAAGAGCTTTGAGATGACAATTGCTGTATGATGACATGCTGTATCAATTCTGTTTCATTTTTATATTTGCTGCAAAAGACAGCAACGTTCATCAAAGCCTCGTACAAGAGGGCAGATGTCTGGAAGAAACAGCTAGAGGAGAGGATTGGAACAGAGAAGACAAGACGACTGAAGCTCATCGGCGAGACAAGATGGTCCGGCAAGTCCAACGCCCTGCGTGGTATATTTGAAACGTTTGAGAATCCTGTTGTGTTATGTTCATTGTCAAATGATACATAATTATAAAATTAATTCCCATAGGTGCGTGCAGCACATAGTGCATGAACATGTTGTTTTCCTATATAAGTTTTTGAAGAGTTGTTTTTCGAGGAGCTAGTAAACATGAGAGTTAAAAAAATGTCTCATCTCTGGCTCGTCTAACTCAACACGGTGACAGGAATACTTAAAAGTTACAACTGAGGAGTATGCATGGCTACGAATGGAGAGGAGCGGTCTTAAGACTACGGGTCGATGACTAAGAGGCGCTACATTGGTGAGCCCCGCAGCTTGCAACACAGTTCACGTGCAAGATGGCGACATTTCAAGTCACGCCCCCAGAAAAGTTTTCTTTTAAGCCAGAAGAATGGTGTAAGTGGATTCGACGTTTCGAACGTTTCAGAGTGGCCTCTGAACTCAACAAGCGAGATGAAAAGAGTCAAGTCAACACACTAATATACTCGATGGGCGACCAAGCAAATGACATATTGCAGTCATTTGGTCTCAGTGATGCCGATAGAGAGAAATACAAAAGTGTGAAAGACAAATTCGATGGGCATTTCATCATAAAAAGAAATGTGATATTCGAAAGAGCCCGATTCAACATGCGTGTTAAGGAAGAGGGTGAGTCTGTAGACAGTCTTATTACTGATCTCTATACCCTAGCTGAATTTTGTGTGTTTGGAGATCTACACGATGAACTGATTCATGACCGTATAGTTGTTGGGATTCGTGATAAAAATTTATCTGAAAGGTTGCAACTAGAGAGTGAATTAACACTTTCAAAAGCCATTAATGCTGTTCGACAAAAAGAGGTAGTTAAGAAACAGCAGAATCTAATGAGTTTTTCAGCACAACCAACCGTCGACGCAGTGAAGAGTTCAAAGCAAAGAAACCCAAGCAGGGGTAAAAGCGCTGATGTGGACTCAAGATACAACAAAAGTGAGAAGAACCAAAACAAGCAGTCTGCCACAAAGTGTGAGAGATGTTCAGGACCTCCTGATCAAAAACAGGCATGCCCCGCACGCAACTCAAAATGTCATAGCTGTGGAAAAGTAGGACAGTTCATTTTTCATTTTCATTTTAAATTATTTAAACACAAAATCCCTTCAGCAATACAAAGTAACAAAAGAAAAAAAGCCTAATTACAATAATACATTATAATATATACATATTTACAGTGTATCTATCTAAAACCTATTATGAAGCAGCTGCTCTTCCAGGGAGTCGTGTTTTCGTATTCTTTCAGCTCTTGAAATAACATTTTAGTTGCTTTTTGAACCTACTAAGTGTAGGGAGCTCTCTGATGCCAATGGGAATGTCGTTCCAAGCTTTCAGTGCCGAATAATGAAAGCCTTTCTTGACGTGTTCAAGATTGTTTCTTAGGATTTGAAGGTCCCTGCAATTCCTTGTTATGTGGTTGGAGAGCTGGGTCCTTTGATGGTATTTATCCCAAAGGCTCTCGGGACATTGCCAGTTGATTATTTTGTATGTCATAACTGATCGATCGAATTTTATCAGTTGTTCAACGGTCAACCAGTTATGAGACCAGCCATCCTTTTGTCTGGCGTTATCAATGATCGAACGTGCTCTATCCTGCAGACGTTGGAGGGTATTTATTTTTGATTTTGAAAGACTCCCCCAAATAACATTAGCATATCGCAGATGACTTTCAACAAGGGCGCGGTATACATGGTCAAGCTGAGATTGTGGAATAAGGTATTTCAGTTTTCTTAGTGACCTTAGACCACCACTCGTCTTCCCCTTCACTTTGCTGAGTTGGTTATCCCAATTTAATCCTTCATCCACAACAACCCCTAGTGATTTTGTCTTTGCGACACGCTTTATTTCTGAATCATTAAGATTCAGTGGTTCCGAGACTTCAACGTCATTGATTCTCCGTGGATGGCCAATAATCATGTATTCGGTTTTTTTAGGGTTGGCACTTAGCTTGTTTACTCTCATCCATTCCGAGATGTTTCTTAATTCTCTGTGGGCATTTGTAATCAAATCATCAACGTTGTTAGATGTTGAAGTGACATGCGTGTCATCTGCATACATACTAGCCCTAGAGAACTCTAAACATTTTTCGAAGTCATTTAGATAGATGATAAATAGGAGTGGTCCCAAGCACGACCCTTGCGGTATGCCACATGTTACCAATCTAGCCCCTGACTTTTGTCCATTAACTGAACAAAATTGTTTTCTATTACTTAAGAAAGTTGAGAACCATGCTCCCGAGATTCCCCTGATACCGTATGCACCTAACTTTTTTATCAATATTCTATGATCCACGGTATCAAATGCCTTCTTCAGATCAAGAAATATGGCTAAGTTGAGTTGCTTTTTATCCATGTTGTCATACCAGTAGTCAGTACCATTTATCAGGGATGTTATGGTGGAATATAATTTTCGAAAAGCAGATTGATTTGGCGTCAATAATTTGTTAGTTACGAGATATTCAATAAGCTGATCGTGAACTATCTTTTCCAACATCCTTGAAAAGACTGAAATGACAGAGATGGGTCTATAAATATTTGCATCTTTTTTTGAGCCTGTCTTAGAAATTGGTGTGACTCTTGCTAATTTCCAGATATCTGGGAAGGCGCCATACTTCAATGATGGGTTGAAAACCATGGTTAGTGGCTTCCAAATGAAGTCAGCTGCATCTTTAATTAGCTTAGTGGAGATCTTATCTGGTCCTGGTGCTTTGCCATTTTTTAGGTGCTTAATGGCATTTAGCACATACGTTTCATCGACAGGTACAAACATCATTTTGTTTTGCTGAGCATTGATATGTTTGAGAGAATCAACATCAGACCTGGACTCTAACTTGCTAGCAAGTTTGGGTCCTATGGTGGTAAAGTGATGATTAAGTGCTTCAGCTATATCTTTTTCTTTTGTAATTGTTCTCACCTCAACATCTAAGGTTGAAACTTCTGTTGAGGGTGTTGCCTTGTCTAGTACCTTGTTAATAACCTTCCACATTCTTTTTGGATCTCCTTTATTTTCTTCAATTAATCCATGATAGTGTGATTGTATTGCATCTCGTATTTTTTGTGTTACCTTGTTACGGAGATGCTTGTATGTGTTCCACTTTTCAGGATATGTTTTCGTCGCTTTCTTAGCTGCATCCCTTTCCCTCATTAATTTCCTAATTTCTGGGGTTATCCAGGGAGTAGAGGTGCTACCTACTCTTCTTTTTTTCAGGGGTGCATGGATATCTAAAACCGACTCAAAGATCTCCTGAAAAGTGGTAGCCATATTATCAGGATTATCAGCGTAAGAGCTAAGGATGGTTTCCCAATCAATCTGCTGCAGATCGTTACGAAACAATGACCTATCATACTTGCTAAGACTACGAGTCTCCAAAAGTTTTGGTTTCTTATCTTTGACTCGCCAAGCATTTACTTTTCTTATTCCGTAAACCAAAAAGTGGTCAACCATCCCTAACTCTAGCACTTCTGCTTTTAGTATATATTTTGGGCTCGTTGTGGAGAAATGGTCTATTAGCGTTTTACTGATATTTCGCTCGTTACGTTCATTGGTTGTTGTGGCTATTCGAGTATAGCTTTTAATTGGTTGTTCCAGCTGATACTCCTCGTAAATAGCTTTCAGCTTTTTTGTGTTTGCGCTTTGGTTATTTTTGAAATCGCAGTTTGTATCCCCGACAAAGATAGTTTCTTTACCATCTTGATCTAGGTTTTTCAAAACTTCCCTAAGATTATCGAATGCGGCCTCATCTGCTGTTGGAGGTCTATACCAACAAACAACGAGAAAAGATTTCGCATGCTTAGGTGCAATTTCAAGTGAGATCAATTCCAGATTTTCACTTTTTATCCTTACTGTTGGTTCAGGTAAACTTGCTTTGACATAAATTGCAACACCTCCACCATTTAAATTGCGATCATTTCTGAAGATGTTATAACCACTGATACTGACTTCAGAGCCACTTATTGTCTTGTCAAGCCGCGTCTCACTGAGGCCAATGATATCTATGTCATGGTCATTTAGCACGATTTCTAGCTCATGTCTATGTTTCCTGAGGGAGACTATGTTTAAAAACGCTATTTTTAGACCATTTCTCTTTCTTGGTGGCCCTGTTCTACGCTCAATGTTTTCGTTATTAGAACTGTGACACCCCTAACAATACTTTATAAAGCTGCTAATATTTCCGGAAAATTTTCTTATACCACCATCATTGATATGGAGGCCATCGTCCCATAAATTGCTGAACATAATATTAGAATTGTCAATCATATCTAGGCCGTTGAGAGCAAGTTCAGTTTCGAGAAGTTCATTTACCTTTTTCACTTTGTTGTTCAGGGCCATGTTATCCTTCCTCTTGAAAATCGAAGAGAACGCCACTTTTGCTTTTGGGTTGTTTGCTTGTATTTGCTTCAGTGTTCTTACAGTTTCCTCACAAAGCTTTTCCGGTGTGCTTGAAGCCACATTGTTTGTTGCAGCGTGCACAATTATAACATCACTGTTGATTTTGCCGGTTTTTTCGACTGCTTGTCCTATCCTCATCCCTGGTTGGAACCTCTTCTCCACGTCACGGCGGCTATTTGAAAGCTTAGATTCATCTACACGACGGAGGTGTGAATCACCGACGATAAGGACTTTAAATTTCTTCTCTTTGTCGCTTAATTCGCCTGGATGCTGATCTTTTCCTGTTTGGACATTGGACACGAGTATGCAGAAGCAAGAAACTTCACGAAATTTCAGGTGAAACCTTTCCTTTATCTTCTGAGGGTGAATATTTTCTTGGTGAAGTTGAAGTTGATGCAGTCAACAGCCATCGTGCTTGTAAAGTATGGAAGGCCGAGGTTTGTGAAAATGGCAAACAGGTGCATTTCAAACTAGACTCAGGGGCTGATGTTTCAGTAATACCACTTTCTCTCTTTGAGAAATTTGACAAGAGTGCATGCCATATTTCTATGGTGCATGCCAAAAACAACTTGAAAAAAGTAGCAAAACACTACTTAGTACTTGCAATTACAAAATAAGTTGCAAAGAAAAATTTAAAGCAAAATTATCAATTGATGACAAAAGCCATTTTGAAGATATTTATGTTGTTGAAGGTTTAGAGAGACCTCTGACCTCTTCTCAGTACAAATGCAAGTCCTTCCTTGAATTTGATTCAAAAAGTCAATGAAATTGACTCGAAGAAAAAACCGTTTGACTCTGTAGCTGAAAATACTAAGCTGCACATTTTAGACCAATATTCAAAACTTTTTGAAGGACTTGGTGAACGACATGGAGAATATAAAATTTTGATTAAACCCAATGCAAAACCTTATGCTCTAAATGTGGCTAGAAAAGTTCCTTTGCCTCTTTTGGATAAAACGAGAAAGGAGCTAGACAAAATGCTTGATATGGGAGTGATTTCTCGAGCTGAGGGTCATACTTCATGGTGTGCCCCCATGGTGGTTATTCCGAAGCCTACTGGTGACGTCAGAATTTGCGTTGATCTTACAAAATTGAACGAATCTGTTCTAAGAGAAATACATCCCCTTCCTTCAGTTGATTATACACTTGCTAAATTTGGAGGAGCAAAAATCTTTTCAAAAATGGATGCAAATAGTGCATTCTGGCAGAGAAAGTTATCAAATGAGTCTCGATTATTGACTACACTTATCACTCCTTAGGGAAGATTTTGTTTCAATCGCCTCCCTTATGGCATCTCAACGGGTAGTGAACAATTTCAAAGGTACATGAATGAACTTCTAGAGGGACTAGAAGGAGTCGAAGTTCAAATCGATGACATCATAGTTTATGGCTCTGATGTAGCAGAACATGATAAAAGACTAGCTAATGTCCTAAACAGATTATCACAGGCAAATATTACTCTCAATAAAGCAAAGTGCGAATTTGGAGTTAAATCTGTTAAGATTTTGGGTCACATTGCTTCTTCTGAGGGTATTACCCCAGACCCCTCCAAAATCAAGGCAATAGTCCCTTTACCAAAACCTAAAAGTGTAAAGGAGTTGAGATAATTTTTGGGCATGGTAAACCATTTGAGTAAATTTGCAAATCACTTAGCTACACTAGCGAAACCCCTCAGAGACTTATTGTGCAAAGAGAATGAATGGAAATGGGGACCGACACAAGATAAATCTTTTTTAGATGTAAAACATTGTCTTGTTTCTTCACCAGTTTTAGCTCTCTACGATCCTAACAAAGAAACGAAAATCAATGCTGATGCATCGTCGTATTGCATCGGAGGCGTCTTGCTGCAAAAACAGGATGAAGGAGTCTGGAAACCAGTTTCCTACATGTCACATGCGTTGTCAGAAACAGAGAGAAGATACAGCCAAATTGAAAAGGAATGCCTCGCCTTCACATGGATGTGTGAGAGATCCACTGATTACATTCTTGGCAAACCAATTGTTGGTGAGACAGATCATAAAACGTTGGTGCCTCTCCTGACGAAATATACACTTGAGCAAGTTCCACCACAAATACAAAGATTCAGGATGCAATTGATGCGATTTGACATACGAGAAATGAAGCATGTTCCAGGCAAAGAGATGCACATGTCAGACACGTTGTCAAGGCAGTTCCCAGTCGCAAGTGATGAAAAATCCATGATTGATAACGAAGAGATGTCACCTTTTCTTGAAAGCACTGTCAGCTTCCCAGTGTCCGATGTGAAATTGCAACAGATAATTGCTGCACAGGCAGAAGATCCTGTATGCACAAAAATCAAGGAATACATCATGGAGGGATGGCCAGATAAGTACAAAATTCCTGATTCTTTAAAGTCTTACTGGAATTTTAGGGGTGAGATCTCTGTGGTGGGAAACCTCATTCTCAAAGCAACGAGAATTCTAATACCATCATCATTGAGATTGGAAGTATTGGATAAAATACATCAAGGGCACCAGGGCATTGTAAAATGTAGAGCTCGTGCGAAGAAGTCCGTACGGTGGCCTGGGTTAAGTAGGGAAATCCAAGATATGATACAAGGTTGTCGAATTTGTTTGCAACACAAGGTTAATACCCCTGAACCTTTGATCCCCTCCAAATTTCCCGAGAGACCCTGGCAAGAAATTGGAATAGATTTCTTTTATTCCAAGGGTTATCTTTTAATTGTTGATTATTTTTCAAGATTTATTGAAGTTTCAGCTATGCGGAAGTCGAAGAAAGCTGACGACGTCATTTCTGCTCTGAAAGAAACATTCGCTCGATATGGGATTCCAGAAAAAGTGAGATCTGACAATGGTCCTCCATTCGACTGTGCAGAAATTACTCATTTTGCGAAGCAGTGGGACATTGAACTTGTACCAAGCAGTCCGAGATATCCTCAATCCAACGGAGAAGTCGAGAGAGCAGTGCAGACTGTCAAGAACATTCTGAAGAAAGAGAAGGAAACAGAAAAAGCGTTGTTAGCGTACAGAACAACCCCTCTACGAAGCGGCTTTTCACCAGCTGAACTATTGATGGGCAGAAAGCTACGCAGTACTGTTCCAACATTTCATGAAAATCTCATTCCAAAATGGCCCGATATGGATAAATTGCAGAAAAGCGAGAGCATTCAACGCCAACAACAACAACAACAACATTTCAATGTCAAACATAGAGCAACGTTGTTGCCTCCATTGTCCGCGGGAGCTGAAGTAAAAATAGCGAACTACGATGACACAGGTGTTGTACAAAGGAAAACAAACAATCCACGACAATATGTTGTCCAGACACCAACGTCTACATTGCCGAGAAACAGGGTGCATTTAGTTCCATTACCGGACAGTAATCAGTCAGAATCATAACAAGTGTCCGAAGATCGCAAAGAAGGCAATCCTGAGCCACGAACAGTTGAGCAAGAGCGGTCTCCTTTGAACATTTTGTCAAGACAAAAGAGAAAAATCAAGCCATCACTGAAAGCAAGGGAGAACATGGCCAACAATTGTAGATAACATTGTTTCCTTTAAAAAGGGAAGTTGTTGTGATATGTTCATTGTCAAATGATACATAATTGTAACATTAATTCCCATAGGTGCGTGCAGCACATAGTGCATGAACATGTTGTTTTCCTATATAAGTTTTGAAGAGTTGTTTTTCGAGGAGCTAGTAAACATGAGAGTTAAAAACATGTATCATCTCTGGCTCGTCTAACTCAACAAATCCAAGAGTTAATTCATTTTAGGATCTGCTGATTTGCCTCTTTACAATCTCCACATCACAAACGTTCGAGGTTGCAGTTAGAGAAGAAGCCCAACCACTCATCAACGCTTTCCTGCAGTTTCAGACCATTTGTCCGCTTTCATTTTCCTAAGAATCTTCGAAGAGACAGTGCCATTGTCTGAGTATCTGCAAACGAAAGGGCTAGACGTGGTGAAAGCCTGGAACATGGTGTAGATCGCAAGTACTAACCTCAAAAGAAAGTCTCGAGAGTTTGGTGAAATCCATACTGCAGCCAAATCTTACGCTGAAAAGGTGAATGAGCAATTGGAGAAAATGGCGAAAGACATGCAGTTTTCCAGCCGTCATACGGAAGATAAATCTGAAAACATGAGAGTGGACGTAGCTTTCAAAGAAAGAAGAATCCGTAATAGGAAAAGATTGCCTGGCAAAGCAGCAGACGAAGGGAGAAGTCTCGACGCACCAACTCCATTCCAAGTGGACTCACAATGTCGTTATGGATAGGGCAGTGGAAGCGTTAGAATCTCGCTTCACCTCCCATAAAAGTCTCTTTGCAGATTTGTCTTGCTTAGACCCAACGAGATTTGAAGACATCCTCCTGTATGGAATTCCTGAGGGAGCACTAGGTAGCATCTGCAAGTTAGCGTCATCAATCAACGTAGAAAGTCTAAGAGATGAGCCAAATTCTTTTGCTCAAAATTACTCTCAGCTGATAAGAAGAATCAAAGCTGAGTACACAGCTGAGTACACAGTTCAGATGGCGAAGAAGAGAGCAGCGTCGCAGAAAGAGTAAAGGTGGCTTGCAAGGACTGTTCAACATATGCCTGAAGGCTTTTATCAAAATATCGACTCCACGAGAGGACGTATGACAACCTATACTTGCGTACAAAGTGTTATGCACGTTGTCCGTCACTCAAGTTCATTGCGAAAGGTCGTTATCGAAGTTAAAGATTAAAAAAACTCCTTTACGAAGTACTATGAAACAAGATAGGCTGGAAGCCACTATGTTGATTACCATCGAGAAAGCGTTGCTGAACAACTTGAAACATGAAGCATAATAGATCGCGTAGCTCATAGTTTTCAAGGGATGTCAAAGTTGTTGTTGTAAAGTAGATACTAAAATCAGACTGATACATGCAAGTTTATATTTTTGTAAACACTTAACTCGGATTTAATTATGCCATAATTATATAGCGTCATTACGTGCCACACAAGTTTGTCAAGAAATCGGGGAATCACTACCGCATTTGTCTTTGACCGCACCCTCATTTCTCAGGCCAAATTTCTCACCCATTAGGGCCCCCTTGAGCCCACCATGGCCGGTGATAAATTCTGAGCCAGTCCACCACTGGGTGGGGCCCCTTGCAAGAATCTGCTCTCGAATGGCGATAAATCAAAAACAGTCTGATAACCACAGTTGAGTCTTTTGCAGGCATTTGGGCATTTCCATCCTGAAACAAACGCTGTAATTTCATCGCTATTGAAATGGAACTAAATCAAGGATTAAGATGTCTTTTGTTATTGACTGTCATTAACGTCATAGTCATTGAAAACCCGAGGCAAACCGCGGGTGACACAATTGCTTTCGTAGCACGGGAAAGTCCTGTTTCTGACTTCGAGTGTGTTTTAAAAGACTCACGCAACTGCGTTGCTACCGTCAATGAGTACTTGAAAAAAAAAACTGATGACTGCGTACTAGAACATCAATTCAATCAGAAAAAAAATCGATTTACTGACTTCAAATAACGTCGATATACTTGTGATCAGGGATAAATAGTAGGGATTAGGGATGCGAAACGCGCATTGAGCTGCATTGCACGATCATGAATGTGCACCCTTAGCGGATTTCAAGATGGTTGTATCGAGAAGATCGAGCTTCATTTTAGTTTTTCAGTTTTATATGAATTATCAATCATTTCTAAATACAATATTACAGCTCTTCACAACATACGCTTATAAATACACAACTATAGAAAAAACCAATTACAGAAAGACCAATTACAATAAGACTACAATAAAAGAAAAATAAAGGAAAAATAAAACAGACAAAATTGTATTTAGAAATGACTGACTAAGGAGGATTCCTCTAAGTAGATAAACTAATCGAGCGAGAGCCCCCCCTTATAAAAACAAAGATACTAAGCCCTATTAAATTGAAATTAAACCACAACTTTCACCAGGTGTTTCCCTTGAGTCTGATATGTTTTCTATTGAGTGCACCTCAAATTTATTGGATAATCTATACGGAAGGTATTTTGGGGAAAGCCTATCAAATATTTAGACATAAAATGATAAGTGGGCAGTTCCAAGGTTCCGTAGAATGACCCCTGAATAGTACTTGGTTACACTGTATGCTTTGTTTATATATTTGTACTATTTGTACTATCTCTTTTTTGCACCCAGGAATGGGGCCGTTATGGTCATTTTTGGCCCACTATTCAAATTTCCTTAAAAGATGCCCTGTGCCATATTGAACATTTTTACTGCAAAATCTCGTTGAGCTACATTGAGCTGTGCGTGTGCGATCACCTTTGTTTGTAGGGCCTAATGACCGACTGTTTGAAACAAAATATGATCAATATGAGCAGCCGATCTCAAGCTTGTTTGGAAGTCCAGGAGTCTAGGTCGAGTAATAAGTGGCATTCAGTTGAAGTGAAACTTGCTCAAACTTATTAATGAAACATCTAAGTAGATACACTAATCGAGAGAGAGCCCCCCCCCCATAAAAACAAAGAAACTAAGCCCTATTAAGTTAAACTACAACTTTCACTAGGTGTTTCCCTTGACTCTGATATGAATGGATCAAATGCAGGAATCAAGAAAATGCGTTTTTAGTTTAGACCTACAAGCAGTAGCTTTGGTGGTGAAATGATCGCGGAGTTCGTATCAAAAGGTACAAAATTGTTCAATCTTTATGCCGGTTAAGTGCTTTCGGACTTGTTCTCATAATAGCCAACTTCTTGACATGTTTTGATGCTCATATCATTCTTTGTGGAACAATTTGTTTGAATCGCATTTAGGCCGAAGGATGCTTCGCAGCTTTTCTGATCACGCTTTGCTAAAAAAGTCGACTTCCCCCTGTGATGCCATGTTTCAATGTTAGATAAATGCCTTGGGGATGCCCTATTGAACTTTTTTTACTACAAAATCTCGTTGAGCTACGTTGAGCTACGTTGAACCGTGCGTGTGCGACCACCTCTTTTTGTAGGTGGTCGCAATCTCAACTAAGCAATGTCTATCGTGCGCTCGTAGAGAGCCATATAAGATACGCTGATGTCATATGGGGTAGTGTATCCAACTCCAAAATGGAATCATTACAGCGTTTTCAAGACAGGTCCATTTCGATAATTGACACTGCCAGGATAAAGGATGACTGGTCGAAAAATTTTTTACAAGTTAAACAACTCATTACGGTTGATCGATCAGTCATGGCATATAAGATCATGAACAGGCTATGTCCAGAAAACCTTTGGAATAAATTTCAAAGGAAATCTCATTACTCTAAATATAATACTAAATTTTGTGAGAACCTTCAAATCCCAAAGTACAATCTGGAATATTCTTAAAAGAGATTTTCTTACACAACTCTGAAGGCTTGGAACGAGATTCCTATGAATATTAGTGATTGTATCAATATAAAAAACAGTTAAAAAGTCATTTGATGAGCTGAAAACCAATGCAAACACGGCCCCCTGGAAGATCAGCAGTAGTTATTTTTATGTTTTAGAAATGATTGTAATTAGATTTATGTTTTTCTAGCTAAAGTTATTTCGTTGCTGAAAGGTCTCAGTGTATAAAGAATTAGAAATAGAAATAGAAAATAGGGCCCAATGGCTGACTGTTTGAAACAAAATATGATCGCTATGAGCAGCCGATCTCATATCGCAAATGGACCCATTACGGTACTGCTAGCACTTCCATTGGGAACGGTTTCTGCGGGTCCATTGAAAACGGAAGGCCTAAACGTACCCATTTGGGTACGTATCCAAATGGAACTGATCCCGTGTAAACGCTGCCAAAATGAAAGGATTACCGTTTGATAATTTTGGCACAAGCGAGGTCATCATTGAATTTTCGCAGGTCATCATTCGTTGATGCTTCCAGGACCCTCAATTGTTCCTAAAACACAAACAGCAATAAAAATAACATTCTGATTTTTACAACACAAATTACCTTGAGCATAAAAAAATCATACGAATTAAAATTACAATCTACAATACAATGTAGACAAAGAGATAAAGTAGAAGATCCAAACAGACTTCACTCGAAGACCATTTACCGACAGAGGCCATACACTACAAGATGCGCAAGAAAGAAGTTAACAATTCTCAAATTCACAGCACTAAGAGTATTGAATGGATTCGCATGGATCAAATTCTATAAAGACCACAATATATCTTAGCTATTTTTCTCGCACCATTATAAGTATTGCATAGGCAGTCGACTTCGACATTACAACAATTTCATGCTTGCTAAATGCATCAAAAAGGGCCTGAAACACTGGCTCAAATCACCTCTGAAAGTTGCAGAAAATTGATTTACAAACAAATGATAGGGTTTTTCAATCACATAACAATAAAGGAACAGACGATATCTGTTTTGAGTGAAAATTGAATCTTCTTTATTGTGCCGAGAAACGAGTTTCTTTATGATCTGATCAAGTGCCTACAGCCCCAGTGCAAGAAACAAGGAAATGCTTATGAAATGGAAACTGACCCAGTTGCAATGCTCATAAAACTGCACACACATATGTATGTATGTATGTATGTATGTATGTATGTATGTATGTATGTATGTATGTATGTATGTATGTATGTATGTATGTATGTATGTATGTATGTATGTATGTATGTATGTATGTATGTATGTATGTATGTATGTATGTATGTATGTATGTATGTATGTACATTTTCGCCAAAATAACAAAAACTATCAAATATTAATACAATAAATCTATTTAAAAAGAAAAGAAAAATCTAATAACAGGCGTGTGATATTAAAATATATACAGCTATCTAAATTAAAAACACCCTTAGGTAAAATGGCAGGGATAGCATTAAAAGGTCAGTGCGACCTTGATTCCATAATGGTCCCTCCAAAGGTGTCAATGAAAGAAAGATTTTAATGGAGGAAAAGAAAATTCTAGTAGATGTTGAAATATTTTTATTTGAACCAAGTCAGTAGTAAAAGAGTGTGTGAGGTGTTAATAATACACATATACATCATCTTCCTTCCTTTGTATATCTTTGAAAAAATTTTCTTTGATCTTATGTTTAAATGTGTTGACAATGTATTAACAATGTATTAACTTTTCGGCTATCAAGCTGAATTTCATTTATTAAAATCCACTCAGTACTTTTTTCTATGAAGTGTCAAGAGTGGGAGAATTCTCCACATGGTGTTTCTTGATACAGGTCCAAATCGACACTGGATACATTTCGTTCAAAGTGGTGGATGCGAGCTGTGAGCAATTTGGCAGCTAGCTAATCCGATTATCTGTTCTTATTGCAACTTTATCATGTCATGATTTATCAAAATTATTCAGTTCGGTGTAAATGAAAAATCGATATATTCACACTGCAATTTGTTTGAAATTGGATCAGAAGACACTTTAAGTGGTCAAAGAACTGATGATATCCCAATAAAAGTCCTTTCGGAGTGCGATTGAACTGATTTTCACTTATGTAAAGAATGATATTAGAAATCTCAATAAGGATATTTAAGACTTGAAGTTAAGCCTTCAGCTCGCCCAGAACGACAACCAAAATCTGGATGGCAAAATGAAGTCCGTTGAAGTGAAAGTGCACGCCAAACAGGACAGGCTAATTGATGCTGATGAACGATTCGTCATTATGCTTGTTTGTTTGTAACCATATTTTAATTCGATTATATACCTAGCCATACATATATACATAGTAAAAGGTCATAGAGAAGAAGAGGGACAACATCTTCCGAGAGCAGGCATCAATTTGGTCTTTTGTGCTTTTTATCTTATATTTTTTTTTATTCATCTAAAATGTTACAATACAAGGCTACAAACTACTATACTTTCTAATTACCATACGACTATACCACACTACGGGGACGATACCACAAGGAGCAACAGACAATGACTACCCTGTGGTCTTAACATAAAGAGATATCCTACTAACATACAAACTAAATATACAGTTACAGATAGATACACATAAACGATCACTACAGACAACAGATAGATACTGACGCCTGTTTCACGTTAGATGCCAGGCCTTTCTGGTGCACTAAGCTCATTAGTGTAGGATTAGGATTGGTGTAGGTCTTATATTTCAGTGCGAACTAGTTTCGCCCACTAGGGCATCTTCAGAGCAACTGATTAACTCGAGGTATCAACCTCTATTTCTAGTATGTCTGATTTATTTGCGTCCGTTTTCTCCTAGTACCTTATTATTCAGTATAAACAACAGTACCAAGTTAAAGGATGCCAATCAATACAGACATGCAAAGTGAGTTGGAGTCACTCACCGAAAGCCAAATCAATTCCATAAAAGACATCGTACTCAACAGCATCAAAGAGATCCTACCAAATATCATCAACGAAATCACACCGACAATGTTAACTCAGCTGAAAAATTAATCCTGGAACAAGTGAAAGGTACAATACCAGCTACTTTTGGCAATCAGCAATCAACCAACATCGTTCATCTAGCCAATCAGTTTGAATTTGTCAACAGCAATTTCCTCAACGACAAGCTCAAAGCTAGAAATGACTATCATTATGAGGAAACCGGAAGTTTGCAATTATCAAAGCTGTACAACGATTGCTTGAAAGAAGAGTCTCCTTACGTTCCAAAAGTTTTTCGAGAGGAAAGGGTTCACAAAGTTTCGACAGAAGAAGAAGAGATATACTCCAACCTTGCCATGCAAAGAGTAAGAGCTGAAATCGAAATCCTCAATTTACGAGCACGTACCAACGGAGAAAAAATAGATAAGATCGATTCAGATGTAAACACGTTTTTTACAACAAAGATGGAGGACCAAGAAGTCATTGATGAATTAAAGAAGAATTGGCAAGAGAAAATCGATCACGACCAACAAATTGTCATGAAACAATGGGCAAAAAAGATCAACGACGAGACATCAATCATTACAAAAGACAAAGCCATCTTTACTTCAGCTTTATCGCAATAAATAGATTCTTCCATGTCAACACCAGTTGATACAAATTCAGAACAAAGCCAAGCCTCAACAGTCCCCAAACCAACTCCGCCCAAGCAACCACTAACGTCAACAGCGTCCGCAACAATTTCAAGCACAACGACAGCAACAGCAAAGCCAAAGAAACAATTCTTTTCCTTCAACACCACGCCAAGGTTTCCAACGATTCCACCATCAACCTTACAACAATGCTTCAAAAAACTACCAGGGCCTGAGATATCCAAGACCTCCTCCACATTATCCGCCAAAATCATCAACCTTTCTTCCTTCTCCTTGGCACGCAGACATGTCTCGCTACTAACTAAAGGACCAAAATTCACCCCAGCAACCAAACCAAACAACCCCTTTAAATCGGACATTAAGGATTTCACTCGTAAAATCAAAATACGAGAAGTTTTTGCAGGCAAAGAAAGTGAAGATGTTTCACTACATAGAAACAAATCAAATAGACCAATTTACACAAGTAACAAAGAAATAAACACCATTTGCAACTTTATCGAACTCTTAGAACCTGAAAAGCAATTTGCCAAAGACAATCTTTCAAACGAAGAAAGAATCGCTTTACAAGAGTTAACAGAAAGAGATGATATCGTCATAAAAAGGGCCGATGAAGGTGGTAATTTCGTTATAATGGATAAGTCTTTATATAGAGATAAGCTTGTCATGCAGGACCACCTTAATGGAAACGATTACAAGGAAACTGCGATAAATCAAGATGAGTTAGTTATGAAAAACATCAAAACCACGCCCGACAACCCCTACTGACGTGTGACGTCACATTGAGTCCTCGAAGCTGTGGAGGCAGGTGGAGGTCATGTGATTTTTGCGCGCCCTTTTCCTGATTTCATCACACGTACACACCAAAAAACATTTCATTTTTGCAAGATCTGATATTGAGCCTGTTTAGTAATAAAAACTGTGCAAAAATTGAAGAATTTGATGATTTGGAAGCAGAGAAACAAACGCTATGGATGCTAGCAGGTAAGCAGATCCTCTTCGATTTCACGAAAATCTCGTAGGCCCGGGATGGCAACTCAACATTAATCTTTGAATTTCTTATTCATCTGCTGTGATATTCCAAAGATGTTTGATTTTATTTGGTCGAACAGGCTTCACAAACTTAGTTTTCTTTTGTTTGGGATAATCTGAAATGAATTTACCCATTTTCAAGAAGTGTTTAATCGTAAGACTCCCTTTAGATTTTTCTTTCGTTTCGTAAGACGAAAATTCATGATTTTCATTCACGGTTGTTTTCTCGAGAAGTGACGAGTTTATTTGAAAAGCGAGCTATCCTATACCATGCAAAATTTATTTTTCTTTCATTTGATATGGCACTTCGCATCTTTTTGGCTTCCGTTTCAGATCCTTTGAATTAGGCGCGGATCAATTTCGCTTTGCAATTCCATTATTTTTGTTCGGCCAACAAGTCTCCACCTAGACTTTTTGTCTCTTTCTCAATCATAAGTCCTCTATTTGATCGATAAGTTGGCATTTTCTGGAACGACATTCATACTTTCTTCCAAAAACCAATTAAACTGTGATTCTTTAGCTTTTTTTGAACTTAGAGTTGCATTCCACCTGCATGTTGAATTGCTGCAATTCCCTTCGTCGAATTTTACCAAAATTTCACTTTTTCATTCAAGGCCAATTTTTCTTCTAAATGCTACGTCCTATGAGAAAGAAACCCTTCCTATACCATGCAAAATTCATTTCTCTTTCTTTTGAGCTAAAGTTTGGTATATTTTTTGTTGTTGTTATGAAACCTATAAAAAAGGCGTGGACTAACTATGAATTTTGTACCCATTATTTTTGTTAAGCCAACCAGTCTCCACCACGACTCTTTGTCTCTTTCTCAGTCATAAGTTCTCTATGTGATCGATAAGTTGGCATTTTCAGGGAACAAAATTCATGCTTTCTTCCAAAAACCAATTGAATTGTGATTCTGTAGCTTTTTCTGAACTTAGAGTTGCATTCCACCTGCATGCTTAATTGCTGCAATTCCGCTCGTCGAATTTTACCAAAATTTCACTTTTTCATTCAAGGCCAATTTTCTTCCAAATGCTACGTCTTATGAGAAAGAAACCCTTCCTATGCCATGCAAGATTCATTTCTCTTTCTTTTGAGCTAAAGTTTGGTATATTTTTTGTTGTTGTTATGAAACCTATAAAAAAGGCGTGGACTAACTATGAATTTTGTACCCATCATTATTTTGGTTAGGCCAGTCTGTCTAAATTTCTATTTTTCAACGTTTTCGCAGCTTTCTGCCGCCTTGGCATCCAACTTTTTTCGATTTTACCTCACTATATCCATATTTCCATGCAAAAATCACAACTCCCATGAAATTTTGGCTTTATCTTGTTTCTAGGGTTTTTTTCAACTTGCACGCCATTCATTTACTTATCGCTTCGTCAAATTTTAGGGAAATTGATCTGATTCATTAGGAGTGTATTTTCTTGCAGAAATGGCAAGTTATAGAATCAAGAAACGTCCTAAGCCACGTAAAAGTTATCTGCCTTTCTCGTGATGTAAGATATGACTTGCTTATTATTGGAGTTTGTGAGCCTATGAACTAGGCGCTGGCCAGGTTCATCTCTTGGTCCCTTCATTTTGATTAGGCCAGTCAGTCTCCACTCCAACATTTTGTGTTCTCTCACGGCTCAGAAGTGTTCTCTTAGCCTACCGTTCATGTATATATCATCTATCATCTTACAGTTGAATATACAATATCAAACTCCTAGATTGTGTAAGTCGTAGTGTCATATTTTGGAAAATTCAGTCCTGTGACAAGAAATTTTTTTCCTTCTCGAAGCGGCTCGTCGACCTGTTTGATGTTGGAAAAGTTGTGTCAAATAAGGGTGAACCAATACCATATATGGGGTTTACCAGAAGAATTTATGACCGGTCTTCAAAAACACTTGATACCCGATCATTTTAACTTTTGGAATGAAAAAAAATTTCCGGTGAACAAAATCTCTGATAAATTTGCTGCAAGTTTTGCCCTGGTTGGTTGACACAGGTCATATTTTTCTTTCGCAAAAATCAGGCCAAAGTTCGAGAAAAATTATGCTCAAATAGAAACACTATTAACATCAGAACGAGGCTACGGAAGTCGAATGATGGGTTGTCGGCCGTGAAAACTTTTGTTAAAAAGTAAAGATATTTTAACCATCAAGGAACAAGACTTCATCACAAATTTCACGTGGAAAAGCAGCAATTTTTACGTTTTACCCCAAAATTCACAAATCCAAGTAAATTATTAACACTGTTACGAAATCAAACGATGAATATATAGAAATGTCACCACCCCACAACTTGAAAGGAAGGCCGATCGTTCCAGGTCCTGTTTCACCCACACAAAGATTTAAGTGAGTTTCTCGACACTTTATTAAAACCATTTGTTTCGACATTATCGACTTATGTTAAAGATGACTGGGATTTCCTCCGTAAACTTCCTTATGAACCGTTACTCTTACGACGTCGTCAGTTTATACACAAACATTTCACACGCACTCGGTTTAGAGGCTATTGATCATTGGATCAATGCAAGACCTGATCTCGTACCAAATTGTTTTCCCGCGTCTTTCATACTCGAAGCTGCTAAGATTGTACTTACAAATAACAATTTCACGTTTAACGATAGAATGTTCACCCAACCATCAGGCACAGCCATGGGAACAAAGTTTGCACCACCATATGCATGTTTAACAATGGGCTACCTCGAGGAAGCGATACTTTTCCCAAAAACCTTGTGAAAATACTTCGACGAAAATTCATGTTTGTACATACAAAATAACTTCCTTCGATACATGGATGATGGTTTTATAATTTTACCTGTAAATATAAATGCGGAACAATTTAAAACAGCCTTGAACGAACTCCGCCCTTCTATCACGTTTACAATGGAAGAGGGGAAACTTTCAAAAAAATACAGAATCGCTGAATTTTCTTGATGTAGAAGTGATCCTTTCAAATGGAACACAAGTTACAACAGATACTTTTTATAAAGATACAAATCCGCATGATTATCTTAATTTCCAAAGTGCACATCCAAGACACATTAAAGACACCATACCATACAATCTAGCAAAAAGAATTGTTGTCTTCGTTACAGATGAAGAGAGGATTAAATTCCGTTTGCAAGAATTAAAAAACTGGCTTTTAAATTGCAACTATCCCAACTCCTTGATTGACCACGCATTCCACAAAATAAAATTACAAGGTCCTGCTCCTAACAAAACAAGAGATATCATACCACTAGTCACGACATTTTACCCAAGTTTAAATCACAGCCACGTTATCAAGACCATTTCGAACCTCTTTAGAGGCATTCAAGATCCAGAAACAAAAAGAAAATTTAATGAAACGAAACGAAACAAATCCTCGCATTAAAGCAACCTCCAAACCTCACTTCGATTCTAACGAATGCGAAATTTACATCCATCTCCTCGATTGAAAAACCAGAACCCGGAATTAAATTATGCAACAAAGTACAATGCAAATTATGCCGCCTATATCTACAACCAGTTAAAAGTTTTAAAACTGCAAATGGAACGACATGGGACATCAAATCAGAAATTACTTGCAATAGCAAAAACGTTGTATATTTTCTGTCTTGCAATTTATGTCATGGTCAAATGAACTACATCGGCCAAACAACGAACCTACGTCAAAGAATGAACAAGCACATTTCAGAGTCACGAAGTGGAGTATCATCTTGTAATTTCCCGAAACATGTACACAACTGCGGAAAATCTAATAAAAACCTTAAAGAACCTTTCTTCAAAATTTACGCATTTAAGACACTTCACGACCATAAGTCACTTTTAGAATACGAAAGTAAACTTTTCAACAAAGGACATGCTATAATGAACTAATAATCTTACATTTCCTGTCGGTAATCTCTTTTTAGTTTATAAATCGTAGAAACACTCCTGCTCTACAGTTAGTCACACTCTGATGATAACATAAGTTTGAAAGGCTTCAGTGTGCTCAAAAATCTGTCTGATTTTTTTGCGTCCGTTTTCTCCTAGTACCTTATTATTTAGTATAAACAACAGTACCAAGTTTCTAGTAAGTTGTATGTTCCTATAAGGTTAATCAATTTCCAAGTGTTATTTTGTCCTTATAAGGTTAAAATGTTCTTGTCGTATGTTATCTTTGTTTCTGGCCTCGTTTTCGTTGCTTTCAATTGAGTCATGGTTGCTGTAGGAGTCGGTTCAAGTGTCCAGGTGTAGTGTTTTTTGCTTTGTCTTTTGACGTCAGTTCTTCTTTCATCGTTAATCATCTTTCATCATCATTCATCATCTTCTTTCAGATGTTTGTCGGGCTTCGCTTTTCCAATTTCATATACGGTGCTTCTATGCCAGTGGCTGATTCCCTGAATCTAAGCGACCCCGGGTGTATCTTTACCCTGTTCTTTCAGTTCGGTTCGGTTTTCTTCATTGGCGTTGTTCGCAGTGCGATGGTGTCATTATAATGTCTTGTTGTTATGGGATTTCTTGTCCTATGACATCGGTTGTGTGCCTTCACAGTCTTCTTGTTGTTGTTGTTGTTGTTGTTGTTGTTGTTGTTGATGTTATTTGATTTCGTTATGTTTCATTGGTAGTCAGATGTTTGTCCAGTGTTATGTTGTTGGCGCTGCTGTTTATGTTTGAGTTTGACGTATGTCGTTTGATTTCACATCAGATTGATTTCATTGTTTTCTGTAGTGTTGTTGTTGTTGTTGTTGTTGCTTATGTTGTTAGAAAGAAGGCCATTTGATTTCACGTCAGGTTGATTTCGTTGTTTCCTTGAGTGTTGTTGTGTCGCTGCTTTTGCTGTTGTTGTTGCTCTTGTTGTGTGACGTAGGTCGTTTGATTTCATGTCAGATCGTCGAGTTGCTGCTCGCGGTCACGAGTTTATGTCTGCTTGTTTTCTTCGACTCGTTTCGTCGGTTCTTCAGTTGTTGTTGTTTCTTTGTCTTTCACAGCGCTTCCTGCTTCTTGATAGCGAGTTTACGATCCACGAATTGAGCAGGCGACGCCGACGTGAAGGGTTTCACGGCGTCCTTTCGGAAGGAGTGGTTTACGAATTGCATAACAGAACGCGCGCGTCGTTGGCATGAGAAAAAAGGCGGGGAAATTTTGGCGCGTAATTTGCACTCAAAGTGAGGCGGACCCTTTTCTGTTTTTACTTTCTACTCATCTCAGAAAATGCCGAAATTCAGAGAAAATCGAGCCACTCTTCTTTATGCTCACTATAATGGAGTCATAAGTGATGAAGAATTTGTACTGTTGTATGACATAAACACAGCAAAAAGCCCAGATTTGCCTTACTGGAATTATGATCCATTTGACCTTGATGAAATGTCAGATGATGAATGCAAATGTGAATTTCGGTTCCTGAGGAACGATGTTTACAGACTAATAGATGCCATGAATTTGCCAGATACATTCACGTGTTACAATGGCTTGAAAATTGAAGCTGTTGAAGGCATATGCATATTTTTGAAACGATTTGCTTATCCATGCAGATACTTAGATTTGATCTCAAGATTTGCAAGGCCTGTACCACAACTTTGCTTAATAAGCAATGTTGTCATGGATTACATTTATACTCAATGGAATCATTTGCTCTCAACATTCAATCAGCCTTGGCTTTCACCAGAAAACCTTGAATTGTTTGCTGAAGCTACATTCCAAAAAAGCAGAGCTTTGGATAATTGTTTTGGATTTGTTGATGGGACTGTAAGACCAGTTTCCCGACCAGGTCGCAATCAACGAGTCCTGTACAATGGCCACAAAAAAATTCATGCAATAAAATTCCAGTCTGTAGCTGTTCCCAATGATAGAAATGAATCATCCAGAAATTCGTTTTAATAACATACCAGTGATGAAGGTAGATGAACATAAACATTTAGGGATTATCCTGGATTCAAAACTATCATTTTCGGCTCACATTAAGGCAGCTATCTCTAAGACAAGAAAGGGAGTTGGTTTGCTGAAATATCTCTCCAAGTACCTACCCAGGCACACCCTAAACGAATTATTTAAGCTTTATGTATGACCCCACCTGGAATACGGAGACGTCACCTATCACATTCCGGCTAAAGTGTGTGACTTTAGCGGTAATACCATATTGTCAAACTTGATGGAAAAGTTGGAGTCCGTTCAATATTCTGCTGCCCTTGCCGTGACGGGAACATGGAGGGGAACATCACGAGAGAAGCTGTACGCTGAGCTTGGTTGGGAGTCACTGAGCTCCCGAAGATGGAGTGGACGCCTTACGCTGTTTTACAAATTGATGAATATCCTGATGCCTAAAGATACAATGGATCCGATCCCACAACTTCAGCAATCACAGTACTCACTTCGCAATCAGGATGTCATTGGGCGAATAAGGGCAAGGACAGAAAAATTCAAATCTAGCTTTTATCCAAATTGCCTGTCTGAATGGAATGAACTATGTTCGGAAATTAGAACTGCACCATCAGTTGCTATCTTCAAGAAAAAGTTGCTCTCGAAAATTCGCCCCCCCCCCCCCCTGCTAAGTCTGTCTTTGGAATTCATGAACCAATAGGCTTATCCTATCTCACTTAACTTAGAGTGAGTCTTAGCAAATTAAACCTTCACAAATTTAAGCACAATTTTCGGGATACCATAAATCCAATGTGCCCTTCTAAGGATGGTATTGAGAGTACGGAGCACTTTTTGTTGCTTTGCCCTTCGTTTGAGGTTCAACGTCGAAACCTTCTCGCTGGAGTTGTTGCATTACTTCGACCATTTGGATATATTGATCTTTCAAATGAAGTTTTGATGCAACTTTTATTATTTGGTGATAAAAGCCTCCCAAATGACGTCAACAGAAATATACTCAAGTTGACTCTACTATACATTCACACAACCGGTCGACTAAATTAAGCCAAATGTAACTAAGCCACCACACCATGTTCATTTTTGTAACGTTCCCCTATCATAGAGTCTCGTTTCTCTGTTCCATTGTTCGTAATAGTTTCTCGCAATTGTATATTTAGTTGTAATTTTAGATTAATATTCTTCATGTGGATGGCCCTGGGGTAGTCATGATCTTTTGCTCCCCTTGGTATAGTTTTGTGGTATTGTATAGTAGATCGTTCGTAGTCGTAGGTAATTCGTAAATTGTAAATTTTTATATTGAATTGAAAAAGGCTCACCAAGAAAGAAATCAAGTTCAGAAATATATCATAGATTAATGACAATATTCAGAAAATGATGTGCATCAGAGCTAAGTTACTTGGCAGGCTGAAAAGGCTAATGACCAGTCTTTGAAAGATCTCTACAACTCTACAAAAATTTTAGAAATCAGGTTTCTGACTCCTCGAGAGAACAGCTAGCTATTTCTATAACTATTTAAGAAAACAGCAAATGCATGAAACAGTTATGGTCTGGAATTAAATTAGTTACAGTATTAGGAAATCAAGTAATGCTAATGTTATAAGTGAGCTTAAAGACTAAAATTGTAACATTACATCAGATCTTGCGGTTATTGCAAATATCTTCAATAAATTTTTCGTAAATGTTTCTCATAATATCACCAAGAATATTCCAAGATTTGATAACTCTCACGTTGACTTCATGGGTAACAGAATTGTAAATTCCTTTTTCACAGCACCTTCAGTTCCTCTTGAAACACCTGAGAGAATCTCAATCCTCAAAAATGAAAAATCTGAGGGACCAAATAGTATTCCTATCAAGATTTTAAAGACCCTTTCTCTACTGGTATCTTCTCCATTTTCTCAGATCATAAATGAATCACTTCAGTCTGGGATATTCCAACGCAAGATGAAGTTGGCCAAAGTAATTCCTCTGTTCAAGAAAGATTGTCCACTTACAGCTTCCAGTTATACAGGGTGTCTCAAAAAAATTGTTCCACGTTTGATTAAATGTTGAGAAATAAGGACAACATGAAGAGGCTCATGGAAAGATAACCCTGTTCCTAAGATTATGAAATAATTTTAGAGACTAAAATCGTGCAAATCGGTTGAAAATTCACTGAGTTACGAGCTCTCTTAGATAAAAAATATGCGATAGCTGAAACCAGAGACCCCCCAGATTACTTGTATTGCAAAAAGCTCGAAGACGGAGGTAAGAGAAGCTTATCCAATGTCATACCTCTCGTTGATATCAGAGCAAACCAAATACGACTTCTAAAGTAAATTATTTCTTGTGATCATTCTCAAAGTTTCCTTAACATTGCATAAGTCAAAAAACAGTGGTTCAAAACAAAATCGGTGAGAGACTGAAACTGTTTCCTCAAAGCATCCATATGCTTAACAGTTAGGTTATCGAATACCTGTTTGAATCCCACTTGGTTCGCCCTGAAACAATTGAGAAATAACAGAAACGACGGCCTATGGGACTTTTACCAAAACTGCCATTTCGAGGCCTCTGGTTTCAGCTTTCGCACAAACTTGAACTTCACAAGCATGTAACCCCATGATTTTTTATCGGATTTTCAAGATTCTTGTGTCAAAAATTAATTGAAAATCTCAGGAAAAACGGGTGACTTCACCAAAGGTCCACCCAGCGTATCGTTATTTTTCAGTATTTAATCAAACGTCGAACAATTTTTTTCAGATACCCTGTAGGCCTAGCTCTCTTCTTTCTGTCTTAAGCAAAATCACTGAAAGGGTCATGTGTGAACATCTCTCCTAATTTCTAGAAAAGCATTAAATATTGCATTATTTGCCATTTGGCTTTCGTGCTAATCAACCATGCCCTGGCTGGTTTAACAGAAGCAATCAAGAAGTCAGTAGACAATGGGAAATTTGGATGTCGAATATTTATTGATTTACAAAAGGCATTTAACACAGTGTATCATGATATTCTTTTGACTAATCTTGACCATTATGGATTTAGGAACGTCTTAGATTGGTTTAAATCTTATCTCTCAGGTAAGAAGCGATCTAAGAATCTGTAAATAGATCAAACTCCAGTTATCTCGATGCTACATGTGGAGTACCACGAGGTTCAGTTCTTGGTTCCTTCCTTCTCCTAATTTACATTGATGATTTATCTCGATCATCATCAAAACTTGCATTCTATCTATTTGCAGATGATACCTACATTTACTATGAAGATGACAATCTCATTCTTCCTCCTTCAAAGAGTAGTTAGCAAAGAATTGAAAAAGTTAAAATGTTGCTTGATGATAACAAATTGTTATTGAATATTTACAAAACTAACTTTATCATTTCTAAGTCTCCTCGGCATTCTTGCTCTGAGATTATCAATATGAAAATCGGAAACTTTCCTGTCAAAAAGACTTGCTATGTAAAATTTCTTGATATCATTTGGGAGGAAAATCTTCCATGGAAGCATGATCTAACTGGACTGTCTAAGGAACCGGCTAGAACTTCTGGTATGCTCTTCAAAGTAAAACACTTTTTAACTATTGATGTTTTAATCTGTCTTTACAACTCTTTATTTTCACCCTTCCTGCAAAATGGGATTTCAGCTTGGTGTCTTTCGTATGAAACTTATATTAACCCTAATCCATATGGGCCTTTGTCAAGCTACCATTTATGAGGGGGGGGGGGTCTTTCTGAAAACTCCCTTAGACTCTTCAGATTTCAATACAACTTGACACAGTTACAGAGCAAGTTGTTTCTAGCATGCAGCGTAATTTGGGTGTGACTGCCACACCTTATGACGTCACAGTGACGTCATGAAGTTGAAAATCAGTGAAAATCAGGCTTCCAAGTTAAATTTGAATTTAAAGAAGGCTTTGCATGCACATTTTGCAGTATTTGGTTCACTTTAGCCACAAATTTGATACGAAAATATAATTTCATCGAAATTAATGATTTTGGAGTGATATTTTGGCAGGAATTAGCCAATTTGAATGACGTCATTTGTGCAATCAATTTGTTCTCTGTAAAACTGGACAAAAATAAGCTGCAAAGTGGTAATACTCCATTACAAAAGTATCATTGGAGTCTTTTCAATTGAAAAATTTCGAAAAAATTCAAAAATTTGCTAATTAGCCCAAAATGGAGGCCATTATGACGTGATCATCGAAAAATGCTGACATCATCTAATTCCAGAAATCCCGATATCAAATTAAACCTCTTCGTTTACTGATTCATTTGTTGTATTATACTTCATAATTTGATCAAATCTTTCCATTGAAATCATCAAAAACAATAATTTGTTTGCTACCTGCTTCCAAATATGGGCATGTCACGTGACCTGTGAGCTCTATTGTTTGAAAATTTCTTCGTCAAATGTGGCGAATAGATAATTAGTAGAAGTCAGGTAGGTTTGGGGGACATAGTTGATGTCTTTGAAAAACACGGCAAGAAAAACCTCGAGGGGGATGGAAAACACTCCCCCCATGCGGATTCGGGTTAATCCAGTATTCTTTTTCCAGAATGGGGTTATAAGCGCAATTTCTTTGAAAACTTTACTTCTCACTCTGCTCCCATCTTTTCTGATTTAAAAATTCTAAAGCTGCATGATCTTTTTCAATTAAAATTGATTAAAATTTCAATGAATCTGTTCTTAAAATCTCTCCTAATTGCTGTCATGATTTCTTTAAATCGTTGGAATCAGTTCAACAATATGGTACAAGACAGGCTGGCAAGGATGATATCTCTCTAGCTCAGAAAACACCAGTCAATATAATCTCAGATCAGTAAGCTACTGTGGAGCAAAGTGCCAATCTCGTCCCCAGAGTGAGTTCGTTGCTCTACCTCTTCTCTGGGATACAAGGGGCTGTTAGGCAATCTGATTGGCTGCTCGCCATTTTGGGCCGTAACTCCGATTTGCGCTGGGTAAACGACCACGGCATGTCAAAATTCGACGTAAAACCACATTCTTTACCTATTCCGACCATCATTTGCAATATTTCCGAAATTCGAAGAATAACGACCTAACGACCCATTTTATTTTTGAAGCTGCGGTGAAAGTTTCCGAATTTGCAATTTAGGCCCTTCCTGCCCGAGGCATTTTGCCAACATGTAAACTCGACTTTATTCCTTTGATAAACTATATTCTCAGGTTTAATTTTACTTTAACCGTTACAATATCAAATAAATGGAGTGACAAAGCTTTGATAATCAACAATAATGGATGAGGAAATGAGAGAAGCGCTAGGCAAAGAGATAGCCATACACATGAATAAGATGAAAGATGGAATAAAGATGATGTTTGATGAAAGTTTGGAAAAGGTAACAGATCGACTCACTTGCATTGAATCAAAACTGGACAGGATTGAAAAAGGACACTTACAAATAACCAAAGATTATAACAACATGAAGAAAACAGCGGAAAATATCCTGAAAGCAAACGTGAAACTGACCAAAGACAAAGAAGCCCTAAATGAAAAACCCAAACTGGCAGAACAACGAGCAATGAAAAGTGCGCAGAAATTGGATGACTTGGAGCAATATGGCCGCAAGTGCATGGTTGAACTGTCTGGAATACCACGAACTACAGGCGAAGATGTACAAAGTCTTTTCATCTCCATGACGGAAAAGATTGGTGTGACCGTGACTCCCGATAATCTTGAAGCATGCCACAGAAACTCGACTAAGTCCGACGCTCCAATCATTGCAGAATCAACAGAAGAACGTTAGGAAACAAAGTTCTCGCAGCAAAGAAAAAGCTCCAAGACCTAAAGGTACAAGATTTTGGTTTCCCTGCACCCGCAAAGGATGGCGAAGGTAAGGTTATCTGAAACGAAAGTCTCACTTTTCAACGCAAGATGTTCCTTCGTGAAGTAAAGAATATGAAGAAGGTCTTTAATTTCAAGTATGTTTGGACAAACAAGGGGAGAATTTTCGTTCGTAAAAACGATAGAACTCCCGCCAAACACATCGTAAAGATCGAAGACCTTAAGAAACTCAATGAGTAAATTACTTTCTGAAAACTTAGACTGTCAAAAATGCCTGAATACAACAGAGGACACCAAATCGATTTGTTGCGACAATTGTAATTCTTGGTTCTATGTAAACTGCTCGCGTCTAACACAACAAGACTTTGAATTTCTCACAGCAAACCCCAATGATATCCGGTTTTGTTATATTTGCTTAAAAGATATCTTACCTTTCCAGTCACTATCGGACAACGCTCTTAAAGCTTTGATAACATTCGTAACAAGAAAATCTTACATAGTCCATAAGCAAATAATTTCAAAAGAAAGCAATTGCAATAGAGTCTGCTCTGTATGCAATAAATCGATATATGGCGCTTCCTTAAAGAAAGCGATACCCTGCCAAACTTGCATGTGTCTTATTCATCGTAGGTCTTCCCGCCTTAAACCATGGGAAGCGGCAAACCTTTCACAGATTATCCAGCAATGGTCTTCTGCTAAATGCCAGCGATCTATATTTCCGTTCACCGATATTAATGACGAGGATATGCTTGCATTAACATTCAATTCGAATTTCTCATGCCCCTGCCATGTGCGTCACACTGAATCAAATGTCTCTTAGGCGAATTGGAGCTAAGCAAACTGAATTTGAAAGAGCATGACTATCTTTTCGACAACGACAACGATAACCATGCCAAATTTCATACGAACTTCGATTTCTATTCTACCCATGCCTTTCACAAATTAAAAACCAATATAAATTCACAGTATTCCGAAATTTTTAGCTTGTTTAACTCAAATATACAGTCTCTATTGCATAATAAAGAAAACCTTGAGCTGTTGCTGAGTGATCTTGATTTCAATTTTGACGTGATTGCTTTGTCAGAAACATGGCACATTGACAAAAATAAAGATGACTTCAACAAGATCAGCCTTCAAGGCTATCATGATTATATAGGAATAAAGGGTAACAGCAAGTGTGGAGGGTGTGGCTTTCTCGTGTCTAGTAGCTTACGTTTTAATGAACGAAAGGATCTTTCAAAGGCTTTCAGAGACAATGTATGTGAATTTGATGCTTTTTGGATCGAAATTGAAAACTCCAACAACCTCAACGTACTCATAGCTGCAGTTTATAACCATCCAAAAATAGACTCGACAAAGTTCATTGAATACCTTGAGTCTGTCTTCAATAAAATTTCTAAGGAAAAGACATTAATCATGATAGCAGGTGACTTCAATCTTGACCTCTTAAGATACAATAAGATCCCCGTTGCTGAAAAGTTCATAGACACCATGTTTTCAAATTTCTTACAGCCGCTAATTTTACAGCCTACAAGGTTTACCAATAGTAACAAACCATCACTCATCGATAACATCTTTATCAATTCAATTGACATTGTTGCTACAAGTGGAAACCTCATTCCTAAAATCATTGATCACATGCCAAACTTTTACTCCTTGAAAGGAAATTATGTAAACAAACAAAGACACACATAATGAAACGTGACTTCACGAACTTCGATGAATTAAAGTATCTAAATGATATAGAAAACCTTGACTTCTCCTTGACTACCAATGGAGAACAAAACCTTGATAGCTGTTTCACGGCTTTTCAAGATAGCATTACCAACATCATGGAGAAACATGCACCTATCAAAACCTTATCAAAACAGCAAAGAAAACAACAAAGAAAACCTTGGATAACAAACGGAATTTTGAAATTAATCTCGATCAAAAACAAATTGTACAAGAAGTTTTTGAAATCTAAAGACACTTTTTGGTACCAACGATATAAGTGTTACAGAGACATGCTAAATCATCTAATCAGAAGAAGCAAACGAAATCATTATAGATCCTATTTTGAAACCTTCAAAAACAATTCAAAAAAGATTTGGAAAGGAGTAAATGAGCTAATCAATAAGACAAACAGCAAATCTTCCAAAAACATCCATCTGAAAGACAATGGAAGTACTATAACTGATCAAAAGAAAGTTGCTGATCGTTTCAATAAATATTTCACTGGGATCGCACAATCTCTGGTTAACAAACTTGGAAAGACTAAATCAAAGTTCACTGATTACCTGGAAGAGCCTAATGTAAATAGCATCTTTATTAACCCTGTGAACGAGTCTGAAGTCTTTGATCAACTTGATAGCCTGATTTGATGACCAATGAATCAAAGACAGCAGACTCGTATAACATTCCTGTAAGATTAATCAAACTAATTAAGAATATTATTACTGAACCGCTTACGTATTTAATTAATCTCTCGTTTAGTTCTGGTTATTATCCAAAGTTACTGAAATATGGTAAAATAATCCCAGTCTTCAAAGCCAATTCTCAAGACCAAGTCAATAACTATTGTCCTATATCTGTCCTGCCTATTTTGAACAAAATCTGTGAGAAATTAATGTATGCACGCCTGATAAACTTCATTCAAAAGAACAAAATTTTGTATCCACATCAGTTTGGATTTCAAAAAAAATAAATCTACTACGCTCGCCATCATGGACATTTGTAATAAACTAGTCGAATCAATAGAAAGCAAACATTTCTCCTAATGCATATTTCTTGACTTTGCAAAAGCTTTTGATACAGTAGACCATGAAATCCTGATTAGTAAGCTTGAATATTATGGTATCAGAGGGATTGCTTTGGACTGGTTTCGTTCTTATCTGAAAGACAGAACGCAACGTGTATATGAAGGTGGACAATTTTCCGATTCGCTCAGTGTAACATATGGAGTACCACAAGGAAGTGTGTTAGGCCCGTTACTATTTCTGCTTTACATAAATGACATTCCCCAAGCATCTAAGGTTCTTGGTTTCCATTTGTTTGCCGAGGATACCAGCCTTTTCTTCTCCAATCCAAATCTCAATGTTATTGAAGATACAGTAAATGCAGAGCTAGGAAAAATTTCAGACTGGCTCATTGCTAACAAACTCACCTTAAGTACCAAGAAGTCAAATTTTTTGCTATTACACCCTAGACAACGAAAGCCCTCGCGCAAAATAAACCTTTCTATAGACAACGAACCCTTAGTAAAAACAGATCATGCCAAATACTTGGATAGAAATTCCACATCCAACAAATCAATATCAAGGTTGCGAAGAGCCTTGGTATTATAGCAAGAATAAGACATTTCGTATCAGAAAATACCCTAATAGATATTTACAATGCTTTCATTTCACCCCATATCAACTATGGTATTACTAACTGGGGAGGAGCCTACTCTAAGCATCTAGATCCCGCCCGAAGGAAACTAAAACGTGCAGTGAGACTTATAGGCTTCAAAAAACAGAATGAGCATAGTGCACCCCTTTTCAAATCGCATGACCTACTAAATCTAGATGACTGTTACAAGCTTGAGTGCGCTAAGTTCATGTACGACGTATCAAAAGGAAAGGTAGAGGAACATTTTCAAAAGCTCTTCCAATTAGTTAATTCAAGGCATAACATTCAATAGATACAGGCAACTGCAGGCCACTTATCTCAGCCACTAGTCAGAACAAACTACAAACAAAATTTTATCACAAATTATGGAGTAAATGTATGTAATGAAATTCCGAGAGAACTACGAGATGCTAAGAGTAAGAAAGTTTTTACTAAAAGGTATAAAACATGGCTACTAGATAACTACAATTGAAAATAAACTTCTCCCATGAACTTTCCATATGTAACACCTGAAACTGACTAAACTCCAATATGACCATGATCATAGTAGCAGCACGGTTTTTTCCCTTTTTTCTGTTTTTCTTCCTTTCCTTTTCTTTGAATTCTTTTTAGTGTTAATGTTAAAAAAAATCTTTTTCATGTTCATTAATATCTCTAGATGTTAGCTTGACATAGGCAACGGGCACCTAGCTCGAAAGCTCATTAGAGTTCTTTCTAAGTGTCCTAAGCTACAATCTCGTTATAAATTCGGTAGAAAGTAATATATATTAAGCTTGTATCTTAAATCTTGTTCAAATTCTTAGCTGCCGTAGATATATCGTATATTTAAGTTGATAGCTTGAATTTTTGATGAAATGAAAATGAAAATGAAAAAGGCTCAAATATGGTCCTCGAAGTGTTTGTTTTCAATTTCTCCATTAATCTTCTGCAGAATTAGCGGCAGAGCAACGGCCATTTTCCGTCGCTTGGCGTTTCCTTGCCAACGATGAAATCCATAATGGCTTCCACATTTGCCCATTTGCTGGGCAAAATTGATCGAAGTGTACCAGGGTGTTCATTCGGCTTCGTGATTAGCGTATGACGTAAGAACACCCTGGGAACGAGGTTGGCAAAGTGCTGGAATGACATTCCTGTATATGTAGAAAGGTCACCATCTGTTAATGTAAATCGTCTTAAGCCTAAACTTACTTTTTTGGCAATAATTATTGAAAGCGTATTATAGACAGTCATAATTCACCATATCGTTTCTAAGATTATCATCTAAAATGGGGGTGATCTCTCCTCGATTAGCTTTGCTACTGAGAAACAAATCCTCTGGTGTCATGTATCTTTGTTTTATTCTGTCTATTGTCTCATGTATGTATTATACTTGTTGTAAGAGGTTCAATTTTAGAGTGTTTGTTTATACTGGACATTACAATGAATGAAATAAACTGAACTGAAACTGTACTGAAAATCATTGAGCTCAATTCAACACACAGGCAATAAAACAAACAATTTTGCAATATTACTGTTTTGAAGGTTAGGGAGCAGCGGCCATTCAGACGGGGACTTTTCTTCTGACTCATCTTGTATATCATCTTGTATATTGGGTGTCTATTATTTTTGCATAGGTCAAGAAAGTAGCCATGATCCTTTGCTCCTCTCGGCATATTTCAAATAACGCTTATAGTAATCCGCACATAGTGTCCTGTGTAATTCCATAGTTCAAACGTTGTATGTTGAATCTAAATGAAAAAAACTATACCTCTGTCACTTAAAAATCACATGTAACGCTTGGTATTCTTCGTACCGTCAAGAGACTTCAGCTTCTGCGGCCTTTAAATGCAAGAATCTGGATCAAGTGATAAATTTTGTCTTTTTATATGAAAGGCTAGATATACAATCGTAGGGCTCTAATCACTGTTTTGCAAATTCAAAAATTCTTTAGAATCTACAAAGAATATGGAAATATTTCTCAGTACAGACTTCTTTGTAGAATAGCTACATGGTTTGCTGAAGGCCATATGCCAAGTATGCTTTAGCTATGACAAAGAAACAAACATGCGTCCCTATTTTCCTTGTCTGAATATTAAGTAAGCATCTTCGATTACACAAACTCGAAAAAAGAGATGCCCAGGCCGTTGGCTTTAGAATCTTTTCTCCAAAATTTGGAACCACGAAGTCATATATACTTTACCTTCGCCGTTTGCTGTTGCATAAAAACATAGCGTTATTCACGGTGGAATTTTTACAACCATTACACTATGATGAGACCGCTAGTTACTTTATCAAAAGACATACCAGTCTCTCCATGACTGCCATTGCCTGCCTGTATCTGTATCCGCACATGAAGAAGAAAGCAAAATATGAGCACACTGACATGATGTCCGCCTGCAAAGGAAACAGATAATATGACCAAATGCTTATTAACAACAAAGATCATTCAAAGGTGTTGGTGATTTCAAAGGAACTCGGGATGCTTGCTTCTGTCTTCAAGGAAGGTTCTTTTATGCAAATGTAAAGCAAATGTACACATAACTAAATGGCATGCGTAGACGCAATTTCTTCAATTTCGAAAGACTTCACCTTACTTCAACTACAAAAAACTTTAGCAGACTCTCGCTGATGCTTTTTCTCAAAGCATTATGGGAACTACAAGCCTGCTCCGCAGTGGCATTGGGCTGGGTTTTTGCACACCGATGAATAGTATGTGTCAAATAAGTTATCGATATTGAGATGAATGAAGCTGATTTCGGAGCTCCCTTGACGATAGGTCTGACATAAATTTAATTTGTATAAAACGTCTGTCTTGCCGTCTTTAGTTTTGCCTCTCGTGATCCAAATTTTGCGAGGGCAAAAAGAGCCGGCGGCAGCAAGAGCCCAGGGTAGTCGATTTTGGTATAGACAATAGTATTACGTTATGGCGTCTGGTGACTATTTGTTTTCAGTGATTGTGTGATTAAATGATTGATAGTAAGCTATCGATGATAGCTAATTCCTGTTTGATTCAAATTGTTTCCACACTGGTTCACCTCATCCATTCATCAAATAGTTGGGGAAGATCACAATAACATGAAATGCCAAATCATCTGGCAAGTGCGGAGGGCAGTCGTTTACTGCAGCCACTTCAATGCAAAAACTGTAACGTAACTTTATGGAATCAATGACTGAAACAGCCTAGGTTCAAGTAATTTTTGTTATTTTACCCAAAAAGTTATGATTTCATGGAAGGTACTACGTTTGGAACTAAGAAATCTGGTGGTAACAGCTAGCAACAGCGGAGGGCAGAGGGCAGATTTCTTCCTCGCTTTTCGAATTGATGTGAATTACGTATTTCACCGGAAATCGTTGCAGGTTTCCGTGTATGTTTCCGTGCGAAATATCTCAAATAAGATTTGTACACGTTGAATCTTTGTCTAAATTAGGTTTTGGTGCTACCTACATAATTTTTGCTGCAAGCTTCACATTGTAGTAAATACACTACGTTTTCTCAAACTGCAGTTATACCTCCCCGAAAACTTTTTGAAAGATCTGTTTTCGTCTGAATTTTCAAAATTATCGCTCTCCGTTATGACGTTGCATATCTGGAAACTTTTCCTGCCATTGCACTTGTAGGTGCACTCATCCAACGTAGGCTCACCAACACTCGGCAAGTTCATCTTTGAGATTTTGGCCTTCCGAACTGACAAAAAATTTTGGTTTGGAGCACTTCTTTGTGCTCGTCATCTACAAAAAGAATTTTTGAATTTTGATTTAAAATCTCATAAACTTTGTTAAGAGCTGGATGTTACGTAAGTACCAGAGGTGTTTTCTTGTCATCCTTACTTAGTTTTTGACTACCTATCCAAAATACTTAAACGATCGCGGCCCTGGACTTTGCTGATTTGTTCAAGAGCCTCATTTTCACCATAGCCCCTATTAAACGGCCACCCCTTAAACGGTTCCCCTACCCTATCATAAAAAAATCGACCCTCACAACAAATCCGCCTAATCCGCAAGGCCTAGCTATAGGGTATACCCTTTTTAGCATGACCAGGATGACATGATCCAGGAAGCCGTTGGCTTAGTAAACAAGTCTGTGATTAGTCGATCACCCTCCCTCATCACCTGGGTTGGTTGGTGATAAGGAAGGGTGATCGATTAATCACAGATTTGTTTACTAAGTAGACCGAGTATCTTACAGGACTGTCTGACGGATTTGTCAGTTTTTTTGTTAATGATGTCTCTGCGGTGTTCGTTAAGTCTGTCTCGTAGTCGTCTTCCTGTTTGTCCGATGTATTGGCAGTTGCCGTTTCCGTTTTGTGTGCATGTTTTACATTGTATGGCGTAGATGATGTTAGTCGAGTTGCAGTCTAGTCGCTGTTTTATGGTAAACGTCTTGTTGGTGTTCGTAAAAGTGACTGTGTCGTCTCCGTCCAGTATGTGTGAGCATGTGTTGCAGTGGCGTCTTGAGTTACATTTGTATGACCCCCGTGGAGCACTGGTTGCGCCACTTTTTAATTTGGCGCGAACCAAATGATCCCGGAGGTTTTTGGGTCTACGGTAGCTGAATATGGGTGGTTGGGGGAAAGCCTCCTTGCAAATTTCAGTGTCTTGTAGAATGTGGTAGTGTTTTTAAGTATGGCTGTAATTTGTGGTACGCAGGGGTTTTACGTTACCACAAACGGTTTTCTGTTGTTGTGTCGTTTCTGTTTCGTTTTGAGGCTGTCTTGTCTGCTGGTAGTGGAGGCTTTCCGTATTTCGTTGCGTACGTGTTTCCATTTGTATCCTCTGTTCGTAAGGTAGGTCAGTGGTTCGTTGGTGCATTTTTTGAAGGTCGTGTCGTTTGAACAGATTCGTCGAAGTCGTAATGTTAGACTGTAGGGTATGGATTGTTTGGTATGTCTAGGGTGTGCGGAGGAGCTGAGGAGGTGCTGGTGCGTGTCTGTCGGTTTGACGTAAAGGTCGGTGGAGATGCTGTTGTCGCTGTTAAGTATAACAGTGACGTCAAGGAAGTTAATGGATGTGGAGGAGGTTTCGTTGGTAGATTTGATGGTGGAATGTATGTGGTTAAGTGTGGTGATGAAGTCTGTAAGTTTGTCTTGTCTTGTCCGTGTGTCCAAATTAAAAAAAATGTCGTCAATAAAACGCCACCATACAAGGGGCTTATATGGTGCGTTTTCTAGGGCAGTAGCTTCAAGGGACCCCATAAACAAGTTTGCATATGGGGGAGCCATTCTACCGGGTGAGTCAAAAAAACGCCCGACATTTGAAAGGCCACTGCTCCCTGGCTATATGAGCAACGATATTTTGCAATATTTGATAATATAGCTAACATGCTCAATTATTTTTAGAAATTTTCCTGGCTAAGATCGGTCACTCCGTTCAGATTCTGTAGGCAATTTTCTAAAATGAGTCCCTTTAAGAAACCTTGAAAAACGTGCTAAAATTACAAGCAAAATTCCCTAATGTGTTCACCTCACAGCAATGACATTCAGCACGCTTTAGCACGTGCTTTGTTTTTGTGGGTTGAAAAGTCTTCCCCCTAGTGTGAATAACTTATTCAGGGGGATTCCATTCTCCCATGAGGACAAAATACATGAGCACATCCAGGAGTCATTATTGCTAAGAAGGAGAACAAAGGCAAATTTTTCTTGCTGTTTTCGCTAGTTTTTGCAAGTTTTCGAAAGGGGCTTTCTGCAGTAAATCTCTTTTTTCGACGGGAAGGAATGACCGATTCAAGCTGAATAAATTACTGAACCTAATTTGACATATCGGGAATAAAACAAGACAGTTTTCAATATCATTACTTTGATATTCAGGGAGCAGGATTTTTCCAAACGCCGGGCGTTTTTATTGACTCACCCGGTAGTGCCCATGGCAGTACCATGTTTCTGTAGGAAAAATTGTCCGTCAAACTCAAAATTGTTGTTCTGTAAGATGATTTTGATGAGGTCACATATGGTTTCTGTAGGTGGTTTCTGTGTGGTACGTTTGTTGAGGTGTTCCCTGGTAGCCTGGATACCTTCGGAGTGAGCGATATTACTATAGAGCGAGGAGACGTCCAGAGAGACAAGGAGAGAGTTGTTAGGGAGATTATCAAGTGAAGAAAGTTTGTTAAGGAAGTGTGTAGTGTCCTTGATGAAGGAAGGTAATTTAAAAACAAGAGGATTGAGAATATTACTAACATATTCAGAAATGCGTTCAGTAGGATGACCGTTAGCTGAGACAATAGGCCTGCCAGGTGGGTTCTGTCTGTTTTTGTGGATTTTTGGGAGGATGTAGAATCTGGAGCATCTGGGATCTTTAGGAAGGAGGTAACTGTACGTGTCTTTGTCCATGTCTTCGTTTTGTTTAATTTGTTCTAAGTATCGTGTGACGGTCCTAGTAACTTTGTTGGTGATGTAATTGTCGTGTTTTTCGTAGAATTTGGTGTCAGTAAGTTGTCGGTTGTATTCGTCGATGTAAAACTGTTTGTCCATAACCACTGTTCCTGATCCTTCGCCTAGTGGCTTGATGACGATGTAATCTCCTTTGATCTTAGCTGTTGTAACCGTAACATCAATGAAACTAATGTACCCTCCACTAACATAACCACACCAACTAATACGACAGGACCAAAACCACAAAGACAACAACTACCTAGACGACGAAGACAACAACAACAACGACAACAACAACAATAACAACAACAACAAACCACAAAAAACTACAACAATAACAACAACAACAGTCACACACGTAAGGAGACCAAAAACAAAAGACAGGAACCTAAACACCTCGAAACAGAAACAGTTATCAACCTTGCTACAGCCGACCTCACTAATGACGGAAAATCACTACTCTCACGCGGACTTAACTTCTGCCCTACACCTAACAACATTTCGACTGGAACGAACTCAACGCAGACTTGACAGACTTTAAACGCAGACATAGACTCAAACACTTCTTCCACGATAAAAACGAACACAGAAACAGACGACAACAACGAAAACGAAGATACAGACGAGACAACACACAGATACACACGACACACGACAAAGGCAACAATGTAACAACAAAAGACAAAGGGAATGCTGGCGAGACACAAAAGGAGCAGAAGAATAGATCACAAGAAACGGACAAAGCGTCACAAAAACAAAACCATGGTGAAAAGATACCTGCTGTGCAAAATCAGCCGAGTGCTCCAAAACAGAAGCTCCACATCACAATCGTTGGAGACTCTATGGTGAACGGGATCGACGATAAAGGCCTAAGTCGTGATCATCATGTTACCGTTAGGAAACATCCAGGCGCAACCAGTGAAGATATCAAAGATTACATAAAGCCACCAGCAAGACGCAAACCAGATGTAATGATCATACACTGTGGTACCAATGATCTTACCAAAAAGGATGCTGACACAGTGCAGTGTCTCAGAGATGCAATTTCAACTATCCGGGAAATAGCCCCAAACACCAAGATAGCATTGTCCAATGTCGTGACAAGGATGGATGGAAAGAAGAAGTCAGATTTATTGAAGGAAGTTGAAAGTCTGAACAGAAAGATTAAAGCCTTGAGTATCGAAGAGAAAGTGTTGATCATAGAAAATACCAATCTGGATGAAACCTGCCTTGGAAAGAAGGGACTCCATTTAAGTAAACGAGGTAATGCAATGCTTGCGAAAAAACTTTATGAAATTTTTTGACGAGTTATGAGATATTCATTCCAGTCCCAATGAAATTTTTGATTTTGATCCTATGGAGGCCACAATACCTGGTACTAACAGCCCTAGCCCTTCCCTGCAGACTCCTCTAGTTGAAAGTGAGACTGTCTCCTTTGAAGTAGACGAGCCTGACTGTTTTGAAAAAATGAGGGTACTACGCCAAAAGCACCCAAAGAATGTCATTATTGGCTACCTGAATATCAACTCCATCCGAAACAAGTTTGATAATCTCATTTCTGTCGTACAGAAAAACCTGGATGTCCTGGTGATTGCAGAGAGTAAGCTAGATTCTTCATTTTCTAGCAGTCAGTTTATGATACCAGGATTTAAAATTCCCTATCGATTAGACATATCTGACAAATCCGGAGGGTTGCTGGTGTTCATAAATGCCGATATTCCATCTAGGGAGCTTAGCGGTGTTAGTCTACCTCATGACATTCAAATGATTCCTATTGAATTAAATCTTAGGAAGACCAAATGGCTGTTATTACCTTGCTATAGACCTCCTCGTCAGAACGCAGCATTTTTTATTAATCAGGTTGAGCGAGCTGTGGATCTTTATTCCAGACATATCGACAATCTGTTGATCTTTGGGGACCTTAATATGGAGACAAGCAGTCCTGAGCTAAAGAATTTTATAGAACAATACAGCCTGTATAGTTTGATTAAAACGCCAACATGCTTTAAAAGCCCTGAGGGGAGGTGCATAGATCTTATGCTTACAAACAATCATCGGTGTTTTTTTGGGAGCCAGTCATTCGAGACTGGTTTCAGTGATTTTCACCATATGGTCTACTCCATACTAAAAACCACATTTGTGAAAATTCCCCCCAAAAAGGTCGATTATAGAGACTACAGGAAATTCTCCGAACAAGAGTTCATGAATGATTTTGTCCTCAGTTATAACAGATGTCCACCAAACTCTTATGAGGTGTTTGAGAAACTGGTTGTGACAGTTCTTGACAGGCATGCTCCCTTAAAAACTGCTATTTTTAGAGGGAACAGCAAACCTCATGTGGATAAAAACCTGAAAAAGGCTATTATGCTTCGAACCAGGCTAAAAAATATTGCGAACCAGACAAAAAGGGATGAAGATGTACGAAAGTACAAAAAGCAACGAAACGTGGTTTCAAAATTAAATGAACGGGCAAAGCGGCAGTTTTATAGAAATCTTGACCCCGTGAAAACTGGTAAAGATAAACAGTTTTGGAAGACATTTAAACCAATCTTTGCTGGTAAATCAACTAATGTCAGTGACAAAATAGTCCTTATTGAGAACGGCTCAATTATCTCCAAGGATGAAGATATTGCCAATATCTTCAACTCCTATTTTGTAAATATCACAGATACACTGCCTATTGAAAAGCCTATGCTGCCATTTGATTGCAGAATAAATGACCCTGTTCTACATGCAATTGAAACTTACAAAAACCATCCGAGTATTATCAAGATAAAGAGTACAGTACTCATGCAAGAACGGTTTGAATTTTGCGCAGTTTGTCCCGGTGATGTCTGGAATGAAATAAACCAGCTTGCTAGTAGCAAAAAGTCCAGCGGTTGTATACCAACTGACATTTTGAAATTAATTTCAGAACCGTATTCTAAAGATATTGCTAACTATATTAATATGATGTTCCAGTCTGGAATGTTCCCAGATATCCTTAAGTTAGCAGATGTCTCGCCAATTTTCAAATGCGATGATGCATTTGAAAAAACTAACTTCCGACCGATTAGCGTTTTATCTGCCATATCCAAAGTATTTGAGCGCTGCATGACGAAGCAAATGTGGCCCTTCGCCAATCAAGTATTATCAAATCTGTTATGCGGGTTTCCTGCAGGGTACAGCACACAGCATGCACTGTTTCGACTTATCGAGTTCTGTCGCAAAAAACTTGATGAAAATTACACCATTGGAATGGTGCTGATGGACCTATCAAAGGCGTATGATTGCTTGCCACATGACCTTCAAATTGCGAAACTCGAAGCCTATGGATTTGGCATGCGCAGCCTGAGGTTGATCGCTAGCTACCTTTCTAATAGAAAGCAGCGCGTTAAGATCGGTTCTACCGTTAGTGATTGGCAAGACATTGTCTGCGGTGTCCCACAGGGTTCCGTCTTAGGACCACTCTTGTTTAATTTCTTTCTCAATGATCTCCTGCTCTTCATCCAAGACTGTGATGTCTGCAACTTTGCAGATGATAACACCTTATTCAAGTATGATAGGAATATTGAAAAAGTTGCCTTGAGCTTAGAAAATGATATCAGTAATGCTATTTACTGGTTCAAGTGGAACCAAATGGTTGCAAATCCCTGTAAATTCCAAGTTATGTTCCTTGGATTAAATAAAGAAATAGAAATGCAACTAAACATCAACAATAAACAGATCAAGGTAGTCAATACAGTGAAACTTTTGGGAATTACAGTTGACTCAAAATTAAAATTTGACCAACATGCAAATGCCATCAGCAAAAAAGCGAATTCGAAAATTCGTGCCTTCTCGCGCGTTTCACACTACCTAGAACAGCCCAAGGCCAAGACATTGTATAATACCTTCATAATGTCTTGCTTCAATTATTCACCCCTCATCTGGATGTTCTGTGGAAAGACTGCGAGTAAAGAAATTGACAGGATCCACAAAAGAGCTCTCAGACTTGTTCTGAATGATTCTGATTCTCCGTTTGAAACCCTCCTTCGGAAGGCAAATGAATGTACTATTCACCAAAGAAATCTCCAAAAATTAATGCTGGAGATATATAAATGCCTTCATTTTGAAAATCCATCTTTTATGTGGGAGTTTTTCGAGAAAAAAGATCTCACGTACAACTTGAGAACTCAAAATTTACTAAGACTACCACCTACACGAACCGAAACCTATGGTTCAAATTCATTGTCATTCAGGGGCAGCATCCTTTGGAACTATCTTCTTGATGACATGAAAAATGCACAGTCAATACAATTATTCAAAAATGCAATTAGAAACTGGAAAGGTGAAAGATGCATGTGCAAAAATTGCAAATAGAAGCAATGATCTCAACTCGTATCCTCTTTTTTTACTATTTTTGATGAACTGGCATTTTTCTTTTCCTGTATATTTTGTAATTAGATAGTTGGTTTTAATTAGATCTCTTATAGAACTATTTTGTACATACCAACTTTAAATAATATGATAATAATAATAATAATAATAATAATAATAATAATAATAATAATAATAATAATAATAATAATAATAATAATAATAATAATAATAATAATAATAATAATAATAATAATAATAATAATAATACAAAAAGACCAGCACCTGGACACCACATAAAAACCTTGACCCCGCACTTGACTCGTACATCCAGAACATAGAACGCGACATAACGAACATACAGCCCACTAAAATCTCTGACAACTTGACCACACAAGAACAGGACGCGCTACAGAAACTTACAAGACGCACGGACATCGTCATCAAGCCACTAGGAGAAGGATCAGGAACAGTGGTTATGAACAAACAGTTTCACATCGACGAATGCAACCGACAACTTACTGACACCAAATTCTACGAAAAACACGACAATTACATCACCAACAAAGTTACTAGGACCGTCACACGATACTTAGAACAAATGAAACAAAACGAAGACATAGACAAAGACACGTACAGTTACCTCCTTCCTAAAGATCCCAGATGCTCCAGATTCTACATCCTCCCCAAAATCCACAAAAACAGACAGACCCCACCTGGCAGGCCTATTGTCTCAGCTAACGGTCATCCTACTGAACGCATTTCTGAATATGTTAGTAACATTCTCAATCCTCTTGTCTTAAATTACCTTCCTTCATCAAGGACACTACACACTTCCTTAACAAACTTTCTTCACTTGATATTCTCCCTAACAACTCTCTCCTTGTCTCTCTGGACATCTCCTCGCTCTATACTAATATCCCTCACTCCGAAGGCATCCAGGCTGCCAGAGGGAACACCTCAACAAACGTACCACACAGAGACCACCTACAGAAACCATATGCAACCTCATCAACATCATTTTACAGAACAACAATTCTGAGTTTGACGGACAATTTTTCCTGCAGAAACATGGTGCTGCCATGGGCACTAGAATGGCTCCCCCATATGCAAACTTGTTTATGGGGTCCCTTGAAGCTACTGCCCTAGAAAACGCACCATATAAGCCCCTTGTATGGTGGCGTTTTATTGACGACATTTTTTTTAATTTGGACACACGGACAAGACAAGACAAACTTACAGACTTCATCACCACACTTAACCACATACATCCCACCATCAAATCTACCAACGAAACCTCCTCCACATCCATTAACTTCCTTGACGTCACTGTTATACTTAACAGCGACAACAGCATCTCCACCGACCTTTACGTCAAACCGACAGACACGCACCAGCACCTCCTCAGCTCCTCCGCACACCCTAGACATACCAAACAATCCATACCCTACAGTCTAACATTACGACTTCGACGAATCTGTTCAAACGACACGACCTTCAAAAAATGCACCAACGAACTACTGACCTACCTTACGAACAGAGGATACAAACGGAAACACGTACGCAACGAAATACGGAAAGCCTCCACTACCACCAGACAAGACAGCCTCAAAACGAAACAGAAACGACACAACAACAGAACACCGCTTGTTGTAACATACAACCGCTGCTTACCACAAATTACAGCCATACTTAAAGGCATTGAGTCCGTATAAATAGCACTCTCATCATCAATATCAACTTCTTTTCAATCATGAAACAAAAGTTGTCATTTAATCCCTGTTGAAATTAAACCAAAGAAATTCCTCAGGATAATGCAAGGATTAAGAAGTCTTTGGTCTCCACTGCTAATGACTTCAGCACTTTTGTGTGATAACAAAGGGGCGTCAGCGGTTTGTCAGCAAAAATTCAGGACAGCGTTAACGCTCAACTATTTATATGGACTCAATTCCTTTAAACAACACTACCACATCCTACAAGACACTGAAATTTGCAAGGAGGCTTTCCCTCAACCACCCATATTCAGCTACCGTACACCCAAAAACCTCCGGGATCATTTGGTTCGCGCCAAATTAAAAGGTGGCGCAACCAGTGCTCAACGGGGGTCATACAAATGTAACTCAAGACGCCACTGCAACACATGCTCACACAAACTGGACGGAGACGACACAGTCACTTTTACGAACACCAACAAGACGTTTACCATAAAACAGCGACTACAATTCTTGCCAAAACAACTTGAAAAAAAACTTCATTTTGATACTTTTTCGTCTGAGTCACCATACAAAATATATCGCTGGAAACTTCACCTCACGCTTTTTTGCGCGCCCCCTGCCCCCCTGAACAATGTTGGTCCGAAAATATGATTACCAGACTTGAAGGAAAGCAATTCGGCTGCTTGGTTGTGCCCTAACGCACTACGTAATCGCACAAGAAACCAACATTGCATAGGGGGAGGGCGAGAGAGGAAGAAAATATGCGATTTTTTCAAGAGTTTTGGCAAAGATTGTCTGAGGGGACTATTTTTGAAAAAGTGCATCAGTTTAAGGCAAAATTGGCACAGATATGCAGTTTTGTACACTTATCAAGATGCCGGTGTAAAAAAATTTCTCCATGCTAAGATAATAGAATTATGACGTAATTACTATGTAAAACGAATGAATTTTTGGCCCTTGTAAAAATGGGGGGTTATTGCTTCTAAAATCTCGTCACTTGACTGATATCGCTTAGGAAGCATGCGACAAAAGAGTTTTTCGCGTAGTTTGATGGAACTATGCAAAGGAAAATTAGAAAATAGCTTGTATGGCCTCACAGCTGCCATAACCCCGCCATACAGCAGCAGCTCCAATGCAATTGACAGTTCACGCGATTAAAAGCCATAGTTTGAAACAAAAGCTATTCCACAAAGAATTCATTCCTCAATGAAAATTTTGGAAGGCAAGATACTTAGATATCATTGATTTCTCTTCATGTCTAATAGCTTTTGTTCTATAAACAATCAAGAATAGTAAATGATATAAAAATATGTGTTGCGTGTGGTACTACGGTAATTAAACGACAATGTTATAAATAAATGATTAAAGTACCAAGTGAAGCGTAGATGTTAAAAAACACGACGTTTCGAGCGTATACTCGTTATCAAGTGACTCGAAATCAATCGAGCCGAGCAAAGAGAAGAAGAGAAGACAAGATTCGACAGATAGGAGAGAATGTGAGATGCGACGTGACGTAGCCTGAATGAGGAGAAGGAAGCAATTAAGAACAGGTGGTGGAGGAGGGGCCTATTGCAGAAAAGTAAATTGCTTATTAAGTCCACTAGGATAGAGAGTTTTTAAGTTAAATATTAAGCGTTTCTCCAAGGTTTTGCGTTTGGTTGTGTCTTGAGGTGCATGTAACAAGCCAAGAATGGACATATCGGCAGTTGAATGATTAGCTGAATTGAAGTGTTAGGATATGTTGCTGTCAGGATCGTTTTGATGGTTTTTAAGATGATGGATATGTAAGATGGTTTTGATGATGGATATGTAAGAAATAAGATTCACCTCGAAGAAAACCATCAAAACGATCCTGACAGCAACATATCCAAACACTTCAATTCAGCTAATCATTCAACTGCCGATATGTCCATTCTTGGCTTGTTACATGCACCTCAAGACACCACCAAACGCAAAACCTTGGAGAAACGCTTAATATTTAACTTAAAAACTCTCTATCCTAGTGGACTTAATAAGCAATTTACTTTTCTGCAATAGGCCCCTCCTCCACCACCTGTTCTTAATTGCTTCCTTCTCCTCATTCAGGCTACGTCACGTCGCATCTCACATTCTCTCCTATCTGTCGAATCTTGTCTTCTCTTCTTCTCTTTGCTCGGCTCGATTGATTTCGAGTCACTTGATAACGAGTATACGCTCGAAACGTCGTGTTTTTTAACATCTACGCTTCACTTGGTACTTTAATCATTTATTTATAACATTGTCGTTTAATAGTAAATGATGCGTTTAATGTCAGTAACTCCTCACTGTATACGTCACACTCCTTCATGTGTTTCGTATCACGGTTGACACACGATTGACAGTCCCACTTTTCAGCCCTTTCCTCCCCAGGAGACTGCTTTTTCTAACAAATTCTTTCACACAAGGGTGTCAATCATTGAAACCTATGTAAAGGGTTTATTGGCAACCCTCCATTAATTGCAAATGCAGCGGGAAAGCGGTCTGTAACGATTGACACTACATTGGTAAAAGGTATTACATGGTAAATTTCTTTTAAGAAGATAGGTTGACACTTGCTATGAGCCCGATAATTCTGCAGCACGTTCAATTTTAAACTAAATGAGAATGTTAATACATTGTTTATACGTTTGAACAATCGAAATGCTAAAAAAGAACTAAACTGCACAATTTGAAGTCGAATTAAAAGGATTTTACCTCGACTGTTAATCGTTGTGTCAATCGTTGTGTCAATCGATGACTCAGGTGTGTGGAGTGTGGTGATGCTCGTGTGCGCGTTTGATTAGCAGCAGGGGCGGCGCCAGCCCAGAAAAAGTGAGGTGGAAAAGAGATAGAATTGATGGCCAGAAGGTATACCTAACGATTTTTATGTCGTTTTTGCTTAGGAATGAATACCGACCGGAAGAAAGTGGGGTGGAGATGTCCACCCCAGTCCACCCCGTGGCGCCGCCCTTGATTAGCAGTTAGGACTACGTAACAAAACTACTCCCTATACTCTTCTTCCAGAGTTGTTAGGATTATGACTTTCACAACTTGTAACTGACTGGGAAGCCTGTATGCTCCCTACATAGCATAATACCATAGATTTCAGCCAGCTATAAGCTTGCGGCGAATACGTAAAGGATAAAGAGTTTTTCGCGTAGTTTGATAGAACTATGCAAAGGAAAGTTAGAAAATAGCTTGTATGGCCTCACAGTTGCCATAACCCCGCCATACAGCAGCAGCTCCAATGCAATTGACAGTTCACGCGATTAAAAGCCATAGTTTGAAACAAAAGCTATTCCGCAAAGAATTCATTCCTCAATGAAAATTTTGGAAGGCAAGATATTTAGATATCATTGATTTCTCTTCATGTCTAATAGATTTTGTTCTGTGAACAATCGTGAATAGTAAATGATGCGTTTAATGCATCAAAAAGACGTTCTGACCTGGCGACTCTCCCTGAGTGCATTGTGTATGAGATCCAATTGAATAGGAAAAATACTTTTTTACCGTTATTTATAGAAGTCCAAGTCAGGACCAGGTTCAGTTTGATAGCTTCACTATCAATTTTGAACTGATGCTATCCAAAATGCATGCTGAAAATCCTTTTTGTGTCATCATTACCGGTGATTTTAACTGTCGATTAGCGCAGTGGTGGAAAGATGATATTGAAAATCAAGGAAAGCATTTCGAGTGGTTAACGTCCGATCTAGGACTTCACCAGTTGATTTCAGAACCAACGCATTTCATGGGTGACTCAAAATCCTGTATTGACTTGATTTTTACTGATCAGCCTAACCTCGTTGTCGAATCTGGGGTCCACCCGTCCTTACACGAACAATGTCATCACCAATTAGTTTATGGAAAATTATCTGCTTCTAATGTAAAATTGCCTCCCTACAAACGCAGGATTTGGTATTATGACAAGGCCGATTTTGTCGCCATCATGAAAAGCATTGAAATGTTCCGTTGGCAAGAGCATCTTGAAAATATGTCATGTCCTAACCAACAGGTTTAACTTCTCAATGAAGTATTGTTAAACATCTACACCAATTTTATACCTAACAAAGTGAAAACAATTAGACCTCACGAAGCCCCTTGGATAACCAAGAATGTCAAAAACTTTTTGAGGAAAAAGAATCATGCCTATAGAAATTTTGTGAGTAGAGGCCAGCCAAATGACAAACTAGAGGGAATACAGAAAATGATATCTGAAGGTGGGAAACTGATCGAGGATGCCAAACGTAATTACCTCTTCAAGGTATGAAAAACTTTAGCAAATCCTGCGACTTCTCGCAAAACATATTGGTCTTTAATCAACACAGTCCTAAACAAGGCTAAGATTCCCATAATACCACCTCTTCTCGAGAATGGGTTATTTATAACGGACTTTTCTGAAAAGGCATAGATATTTAATGAACATTTTATACTTCAGTGCACGACAATTGACACAGGTAGTGAACTTCCACAAGATGCTCCACCACTCACCTCTCTGATAAGTGATTTTCCCATCTCTGATGAAAAGATACTGAACATCATAAGGTCACTTAATCCTAATAAAGCACATGGCTGGGATGAAATATCTGTCAGAAAGATAAAATTAAGTGATGCTGCACTAGTAATTCCACTTAGAATAATATTCAAGAATTGCTTGAGGCGTGGTTTATTTCCCGAAATTTGGAAATATGCAAATGTAGTACGAGTTCATAAGAAAAATGAAAAAAATGTTAAGGGGAACTACTGTCCAATTTCTCTATTACCAATTTTTGGTAAAATACTGGAAAAGCTTATGTACGACTCTTTATACTCACATTTTGTTACAAATGAATTACTTAACCCGAATCAGTCTGGTTTTCGTCCTGGTGATTCTACAGTCAATCAATTAATTTCCATTGCACATACGATCTTCAATGCCTTTGACTGTAATCCTCCCCTTGATGCCGCTCCGTGTACCTTGATATTTCTAAAGCATTTGACAGGGTGTGGCATGACGGTTTGATTTATAAGCTAAAGCGATGGGGCGTCTCAGGGGAACTTCTTTCCCTTATTCAAAGTTTCCTCAAGGATCGAAAACAGCGAACTGTTCTGAATGGACAGAGTTCAAGTTGGGGAGATATTTCGGCAGGAGTACCTCAGGGCTCTATTTTAGGACCCTTGTTTTTCCTTGTGTATATAAATGATCTAACTGCAGCAGACTTAAAGTGTAATGTTAAACTTTTGCTGATGATACCTCATTGTTTACCGTAGTAGAAGACTCAAATACAGTTGCGAATGACATGAACCATGACCTAGAATTGATAAGTCAATGGGCCTATGATTGGAAGATGTCATTCAACCCAGATCCACAGAAACAAGCTGTCGAATTGGTATTTTCTAAGAAAAAAATTGAAATTCATCATCCAGTAATTCATTTTAATAACATACCAGTGACGAAAGTTGAGGAACACAAACATTTAGGAGTGGTCCTAGACTCGAAACTTTCTTTTTCCGCTCATATTAAAGCAGCTATCTCAAAAACAAGAAAAGGCATTGGTCTGCTGAGATGTCTCTCCAAGTATCTACCCAGAAGTACTCTTAATGAATTATTTAAGCTCTATGTGCGACCTCACTTGGATTACGGGGATGTTATCTACCATATTCCAGCTAAAGTGTGTGAATTTAGCGGCAATACCATATTATCAAATTTGATGGAAAAGTTAGAGTCCGTTCAGTATTCTGCAGCTCTAGCCATAACAGGGGCATGGAGGGGAACCTCGCGGGAAAAGCTTTACGCTGAGCTTGGTTGGGAGTCACTATGTTCCCGTAGATGGAGTAGACGCCTAACATCGTTCTATAAAATGATAAATGGCATGTCCCCTGTATATAAAACTGATCCAATCCCGCAACTTCAACAGTCGCAATATTCTCTTCGCAGGCAGGATGTCATTGGGCGAATTAGGGCAAGGACAGAGAGATTTCAATCTAGCTTTTATCCCAGTTGTCTGTCTGATTGGAATGATCTATGTGCAGAGATTAGTCTTGCACCAACCGTTGCAATTTTTAAGAAAAAGCTACTGTCCAAAATCCGCCCCCCTTCTAAGTCTGTCTTTGGGATTCATGACCCGATAGGACTGTCCTATCTTACCCAACTTAGGGTTGGTCTAAGTAAGTTGAACTTTCACAAGTTCAAGCACAATTTTAGGGATACCATCAATCCAATGTGCCCTACGAACGACGGTATTGAGAATACGGAACACTTTTCGTTGCCTTGCCCTTCCTTTGAGATTCAACGCCGAAATCTTCTCGCACGAGTTTTTGCGTTACTGCGACCACTTGGATATGTATATATACCAAACGAACCCTTAACGTATCTTTTATTATATGGTGACAAAGACTTTCCCAATGACCTTAAACGATCCTTTACGCTAGCGTAAAGGAAGGTTAACGACAAGGCGGAGATTGATTATGACCCAGTCCTCCTTGTTCCTAGCCCTCCATCCAAGAACAAAGTGCCCTCTCCCTTCACAGGAAGTCTCCTGCTCACAAGCCAAAGTTTGTGTTGCAAGTTTATTATAGTTCAGCAATTTTCCATTGTACGTTACTTGCTCTTAATCAAGTATATCGTCTTGAAGAAGATCTTTGCCAAATGATGTGAGCCCAAGGAGAGTATTTTGTCTGAAGACATTAAACGGAGGACAATCCAAAGAAGTCATGGCGAAGTGATCGTCGATGGCCTAACGGAAACAGGAAGAAGTCGTTCGTCGTGTGAACTTTTGTTTAGGCTTTGAACCTCTAGCAGAGAATCGACTGAGTTAGTCAGCGAACTAAAGGTCAGCAATATTGAAAAACTACAAGACGAAAGTGATGTTGGCACAAAACGTGGAAAATGACTTGAACTTTGCTAGGATTTCGCAAAAAAGGTCAGTTGCTGTTGCCTGCCCGCCAAACCCAGAGTCAGAGAGTGGCGGATAATTTTTCTTCCACCCAGCTCTGCCACATTTATGGGAGGACAATGGAATGCAGTGGCACAAGAGTAAACAGACCGCGGGTGCTCATAATGCAAGCTCTATTCACAATTTACGTCCATCTTGCAGTCAACAAATCCTCACTCAAGCCGTACAGTTTATCAAGCAAAGACACTTCAGTCTTGTCGAGTCCGTTCGTTGGTATTGTCTGTGTTAGCTCAGCAACTGGTTTCACCGAGCGAGGGATCAATCAAGCAACTCCATCATGGTTAAAAGTTGAAATTCATTGATTAGAATGGACCAAAGCACAAACAAGGACCACACAAGGTGAGGTATCGGGTCCCAAACATAATTGTTTTTTCTCCCCTTGAATTGAATGCAGTTTCATTGGAAATACCATCACATTCAATACAACAGTGCTCGAAAAATACAACGTTCAAATACAGTTGCATACAATTACAATATACAAATGAGCCAAATGTTTAGAATCTTATTATTGAGCCCATTAACACTCAGTTATTATTCAGCTAGTATGTGATGCGGTTAGGCTTGAGATAAATCTCTGTGGGGATTCTTACTTTACGCTAGGCGCAGTGATTTTATATCTCAGCATATTCTTAAATTCTTGCTACATGTCGCATGACTGTATTACTGTAGCGATTATAGAATACAGGGCTTTGCAGGGCCTATTCAATAAATGAACAGCAAATGGCAACATACGACTGGCAATTATTGTTTGTTGAACAGGCATGTATACCAGTTGGACCTGGATTCTATATCAGGCACAATCATTCAATCCTAACATCTTGGTAGAGCCTGCCTTGTCCCTGTACAGCTGACATCATTGCAATGCCAATATCACCCCCCCCCATTTTTTGAGTCACAGGTAGATTAATATTGGTGAGTTGTAATGAATTGTCTATACCTAGCTGCACACAGAAGTTATTATATGTGATGTAACTTACTTTGCTCTTGATGAGCACCACAGAGGTGCATAGTACAGTCTGTATAGTCCCTCGCGTTGAAGGGCGGCCTATCCCTGCAGTAAAAGTTTTTAGCAGGGTGTGTAGCATCCTAGACCTGTGTCACAGTAGTAGCCAGTTGGACTCTTTCTATCTAACATACTCATCTCTCCCACACTACAAGAATTACACCAGAAACTCAGTTTTATCATGATGCAGCGTTTGTCTCCTATTACACTGGCATCTGTCACAAGCCTTAGGCATTTTATTTTTGCTACCCTCATTGTCACAGGCACAATGTTTACTGTTCGGACAACTCAGCGTTGATACTTCTTGGTGTACAGAATTAGTACGCCCATTTGCAATATGTCTAAGTCAGAACAAGTTCATTCCTGAAGGGCCTCACATTTGCTACAAGACCGAAATTCCACTCACCCCTCCCCCTTGTGTAGGACTTGTAATAACAGCATAGAACATAGTTGACTCATGCATAGTTTACTCAACCCTTCCCCCAGCTTTTCTTTTTTAACCTTTCACAAATGCTTACTGATATTGCTTCTTTCCTCAGGGTAGAAAACTTGTTCAGGTTAGAGTAGAAATTCTTGGAGTTCCTAGCTGGTACTCCCATTTATGATAGTTTTAGTCAAAAAAAAGTTCATTACCTGGAAGGCCACATACATTGAAGGCTAGATTTTGTTAAAAGGTTGGTACAGCAACATGGCTTTGAGTTCACTTGTGGTCCACCTACACTACCTACTTTGTCATTTCTAGCCATCAAGTGGTGTCTACTGTCAGTTATGCTTTCAAATTTTTTGTTCATTAGCTTGTGAGAACATTCAATCATGAGATCCATCTCTCAAAAACAGGAAGGAAATTCAGTCTATGGCACTAATCACTGGCATATCAAATCACTTCATGTATCAACATGTCAATGCAAAGGAAGAAAATTACGCAGTTTGGTAAAAAGCATGTCACCGGGGGACCCCCTCCTCCGTGATCTAACATTCCTTTTCTCTCCACAGCGTGCTACAACTATGGTCACCAATTGGACAAACATTATTCTGTTAGCCTGTTTAGTATCAAAAAGTATAGTTGTTGCCAAGTAGAGAAGTTGTCTCAGTATCAAGCAGTAAAGCAGTATAAAGTAAAAAAAGGAAAAGTTAGGAATTGATGACTACGCAGCTGAATGCCTTGATGTCAAAATGCGTAATTCAGGTTGATCTAATCCAGCCCATCCATCTCTTCCTTAATGCATCATAGTGTTTTCTTTTTCACAGGGGGGCAACTGTAGAGCTACCAAAAGAGGCAGTAGCCACAATTACCGCAGGCCATAACAGTAAAAATAACGTGTTCTCATTGTCTGTTTGTCCATGGTGCTTTTACCCATGGCACACCTGCTCGCAAATTGTTCTCTTACAAGCTTTGCATTGCAGTGTTTGTTTGGGTGGTGAAATATTCCAAAGTAGTCGGATCACTTCACCCAAAAGTAACAGTTATTCTCCGAACCCAAAATGCTTCCGCTTTGCTTCTTGTTTCAGGTGTCCAGAATCTGTCAAACCTTGGAGACACAGGACTTCGAAACCAACCATGAAGCCCATTCTTAACTATGCATCTGGAAACACCCGCAAACATTAATGCTGCAAGAAGCAGGGCCAGCTTGTGAGACTTTGTAATATTGGTCATGTGACACTTAACAGCATTCCTTAAAAATGTGTCCATCATTATGAACTGTTGTATGGAAGAAATCAGGTTCAGGTTCAGGTTTATATATTTTAAATTCCACAAAACATATATACAGTTCCAACAAATTTAATAACAAAATTTTACAAGTCAAATAGAAAAATAATCACACCAATATGAAGCAAAAGGTATCAGTTTGACATGTATGTATGGGAATCATTTAAAGGAGATCCCTCAATAGCAAAGCTAATCGAGGAAGAGAGGCCCCCCTGCTCACAGTAATATTAATATTTCACAGAGATCAAACTAAAGTACTTGAATGGGAATCTCTAATTTGATTATTTAGGGATATGAAAAGAGTTAGGGGAATTTCAGAGGCACAAATGAGGTCATTTTGGTCCTAGGGGGTCTCAACGTGGCAGCTTGGGCGTATTTTGGTGGTTAGGCCGCTCTTTGTAGTGCGGCGGGTCTGTTTATTGTTGTTCCGTATATGTATATTTCATTAGGATGTTATTTTAGTGGTTGACATAGTCTAAGAAGTTTACCCAGTTGGAAACCCACTTCTGGGAAAGAAAGTGTGAGAAATTGAAATAGTTATCCCAGGGGGAAACCCATCCCTGGGAAAGAATGTGTCAAAAATTGTAATGGTTTTCCAAGGGGGAAACCCATCCCTGGAAAAGAATGTGTTAGAAATTGAAATGGTTTTCCCAGGGGGAAACCCATCCCTGGAAAAGAATGTGTTAGAAATTGTGTTAGTTCTCCCAGTGGGAAACCCATCCCTGGCAAAGAATTTATGAGAGATGATATTTATTACAGTATTTTACATTTGGCAAATTGTGGTGTTTTAATAAGATACGACCCCAAAAAGCTGCCACACTTCCCGTCGCCTTTCTCTGTGTTTTTCTGTCGGTTAGAGCACAATGCCTCGTTTGGCATGATCCATACACCTATTGTGAGTTCTGGTGATTTCCGCTGCAAGGCGTTAAACGATCCTTTACGCTAGTGTAAAGGAAGGTTAACGACAAGGCGGAGATTGATTATGACCCAGTCCCCCTTGTTCCTAGCCCTCCATCCAAGAACAAAGTGCCCTCTCCCTTCACAGGAAGTCTTCTGCTCACAAGCCAAAGTTTGTGTTGCAAGTTTATTATAGTTCAGCAATTTTCCCCTCTCCCTCCCTCCCACCCATCAGTTCGTTCCTATTGCCCTAAGCCACCCAGGGTCGTATCTATTGCTCTTATCGGAGACCTGTCTGCGGCTAGGCCGCTCTTTGTAGTGCGGCGGGTCTGTTTATTGTTGCTCCTTATATGTATATTTCATTAGGATGTTATTACTTACCCCTCTTAGAATAATATTCACGAACTGTTTGAGACAGGGTGTATTTCCCGAAACATGGAAGTGTGCAAATGTAGTCCCGGTTCACAAGAAAAACGAAAAGAATGTAAAGAGTAACTACCGTCCTATTTCTCTTCTACCAATTTTCGGGAAGATGTTTGAAAAACTCGTTTACGACTCCTTATACTCGCATCTTGTTTTTTGTAATTTGCTCAACCCCAATCAATCAGGTTTTCGTCCTGGCGACTCAACAGTAAACCAACTAATTTCCATAACGCATACAATATTCAAGGCATTTGACTGTAATCCTTCTCTTGATGTTCGCTCTGTGTATCTTGATATTTCTAAAGCCTTTGACAGGGTGTGGCATGATGGTCTCATTTATAAATTAAAACGATGTGGTGTCTCAGGGAAACTTCTTTCTCTCATCCAAAGTTTTCTTAAGGATCGGAAACAGCGAACTGTTCTGAATTGAAAGTGTTCTAATTGGGGAGATATTTCGGCGGGAGTGCCCCAGGGTTCTATTCTAGGGCCTTTATTTTTTCTCGTATACATAAATGATCTGACTGCTGATTTGAAATGTAATGTCAAACTTTTCGCCGACGACACGTCTTTGTTTACGGTTGTTCGAGAAGCTAACGAAGCAGCAAGTGATATGAACCTTCAATTGATAAGTCAGTGGGTCCATGATTGGAGAATGTCATTTAATCCCGATCCGCAAAAACCGGCTGTTGAATTATTATTTTCAAGGAAAAGAAGTGAAATAGATCATCCAGTGATTCTCTTTAACAACATACCCGTAAAAAAAGTAAATGAACATAAACATTTAGGTATTGTCTTAGATTCGAAGCTTTCCTTCTCGGCTCATATAATAATAATAATAATAATAATAATAATAATAATAATAATAATAATAATAATAATAATAATAATGATGATAATAATAATAATAATAATAATAATAATAATAATAATAATAATAATAATAATAATAATAATACAGATATTTAAAGAGGAAAGCCTCAGTCACTCGAAAGTGCTTTTCATGAGGGTCCTCTATTTAACTAACTGTAGCGATTTATTTAAAACATTATAATTACATATTTCCGAATAGTAAAAGAATAGCTCTATCATAAAATAAGGCATAAAATAGTTCATAGCTTCCAAAACCTCTGTTTAAAAATATTAAAGTTTCCTGCCGACTTAATACTAGTGTCCAGTTTATTCCAGTCATCAATGAACAAATAGGATGACACTTGCTTCCCCCAATTTGTCTTTACTTTAGGTAGATGGTATAGTTCATTGTTCCTTGTCTGGATGTTGTGCAGATCTTTTCCTGTTTTATTGCTGAAAGTGTAGCTTATATCACTTATCGTTGACTTGTAAATGGTAGCACATCGATGGAACTTTCGTCTGAAGTCTAGAGACTTCCAGTGCAGTGAATCCAAGGCTTTTGTGCTGGAGTCATATGGCTTCATATTCAATATTAGCTTGGCACATTTGTTATGAAGAGCTTGCAGAGTCTTCATCAAACATTGGTTATTTCTATCCCCCAAAACATTCATTCATTCATTTATTCATTCATTTATTTTATTTATCCACGACATCCACTCAGTAAACTTTAAAATTACTTATTTCCAGATGAAAGTAATAGATATTTCTAACAAACCTAATAAACCTATATTAAAAGCCAGTACTGTTCTTCCATGGATTCGTGCGTAAATATATATATATATATATATATATATATATATATAACCTGCACACATATAGATACACATATAAAAATATATATGTACACCCATACACATATATACATATATATACATATATATATAATTTGTTGTTTTTTCAGCTTAGAAAATGATTCTTTAGCCCATTTTTAAACTGGGTGAGTGTATTAGACTCTCTTAATTAATAGATTGATAGTGCAACCTTCTAGAAAATCTAATACTGTTAGTCACCTTGTTTCTCAAAGATTTATATGAATTGAGAAGTTTGGGGTTTTTTATTGAGTTTTTCTTCGCCCTGTCTCTCTCTTCCATAAGTCTTTTTATTTCTGGTGTAATCCACGGTGCAGGTTGATTTCTGACCTTTTTTCTCCTAATTGGTGCGTGTGTGTTTAGTAGACCATCAAAAATCTCGTGGAATTTATCAACCATTAGATTTGGTGAAACAGTATCTCCATAATCAAACAATGGTATTATCATAGTGTTTACCAAAGTTAAAAGTTGTGCCCTGGGGATAAGATGACCGATCCTTTTTATCAAACCTATCCTTTTTGCCACTTTTTGCTGCATTGAAGCAATGTGATCCCCCCAAGTCATGTTTTCATTGATTATTATACCAAGATATTTATAACTTGATTCTCGACTTAGTTCGTCCTCTTCGATTTTCAATGTCAGATCTTGGAAACGCTTTAACTGCTGCTTTCTTCCAACCACAACAAATTTTGATTTTGTGATGTTTAACGTCAATCGGTGATCATTTAGCTATTTTTTCACAAGAGCCAAATCCTCATTCATCATATTTTGGATTTCATTGCAGTTTTTCCCGGAATAATAGATTGCTGTGTCATCTGCAAACAAGATTGTGTTCGAGTATTTCACTGATAGTGGCAAGTCGTTAATAAACACAAGAAAAAGTAAGGGGCTTAAAACTGACCCTTGTGGTACACCAATTGTTACGTTTCTTCTCGATGAGAGAGCGTCTCCAACAGACGTTTGCTGCGATCTCTGACTAAGATAGGAGCGAAACCATTTCAGACAACCTGTAGAAACACCATACTCTGTCAACTTCAAAAGCAACAAAGAATGATCCACTGTATCGAAGGCTTTTTTCAAATCTAAGTACACAACACCAGATACATGACCTTCGTCCATGCTTTTCAGGAGGCTGCCCGTAAATTGTAGAAGAGCAGAGCTTGTGGACATCTTGTTTCTAAATCCGAACTGATCTTTGAAAAGGAGATTGTTTACTTGCAAAAATTCGTAAAACTGCTTATGAACTGCTCGCTCGATTATCTTGCTTATTGTAGGTAAGATTGAGATAGGTCTGTAATTGTCACACTTACTCTTATCTCCACTCTTGAATAAAGCTACAACTTTTGCCGATTTCCAGTTACTGGGAAATTTGCCTTCACGAAATGATTTGTTTATTAGGGCTTGTAGGGATGGTGCAATGATATCAGCGGAATCTTTCAATAACCTTGCGCTGATTTTGTCTAAGCCAATTGCTTTGTTTGTTTTTAAGTTTTGCAGTTGGATTTTCACGAAATGGCTTGTTACGAGATCTAGTTGGAAACTCTTTTCAGTTTTCTTTTGCAAAAGTCCTCTTGCATCTTTATTCCTCTTACCAAAGGCCTTTGCGATTTTCTGGCCTATAGTTGTGAAATGTTTGTTAAATACTTCAGCTACTTGAACTGGTTTGGAAAGGACTTTCTTTCCGGATTTGATAACAGAAACAGAATGGTTGGCTGACTGAGGAAGGGCATCTTTTAGGCATTTCCACATACGCGAACTGTCGTATTTGTTCTCTTCAATCATCTTGCAAAAGTGCTCTGATTTCAGCCTCTTTTCCAAACGATTTATGTGATTGCGCAACTTTTTGTACATTTGCCAATGATACTGGGACCTAGATTTTCGTGCCTTTGTTTGATGGTAGTTTCTTTCACGTCTCAGTTGGAGGACTTCATTTGTAACCCAAGGTGTTTTAAAACCTTTTACTCTTTGTTTCTTGATAGGCGCATGTTTATCCGCAACTCTGTTGAAAAGTGATTCCCAGTGCGTGGCAGCCTCATCTATACAAGCAATTGAATCAATCTCAGTCCAAGGCATTTCTTTCAAATCGCTGCAAAACTTTTCTTTGTTATAATTTTTGTAAGATCGATATTCAAATGTGCGAAAACGTGTCTTGGGAACACCACCTTTCAATACGCAAACAACGATGCTGTGGTCACTCATGTGGGTATAATTCACTTCCCATTGAATAACTCTGTGTTTATTGTTTATGCAAATGAAGTCTATTAGTGTTTCTGAATATTCAGTCACCCTTGTCGCCTTTTCAATTATTTGATGCAAGTCATAAGACAATAGAAACGATTTGAAAGATCGCTGCAACTTGGAGTCCTTTTTACTGGAAAAATCAATATTGAAGTCTCCCATAATTACAATCTCGTTCTTGGTTGTATCAAGGTTGGTAAATGAGTTGCTCAAAGCTTCAATGAATTTATAAGGATCAAAGTCTGGGGGTCTGTAAAAAGTTCCGATGATCATTGGCTTGCATCGCTGTCTCTCGATTTTTATCAATTTTTCCTCAATATCAGCACCCAGTATGTTTTGCAGAGGTACAACTTTTAGACAACTTTTCACGTAAATAATGACTCCACCACCTTCTGATTTACCCTTTGTCCCTCTGTCCTCCCGAAAGATTGAATAACCCTCAACTTCAAGTTCGTCATCATCGATATCTGATGTCAGCCAAGTCTCAGATAAACCAAATACATCGAGAGAGGTATGTTGGAGTAATTCTTTCACTGAATCCAACTTATTGTATAGTCTGTTGACATTTAGATGGGCTACTTTGAGGCCGCGTTTCAATTTTGGGAACATATGTTCTTGCCTTCCTGCCTCGCATGATGTATCATCTATCGTTTCGCCAATGTTTTGATCTGTGAACATATTTGGAAACAAGCAACGAATGCAGTCCCATCGAGCACTGGGTTTTCCTAATGCTTCGTACTCCACATTTGACATGCCGATACACTTCGTATGATACCATAAATCGCAGCTGTCACACAAAATAGCCTTCGTTCTACATCCTTTAGAACAAACGGAGCAAGGATCTTTTACTCTCCTTGTCGGTCCTGGGTTCATCTGTATGTCTCCCGATAATAATATCAAGTACCAGGCACACATACTTAAATTGGTCAGGCGCAGCATACTTTTCATCTTGTCGCTGAGAGGAAGGCCTTTCCTTAGGCCATTTGTCGTCACACCGGCCTTCCTTCGCATATCGTTTCTTCCAGGGTAAGATTTGGCATCCAGCTTCAAACATAGGCAAACAGAACAGGCTTTACATTGTGCAATGGACTTTACTCTATACCACTGGATACTTTGCAATATCAAGGTCAAATAAAGTAAAGATATCACAGCGCAAGGAATTCGACGTCTGACCTCCATCTCGAACGAAGTAATGAATGTTGAGAAGAGTATAAAATGTGCTATCTCTAAAACAAGAAAGGGCATTGGCTTGCTGAAATATCTCTCCAAATATCTACCCAGACATACCCTAAGCGAACTATATAAGCTTTACGTGCGACCACATCTGGACTATGGGGATGTTATCTATCACATACCAGATAAAGTATGTGAATTCAGTCAAACCATCAGTTTATCAAATTCAATGGAAAAATTAGAATCTGTTCAGTATTCTGCTGCCCGTGCCGTAACAGGAACTTGGAAGGGAACATCACGCGAAAAGCTGTACATTGAGCTTGGCTGGGAGTCGCTGAGCTTCCGAAGATGGAGTAGACGCCTTACTTTGTTCTACAAGATTATGAATAATCTCACACCCCTGTACACAAAGGAGCCAATCCCACAACCTCATCAGTCAAATTACTTTTTTCGCAACCAGGGTGTCGTTGGGCGGATGAGGGCAAGAACCGAACAATTTCAATCTGGCTTTTATCCTAACTGCATATCTGAATGGAACAAGCTCGATCCAGAAATCAGGCTTGCACCGTCTGTTGCTGTTTTTAAGAAAAAACTTTTGTCAATAATTCGCCCCCCTGCAAAATCTGTATTTGGTATTCATGACCCGATAGGCTTATCGTATCTTACCCAAATAAGGGTCGGTCTTAGTAAATTAAAATTTCACAAATTCAGGCATAATTTCCGGGATACCATTGACCCAATGTGCCCAACGAACGATGGCATTGAGGATACGGAGCACTTCTTGTTGCTCTCCCTTCATTTGACATTGAACGACGAGATCTTCTCGCTGGAGTTTCGGAATTATTGCGACCAAATGTTCGAATAAACAGCCTTCCAAATAATGCGCTGATCCAAATTTTATTGTATGGTGATAAAGACTTTTCTATTGATGTTAATAAAAACGTACTCAAATTAACCCTAAATTTCATTCATAAAACAGGCCGGTTCAATTGAAGTGGCTTGAAGCAGCTGCTATACCCCCCCCCCCGATCGGAAAGTCTCTTTTCCTCCTTTTATTTGTTTCTTTCCCATTGTTTAAGTCTGTTTCGCATTGGATTTAAGGTTTGAAATTCATCTACACATAAGTTCAAACCTTTTTATTAACATCTACGACATTGTGCTCCATAAACCCCGACATCTTAAAGGCGCAATGTCTTGAACAGTATTGTTCGGCATCCGGCGCCTCCATCGATGACCTTGCATGCCAATGCGAAACAGATTCCAGTATCCATCAGTATCGTAACGTATGTGTACCATTTTGTAGGTGTTTATTTAGTTGTTGATTTAGTTGTGTATTTTCATGTGTTGGCCATGGGGTAGACATAGTCTTTTGCTCCTCTTGGCATCGTCCTTGTAGTGTTGCATAGTAGTTAAAGTATAGTAGAAGGTAGCATATATTGTAACATTTTATATTGATATAAAAAAAAAATTTTAGTGGTTGAAATAGTTTAAGAAGTTTACCCAGTTGGAAACCCACTTCTGGGAAAGAAAGTGTGAGAAATTGAAATAGCTATACCAGGGGGAACCCATCCCTGGAAAAGAATGTCTCAAAAATTGTAATGGTTTTCCAAGGGGGAAACCCATCCCTGGAAAAGAATGTGTTAGAAATTGAAATGGTTTTCCGAGGGGGAAACCCATCCCTGGAAAAGAATGTGTTAGAAATTGTGTTAGTTCTCCCAGGGGGAAACCCATCCCTGGCAAAGAATTTATGAGAGATGATATTTATTACAGTATTTTACATTTGGCAAATTGTGGTGTTTTAAAAAGATACGACCCCAAAAAGCTGCCACACTTCCCGTCGCCTTTCTCTGTGTTTTTCTGTCGGTTAGAGCACAATGCCTCGTTTGGCATGATCCATACACCTATTGTCAGTTCTGGTGACTTCCGCTGCAAGGCGTTAACAAAAATATTCTCGAATTGACTCTAGAATTCATCCATGAAACTGGTCGATTCGATTCGGACCACATCAAAGTTTGTTAAACCTCGCACAACCACCAAGTACGTCATCGTAAAGTATCTCATCTGTAAAGTTCTGTTTTGTCGATGTAGATTTATTTCTTTTGCAGTATTTATGTGTATTTTTATGTAATGGGTGGGTTGGGGAGGGGTTTTGCTTGCTCGGGGAGTCGTGATGCAGGGTCACACACCCGACTCGTTCCTAATTCTAATCCCAAATTCTTCAACTGAGGCCTGGGCATAATTTTGTAATAGCCTCTTTAATACATCGGAAATTCGCAATGAATTGTGCGAGTCGGTTGGTGGCCCTTGGGTGCGACTTTGCGGGCGGGCGGTACACCTTTCCTGATTCACCCGGTAGTTTTTATTTCTTTCTATGTTAATTGCCACGGGGTTGTCATAGTCTATTGCTCCCCGTGGTATTATCGTCCTTGTAGTGTTTCGTAGAGTAATTAGGAGGTATTGTAATAGGTAATTCGTCTTTTAAATTTTTAATGGAATATAAAAAAATGCGTTTAATGCCAGCAACTCCTCACTGCATAAGTCACACTCCTTCATGTGTTTCGTATCACGGTTGACACACGATTGACAGTCCCACTTTTCAGCCCTTTCCTCCCCAGGAGACTGCTTTTTCTAACAAATTCTTTCACACAAGGGTGTTAATCATTGAAACCTATGTACAGGGTTTATTGGCAACCCCCTATTAATTGCAAATGCAGCAGGAAAGCGGTCTGTAACGATTGACACTACATTGGTAAAAGGTATTACATGGTAAATTTCTTTTAAGAAGATAGGTTGACACTTGCTATGAGCCCTATAATTCTGCAGCACGTTCAATTTTAAACTAAATGAGAATGTTAATACATTGTTTATACGTTTGAACAATCGAAATGCTAAAAAAGAACTAAACTGCACAATTTGAAGTCGAATTAAAAGGATTTTACCTCGACTGTCAATCGTTGTGTCAATCGTTGTGTCAATCGATGACTCAGGTGTGTGGAGTGTGGTGATGCTCGTGTGCGCGTTTGATTAGCAGTTAGGACTACGTAACAAAACCACTCCCTATACTCTTCTTCCAGAGTTGTCAGGATTATGACTTTCACAACTTGTAACTACATGGGAAGCCTGTATGCTCCTTACATAGCATAATACCATAGATTTCAGCCAGCTGTAAGCTTGCGGCGAATACGTATAGGATATGACGTCACAAATCACGAATGATCATTAATCGGTGATTTTTCTCATCAGATTCGTGATCTACACCATCGAATTACCTTGTGGCTTGAAATTCAGCCTTAAAAACTCAATTTCGCAAATTCATCCCTTCAGACAATCCTTGCCAAAACAACTTGAAAAAAAACTTCATTTTGATGCTTTTTCGTCTGATTCACCAAAGAAAATATATCGCTGGAAACTTCACCTCACGCTTTTTTGCACGCCTCCTGCCCCCCTGAACAATGTTGGTCCGAAAATATGATTACCAGACTTGAAGGAAAGCAATTCGGCTGCTTGGTTGTGCCCTAACGCACTACGTAATCGCACAAGAAACCAACATTGTATAGGGGGAGGGGGAGAGAGGAAGAAAAATATGCGATTTTTTTCAAGAGTTTTGGCAAAGATTGTAGACTGCAACTCGACTAACATCATCTACGCCATACAATGCAAAACATGCACACAAAACGAAACGGCAACTGCCAATACATCGGACAAACAGGAAGACGACTACGAGACAGACTTAACGAACACCGCAGAGACATCATTGACAAAAAAACTGACAAATCCGGGGTTGCAGAACACTTCTGTAAACCCGGACACTCTGTTAATGACCTACAGATACTGCCACTGCTACAAATACACAACGAACGCGAGAGCGTTAGGCGAGCCAAAGAACAAAACTTCATTGGCTTGGCTAACACTCTCACACCGAACGGCATGAACAGGACCACTGACCGCTAACACAAATACTACTATTTGTAAGTTGCCACTAACAATCACAACATATAAATAAAAATATAAATATCCTCTACTTATCTTATTATTCTGTATTCTATCACAGCACCATTATTCTCTGTATGATCATCACGTCACTTTCCTCCTCCACATTAGCATGTTTGCGCTACACGTACTCATCCCCCACATCCACCAACATTCACCCCTGCGATGTAGCACAACTTTGCAAATCATGTTTCAGTTTACCTTATTCAAATTATTGTACATCTGTGATAACGTTAGTTTAGCTCTGAGGAAGCCTCGTATGCCGAGGCGAAATATCAGCTCTCATATAATCAATATTTAATCCAAATAATAGTTGTCATTTCTTACGCGTTGTATTGTGGTGTTCCCGTCTTCAAATATTTTCACTCGTTCTTCGCTGCAAGCATCTTTCATTCAAGGAAGGTCCGACGCACAGCCTGCCATCGTGGTTTTTTCTCGATACAACAAATTAAACCTTACTCCATACTTAATGAAGCACTCCATACTTAATGAAGCACTCCATACTTAATGGAGACCATACTTAATGGAGACCATACTTAAAGGCATCGAGTCCATATAAAGACCGCTCTCAATATCAATTTCTTTTCAGTCATAACAAAAATTGTCATTTAATCCCTATTGAAAGTAAACAAAAGAAATTCTCGATGATGATACAAGGATTAAGAAGTCTTTGGTATCCACTGCTAATGACTTTAGCACTACAGTGCGATAAGAAAGGGCCGTCAGTGTTTTGTCAGCAAAAGTTCGAGAAAGCGTTAACGCTCAGTTATTTATATATATAAATATAAATATATAGTTCGGTGTTAGGGCCCCTTTTATTTAATATATATATCAACGATGTATTTCTTCTGATGAACGGAACCGAGATATGTAACTATGCAGACGATACTACCTTGTACTCATGCGATTATGAGGTTAGAAATGTGATAACAAGACTAGAGCAAGATGCAAACCGACTAACAGCATGGTTTCCAGAAAACTATATGAAATTAAATGAAGATAAATGTCACTTCATTCTTTTTGGGGCTAGTAACGAAAGAGCTAATATTCACGTTGGGGAAGCCCAGATTGAAGAAAGCGGCGAAGAGAAGTTATTGGGCATTACTCTTGATAAGAAATTAAGTTTTAAAAACCATGTCAAAACGCTATGTAAAAAAGCTAGTCAAAAGCTTCATGCTCTTGCGCGCATTTCAATCTACATGGAGCCAAAGAAACTAAAACTGTTGATGAAAACATTCGTCATGTCCCAGTTTAGCTATTGCTCGCTGATATGGATGTTTCACGATAGAAATTTGAATAATAAGATAAATAGGATGCATGAAAGGGCCTTAAGAATCGCATACCAGGACAATGTTTCTACTTTTGAAAAACTGTTAGAAATGGATAATTCGGTAACCGTTCATCAGAGGAACCTGCAGTTGCTCATGGTAGAGATCTACAAAACAAAATATAATCTAAATCCCAGCTTTATGAAGCAAATTTTTGAGGAAAAAGAAATGCCTAACAACTTAAAGTGTTCTGATAAACTGCGACTACCAAAGGCGAAAACAACCTGCCTTGGAATCGATACAGTCAGATTTATGGGGAAAAAGGTATGGGACACACTGCCAGCAGAGCTGAAAAACTCGGATTCTCTTCAAGTTTTCAAAAGGGTTATCAAAGCCCATAAATGCCATGCCTGCAACTGCAGATTATGCAAAGTATTTTATCCAAATTTAGGCTTTTTATTGTAAATTATATCTTCACTTTAATCTTACATGTATTTTTTGTTTTCTTTGTTTTTGTAAAAAGTTGGCCTTAATTAGCAATTTAGCTATAGCATTTAGCCAACTTTAAATGAAAGAATTAATAATAATAATAACAATAATAATAGTAATAATAATAAAAATAATAATAATAATAATAATAAAAATATTCGTATCTGCCCTAGTGCCTGAGCTAACAGCTCAGTTAACGTATGAATACGCTATACTAGGTTTATGTTAGCTACTACAAACAGTATCACATGAAAATACCTCAGCAAAGGTGGGGGGAGTCTATCCAAGCACAGGCAGACATTTAGCTGACTCATTCTCAAACGAGAAAGAGAGCAATGCCCTCGAATTTCAAAAGTGCTAAATGTAGGCCTAGACTATGGGAATAACTTCCGCACCCTGTGCCTCCAAATATGATTTGCCATAATAACATTTGATATTGAACACCATTGTAACATCTGCTTTGCAACTAATTTGTCAACCGACAAAGATCTCAGTTCTCTCCAAATATCCTTCTTTATGCAACCAAGCGAGCCAAAACACATAACCTTTAATTCAACGTTCCATCCATGACCTCGTAATATACAGCAAACGCTCTCGTAACGCCCCAACTTCTCTCGAAACACGTAATCAAAGTACAAATCATAACACACAGCTACTTCGACAATGGTGCACTTCTGTGATACATGATCAATTAAAAGAATGTCTGGTTTGCGATGTTCAATCAACAGCAGTTCCTCGCGATACTCTGTGAATATTGTCTCCATTAGCTTGTTTGAGTAGACTCGTAGACGACGGTTACTCTGAGAAATAACATCTTCTACTTTATCAGCGATTCGATTGTGGCGACGACTATAAAAATTTCGAAATTCATGACAACCATTCATAAGATGCGCCATACTTTCGGTATGATTTCGGCAAAAGGGGCATAAAGGATCATTTTCACGGTTCCAAATGTGCAGCGTAAAGTTAGTTGGAAGGAGGCTGAGTCGTGCTTTTATGCTGAATTTCACTAACAAGTCGTCTATTTTCCAGTTGTAGAAAATGGAATGTGATGACTTCAAATGAATGCCATCCATACCGAAAAAGCACCCCTGAATTGACAATTCTTTTGCCTTAATCAAATCACGTTTAACTGTGTAATGAAATAGAATCTTTTGTAGCGATGAAGTGTCGTCGTGAAACTTCCCATCAATGATTACACCTGCTTTCCCATCTCTGAAAACGATGGAGATATCTAGTTTCCTTGCATAGCGCAACAACTCAGGCCAGTCAGACTGACAACCAAAGTTTGTTTTATTATTCAAATATCCATCAACTGTGACTTCGTAACCAAGAAAGTTCTTTTCATCACTTGATTCTGCTACCCCCCTCCTTAACATGTCAAGACTTAGAGACTGACGTGCACTATTTCTAAAATGATCTTCCTCATGATTCAACATTTTTAGGAGAAACGCAATAAAAATGTTGAATTTAATAAAAATAATAATAATAATAATAATAATAATAATAATAATGATAATAATAATAATAATAACAATAATAATAATAAACTTAGAAGATAGTGACAACGTAGATGCCACGATACTAACAAAAGCAGCGAAAAGTAGCAAAGGAAAAGCTAAGGAAGAAATTCTAAAACGAATGTTGAACCACGGCAGGAAAAACCACTTCATGGCCAATACCCTAAACGTACCAAGGAAGCATATGTAGACCAGGAGAAAACGCATCAGTGGCTATGTAGCTCAGGACTGAAAGCAGAAACCGAAGGCTTTCTATTAGCGGCACAAGATCAATGTTTGCTCACAAGAAACTACCAGGCTAATATCCTACACAATGGAGTAGACACAAATGTAGACTCTGCGATGAGAATATTGAGACCATCGACCACATTATTTCTGGATGCTCTAAACTTGCTGCAACTGAGTACCTAACTAGACAAGACAGAATAGGCCAGTATTTGCATTGGAACATTTGTTGTCATTACGAAATCCCGCACCCTACGAACTGGTATGAACATCACCCACAGCCAGTTACAGAAGGAGATAATGTCACCATTCTCTGGGATTTTACAATCCATACAGACAGGCAGATTAATGCGAATAGACCTGACATTGTTATCAAAGATCTGAAACAAAAAACCTGCTTCCTGATAGATATGTCTGTGCCAGCTGATCGAAACATCTCGGTGAAAGAATACGAAAAGTTAGCAAAGTACAAGGACTTAGAAATAGAGATAAACAGGATGTGGCAGCTAAGAACAATCACATTGCCAATAGTAGTTGGAGCATTAGGAATGTTAAAGAAAGGATCCAGTGACTTTATTGATCAAATCCCGGGAAAATCGAACATCTGTGAAGTTCAAAAAATTGCACTAACATCGACAGCCCATCTCTTGGGGAAATTCCTTTCAATGTAGTTATCGATTTGCGGAACCATCAAACGATTATGACACTTGGTCAACTTTCCAGAAGGACTGTCATGACATAGTTGCTGACTCGGCTAGTAACTAAACATTACCTGAAATCAACGCTAAAAATTCAATTCATAATAATAATAATAATAATAATAATAATAATAATAATAATAATAATAATAATAATAATAATAATAATAATAATAATAATAATAATAATAATAATAATAATAATAATAATAATAATAATTTGCAGCAATGTGCATTGGAATCTATGCAAAAAGTTTGGTTTCGATGCCAGCGATAAGTGGTACCAACACAGAATTGATAAAGTTTTGGAAAGCGAGAAAGTTAAGATCTTGTGGGACTTTGATATGCAAACGGACAGAGTTATTGAGCACAGGAGGCCTGATATTCTCTTGATCAACAAAGAAACTAATGAATGCTTCATTATTGACATTGCAGTACCAGCGGATTATAACATAGATAAAAAGGAGTTTGAGAAAATAAGTAAATATTCTGAGTTAAAGGTAGAGCTTTCACGGATGCTGAACAAGAAAACGTTCGTTATACCAATAGTCATCGGGGCCCTTGGGTCAATCCCAAAGAGACTACATTCATTTGCTGAGAAACTGGGCATAAGGAATGACTTTATGATATGGCAAAAATCAGCACTGCTAGGAACTGCTGGGATCTTACGAAAAGTTTTATGATTACGAAGTTTGAAGAAGAAAGAAGGACAAGTCTTTATCTTAAGTGCTTGCACCTGATGAAGAACTTTACATAACCAGTTTTAACATCAAAAGCTGTGGTAAATGTGAAATAATAATAATAATAATAATAATAATAATAATAATAATAATAATAATAATAATAATAATAATAATAATGATGATGATAATATGAAAAATAAGACTGTTTTATAAAAGCTAACGTTTCGATTAAAAATCTTCCTCAGAGTAAAACTTTACTGGGACAGCCGAGAATTTATACAGATTGTTTACCGATAAAATTATACATAACGAGTCTATTTACAGATTAAAATACCTGATCCCTTTGTCCCTGACCAATAGAGAACGGATTGGAAGCGTTTTAAAGTTTAAGTTATTCCTTTGAGGCTATCCTGGCAGCTCTACAGTTACCCCCAAAAGACCCTCCGAAATATTCGCTTGATGCTTAACTCTTCTTTTAGCATCAGCTAAATCCCAGATGGCCTGATACTAATTCTTTACCCTTGAGGCTGCCCTGGCAACTCAGTTACCCCCAACTGACCCTCCGAAATATTTCGGAGGGTCTTTTGGGGGTAACTGTAGAGCTGCCAGGATAGCCTCAAAGGAATAACTTAAACTTTAAAACGCTTCCAATCCGTTCTCTATTGGTCAGGGACAAAGGGATCAGGTATTTTAATCTGTAAATAGACTCGTTATGTATAATTTTATCGGTAAACAATCTGTATAAATTCTCGGCTGTCCCAGTAAAGTTTTACTCTGAGGAAGATTTTTAATCGAAACGTTAGCTTTTATAAAACAGTCTTATTTTTCATATTTTCTTTTCTGTTTTTCCTGAAGGTGGTTTTAGTTTTCATAATAATAATAATAATAATAATAATAATAATAATAATAATAATAATAATAATAATAATAATAATAATAATAATAATAATAATAATAATAATAATAATAATAATAATAATAATAATAATAATAATAATAATAATAATGGAAACTTTCATTCACATAAATAAACTTACAACAAGATAAATATTTAAAATGTAAAACTTACAGTATAAAGAATCTATTCGTGACTACCACTCTCCATAAAAGGGCATGTTAGTCAAGCCTTACTGCCTTCAACAATTTTACTTCTTTACAATGTTAAAAGTTCTGGATTGGTCCATTCTTTGTCTTTCCTACAAAATATATAGTACGTTGTCCTTATACAGACGTTTATGATGTTTCTAATAATGTTTTTTGATAGAAGTTCCGAAAGTCCAATGCTCTTTAATGCTTGCAGTATGCCATTTCCATCATCTTCCTTGCATATCAATCCTAGGGCGCTCATACTGAGATTCACAAATGTTACTTTCTCGTACTTTTTCTTGAGATCAACGATGGTAGAGTTGTATTTTCCAACCTTCCTTGTACAATTTTCTTTCACGTTGGTAACAAAACCACAGGTTAACTCTAGAACGATAACTGTCTTCTCTTGATAGACCATGATGATATCTGGTCGCTTTAGTGTTCCGGTGACAACTGTGGGGCATGGGTAGCCTGGGATATCAGCAAATACTTTCAAGTCCCTCAGGCCCTCAATTTTGCTCAAAAGAGTCGCAAGGATGGAGTTGTGCCGCCACGTGTATCTGCCTTGTTGAAGGTGAACTTTACAACCCGCAACAACGTGCAATAGGGATTGACTATTATCCTTGCATGCAAGGCATGTGTCCATGGTTGCTTTTCCCCACATGACCATATTCTTTAATGTAGCTAAGGTATTATTCATGTATCTGTTCGTAAAGTTGTAGATATTCGATGGGAGAACGTCTCGTACATCTATCCATAGCTTTTTGAGTTGCTCATTACTGAGAGTCCACATCTGTTTCACGATGTACCCTTGATACTGTAGATCATTTGAAATCTTTTCGATTTGTTTGGTTCTCACAGATTTTGTCACGTCACTTGTATTTTTATATTGATCAACCTGGATGCTTTCTTGTGCGGTAGCTTGATGTAAATAATTTATATCGGGATTCGGAGATTTCTTTAGACAGTTACGCTTGGTTGTTTGACACTGCAGATACTTTGTTGAAATTTTGATGATGTTTAGACCAAATTTTTCCTTAGAGAGTGTCACTATGTCAAGTGTGCCATTTATTGGAATTTCTAGCCACTTTCTCACGAATGATGAGCTGACCGAATCCAGAGTTTGCTTTACCCAAGTGATGTTTATATCAGATATCGTAAGATCCCAGCTTATTTTTGACATCAGAAACTTCGAGTATAGTTCTATTTTATGTTTTGGGTGGAGGGGTAACCTGTCTATGTCTTCCAGTATCCTCTTGCACTTTTCGACTAGTGATGTTTTATGAGCCTCGTCATCCATATTGAAATCAAAGACTCTTCCTAGATACGTGAACCCCTCATTCATACCCACAGGTGGTATTACTGCATCATTGGTGACTAATTTAGGGGAGTATTGAACTGTTGCAGTGTTAATAATATAATAATAATAATAATAATAATAATAATAATAATAATAATAATAATAATAATAATAATAATAATAATAATAATAATAATAATAATAATAATCAAATTATAGCCATACTCCATACTTAATGAAGCACCCCATACTATATGGAGACCACACTTAATGGTAGGCCATAACGAACGACAACCTTACTTCGTACATAATGGAGAACTCCACATTTAATACTTAATGGTAGGTAAGGTCATGCCAATGGGGAACCCTACTACGGCCTAAACACGTACTAACATGATGCACATACAAATCATATGTAGTATCAGCCACCACTCCAAAACTGCATGCATGTTTAAGAAATCGTGAATATTTTTGTCGAATGGCGTTGAGAGTGATGGAAACAACACACTCGCTACCACTATCGTATTCATGCGATACCTCATGAGACCGTAGATTATCTAGTAGACAGTTATTTTGAGGCGGTATTTAGATTATTTCGAGTGCGTTGATATATCGTTCATTGCCCTAATTCTAAAGCCATGGCCTGCGTAATATTTGCATCACAAGGGACAGTGCGCTCAGAAATAGTTGGAGGGATATGTATAAAATAACGCAATATTTCTTGTCTGTTGCTTGCAAGAACGATTCATCAGTGATATTTCTTCATCTTCAAAGTAATTTGCTTTTGGTGACAAAGACTCGCAAGAACAAGAATATACGATTGCGCTAAAGATGGCGGCGAGGAATTTTTTTACCAAGATGCATTGCGTTTGAATTACGAATCTTTGACGATTCTATAGGAATTCGATTAAAAAACGCAATGCATCTTGGTAAAAAAACTCCTCACCACCATCTTTAGCGCAATCGTCTATTGATTTTTGAAAACAGTTACAGATTTGAATCTCTAGAATTCCATCTAAATGCGATTGATTCTTGTTTTGAATAGTGCAAAGATAGAGTAACTTGTGTCTTGCAAAATATCCTGAATGCACATGGCATGTCACTTAAAAACCAGTTAGGGGATGAGATTTGCCTTGGAACAAGGATAACGGAACGTATCCTGGAAGTTGGATGAGAACATGGTATTGACAATACCACATAGTATAAGCTTGGAAATTGCAGAACACTTTAAGGTAGCGTCAACATTTCTATGCCGAATATATTCCTGCAATACCCTAGAGTCCATGTTTCAACTATGTAAGTTGAGAAGATTCGTACCCTTCGCGAACTCGTGAATTGTTGTTCCTGTCCCTCCGTAGTGTAGAGAATTGTAAGGTATCTTGAAAAATCTGACAACTCTCTAATATACTCATAAGTAATGTGTTGATTGGTCACAAATATAGTCTTGACATGCAATCATAAAGTTGCGACCTTACATCATATTTGCTTGTTCCATGTTGGAGTGAGAGCCATATGCTTCTGTGTTAGCTGTGATGGAAAACCGTTTCTATATTCTTTGTTATCTACATGAATACCTTAGGCTTGCATGAATTGTAAATAGGCTATATTTCTTTTTGTTTAGCTGACAGGGAGGACTGACAGGTCTGACAGGGCAAACTTAAAAGCAGCATTTATATATTTATTGATGCTTCTTCCCTGTATAAAGAATTAAAAATGAATGAAAAATGGAACGATCAAACTGATTACCTCGACGAGATCTTCTGCCTCAAATGGATTTGAGCATCTGAACATTTCTGCAATTGTCCAGAGTACCAGGTTGACAGTCCACCTTGAACCAAGAGCAAGGTAAAGGGAATGATTACAGTACGTAAAAGAGTTGGCAGGAGGATTTTTTCCAACCTTCTGTAAATATTTGTATGTACCTACTGGGTGAGCCAGAAAAAAGTTCCCATTGTAAAACATTTATAGTATCAAGAGTACTTCACAGATTTGAATGATTCAATTTTCAGTAAAAAACCGATAGATCGAAGTATTTTTGCGATTTTTCTCGTTGTCTTGCAAACTCTAGAGGTATCGGTGAATTTAGCTTTATACAAATTTCATGGTTGCAAAATGACTGAAAAGGGCTTAAAACATTTATCAAATTTTATTAACCCTCCTTACACAGACCGATACGCAATGGGCGTTACATCTCTCTCAAGAGTTATAATTATTATTGTTATTATTATTATTATTATTATCATTATTATTATTATTATCATTATTATTATTATTATTATTATTATTATTATCAATTTCTTTACAGTTGGACCATAGTAAAAATAGCTAAAAGTAGTTAGCTAATTAATTCCAACCTAAAAATATTACAATACAAACATTACATAAAAATGGTGGATAAAATATTTACAAATTGTCAATATCAAACAGTATAAAAACAGATATCTAAAAATGTGCATTACAAAAAGCCCAGGTTGGGAACAAATGTGCGGCATAACCTGCATGAACAATTTTCTCCGTACCAATTCTTTATCCTTGTTTTAAACTGATAAAGGGATTCTGAATTGCGTATTGTTGGTGGTAACGTTTGCCATAGCTGCGGACCTTTAAATCTGACGCTTTCAGAGCCGTTGTTGACTGATCTCACTCTTGGTTGAAAAATTCGTTATTGTTACGCAAGTTGTAGTGAGTAATATTTTCACAGAAAATTTCCTGCATAAATGAGGGATTTAGGTCATTTCTAGTTTTGTACATTTCAGTCATAAGTATTTGCAAGTTCTTTGAATGAATAGTGACTGCACAGTCCCGCTGTAATAGGTCACTAAAAGTCGATTCGGTGTTCTTATATGTTATTCTCAATGCTCTTTCCTGTATTTTGTTGATTTTTTGGTTCAGCTGCCTGTTGTGGAACGTCCGGGCTGGGGGGCAGTATTGAAATTGACTGGTAATAAATGCCCTCGTCAAGATTCTTAGTTTGTTATGATCCATATACGGGGATATGCGGGCAAGTGCGTAAAATTTATTACTGGCTCTTTGGCAAAGTTTCGAGACGTGATGGTCAAAGGAGAGTTTACTATCAATATGAACTCCAAGTAATTTCTCTTCAGAGCTATTAACGATTTCGGCGCTTCCAATCTCAACAGCAACTGGATCATCACATCTCTTCCCAATGACCAAAAGATGACATTTATCTGCATTTAATTTCATAAAGTTGTTAGCAAACCATTCTAATGCTACATTGCAGTCATTTTCAAGCTTATGAGTTATGTTTTCCAGGTTCTTGTCGCAAGCATAGATTGTGGTATCATCTGCAGAATTACAGATATCTGAGCTTTGAATGAAAAGTAAGAGATCATTGATGTAAATGTTAAACAACAGTGGGCCTAAGACTGACCCCTGAGGGACACCTCGTGTTAGTTCTTTCCAAGAACTGAAGGAACCATTTACCTTGACTCTCTGTTGTCTGTTTGTGAGGTAATCATCAATGAGTGTTAATGCTACTATACGACATCATTTCTTTCAAACAAATACTAAAGATTTTCAGTCCCATGGCAATAAATGTGCAGTGGATGTCTCTCAGCTATGAACAATTGTATTTGCTTTATTGATTTGTGCGAGGAGTTCTTCATCATTTGATCAACGCTTTATGCATTTTTCAGTCATTTTGCAAGCATGAATTTTGGTAAAGTTGAATTTACTAATATTTCTGGCGCTCGTGAGACAGCGAGAAAAACCACAAAAATATTTCGATCTTTTAGCTTTTAACTAGAATTTGAATTATTCAAATCTGTGAAGTACTCTTAATGCTATGAATTCTCAAAAGTGGGAATTTTTTCTGGCTTACCCGGTATACGAATTGACTTTAGTTGATAAATTGGTAATATCTATTGGGTAGAGATATTTTTGCAAATATATGGTTTTTCTATATATTCAATCTAAAAATTTACGTAACAAATTACTTTATGCACTACTTAAACTACTTTACAATGCTACGACGACGATACCAAGATGAGCAAAATACAATGACAACCCCGAGGCCTTAAAAAGAAGAAACATTAAAAAGAAAAAAGGTGTTGCAAAGAAAGAGTGCTTGGTCGCTGCGTGGTTTTTAGCTAAGTTTGGAAAGAGCTTAATCTAAACGACCGGTTTCCTTAATGAATCTTAACTGCAGCTCGAGTATATTCCTGTCAACATCATTAGGGAGGTTTTCATCACCATACATTAAGAGCTGCGTTAGAACCTCATTTGAAAGATTAGCATATCCAAATAGTCGTATCAGTGGAAGAATTTCAACAAGAGGGTTTTGTCGTTGAGCCACAAAAGATAGGCAAAGCAACAAAAAGTGCCCCGTATCCTCAACACCATCTTTCGTAAGACACATTGGGTTTACAGTGTCCCTAAAATCATGCCTGAATTTGTGAAAATTCAATTTGCTGAGATCGACTCTAAGCTGAGTAAAGTGTGATAATCCCATTGGGTCATGAATCCTGAAAACAGATTTTGCAGGGGGGGGGAGCCATTATTGACAAAGGCTTCTTCTTAAAAACAGTGACAGACGGTGCAAGTCTAATCTCTGTGTCAAGTTCATTCCATTCAGTAAGGCAACTACAGAGTAACCCAAAAAAACTTCACGAGCAAGATCGCAAATATTTTCTTGAAAGGAAATGTTATGAAGACAAACAAGGTATCAGCATGCAGCTGAAAGGCTCCGCTATCTTTTGAGATGTTGCTTGGTCAGTTTAAGATATGAGTACTACCCGAAGAAACGGTTTCAAAAATCATTTTAACTAATCTTTTACGCTCCTGATATCGTCATGAACGCTAAGGTATCAAATACTAAAATGAACTGTATGACTTCAAAGTACCTGTCGTTCAAGAGGACTTCCGTTGTGAATGTTTCAGGTACGAATGAATTGACTAGTGCCGTAAGTACTCTAAAAGAGAAGAATGGATCAAAGTAAAACTTAAGAACTATGGTAGAACTAAGACTAAGAAATTAGAATTTTATAAACAAACATTGGGCTTGCAAAACAACTGAGGAGCAACCTTATTCTGTCAAAATAAAAACGTTGACATGGTCGTCCAGATAGTTTTAGGCTGCATCCAAAGTTTCAAGTTGTGCTGCGTTTCTAACCAAACAAAAATATATCTTCAAACATAATGAGAGCCATCCAAATCACTTCAAACAAAACTTCTACACATATGAAACATTTGTCAGTCAAACAACACCTTATTGCTTTGGAATGCCCTCTAGAGTTTACTGAAAAGAAGTAAAGAAATGAAAATCAAGCATTAATGATATCTAGGCCTAGAGCCTGAAGATTTGCATCTTGGCCCTCCTATAAGGAAAATTGACGGAAAAGTCTAAGCTCACCTGCTATCTGTGAGGTCATCAAGGCACTAGAAAGTATGAAGACACGTGTAAATGCTCAAGAAAGTGCACAACACATTAATTGATATCAAAAAATATCGTAGCACGGAAACACTAGGTCACGTTGAATATAACTAGAATATATACCGGGTGTCCAAGAAAAAAAGCACACAGCATTGGCTGGGCCTAGCAATGAGAATTTAGCTTTAACTAACTGCTTAAGAATATCAAAATTTTCCTCTGTGGTTATCTTGAACATAGATGTCGTTATTGATAAACGTGCTTGAGAGTTGAAATAGTAACGTTAAAAGTTCAACTTTGCTGTCGCCTGCAAACAAGAATTTGGCGTCTTTGCCTAAGCAAATTCTTGCAGCACAGTGAATTCATAAACAATATCATTGATGAAATCTAAGTGACACTTGTTTGGTGTCATGCTCTGCTTGCTAGAGGTCACCCGTTGTTTCCTTTTTCTTCAGCCTTGGTTTTAAATTTCGATCTGCTGCTGGGATTTTCTTAAGCCAAGAGGCAAAAGCTCTGGTTGGGCTAAGGTGAATAGTTGAGCTTCCAGCGTTAGTACTTTTATGGAATATTTGAAATTCCAACGTTAATAACCACGTGGATTAAAGTATTAATTTGCCAAGTGTCAGCCTGTCCCCGAATTATCAAGCGATAATATTTGCGTGAAGGCGACCATGGCTCTGATGATGGCTTTGGATACGGCCGAAATACAAAATAGGCTGGATAGCCAAGATCAGGCAGTCGACTCACTCTGGTATCCGTTGACTACTGGCACAGGGACCCAAGGAAGTCGCATAACCCCTCCCCCAATGATAAAGAGGCCTCAACCTGGTTCCGAGGGCCAATTTCCTACGTCAGTACTGAACCTCGTACCGGCCAGGTAAAATTCGCAATTTGATTGGCTATTCAATAACAAAAGGCTCAATAATTATTCGAAAGAGTTATTGCTTGGCTTTGGCGAGAAATTGGTCAACTTTGGATCGCTGTCACGGGAAAACAGCACAAAGGATTGAGAAAAGGATTGTTGGTATACTTAAATGTTATGTCTGTGCCCCAGTTGGTGGAGTTTGAGCCCTATCCGTCTGCGCACGTAGGAGAAATTAGCTATATTTGGTCATTTTGGGGACCATTCCTATTGATTCCCATTCAAAAATGGTACTATTTCAAATGATTGTGGAGAAAAATATGTTTTATGTATAGGGCTGGTGACTAGTTGAAAAGGGGTAATGGACAATGGAAAGCTCGAATTTTTGGGTTTCAAGAAAGTTGGGGGTCATTATGACGTCATGAATGGGGGTCAAAGAAAAAAAAGATTTTTTTCGACCTGACGTTACGTTTGGAGTCGATGCTCGATGGTTACTGAATCGATTTAAAGACGGAAAAAAGATTTCAAGAGACCGACCTTCTGGGAGTCTTTCAATACCATTTTGGGTACGATACTGCCCCCAGAGGCTTCGTGAGGGGGGTTCAAGGATGAGGTAAACTTTTGGCTCGCGCCTTTTTGCGCGCTAACTCAGTTTTGCGCCGGGCAAATGACTTCGTGATGCCAAAAATCGACGTAAAGCCCCATTCCTTGCCTTTCCCAACTTTAATTTGCTATTTATTTTCAAAATTCGAAGAATGACGAGCCTTTTGATTTTGGAAGCTGCGGTGAAAATTCCTTAACTTTCCAACTTAGGCCCATTTTCACTCCAAAGAAATTGTGCTCGTTTTCCTACTAAATGTCCTTGCTAACCTCGGATTATTGTCTAAATACCTTAACAAGGGTTAAATAATGGTCCTCAAAGAATTTGTTTTTAGTTTCTCGCATTATTTACCGCTACATCGGTGGAAGAAGGTGGGTCATTTTTCGTCATATTTTCTTACTTCATCCAATTTTTAATGGACTTATTACATGGTATGTTATGCATCAAAATCTATTGACATATGGTTTATGCTGTGGAACTCTTTTCACTATAGAGTGAATAAGAGAGTTTGTAGTAAGTGTGTAGCTGATAATTTATGCAAAACAAAATGGCGTCAAATATACCACGATTTCGGCAACCGGTACCATGGCCCAAATAGGTTGGCGTAGACTCTTTTTGGGGCATGGGGACGAGGTTGAAAGAGGCCTTCCTCTGAGCCTCTTTTGCGATTGCAAAGCTATGACGTAATGCTTCAAGAAGCCTCATTTGCGATTACGAAACTATGGCGTAATACTTTAAGAGAGAGAACTCTCTCTTAAAGCATTACGTCATAGCTTCGCAATCACAAAGGAGGGTCAAGGCCTCTTTATCATTGGGGGGATGGGATTATACAACTTCCTGGGGTCCCTGTGCTACTGGTCTTTGAATCATTTCATCATACTATCAGTAGTGTAATGGGATGGTTGAACCGAGCTCGAGACCTGCCTAGTGCAACACCAATTCACAGTGGACCAGAGGGTGGACAAAAATCAAGAAATGAAAATTTTTAAATAATAGTTTTATCAGTGTAACTTGATATCATATGCCTCATAGAGTAAGGAAATCACATTCAGCGTTATCTAGATTATTACTTTCTATCTATTAATCAATTTTAAATCACAGGATGTTGACTGTTATCGAATGCTGCAAGCAGCTTACTGTTTTCAACCTCAATTCTACCAACTGCGTCTTCACGCAACAGGCACCGATTTGTCTGCAAGCGAAATTTCGATAGCCTCTTCGTAACGTTCACAGGCAGTGATTTAAGTGTAACTGACTGCATTTCAATTGAGCACAGACTCCTGCTCCATAATTGTGATTTTGTTTAAAGTACTTTAGATGCATTTTGTTACAATTTGCACCCTATGTTTTAAAGCTAAGTTCAAAATTTCGCTTGCAAACGCCAAACATCTTCTTTCCATATTCACAAGCACAAAGGCATCCTCTAACCGTTTGATTTACATTTGGCCGCCGAGAGGTGCCGTGGAAAATCCAAGGATGGTTATTGCCACGGCAGAAAATTGAGCTGTATAGGTAGCAGAGCACCGCTGAATAGGTTTCAGATCGATGTAAAATTCTATTCATTTTAATGCTAGGTCTATTTCAAAGTCTGTCCTCTTTAAGAATCATTTCAGGTTATGGATTTATAATCATTAATTCTGCTGTCCTTATTATGGGTACCAATCAGATGTTGTTTGATGCATTTTTTTTCATTCATATAAAAATTTTACAACATATCTTACATTCTACAAAACTTCCCTAATTACTTTACGACACTACAGGGACGACACCATGGGGAGCGAAAGACAATGACTACCCCATTGATGCATTGACTTTGGCTGTTTCAAATAAGGACTTAGAAGAATTTCAGACACCAGTGCACACATAACTAAGCAGAGAAATTTAGTCTTAATGACGTTTGTCTTCGTAAGTTTTCAGCTTTTACACCATTCCGTACCATTTTATGCTTTGGACGATTTATGTCCAAGAGAAAATCAAAATCTGGCCCACTGTGCAATTTTGGAATTTTTCACGTGGATTGAAACATTACTTTGTCAAGTGTAGCCCGTCCCCGAAATACCAAGGGATGATGTTTTGCTCTTAAAAGCACCTATATCAACAGGTGAGGTATCTGCATTCAGGTTAGCATTCAATTCAAATCTTTCAATAGGGCACAGAGAAGCCCATAAATCTTCCAAGTACATGCTTATCAGTCAATTTTGTTGCCGTATTTCCGTCATATGACCGAACATAAGCTCTTAGAGACGAATTTTTGAGTACCCTTGCGAAAATCAAGGTGGACATTTGAGTAATAACGATACAGAGCTGTTCTTCCCACGGGTCGATTCTTCAGGCGCTACTCCATATTTTACACTTAGCATTGGATAACAAATACGCCTATACTCAAATATCATTTGGAAACGCAACGAAAAAGATGTAGCTTCCAAAATTTCACATGTCACGTGAATCATAGCAGGAAATTAACTAAATATGTTTCCTTGAGTAAGTTTCCAAAATAATTCACAAGTTAAAGCTATTTGCTACAAAGAAAGCTATTAATGTCAAAGAAAGCTGTTAGACAGATGGTGGGTAAAGTATTCATTGATGTTAGAAAGGCGTTTGAAACTGTAGATCACGACCTTCTCTGCAAAAAGCTAGAGCACTATGGTGTCCGACAAAGGGAACTGTCTTGGTTTCAATCATATCTTTCTAGCAGAAAACAGTACTGCAGAGTAGGCGGAGTAGATTCAAAACTGGGGAAATGGAAGTAGGAGTACCCCAAGGGTCATGTCTTGGACCACTTCTCTTCTTGATCTACATCAATGATCTCCCAAGTGCTGTCCAGAGTTCAACGGTGTCAATGTATGCTGATGACACTAGCCTTTGCTTAAAGTCAAAAGATATATCTCAGCTGAACGAGGCTATTAATATTGATCTTGAGCGCTTAGACTCGTGGTTGAAGGGCAACAAACTTTCGCTTAATGTTGCTAAAACACAATCTATGCTAATCGCAACCAAACCGAAGCACCGAACGCTCAACAATGCAGCTGAGAAACTGAATTTAGAAATTCGTGGCAGAGAACTGGACGTTGTCAAGAAGACCAAATACCTTGGTGTTCAAGTTGACAACAGTCTAGATTGGAAAGAACATCTTAAAGCTGTATCTAGCAAAGTATCCAGAGCCATTGGATTTCTAAAACACGCAAGAAATATTCTCCCAATGGCTTCTTTGAAAACTTTGTACTCAGGTATTGTGGAGCCCCATTTTCGATACTGCTGCTCTGTATGGGGTTGTTGTCGCACTGCTGATATCAATCAGCTCCAAACGCTTCAAAATAGAGCTGCTAGAATTGTAACGAATAGCAGCTTTGATTCCCCGAATAGACCATTGATTGTGAGCCTTGGTTGGAAGACAATCCGTGAGCTTGTCGATGAGGAGTCCAGATCAATAGTATACAAGTCTCTCAATGGGCTTGCTCCACAGTACATGCGCAATCTTTTCACTGGAAACTCTGCTTGTAACTCTCGTAGCCTCCGAAATACGGCAACAGACTTGAGGCTGCCGATGAAAACATCTGCTAATGGGCAGAAATGTTTTTCCTTTCGCGGTGTTAAACTTTGGAATAGCCTCCCAGCTGAGACAAAGCAGGCATCCTCTATTAATACTTTTAAACATCTTTTACGATGGACTGCGGGTTTTTCCGGCGGCCGGGTGGCTGGCACGCTCGTTGTCCCTGTGCTTGGTGTCGGCTGGGTCGGGAACGGAGATTTATCTTTGAGTTTTCGTTGTCGGCCTGGTGGGCGGGGGTAGGGGGCGGGAGTCGGGCTGGTTGCTCGGTCGTTGGAGGAACTCGTAGTCCATTTGCTTTTACATTCTTTTCTTTTACTTTTATAGACTTTTGTTTAGGTGTATATATTCATTGTAATTAAGTTTTTAGCTGTTTTTAACATTTTTTAGTTTTGTAAATTTTTATATGGAGAGCCCCTTGTAAATCAACGAGTTGGTTGAAGGGTCTCCCTCCCTAATATATTGAATTGAAAATGAAATTGTCAAGCGCATTGATATCGTGGTTAAGAAGTAGGTCTAGTTTCATCCTCTACAAGGACTTTGGCCTTGGTTCAAACATGAAGTTGACAGGGTTTGACTCGCGCTTCGCGCTTTCAACGTTGTCTGTCCTTTAAAGAAAGAAAATTATGAATACATGTTTCAAAAGAATTTGAATATATAAAAAGAGCTTTTCACGGGAGGTAAAGGGTATCATACTGGTATTAGAGGTTGCGTCTTTTAGGAGACTGCGAAGTTTCCTAGACCTTCCCCCCCCCCCATCCGAATGTTTCGAATGTATTCACCATTTTCCTTTCTTTAAGAAAATACAGATAATTTTGAAAGCCCAGCCCAAAAGCCTTCAACTTCTTCATATTTGAGTGAAGGCCAAAGGCCTTGCAGAGGATGGCACGAGACATACCTCTTGACCATGAGGGTTTGACGATAACAGAAATTCTCCACGTGAGGACACTGTTTCAAAACATGGAATAGAATTTGTGGCGAAGCGTTGTTGAAAATTCACCGCATTTTACCAAAGTTGATGGGGATTTTTCGGCGGAGAATAGCGGGGGAGTCAGAAAAAAGTTCCCACATTTAAAAATTCATCTTAAGAAGACTTCTTCAAAGATCTGAATGATTCAAATCCCAGTTTAAAGCGGACAGATTGAAGTATTTTTGAGATCTTTCTCGCTGTCATACCAGCACTAGAAGTATCGGTAAATTTGAATTTGTTAAAAATTTCATGGTTGCAAATGACTGGAAAAGAGCCTGAACATTGATCAAATTGTAAGGATCCTCTTTACACAGAACAATACGAAATTGGCGTTTCACCTCTCTCAATGCATCAATTTTCAAGCGAATACTAATGATTTTCAGTCCCATGACGGTGAATGTGCAGTGGATAGCTCTCATCCATAAGAAATGGCATTTTCTTTATTGTTTTGTGTAAGGAGTCCATCATCATTATCATCATCATCATCATCATCATCATCATCATCATCATCATCATCATCATCATCATCATCATCATCATCATCAACATCATCATCATCATCATCATCATCATCATCATCATCATCATCATCATCATCATCATCAACATCATCATCATCATCATCATTTATTTATTTATTTATTTATTTATCTTAAGTAGGCTATAAAACTAAGAAAGAAATAGCTAAATTACAGCTAATTGAGGCCTACTTTATACAATTTTTACCATTTCTAAAAAGATCAAGAAAAAAAATTTACAATGTATATACATAAATATAAATTACAAGATAAAAACAACTATCCTGTTAGGAATCCAACTTGCTGAATATATGTTTTACAAAGTCTGCAGTTGCATTCACCACATTTCCAACATTTAATTCGTTTTTTGAAGATAGGAAGGGTGTTTGATTGTTTTAATTCTTGCAGCAATAGTTGCCACACTCTGCTACCAAGATAGGCTATGGTCTCAAACCCAAAGGACGTGGCTCGCACCTTTGACACTTGAGCATCATTGCCATGTCTTAGATTGCAGTTCATATTTCGTTCCTGAAAAAGGTCCTTCATGGAAGGTGGATTTAGATGGGACTTCGTTTTAAAGATTTCCGTCATTAGCAACTGCAGGTTCCGTACATGGATGGGCACCGAATTGCTCTGCTCCAGGAGATAACCAAAATCATTTCTGTGATCTTTATATGCAATGCACAATGCCCTTTCATGAACATGATTTATTCTATTATTCATGGTCCTATCATAAAACATCCACACAAGTAGGCAGTAGCTAAAATGAGATATAACAAACGCTCTCATTAAATGCTGCAATTTTACAGGGTCCATGTAGCAGGAGACACGGGCAAGAGCATGTAGTTTTTGGCCAGCTTTTCTACACAAAGTCTTCACATGTTCTTCGAAAGAAAGCGATTGATCGAAAGTGATACCGAGAAGATTTTCTTCCGAACTTTCCTTCACGCAAGCATCGCCTATTTTGATTGCTGTTTCATTATCTCCCCTCGCACCAAAAACTATTAAAAGGCATTTGTCTTCATTTAGTTTCATTGAATTATTTGGGAACCACTCAGTTATTTTAAGGGCATCATGTTCTAAATGCGCAATGACAGTTTCGATCTTTGGACCACACGCATAAATAGTCGTATCGTCCGCATAGTTGCAGACTTTGGTTTCCTCCAGGGACATGAAAAGGTCATTCAGATAAACTATTATTCAGATAAACTATTATTGAACAAAAGGGGCCCTAAGACTGAACCTTGCGGTACACCCAAGAGGATTTCTGTCCAGGTGCTGAATGAACCATTGACCTTTACCCTCTGCTTCCTGTTGGTGGGATAGCTATGGATGAACAGCAAGGCAGATCTACTGAAACCACATGCATTCAATTTTGCAATCAATAATTCGTGATTTAGACTGCGTTCACACGATGCCGGCACATTTTGAAAACGTCAAAAAATGTGACGGATAGGCCTCCCGTTCACACGAAAACGGCACATTTTTTGCCGGCAGATTTTGAAAACGGTAGATTTTGACAATGGATTTGTGAAAACGGCATCGTGTGAACGCTAGCTCAAATTTCGCTACCGTCACATTTTTCACCGTTTTCAAAATGTGCCGGCATCGTGTGAACACAGTCTTAGACAATCGAAGGCTTTCGAGAGGTCCGTCAGGACGGCCCCGGCGACGCCTCCACTGTCTATTGACTTCTTGCAGGTTTCCACAACATGTAGAAGTGCATGCTGTGTACCATAGCCCTCTCGAAACTCACAAAGGAGTGGCGACAAGAAGCTTTGGACAAATGGTAGCATTTGATCTTGCATCATCCTCTCGTATATTTTAGATACTGACGGTAAAACTGTGATGGGTCGATAGTTCTTTTTCATAAAAGCATCCCCTTTTTTAAACAGCGAACTTATGTCTCCGGCCTTCAGTTCTTTAGGAAAAATACCTTTGGATAAACCATAGTTGTACAGATTTTGAATGACTCCACAGAAAACATCAGAATTTTCCTTAAGAATTCTTGCGGGTATGGAATTGATCGGAGAGGCCTTACTCGAATTGAGTTTTTGATTTGGACAGCAACATCTTCAGTGGCGACCTCTCTAAAATCAAATTTAATGGAAGGCGTAGTATTTTCCTTGATTTTGCGTATACTTGGATGCGACTGAAATTTCATTACGCCTTTGTCGATCGGATCTACTATGTCATTCGTCGGCACTAATAATGATTCATTGGCAGAGATCCCTAAGCTTTCTGTAATATTCGCAAAATAGTTATTGAAAATCTCTACAATTTCAGATATCTCTCAGATATACAGATATCAGATCTATATCAATTATCAGATATCAGATGTCAGATATACATATATATAAATATGTATCTCTGAAAATCTCTGCAATTTCAGAGATCTCTGCAATTTCAGATCTCTGCAATTTGAAGTCTCTGCAATTGCTTACCATTTTTCCGTCCTCAAGCAAAGTGACGGATGAATTCACCTGCACCTTGTCTGAAAATAGTGGCTTTACTGTCTTCCAGAATTGATGATCATCAGTTAGGTCGCCGAGGTCGATGTCATAGTAATCAAATTTGGCCTTACGCAGCAATTTCGCGCATTTGTTCCTTTGCTTTTTATATGCTTTGAGGTTTTCCTCAGTTCTATGATCGTTGTATCTATTACGAAGCTTGGTTCCATGTATATTTTCTTTGCGCAAAGCTTTCTTCATGAAAGGCCCATCATTGCCACGAATATATTTTTGCTTAACAGGTGCATGTTCATTCAGCACAGCCATAACCACAGCCTCAAAAGCACCATAGTCCCCATTCTCACTCAATTCGTGTGAGATCAAAAAAAGAGATGATTTCTGAAGTCTATGCTGCTAAAACGGCTGTAGTCTCTATATGTGAGAATCTTAGGCCCCCATTATGATCTGTTCAAAATTTTAGGCCCCTCTTCAGTCACTTTACAACCATGAAATCTTTGTAAAGTTCAATTTACCAATATTTCGAGAACGCGCATGAAGGCAAGAAAAATCACAAAAATAATTCGATTTTTTGTCTTTTAACTATAATTATGATAACTCACATCTGTAAAGTACTCTTGATGCTATGAATTTTCAAAAATGGGAACTTTTCTGGCTCACCCAGTGGTAGAAATTGGCGTTATGTCGTTGGTGAATAGCTGTGCTACCTTTCTGCAGCAAATGAAGACAATTTAAGAGGGACTGATGGCATTCTGCAGTGGATAAGGATAGGCCCAGTAGGGTGTGGGCGGTAGTAATCGGACGGCAGTGGTAATTGACCACTTTTGAATAAACCTAAAAACTGAGGGGTAAATCATATTCACAATAACTTTTAACAGATGAAGATGGTTGTTGGCATTATATTCTACCAGTTTACATAGTAAACATCCCCAGGGAAAGCCCTCTTGAATGCAAAACGCGATCAAACAAGTCACTACCTATACCCTTTGGCATGATTGCGGTAAATAAATTGTCGTTCAGAAAGCTGCACCGTCATAAGAAGCTTTGAATTCCTGGCAAAAAGCGTCAAGAATTTTGAATAAACTAAAGAGATGGAATGTCCGACATGAGAACAAAATATAGGAAGCTGACTGAAACATTAAAACCCTCCCACTGAAAGGGTGCAAGGTTTTTAAATTCGATTGCCCTGAAAAGGTTACGGCGGTGGTTTTCGGACACCCAATAAAAAATTATCTCTGGAAGAGAAGTGTTAGTGGAGCTCGAAGCCAGGGGGTGCACTCGGGTACGTAGATGTGCCTTCGGGAAGGGTATCGAATTTCCAGACATTCGTATAAAGAAAGGTATCAATTTTCTCAATTTTGGTATAAGGAACGGTACTGATTTTCAAGATTTTGGTATGAATTATTACTATTATTATTATTATTATTATTATTATTATTATTATTATTATTATTGAATTATAGCACACTGATAAAATGTCATTTCATTCAGCGGTAACGGTTCCTTGATATTGGTAACAGCAAGTCTCCTCAATTTTCAAGGACTTTTCTTAGGATCCGTGCAGATTGCAGGATTACAGTCTTCTGCATCTCTTCAATCCTGGTCTCAATTCCCAGTTCTTCTACTCTCCTTTTGATGTCTTTTGGTGGTGTTCCTAATGCCCCAATGACTATGGGTACTACTTTTACTTTCATATTCCACAGTTTCTGGAGTTCTCTCTTTAAATCCTGGTATTTCTCAACTTTCTCTTTCTCCTTTTGCTCTATCCGGGTATCATATGGGATGGCAAAGTCAACGATAATGCAGTTGTTTTCCTCCTTCTTGATCAAAATTAAGTCTGGCCTTCTAGCTTCAATTACATGGTCGGTCTGGATGGTAAAGTCCCACAGTACCTTGCAAGTATCATTTTCAACCACACTTTCTGGCTCATGGTTGTACCACTTCTCGCTTACATTTACCCCAAACTTCCTGCATATGTCCCAGTGGATTCTTCTCCCGACCCAATCATGTCTGTTCTTATACTCCTTTTGCGCCATTTTGCTGCATTCGCTGATGAGATGATTAATAGTTTCATCAACCTTACCGCACATTCTACATCTACTGTCCTCCTGCGTTTTGTCGATTTTGGCTTTGATGAGGTTCGTCCTAATGGCTTGCTCTTGAGCTGCTAGGATGAGAGTCTCGGTCTCCCTCTTAATGCCACTATTTTTCAACCATTTCCACCTTTCCTCTCCAGCAATCCCCTCAGTTTGTCTAATGAATTGGCCATGTAAGACTTTCTCCTTCCAGTTTTCTTTGCGCTCCTTTGCTCGTCGATCTTTATATTGTTTCACTGTTTCCTTCACTTCCATGTCCGATGTTTTAGCTGCACTCAACAGCCGTTCCTTGCTCTCCTGTACGTATCTCTCTAGTCCAATTTTTGATGTTTCTATCGTATCTTCAACGCTGAGAAGTCCTCTACCACCTTCGTTTCGTGAAATATACAGCCGGTCTACATTGCTTTTTGGATGGAGTGCTTTGTGCATCGTCATAAGTTTCCTAGTACGTCTATCTAATTCTTGAATCTCTTCTTTCCTCCAGTCTAGAAAGGGAGCAGAGTATCTTACCACTGAAACAGCCCATGTATTAATTGCTTTAATGACGTTGTTTCCATTTAACTTTGTCTCTAACACTTTCCTCACTCTTCTCTTATACTCTTTACTGACTCTTTCTTTCATCTCAGACGTCTCTTATACTCTTTACTGACTCTTTCTTTCATTATTATTATTATTATTATTATTATTATTATTATTATTATTATTATTATTATTATTATTATATTATTATTATTATTATTATTATTATTATTATTATTATCATTATTATTATTATTATTATTATTATTATCATTATTATTATTATCAACTATTTATTTAAAGTAGGCATATATATAAGTAGCTATAGAAAAGCTAATTCAGGCCTACTACAAACTAAATCTTTTAAAAAGCAAAGCGAAAATATCTATAATTCAGAATAAATAGCTATGAATATAAATATGTACAGATTTCTACCATGCTTTTACAGAATTTACAACGTTTCCTTTTAAAATTTTCGATGCTAAATTTATTCACTCAAGAACCCAACCTGGGACACGAAAGGTCTACACAGTCTACAGTTGCATTCCTCTCCTTTCCAGGTTTCTATTTCCTTTTAAAGCTAGAGAGGGTATCTGATTGTTTCATGTCACTAAGAAGAGCCTCATGTCACTAAGAGGATCATGGGATCATGGCTTAATCATCATGGCGGACGGTAGGCGTGGTTGAGCAGTAAAGCTATTTTTGACTGGTACGGCGTTTTCAAATAATATGAATGGAAAAGAGAAGTATGAATAAATGGAATCAATATTATGAAGTTGTGTTGATGAAATGATAAAGTGTCGTTTGGATAATTATGCCAAAACAAACAAGGGCGCAAAGAAATCGATGTGGTGATTTAGGCCACGTGGAGGTCGAGGACAGTAGTAGCGATGATGAAAAGGAAGAACTTTCAGATGGCTCGCCAGCCAAGTCGCCTTTCAAGTGGGACATCCTAGATGAGAAATTAGCTGACCTTAAAGAGGATCTTGCAACCAAAGAATGCATTGATACCTTACGCAAAGTTATCGAGGGTCAAAATGAAAAAATCGAAATTTTGGAAGCTAAAATCGTGTTGATGGAAAATTATACTAAACGGTTAGAGGCAAATGAAGCAAGGACGGAAGAGCAGGCAAAGAAAATTGAGGAACTTGAACAACGAACAGAGGAACTAGAGCAAAGATCAGATGATGTAGAACAATATCAAAGGAGATTATGCTTACGTTTTTATGGAGTAGAGTTGGAAAATGCTGATGGCGAGAGAGAGTCTGGTGAAAAATGCCTTGAGAAGGTGAAAAAGATGATAAAGGATGACTTGAAAGTAACTATCCCTGCGCAAGTATTCGATCGTGCACACAGAATTGGAGATGTTAGGGAAGATCCAGCTACTAAAAAGAAATATCAGCCAATAATCGTAAGATTCACAACGTGGCGGCATAGAACGCAAGTTTACAGAGCCCGTAAGTCCACCAAGAAATTCCAAGTGCGCCTTGATCTTACAAGGAAAAGAGCAAAATTACTTGGAAAGGCAAATGAACAGTTAAAGGCCAGGGCAGGCTGTTATGCTTTGGCAGATGTTAACTGTCGTTTGTCAGTCAAGTTAGAAGATGGTTACCACTTTTTTAATTCAGAGGATGAACTGTTTGACTTATTGACTGGTGATCAGTAAGTGATCCTTGCCAAGTGAGCAGTTTTGTGTTATTGCATGTTTGACTTCATAGCTATGTGTTACAGGGGAGGAATTATTGTTTAACTTCAACTAAAATCTATAAGATTGTTAGTTCAAGGCAAGTCTCAAGGTTACTCGAAAATGAGAGGTTCCCTTTTTAAAATCAAGTTTGAAAAGAATGTGTTTATTTTGAGGGGTGTGTCACTCTCTAAAAAACCATACATGTGCAATAAATCCTTCCTTTCTTTCTTTCGTTCTCACTCACTCACTTTATTTATTTCTTTCTTTCCTTGTACGTTTTTTGGATAGTGACATAGCCCTCTACCAAATGGAGCCCCCCCCACCCATGATCCTCCTCCTTAGCTAAGTGTACCCTTTGAGATAAGTGTACCCTGATTTTTGCCTTTGTTTTGGTGTCGTATTTTGCAATTTGTTTACATTGGAATACAATTTTCAACTCAACCTGTCGACTATTGAAACCATTAATAATACAACATCCAAACTTTCAGTTACAATTCCCAAGTATCTCTTTTCTTTACAATTAAAACTAGTTTTTGCTACCTTCTCACAACCCTGCCCTCGACACAAAGGATTACTCTTCTATTCCCAAAATATTTTATATTTCGAACGGTTCTAAAGTAAATTCCAAGTCTCTTGATGTAATCAAACACGCCTCAGTCCCATCTAACTAGCTACTAGCTATGTTTGTCTTTGCTTTTGAGTTTTTATGTGTAATTTTTCATGTTTATGTGCTTTGTCTGTTATGTTTGTTATTAATTATCAGTACCGATGGTGGCTGCGTTCATTATATCCTCTTAGGACCAGCGAGAAGGATTCTTCATGATGAGGCCGGTTGAAGTCAGTCAATGGCGAGCAACAATAGGGTGTTTCCGTTTATCCATTCAAATATTGTGTCCCCTGAGCAAAACTGTCAGTCCATTTGTAATCTTTTTCCAAGTCTTTAAACTCTACTGGTTTTGTTATTGTTTTATTGCAATTTCAATCCTTGTTCTACCCTTTGTACTAATAACACAGTTTCTTGCAGTGCACTCAGTGGAAACACAGTCCTGTTTCCTGCCTTTGTTTGCCCACACGCATCACCTTGCGAAGAGGTTGATTTACACGACTGTTGAACTTTTCAAACGAATCCCACTCGGTGTCATTGGTCTCATTCGATACAAGCGTGCTGCTATCAAGCAATGTCTTTTCCAGTATGCCTACTTTTACATTGCGTGTATGACATGCTACACACTTCATACACAATGGTTGGTTTTTGCGACCATCTTGCTCTGCGGTGATGTTGAAACTAATCCTGGTCCTGAAACACTTGACTTCTGCTGTTGGAATTTGAATAGTATTGCTGCACATGACTTCTTAAGAATTTCCCTTATTGAGGCATACAACTCGGTGTGTAACTATGATTTAATCGGTATTGTAGAAACTCACCTTGACAGCACCGTTGATGAAGATAGGCTAGCACTTGACGGCTATACATTTCATAAAGAAAATCATCCGCAAGATGTTAAAAGGGGAGGTGTTGGACTCTATGTAAAAGATTCTCTCCCTTCAAAGAACCGTCCTGACTTGGTTACTCTCCCAGAATGTGTTGTATGTGAGATCCAGTTAAACAAGAAAAAGTATTTTTTTGTTGTAATTTACAGAAGTCCAAGCCAAATTCAGAGTGAATTTGATAATTTCATAATAAATTTTGAAATTTTGGTGTCGAAATTGCATGCAGAAAATCCTTTTGGTATAATAATCACGGGTGACTTTGACTGCCGCTCGACTCAATGGTGGGAAAATGATATTGAAAATAATGAGGGGAAGTTATTCGAGCCAGTGACGTCCGACCTTGGTCTTCATCAGATGATATCAGAACCAACGCACTTAATGGGAGATTCTAAATCTTGCATTGATCTAATTCTAACTGATCAGCCAAATCTCATTATAGAGTCAGGTGTCCATCAATCTCTACACGAGCATTGTCACCATCATGGAAAACTATCTGTCTCAAATATATCACTGCCATCTTATACCCGCAAAATTTGGTATTATGATAAGGCTGATTTTGTTGCAGTTATAAAAAGCATTGAAATGTTTAAATGGCATGAGCACCTCGACAAAATTAGATGCCCCAATGAGCAGGTCAAATTGCTCAACGAAGTGCTGTTGAACATATACTTGAACTTCATTCCCAACCAAACTAAAACTATTCGGCCGCACCAATTGCCCTGGATAACGCAAGCTGTCAAAAAATTCTTGAGGAAAAAGAATCATGCTTACAAAACTTTTGTGAAAAATGGTCGGCCAGATGACAAGCTCGAAGAAATGCAAAACATGGTATCTGAAGGTGCAAAAATGATCGAAGATGCAAAACAAAATTACCTTCGCAAGACTGGGCAAACTCTAGCAAACCAAGGGACATCTAATAAAACCTATTGGACTTTAATGAATACTGTTCTGAATAAGGCGAAGATTCCTATCATACCACCCCTCTTAGAGAATGGGTTATTCATAACGGATTTTACTGAAAAGGCACAGTTATTTAATGATTATTTCATACTCCAATGCACGACCATCGACACTGGTAGTGAGATTCCACAAGATACCCCAGGAACTTCTACCCTGATTGGGGAATTTGTCATCTCAGAGGAAAAGATACTGAAGATCATAAGATCACTTAATCCTAACAAAGCACATGGCTGGGACGGTATTTCTACAAGAATGATAAAACTAAGCGATGCTTCATTAGTTACTCCTCTTAAGATAATATTCACGAACTGTTTGCGATACGGTGTATTTCCTGAAATATGGAAGCGTGCAAATGTAGTTCCGATCCATAAGAAAAACGAAAAGAATTTAAAGAGTAACTACCGTCCTATCTCTCTCTTACCAATTTTTGGGAAGATGCTTGAAAAACTTGTTTACGACTCCTTATACTCACATCTTGTTTCATGTGAATTACTCAACCCCAATCAGTCAGGTTTTCGTCCAGGTGATTCAACAGTCAACCAATTAATTTCCATAACGCATAACATTTTTGAGGCATTTGACTGTAATCCTGCTCTTGATGTTCGTTCCGTGTATCTAGATATTTCTAAAGCTTTTGATAGAGTCTGGCACGATGGTCTCATTTATAAACTGAAACGATGTGGTGTCTCGGGACAACTTCTTTCTTTGATTAAAAGCTTTCTAAGGGATCGAAAACAGCGAACTGTTTTGAACGGACAATGTTCTAATTGGGGAGATATTTTAGCAGGAGTGCCCCAGGGTTCTATTTTAGGACCATTATTCTTTCTTGTATATATAAATGATCTCACTGCAGATTTGAAATGTAATGTTAAACTTTTTGCTGATGATACATCCTTGTTTACGATTGCCCAAGAAGCTAACGAAGCTGCGGACCACATGAACCATGACCTACAACTGATAGCCCAGTGGGCCAATGATTGGAGGATGTCTTTCAATCCCGATCCACAAAAGCAAGCAGTTGAACTACTATTTTCAAAGAAAAGAAATGAAATAGATCATCCAGTGATCCTCTTTAACAACATACCCGTAAAAAAAGTGAATGAACATAAACATCTAGGTATTATCTTGGACTCAAAACTTTCTTTCTCAGCTCATGTTAAAGCTGCTATCTCTAAAACGAGAAAGGGCATTGGTTTGCTAAAGTATCTCTCCAAATATTTACCGAGGCATACCCTAAATGAATTATATAAACTCTATGTGCGACCTCATTTGGATTACGGCGATGTAATCTATCATATTCCACCTAAAGTATGTGAATTCAGTCAAAACATTGCCTTATCAAATTTAATGGAAAAGTAGAATCTGTTCAATATTCGGCTGCTCTTGCTGTATCAGCAACATGGAGGGGAACATCACGGGAAAGACTGTACGCAGAGCTTGGCTGGGAGTCATTAAGTTCTAGAAGGTGGAGTAGACGCCTTACCCTATTCTATAAGATCATAAATAACCTCACCCCATTGTACACGAAAGAACCAATCCCACCACTTCGACAGTCAAATTACTCACTTCGTAATCAGGATGTTATTGGGCAAATAAGGGCAATGACAGAGAAATTTCTATCAAGCTTCTATCCTAATTGCATTTGTGAATGGAATAAACTTGACCCAGAAATCAGGCTTGCACCTTCTGTTGCTGCTTTTAAAGCAAAGCTTTTGTCAAAAATTCGCCCCCCTGCAAAGTCTATCTTCTGCATTCATGACCCAATAGGCTTAGGTTATCTTTTTCAATTAAGGGTCGGTCTCAGTAAACTAAATTTTCACAAATTCAATCACAATTTTAGGGATACGGTGAACCCAATGTGCCCAACGAATGATGGCATTGAGGATACGGAGCACTTCTTGTTGCTTTGCCCTTCATTTGACATTCAACGACGAGATCTTCTCGCTGGAGTTTCGGAATTGTTACGACCATTTGTCCGAATCAATACCCTTCCAAACAACGTTCTAGTACAATACCTATTGTATGGTAATAAAGAACTCCCGATGACGTAAATAAAAATTTGCTCAAACTTACTCTAAACTTCATTCATAAAACGGGTCGTCTTGGATAAATTTAAACTTTCGTTTTACGCCCCTCAGCCACTATTTACAGTACGTTTCTCCCTATTTCTTTTGTAAGTCTGTTTCACATTTGATGTTAAGCACATAAAGGGTCCACGACCAATGATATCGTTAACATAACCCTGACCTGACAGGATACGTTTGCCGTCACGCGCCTATGCTGGCCTGACATCCAATTTGGAACAGACTCAAGTATTTGTTAGTATCAGTATCTAGTCTTAATTTACTAAATTTTATCTATATGTCTTTATGTTAATGGCCACAGGGTAGTCATCGTCTCTTGCTCCTTGTGGTCCCGTCCCTGTAGTGTGGTATTGTTGCAGGGTAATTAGAAAGTATAGTAGAACGTAGATGTAACATGTAGTGTAACTTTTTATATGGATATAAAAAAAAAGAGCCTCCCATAATCTACTCCCCAGAAAAAACAAGGGAGAAATTTGCATTGCACATGCGCAACAAAGCCACAGGGATCCAAGGCACAAAACCGATGAAATTTGCGATTCTTGATGTTGCGTGTTAGCGTATTGCGGCGATAAATCACGGTGCTGACAAAGTGGTCTCTCTGTTGTTTTTTCATGCATCTGCAGTTTGGAATTGTATTGCCTAAGCTAAGAAAGGTATAGTTCTAGTGAAAAAGAGGCAATGACATGGTCACAACTTTGGGATTTCACACATCTAAGAAGACCTAAATTAGGCCAAAGAATTTATGTCATAACTTCAACTTCGTCGACATAAACACTTGCAGTCTTGCCAGAAAAATGTTTCCATCGTAAAAAGGTCACATTTAAACTTTTCTGGAAAATTTCATTTTCAAGCCTTCGATTGTAATTAAAAATCAACTACAGACTTCTCTCAGCATCACGTCGGTATTATTTGAAACCTTGATATGGCCCTGCCAACAAACGACAATTTTCCTTGTCGGTTCATTTGAATAAGGAGTCTTAGCTACAGTTTTGCCAAATAAATTCTATACATCATCAATAAAACGGTCAAGTTTTCTACTTTCATGATTTTTTTAACGTTTTATGCTACCAGCTTTTGATTGAACAACGTACGCCTCTCATCGTCACGTCTGTAACAAATTGAAACCATGATATGTCCTTCCCACAAACGACGATTAAATGCTATCATGCATCAGCGAAAAGAGCAAATTTTCTACTTTTCTGTGTAGCTCTTCGTGTGTCAAGCCTTCGATTATAATTAAACATTCAGACTTCTCTCGCCTTAACGTCTGTAAAAAGTTGAAAACTTGGTATGACACTTCCCACAAAAGACAGCTTTATGTACCGGGTGAGCCAGAAAAGAGCTCCCACTTTTGAAAATTCATAACACCAGGACTACTTCACGGATTTGAATCATTCCAATTCTAGTTAAAGTCGAAAGATTGAAGTATTTTTGTGATTTTTCTCGCTGTCCTACCAGCACTAGAAGTATTGGTAAATTCAACTTTATAAAAATTTCATGGTTGCAAAATGACGGAAAAAGGGCCTAAACCAATGATCAAGTTGTAAGGAATCTATTCAAATCAAACAATAGCCCATGGGCGTTTCACCTCCCTCAAGAGTTATAAGACATTGGTTTTAAAACAAATACGAAGGATTTTCAATCCCAAGGCAATTCATGCCAAGAGGATATCTCTCATCCATGAGTAGTTGCATTTCCTTCATTATTCTGTGCGAGAAGTCATTTATGCATTAGGCCATTTTTAAGTCATTTTGCAACCATGAAATTTTTGTAAACTTGAATTAACCTATATTTGTAGTGCTGGTAGGACAGCGACAAAAATCACAAAAATACTTTGATCTTTCGGCTTTTAACAAGAATTTGAATGATTCAAATCCGTGAATTAGTCTTGGTGTTATGAATTTTCAAAAGTGGGAACTTTTTCTGGCTCACCCGGTATTAATTTCAAATGAAAAAGGGCCTCTCTACACATACTGTAGTTTTGCCAGAAAACCGTGATACAAAATGGGGTGTTTTATTGCAAAGTTGGCCACTTATTGCAAAGTTGGGCTGGCAGACCATTGAAGAGCTCATTAGCAATAGTAGAGTCAATTATCAAGGATCCGTGACCAAAGTCTGGGGAACTAGGTCTGAATGCATTTTCTAGGGCAGAAAAACCTGCTGATCAAAACTAGCTGGGGCGACCCTTTCAAAAATGTGGGCGTGGCCAACAGGGCGTCTTTTCCATAATGGCAGCCATTTTCACTCAAAACCTCGCCTTTTTCATACGTTCCGATAAACATATACATGTCTTTTGCTTCAAACTTGCAAAAAAGTTGAAATTCAACATGCACTACAAAAAAGTAATATAAATTTCATCCTAATCTATTTTTAGAATCAGTCACGTGACCTAATTTACAAAAATCAATGGTTATACCGTAGTTGACTTGTCTGTGCTCATAGTCGATTCCTTCATATAACGTATTAGTATGTTTCAATGTGCAACAAAGATGCTCAAACAATCATAACTACAAGCAACAAAACTTCCTCCAAAATCCATAGAAAGACTTCTAAAAACCTTTTATTTGAAGGAAAGAAAAACACAACTAAAACGTTAAATTCGAGAAGGGATGTCTTCCCTTGCATAATTGCAGTAAGTATCTTAATTATCCTCACTCTCACTGTCTTCATCACATGATGTTGATTCATCACTGTCAGTGTCACTTTCATCATCGCTTGCATCTGAATCTTGGGGGCGACGGTCTCTTGTTATTGTTAGCTCTGGAGGAAGCGCAGCAGATCTATACCGTACAGGTACACATTTCCCATCAAGAATTTGCCAGCCATATTGTAATGGAGATGGAGGAGCATCAGGAATGTCAAAGTGCAGCCAAATATATGCTTGATATGCAACACGTAGCGCCCGGAGATAATGGGATTCCTCATCCGGTGGTAGTCTTGCTGTTGACTTTCGCTTCATTGTGGACCATTTCTTTGCACGTGCTTCACCTAAGCTTTTGCTTGTCTTGTCATTATAGACACATTTGATCGTGAATACCTCCAGATCTTTAACCGTCCTGTCAGAGACTGGAAGCGCCTTTCCAACAGAGGAAAGGAGAGATTTAAAGTTGCTCGATTTTGCTACTCTATCGAATATGGCCTTCTTTCCTTGACCAAAGAAGCTTGAAATGGCATCTGCTCCACTGTTAGCATGAAGAGGTATAATGACGTCAGCCATTTCTTTCGTACAAAGTTCCCTACAGTCGTAAATAGACCCTTGCCGTTTCAATCCGAGCGTTCCATTTATCTTATGGGCAGCGTAAGCACACATCACGACAACATCAGTGTCCTCTGCATCAACTACCACATCATTCGTGATCCCCATTGATCTCATTTTTGAGTAGATGTGCAATAGAATTGTGTCTGCTTCAGAGTGTTCACATTCATAATCTGCAATGCGGCGATGGGGTGACACGGAAATGTCTTCACATTTGTCACGAACAGAGTAGATAACTTTAACCTCTCTTGCTTCAGCCAAGGCTGCGAATTCTTGTTTTAAGAAAGACTGAATTCTTCTTTTATTTCCTTTATTTGCAAACATATGATCGAACTCCCTTTTTGTAGGAAATTTACCATCTTTGAGCGGGTAGATGTTTCTTGAACCACCAATGTAGCTGCTACCTGATCTCTTTGCGTGCTCACAATCTTTGATATTGACAATACCATCTTCATAACAATCATTGACAAAGACTATTGTTCCTGCATTTTTGTGTCTCTGACATACAGTACTGAATATTCTTTGCGACCAATCGGACCAAGTGTACTTGCTTTCGTCATCTTTTTCTCTGTCTTCAACGGAGGGGGCACATTTTCTCCACAGGAACCCAATATCTATCAATGCAGTATAATTTTCCCCAATTTGGAGCTCTGTGAAGGTCATCTGATGAACTAACATGGACTTTTGGCATTTCCGGAGGGTCCCATTTATATTGAAAATTGCAAGGCATTCCTCAGTGACACGATTTTCGAACAAACTTGACAAGCTGAAGTTTGGATGCTTCTCTGCTAGGCCAACTGCCTCACTCATAGCTCTGTTTTCCATGGCATCACTCTTCATAACTCTACCTTGGCGATCATCAGTCGCTGGCTGCTTCCCAAAAGAACATCTTGATTTCCTGTGAATTGGATCGTTAAACGATTTCTCCTTAGCAAACATTCTTTCTCTCATGAACGATGTAAGTGCAGCCTCTCCGTCAGTGACTGCCGTCTCGAAATCTTTGACCAAAGGAGCCGATGCGAGCAAGCCAGACTGAAGAGAACGAAGCTCTGGCTTACTGAAATCAAATGGATCACAGTCGTACTCGTCAATGAGACAGTCCATATCTTGGATTGCTTGCTCGTCCGTTGATAGGCGCAGCTTGCTGTTTTCCTTGTGAAACTTCGAAACAGTGTTCCGTTTATCTGCCATTCTATGCAACGAATCACGTACCGCATTCACATTGTTTGCATTTTTGACATGGGAAAGCAAACCCTTCTCGTTCTTCAAAAGCCTCTTCCAACCGGCCTTAAGTTTTGATCCTTTGTTCATCGTGCATTCGATCCACAAGTCCAGGGGAATATCCGAATATGGCTTCCCTGTCATGGACTGCGCGAACAACTGAGACATCAATGCATCATGCTCTTCTGGGAGTGTGGAGATTTCCAGCCAATACTCTGCTAGCCACCGACTATATTTATCGTTATCATAGATTGTTAGCCAGGGGAGCATTAGTCGCAGAGAAGATTTGAAGGCAGGCCAATCCTTTGTTCGCAGACTGTAAATATTCATTAAGAGGATCTCAATCATATTCATGATGCTCACCCAAAACATTGCCATGGAACTCGCAGATTTCTCCACCATCTCAAAAAGACTTTTAACGTATGAAGACAACTTTTCGGAAGACAAAAGTCCCTCAAATGACTGGTTTCCTTCATTAGAAGGGTAATTATTTGGATCCCTTGTGATGGCTAGGCGGCTGTCTGAAAACCTGATTCCTTCTTCGTGACCCTTTCGCATGAGACGCCTTGCTAGAACTTCATACACAAGCTTGAAAATGCGTATTGCTCTGTTGAAGTGTTTACCCCTAAGAGCCTGATCAACAGAGCCTTCTGCAATGACACCTCCTCCTACCACCAAGTCGGCAATCCCACAGTCCTTTGTTCTCTTGTTGATGGCTGCGATGAATGACATCTGAGCGTGAAAGGCGCCAAGAACTGGAATAACAGGTTGGAACTTTTCAAGGTTTTCGTACTTTAGTTGGACCATTAGGGCATAAACTGGCTGATCACCAACAACTTGAATGAATGGCATGTTCTTTAGGTTGGCTGCTGCTGCAGCTTTCTCCAAAACTGCGTTCAGTACAGTTTTATGTGGTGGCTTTGGGAAGGTCAAAAAGTAGTATGGCTTTGACTTCACTCCACTAGCTCTTATGCCTGCACAAAATCCACCAAAGGTACCAATCAATTGACTCGCTGCCTCATTGCATGTACCATCATCCTTCACTCGAGCTAGAGAATGAGTGAAGAGTCTCTTCCTTTGTTCCGTAGTGTCTGATGGCTGTACGTCTACTTCAGAGCGGACTTTAGGCTCCCCTCGCTTAATTGTTTTATACGGCGTGATTCTATGCTCAGACATGCACATGTCTTTCAACTCTGATTTTTCTGGGAAGGATAAGGCTGGACGCTTATTATATGCATTGTTGATCTTTAAGGGCTCTGGTTGTACATACATCATATTAGTACGATGTGACGTTGTTCCGCCAGTAAGATCATCATCTTTAAAGTCGTCATTATCAACGATTACAGTAGCAGGATACCCGTCTGCTATTTCATCAGGGCAAATCTTGCTTTTTTCTATTTCATGTTTTGCCCATGCTTCGTGAAGACTTAAGACATCATTGTAACTAATACCAAGTCCAAAACTCTTCAGCAAATCTATTATCTCTCTGCTTCTTGTCAGGCCGTGCATTGTTATCGCTAACTGGGTTTGGACTGATGTTCTCTGCCTCGTTATCAAACCTTCTAGGATAGAGCTTATGCTCCTTATCACTGGGTTGTCAACAGGCCCATCAAATGTGTTTACAGTCGGGGATCTCAGCCATGTTACTAATTTTCGAAGCAAGAGTGGTGGCTCTTCACTATTTGTCAATTGATCAACGTAGGGTGGCCAAGCTAGTGGCTTCTCTCCCTGTACGCTCGTACGAATTTTACTAGCAACAATATTTAACAGGTCGTCATTGTCTATACCCCAGCAGTTGATTGCTGCCTCTACGTAGCTCCCTCCAGCATCTTTATCATAAACTATTGTGCTTTTATTTTTATGAAAGCGATCATGAAAGCCTATTTTGCTGCCAAATTCTGCCAGGAGAATTTCTTTGATGGTTGAAGACTTAACACCACTGCCTTCGAGACCAAAATTTTGCAGCAATTTTGTGTAATCTTGTAGCAATCCTTTCAACGTTCTTGGCTCTCCATTGTCAAAGATAGCTGTCTTGACGTGCTTTGTAAACATGAGTTTGACTTCTTGTCGTTGAATGTTTTGAAGATGAATTTGCTCAGATGACAGGTTGTCAGTTGTATATACAGGTTTGACATACTTCTTCCAGCAAGACAGATGATATCTAATTTCTGCAGCAAATGGATCAGGAGTAGCGTCAATGACCTTCAGAATACGGCATCTCATTTCGAAATCTTCAAGGTAAATAGTGTGCGATTTGAAACTTTCCCAAGAATCTTTCTGTTGAATTATATGAAAGCGGTCTCGGTTGGGATGTTTTTTATCCTTCGGCAGCATGCACCAAATGCAAAGGTGCTTGTCATGAAGTTTTCCCACTTTACTTCGCGTAGAAAAATCGTTGTCTGTTTTGCTCTCCAACTTCAATGGAAGCTCAGCCTCGCTTGGCATTTCAAGGCATTCTTTCTCTTTTCGATTTCTAGCCTGTTGTAGCTTGCGGGAACTGGCAATATTTGCTTTGCAATGTCTGTGCCACAATTTATCCTCGGGTCCTGAGGCCCAATCAACTGAATCATGAAGGTCATGAAACTTATCCAAACCCTTCCATTTCAGTGCAAGGTCCTGAAACTCGGACCATAAGGTGGGAGAATAATTTGTATGTTTTTCATCACAATGTTGTTTGCAAATGATGCAACTTCCTTGGTCCACAGTCACTGGATCGGTCTCGTCTTCACGCTTTCTCTTCTTTGCAACAATGAGTGGTTTCGACATGGTGCTACACAGAAAGAATGCAAAACTAACTAAAGGAAAATTGGAAAATGTACATGTGCTTTTCACAAGAAACTCTCTACAAGAAACTCGTGTGTCAGGTAAACGAAAATCAAGAAAATCAGGTACTAGTAAACGTTACTTAACACGCTATCTTAGCTTGTCTGAAGCTGTTTTATTCACATGAAGAGCATATTTCCACGTTTTCTATTCAAATCTATGTTGTGATCAGTTAAAATCTTTGCAGAGAAATCTGGCTTGGCCTAAAAAAGTTCTAAGAATTTTGGGAAAGTTTTCAGATTGATAATAGCGAACAAAAGCAAGACAATTTAAATGATACCTTTGATTTCTTATTTGGGAAACATCTGCATCTTCGGAATCCAACACTTGACTGTTCGGCCATGTGATTGAAAGAAATAATTTCAAGTAACAAAGTTCACTTTTGACATCTTTCTCGTGCTTTCAGCTTTGTCTCAGGTTACAAACGGAAGCATTGCGTCATTTTCAGATTGCATAAATTGACGATTGGAAACTATTGCGTGCCATGAATTTTTTTACATAATTCTATCACAGCTCCAAGGCCAGTCCACAAACAAGTTAAGTTGCTTTGTAAAGGTTTCCCTACAAGTCAATTTGCCTTCAAAAAAGTGTCGTCAGTCACGTGACTTTACCGCTGCTTCGTTGCAAATCAATCAGTTTAAAGAAGTATTTTTCAACATAAACAATCCGCCCTAAACCTGCCCTACAGCTGAAGTGTTAATCTGAATACATTTTTCATGAATAGTTACCACGTTAAAGCAGAAATTTTTGTAAATAAGGTCACGTGACTGGTTCTAAAAATAGATTAGGATAAAATTTATATTACTTTTTTGAAGTGCTTGTTAATTTTCAACTTTCTTGCAAGTTTGAAGCAAAATGCGTGTATATGTTTATCGGAACGTATCAAAAAGGCGAGGTTTTGAGTGAAAATGGCTGCCATTATGGAAAAGACGCCCTGTTGGCCACGCCCACATTTTTGAGAGGGTCGCCCCAGCTAGTTTTGATCAGCAGGTTTTTCTGCCCTAGAAAATGCATTCAGACCTAGTTCCCCAGACTTTGGTCACGGATCCTTGATAATTGACTCTACTACAATGAGTCTAAAACAATGGTCTTCAAGTCGCTCAATGACTTGGCTCCACAATACCTGTGTAACCTCTTCACAAAAAACTCAGCATGCTCCTCCCGCAACCTCCGGAACACTGAGACTGATTTGAGATTGCCAAAGAAAAGGTCTGCTAATGGGCAAAAATGCTTTTCTTTCCGAGGTGCTAAAATATGGAATAGCCTTCCTGCTGAGTCAAAGACAGCATCCTCCCTGAATTGTTTTAAGAAACTGATAAAGGGTTGATTTTTCATTTCTATTGTATATATTGTATAATTGTAAATAGGCTTATAGGTTATGGTTTTTTTTTATTCTAGTCATATTTAAGTTTAACTGTATGCTGTAATTAAGTTTTTACCGGAGGGCCCCTTGAAAAACGGCTTCTGCCGAAGGGCTACCCTCCTTAAAAAATTCAAATATGAAATATGAAATATATGAAATATGAAATATATATGTTTGGAGAACTAGGACCCCGAAAACGAAGACCTCGAAAGCTAGGACCTCGAAAACGAAGACCCCGAAAACGAAGACCCCGAAAGCGAAGACCTAGGGGTTGTCGGGCGTGTTTTTGGTGGAATCAATATCGAATTTTGCAAGTAAAACTCGTAAAGTTTGACATAGTTTTATCACAAACCATTCCAAAATTTGCATGAAACCTTGTTCAACAAAGTAAATGGAAAATATCCGGTAGCCGGTGACACTTTTTTAATTGCTGCTCAGAAGTGGGAGGCTTTTTAATGAAGGGGGCTTAATACACCTTTTCAAAGAGGTCTGGGACGGCGCGCTACTTTTCTGGAAGATGGCGGATACACGGGAATCTTCTCCGCAATGCTGAACTAGAGTTGCAGTGGGAAAAGTTGCAAACAAAATATGGAATTTAACTCCAGTTATATGGTTCATGAAAGACCAGAGGGGCTTCAGCATGAAAACAAATACTTGCTTGCCACATGAACGCAATGTTTAGCACATTTTACGAGGAGGGACGTTTATACCTTTGAGCTGTTTCAGCGAAGTTTGGACTTTGTGATGACCTCAGACTCGGTCAGATAAATTTAGATTTCTGCTTGGGAGTTGGGCTTATCCCCCAATAACTGAAGGAATACCAGCAGTCATATGTATCAAGAACTGTTAAGAAACAAACAATGATTCACATTTCTTCTTTCCAATGCTAAAGTTACCGACCACGCCTTTCCAAATCAATGAAAACTTTCTTCGATCTTTTAATTTGTTCACATGCGCCTAACAAAGTTTGGAGTGTTTTGAAATAAAGGATTTCTGTATGCACTCGTAAAATAAGGCCACCTACCTGCTCCAGACAGCTTAACTTGCACAAGATTCCCATCTAGATACTTATCATTTGTAAAAACTTTTGCTCGGATTGAAAAGTCAACACAACAAACTGCACAACTGCTCGCAACCAATGTGTCATCATGCCTCCAAACAAACAATATACTTATTACTTTAGCAAATCTTTGACTTGGAATCTCTTCCACATTGTACAATCAAGAAAAGACTACATTTTTTTCTGTTTTCGTTCTGAAATCCAAAAGTGTTTTGTCGCAAACCAGCTTCTTTTTGTTTCATCCAAGAGGCAGAGAACGAAATGACGAATACAAATTTGATGAGGAATGTTTTCCCGCCAAAGTCTCTCTTTTGCTAGGAGGCTCAAAGGGTCTAGGAGAGGAAGGAGATGTTTGTACCAAAGGTGCCCTCATATATCCTTTGTTAGGGCAATAGATAAGCTCAGTTTATTAATAAACAAAAATCTTGCATTTGCAACTAATTATCATACAATCCAAATTCAACGTACTTGAAGAAATAAACTTTTCCTGGTAAGATATCACTTTAATGTGATAACAAACTCTTTAGTTTGATGTTGTAAGATTTTGCGGGCATTTCTGGTCCTTTGAGTGCACACTAGCTGGCAGGGGCGGACTGGCAGTAGAATTGGGGCCCGGGCGATTCGGCAGCGAGGGGGCCCGCAACTACTCGAGCGAAAAGTTTGCAGGGCACTCCCTTGGGAAATTCTTTGTGAACACACCCCCTGGATTGGCCTCAAATGATACTGGACTCACTTCTAACAATTTGAATGGCTCTCTATACGATGAGTTGCATTCTGCTATCTACCTTCTGAAGTGATGTTTGACAGCCTCATGAGGAGTAAATGTATATTTAATGAAGCTGAAACCAAGTGCGAGCGTAGCGAGCAAAGCTGGGGGTCCGGGGGCTTGCCCCCGGGAAAAATTCTCGTTGCCACACCCTTTAGATTGTTGGAAAACGCCCCATTTGGAGAATCTACCATTTAAAGAAGCAGAGCATCATGAGTGATGGGAGCCCTTCCTGGAAAATTTATGAAAATGACTGCAATTTCACGAGTAGATATATTAGTATTGAATTGCACAATATACAAAGGAATAGTTTGATAGATTCTGGCAACCTCCTGGAATAGAAATAACTTTAAAATTTCATTTCTATGAGCTTGGTTTTCACAGCCTCTCTTACTTAAAAATGAACGAACTTCAGCAAGGTATTACGGGCTGAAGCGCCGCACTCGACCGTTTCCAGTAGGCCTGTTGGGAGAATGCAATTTTTTATAGCATAAGTTGAATACGAGAGCAGAAATCTCAGCGCCACCGTGACTTTCATGGCCACGCCCGCTTCGCTCATGGTGAAGGCCTGATTCATTGCCGAGAAATGCTTTCATTTGCCCTTCCTCAAACTTCAAGATCCAACTACTTACGAAAGGGAGTCCGTTTGACGAAAGACCTTACTGGGAAAATTCTTGAAAGCAGTGCATCAAAATCGTCTACAAAAGGTCCTTTTGTCAAGTCAATTACTGTACATGCTTTTGTATCATTGTTCTTGTGTAATTTTCATTTCATGCCTTAAAAGTATCATTAGATCACATTTTCAGAATTCTTAAATGTTGAATACTTCTATCCAGGGCGTACGCAGCACTTAAACGTGGAGGGGGTCTGGGGCGTAGCCCCAGAAAAATTCACAGTAACCACGCCCTTTAGACGCTTGGAAAATGAAGGAAACGCCCTTTTTAGCTATGCTTTGCATCGTAAACATGGTGGCAATTATCACAGCAGCATGGAGCTGGTCATTCGAGCTTGATCAGTGTCTCTTTTCGCTCCTTTATAATTGCTTAGTCCGTCGGTGGCATCTTTTATGCAAGAAGCTTTGGCAAATTTCAACAGTAGCAGCAACTTAGGATCTCTATAGCTAGTGGCATGATGGACAGGCTGAGATAACTTGGGATATTGAAATAATGAAGTGGGTCTGGGGGCCAAGCTCACAGGAAAATTTTTGAGGACATGTATTCTACGATTCTACTTTGGCTGAGAATGCCTCTTCCAGCTGCATTCAAGCATTCGTTAGATACCTAAAGCTTTTCTATGAAACTTTGACAAGCCCCAACACAAATTTTATTACATTTTTGTGCAAATCTCGAGGACCATCTTTATTGACAAGTGGGGGGTTCGGACCCCTATTCCCACCTTGGGTACGCCACTGCTTCTATCTTTTCTCTAAAACCTTATTCATATCTTAAATATCCCTAACACGGTGTCCTAGGTCGCTGTAAATCGAGTGTAGATATAGGCAAAAAAATTGTTTGAAATTAACAGACTGGCAAGGGCAAGAGGTAAAGTGAGAAGGGGCCCCTGCATAGAAAACGCCTTCCTCGAACAGGTCTTTGTTGGGCCCCTTTGGCAAAAGATGCTCCAGTTTCGTCAAGTTCTACATTTGCAGATTCATCAGTTCACCTATCAGTCGAAAACGAGACTATGCCAATTGAAATTTTGCAGTACCCTTATCTTACGAACTAGGGCCCACTTGCTATCTTTTGACATATTCAACTGTTTGACAAACAAAGATAACTGTTGAAAGAATTATTACAGGGCCCTTCAACCAATTTTTCGTTGATTGAAACTGGTTGTTTTGTCACTGTCAGAAAGTTCATCCAAAATTAACCATTTGAAATATTTTTCTTCCAGCACAGAAGGGGCCCATGGGAACCCTTGCTGAGGGGGGCCCTTCGAGTCCGCCCCTGCTAGCTGGAGTTAATTTCGGTTTTTGCTGCATTACGTCGCCCACTGCAATTGCATTTTAACGTTTGCAATGCGAAAGGGATTCCCCTTCGCAGCTTATCCGCCATCTTCCAGAAAAGTAGCGCGCCGTCCCAGACCTCTTTGAAAAGGTCTATAGAGAGGGGGCTAAAAAGAGTTTTGTCGGGTAAGAAGTAGGATTTTCCAAACCTGAGTATCAAATTCAAATACAAAATAGATTGGGAAACCATTCTCACCCCCTTTGCTAATGATCCATCTGCCATGGCTGGCACATTCCAGGAGATCTTTGAATCACTTTTGAATATACATGCTCCGATTAAGAAAAGAAGAGTAAGATTAGAATTTGCTCCTTGGTTAACTCCAAGTCTTAGAAAATCGATGGAGACTAGGGACAGACTGAAAAAAATGGCGGCAAAATCTCCTGAAATGTGGCCAGTAGCAGCGGAATAAAGTTACCAAAGAAATTAGATATTCTATTCAGGATTATTACAAAGGTTTAATTGAGAAAAATAAAGGGGATCCAAAGAAAATGTGGAAAACAATAAACAGAGTCTTGGACAAAGATGTTAAATCCACAACGCTTTCCAGTCTCGAAATTGACGGCACAACATTGACAAAAGAGCGTGATGTGCTTGAAGCTTTAAATTGTCACTTTGTATCTGTTGGACCAAAGCTTGCAGGAAGTATAGAAACCAGACCAAGTGATAATTGCTTGCAGCATATTACGCCGATAAACGACGAAATGCTGTTTAGAACGGTCGACAAAAAGTATGTGATGAATGCTATCAATCAGCTAAAGAACGGGAAAGCCTCTGGTCCGGACAAAGTTACCATAACTTTGGTAAAAGACGCGTGTGAATTTATCGCGCACCCTTTAATGCTGATTTATAACTCGTCGCTTACGAATGGTGTTTTCCCTGATATTTGGAAATTGGCGAGGGTCAACCCTATTTACAAGTCGGGCCCAAAAACTGATGTAAACAACTACAGGCCTATCTCTATAATCTCAGTGTTTTCAAGGATGCTAGAAAGGTTAACGCACGATCAACTGTTTGAGTTTCTCAACATTAATAAGAGCATTACGTGCACCCAAGCAGCTTTTCGTAAGCTATACTCCACGATAACATCACTCATAAGCAGCACAGACTTTTGGTACGAAAACATAGATCGCAGCAATGTCAATCTCACTATTTTTCTCGACCTTAAGAAAGCCTTCGATACGGTCGATCACGATATATTACTCAGAAAATTACGTGCATATGGAATAAGAGGCAAAGCTGGGGATTGGTTTCAAACTTACCTAAATAATAGAAGACAGTTTTGCTCTCTGAATGGTCAGCAGTCAAAAGCCAGAGACGTAACATGTGGTATCCCCCAAGGTTCTTGTTTAGGCCCTCTTCTTTTCATCATTTACCTGAATGACTTAGAAAAGTGTCTTAAATTCTCGCGGGCTAGCATCTAGCTAGTATAACGATTGCATCGGATGATGTAGCGAAACTAGTTGAGGACGCACATCAAGAGCTTTCCAATCTCTCTGAGTGGATGAGGGTGAATAAACTCAGCCCAAATCCGAAAAAAACCGAATTCATGGTCATAGGGCATCCGCTTAAAACCAAAAATATCGACCTGCCAGAAGTGTCTGCCAAAAACTACCAAAAACTCTCGACCTGCCAGAAATCTCGACCTGCCAAAAATCTAGACCTGCCAGAAGTGCTGAAACTAAATGCTTCTGATATTAAAAGAGTCGATAAGACAAAATCCCTCGGGCTTATAATTGATGAGAAGCTAAATTGGGATGAACAGTTTAAACGCACTAAAGGCAAAAAGAGTGGAGGTCTTGCAGCTCTAAAAAAATTGAAAAATATCGTTCCACCATCCCAACTGTGTAGTGTATATCATGCACTAATTGAGAGTCACTTGCGTTATGGTGATGTTATCTGGGGTAGGCTGTCAAAAACAAAACTAGCTGCTCTTCAACGCCTTCAAGACCGGGCCTGTTCGATAATATCAAATGCAAGAATAAAAGATAGCTGGTCGGCTTCCTGGTTGAATGTAGAAAATCTTTTCCGTTACGACCGGAATGTCATGACCTATAAGATTGTGAACAGACTTTGCCCTGAAAGCCTTTGGGATAAATACCAACAGAGATCTTTTCACTCGACCTACAATACGAGGCACTGTAAAGATCTCCAGATCCCTAGATATAGAACTGAATTTGCCAAAAAAGGCTTTGATTACGCAGCTCTCACATCATGGAATGATACACCTGCTGAAATTCGTCAGCTACCGACATTAGATCGTTTCAAAAAACAGCTTAAAACGCATCTAAAGAGCTAGACTCTAAAACACAACTCCCTGGAAGAACAGCAATGATTAGGTTTCATAGGGCTGTAGGTTTTTATTCTTGGTTTTTATCATTGTAAATAGATTTATGTATTTTGATTTGCTGAAGGGTTTCTTTGTGTATAAATAACATAAAATGAAAAAAATTGAATGAAATACCAGTTTCATTGGACCTGCCGTACATTACTAGGTACAAGTACACGAATTTTCCTCTAAGAAGCTAAAAATTTGGGCCAGTATGTTCTTAAAACTATCAAATTTTTAGTTATCAGAATTTCTCACGAGTTTCTTACAGGTTCTACAACAATACACATGTTCACCACGTGTGCCCTCGTGAATGTTTCCAAAAAAAGGTCTTATGAAGCTTTTCCTTAGGCAGTACTCAAGTACCTTCCGAGTAATAACAATACCCCACTAGAAAAAGGTTCCGGAGGTCCGGTGGAATTCCACAGGAAAGCCGGTCCGGTGGCGGAATTCAACCGGTAAAACACCGGTCACAACGGGTCCACCGGAATTCTGCTGGGAGCTCAATTTTATATCGGCGGATAGATTCTGGTGGACCGGAATCCAGCGGAATACCGGTGGATCAGCAAATTTTACAAAGATAAAAATAGTTGATTTCTTGCAAAGAATAAAAAAGAGCGAAATGATAAAAAACATTCAAAATACGTGTCATGAGCCGAGTCATCAGTCATATGGAACTTTACTTTAGTCAAGGCGATCCTTGTCATAGTTATACTTTATTTTCGCTTGTTTCTCGCCATTACGTGGATGGTATCAGTTGGCTACATTGAAAATGATAAAAAGACTTGAATTCCACAGTACAAATTTGTCTAATGTTCACACTGGTTCACAAGAGCAGTAATGCAGGATAAGAAACTCAAGACGAAATAATAGACCAACCTGGAAAATGTTGTTTGATTCAAATTCCTCTTCAGAATAGCTATAAATTGTCTATTGTGCTGCTAACCAATTACATTGCTCGAAGATGAAGCACGTGAGGAAAATTGGCCAATGAAAATTAAGCGCGCGCAAATTCATAACATAACAAAGTGAGAAGATTTGAATGAACTGTGGCCGTTGAAGTCATCACAAGCGCTGCGGAATGTGGTCGTTTTTGTTCGCAACAAAATGAGGAGGATATGAGACATTACCAGGAGCATGGGAGAACAAGAAACATGAAGAAAGGGTAATTATGTTTCTACTTTTTGCTCGTTCTCGAAAATTAAGATTATTGTAGCATAAAAAATCACTTGTGATAAAGCTAGGGAATCTTACAACCAGCTCAGCTCGCACGCACAAGCCTTACCTAGGCCTAAGGCCTACTGAAGCTTTACTGCAATGATGATATCACAACGAAATAGTACAGACTTTTAAATAAAAAGGAGACTATTTCACGAGACAAATATGCTAAACCTCTGTTCGTGGGAAAGATTAATGGTTCGTAGTCAAAAATGCCTTGTTTGTTGTCCGTCGAATTGAATAGGCCATGGGCCTAAGGCCTACTAGGTCTTGATTATTTTTCAACAGCTGCTTTTTCGGTTGTTCGTTCTCAACCATCTTTACAAAACTGATTTAGGCTCCTAGGCCTAACATGAAGAGCAGACCACGTAGGAAAAAGACAAATCCTTTGACTTCAAGTAAGAAAGCCAAAGTTGTACGTTTTTCCGGTCACCACCAAAACAATCTTACTCTTTGACAATCTTACTCTTTGGATATGTTTGAGAGAACGATCTTACTCTTGTCTAAAACAAGTTGATCTACTGAAATTTCAAGCAACTCCCTTGTAGACATAAAGGACATCCATATCTGATGTTGATAAAAATGCAGACACAGTTTCTTCCCAGATTGTGGATAATTTTGGGAACTGGTTTTTTACCTACCATTAAAATTAAGGCTTTTTTATAGGAAGCTGCTTACAGGAAACTCCCAAAGATTGAGAAACTCCAGTAGTAGTACTGGGAAAATGTAACTGAAGCAAAACCTTAAGATACACATGCTTCATAAAAAATTGGTTTATAAGAAACTAGTACTAAGATGGCCAAATTTTTAAGAAACCTCAGCACTATGACAGAGAAGTATTAAGAAACTTTAAAAAGTTAGAAGCATGGACATAAAAGCGTATCGTTGAACCTTAATTTTTGAGCAATATTGACAAACCATTTCTGTTTTCAACATAACAGAGCACTGTTTATTCTTTTATGATGTTTCAAAATTTCAAGAAACATATCAACAGCAGTGTTAGAGACCACAGTGATAATTCATGCATTCAAAAAATAAGAAACCAATTAAGAAACTTTAAGTACTGAAATGGACAAAATTTCATGTTGAATTAAGAAACTTTTAGTACTATTGCCTCATTCAAGTTTCTTATAAAAAACGTATAGAGTTAAATTTCACATAGTATTAAGGATTGATGGCAGCATTATATGTTTCTTCTATATTTGCAACATGCCCTCAGTGCTGCTAAGGAGAAAGTGACTGATATTTACAATTCATCAATTTCTTTCAGCTCTTCAGCAAGTTCCCTACCCTCATTCATAAGAAGCAAAGGATGAATGGAGGAGAATTTGTGAACCAATGATGGACAAATGTAGAAAATTTATATGAACATTGAACATAATTTAATTTATATGAAAGATTTTCACAGCTCATGTTCCACTTTCATTTGAGGATGCTCTCTCTATGTTTGTAAATGAAGCATTGGTTCCATGAGGTATGTGCTCAATATCTTTTGTTCAATTTCGCACATCTGAGAACTGAATCGGGCCATGCTTTTTAATGACCTTTGAAAAAACTCTCATACTTCTGTGACTTCATTAGGTTTAGGCCATCAGTTCAATGAAAGCTTTCAATGCTGTCGAAGTTTGGGAGGGAACCCAATTTGTCATGGATTCACGTAGAATGATTGCTAGCATATTTCTCGGCAGATCCCAAAGGTACATTCTCTAAGATACTGGTGAAACTGCGTTTGATCATTCACACCATAAAAGACCCGTTTTTGGCGGAATTCATCCGGGATTTTGCCAGGAACTCGGTGGAATTCCGCTGGAATACTGCCGGAGTTTAGACGGTGTACGAACGGAAAAATTCGGCGGGTTTCTGGTGGAAATCTGCCGGGTTTCTGGTGGAAATCCGCCGGGTTTCTGGTGGAAATCCGCCGGAATCCTTTGTGATTCCCAGGAAAGTCCCAGAAGTATTCCGATGCTTTTCCGTAAAATTTCCGGATGGATACCGCTAAAATACCGGCGGAATTCCGTTTTTTTAAATTTATTCATTTATAGCGATATCCCATCAGTGTTACATAAACTAAATAATCTAAGTAATAATCAAATACAATCATGTTTACAGAAAAGAAGAATGTCTAATCTGCAAGGCACTGATCTTCCAGGGAGTCGTTCTTGAGAGGGAGGGGCTATCGCGAATTGTCGTTGTTCAGTAAATACCCTTTCAGCTTTTTCTTGAATAGGGTTAACGATGACAGTTCTCTGATTTCAAGTGGAATGTCATTCCATATTTTGATTCCGGAATATCGGAAGCCCTTCTTTCTGTGTTCGAGATTTACTTTTGGGATATGAAGATCTCTATTATTTCTTGAGTTATAACTTGAGAGATTGCATCTTTGTTCATACATATCCCAAAGGCTTTCCGGGCAAAGCTTGTTTACAACCTTATACACCATCACTGAGCGATCGAAACGAATGAGGGTCTCTATATTTAACAGATTATTCTGCCAGTGATCCTTTATTTTCGCTCTTTCAATTATGGATATGGCTCTGTTTTGTAGTCGCTGCAAAGTGTGAAGGTTGGTTACAGAGAGGCTCCCCCAGATGACATCGCCGTATCGTAGATGACTCTCAAAGAGGGCCCGATATACATCACATAACTTTGACTGTGGGAGTATATCCCTTAGTTTCTTAAGGGATGATAGACCACCAGCTAATTTACCAAGTAGGGATTTATACTGATCTTTCCAACTGAGCCCTTTATCTACTATAATTCCTAGGGATTTCGTTTTCTTCACCCTTTTTATTTCGCATTGGTTTAATTCAAGCGAAGGGAGGGTTCCCAGTTCATTCAATATTCGTGAATGTCCTGTAACCATGTATTCAGTTTTGGAAGGGTTCGGACTCAGTTTGTTTACTCGTAGCCAATCGCTAATATTCGAGAGCTCTTCCTTGGTCATACTTATTAAATCCTCTATGTCACTAGCAGCAACTGTTGTGTGCGTGTCATCTGCGTACATGCTAGCTTTTGAGTAATCTAAGCATCCCTCAAAATCGTTAAGGAACACTATGAACAGGAGAGGACCTAGACATGACCCTTTGAGGAATTCCACATCTTACGTCTCTTATTTCAGATTTCTGGCCGTTTATAGAGCAGTATTGTCTCCTTTCTTTCAAGTAAGACTTGAACCACTCTATTTCAATCCCTCTAACACCGTATTTGACCATTTTACTTATCAATATTTCATGATCAACGGTGTCAAAGGCTTTCTTCAAATCTAGGAATAGAGTTAAGTTTAGTTTATGATCATCAGTGTTTTAAAGCCACTTTTCGGAGCTGCTGATAAGGGAAGTTATCGTGGAACAAAGTTTCTGAAAGGCATTTTGGTTTTTTGTTAAAATCCCATGTGCCCTTAAGAAATCCCGTTGAAATTGTGCCAGACTATGCAGGACTTTGACCGGTATTTTGGTGGAAAATTTCGGCTAATTTTGACAATACTACCGGCGGAATTCCAACGGGATTCCACCGGAAAGCTGGTGGATCTCCGGTGGAATTCCTCTGGAATTTGGAATTTTTTCCGGCGGAATTCGGTGGAATTCCGGCGGAAAACCCGCCGGAATTCCGCTTTTTTTTTCTAGTGGGACAGTAAGCAAGTGAAAATAACAAAAAAATTGTTTAGGACTTCCTCGTTAAAATAAGGAGCTTATTAACCTACCCTATTTGTACGGGGCAATATTTAGCCCTTATATTCTGGGGGAGGGGCGTTTTTCCGTCTTTCGTTTACCTCAAAAACTACAAGAGATATAAAAATTAGAGTTTGGATCTACTCGGCTATTTTATAACGTTATTTTTTGTCATAAAGTGCCCTTTGACTACAGCAAAAACTTTCTGCAAGCGACCCAGATTCAACAATTTTCAAGAGGGCCAAGAAAAGAGAGACCCAACGCAATCCGTTATAGAAAATACAGCAAGTAGCCAATCGAAATGCTTCAAATATTCTTCTGTTGAGAAAATGCTACCCAATGTAATAACAATCTTTTGAAATTTTTCCAGCCCAGTAAACTTACCGACTTAACGATTTCAAGGAAAAGGGCATGCTCAAAAATCCACAAAAATTCATCAAAAACATTATCAAAGAAGGAAGAATCTCCGCAACATTTGAAAACCATAGAAGCCTTGCGCATTAAAATCTTTTTGCAGCACCACATATACATTTTTAGAAAGAAGCCATCTATACCAAAAGAAAGCTGAAGAAAAACTGTATTTGGCATTTTTTGCTTACCCATGTGGCCAAGCCTTAATTCTTTGCTACGAACGATTTTAAAATCCAAGTATTTCATTGACGGAAGGAAAAGAATCTTCGCAACATTTGAAAACCATCAAAACCTTGCGCAATAAAAACATTTTGCAGCACCACATATACATTTTTAGAAAGAAGCCATCTATACCAAAAGAAAGCTGAAGAAAAACTGAAGTTGGCATTTTTCACTTACCCATGTGGCCAAGCCTTGATTTTCTGCAACGAACGATTTTAAAATCCAACTATTTCATTAACTGAAGGGAAAGAATCTTCGCAACATTTGAAGACCATCGAAACTTTGCGCAATAAAGACATTTCGCAGCACTACGTATACATTTTTAGAAAGAAGCCATCCATACAAAAAGAAAGCTGAAGAAAAACTGTATTTGGCACTTTTCGCTTACCCATGTGGTAAAGCCTTGATTTTCTGCTAGGAACGATTTTAAAATCCAAGTATTTCATTGACGGAGGGGAAGAATCTTCGCAACATTTGAAAACCATTGAAACCTTGCGCAATCAAAACATTTCGCAGCACCACATTTACATTTTTAGAAAGAAGCCATCTATACCAAAAGAAAACTAAAGAAAAACTGTATTTGGCATTTTTCGCCTACCCATTTGGCAAAGTCTTGATTTTGAGGCATGATGATTTTACTAATACCTTGTTGTGTGATAATTCATAGTCTATCCACCACAGAAGCAAGATTCTGCGTTTCTCGAAGTTGTCCGTACTTCATGCTCATACATTTTTCTTTGTGAAAAGATAATTAATTGTTGATTGCGGTAGTTCTTTCTCGACACTCTCCATGATCAGTTAACCCTATACTACTAAAGTCAATTTGTAAGTTTTCTGTTGGGAGTTCCCGCCGTACCGCAGCAACACGTTGCACGTGACTTTTTGCACCCATACTTGTTATTTGCAAATTTCTCCCTTGTTCCCAGAAACGATATCGTCTCTAAGCCATAACACGTAGTACGTGCAGTCTTCGTCCTCTGAGAATTCAAAGGAAACTTTTGCTCGCAAATGTCAATGCGAGATCTCTTAGGAACAAAGTTGCTGTTTTTGAGGAGTATATTGTTACAAATCAGCCCGACGTTTGTATCATCACAGAAACATGGCTGAATGAGAATGATTGTGTGATTAGAAATGAGATTTGTCCAGACGGTTATGTTTTCAAGGACCATCCAAGGGAAAATCGACGATGTGGTGGCACTGGTGTGTTGTGTCGGAAAGCTTTGCGTCCAGAAAAGATATCAGGGGGACAAACTAGATCCTTTGAGTACTCAGAATATGCAGTTAGATTCGATGGCAAGAAATGTTTTATTCATGTTATTTACAGGCCCCCTTATTCGGAGCAAAATCCAGTTTCCACAAATGTTTTCTTTTAAGAATTTGCTGACTATCTTGGAAGGAGTGTTGTTTGCGTCGAGCCCATTATTATATCTGGCGATTTCAATATTCATGTGGATATTTCTGATGATTCTGATGCTGAAAGGTTTCTTACTCTGTTGGAGAGCTTTGGCTTGGAGAATCATGTTTTCATACAAACTCATGAGTCTGGCCATGCTCTTGATTTATTAATCACTAGGAAGGATTGTGACTTCAGCCTTGGGCCACCAATAGCTGACTATTACATTTCAGATCATTCATTTGTGAAATGTACAATAAATGTTGAAAAACCAGAGCAGGAAGTAAAAGACATTGTTTTTAGGAAATTGAAGTCAATAAATATTGATGCTTTTAAGAATGACATCAAGGCATCTGAGCTGTGTAGCCGGGATTTCACAGATTTGGACGAACTTGCATCAAGCTATAATGCAACATTAACTAAACTGATAGATAAACACGCTCCTGAGCAGAGGAAACGTATGACTGTTAGGCCAAAACAACCTTGGTTTAGTAACAACCTTGCAAAACTGAAAAGAGAAAGGGTGGTGGATCAAATCAAAGACCGAACTTGATCACAAAATCTATAAAAAAGTAGAAATATGTTTGCTAACACAATAGAAGCTGATCGGTGCAAATACTTATCTAATATGGTATCTGAATGCAATGGTGATCAAAAGAAGCTATTCCAGGTCGTTGCATCCTTGACAGGGGATAAGAAAACTAGTTCACTGCCAGATCATCGTGATCCATACTTGCTAGCAAATGACTTTGGTAAATTTTTCATAAAAAAGATTGAGAAAATCCAGAAAGATATTGACAATATTTGCGAGTCAGAGGCTATAGAAACAAACAGCATGACACTGCCAAATCAGTCTGGTGTAAGTTTCAGTAAATTTGATGTTCTTTCAGAGGAAAATGTGAGAAATTTTATCATGAAGTCAGCAAGTAAACATTGTCAACTTGATCCAGCACCGACATGGCTAGTCAAGAAATGCATAGATGTACTGCTTCCCGTGATCACAAACATGATAAATCTATCACTTTCATTTGGTTGCTTCCCAGATGCCTGGAAATGTGCATTAATAAGGCCCTTGTTGAAGAAGCTTGGACTTGATTTTCTCTTCAAGAATTTCAGACCCGTTAGCAACTTACCATATGTTTCCAAGCTAACCGAAAAAGCTGTTGTTGACCAGTTGAATGACCATACCGAGTCAAATGAATTATTACCAGAGCTTTCCATCTGCTTCAATCTGCATCTTCATAGTCCATCTGCTTATAGGAGGGATCACAGCACAGAGACAGCTTTGATAAAGGTTCAGTCGGATATGTTTGCAGCTATGGACAATCAACATGTGACATTACTTGTGATGCTAGATCTTAGTGCTGCATTTGGTACTGTGAATCATGAAATGTTGTTGCATAAAATGGCGTCTCGTTTGGGTATAAGTGGAATAGTCCTTGATTGGTTTAGGTCATATTTGGATGGAAGGAAACAAAGAGTTATTGTGAATAATGCCATGTCAGAAGAGATGCATTTGAATTGCGGGGTTCCTCAAGGAAGCTGTTTAAGACCTGTACTGTTTGTTATTTATATCAGTTCTTTATATGATGTCATTAGTCAACACCTCCCAAGTGTTCATGGTTATGCGGATGATCACCAGCTGTACATATGGTTCAAACCAGAGCCTGTTTCTGAGAGTGAGTCTATTAAGGCTATGGAGATGTGTGTTTCTGATGTTAGGAAATGGATGTTGGCGAACCGTCTGATGATCAACGATTCAAAGACGGAGGTAATGTTAGTAGGAATAAGACAGCAATTGTCTAAGGTATCTGCTGAAGGTATAAGAGTAGGTGATGAAGTGATTGCTTCTGTTAGCACAGTTAAAAACCTTGGTGTGTATTTGGATCAAAATTTGAAAATGGACAAACACATTACAAAGTTATCCAGTAAAGCATTTTACCAATTGTATAAATTGAAACGTATACGGAAGTTCTTCAGCAACGATGCAATCCAAACTGTTGTTCATGCATTCATCACTAGCAACTTGGATTATTGTAACTCTCTGTTTTATGGTATGCCACAGCATCTTATTGACAGACTGCAGTGAATTCGCGAATTGCATAGAAAAAACGAACGGCTTCGTGGCTTTGATAAAGAGGACGATCAAGTATCTTAATCTAGAAACCTTCAACACGTTGTACTTAGCTTTAGTTAGACCCTTATTAGAATCCGCCGGTGTCGTATGGATCCTTTGCTTGAAAGCGTCCAAAGAAGAGCTACAAAATTAGTGCCATCGTCGAGAAACTTGACTTGCAAAAACAATTCGCGAATTGCATAGAAATGATTAGAAATAGAAATGAAAACGATTTCGTTCGGTGATTCATTCAACGATTCTACGATTCTTTGTGAAAAGAAGTTTCGTCTTACGTTCAGGCGACTTCGTTGCTTAAACAGCTTGAGCTCATGGCCTCGTGTGTTGTTTGTGCTTAATTCGAGTGTACGATACCCTTCATGATTTTAAAAACATTGTCGTGTCTCCTCTTTTTCTTCAATATGCAAGAGTTGGGAGATCAAGGGCAATAAGGCGTTCTTTGCAAGTCAAGTTTCTCGACGATGGCACTAATTTTGTAGCTCTTCTTTGGACGCTTTCAAGCAAAGGATCCATACGACACCGGCGGATTCTAATAAGGGTCTAACTAAAGCATAGTACAACGTGTTGAAGGTTTCTAGATTAAGATACTTGATCGTCCTCTTTATCAAAGCCACGAAGCCGTTCGTTTTTTTCTATGCAATTCGCGAATTGTTTTTGAAATTTTAGTTTGGTATCAACGACAACTCTTAAGTCTATTGTCTCTTCCGAGTCTTTTATCTCGATTTGTCGACTGTCTTTTTGGTCGATACTGTAATAAGCATTTGAGTCAATTCCCTCTCCATTCTTACCGCTTACGTGCAGTTTGGAGCATTTCTGTGCATTTAGAGGTAACTGCCATTGATTGGACCAGTGTTTGATTCGATTAATGTTATCCTGTTGTAATTCGAAATAAATAAGATATCGTGACGAAATTTGGAGAGAAGATGTGAAAAAGATAGGAAAAGTCACAAAAAGGAAATAGCCGACAAATTAGTAAAAAAAAATTACCCAGAGAAAATTGGGAGGGGGGCTATCTTAAGAGGATAGGATGGAGTCTCCTGGCAACCTTCCCCAAACTATTGAGCGCTGGATGATATGTCGCCACAAGTGGAAGCCTTTCCCCCCTCCCTTGGTCGTTGGTCCTATTGCCCGAATTTGCTAGAAGAGTTGCCCTATCCAACCTACGTACACTATCTATTTGCTCATTAACTAAAGACTCTTCGTAGCCCCTGTCCTTAAGCCATCCAGCTAACTCGCCTACCCTCTCCTGAAATTGGCGATCCTCCGAATATATCCTACGAAACCTAAGAGCCTGACCATAGGGGATCGCCTTCTTGGTGTGCCAGGGGTGACAAGACTTCTTATGCAAGTACTGATGTGTATCAGTAGGCTTGCAAAACAAGTCTGTCGAAAGGACTCCCCCTCCCCCACGCTAACCTGAACATCTAAGAAACTTATACTACCCCGTGACTGCTCGCTAGTAAACTTAATGGTTTCGTGACTACTGTTGAGATGATTGATGAAAGACTTCAACTTTTCTTCCCCATGCGTCCAGACAAAGAATACATCATCGATGAATCTCATCCAGGGGGTTTCTGAAGGATATTAGCGTAAAGATAATTGATAGGCTAACGGGGGGTAATAGGATGCGGGAAAGCTTCTGGCAATATCGGCTAGATTGCTTTGCCCCTAAGGGTTTAAACACTAGGCAGGTAGATACATAGATTTCATTTTTGTTTACTTTTTGGTTGTTGTGTTGTTTTGATTTTTTGCGCTCAGCTTTTCGTTAGGGACACACGCTGTTTTATTAGGGATTTCTTTCTGCCAATCCGCTCTGGGATCTTTCTATCGTTTGTTTTGTTTTAATGGACATTTTTTCTAGCTCCTGCGATACAGACACAGACACCGACTTCGGCAGCTCTTAACTCTGCGCTTTCCTGTGATCGTTCTCCTGCCACCTTTGTCATTACCGCTACTTTAACACTTTTTCAATACAAATTGTAATAGGTAAGATCCCGCTTAGGCTATTGTTTTTAAATTTCGTAATCTATATGTATGCTCTGTTGAATTTGGAAAAGTTATTACTGATGAAGGCTTACGCCGAAACGTTTACAAGAAGTGTTTTTCTTTGAGTATCTATACTATTTTTAAAGCATCTTTTAGAATGAGCTTTTGAGAATATATATATATATATAAATCGAAACGAAAGTAGTACAGTACGCAAGTAGAATATAGGTCGAAACTAGAAGAAGGCATTAACAAAAAACAACGCTCGTTTCTTTGGCGACTAGTTTCGTCTGTTCATGCAGACTCATGATTGATGAAAGACTTCAACTTGTATTCTTTATCTGGACGCATGGGGAAGAAAAGTTGAAGTCTTTCATCAATCATCTCTACAGTAGTCACGAAACCATTAAGTTTACTAGCGAGCAGTCACGGGGTAGTATAAGTTTCTTAGATGTTCAGGTTAGCGTGGGGGAGGGGGGAGTCCTTTCGACAGACTTGTTTTGCAAGCCTACTGATACACATCAGTACTTGCATAAGAAGTCTTGTCACCCCTGGCACACCAAGAAGGCGATCCCCTATGGTCAGGCTCTTAGGTTTCGTAGGATATGTTCGGAGGATCGCCAGTTTCAGGAGAGGGTAGGTGAGTTAGCTGGATGGCTTAAGGACAGGGGCTACGAAGAGTCTTTAGTTAACGAGCAAATCGATAGGGTACGTAGGTTGGATAGGGCAACTCTTCTAGCAAATTCGGGCAATAGGACCAATGACCAAGGGAGGGGGGAAAGGGTTCCACTTGTTGCAACATATCATCCAGCGCTCAATAGTTTGGGGAAGGTTGCCAGGAAACTCCATCCTATGCTCACGAATTCCGAAGAGCATAGGAAGGTGTTTCCTGAGCCACCTTTAATAGCATTTAGGAGATGTAAGAACCTTAAGGATATACTTGTTAGGGCTAGGCTGAGTAATGAGGGAAATGGGGGGACTGATAAGAAGGGGTGTTCTCGTTGTGGTAAATCTCGTTGTCAAGTCTGTAATGTCATGAGCAATAGTGAGCATTTTCATTCTAATGTAGATAGCCGGGAATATAGGATAAATTATTCGTTTAATTGTGACTCTTCAAATGTTGTGTATTTGTTGGAATGTACTGTTTGTGGTGTACAATATGTTGGTAGCACCTGCACGCCCTTTAGGCTTAGGTTTAATAATTACAAGGTGTGCAGTCGTAAGTTTAATTCGGGGGCCTCAGTACCCCAGGCGGAATTCTTCAGACATTTCACTGAAGAAGGCCACCGGGGGTTTCTGAAGGATATTGGCGTAAAGATAATTGATAGGCTAACGGGGGGTAATAGGATGCGGGAAAGCTTCTGGCAATATCGGCTGGATTGCTTTGCTCCTAAGGGTTTGAACACTAGGCAGGTTGATACATAGATTTCATTTTTGTTCACATTTTGGTTGTTGTGTTGTTTTGATTTTTGCGCTCAGCTTTTCGTTAGGGACACAAGCTGTTTTTTAGGGATCTCTGTCTGCCCATCCGCTTCTGGATCTTTCTATCGGTTTTTTTGTTGTAACATACTTATTTTCCAGCTCCTGTGAGACAGACACAGCCGCCGACTTCAGCAGTTCTTTACTCTGCGCTTTCTTGTGATCTTTCTCCTGCCACCTTTGTTAGTACCGCTACTTTAACACTTTTTCAATACGTATTGTAATAGGTAAGATCCCGCTTAGGCTATTGTTTTTTAATTTCTGAATCTATATGTATGCTCTGTTTGATTAGGAAAAGTCATTACTGATGAAGGCTTACGCCGAAACGTTTAAACGAATGTGTTTTTTCTGAGTTTCTATATATATATATATATATGTATGTATATATATATATATATATAAATATATATAGTGTACGATTTGAAGAGGGCCTAACTACTCAAAGAAACAGGCATCTGTGTGGTCTTTTGCGCTTTTTCTTTACCAGTGCTAACTAGTTTCGCCCACTAGGGCATCTTCAGAGCAACTGAATAAATTTGACAAGTCAACCTATATTTATAGTCAAAGAATTTAATCAAAAAGATTAATGTCCAAATAAGATTAATGTCCAATATATATATATAATTGTTTATGATTTTTACATGTAACCAAAGTGCTCAATGCATTTAGCAGAGCATTATAAACAGGTTAACACAAAAAATGAGAACCTTGTATTGCAACTAATAGTGAAATATCTGTTAAAGGGGGCTTTGTTATGCACTGTTGATGTTGTGGGGCTCGATCCCAGCATCCCACACGGGGAGGGTTTAGAGGCCATCAGGGCGGCGCTGGATAGAAGGGAAAACCCGGGCGTGGCTACTGATACCCTAGTTGGGTTGGCGTCCTTGGTCTTGGAGAATAATTATTTTGAATTTAATGATAGGTTTTATAGGCAGAAATTGGGCTCGGCTATAGGCACGAAGTTCGCTCCGGCCTATGCCAATCTCTTCATGACCCGGTTGGAAGAGAGGTTGTTGGATGCTTCAGCTGACAAGCCCCTCGTCTGGATGAGATTTATCGATGATGTATTCTTTGTCTGGACGCATGGGGAAGAAAAGTTGAAGTCTTTCATCAATCATCTCAACAGTAGTCACGAAACCATTAAGTTTACTAGCGAGCAGTCACGGGGTAGTATAAGTTTCTTAGATGTTCAGGTTAGCGTGGGGGAGGGGGGAGTCCTTTCGACAGACTTGTTTTGCAAGCCTACTGATACACATCAGTACTTGCATAAGAAGTCTTGTCACCCCTGGCACACCAAGAAGGCGATCCCCTATGGTCAGGCTCTTAGGTTTCGTAGGATATGTTCGGAGGATCGCCAATTTCAGGAGAGAGTAGGTGAGTTAGCTGGATGGCTTAAGGACAGGGGCTACGAAGAGTCTTTAGTTAACGAGCAAATCGATAGGGTACGTAGGTTGGATAGGGCAACTCTTCTAGCAAATTCGGGCAATAGGACCAATGACCAAGGGAGGGGGGAAAGGGTTCCACTTGTTGCAACATATCATCCAGCGCTCAATGGTTTGGGGAAGGTTGCCAGGAAACTCCATCCTATGCTCACGAATTCGGAAGAGCATAGGGAGGTGTTTCCTGGGCCACCTTTAATAGCATTTAGGAGATGTAAGAACCTTAAGGATATACTTGTTAGGGCTAGGCTGAGTAATGAGGGAAATGGGGGGACTGATAAGAAGGGGTGTTCTTGTTGTGGTAAATCTCGTTGTCAAGTCTGTAATGTCATGAGCAATAGTGAGCATTTTCATTTTAATGTAGATAGCCGGGAATATAGGATAAATTATTCGTTTAATTGTGACTCGTCCAATGTTGTGTATTTGTTGGAATGTACTGTTTGTGGTGTACAATATGTTGGTAGCACCTGCACGCCTTTTAGGCTTAGGTTTAATAATTACAAGGCGTGTAGTCGTAAGTTTAATTCGGGGGCCTCAGTACCCCAGGTGGAATTCTTCAGACATTTTACTGAAGAAGACCACCACGGGTTTCTGAAGGATATTAGCGTAAAGATAATCGATAGGCTAACGGGGGGAACTAGGTTGCGGGAAAGCTTCTGGCAATATCGGCTGGATTGCTTTGCCCCTAAGGGTTTAAACACTAGGCAGGTTGATACATAGATTTCATTTTTGTTATAATTTTGATTGTTGTGTTGTTTTGATTTTAGCACTGAGCTTTTCGTAAGGGACACACGCTGTTTTTTTAGGGTTTTCTGTTCTGCCAATCCGCTCTCGGATCTTTCTATTGTTTGTTTTGTTGTAGCATGCGATCTTTTTCAGCTTCAGCGAGACAGACACAGCCACCGACTTCAGCAGTTCTTAACTCTGCGCTTTCTTTGATCTTTCTCCCGCCACTTTTGTATTACCAGCTGCTTTTACACATTTTAATTACGCATTGTAATAGGTAGGACCCGCTTAGGCTATTGTTTTGTATTGTTTTTGTAATTCATTATCTATATGTATGCTCCATCTGATTTTGAAAAGTTATACTGATGAAGTCTTTGGCCGAAACGTTTACCAGAAGTGTTTTTCTTTGAATATCTTTTTATGTTTAAAGCATCTTTGAGAATGAGCTTTTGAGAATATATATGTATATATATATATATTCTCATAAGCTCCTTCACAATGCGAATTAAAGTAGATATAAAAACTCATAAAAAACACATTCTTTAAACGTTTCGGCGAAAGCCTTCATCAGTAATAACTGTTCTTTTAATCAGACAGAGCATACATATCAATCTCAAAATCCAGAAACAATACAAAAACAACAACCTAAGCGGGACCTACCAACATACAATGAGTACCAATAAGGTGTAAAAGTAGCGGCTGATAGCAGAGGCGGTGGAGAAAGATCAAAGAAAGCGCAGAATTAAGAACTGCTGAAGTCGGTGGCTATGTCTGTCTCGCCGGAGCTGAGAGAAGCCTGTGCTAAAATAAAACAAACAATATGAAGATCCAAGAGCGGATGGGCAGAAAGAGTTTACTTAAAAAAACAGCGTGTGTCCCTAACGAAAAGCTGAGCGCAAAAATCAAAACACCACAACAACCAAAATGCAAACAAAAATGAAATCTATGTATCTACCTGCCTAGTGTTTAATAGATTTCATTTTTGTTTGCATTTTGGTTGTTGCGTTGTTTTGATTTTTGCGCTCAGCTTTTCGTTAGGGACACACGCTGCTTTTTTAAGTAAACTCTTTCTGCCCATCCGCTCTTGGATCTTCATATTGTTTGTTTTATTTTAGCACAGGCTTCTCTCAGCTCCGGCGAGACAGACATAGCCACCGACTTCAGCAGTTCTTAATTCTGCGCTTTCTTTGATCTTTCTCCACCGCCTCTGCTATCAGCCGCTACTTTTACACCTTATTGGTACTCATTGTATGTTGGTAGGTCCCGCTTAGGTTATTGTTTTTGTATTGTTTCTGGATTTTGAGAATGATATGTATGCTCTGTCTGATTAAAAGAACAGTTATTACTGATGAAAGCTTTCGCCGAAACGTTTAAAGAATGTGTTTTTTATGAGTTTTATGTATATATATATATATATACATCCACTCATCCACTATATTTATATATGTGTATTTACGCACGAATCCATGGAAGAACAGTACTGGCTTTTAATATAGGTTTATTAGGTTTGTTAGAAATATCTATTACTTTCATCTGGAAATAAGTAATTTTAAAGTTTACTGAGTGGATGTCGTGGATAAATAAAATAAATGAAATGAAATGAATGAAATGAATGAAATGAATGAAATGAATGAAATGAATGAAATGAATGAAATGAATGAAATGAATGAAATGAATGAAATGAATGAAATGAATGAAATGAATGAAATGAATGAAATGAATGAAATGAATGAAATGAATGAAATGAATGAAATGAATGAAATGAATGAAATGAATGAAATGAATGAAATGAATGAAATGAAATGAGTCACTGACAGAGGCAGAACCCGCAGCGCCAGCACCAGCCGCCCCCAGGCGAAAAGAAATCCCAGAGCGAACAGCGATCAAAACCATGACCGCTATACGCCCCGAGCCGGCCCGCCACCCCTGGACAACCAGCGCCACCACCGCAGGCCCCACCCCTGCAGTTATCGCTGAACAGACTTTTTGAAACTGTTTAGGGACGATGCCTGCTTTGACTCAGCCGAAAGGCTATTCCACAATTTTGCTCCCCTAAAAGAGAAGCATTTCTGCCCATTTGCAGAAGTTTTCTTTGGTACCCTCAGGTCAGTCTCGGTATTTCGAAGGCAACGGGTGGAGCATTGTGAATTTCTTTTTGAAAAGGCTACTCAGGTATTGCGGAGCCAACTCATTGAGTGACTTGAAGACCACTGTTTTTGACTCATTGCTGATGAGTTGTTCAATGGTTCTCCAGCCCAACCTTTCGATGAGTGGCCTGCTTGGGGTGTCAAAGCTGCTATTGGTAACGACCCTGGCAGCTCGGTTTTGAAGCTTTTGTAGCTGGTTGATTTCACTAGAACCACAACAACCCCAAACAGAACAACAGTATCGAAAGTGCGGCTCAACAATACCTGTGTAAAGATTCTCAAGAGTTACCCTTGGTAGGAACTTCTTTGCATGCTTTAAAAAGCCAATGGCCCTTGAGACCTTGGCAGAGACAGCCTTTATTTGCTCTTTCCAATCTAAAGAGCAATCAATTTGAACATCAAGGTATTTTGTTTTTTGGGCAATGTCAAGCTCTTTGCCACGTATACTCAATTCCAGATTCTGATCTGTACTTTTGAGAACGTTACGTTTTTGCTTGGTAGTAACATGCATGGAGTGTGTTTTTGTAACATTCAAAGAAAGTTTATTGCCTTGGAGCCATGCGTCCAATTGCTTAAGATCATTGTTTATAGCCCCATTCAGCTGAGTCATATTCAATGCCTGGTGACACAAACTGGTGTCGTCAGCATACATGGACGCAGTCGAACCCTGGACGGCCAGAGGAAGGTCATTGATATAGATGAGGAAGAGAAGAGGGCCGAGACATGAGCCTTGTGGCACACCGACTTCTACATCCTGTATGTCTGAGGCAACACCATTAAACCTGCAGAATTGTTTACGGTTGGATAGGTATGACCTGAACCAAAACAGCTCTCGCTGCTGAACACCATAAATTTGAAGTTTTTCACAGAGGATGTCATGATCAACGGTATCAAAAGCCTTTTTCAAATCAATGAACACAAATCCCACAAGCCGTCCAAGGCCCAGACCATTGTACCAGTCATCAGTATGTTTAAGCAAACAAGTAAGTGTAGAATGAACCCTCAGAAACCCAGATTGGTCAGAGGAAAAGAGGCCATTTTCCTTCATATATTGATACAGCTGGTTAAAAACAAGTTCTTCAAAGAGCCTTGAAATGACGGGTAAGACTGATATCGACGGTAGTTTGACTTTTCAGTCTTGTCTCCATCTTTGAAAATTGGAGTAACTCTAGCTACTTTCCATGAATCAGGGAACTGGCTAGTTTCAATGGAAGTGTTAAACAAAAAAGCTAGAGAGTTTTCAATGAAAGGTAAGGCAAGCTTCAAAAAGTAGCTAGAGATATCGTCAATCCCAAAGCTCCTTGCAGTTTTCTTGGCGAATGCAGCCCTGAACTCTTTAACTTCAATAGTCCTGAAGTTAAATTTAGCCTTATTTGCATTCACTTTCATTTTCATTTCATTTCATTTTATATTCTTTATACACGGTAACCCCGTCGGCCTAGGCCGCTTTTCAGGGGGCCGTGACAAAAACTTAAAATCTAAAATTTACAAGTAAAATATATGAACAAACGAAACTAAACAATCTAATTACAAAGTTATAGTAAAATTAAAATCAATATTTACATAATTTTCATATCGTGAGTGGCATGACACAATCAGACCGGACCAGAGCAAACCGGACCCCCATGCCCACCCTGAAATAAGACACCATTTACAGCACCTCAAGGCAGGCAAAGAATCCGACTGACCCAAATCCAATGCAACCGCATCCCGCCACCCACGATCAAATTAAAGATGATGTTTAAATGCATATAAAGAGGGTGCTTGCCTAACCTCACGTTCAAGGCTGTTCCACAGATGTACGCCACGATATCAGAATGATTTTTGCCCATTACTGGTTTTATAAAGCGGAATGCGCAAGTCAGTCTCCAAGTTTCTCAACTTGACAGTGCGCCATGATGAGTTCTTTGAAAAGATATTTGAGAGATATGTCGGTGCAAAACCATTTAAAGATTTGTAAACGATCGTCGCTGTCTCTCGTTTTATGATTTCAGCGATATTTGGCCACTTTAACTGTTGTATAAGGGCATCAGCAGGTGCATCATAGCTACTGTTTGTTACAATTCTGGCAGCCCGATTTTGTAACTTCTGCAGTGTAAGCCTTCTGGATTCCCCACAGCTCCCCCACACAGAGCAACAGTAGCGGAAATGCGGTTCTACGATTCCTCTATATATTTGGCTAAGAGTTTCTTGGGGTAGTATCGTCTTGGCATACTTTAAAAACCCTATGGCACGAGAGACCTTAGCACGCAATAATCTAGTGTGCTCATCCCAAACAAGGTGTTGATCTAGCTGAATTCCCAGATACTTAGTTTTCTCAACAATCTCAATCTGCGAGTCACCCATAGCAAAGGAGGGGGACTGAACATTTCCTTCAGAGATCTTTTTAAGATTAGGTCGAGATCCTACAACCATGGCTTGAGTCTTAATAACATCTAAAGACAGTTTATTTCCTTGAAGCCACTGCTTCAGGCAGTTCAAGTCTCTATTTAGCTTATCGTTGAGATCATCGATGTTATTGGACGAATATGATATGGTGGTATCGTCTGCATACATGGTAACCTGACTGTTTTGAAGAGAAAATGGCACATCATTGATATATATCAAAAACAAAAGAGGACCAAGACAAGAGCCTTGTGGCACCCCACAATTTATATTGTTAACATTTGAGGGAAACCCATTAACTCTGCAGAATTGCATTCTGTTTTCCAGATAAGAAGCAAACCAGGTATTCTCAAGACCTATGATACCATATTTCGTCAGCTTTTTAAGAAGAATTTCATGATTAACAGTGTCAAAAGCTTTTTTGAGGTCTATGAACACCATCGCTGTATACTGACCCTTATCCATGTTAATATACCAGTCGTTCGTACAGTTAAGCAGACAGGTGACAACAGAGTGCAGCGATCTAAACCCAGACTGTTTGGAAAAAAGAAGCCTGTTTTTGTCAAGGTAGTCGCAAAGTTGGTTGTAAATCAACTTTTCGAAAACCCTGGACAGAAACGGCAGCACTGAGATCGGTCTGTAATTAGAACGATCATTTGATTGACCACTTATAAAAATAGGTGCCACTCTTGCAATTTTCCAGCTATCTGGAAATACACTAGTTGCGATTGAAAGATTAAAAATGTCACACAGTGATTCAGCGATAACGGATAGGTCTATCATAAGAAAATAATTAGCAATACCATCAGCACCAGATCCCTTAGATGTTTTGAATTTGCCGAAAACCTTCTCTAACTGAGACACATTGATAGCTTCGAATTCAAAGCGTAGATTTTGTGGGTTTACCGAGTACTCATTCTCTGGAAGTGGATTTGATGTTTTAGGTATCTTGTCGCTAAGGGTATTGCCAATACTACAAAGAAATTCATTCATCGATTCAGCCATACTTTCACTATCACAAATTTGCCTCCCATCAACCTGGAGTGCTGCGATTTGGGTGGTTTTCGATTTCTTGTTAAGGACCATATTGATAGTCATCCAAGTCTTTTTTAAATCACCATTGTGCGAAGCAATTTTATTAGTGAAAATCTCTCGCTTCAAATCTGTATTCACCTTATTAACTTTGTTCCGCGTCTGCCTGTAAACTTCCATCAGGATTTTGAATTTGGAACGCACGGCTTGTTTTTTCAGCCTGTCTCTAGTAGCAGACAACTGCTTCAAGTCTTTTGTCAACCAGGGACTAAACTTTTCGGAAACACGCCTGTTACGTACTGGTGCATGCTTATCAAGTATCAATGAAAACATCTTGGTCCACTGTTCAACGATGAGGTTAATGTGATCTCCATTCGAGACAATACCCTTCCAGTCAACAAGAAGTAAATTATTTGATTTGATTTGATTTTAAATTGTTTAGGCACGGTGGCCACGTCAGTCAAAGGACTGATTTACAGTGGGCCGTGCAAATAAATACAAAGCTAAAAAAAGCATACATAACTAAAAAACCCTATTTACAAAATTTTCTTATAATCATATTAAAATGATGCTAACTATAACATGAAAGAGAGAATCAACATTCGGTGTTGGCATCGTTGATACGTTTTTTTGAATATTTCATAAGATTTTGATGATTTTACTTCAACCGAAAGATCGTTCCATAATTTAGCACCCTTATATGAAAAGCATTTCTGGCCGAAAGCCGATTTGCGACGAGGAACGGCCAAATCTGTTTTAGTATTGCGAAGTTCTCTCTTGCATGCATCGGACAGCCTGACAAACATTTCTGTAAGGTAAATGGGAGCTTGGTTGTTTACCGATTTGTACACCATCGTCAAGGTTTCTGATTCGATAAGTTCATTGATGGTGGGCCAACCAAGTTTTTTGATAATGGGTAAGGCAGAAGCATCGTAAGCACTGTTTATGACGATTCTCGCCGCCCTATTTTGGAGTTTTTGCAGCCTATTGATAGCATTGATGCCGGCAACTCCCCATACAGGGCAGCTGTATCTGAAGTATGGTTCCACCAAACTTCTGTACATTTTTTGTACAGTAACAATGGGCAGATACTTTTTGGAAAAACGTAACATCCCTAATCTACGTGAAACTTTTTTCGTCACTGCTGAAATTTGTTCGTCCCAGCTCAGATGTTTATCAACAATTACCCCAAGGTATTTTATATTTTCTACTATGGAAACATTCTCCTCGCCTACTACGAAAGAGGGCTTTGCTACTCTATCATCATTTATATCTTTCAGTCGCTTTCTGCTGCCGACTACAAGACTATGTGTCTTAGCAACATTCAGGGACAATTTATTACCTTGAAGCCAAGATTTAAGGTTATTCAGGTCATCATTGACGCAGTCGTTAATATGCGTAACCGAATCCGACGCAAACATAAGGCTTGTGTCATCAGCATACATGTTAACGTCACAATGTTTCATCTGTAGGTGGAGGTCATTGATATATATGATAAATAACAGAGGCCCTAGACAGGACCCCTGCGGTACTCCACAGGTTATAGATTCTATATTCGAAATCTTCCCATTTACCTTACAACATTGCTTTCTATTAGTTAAATAAGAGCAGAACCATTTCATTTCTTTATTATGAATACCGTAAAGCTCAAGTTTTTGCAATAATATTTCATGATTTACCGTGTCAAAGCCTTGTTGAGGTCCACAAAGGTAACTGCAGTGTACTTACCACCCTCTAAATTCAAGTACCAATCATTAGTGCACTTAAGCAAACACGACAGAACAGAATGCAACTGTCTGTAAGCTGATTGTTTACCGAAAATGAGTTTATTCGAATCTAGGTAGTGGTACACCTGGTCATAAATTAGTTTCTCAAAAAGGCGAGAGACAACCGGTAGAACAGAAATTGGGCGATAGTTAGAGCTTTCATCGGCAGGACCATCCTTAAATACTGGTGCAACCCTTGCTAATCTTCCAACAGTCAGGGAACAGGCCCAAAGACAGGGACAAGTTAAAGAGCTGACTTAGGGGCTGAGCTAAAATTGGCATTCCTACCTTGAGGAAAAAGCTGGATATTCGATCTAGGCCAGACCCCTGTGAAGTCTTAAATTTATTCATTGCTTTCAGTAACTCTAGGTGCTGAATTGGCGAGAACGTGAAACGAGCAGCCGTTGGGTTTATGTCATGGTCGCCTTTCAAGAGAGTATTTTCCTCATCAGGAATTTTTCTACTCAACTTGTCCCCAACTGAACAGAAGTACTCATTCATAGAATTGGCTATGCTTTCCGAATCCTTAATTACTGTGTCTCCCACCTTTAGGGATTGGATTTGAGTTGACTTTGATCGCTTGTTGACGAGTTTGTTGATTGTTGACCATGTCTGTTTAAGGTCACCTTCACACTCATTTAGTTGATTTGTGAAGTATTCTCTCTTTAATCGAGAATTCATTTCATTAGCCTGATTTCTAACTTGTCTATACGCATTCATTAATATTTCAGATTTTGCCTTGACCGCTGCATTCTTAATTCTGTCTCTAGTTCGAAACAGAGCCTTCAGATCAGGAGATAGCCAAGGGCTGTACTTTTCTGACACTCGCTTCTCTATTGAGGGAGCGTGCTTTTCAATTACTAAAGATAACGTCCTCATAAATTTATCTACTATCACATTTATATCGTCCGAACAAACTAAAATAGCAGACCAGTTAACATCATCAAGATCAGCTAAGAAAGCTTCTTTATTGAAGTTTTTCAGCTGTCTTGTATGGATATGCTTATGATTATGTTTGATTCCACCTTGATACTTTCTTACAGAGAAAACAACATAATGATCACTAATGGCGGCCTTGCCAACACCAGACTCCACAATATTGTTTGTATCACTGACAGCAATATGATCTATGATCGTGGAGGTATTTTCAGTCTCCCGAGTGGGTTCAGTTATCAACTGTTTTAGTCCGAACGATTGATATAAGTCCTTGAGACGTTTAATGTGCCCTGGAACAGGGGATTTTGATTGATTCGTGCCTGCAGTCTCTGTGCTGAAATCACAATTGGTATCCCCTAAAAGAATTATCTCCTTTCCCTCTGCTTCAAAGAAGCGTAGGACTTTTTCAAGCTTATCGAAAGTTTCGAATGGCTCGTTGGGAGGCCTATACCATGAGAGTATTATGAATGGACTAGCTCGTGGTGGAGTGATCTGTGCACTTAGGAGTTCCAGATTTGACTTGGGAATATCTTCTCTAATATCGCATTTAAAAGTATCTCGACAAAAAAATGCAATCCCTCCGCCATGGCGATTTCTGTCAAGTCGCCGAAATATGTACCCTTCAATTTTGAAAAGGTTGTCTGATAAAGTATCATCAATTTTGGTTTCATTTAGGGAGAGAAAATGTATGCCATTATCCTTCAACAAGAGCTCGATCTCATCTAAATGAGGGAGGAGACTATTCACGTTCATAGAAGCAATAACCATGCCTTTTTTGGAGCCTAGTTTGACCAAACCGCCATTTAGAGTTTGTTCATTTAATTGACTTACATTACTAAGAACGCTCTCTAAAGGGGTGGAAGTCTCTTGCTTTTCATTGTCATAGAGTCAAATATCATCTATGAAATTTTTGAGATTATTTGCTAAGAAAGATGTACCTTTGCGGTTTAAATGCAGTCTCTTCATTCCCAAGCAAGATTCATTAATGCTCTTATTGTCAATAATGTAGGTATTATTCCTGTAGGCAGCATCTCTCAGAATTTTGTTGCACGATTCCACTTTCCTGCCAATACCATTTCGATCTTTTCTTATTGTACAAAGAGAAATAGCAATTTCTGTGCTTGGCGATTCCTCTTTTATGGTGTCGATAGCTTTTTGAACATTTTCCTTGGTGTCTTTTCCGGAGGTCGTATCATTTGTGCCAAAATGAATGACAATTAGATCAGGCTTTTTCCTTGCAACTGGTTTCACATGATCAAGTAAATCTTCTGTGGAATCGCCAGGACATTCCCGTAGCCTGACATTATGCTTCTTGGAGAGACCTTTTTCCTCAATGCCGTTAATTATAGAATCTCCCAGAACGAAAACTCTCTTTCTTTGGCCTTCTCCACTACTGCCGCCATCGCAGGTACTATTCAATGAACTGACATCTTCCCCTTCCTTCACAGTTTCGTTTGCTGTGGGCCAATTTACGGCATCATCGTGGATGTTTTCCTTTGGCGCGTTTTCGTTTTGTTTCGTTTTGTTTTGTTTACGCTTATTTTCCTTCTTCAGTGAATTTGTCTTTGAATTGGAGCCATTCTTCTCTTGCTCAATTGCTTTGCTCTCTTCAATGGGCTTTGATTGTTCCCTTTGTTGTTGTTGAATTGAGCTTTTTGTCTTTTTTCCGCTTCTGGGAGCAGGCTGCATTTCATGTTGGTCTTTATCATCAGTTGATAGAACAGCAAGACGATTTTCGCATGATTTTTGAATTTGGTTGATCAAAGTGTTTCAGTTGTCTTGTAGCAATACTTTTGTGCTGTCTTTTCGAAGCCCCACGGAACGTTCTTACACAGTATACCATGTAGTGATCACAGATACTTGTTTCATGCACACCAGAGGTTACTATGTTTGACTTGTTAGTTGTGGCAATGTGATCAATTAAGGTGGAAGATTCCAAGGTTTCCCTGGTCCCTCTTTTGATCAGCTGATGAAAGCTGAAAAGGTCATAAAGTTCTAGAATACGCATCAAACGGGTTGGAAGATTACTATTCAAGCTATCCCCATCCGAGTAATTAAGCAAGATATCACAGTTAGTACCCCCTAAAAGTACAATTTCTTTATTTTCGCTGTCTAGAACTTGCATACATTCCTCTAGCTGACGAAAAATATCAACACACTCATCAGGGGGACGATACCAAGCAAAAACAAGGAAGGGGGCAGCTCGAAAAGGCTTAACTTCCAAGCATAAAGACTCTAAGGACGATTCTGGAAGGTCTACACGGATAGAGCATTTATCAACTATCGAATCTTTGATATATAGTGCAACGCCACCACCATTACGATTACGATCGTGTCTCTTAATGGAATAGCCGTCAATACTTACGAGAGCATCATCGATGGTACCATCGAGTTTAGTCTCGTTAAAGTGCATATGAAGCGAAATTTTTTATTTTCTGTTTTGATAGAACTTTTCGTCCTGATTTCAATGGTGCAATCAGTTTTTTCATCCGCCGTATGGTTCTGGAGATATGAAGGTCTAAAGGCGGTCAAAAAGTGGTTCCACCAAAACGCGGTCAGACCGTTGCGTACCAGACCCCTGTGACGTTATAGGTTTGTCAGTTCTCAAAGGCCTCGTTGAAAGGACAAAGGATTATGCAGTGATTGCAATGGACGCAGTGCAAGTCGCTTCATGAAACTTGATTTCTTGTCGGGTTTACAGGCTCTTTATATCAAGTTTTTGCAACTGAAGATGGAATTCAGTATTTCTCAGTGATTATGAATTGGACTTCAGAGGCGAAACTTGCCGTTTGGTGTACATGAAAATGGCAAGAGAGAGATTCTGGCCTTGCATGGCCTGGCCGAGAGGCGCCTAACGAAAGCATCGAAGCAAAGTTGGGAGAAGAGAACTATCGAATCAAAGGCAAATTAAAGCAACTGATATCAATGATGATCCCTGCAATAAATCAATGCATTTGTTGGTGAAGAACTCCAGTCCTTCAAGTAACCATTTTTGCGACCAAACATCAATGTTATTTTATCATGTTTTTGGAGAAAGCGAGTTGTCCTTTGTTGTCCTCGATAGATAAACTTGATAAACAAATATTTGGGATGAACACTGCGACTGACCTGAAGACAAGCCACACGTTTTGACTAAGCTCTATCCATGGTTAGATTTAGAGAGCCATTAGAAATTGTTGTTCCTTTATCTCGAAATTCCTTCGATCTCTCAATTCCCCTGCTGATCTCCATTTTGAAGATGAAGGGGAAGTTTGAAATACGAGCCTAAACTGCTGAATGAATATCAAAACCGACCAAAACATTGTAACACCCTCCATGCTTTCATGTTTAGCGTTGATTTTTCGGAATTTATCGTAGAAATAGATGGAATTCATACAGCCAATTTATATTTCTCTAATCAGTGTTTATTGCATGCTTGTATCACTTCTGCCAGGGAAGTTGATAGAGGAGTAATCTTTCTTTTCTAAACTCCCGCTGCCCTGCAGTTAAAACGGACATTATGTTCAATGTTTCATTTGAAGCTCAAAAGCTCAATGCCTTCAAAGTTCATCGAAAATCAGACTCAAAAAAGAAACTATTTTCTTTCAGGACATAGTCATGAACCCATGAAAACTGACTGACCAGACAACGGCACAGTCGTGAAATCTTCGGGACACATGCAGAAACTACCAAGAAACAAACAAGACATTCGTTGCTGTTGCATTTTGAGGATCATACACTTGAAAAATCGCACACTTAGCAAAGACATTAGGCCCATTCTAATAATGTTTGGCCAAGGTTGTCGAAGTAGTTGAAACCGTCTCTGTATCTTGAAACAAGTGATGAAAGTAGGAGCTTGGAATGAATTTGAAACCATCAAGGTCGTCACTAGTACTCTTCTAAGTTTAGTGTATGCAACAGATGACAACAACTAGAATCCAGTCATTTTTTGCATCTGATGATACTATTACAAAAAGAAATGTCCGTAAAGTTCTGTAAGCGTTGCACATCCACCAGGAAATTCCTTGCAGCCACCTTCGCCATTTTTATCGTATTTTGATTTGCAAACATCTACAATTTCATCAATGGTCGGAGTCTGGGATAGCTTTGAGTGTTCTAAGGAATAGGAATGAAAATGATATTTATAAGTAAGTTACACATAATTTATTTCGGTTGCCTAATGTGTTTGAAGGCGACATTATATTGATGAAAATAATGTTTTGTAAACTGTTGTCTCTTTCCTCACGTAATTCTACCTGTCTCCTGTGGATCATCAAACTTCGAAATAACAACTTTTCTCAGTCTTTTCTCATGGGAAAAATTATGCGATTGCACGGTTTAAATCAAGAAACTAAAGGTGATAATAGCCTAATTTGAGCCTGATCTACATTAGTTGGATGACAGTCTCATTCACTGTTCTACATCTTAGCAATCAAACTATGCACTAAGATGAACTTACCCTTTGCTAGGTGCTGCAAGCAAGTCACTTCGACATTTTGTTCAAATTGGCCTAGGTGTTGTTATGACCAGGCACTTCAATGGATGAATATCCAGTTAATGAAGCCAACAGCTCATGTTAAAAGACTCTAAAGCCAACCATCAAGAGTCGAAGGCAATTCTTCCATAAAGTCCCATTGTCTGGATACTCTTGATGTCGAAAATTTGCCTCTGAAAGCCTCAGAAAACTTCTTGAGAACGTCGAAGTGCAACAGGCCATCGACCGGCAATGCTGCGGAATGCCTTTGTTTCGCGATGTGCTTTTGTGGACTGTCAAACCTATTACGTCAAAACGCAACGTCCGGCCCAGACCCCCGAACCACCTTAATCGGACTTTCGAGGGGTAGTTACGTCGCTTTTAGACGTTTCTCGAAGGTTTCATCGCTATATTCGTGATCAGCGACATCGAATGTACCAAAATCAAGAATAAAAAATTTCGCTTCATATGCACTTTAATAGCCAAAATATGTATCCCAAGATCCTTAACAAGAGTACGGATCTCGTCAATATGCAGCAAGAGGCTATTCACATTAAGAGACGCAATTGCCATACCTTTCCTATGTCCAAGAGCTAAACATTATTATCATAAGCTCTGTGTGACTGAGCTGACGGGGACAAAACCTGTGCAGAGGTCGAGCAAGCATCCTCTCCATAATCTAAAGAATCTTGTCGACCATTGAGTCAAAAATTTAAAGCATGCAGTAAGTTGTTCTCAAAGACACTATCTCCGACCTTATTAAGGTGGACTTTACTAGAATTAAGATGCATTGACTTCACATTCACCTGTAAGAAGAGGATTTGGGACAGAGTCAATTTTGTCTGCTAGTTCCTTGCCTATAGAGCAAAAGAAATTGTTCATAGCATCTGAAATTCCTTTTTTATGAACAGTCTCAGCGCCAGCCTCTTTGAGATGCTTTTTCAATGTCCACTGGAGAAAAAAAATTATCAGCCATTTTGAATGCTGTCATACTCGTGGCTTTCCCTCTTGTTGAATATTGATGTAATGTGTCAGAGCAATTTGATTGGCTGGCGCCATCGAAAGCGGCGGAAAAGTTGAAGTCAATCCGACTTTCAAGTATGCGCGTAGCGGAGCAACTAGAAGCGACTACTGTTAGAAATAAACAATGCAAATACGACAGCCGCTTCGCTGCTTGCGGAGAAATCTGCCTAGTTAAAAACGGCTTTAGTTTATTCCCTGCTATAGCTCACATGACGTGTGAAATTTTGGAAGCTGTACCTTATTTGTTGCGTTCCCAAATTTTTTTGTTGATATAAGCATATTTTCGGATAGACTGAGATTTCACCTTTAATTTTTTACCTTAGTGAGGCTTTTTCTGAGGATGAAATTGGAAGTAGCGCTGATCCCTTATGAGATTTTTTCCAAATGTAAAACGTAAAATATGAAGTAGGGCCAGTAGAATCCAGTCATGGAAGAAAACAGCTCTGTATCTTATTACTCAAATGCCCATTTTGATTTTCGTAAGGGTACTGAAACATTCGTCTCAAAGAGCTTATTTTCGGCCATGTGATGGAAATACGGCAACGCCAGGGCAGTTCGTTAGGGTAAGCTAGGGAGGCGAACTGTTGTTGCAGTTGGGATTCAGAATTTGAAGCCAGAGGGCCTAACCAAAGCCGGTTGTTGGAACGGAATACAAACGTTGCTTGAATAGGGTGAGAATTGGATCATTATTGTTTATTCGTTAGTTTAGAAAGCACAACAATAGTGTCCGAACTACCCATGGTCAGATCGCTATATCCAACGAAATGTACATAATTATTTCTCGGACACCCATTACATATGTAGATAAATATAGTGTACTATATGTATCTATGTATGTATGTAAAATTGTGCCAATTTAAAATAAGATAAAAAGAAAAAAAACATTTTCACAGGAAAATAAACGGAGAGCTAATTACATGTGTACAAGGATAATAATAAGAAAAATGATCTAAGATCTGGAATAAAATCAATCATAAAAAACACCCCCAGTTTAAAATGGCAGGTATAGCATTAAAAGGTCAGCATGACCTTGTTTCCATAATGGTCCCCCTAGCGGTGTTCTTGAAAGAAAAATTTTCTTGAAAAAAGAAAGAAAAGTGCAAAAAACGTATATTCCACATCATTGTAGAGAGTAATGATCGACTCTTGTTTTAATTGCAAAATTTGAAAATTTAGTAATATTGATAAGGGTTGTCTTCTCGCTTTTGGAGCTCTTTAAAGAAATTGTCCTTGATCTTATGTTTGAAATCGTTTATGCTCAACGCTGACTTTAGGTCTGAGTGTAGGTTGTTCCAGATTTTAGGTCCAAGGTAGGAGAGACCATTTTGCCCCTTGTTACTCATTCTAAACGGTTGGTTTAATTTGTTTTTTGATCTTCGAGTAATCCGGCTCTGGCCAACTGGTAAGAGCATTTCTGACATATAGATGGGGCTGAGTCATTAAAAAATTTGAAAAAGCTTGTAGCTGTACATTGTTCAGATCTCTCTTTAGTAGGGAGCCAATTTATATTTTTAAATTCTCTAACTCCTATATATGCTCTGTTATTTAAGTTTAAACAGAATCTGATACATATATTTTGGGCAGTTTGAATTTTCTTAGTTAATCTTTTATTAATCAAAGGAAACCACGCACTACATGCATAGTCAAAGTGGGGATGGATTAGTGCATTTGCTAGTAGCCTACGAAGAGGGAAGTCAAGGAAACTTTGCTTTCTAAAGAGGAACCTTAGTCTGCCATTGATTTTACCAAGGGTCCTGGTAGCCATTGACTCGCCAGACAGGTCCTCATCAAGAATACAGCCCAGAGAGGTCAATGAGGTGTGTTGTTTAATCTTTATATCACCCCTTCTGATGTCTAGTTTCTTATTGCCACTTTTCTTACTTGTTTTTCCAAAAAGTGTGGATTTTGTTTTGTCTTCTCCAAAGTGAATGCTTAGTTTGCTATCAACAAACCAATCACAGAGAGAAATGAAATTTTTATTTAATTGTTCTTCTATGTCATTGACACTATTGTCGCTGAATACAAGGCAGGAGTCATCTGCATATAAAAGAAGGTCACAGTCAACTCCCTGAGGCATATCATTGACATACAAGAGAAAAATTAGCGGGCCTAGAATAGAGCCTTGCGGAACTCCACATGATAATTTGCCAGGCAATGAGGACTCTTTCCCTACGTTTACAAAGAAAGTTCGATTTGTTAGATATGATTTTAGCCAGAATATAGCTGAGTCGGCAAAGCCAATGTGTTTCATTTTTTGAAGGAAAATCTCGTGGTCGATGGTGTCAAACGCTTTTTGAAGATCAATTAATATCATACCAGTAAACATCCTGTTTTCAAACCCTTTTATGATTTTATCACTTAGGTAAGATAAACATGTGTCCGTTGAGCGGTAGGGACGAAAGCCCGACTGGTATCGATAAAGAATGTTGTTAGAATCCAAGTATCCTTGTATCTGCTCGTGGAGAACTTTTTCAATTACCTTAGAGATCTGCGGCAAAAGTGAGATTGGTCTATAATTTTTTAGTTCGTCTTTGTTACCCTTTTTAAATAGTGGTTTCAATTTAGCTTGCTTGCAATCATCTGGAGAACTTGATTGGGAGATGGAAAGATTGCATAATTCTGTAATTGTTTTTGCCAAAATTGATGCACCATTCTTAAGGAATTTCCCTGCAAGATTGTCGGGTCCTGCTGCTTTAGCGGGATTTATACCCTCCAAGAGTTTAAGCACATTTTCATCAGTTGTATGGTGCAATGTGAAAGGTTTTCTTCCAAGGTTGAGGTGCTTGTAGTATTTTTTGACACTTTCTGCCCCAAATTTACAGGGTGGATTTGGTAGCGTGTTTACTAGTTCTTTAGCTAAATTTGAGAAAAAAATTTTGAAAATGTTTGAGTTGATTTTATCATCAAAACATATCTCGCCATCCATTTTTAGGCAGATCTATGAGGATTTGTCTTGTTTGGAAGGTAGTCCCAGTGATTTTAGGCTTTTCCATAATTCTTTTGGCTTGCCAATATTTTCGTTCAATTTTCCAACAACGCATGTTTTCTTTTTCTTTTTTATAAGAGACAAAACATTGTTTCGGGCTTTTCTGAAATTGACATGATCTGTGTGACTTTTTGTCTTCTTAAAATTTGACAGCAGCTTTTCTCCAATCCTGATCCCTTCAAGGACTTCCTCATCCATCCACTCTTGAGTGCTATTTCTTATACGAATCTCTTTTAATGGAGCTAATTCATCGATTATAGAGATAATCGCTTGTATGAAATGAGAGTATGCAGTGTTTATATCAATACACTCGAGGTATTTTGGAAATTTGATGAGTTTGAGTTTTTTCAGAAAGGCTTCTTTGGTGTAATTTTTCATGGAGTTCATCGGATAGTTCGAGTACTTTTTCTTGTGCAGTAGATCATCTGGTGGTCAGATACACCCAAATTTAGGACACCAAACTGGCAGACTTTATGGCTTGAATTAGAAATTATATGGTCTAACAAAGTTTGGGATTTTTCAGTTATGCGGGTTGGTTCTTGGATCAATTGAGACAGCCCGTGAAGGGAGCAAAATTCTTTGTAGACATTAATCCCATTTGAATTACTCTGTTTGCTGTTAAACTGTAACTAATACTCTGTCTAAACAGAATACTCTATCTCAAACTATATGTAGCTCAAACTATCAACTTATGCATATACCGGTGCCCACTTGATCTGTCTGTTCCTTTTACAACAGTCTTCGGGGATTTCTCCTCTTCGTCGTAGAGTGGCGTGATGAAAAGCAAGCACTGATTGGTCAATTCAATTTTTTACTAAATTTCAATTGAGTTCAATCGATATCCTTAAAAAAAACCCTGCCTCTAGCTCGCTCAACTAACTTTAAACAAAGGAGAATCCAAAAATAACACAAATTAATGCTAATCACGTGACTGGTTGCAAGGTAACCAAGAACAGGGTAAATTTGGAAAAATTGAGGTATCATGGAAAAGGGGTGGATTTATATCAAATAACTGGCTAAAATAGGCTAATACCTATCCATATACTTTCTTGATAGCTTTAGTTTAAGATTTCACTTAGTTTCATATGAATATTCATGGTTCCTAATTAATTAACAAATTAGATAATGATAATTCGATTCAGCGTAAGGTTGGTTATAATCATTCTTAAACATCATCAATTTGGCATATAAAGGATGAAATCAAGTACTTTTGACAATATTTCAATTCATTACACGATTTTTCATAGGTAAATTACTAATTTATTAGAAATATGACGTCCGTACTCATCGAGGCAAATAGTTGTGTCTTCCATAAAGGCATGTTACTTTGAAGCACTTGCTTGAAGCTATCAGGTATACCAAACATTGTCAAAGTCTCTTGTATTCACAAGTACTGGACCAAGCTCACCTTACTTTGTGTGAAAATAACCTTGGTGATAGCCTCCAAAAAAGATTTATCCAAGTAATTGGTCGGTAATTTGAAGCTTTTGAGTCCAAAGGCGGATCTTTCCATAGAAGATTCGTACGTTACAGCAGCTTGATGGTTAAAATTTTAGTAAGGTTACAAATAGCTTGTTGTTCTTTATATAAAACAAGTAATGAAGGTTTCGCTTACCAAAACACCTCTAACTAGCTTACAGCCTTCTTTAGTCATCTACAAATAAAGAACAGACTAATATTTCAAATCATCAACAAAATCATATTACCATCGCAAGAAGGACATAACAAAAAGTGGAGCACTGGTCGTCGCTGGTCTCCAATTTAACACAATACCTTATTGTATTGTAAGAAAATTGAAGCTGAAAAAGAGCAACATGGATACCGGGAATTACACGCATGCATGAAGGGTCTGATGGGGAAATTAATTTTTCTGCGTAAATCCACTTCTCTCATATGCACATACAAGCCGTCTTGTGTTGTGCAGGAAAATATAAAGCCCGAGGTCTTACCAAGTGCAGACCATGCGGGGTCTGTGCATTACGACCAAGACCAATAATTTTTCATGCAGCAGCAAAACAGGCTCGTTTGTTGGGTAAATAGGGAAAGTAGGAGATCAGATCTTTGTTACCTATTACGTGAATGTGTTGATTGCATACTGCCAAAGTGAGCTACGTAAGCATTCATCTAAAATTGTAACAATGCAAAGAATAACCACTTTACGTATACAAACTTAAACAGTAGTAGTTATGCATACATAATTAAGACATAATTTGGTTATACATATAGAGTACTATCGCCCTGGTCAGTCCATTTTTCAGAAAACTACGATATTTGGAGAGGTCAAAGAAGTTCTGGAAGGGAACTCACCTTGAATAGGCTTCCCAACTCTTGCTACAAATCTCAAAGTGAGATCTGCACCATCCGTTTGCTTGTTGTCAAGCTGCAACCACACAAATAAGGACAGGTCTGAAACGCATAAATCAGGCCGCATCGCCCTGGTCAGATCACGGCAGAAAAACGATGAATTTCCTACATCAAAAACTTCTCAAGACCGTCGTCAGCTCACCAAGGTTTACTTTCCCAGAAAGCCAGAAAGTAAATGACAAATTCTGATTTGATTGAGAATGATTTCAAAATATTGTTAATTTCACTCCCCCTGTTAACTCTCTTATCCTTGACCTCAGTCAACCCTAACTACACGATGGGTAAATAGTCAACAAAACTAAAGGGTTTCACGCGGTGGACGCACCTGGGGACATAATGTCTGTTACAGTGCTCTTCCAAAAACAGCCTTAGGTCTCACTGAGTGCGATTTTCGAAATTTCTTTGGACATGGAATCAGAAGAGTTGCAAGAAACATTCCTGAGGACTTTTTCATTTTTTTCATTTTAAACACATTTATACAAGGAAGATTGATTCAGTAAACAAAAAATATAACAAAAGTAATAGGCCTTCACACAGGAATTAGTTATAAAACAACGATATGAATCTGATGTAACTAACCCTAGATACTGCTCTTCCATGAATCCGTGTGTTTGAGTCTTTTCTATTCTTTTTCAGGTCAAAAATAAGTTTTTCAGTCTTTTTTTGAATGCGACTACTGACCTAGCATCTTTGATGGATTGTGGAATACTGTTCCATGCTCGTGCCCCGGTATAAGAGAAGCTATTCTTTACGCATTCTAAGTCGAGCCTTTGAAAATGCTTTCTTGTATTATATTTTGAAATGGAAGACCTTTCCTGAAACTTGTTCTGCAGGACTTCGGGACAAAGGTTTTTCACTATTCTGTATGTCATAAGTGAACGATCAAAATTCATTACCTGATTTACATTTAGTGACATTCTTTCCCATGAACCCTTAAGTCTGGATGAGTCAATTATTTCAAAGGCTCTGTTTTGTAGCCGCTGAAGTGCTTCCATTTTTGTATCGGACAGACTTCCCCAGACTACATTTGCATATCTCAAATGACTTTCTACTAGTGCGTAATAAACTTCCATAAGCTGTGACTGGGAGATTATGTTTTTTTTAACTTTTTCAAGGATGCCAGGCCGCTGGCAATTTGTCCCTTGACTGATCTGAACTGATCTCCCCAGTTTAGTTTGTCATCAACCGTCACTCCAAGGTATTTTGTTTTGTTAACCATACTTATTTCATTTTTTCCAAGAAAGAATGGATGTAAATCGGCAAACTTTTTTGTTCGACGAGGATTGCCAATAACCATGAGCTCGGTCTTATCAGGGTTTACACTTAATTTTGTTAACACTCATCCAATCAGAAATATTGTCTAGCACTGCCTGAAAACTGCGAATGAGATCTCCGATATCAGAGGATGAGATAGTTGTTTCTGTGTCGTCTGCAGATAAGTTCGCTTTCGAGAATTGTAAACACGACTCAAAATCATTAAGGTAGATAATGAATAAAATACTATTCTATGTTAACTGAAGGACATATTGAGGAACGACACAAAGTAGACATGTATCGGAAAATCAAAGGAAGTGTGAATTGTACTTACACCTTCGTTGCAGGTAGGTCAACATTTAAACTTTATCGCAAGTCTTCTGAATTGAACAAAACAGCAAAAGCCAAGGAATATCAGAGAGATGACATCACCAAACATGTTTTGCGCGCATTTTGGGAAAAACTAGGCCCAAATCTCCCTTTAATCTGAACGTTTTATTCAAGGCCGTTGTACAACACAGAATCGATAGTGGCACGAAGTATAATTGAGAGGGCTAGAATCAAAGACGATTGGTAATATAACTAGCTCAATGTTGAACAATTAATCAAATTCGATCGATCAACCATGACGTACAAGATTATGAACAGGATGTGCCCAGAGAGCCTTTGGGATAAGTTCCCCCAGATATCCTTGCAATCAAACAACAATACGAGAAATTGCAAGGACATCCAAATTCCAAGATATAAGCTTGAATATGTGAAAAAAGGCTTTCATTATTCAGCTTTTACTGCATGAAACAGCATACCCATCAGTATCAGAGAACTGCCAACCTTCCCGCGGTTCAACAGAAATTAAAAAACTCATCTAAAGAGCTGAATTAACAAGAAACACGACTCCCTGGAAGAGCAGCAAATGGGCCCTAACAGTTCTTAAACTTACACAATATGTTATAGATTGTAATTTTAATTTGTATGACTTTTTCTTCTTATGCTGAAGGGATTTTGTGTAAAAACAACTTAATATGAATATAAAAATATATGACTATGTCTGACCGGCGCGATAGTATTCTATACTCCTTTGTTAAAGAGAACATGCATACGTTAATAGTGGTGCATACCAGGGACGTACAGCTTGCTATCCCCTTCTAGATCCTCGAAAACATCTCATAGTTTGTAAACTCACCTCGTAAAAGTTCGGTTAGTAGCAATAGCCTTGATTAAGATCAGTGTCAAATTAGACGTCACATGCGATTTGGAAGAACACAAAGTTACTATGGCTTGGTTCGCGGAAATCTTCATAGGACATCTTTATTTGGGACACACTTTGGTTTAGCGTGTTTTGGTGTAGATGGGTGACAAAGGACGGTGTAGGCTACGATGGGAATAACAACATGAGTCTACATTCGAGGTGTTGTTTTATGCCTTCCACAAAGCGTACGAGAATTTTTTAACAGCAGGAACTTTATGGATTTTGTTAAGAGATTTTTTACAAACAAACAGCTTTTTTTTGCCAACGACATGTGAAACTATAGGGCTAACTCTCAAAGGAAATAGCTAGTAAAATTGGTTTAGATGACACTTAGATACTTCTCATTTCCTCCAAAAAGTCTCAAATAGATGGAAACAGTTGCATTAGAATAAAGATTGCCTTTTTCGGAAACTAAAAATTGGCTTTCATCCTGTCAAAACCTTTCAACTTCCTTCATCCCCATTTTTTAGTCCCCTTTCATTCAAAGGCCTCGCTACGTCCCTGATACACATCCATCGTTATCTAACATCTAAACACTAGGTCTAACCAAGATATCATATCTTGGTCTAACCTGATTGGATAATACGCCCACGCAACACAACACAACACAACACAACACAGCAACGTGGCAGCAACCGATCGAGCGCATAAAATGCAGTACTGTACTGATTAATGTGCACGAAGCATCCTCCAAACATGTTTACGTCAATCGAGGTTCATGTTTCTTCAAAAGAACTTTGCGCAAGGTAAATTCATCTTGTGACCACAATTGATACAATTAATAAAAGAGCATAATCGATAGCACCGAAAACAGCAGGTTTAGTTGGTGTTATGTTGCATAGGTTTTATCTTTAAATAATATGTATCAATTCTCAATGCACTGGTGAACACACGTATCACATTTATCATCCCACTTTGCCTGATTTTACACAAAGAAAGAGCGAACTGACAACTGCCTAGAAAAATAGAGGGTAAGGTTTATTCGGTCGATTCGAAGGCCGCCTCGCAGCATAACAAAAGAACCTTGTTCAAGGCTACCAACCGCTGTTTTTTAAGCCAGTATTCAGAGAAAGGAGTGCCTGATCAGTTTGCTGATGATTGTTGATTTGAGGCAAACACGAAGGAAGAGGAAGGAAGAATTCAATTGATCAAGATCCTATCACAATAAGTAAGAAGCCTGGTGAAGCAGGGAAAACCAATAATGAATGAATAACTAAAGTTCACTAAATCACTAGAGTTAACAATGAAGCCACCCAAGATCCATCAAGACAGTTTACGTGGAATCCATTCAAAAAAAGAACTTTTTATCCTGGGGGTGGGGGCTGAATATCGACCTGACGGGCAATAGGGTGAGAAACTCTGATGGTATCAAGCGTTACAAAAAATTCTGCTCCCTCAACGGACTTGAAAAACTAATCCAAGAACCAACACGCATAACTGAAAAATCTCAAACCCTATCAGCTCCAGGGGCGCACATCATGGGGGGGTGGGGGGGGGGTGAGACACCCCCAATAATTTCGGAAATTCGGTCCCAAAACATTGAAATTCGGTCCCGAGAATCTCGGGACCGAGCTAGAAGCTACCTTCAAGACCCCAGCTATCAAAACAGCCTTACAGCAAGGGCAATTTTCATTTTTCGGGCCGAAATATTGATCGAAATGGTTACCTCTTATAAAATTCTGATTGAGGCAGGGTAAAACTTTCATCCATTAGCCAAAAACATTTTCTCGTCAACGACAGGTCCGAACAAGGCAACAAATCAGTCAAAAATGGTGGCTAGTGCCATAACTCTTTCAAATGAAAAGATTGGATTGCCTGAACATAGGGATTGACAAACCAGTCGTAAGATGGGGCTAGGGCCCGAGCGGGCCCGTCAGCAATGGTCTCTTTGGCGCCTTCCGTACAGATAGCAATTTTTAGGCTGCACTTTGGAAAGGCCCGGTGACAATTCTTACAATAGTAAATTTACAGGCTTGATAGTTGCTTGGCATTAGAACATTTCTGAAAAAATGCAACTCGGCCACAATATTTATAATAAGGATGAGGTGAAATTTTAGTTATTCACATAGATGGCAGTAAAGTGTATCAAATAAAAGATTCTCAAAAATTTTTCCAAAAATTGGTAGCAAGGAAATTGGTCGATAATTGACGATACACGTAGTGTAGAGTCTTTAATTTCGGCTGAATGTCAGAAACTCGACTTTCCCGTGCTACGTAAGCAATTGTGTCACCCGCGGTTTGCCTCGGGTTTTCAATGTATGACGTCAATGACAGTGAAGAACAAGAGACATTTTAATCCCTCTTGTTCTCGCGTGGCGATAAAATAATAATAACATTCTGACAAACAAAGCTGTAATTTTATCGCTATTGAAATGATCAATACGGCACAAATTATAAAATGAAGGACATGATTTGCACCACGGCAACGGGGAAGTCACAGGCAGGAGGAAGAATTTTCTGGGCATGCAGGAGGAAGTGATCACGAAAATATGAAATGAAATACTTTTTAGCACCTGCCTCCTTGGAATAACGGAACACCATTATTCGTCAGAATGGATTTTCACATTTGATAGCCACGTTGAGACTTGAAAGCTCAAATTTGCATCATAGCACTTTTGACAACCGATTTTACGAAAATTGCCTCCTTCGATACCCGGTATTGAAGAAAGAGTCAAAAACGGTACCCGGGAAGGAGTGCACATCCCGTCAGCAAAATATACAAAGTACCTCACCTGGGGTACTGGCCCAAATTCTTAGTTTCTTATACAAAAAATACGCGTAAATTACATTTGTTTCAATGGAAAAATTTCAACGAGATATCCCCTATCCAAAATATCTCCATACACGTATTTTTTATAAGAAACTAAGAATTTGGGCGAGTTCTGAGAGTTTTTTAAAATTATCAGATTTTAAGAACTCTAGAGTTTCTTACGAGTTTCTTAAAGGTTCCATAACAATCTTCATGTTCATTTGCTGCCCCTGTCTGAACTTGTCAAAACAATGCTTTTTGACAATTTTCCCATGTTCAGACATCATTCAAGTATGTTCCGAGTAATATGATTCTGAGAGTTAATTTTCTTATAAGCAGTTTCTTATAAAAGAATTACGTGTATCGTCTTCAAGCCGTTCGGCTTCTTGTTCATTTTGTTTTGCCTACTCTCTTTCTTGTGGATGGGATCAATATTAGCTTTTCTCCATATTGATGGATAAATTCCTGTTTCAAACATTGTTCAAAAATCAGGCAAAGTGGCTCTACTATTGAAGCATCGCATATCTTAATCATAGTAATGGAAATACCATCACAGCCGTGCGCTTTCTTTGAATCCAATGATCGAATCAAGTTTAAAACTTTCTCTCTGTTTATGTCAACGTCTTCAAGAAGAACTCTTGATCTGGGTTGAAAAGTGGGGAGAGTGCTCCCAGTAGCTATTTCAGAGCATTGCTGAACAAAGTAGTCATTCAGAATTGTTGCTTTCTGTTCAAGATTAGTGACAAACAATCCATTTTCAAGCAAAGGAGGAATATTCATAACTTTCTTTTTATTGACTGTTCATAACTTAATTTGAAATGTTCACAAGTGAACACAGGCAGTGAACATAAAGATGGTCATGGAGCCATTACAGTCAAAGCAAAAGAAGTGTGACCAGCAGAATCCTAAGATATTTGATTATTCCAAATCATTATTGGATTATTATTATAATTCGAATAATGATATGACATATGGTTTAAGGCGTTCATACTGCTAAATACATTGGATGCCTTGCATTGTTTTCCTCATGCACACACATCCGCTAAACTAAGGTCCAACTGTCACAGTGCAGGGGCTCTCGATAGAATCAAAATATCATTATTATTTGATTCTTCAAAGTCAATATTTAATTATTATACGATTAATATCCGTATAATCCATTTAATTCGTCACATTACTTCTGCCTTGACTAAGAATGTTAGAAATTTCGGGTACTCAAATAACTTTAAGAAGCATCGTTAGAAATTTCGAATACTCAAAATCTAATAACTTTAAGAACAGCGCAGGCCTAAATTTCCAGCTTCGTTAAAAAGACATATGTGTATTTCAGTCCAGAAAATATTTAGTATGCTTTACTTCGTATTGTATTTTATTGCTCAAAATGTTATTGAGTAATTTCTAAATATTCGAAAGACTGTTCATGGTGGGCAAGGCAATTTCTATTCAGATGCAGAGCTTGGAGCAAAGTCAGGCTCAAACATTTCCGCTGATAAGCAAGTAAGAAAGAACTCTGAACACAAAAACTTTCAGCAGATGACTCAACAAAAGAGCTATTTCTAGACCATTCCAAGCTCTACTTTCAAAAATTTCTCCCATGAAAACCTTCGTCAACGTCAAACTATTCTTCGTAAAATAGATATTGTCGCAAATGGGGAATTTTCAATGATCTTAAGCGCCTCTTACCAAAATTTTGCCAGGGAGCGAGTCCTCACTCTTGTCATCTTCAATTTATGGATGCTTAGGCTGATTCTGAAAATGTTATTCAACGAATATCTCAATAGAAGATAGACTGTAATCCATTTGTACCCATTCAGGTCGTTAGGAATGATTCCAATGCTATTTTGAGCGAATCTAAGTAGTTTGGCACTAAATTTGCAATCCGGAGAGCCCCAGGCTAGACTTTAATTTTCTGACTTGATTCGATTCCTCTAATTCATGTTTGGATGCTTTTCTTAATTTCTTGTTTTACTTCCTTTTGACCAATGGACACGTTAAAGTGATAATTATTATTCGAAGGGCATAAAACACGGTTTGAAAGGATCGATCAAGCTTTCCAGAAGCTGCTTTCTTGAAGACTTGGAATCTTAAAATTTGAAAAGTTTCTTTGGTACATGCAAAGGTAAATATTACTTTACACTGAGATTTGGGAACTGCGATCGATGTTTTCAATTGATTTAGGCAGCTTCCGAGAAAAAAGGCTCTCGGGAAGCTGCTTTTTGTTGTCACGAGCATGTAGGGCGAACGGATCTGGAAAAGTGTTCATTCATACCATTCCATTAGCTATTGACTAAAGACCAGAATGAGAAACATCAAATTCGGTCAGAGAATTATAACTGCAGCCTACACTCTGGCTTATCAAGAATGGTACGGTTTTATGCTGCATCCGAAACATGGCACAAAAAGGACTATTTTTTGGCTTAGTCTGGTGCGTTGGAACCAAATCCAATCCCAGTATGAATGATTCAACCCCTGATTCAGATCATATAATTTCTAATTCAGCTCAAAAAGTTTCCCAACATGGTGTTCTCAACTTGGGCTTATCTGACCACCAAAAATGATCAACTGCACAAGGAGAAGTACTAGAGCCAAGTGTTTTGGTCATAATTATATCAAAATCCGCTCAATGAAAAGTTACAATAAAGACCTTTTTCTGAAAAAACTCAAATTGATTAAATTCACAAAATATTTTGACTTCATTTATATCAATACTGCTTATTCTCATTTCATACAATTGATTGTTTCGGTTATTGATGAGATTTCTCCATTGAAAGAGATTCGTGTGAGGAACAACACTCAAGAGTGGATGGATGAAGAAGTCCTTGAAGGGATCAGGATTCGAGACAAGCTGCTTTCCAAGGACTAAAAGCCAAGCTGACCATGTTAATTTCAAAAAAGCTCGAAATAACGTTTGGTCTCTGATAAAAAACTAAACAGGCTATTTTGAAAAAACTGGGTTCTATTTTGCGGGTTCTTACTGTAATTGGTATAATGCAATTTGTTGATGTTCAGGAAACTTCTGTTCCAGGGATTCAAATACCTTTCTTTATTTCCGCCTCTAAAGCATATGCCCTCTGTGAACTACATTGACTAGCAATGGTATAATGCAAACAACATCTGACCTTTTATTCATCGAGTGAAGATTTGTATGTTGGCTTGCTGTCGTAGAATATTCTCCTTGTAGAATATCGACTGTCTATTACATTCTTCCGTAAAGTCTCGATCTTTTCAGACACTATGATCATGCTTGAATCTGTACATTATTCTGCTAGATGAATTATTTGAGAGCATAAGGTAGGTGTAGTAGTATCCAATTTTGTTCATAAAAACGCCGTTCTGATACATGCTTCAACATACAATTACTTGGTTTGGCCATAGCCTGACTAACGAAACAGCTTTATGTGATCTATTATGGTCACAATTTCACTTCATCATTTATTCCAAGATACCACTACATACGATATTAATATCCAAAAAAAGAAACGAAAAAAATACATATGGCTTAACTGAAATAAAACTAATATTATAAAATTAATAAACTAGGGATTGGAAATATAGAACATTGGATGCAGGGAATTTCTTGCGGCGGGGCTCTCTCAGTAGTTTAAACTAATCGAGGAGAAAGCATTCCCCTCTTCATAAACAATTTATAACTAATTGATTACTCATCAGATTCATGTCAGTTGATTTATGTGAATAAAACTTTATTGAGATATGGACAAAACTTCTTTGTTAATACTTTTCAAAGAGGAAAGCTTTAAGCTTCTGGCGAAACGATTGGACAGATGATGATCTTTTTACCCCTATGGGGATCTTATTCCAAGTCTTTGCACCACAGTATCGTACTGCCCTCAGGCCATATTAAGTATTTTTTCGAGTTAAGAAAATATCACAATCCTCAACTTGACGCGTACCATATTGATGAACATGTCCCGCTAGTTCAAAGAAAGTATGAAAACAGGTAAAAGAGAGTTTATTTACGAACTCATACACAAAGTTAGCAATTTCAACTGAAAGGATCATGCGGCTTTAAGATCTTTAAATCACGAAAAATTGCAATCCAAGTAACTGAACCGAAATTACACCGTTCGGCTCGCATCAAGTTACAGTATTCCATAAAAACACGTTTTTGATGCAATACAGCTGCAAATTTGCAAACTTGTTGACCAAATCAATTGCAAATGGGCTACATTGCAACATCGTTTCACCGTCATGTCTTCAAAGTTGCAGGTCGCAGCAAGCACATTTCCCTCCTTCGGTTTCGAATTCTGCATCACAACCCAATCTTCAGACAATAGCGCGTTTTGCCTCCGGTCGCTCACTGAGTTAGACCCGAAAACTTCGCACGTCCATCTTTTCTACCGGTTAGGCCAACCTTCGAACTTTTGAGAAGTTGCGAGAAACTTCCTTGGAATCCAGCATGTTAAATTCAATTAAAGAGCATCATAACTAAAGTACGACCAGAAACTACGCAGAGTTAAAACGTTTTTCGATGCCATTTCGGCTCTATTTGCTTAATAGTAAAAGTTAAGGTCTCTTTCGAAAGTGGAAGAGAGGCGTAATATCCTTAAGTAGCATTTTCGAAATTTAAACTTACAGAAGGGGGTTGAAATCAAGCCCCAAAAAGCAACTCTTAGCTCACGCATCCGTCGAGGTTGAAAGATATACGGCTGAAAAGCTCTATCTTGAGGCTCTGATAGGGGTTTTTGGGAGCAAGGGAGCATGGCCTAAAAAGGGCCGGGAGCAAGGGAGCATGAATGAAAAGTTTGGGAGCTTGGGAGCACATGAATTTTTTTGGGGAATCATTTTGAAGATTTTATACCTTTCCGTTAAGTTCCTTGCACTCTCTAATGACTGTAAAGATTCCCCATTTCTAACTATCAATGCAATCTATTCCAGTAATGTCTACTAGTTAGAGGAGGGCTCCCTTAGGGCTGGAGAACTGAAGAACAATGAGAAATAACCTGGTTTTGGAAACGTAGAAAAAGTGCGAATTTTATTTGTACCCTGGTGCCACACTCTCTACAAAAATAATTTCCTTGGAGAGTCCGATACCCAGGGTAGCCTGCTTGCGGATTATGGCAATTTTCCTGTGTTCGATCTTGCAGCAGCCTGTCTGAAGCATCTTACTTTAATTTCTTGCATGAGAGTTGCTTAAAATTTGCAAGTACACATGGAGTGCACTCTAAAAACGGCATCGTTGGAGAACTTTTTTGAACATGACCATCTTCAACTGGTCCATAGTGGAGGGTTAGCCTGTGTCCCAGATCCCAGACACAGGCTAGTACGGGTGGGTCTTGATCTCTCAACAATTTCTAAAAGTTGAATTTTCATGTTTTACTTGCAATGCCTGAAGGAAATACGAGGCCATTCTAAGATTGAATTTTCGAAAGTTAACCTATATCAAACAAGCTTCATCAGGTGCAGCTGTAGCAAAATGAAGCTAACAGAAAGTAAAGATCGAGACTTTTGCAATGTGGTAGCTAATTGCAGATTTTCTTTCTCGCAAACACTGAAGCAATGCACTCACTTGTCGGTTTTAGCTTTAGCTGGCATTTAAACCCCCTGGTTCTTTTCCTTTGGACACTTTCCAAAATGAGGAGAACCAATGAAACATATTGCACATAGATGACTATGGATGTTGAGGATGGCGTGAAAATTGCAAAATGGTCGGAATTTTTTGCTTGCACTTTGTAAATATTGCACTGAAGGAGGCATTTTTTGCTAGAATGAAGAAAGTGTCCCCTAAAATTTTCCAAGTACGCATATGCATAAAACATGGCATAAATTTTGACTCTAACAGTGGCAAAACGAGGGCGGGAAAAGCGTTCTATGGCAAGTTAAAAGGCGTGGCCTTGAGATTTTTCTGTTATCCTTGCCCAAACCATCTCTCCAATTTTCATTGCGCCATGAGCGAATGTACTGGCCTCTTACGAGGCTTGTGTAAAACAGTACGAGAAATCATCAACTCAATAGTATCCAATGACGGGACTTCTTGGCTCGATGGACCATGAAATATTTGCCACAGGCATAAATAAACATCGTAACCATAAAGGCATCACTTTGGCAACACATGTTTTGATTTGAACTAAGAACACAAGCATTATGGAAATTACTGGGAGCACAAAGCTAATTTTGACAGGAGCAAGGGAGCATGCTACTTTTTAAGAGGGGAGCAAGGGAGCAACCATCCCCCCTATCAGAGCCTCTATCTTAGCTGTATCCAAATCTGTGCTCCGTTTATTTGTTAACTAAGTACATTTTCGTCCATATGCGAAGAGATGGCCAAGGGATAGCAGATTTTGGAAAAGTTGGTTTCTCCAAATCGGGGGAAGCAACAAATCGCTACTGCAACGAATAGCACGGACTTTATCATAGTAAAACTGTATCGAGCATGGAAGGTTATCTTAAGGGAGTTTAACCGAAAGTCACTTTCTCGTGATTATTGATGCTTCCTTTGAAAAAATATTCCATGTGAATTTTGAGTTGTTCGGTCAAGCATCTTAGATAACAACTATTTCTTGCAAAAGCATATGAAATGCATCGATTGTAATCTCTCAAGCGGCAAAATTCGCAAATGAGAAACACTGCGCTACTGCAAAGGTTCTTTCAAAAACTGTAACAGTACCAAATTTAATTGTTTAGAATCTAAACAAAATATTCTTTGAAAGAAATCAACAAGACTTAGGAAGAAAAAGTGAATTTCGACTAAACTCTCTTGAGACAATCTTTCATGCTCGGTACAGTCTTTTGTGATAAAATCCCTGTTATTTGTTGTTGTTGTAGCGACTTGATGCTTTCCCCGTTATTGAGAAAACCAGATTTTCCGAAATCTGCTAACCCTTGGCCATTTCTTCGTTTGTAGACAGAAACCTATTGGGTTGACAAATAAACGGAGCATAGATTTGAATACAGCTAAGATAGAGCTTTTCAGCCATATATTTTTCAACCTCTACGGATGTGTGGGCTAAGAGTTCCTTTTTTGAGACTTGATTTCAACCTCCTTCTGTAAGTTTAAATTTCGAAAATGCTGCTTAAGGATATTACGCTTCTCTTCCTCTTTCGAAAGAGACCTTAACTTTTACTATTAAGCAAATAGAGCCGAAATGGCATCGAAAAACGTTTTAACTCTACGTAGTTTTTGGTCGTACTTTAGTGACACGACACAGAAAGGTTGTTAGGTCTTTGGAATTCATGCTGTAATTTGAATCTAGATGCTACATTCATTCAAAAACGTGAAAATGATAGCTGCCTGACAAATCCCGACAGTGTACGAAATTCACCTCCGTAAGTGGCCAAAATACTTCGCAATAAACACTTCGGTTTGTAAAAAAGATGAATTGTCAGTTCAGGCGAAGAGTGAACTGGGGTTAATTAACTTCCACTTGAAACACAAAGTCCAAGAAATGAGCACTTATTTAACCAACAATGGCTATCCCATGAAAGTTATTAACGATGCACTGGAAAGGTCACTAATATCCCTCGCCAAGAAGCCATGAAACCTCGCAGGACAAACGAAGCCTCGGAGAGAATACCACTGACGCTCACGTATCATCCCCTTGCAATACCAGTAAAGAAGATCATTTACAAGAATTTTGGTATCTTGTCTTCAGACGATGAAACAAAGCGTATCTTCCCGTCGCCACAGTTGATGGCTTTTAGAAAAGATTCAAATTTAAGGGACACAGTGGTAAGATCTAGACTTAACAATGCAAATCAACGCCTTGGTACAACTGCTTGTGGTCGTTCTAACTGCAGAACTTGCAAACACATCATCCAAGACACTGAGATATCCACAACCACTGGTAGATTTTCTATTCGCCAAGCTTTTACATGCTCCTCATCTTACCTCATTTACTGCATACGCTGCACGAAATGTGGGATTCTTTACATAAGAGACATGCCGTCAGCTAAATAATCGCTTTGGGGAATATTTGCGCAATGTTGGACATAAGGATCATGAAAAAGAACCTAAGATCGAACATTCAGACACGAATGTATCGAAACATTTCAATTCAGATGGACATTCCACCGATGATATGGCAGTTTTGGGACTATTGTTTGCGGACAAAGATTCAACAAAGAGAAAGACTTTAGAGAAAAGAATAATCTTCGAATTGGGGACTCCTTTGCCACACGGACTTAACAAAAGATTTTCGTTCATATCTTAATATCTTTGTGTAGTAGGATCTCTTTTCGAATCCATCTCTTGCGTCGCATACTTGCGTCGCATTCTTTGCTGCATTCTACTTACATTCTACTTATTACCTGTTCTATCTATCGTTATTTTTCTATTCTAACGATAGACTGACGACGTGATTCCTTGTATTCGTTCAACATTTATAATCTGATGTTTTAATTTCACTCATACAAAGGACTCACAACCAAACCGATTCTGGACAGGGACTAAAATCTTACGAAAAAGCAGAAGAAACTTAGAACATCTTCCATCCTACGAACGTCGAAAGAAAATTCGAACGTCCCTTCGAAGGTCACTTCGAGCGTCGCTTCACTTCGAGAAGTCGAACTTTGGACTAATAACCAATCAAATGCTACAAATAGGCACGTGGGTTGACCATATAAAGAAAGTAGCGATCTGATTGGTCGCGCCGTAAACGCGGCGGACTTGGCCTAATTAGTCCCTGTATTGAAGCGTAAGGACATAAGTCCCTCAACTGAAGCGATAACAATAACAACAACAACAAGCGTAAGTTATAGGGACTTATGTAATGTATTCTATTCTAACGACCTGATCGTTCTGTACTTCGTTATTACTGATGAAGGGTCATGCCCGAAACATCTTATCGTAACATTCAAGGCTATGTGCATTACCTATATTTAGATCTTAAGGTTACGGTAAACGTTTTTGACACGAAATTTGGTTTTCGCTCCCTAAAAGCCGAACTATTGACGGAATCTAGGTAAATTATACATCATTCGATGCACAAGAAAGTGGGGATTCTAACCATATTAAAATTATTGGCAAATGCTGTAAAATGATATTTTCCAGGCAAATTTATTGCTTAAAAGAGTGTACGACCTTCAAAAGCTATTTTGTACCCTTGCGTTTGAGGTAACAGAATCTGACTTACATCAACAGGAAGTGCAGATCCTAAGCTTTTAAAGTGTGTCTGGGATTTTTCAAATTCCTTTTTCCTTTGAAACTACATGCTGTCAAAAATTAGCAAATGATTTTTCTGCCCTCTCGCAGTTGTATTTGGCTATAAAAGACGGACCAGGACACATACAAAAAATTTGGGACACACTTTCCAAGCTCCAAGTCTGTCCTGGTCATGTGCAAATTTTCGAGCCATTCGATTGGGTCAAAGGGTACAAAATAGCTTTTTCGTACCTGTACCTCATGGATTTGTGAGTCCTGAGAAAAATGGTTTTTACTGTTCTGCAGTCGTAAAGTACACAACGGGACCATATAAACCACACTAATCCGGATCAAGTCATTTGGGCTTAAAAATCAATTAGAGTCCTCAAATAATTACCCGATAAACACAAGCATACAAGAACGCGCAATGCTATTTCACACAAACCACAAGGACTTACGGATTATCGGCTTAACAGGTCAAGCATTTAGGTATGGATTTTGAAGACCACAAACAAAAAACTTTGATTATGAAATTGTGGAAGCCTTCGTTTAAATGAAATTTCTTCCATTTTCAAAACTTCTGTTGGCTTCAAGCAAGGTATCATTGTGTGCCTTGAAAGTTCGGCTAACAGAATCTGAAAAAATTGAAAAATGGATATTTTCACCCAGAAAACGTTTACTGTAACCTTAATTAACTTCCCCCCGCGCGAAAATGACGTTCTCTCGTGACCCAATGTTCGCAAGGAGCGATAGGCAGAATCTAGACCGGATGGTCTTCATCTCGTCGGCCCTCAAGGTCTGGCCTGCGCAGAGACCCTCAAAGTTTATGGGCTATGCGCATCGGAAAAGTTGGTGGCTCGATCGACATCGCACGACCTCATGACCTACATCATTACTGTCAGTTTCCAGAGTAGCGATAATTGAGAAAAAACATCGTATTCTCTTACCAATACGAAAATGTCAATGAAGATGCTATCTTCTTGAAAACTAGCATTCCACAATGATTAATCTTTGTTTCCTGGCGTGGGAAATATCAAACAAGATCCCCTTTATAAGCAGTTCAGAAGATAGATCACCACCTTTGTTCGAGTCTCGCACAGAAGTCAGAGCTCCGCAAGAAAAGAGAAAATCTACATTCCGACATGCCGAAACAGCCAAGATCCGAACCTTGAAGGAGCAAAAGAGCTAAGATTCACGAAAGCACGTTGAGTACAACGGGAACGGACCAAGAAAGCGGTCCAGCTCAAAATCAACCAGAACGAAACCGCAACCATCATCAACTAGTGGTATCCATATCGCCAATGCCAGTAGCGCAAACAGCTTGCCACCAAGTACGAGAAACGACCAGCCAGGAAGAAATTCACCGCAGCCATCGACCAGTGGTCTCCGGACAGCCATTGCTACTGCCGATAGCGCAAGCAGTTTGCCACCAGGTATGAGAAACGACATAGCAGCCCTCGTCAAGTCAATCGTTAAAGAAAGCATGGCAGAGCTGGCGAAAGAGATTGCCTAGCACTCCAGGGAGGAGCACGTTGCCCCAGTCACTAGAAGACCAGCAGAGCCTTCCAATCCAGTTCCCGAACCACCGTTCATGGCACAATTAGCTCAACTTGGAGCCTAATCCATACCACAGGTAGCACAGGTTGGCGTGCCGTCCATTACACAGGAAGTACAAAGTCATTCGTCAAATGCGAGTTTTGCAAACTCTTCCCTGCCGACCATTGATGGTTTCACACCGGAAATTCCAGCACATCTCATCAAGTCAACTCAAAATGGTGAGTTTATCGATTTAAGCAAAGTGTTGACAAAAAATTTGCTTGGTTTTGAAACTGCAGAAGAATCTTTTCAATTATCTCTTGGCGAAAATTCTACGTTGAAGTTATCAAAAAGTACAGCCCCGAAGAAGAAGATTGTGTCTATACAAGACTGGACAACAGCTTTCACGCTGTATATGAAAATCATTGTGGAAAAATTTCCGGGTAGAGCACAGGAGCTTATTTCGTATCTAGAATTAATTAGGTATGCAGCGGCCTACCACTAGTCTCAAGGCTGGCTCCTTTATGACCATAAATTTCGCTACAAAGCCGCAAATGACAAATCTGTCAATTGGGGCAAGTTAGATATCGAGCTCTGGATGCTCTTTTTCACAATAGACCCTCTAGATTCCGCGGAATTGATGCAAGTAGGGACGAAATCTGCATCAATTTCAACAGGGCACGCCCATGTCAAGTCCCCCCTTGCATGTACCGGCATGTTTGTAACAGGTCAGGCTGCTCTGGACCCCATCCAGGACTTTATTGCCCCAAAGGGCCCCAGCAGTGTTACCACAGGGTCCCCAAGCCCCAGCACCTCAACTCACAGCCCCTCTTTTGGCCAGGGAGACCAGTATAAGGACCCAAAACCCACTAGGTTCTCTAAGTGAGGATTTCAGCTCCCCAGCTACTCCTAAAAATGTAGAGATCTTAGAAAAGGAACTTCTGGGGCACCCAGATCACACCTTTGTAAACAAGCTATGTTCAGAGCTCCGAGAGGGGGCCCATATTGGCTACAATGGACCAAGGGTACCTAGGCTAGCAAAAAATTCTGCTTTTTCCAACCCCCAAAAGGTTACAAAAAATATCTCAAAAGAAGTGGCTTTAGGACGTACTGCTGGACTTTTTGAAACCCCACCTTCCAAAAAATTTGCAAGTATCTCCCTTGGGGATAGTATCAAAAAAACACTCAGATAATTTTCGTATCATATTTCACCTCTCGTACCCCAAACAAGGCGATTCAATAAATTCCTTTATTGACAAGGAGGACTATTCACTGAAATATATCACTTTGGATAATGCAATCAAGCAGATTAAGATTTTAGGCCCCCTCACATCCATGGCAAAACTGACATTGAATCTGCATTTCGGTTGTATCCGGTGCATCCTGACGATTGGGAGCATTTAGGATTGAAGTGGGAGGGGCAGTACTATTTTGAAAAGGCACTGCCCTTCGGGTTACGGTCAGCGCCTTTTTTGTTTAATCAGCTCTCTGACACCATAGAGTGGATTCTGAAAGAGAAGTGCGCAATTTCCTACGTTTTGATCATGGAACCACATGCCAGTCATGATCGGGATCTTGCAGGCTGTCAGGGTAGTCTAACAAGCATGCAAAAAGCATTTCAAGCTTTGGGGATTCCAATTTCCCCAGGAAAAACTGAAGGGCCAACCACAGTAATTGAATTCCTAGGAATAGTACTTGATTCCTGAAAAATGGAAGCCCGCCTCCCTCTAGATAAGCTTGAACGGCTCAGAAATGAACTCAAGTCATGGTGGCAAAAGAAATCAGCGACCCTTGTAGAACTCCAGTCTTTAATTGGAACCCTTAACTTTGCATGCAAGGTAATTCCACCAGGAAGGGCTTTTCTCCACAGGATAATAAACTTGACTATTGGACTTAAGAAACCCCACCACCATGTTCGCTTAACACAGGAATTTTTTGCTGATCTCATCATGTAGCAGCATTTCTTAGAATCTTGGAATGGCAAAGCATTTTTTCTAAATCCATTTTGGGAAACTTCAGAAGACTTAGCTTTGCACAAAGATGCATCAGGTGCCCTGGGCTTTGGTGGCATTTATGGGAAACATTGGTTCCAGGGTAAGTGGGGCCAAGGCCAGCTAATGGGGCAGACCGGAATCTCTATTGTTTGGCAGGAATTATATGCTATCGTCTACGCCTGTGGCCTGTGCCCTTTGGGGGAAGTATTGGTGCCAAAGGATGGTGCTCTTTAACTGCGATAATTTAGCAGTTGTCCATGTAGTAAATACTAAACGTTCAAAGTGTGGAGAAATCATGAAATAAGTACGAAAATTAACATTACTTACAATGCAGTATAAATTTTATTTTAAAGCTAGACATGTGGCAGAGGCAAAAAATGAAATCGCTGATTCTTTGTCTCGCTTTCAGATACAACAATTCAGGAATCTTGCCCCTTGGGCCAACCAGCTTCCAGAATCGCTACCCACAGGCATTTTGCAGCCCTGAATTCTGATTTTAAAGACTTATAATGACAGCTCCTTGGCAGTAAACTCAAAACAGACCTATGCTACAGGTAAAACACAGTTCATAAACGTCTGTGCTACATTTCGTGTACATGAACTAGGCCCTATTCTTCCAACAACGGAGACAATTCTCTGTTATTTTGCAAAATATCTGGCAAAACAAGTAAGGCACAGCACAATAAAGACCTATCTTTCAGCTGTCAAACATTTCCATCTTCAAAATAACCTTGATCTGGAACTTAACAAATTTAATCGCCTTCATTACCTCCTAAGAGGTATCAAAAGATTCCTGGGTGATGCATCGCCAAAGAGAAAACCAATTAAGTTAAATCATCTTGAACTTTTTTACAAACTTCTCCTGCCAGACAGCAATACAAATATTGACAGCATAAAGTTATGGGCTGCAATCTGCCTCGCCTTCCTTGTGTTTCTTAGAATCAGTGAATTCACCTGCAGCTCAGTTTTTGACCAAACAGTTCATCTCGCCGCCTCCGACATATCCTTTCAGTGGGCAGACAATCAAGTAAATGAGATGCAAGTTAACATTAAATACTCGAAGACCGATCCATTCCGCAAAGGTGTACAACTATCTATTGGGAAGACAGGGTTTCATATCTGCTCAATTACAGCAATGCAAAAGTATCTGCATTACCGTAACCCATCGTCTGGTCGCTTATTTCAGTACACGTCGGGGAGATACTTAAGCAGGTCACGTTTTACTGAAGAAATACGTTCCTTACTAGAGAAGGGCGGACACAAGTCTAAGGAATTTGCAGGACACAGTTTCCGCATTGGGGCTGCTACTACAGCTGCATCAGCAAATTTTGCACCTTGGTTGATTAAAGCCCTTGGACGCTGGGCATCTGATTGCTACGAAATCTATGTACAAACCCCAAAAGAAACTCTCATTGGAGCCTCGACGAAACTTCTTAAATTCTAAACATGCATCAGTTCCAATTTACCTGCTATTTGTAGTGTCATATAATATTATCTAAGCGTAATAGCACTCTTGTGAACACAGTACGACTAATAAGAGATAGCAAATCAGCTTCAAGAAGTTTAACCTCTCACCATACCCGCTTGTTGCCCAGTTTTGATCCAAACAAATGAGCCATCCTTAAATCAGTCAGACTTAATCATGGCCTAAATTACTAGTTCTTTGCTGTTTACAAGAAATCCTGCGCGACATAGCCTCGCACACAACTCAGGCGGAATCGAGGCCAACACAAACCTGTTTCCTAGAATTTTAACAAAAACATGCTAAGCAAAACCAAACAGTACATATACCCTTGCATGTACGTCCCATACAAAAAGAAAAAACAACTTAATCGTAATGGGGAACAACACTCTGTGTTATTTTTCACCAAGTGTCCACATGTGGCCACTGATCCCATTCCGATTTCAAATATCTCACACCAGGCAGAACTAAGCTGTTTTGGGGACCTTCACTCCATAACCGCGATGAACTGCACAACTGGATTGTATGGAATGAGCATATCCTCCCGGGAACCTCCCATCCCGTAAGAGGAATGGCTGTGGGAACCTTTATCTCGCGGTGGCATCATTCCAGCAGCATAAAACGCGCTTCATATCAAAACTGGATCTTTGGGTGGCATTAATGCACTTCCGTTCCCCAATTACACCGGTAAATGTAGCAGTAGATTGTAGAAAGTAGAATTCGTATGAGTAGCTTGTTGCAACCTAATAATAACTGATTTTGAGTCGTATTTTTTGCTATACAAACTCGATTTTCTATCCTAACATGCAATACAAACTCCTCAGGGGGAACAGGAATTAACCAATCTACATCTACATTTATGGAGATAATGACCCCCTTAAACTTTGTGACGATGTTTGAAATAATATAATTATTTATACAGGGTTGCCTTTTCAGCAACAAATGTGCTGTTATCAATAAGGGCCCTGTTCTAAACATATAAAATCTAAAAGAAACCTAAACTTTACAACTGAGTTACTTACAATAAAATAAATCTGGAAATTAACGCTTTTAAATTGTTATCTGCTTTACAGTTCCTCTTACGATAAAAAATATTCTCTCAGCTTGGATTTAAAGATTACAATTGATTCCAGGGAACGTATTTCTCATGGAAGTTCATTAAAACAGTACGGTCCTTGAAAGTAAAGGGATCTTTTCGCAGTTTCTGTTTTAACTAAGGGGCAGTCTTAGCAATGATTTATTGCTTCTCGTTTCGTGTTGATGGTCAATATTGTCTGCGTACTTTCTAAGGGATGGTATACAAGTTCCTTGACGACATTTGAACATCTGTATCGCAACTTTCATCTTTTTTTGTACCAATCATTATCATTGTTACTCTTTTTTGCCTTACGCAGATGATAGTCTCTAGTTTTAATCAGTTCACAGATTGCTGGAGTTCTCCACGGACATTGGATTCCTCGAACTTTCTTTTGATACGAGGGGCATGCTTGTCAACGATATCCTTTACAATCGATTCAAAGTTTTTATAAGACTCATTAACGCTATCTTCGGTATACACTTTTCCCCAAGGGGCATTTTTAAGATCACCGATGAACTTCTCTTTATCATAATGTTTGAAATTTCGACAAGTGATCAGACGAGGCTGAAACTTCAAACTGTTCAATTTGCGTACTGTTCCCACCATATGATGGTCACTCAGGCTGGATTCTATCACGATTGTTTCTGGAAGATTTTGGGGGCAGTTCGAGAGGATAACGTCGATCAGGGTCTTCGAGTCTTTTGTTACCCTCGTGGGGTTTTTTCACATTTTGAACAAAGCCTTGACTTGAAAGAACATGTTTCAGTAAATTATTTGACGCCTTCTTTAAAAAGTCGCAATTCATGTCTCCTGATAATAGCGATATTTGTTTATGAAATATCTTTGGTCGCTTTGGATGAATTTATTTTGATTAGTAAATTTACACACCTTAAGTGCCTGATAAATCCCGCCGGTAACCTAGGCCTACAAAAATAGAAGAAATCATGGACACACTGTACCTGGAGATGAGAATTAATGAGATCTAGGATACAATAATCGGGTTCAGGATATTCACGTCCTTTCATCTTCTTTCTGTTTATCATGTCCCCATCTCTAAAAGACAAAATCAAAGAGCTATCCAATATGACAAAACAACCAGCTAATCATAAGATATTTTACACTTATTAGTCTGTAGTTTCCACAGCAAATGCTCTAATACATTTGAAATGTAAAGATCATAGAGTGTTTTTCAGGTTTCTGTTGCTACTCTCTGGTGATATTCACCTTCACCCCGGGCCTACACACTCCCCATGCTCTCTATGCAATAGATCAGTTAGGAAAGGATTACCCTGCAACCAATGTGGCTTATGGGTTCACAAAAGATGTGATAAAATCTCAGATATAGACTATGATGCATATTGTAGGGTTCCAAAAAATCAAATGAGTTATGTTTGTTTATCTTGTAAAAGTAAAGCTAGCGAATTTCATTCGGACCAACTGCCCTTTGCTAACTCCTCATTTACAGAACCTTCCTCTGAAGAGTTAAACACATCAGATGTACATTTTGAGGAACATTTAACGGACACGGATATATGGGCAAATTTTAACAAGAGAGGCTTACATTTTCTCCATTTAAACGTAAATGGCCTTTTATCTAAAATTGAGGAACTTCGTTTGACAGCCCAAAAAACCAATGCTGCAGTCATTGGAATTTCAGAAACCAAGATTGATGAGAGTGTTCTGGATGGGGAAGTAAACATTGATGGATATGAGATAAAAAGGTGTGATAGAAATAGACATGGTGGAGGTGTAGCTTGCTACATAAGGAAAGACTTGGCATTCAATCCAAGAGAAGACTTTTCACCAGACATTGAGAATGTATTTCTAGATATCCTACTGCCAAAATCAAAACCGATTCTTGTTGGAATTCTATACAGGCCTCCAACAGCTTCTGGTTTCTTAGATAAACTGACACTGGCAATCTCCAGGGCTGTGGATTTTGATAGCCAAGAAGTTTACATCCTTGGAGATTTAAACATCAATCTGAACCACAAAAGTTCTGATACATCAAATGGAATCAGGAGATACAAAGAGTTCTGCTCCCACCATGGTCTAAAGCAAATAATTCAATCCCCAACCCGGGTCACAGATAAATCATCGTCCCTGCTTGATCACATACTTACAAATTCCTACCCAAGAATCTCTCAACATGGGGTTTTTGACCTGGGGTTATCCGATCATCAACTGATCTATTGCACTAGAAAAGCCACCCGCATCAAAATACATAAACACACCTTTATCAAGATCCGTACTTTCAAGAATTATACAAAGCAACTCTTTCTTGACAAATTAAGTAAAATCAAATTTCCCAACTACCTGGAATACGGGAATATCAACGCTGCATACTCCCATTTTGTAGAAATGATCACGGGCATTATTAATGAGTTAGCCCCTGCGAAGGAAATTCGGGTAAAAAAGGACTCGCAGGAATGGATGGACCAGGAAGTCCTTGAGGGAATTAGAACTCGTAATAAACTACTAACAAAATATAGAACATCCCAAATTTATTCTGATTACATAAACTTTAAGAAAGCTCGAAACCGTGTGCAGAGTTTAATCAAAAGAAAGAAAAAATCTTTTATCACTGACAAACTTAATGAGAATATAGGAAAACCCAAAGAACTATGGAAGTGTTTAAAATCCCTGGGACTATCGTCAGGAAAAGATTCATCTTCTAAAATTTGTCTGAACAACAAAGGTAGCCCATGTTTTGATGATAAAGCAAATGCTGAAACGTTTAAGGTTTTCTTTTCAAATTTAGCCTCCAACCTAGTTAAAAAACTCCAACGGACTCCTCACAAGCTAGACGAGGTCCGTAAGTACTACCAACACCTTAACCTTACCGAGCCATTCTCACTTGCCCCCACTTCTCTTGATAATGTTCTGAAGCTCTTAGAAGAAATAAACCCTTCAAAAGCGACAGGGTTGGATAATATTGCAGGGAAATTTCTCAAAGATGGTGCAACTGTTTTAGCAAGGCCAATAACCGAATTGTGCAATCTCTCAATCCTTCTATCTACTTTTCCCGATGGTTGCAACAAGCAAAACTGAAGCCACTTTTTAAAAAAGGATCAAAGGGCGATCCCAAAAACTATCGACCTATTTCTTTGCTTCCGCAACTCTCTAAAATTGTTGAAAAGATTATCCATGGACAAGTACAGAAGTACCTTGATGACAATAATATTCTATATAGATACCAATCTGGCTTTCGCGCACATCACTCAATTGAAACTTGCCTCTCCTACCTGAATAATAAGATTCTCCAAGGATTTGAAACTGGTATGTTCACAGGTATGATTTTGATTGACTTACAAAAAGCATTTGACACAATCGACCACGAAATTTTCTTGGATAAAATAGCATGTCTTGGTTTTAGTGACTCTGCCATTTTATGGTTTAAATCTTACCTTCAGGACCGATCATTCTCAGTCAACATTGGGAAGGATTACTCAGACCCTGGAAATTTGTCTTGTGGAGTCCCTCAGGGGTCAATTCTCGGTCCACTCATTTTCCTCCTTTACGTGAATGACATGGCGCGGGCTGTTGACTGCGACTTGCTTCTGTACGCGGATGATTCTTGCCTAATCTTTAGAGACACAGATGTCGAGCGTATTGAAAACAACTTGAATAGAAACTTTAACTCTCTCTGCAATTGGTTTGTTGAAAATAAGTTAAATATACACTTTGGTGAGGATAAAACCAAATCCATTCTTTTTGCACGGAAAAATACAAAAACCTAAAAAAGATTAAGATTAGGAGGGGTGATATAGAGATCAAACAACACTCAGTGGTCACATATCTCGGATCTGTTTTGGATGAGAATTTCTCTGGGGAGTCGATGGCGACCAAAATGCTTGGAAAAATAAATGGCAAGCTTAAATTCCTGTACAGAAAACGAAATTTTCTGGATTCCTCCCTTCGTAGGTTGCTCCTAAATGCTCTAATTCAACCTCATTTTGATTATGCTTGTAGCTCATGGTACCCAATGTTAAATAAGAGGCTGTCCAAAAAAATTTTCCAAGAGTTTGGTCACATGACTCGGGATGGGTGAAGCAAACCTTGGCCGATTAGGTCAATTAATTCCCCTCTTAGTTAGACGTTCTTTCTTTTTTGTAGTAGTTACGTGTAGTTTATGTGCTATCTTTGTCTTTCAATGTCGTCACGTCTAGTGCTATGTTCGTGTTTTTAGTTTTATGTTGCCATTTGGTAGACGTTAATTTTCGCTCCAAATGATATTGTTTTAGTAGTAGGGTAAAGCATTTTGTAGGTAGTGTTATTAGGTAATGTTTATTGTAAGTTTTTAGCTTGATATATAAAAAAACAACTACCTATGGCAACCATAGTTTATCTTTTCGTGGTAGCATATCATGGAATTCCCTACCTGATGAAAAGAAGACTGCCACCTCCGTCTGTGCCTTCAAATCATGCATAAAAAATGGAATGGAGAGAATTGTCGTTGTAAAATATGTTAATAGGGTATTTTAAGTATTACGTTGGCTGTCGATGAACTGTAATTTATTTTGTTTTTGTAAATAGTTGGTCGTTATTAGCTCTCATATTAGAGCTATTTTGTAAACCAACTTTGAAGGATTCTATAATAATTATAATAATAAATAATAATGATAATCATAAGAAACATTCTTTAAACGTTTCGGCGAAGGCCTTCATCAGTAATAACTGTTCTTGTAATCAGACAGAGCATAAATATCAATTCAGAAATCTACAAACAATACCAAAACAATAGCGTAAGCGGGATCCTACAAAATACAATATCAATTTTACTAATGTGTAAAATAGCGGACGTTGACAGAGGCGGTCGGAAGAAGATCAAAGAAAGCGCAGAATTAAGAACCGCTGAAGTCGGTGGCTATGTCTGTCTCACAGGAGCGGAGAAAAACATGTGCCAAAATGAAACAAACAATAGAGAGATCCAAGAGCGGACGGGCAGAAGAAGTTCCTAAAAAACAGCGTGTGTCCCTAACGAAAAGCTGAACGCATAAAGTCAAAACAACACAACAACCAAAATGTAAACAAAAATGAAATCTATGTATCTACCTGCCTAGTGTTTAAGCCCTTAGGGACAAAGCAATCTAGCCGATATTGCCAGAAGCTTTCCCTCATCCTATTACCCCCCGTTAGCCTATCAATTATCTTTACGCTAATATCCTTCAGAAACCCCCGGTGGCCTTCTTCAGTGAAATGTCTGAAGAATTCCGCCTGGGGTACTGAGGCGGCCGCATTAAACTTACGACTGCACGCCTTGTAATTATTAAACCTAAGCCTAAAAGGTGTGCAGGTGCTACCAACATATTGTACACCACAAACAGTACATTCCAACAAATACACAACATTTGACGAGTCACAATTAAACGAATAGTTTATCCTATATTCCCTGCTATCTATGTTTGAATGAAAATGTTCACTATTGCTCATAACGTTACACACTTGACAACGAGATTTACTACAACAAGAACACCCCTTCTTATCAGTCCCCCCAATTCCCTCATTACTCACCCTAGCCCTAACAAGTATATCCTTAAGGTTCTTACATCTCCTGAAAGCTATTAAAGGTGGCACCTTCCAATGCTCCTCCGAATTCGTGAGCACAGGATGGAGTCTCTTGGCAACCTTCCCCAAACTATTGAGAGCTGGATGATATGTCGCAACAAGTGGAACCCTTTCCCCCCTCCCTTGGTCATTGGTCCTATTTCCCGAATTTGCTAGAAGAGTTGCCCTATCCAACCTACGTACCCTATCTATTTGCTCGTTAACTAAAGATTCTTCGTAGCCCCTGTCCTTAAGCCATCCAGCTAACTCGCCTACCCTCTCCTGAAATTGGCGATCTTCCGAACATATCCTACGAAACCTAAGAGCCTGATCATAAGGGATCGCCTTCTTCGTATGCCAGGGGTGACAAGACTTCTTATGCAAGTACTGATGTGCATCAGTTGGCTTGCAGAACAAGTCTGTCGAAAGCACTCCCCCCTTAACTAACGTAACGTTTAAAATAACGTATTTGATATGTATTGTAATAGGTAATTGTTTTTGAATTTCTGAATCTATATGTATGCTCTGTTTAATTGGGCAAGGTCATTACTGATGAAGGCTTACGCCGAAACGTTTACAAGAATGTGTTTTTTCTGAGTTTATATATCTATTTCTATTACGCATTGAGATTGAGCTTATGAGGATATATCTATTAGTTTGCTTTGAGTAGGAAAGAAGGATAATTAGATGGAGGGCACATTATTGATTCTTAATTCATTTACTAATTTAACGAAATTGGAACATCACCGTAATTTCTTTGAGTTTTGCAAAGGTGTCAATGTCATCCCGACTGGACTTAGTTTGAAGAAAATACCGTCGTTATGTGGAAAAGCATCACCGAATTTTGACAACTGCCCAGGAACAGCTACTGACGCTACTCATCATACGGTATCGGGACAGTCTGGCAAAAACATGTGACAATACTTACGAAACGCTGATAAGAGAACGACGAAACCTTTTCCAAGAAGAACTAGACCACATCAAAGAGCAAGTCAAAAGTGTTAAAGAAGCCCTGGAGCACAAGAGAATGAAGAAAGCAACTAAGCTGTGCAATGAATCAGGAATAGCTCTGACCAACGAAAGGCTTGCGGAACTCCAAACCACAGATCACCACGACCACGAGCTGTTTGACAGTAGCGATCTTCGGCCGATGGAGAGAACACAAGATGAGACCCCTGGACATGCTGTTGAGCCAGTGAACGGCGATTTAGTGCATGAAACGGAAGTGACAGAAAATGGAAGGCTAACAGGACGATTTGTCAGTGGGAATGTGGTGACAATATGTTGTGGTGTACAATATGTTGGTAGCACCTGCACGCCTTTTAGGCTTAGGTTTAACAATTACAAGGCGTGCAGTCGTAAGTTTAATGCGGGGGCCTCAGTACCCCAGGTGGAATTCTTCAGACATTTTACTGAAGAAGGCCACCGGGGGTTTCTGAAGGATATTAGTGTTAAGATAATTGATAGGGTAACGGGGGAAATAGGATGCTGGAAAGCTTCTGGCAGTATCGGCTGGATTGCTTTGCCCCTAAGGGTTTGAACAGTAGGCAGGTTGATATATAGATTTCATTTTTATTACGTTTTGGTTGTTGTGTTGTTTTGATTTTAGCGCTGAGCTTTTCTTTAGGGACAAACGCTGTTTTATTAGGAATTTCTTTCTGCCCATCCGCTCTAGGATCTTTCCATCGGTTGTTTTGTTTTATAATACGTTATTTCTAGCTCCTGCGAGACAGACGAGGCCGCCGACTTCAGTGGCTCCTATTTCTGCGCTTCCTCTGATCTTTCCTCTGCCGATAAAAGGTTTACGCTTTTAATGCTGACCTTGAAGCCCTTCGAGGTTGGCTTGAGGGCAACAAGTTATCGCTTAATGTCGTAAAGACTCAGGGGATGATAATGGGTAGCAGGTGCAAGCTTCATAGTATAGACTTGCCTAGTTCTTCCAAACCTGACCTTAACATTGGTGGCGAGGAGATTACTATGGTTAACAACACCAAGTATCTAGGTCTGCAGGTTGACGATCAACTGAAATGGTCTACCCTTTTGTCCTCTACAATCAAGAAAGTCTCTAGAGGCATCGGTATGCTGAAGTATTCCAAACGATACCTACCTAAGGAAAGCCTCATTATGTTGTATTGAAGTCTCGTTGAGCCCTACTTTAGGTACTGCTGCCCTGCTTGGGGCTCTTGCGGTGCGGCAGCCCTCGATAAGTTGCAAAAACTTCAAAATCGAGCTGCCAGGATTGTCACAAACAGCCCCTGTGACGCCTCAGCTCTGCCTTTGATAGGGAGTCTTGGCTGGCTGACCATTAGAGAATTGATCGACTTTGAGACGAGCAAGATGGTCTATAAATCACTGAACGCCCTCGCCCCTGATTACTTGCGAAACATATTTCAAAAGGTATCTGAAGCTACAAACCGTCAGCTGAGGAACTCTAAAACTGACCTCAGATTGCCACTATTGAGAACATCAACTGGTCAGAAATCGTTTGCTTACAGAGGGGCTAGGGTCTGGAGTGATCTAGATAGCGTTGTCAAAGCGTCCGCATCATTCAGCTCCTTTCGAAGAAATTATAAAACCAAACAATGACTCATCTCGTTTTCCTTTCCTTTTTTTTTGACTGAGATTATTGAAAATAGGGTTGTATATTTTAGTTATTATTCGGTTTTGTTTTTGCATGGGTCCCTGTAAAACAGTGTGTTATCTGAGTGGATTACCATGGATAAAAAAGTTAAAATGAAAAATGAAATGAAAATGAAATGCTTCGTTTACACCTTGTACTAGGTAGGATTCGTCTGATGCTATTGTCTGATAAATCAATTGTATTTTTGTTTATATGTACGCTCATTTGGATTAGAACAGCATTACTGATGAAGACGCAAGTCGAAACGTTTAACAAGTTGTATTTTTTGAGTCTATATTAATTTTTTAATACAATTCAAAGATTGAGCTAATGAATACATATACTATAGTTTGCTAGGAATAGGAATTGAGGGGTAATTCAAATGGAGCGTATAATATTAATCATCAATACATTTACAAATTTAATTAAATTAGAACACCATCGCAGCTTTCTGGAATTTTGTCATGCCGCCAGTGTTGTTCCATTTGGCCTGCGAATCAAGAAAACACCTTCAATGATGGGAGCACCCTCAGCAGAGTTCAGCGAGTCATGGAATGGAATCCTACATCAAGCTCAAGCGTCACTCGTTGCATTGCTAGTAATCAACTACCGTGATAGCCTGGAAAAAGAACATGACCGAGCGTATGATTTGTTAACATCATCACGCAGTCAGTTGACACAACAGGAGATGGAGCACATCAAGGAGCAGTAAGCCAAACAACACAAGGTGTTGCAAGAAAAGAGGTGGAAGAAAGCGAGGAAACTCTGCGAATCTAATGGGATGTCATGGACGCTGGAACGGCTGGAGCAGTTACGCACGAGAAATCACATTGACAATGTTTTGTTTAATGTCGAAGATCTGATGTTGGGGGAAGTGTCAATAGAGGCAAGCAACATGGAAGAGGAAGTACAGGTGGCCGTACAAGCGGTTGAAGAGGATGATAATGGGAGACTGATTGGACGATTTGTCAGTGGGAGTGTGGTGAATCTGTCGCGGAGGGAACTTTCGGAAGAAGACGTAAGTCTTCTTTCGAAAGGCCTGAAGTTTTCACCCACTCCCACTGACATCGAAAAAGCTCAGTTGAAAGCCGAAATTGAGGACTTTAAGCGCCGAATGAGACTTAGATGGCATTTCAGAAATAACGAGGACGATAGTTTCACATATGATGATAATCACTTCAGAATTAAATCTACATGGCAGCCCCCTAAGGATGACCCAATTCTTGAAAACTACCTTTCGCTGCTGGAGAAGGTAATGTCTGTCTCGCCGGAGGGTATGAATTTTAGTAATCTTTCTTCTTCTGAACAACTTTCTTTACAGCAACTTAAATCCGATAGGAACATAGTTATCAAGGAAGCGGACAAGGGATCAGCGGTTGTGGTATGGGATAGGGGGGGTTACATAAGTGAGGCTAACCGACAATTAGATGATAGGCAGGTTTATGAAGAAATAGAGGTGGATCCCACGGTAGACTTGGGTAAGACCATTAATTCTAGGTTGAATGAGCTGAGGGAGGAGGACCCGGGATTAGAGGAAGTGACTGAGTATTTAGAGGTGAAAGATTCTAGGCTAGGTAGATTTTATCTGTTGCCTAAGATCCACAAAGGTCTTAGTAGTGTAAAGGGGCGGCCAGTCATTTCCAATAGCGGTACTATAACGGAGCATATTTCAGAATATTTAGACCACCACCTTAAGCCGTTGGTTAGCCAAAGTAGGTCGTATGTTAAGGACACTAACCACTTTTTATCGAAGCTAAGTAAGTTAGGAAAGATACCAGAGGAAGCTATGTTGTGTACTGTTGATGTTGTGGGACTCTATCCCAGCATTCCACACGGGGAGGGTTTAGAGGCCATCAGGGAGGCGCTGGATAGAAGGGAAACCCCGGGCGTGGCTACTGATACCCTAGTGGGGTTGGCGTCCTTGGTCTTGGAGAATAATTATTTTGAATTTAATGATAGGTTTTATAGGCAGAAAATGGGCACGGCTATAGGCACGAAGATCGCTCCGGCCTATGCCAATCTCTTCATGACCCGGTTGGAAGAGAGGTTGTTGGAAGCATCACCTGAGAAGCCCCTTGTCTGGAAGAGATTCATCGATGATGTTTTCTTTATCTGGATGTACGGGGAAGAAAAGCTGAAGTCTTTCATCAATCATCTCAACAGTAGTCACGAAACCATTAAGTTTACTAGCGAGCAATCACGGGATAGTATTAGTTTTTAGGATTTTCAGGTTAGCGTGGGGGAGGGGGGAGTCCTTTCGACAGACTTGTTCTGCAAGCCCACTGATACACATCAGTACTTGCATAAGAAGTCTTGTCACCCCTAGAACACGAAAAAGGCGATCCCTTATGGTCAGGCTCTTAGGTTTCGTAGGATATGTTCGGAAGATCGCCAATTTCAGGAGAGGGTAGGCGAGTTAGCTGGATGGCTTAAGGACAGGGGCTACGAAGAGTCTTTAGTTAATGAGCAAATAGATAGGGTACGTAGGTTGGATAGGGCAACTCTTCTAGCAAATTCGGGCAATAGGACCAATGACCAAGGGAGGGGGGAAAGGGTTCCACTTGCGACGACATATCATCCAGCCCTCAATAGTTTGGGGAAGGTTGCCAGGAGACTCCATCCTATGCTCACGAATTCGGAGGAGCATAGGAGGGTGTTTCCTGAGCCACCTTTAATAGCTTTTAGGAGATGTAAGAACCTTAAGGATATACTTGTTAGGGCTAGGCTCAGTGGTGAGGAAAATGGGGGGACTGATAAGAAGGGATGTTCTCGTTGTGGTAAATCTCGTTGTCAAGTGTGTCATGTAATGAGCAATAGTTAACATTTTCATTCTAATGTAGATAGCCGGGAATATAGGATAAACTATTCGTTTAATTGTGACTCGTCAAATGTCGTGTATTTGTTGGAATGTACTGTTTGTGGTGTACAATATGTTGGTAGCACCTGCACGCCTTTTAGGCTTAGGTTTAACAATTACAAGGAGTGCAGTCGTAAGTTTAATTCGGGGGCCTCAGTACCCCAGGCGGAATTTTTCAAACATTTCTCTGAAGAAGGCCACCGGGGGTTTCTGAAGGATATTAGCGTAAAGATAATTGAGAGGCTAACAGGGGGTAATAGGATGCGGGAAAGCTTCTGGCAATATCGGCTAGATTGCTTTGCCCGAGTTGTCAAGTGTGTAATGTCATGAGCAATAGTGAGCATTTTCATTCGAACATAGATAGCCGGGAATATAGGATAAACTATTCGTTTAACTATACGTAATATATATATATATTCTCATAAGCTCCTTAACAATGCGAATTAAAGTAGATATAAAAACTCATAAAAAACACATTCTCTAACGTTTCGGCGAAAGCCTTCATCAGTAATAACTGTTCTTTTAATCAGACAGAGCATACATATCAATCTCAAAATCCAGAAACAATACAAAAACAATAACCTAAGCGGGACCTACCAACATACAATGAGTACCAATAAGGTGTAAAAGTAGCGGCTGATGACAGAGGCGGTAGGAGAAAGATCAAAGAAAGCGCAGAATTACGAACTGCTGAAGTCGGGTGGCTATGTCTGTCTCGCCGGAGCTGAGAGAAGCCTGTGCTAAAATAAAACAAAAAATTTGAAGATCCAAGAGCGGATGGGCAGAAAGAGTTTACTAAAAAAACAGCGTGTGTCCCTAACGAAAAGCTGAGCGCAAAAATCAAAACAACACAACAACCAAAATGCAAACAAAAATGAAATCTATGTATCTACCTGCCTAGTGTTTAAACCCTTATGGGCAAAGCAATCTAGCCGATATTGCCAGAAGCTTTCCCGCATCCTATTCCCCCCGTTAGCCTATCAATTATCTTGACACTAATATCCTTCAGAAACCCGTGGTGGCCTTCTTCAGTAAAATGCCTGAAGAATTCCACCTTGGGTACTGAGGCCCCCGAATTAAACTTACGACTGCACGCCTTGTAATTGTTAAACCTAAGCCTAAAAGGCGTGCAGGTGCTACCAACATATTGTACACCACAAACAGTACATTCCAACAAATACACAACATTTGACGAGTCACAGTTAAACGAATAGTTTATCCTATATTTCCGGCTATCTATGTTCGAATGAAAATGCTCACAATTGTTCATGACATTACACACTTGACAACGAGATTTACCACAACGAGAACATCCCTTCTCATCAGTCCCCCCATTTCCCTCATTACTAAGCCTAGCCCTAACAAGCATGTCCTTAAGGTTCTTATATCTCCTAAATGCTATCAAAGGTGGCTCAGGAAACACCTCCCTATGTTCCTCCGAGTTCGTGAGCATAGGATGGAGTCTCCTGGCAACCTTCCCCAAACTATTGAGCGCTGGATGATATGTCGCAACAAGTGGAACCCTTTCCCCCCTCCCTTGGGCATTGGTCCTATTTCCCGAATTTGCTAGAAGAGTTGCCCTATCCAACCTACGTACCCTATCTATTTGCTCATTAACTAAAGACTCTTCGTAGCTCCTGTCCTTAAGCCATCCAGCTAACTCGACTACCCTCTCCTGAAATTGGAGATCTTCCGAACATATCCTACGAAACCTAAGAGCCTGACCATAGGGGATCGCCTTTTTCGTGTGCCAGGGGTGACAAGACTTCTTATGCAAGTACTGATGTGTATCAGTTGACTTGCAAAACAAGTCTGTCGAAAGGACTCCCCCCTCCCTTATGCTAACCTGAACATCCAAAAAACTAATACTATCCCGTGATTGCTCGCTAGCAAACTTAATGGTTTCGTGACTAGTGTTGAGATGATTGATGAAAGACTTCAACTTTTCTTCCCCATGCGTCCAGATAAAGAATACATCATCGATGAATCTCATCCAGACGAGGGGCTTCTCAGCTGAAGCATCCAACAACCTCTCTTCCAACCGGGTCATGAGGAGATTGGCACAGGCCGGAGCGAACTTCGTACCTATAGCCGTGCCCAATTTCTGCCTATATAACCTATCATTAAATTCAAAATAATTATTCTCCAAGACCAAGGACGCCAACCCCGCTAGGGTATCAGTGGCCACGCCCGGGTTTTCCCTTCTATCCAGCGCCTCCCTGATGGCCTCTAAACCCTCCCCGTGTGGAATGCTGGAATAGAGTCCCACAACATCAACTGTACACAGCAAAGCCCCCTCTGGTATCTTACCTAGCTTACTTAGCCTAGATAGAAAGTGGTTAGTGTCCTTAACATATGATCTACTTTGGCTAACCAAAGGGTTAAGGTGGTGGTCTAAATACCAAGAAATATGTTCTGTTATTGTACCACAGTTGGAAGGTGATATAAGAATTTAGGAGATTTAATCCACCCCTCCCTGGGTAACTGGATTCTTTCTTTGTGCCGCCTTATTTCCGTGTAGGGTTTGCAAGTTTGAAGCAAAGAGTGGGCAAAGATAGGCTCTTCCATGATACTATGATGCTAACAAAACAACCATAAGATAACTACTGATAAAAATTACATAGTAACATAAACTACCATATGTGGGGCTTGGAAGTGCATTGTGGCAAGAAGACCTGGTATGGTTGGGCAAGACCCGTCGAGGGATGCAATATCCCATAAGGGCAGGCAGTGCCAGACCATGCTTGCAGTTCATCTGTTTTGGGTGCTGGCGATACACAAGCGATACAGAGTGCCGGGGCTCTGTCGTCATGGCTGGCAACCAACAATCCGAAGGAGGTTGCGCGAGTGCCGAGAGGGAGCCGGGTTCCCAAGGCAACACTCACGTACCCCTCCGGTAAAAATATATCAGACACTGCTGGTAAAGTGAAGTAAGCTGCTTTGGTTTAGTGTTGAGAATAAAACCTGAAAATTATTCTCGTAAAATTAAGCCGCTAATTGATCTAGGTGTTGATGGCATACGTTTGGAGTCAGTTTTATGTAGGGTATATCTAAGTCTATTCTGGGGAAAGTACGGTTTTACAGTACTTCCTGCCACTAATTACACTTGTGTGATTGCCCCAGATAGACGGGAATGTTTGTATTGTATGTATAGGATTGGTATGTTGGTAATGGTATGTTGGAATTGGTAATGAGGCAAAGACTATTTTTGAGAAGTGCTAAGAAACTTTCGTAAGCCAAATACGATAGAATCGTGAGCAAGTTGTCGTATGAGCTTTTTATTTTCATTATTTCTTTTCGTGAGAAGTGCCCACGGTCATTTTCCGTTTTAAGTCCAGAAGAACTCTGTTTCTTTCTAAAATTTGTGCAGAGGAAAGAATTATGCGGCGGCCATAGAAACTGCGGACATCGAAAAATAGGATACCGCTTAGCAATCGTTGGTATCAAAGGCAGGAATGTTAATGTGAACGAAACGAAGAGAGTTGTCGTATCATCGCCTTCCTCAAGTTTCTTAAAGACAAAGGTGTAAACCATGTGTTTGTTTGCAGAACTGACAGACTCCCCTCCCCATCTTCCCTGAGACTGTTGGAGACAGGGCTCCTTTCCTTGAACTTTGAAACATCAGAGTCCAAAGTTTGATTCATCTTTGTTACCCCTGGTAAAGTCTGTGAGGCAAAGTCATTTTTTTTTTTGAGAGGTGCTCAATACCCCTGGTACAGACAACACGTTTGATTCTAATAATTTGCAGGGCTGATACAAGCCGTGATTGCTTAGGAGGGGCGAAAACCCAAATTTTCCGAAGATAAAAAGCATCATCGACAACAGCAACAACAACAGTTGAAGGCCATACGTTAACTTTATGCATTTTATGACCGATCTAACTCCTCAGTACCTAAGATTTGACCACATTTTCCAACCCAACCTTGAACTGAACACTATTAGTGAATGAAACTCCAAATAAATGCCATAAATTTGATAATTTCTGCTGGAATTTATGTTTTCACACTACGAAATTCATGCTCTTGTGCATTATTTTTCCTTCAAAATCCTCCAAAACTACCTATTTAAACCACAAACATCCCGACAAGAGAGCAAAACTTTCCTACAAATGGTCTTCTGGGGGCCCTCCAGCCCCCATTGGCATCGGCCCTGTCAACTTGGAAGGTTGTAGTGTGCTGAAATTGTTTTTTGTTTTCTTCGTTTTTCATCTACGTTATTAAATGCCATTTTATTTGTCCTCGCTCCTTTTTGTTTGTTTGTTTGTTTGCTTGTTTGTTTTTTTTTTTACATGCGAAGAACAAAATGCCCCTATGGAGGCTTTTTTACTGCTTACAGGACAGCCATTCCATTTTCCTTGAAATGGTAGGGAAAGGTCCTTCCTTCTCAACTGTCTCTAGTCTTAGGCCCTGCGTGTTCATTCGAACTGTACCTCATTTCTCCAAAAATTCATGGACGCACCCACTAGGTGCACCATTTTTTTTTTGCACCTCCTTGGGTCCTGATGCTTCTTTCGGCAGATGAGGTTCAGTACCATCATATTTAATGGATGTAGATAGACGGAAATTGTGTTATAGCAGAAACAGATTCATTATTGTTTTAAGAACGTATCGTTACCACGGAGCATGGGACCGAGTTAGTGGATGAGCTTCCCTGCAGCAGCAGCCAGTGTCCTTTATTTTATCTTATTTTTTCTTTTTATCTATTTATAATTTTTTTTTTTTAATACCGAGACATTTCCCATAACGATCAGAAGCCCAGCATCCCATAGCTTTCACCGACCGTGTGGGGGGGGGGGGGGAATGTGCTCTTTCGAGGAATTTCTCAAATTTGTATGAAAATAGAAAATTGCTTTTGGTCAGGTTGACCCGTAATTGAGCATAACCCTAACTAAGTGTACAAGCAGGTGGTTATTGGTCGCTTAATTGTTGACAAAACTCCTTTGCGGAAGGGGTCTGCTTTGATGACTTCAGGTGTACTTGAATACGCTCAGGTTGATGGAGCAAAGGTTGAAATGATGCGAGATTGTATTCCTTGTGAAGGCTGTGTCACAATTGAAATTTCTGATTTTCCTAGAGCGTTAGAAAAACGGCTGAAAAATTGCCGCCAACCTCGTTTGCTGCTCTGACTACTTTGGTGGTGCAGGAAATGCCTGTTGGAAAAACTTTTTATTTTATTCAATTTTTATTTTTTTTTTTTGGAATGAGCGATAGTGCATGTAATGGTATAATGGGTTTCAAAATGGTGCCCTGTATTCCCCCTTTTTGGTTATCATGGTTGTTAAATTAGTTATCATTTTCTAAAGTTTAGCTGAAAGCTGGTCCACCTTTTTTTTTTTTTTTTTTTAATTGAAACCCGAAGACAGCATTTTGAATTTTTTACAAAAGCTATTCCTCCTTTTCCGTTAAGTCTGAGGTAACAGACCATGAACCCTAGTCTTCTACCACTGCGGTTCTGCTTTTTTCCGGCAAGCGGTCAAGCGGTTTTTGGACACAAGCGTTTGATAAATCATGTAACAGTGAAATTTTACATCAAAGCAGCCAGATTTTGGACCCCAGTGGTCCTTAATTTTTTCGTGAACTACCAGTTTTCGGACAAGAATAGGAACCTCATGTTCATACCTCATACGTTTTGAGCCCTTTGACAATTAGGGGTACTTAGCGTTTAAGTAAAACAAAAACGATCTGTATACTGTATACGTTGCGTTAAGCGCACTACGGACAAGATAGACAGCCGGGATGGTGATAGACTGGTAGCCATCCACTCCACTCCATACCAGCACCATTGTCGTCGCCTTGTTGTCGTCCTGTGTCTCTTTTTCCGAGCTATTCCATCCTGATCAATCCTATGAGAGGTAGGGGTAATGCAAGTAGATGTTGTATACTCTTGAAGCTTTTGCTACAGACACCTAGGCCTAATACATAAATGGATCAATGTAGCGTCACCTGTTGCTATGTTATTGATGAATATTAGAGCTCTCAAATGGGGTAAAATATATATAGATATTTTTTTTTTAAGCCGGATCCAGAGAAGACACAGTTTGAAATCGAATTCCACCAGAAAGATTTGGCAGAATCTTGTTCCCCTTTTTTTTGGAAATGTGAAACACCAATGCATCTTTGTGCATCTAACTTTGAACATTAATTGAAAACGAATGAACTTATTGCATGACAGGTAGATTCAAGGGGCACTTTACTCACTCGGAGAAGCGCACGAGACCGTTCCGAACAGAGAATTTCTTCGTCGTTTTTTTTTTGCTACATTTTCCCAGAAAACAAGGGGGCCCGGCCAGAAGTGTACGCGGTTTTTCGAGAATTGAGCCGCTCCTAGCAAATTCTTTGCAAAGTATGATTCGGATGAGACAAGTTTCAATTCGAAGAATTCTATATTAACTGAACAGGATTGAAAGCCTTACATGAAGATTGGCATAAATAAACTTAGCTGGTTATAGAGAAGAATAAGAGATAAACCACTTAGCTCTGAGCGTGTCTTCTGTTCACTGCTTCATATCTTGCAAATTGCAGTGATAAGCAGTTCCAAATGTCTTTTGATAAGCCAACAAGCCACATGTTGATCAGTACTCATTTCGTTGTCCAGTACACGCATGGATCTGAGCCTCGGCTGGGCCAGGGTGATTCAGGGCCGCAGGGGGCCAGACTCTGGTACGATCTCCGTTTCTGTGAAAGCAATTGTGATCCCTTGTTCCATATTGAACCCAAATAAGCGTATTGCTCGACAATTAGAGTCAAGTCCTCGACAAATTCATCTGATGTGAAATGAAGCACTTAGCTGTATGTCTGACGTCTGTATGTTTTTGCATCACTTTACACTGGCAGTAAATGAGGGTGATCTGGTGCGATATCCCGGCTGTCGTTCCTAGTCTTTGAAGCTTTTTACTGATATCTTTTCTTAGATTCGTGTACGTATTAGATTTGCGTAGATTTGTGCACTCGAGATGATAACGCAGAGGGGTTTTTTGACCGTGTGCTGGATATTTATCGCCAGGGAAGCCTGGGCCTGTAGCGAAAACCTGATTGGTCACGCAGAATCACATGGCTTAGAGGGAAACTTGGATTGGTCACATCCAACTCACAAGTTAGGAATGTTAATGGTGCCTTTTGGTTTACAGCAAAGGGTGCTGTTATTCAAATCTCCAAGGTGTTAATCCTAGTTACAGCAATGCCATGGGCATTTTATGATGGCTTGGCAATATACGCGTAGGATACGATTCCTTTCCTCTGAGTTAATTCACAACGGTTTTTAGCTGGCTGGGAAACCGACACCGCCTGCTTGGGTGTTCTAAACTGAAATTGAAAGAGGTGACGTCATATCTCAAGTTCATTTATCTTGTAGCTCCTTCGCATGGGAGAGGGAGGATTAACCACAGTTCAGCAAGCCTGAACTTAAATATAATGTAGGAGATGTAGGAGATGTAGGAGATGTAACATCTCCTAAATGATGAATAGCATTTAGGAGATGTAAGAACCTTAAGGACATGCTTGTTAGGGCTAGGCTTAGTAATGAGGGAAATGGGGGGACTGATAAGAAGGGATGTTCTCGTTGTGGTAAATCTCGTTTTCAAGTGTGTAATGTCATGAGCAATAGTGAGCATTTTCATTCGAACATAGATAGCCGGGAATATAGGATAAACTATTCGTTTAATTGTGACTCGTCAAATGTTGTGTATTTGTTGGAATGTACTGTTTGTGGTGTACAATATGTTGGTAGCACCTGCACGCCTTTTATGCTTAGGTTTAACAATTACAAGGCGTGCAATCGTAAGTTTAATTCGGGGGCCTCAGTACCCCAAGTGGAATTCTTCAGGCATTTTACTGAAGGAGGCCACCGGGGGTTTCTGAAGGATATTAGTGTCAAGATAATTGATAGGCTAACGGGGGGAAATAGGATGCGGGAAAGCTTCTGGCAATATCGGCTAGATTGCTTTGCCCCTAAAGGTTTAAACACTAGGCAGGTAGATACATAGATTTCATTTTTGTTTGCATTTTGGTTGTTGTGTTGTTTTGATTTTTGCGCTCAGCTTTTCGTTAGGGACACACGCTTTTTTTTAGTAAACTCTTTCTGCCCATCCGCTCTTGGATCTTCATATTGTTTGTTTTATCTTAGCACAGGCTTCTCTCAGCTCCGGCGAGACAGACATAGCCACCGACTTCAGCAGTTCTTAATTCTGCGCTTTCTTTGATCTTTCTCCTACCGCCTCTGTCATCAGCCGCTACTTTTACACCTTATTAGTACTCATTGTATGTTGGTAGGTCCCGCTTAGGTTATTGTTTTTGTATTGTTTCTGGATTTTGAGATTGATATGTATGCTCTGTCTGATTAAAAGAACAGTTATTACTGATGAAGGCTTTCGCGGAAACGTTTAAAGAAGGTGTTTTTTATGAGTTGATATATATATATGTATACATGTATGTGTATTCATTAGCGCAATCTTTAAATTGTATTAAAAAATTAATATGGACTCAAAAAATACAACTTGGTAAACGTTTCGTCTTGCGTCTTCATCAGTAATGCTGTTCAAATCAAAATGAGCATACATATAAACAAAAATACAATTGATTTATCAAATAATAGCTACAGACGAGTCCTACCTAGTACAAGGTGTAAACGAAGCATGAAACTTTTATCGGCAGAGGAAAGGTCGAGGGAAGCGCAGAAATAGGAGCCACTGAAGTCGGCGGCCTTGTCTGTCTCGCAGGAGCTAGAAATAACGCGTGTTAAAACAAAACAACCGATAGAAAGATCCTAGAGCGGATAGGCAGAAAGAAATTCCTCATAAAACAGCGTGTGTCCCTAAAGAAATCTCAGCGCTAAAATCAAAACAACATAAAAACCAAAACGTAAAAAAAATGAAATCTATGTATCTACCTGCCTAGTGTTTAAACCCTTAGGGGCAAAGCAATCTAGCCGATATTGCCAGAAGCTTTCCCGCATCCTATTTCCCCCCGTTAGCCTATCAATTATCTTAACACTAATATCCTTCAGAAACTCGTGGTGGCCTTCTTCAGAAAATTATCTGAAGAATTCCACCTGGGGTACTGAGGCCCCCGCATTAAATTACGACTGCACGCCTTGTAATTGTTAAACCTAAGCCTAAAAGGCGTGCAGGTGCTACCAACATATTGTACACCACAAACAGTACATTCCAACAAATACACAACATTTGACGAGTCACAATTAAACGAATAGTTTATCCTATATTCCCTGCTATCTATGTTTGAATGAAAATGTTCACTATTACTCATTACATTACACACTTGACAACGAGATTTACCACAAGGAGAACATCCTTTCTTATCAGTCCCCCCATTTCCCTCACTACTGAGCCTAGCCCTAACAAGTATATCCTTAAGGTTCTTACATCTCCTAAAAGCTATGAAAGGTGCCTCAGGAAACACCCTCCTATGCTCCTCTGAATTCGTGAGCATAGGATGGAGTCTCCTGGCAACCTTCCCCAAACTATTGACCGATGGATGATATATCGCAACAAGTGGAACCCTTTCCCCCCTCCCTTGGTCATTGGTCCTATTTCCCGAATTTGCTAGAAGAGTTGTCCTATCCAACATACGTACCCTATCTATTTGCTCATTAACTAAAGACTCTTCGTAGCCCCTGTCCTTAAGCCATCCAGCTAACTCGCCTACCCTCTCCTGAAATTGGCGATCTTCCGAACATATCCATTTTTCATTTCATTTTCATTTTCATTTTTTAACCACGGTAGCCCCGTCAATCTGCATAGATTGCTTTGCAGGGGGCCGTGCAAAAATAGATATATTTTACAAATTTAAAACCTAATTTACAATCGTTGATTACGAAAAGAAGAAAGAAAATTTTCAAATGGAAATACATAAAAAAGACTATCAACCCTCTATGACTTCCTTTAGCCTCCTTTTGAAGGTAAAGAGGGAGGGTGCAAGTCCGACATCAGAGCTTAATTGGTTCCAAATCTTAGGCCCACGGAATGAAACTGACTTCTGCCCATTCGCCGTTTTAAAGAGAGGAACACGCAAGTCGGCTTCAGTATTTCTAAGTCTCATCGTGTTGAGGGCTGAGTTCTTTACAAATAGCTCGGAAAGATATTCAGGCACAAGACTATTTGTTGACTTAAACATTATGGTCGCTGTTTCACCTAGAATGATGTCCGAGATTGTTGGCCATCCTAGCCTTTTAATCAGACCAGCTGCAGAAGCATGATAGCTGCTATTCATAACAATTCTGGCAGCACGATTTTGCAGTCTTTGGAGGATATCAATTTGAGTTTTGCCGCAACATCGCCATACTGAGCAACAATAACGAAAGTGGGGTTCAACAATTCCTCTGTACATTTTACTGAGCGTGTCCTGTGGGAGAAATTTCCTTGCATATTTCAGGAAGCCTAAGGCTCGTGAGACTTTGGTTCTCACACACTTTATATGCTCATCCCAGACAAGATGACAGTCCAACTGGACACCGAGGTATTTAGTCCTTACAACAGTTTCTATCTGTGTGCCATTTATGAAAAAGGAAGGCTGCTCACTGACTTCATCGGAAATCCTCTTGAGCTTTGGACGGGAACCAACTACCATCGCGTGAGTCTTAAGGACGTTTAAGGACAGTTTGTTTCCCAGAAGCCAATCTTTTAAACAATTAAGATTTTCGTTCATAAATTTGTTTAGATCATCGATATTTTTAGATGCAAATGAAAGACTAGTGTCATCTGCATACATGGTCACTTTAGAATTACGTAGAGCACGCGCGAGGTCATTAATATAGATTAAAAATAACAGGGGACCAAGGCATGAGCCCTGTGGAACACCGCAAGTGACATCCTTTATCTGCGAGAATGCACCATTAACTTTGCAAAACTGCCGTCTGTTTTTGAGATATGAAACAAACCAAGAATGTTCCAGATCTTTGTTACCATATCTAAGTAGCTTGTTAAGGAGAATGTCATGATCTACAGTATCAAATGCTTCCTTTAGATCGATGAAAACATTTGCTGTGTACTTTCCGTTATCCATATCGACGTACCAGTCATTAGTACTTGCAAGCAGACTGGTTACAACAGAATGTAGCAATCGGAAAGCTGATTGATTTGAGAACAGTAGATCGTTTTTGATCAGGAAATCATAGATTTGATTATAGACCAACATTTCCTACGAAACCTAAGAGCCTGACCATAAGGGATCGCTTTTTTCGTGTGCAAGGGGTGACAAGACTTCTTATGCAAGTACTGATGTGTATCAGTTGGCTTGCAGAACAAGTCTGTCGAAAGGACTCCCCCCTCCCCCACGCTAACCTGATCATCTAAGAAACTAATACTATCCCATGATTGCTCGCTAGTAAAGCAGTATTAGTTTCTTAGATGTTCAGGTTAGCGTGGGGGAGGCGGGAGTCCTTTCGACAGACTTGTTCTGCAAGCCAACTGATACACATCAGTACTTGCATAAGAAGTCTTGTCACCCCTGGCACACGAAAAAGGCGATCCCTTATGGTCGGGCTCTTAGGTTTCGTAGGATATGTTCGGAAGATCGCCAATTTCAGGAGAGGGTAGGCGAGTTAGCTGGATGGCTTAAGGACAGGGGCTACGAAGAGTCTTTAGTTAATGAGCAAATAGATAGGGTACGTAGGTTGGATAGCACAACTCTTCTAGCAAATTCGGGAAATAGGACCAATGACCAAGGGAGGGGGGAAAGGGTTCCACTTGTTGCGACATATCATCTAGCGCTCAATATTTGGGGAAGGTTGCCAGGAGACTCCATCCTATGCTCACGAATTCGGAGGAGCATAGGAGGGTGTTTCCTGAGCCACCTTTAAGGTTACGGTAAACGTTTTCAGGGTGAAAATATCCATTTTTCGATTTTTTCATATTCTGTTAGCCGTACTTTCAAGGCACACAATGATACCTTGCTTGAAGCCAACAGAAGTTTTGAAAATGGAAGAAATGTCATGTAAACGAAGGCTTCCACAATTTCGTAATCAAAGTTTTTTGTTTGTGGTCTTCAAAATCCATACCTAAATGCTTGACCTGTTAAGCCGATAATCCCTAAGTCCTTGTGGTTTGTATCAAATAGCATTGCGCGTTCTTGTATGCTTGTGTTTATCGGGTAATTATTTGTGGACTCTAATCGATTTTTAAGCCTAAATGGCTTGATCCGGATTAGTGTGGTTTATATGGTCCCGTTGTGTACTTTACCAGTACCTTTACGGAAAAACCATTTTTCTCAGGACTCACAAATCCATGAGGTACAGAAAAAGCTATTTTGTACCCTTTGAGCCAATCGAATGGCTCGAAAATTTGCGCATGGCCAGGACAGACTTGGAGCTTGGAAAGTGTATCCCAAATTTTTTGTATGTGTCCTGGTCCGTCTTTTATAGCCAAATGCAACTGTGGGAGGGCAGGAAAATCATTTGGTAATTTTTGACAGCGTGTAGTTTCAAAGGAAGAAGGAATTTGAAAAATCCCTGACATATTTTGAAAGCTTCGGATCTGCACTTCCTGCTGATGTAAGTCAGATTCTGTTACCTCAAACGCAAGGGTACAAAATAGCTTTTGAAGGTCGTACACTCTTTTAAGCAATAAATTTGCCTGGAAAATATCATTTTACAGTATTTGCCAATGATTTTGATATGGTTAAAATTCCCCCATTCTTGTGCATCGAATGATGTATAGTTTACCAAGATTCCATCAATAGTTCGGCTTTTAGAAAGCGAAAACCAAATTTCATGTCACAAACGTTTACCGTAACCTTAATAGCTTTTTAGGAGATGTAAGAACCTTAAGGATATACTTGTTAGGACTAAGCTCTATAGTGAGGGAAATTGGGGGATTGATAAGAAGGGATGTTCTCGTTGTGGTAAATCTCGTTGTCAAGTGTGTCATGTAATGAGCAATAGTGAACATTTTCATTCTAATGTAGATAGCCGGGAATATAGGATAAACTATTCTCTTAATTGTGACTCGTCAAATGTCGTGTATTCGTTGGAATGTACTGTTTGTGGAGTACAATATGTTGGTAGCACCTGCACGCCTTTTAGGCTTAGGTTTAATAATTACAAGGCGTGCAGTCGTAAGTTTAATGCGGGGGCCTCAGTACCCTAGGCGGAATTCCTCAGACATTTCACTGAAGAAGGCCACCGGGGGTTTCTGAAGGATATTAGCGTAAAGATAATTGATAGGCTAACGGGGGGTAATAGGATGTGGGTGTATGACGTGTGACTTACTGCACACACAATGGTTGGTTTTCAGGGTAATTCTGCTTAGTGGTGACGTAGAAATGAATCCTGGCCCTGAAACACTTAATTTTTGTACCTGGAATTTGAATAGTATTACTGCGCATGATTTTTTACGAGTCTCGTTGATAGAGGCCTATAACTCGGTTTACAATTATGACCTTATTGGTATTGTTGAAACTCACCTTGACAATACCGTTGATAAAGACAGACTGGCACTAGATGGATACACGTTTATTCAAGATAACCATCCTCGTAATGTGAAGAGGGGTGGTGTTGGGCTATACATCAAAGATACTCTTCCTTCAAAAAACCGTTCTGACCTTGTGACTCTTCCTGAATGTATTGTGTACGAAATTCAATTAAATAGGAAAAAGTACTTTTTCGCAGTTGTTTACAGAAGCCCAAGCCAGGACCAGTCTCAATTGATAACTTTACTATAAGTTTTGAATTGATGCTGTCCAAAATGCATGCTGAAAATCCTGCAGATCAACTCAGTGGTGGGACAATGATATAGAGAACAATGAGGGAAAGCTGTTTGAGCCATTATCGTCGGACCTAGGCCTACACCAGTTGATTTCAGAGGCAACACATTTAATGGGTGATTCAAAATCGTGTATTGATTTGATTTTCACTGATCAACCTAACCTCGTTATCGAGTCTGGTGTCCATCCTTCACTTCATGAGCAGTGCCATCACCAAATAGTTTATGGAAAATTATCTGTGTCACACGTAAAACTCCCTCCGTACAAACGCAGGATCTGGTATTACGACAAGGCAGATTTTGTTGCCATTAAAAAATGCATTGAAATGTTCCGCTGGCATGAACACCTTAACAATGTGACATGCCCCGATGATCAGGCTGAATTACTTAACGAAGTTCTGTTAAATATTTACTCCAATTTCATACCGAATAATGTTAAAACGATTAGACCTCATCAAGCACCCTGGATAACGGACAATGTTAAAAACTTTCTGAGGAAAAAGAATAGTGCTTACAGAAATTTCGTGAGGAGTGGCCAGCCAAATGACAAGCAGGAGGGAATACAGAAGATGATATCCGAAGGTTCGAAACTGATTGAGGACGCAAAACGAAATTACTTCCTTAAGGCTGGTAATACTTTAGCAAGCATCGGGACTTCTAGAAAAAGATATTGGTCTTTAATTAACACAGTCCTAAATAAGGCTAAAATTCCAATTATACCACCCCTCTTAGAAAATGGGTTGTTTGTAACTGACTTCACTGAAAAGGCACAGCTGTTCAATGACTACTTCATACTCCAGTGTACAACGATTGATACAGAAAGCGAAATTCCAACTAATTTTCCAGCACCTTCCTCCCTGAAAAATGACTTTCCTATCACTGACGAAAAGATACTGAACATTATAAGGTCATTAAATCCTAATAAAGCACATGGTTGGGACGGAATATCTGTTAGAATGGTAAAATTAAGTGATGCTGCACTAGTTACTCCTCTAAAAATAATATTCGAAAATTGCTTGAGACGTGGTCTATTTCCCAAAATGTGGAAAAATGCGAATGCAATATCAGTCCATAAGAAGAACGAGAAAAATTTAACGAAGAACTATCGACCAATTTCTCTCTTACCAATTTTTGGGAAAATACTGGAGAAACTCATGTACGATTCTTTATACTCGCATCTCGTTTCATGCAATTTGCTCAATCCGAACCAATCAGGTTTTCGTCCAAGTGATTCAACGATTAATCAGTTAATTTCCATAACCCACACGATCTTTAAAGCCTTTGACTGTAATCCTCCCCTGGATGTACGTTCTGTTTATCTCGATATTTCTAAAGCATTCGACAGGGTATGGCATGACGGTCTGATCTATAAACTAAAACGTTGCGGCGTCTCAGGAGACTTTCTTTCACTTATCCAAAGTTTTCTCAAGGATCGAAAGCAGCGAACAGTTCTAAATGGACAGAATTCTAACTGGGGAGATATTTCGGCAGGAGTACCCCAGGGTTCTATTCTAGGACTCTTATTTTTCCTTGTATATATCAATGACCTAGCTGCTGAGGTTAAGTGTAACGTTAAACTCTTTGCATCGTTGTTCACCGTAGTAGAAGACTTAGACTCTGCTGCCAGTGATATGAACCACGACCTAGAGTTGATAAGGCAGTTGGCTCATGATTGGAAAATGTCATTTAATCCAGATCCGCAAAGCAAGATGATGATGAATTGATATTTTCCACGAAAAGGATAGAAATGAATCATCCAGAAATTCGTTTTAATAACATACCAGTGATGAAGGTAGATGAACATAAACATTTAGGGATTATTCTGGATTCAAAACTATCATTTTCGGCTCACATTAAGGCAGCTATCTCTAAGACAAGAAAGGGAGTTGGTTTGCTGAAATATCTCTCCAAGTACCTACCCAGGCACACCCTAAACGAATTATTTAAGCTTTATGTACGACCCCACCTGGAATACGGAGACGTCATCTATCACATTCCGGCTAAAGTGTGTGACTTCAGCGGTAATACCATATTGTCAAACTTGATGGAAAAGTTGGAGTCCGTTCAATATTCTGCTGCCCTTGCCGTGACGGGAACATGGAGGGGAACATCACGAGAGAAGCTGTACGCTGAGCTTGGTTGGGAGTCACTGAGCTCCCGAAGATGGAGTGGACGCCTTACGCTGTATTACAAATTGATGAATAACCTGATGCCTAAAGATACAATGGATCCGATCCCACAACTTCAGCAATCACAGTACTCACTTCGCAATCAGGATGTCATTGGGCGAATAAGGGCAAGGACAGAAAAATTCAAATCTAGCTTTTATCCAAATTGCCTGTCTGAATGGAATGAATTATGTCCGGAAATTAGAACTGCACCATCAGTTGCTATCTTCAAGAAAAAGTTGCTCTCGAAAATTCGCCCCCCCCCCTCCTGCTAAGTCTGTCTTTGGAATTCATGACCCAATAGGCTTATCCTATCTCACTCAACTTAGAGTGGGCCTTAGCAAATTAAACCTTCACAAATTTAAGCACAATTTTCGGGATACCATAAATCCAATGTGCCCTTCTAATGATGGTATTGAGAGTACGGAGCACTTTTTGTTGCTTTGCCCTTCGTTTGAGGTTCAACGTCGAAACCTTCTCGCTGGAGTTTTTGCATTACTTCGACCATTTGGATATATTGATCTTTCAAATGAAGTTTTGACGCAACTTTTATCATTTGGTGATAAAGGCCTCCCAAACGACGTCAACAGAAATATACTCAAGTTGACTCTACTATACATTCACACAACCGGTCGACTAAATTAAGCCAAATGTAACTAAGCCACCACACCATGCTCATTTTTGTAACGTTCCCCTATCATAGAGTCTCGTTTCTCTGTTCCATTGTTCGTAATAGTTTCTCGTAATTGTATATTTAGTTGTAGTTTTAGATTAATATTCTTCATGTGGATGGCACTGGGGTAGTCATGATCTTTTGCTCCCCTTGGTATCGTTTTGTGGTATTGTATGGTAGATCGCTCGTAGTCGTATGTAATTCGTAAATTGTAAATTTTTATATTGAATTTATAAAAAAAAAATAGGATGCGGGAAAGCTTCTGGCAATATCGGCTAGATTGCTTTGCCCCTAAGGGTTTAAACACTAGGCAGGTAGATACATAGAGTTCATTTTTGTTTACTTTTTGGTTGTTGTGTTGTTTTAATTTTTTGCGCTCAGCTTTTCGTTAGGGACACACGCTGTTTTATAAGGGATTTCTTTCTGCCCATCCGCTCTGGGATCTTTCTATCGTTTTTTTTGTTTTAATGGACATTTTTTCCAGCTCCTGCGAGACAGACACAGACACAGACTTCGGCAGCTCTTAACTCTGCGCTTTCCTGTGATCGTTCTCCTGCCACCTTTGTCATTACCGCTACTTTAACACTTTTTCAATACAAATTGTAATAGGTAAGATCCCGCTTAGGCTATTGTTTTTAAATTTCGTAATCTATATGTATACTCTGTTGAATTTGGAAAAGTTATTACTGATAAAGGCTTACGCCGAAACGTTTACCAGAAGTGTTTTTCTTTGAGTATCTATATATATTTATATCTAAATATAGAAACTCAGAAAAAACACATTCGTTTAAACGTTTCGGCCAAAGCCTTCATCAGTATGACTTTCCAAAATCCGACGGAGCATACATATAGATTTCGAATTTCAAAAACGATACACAACAATAGCCTAAGCGGGTCCTACCTATTACAATGCGTAATATAAATGTGTTAAAGCAGCCGGTAATACAAAGGTGGCGGGAGAAAGATAAAAGAAAGCGCAGAGTTAAGAACTGCTGCAGTCGGTGGCTGTGTCTGTCTCGCCGAAGCTGAAAAAGATAGCTGTTTCAAACAAAGTTGTTCACAAGAAGAAAGGTTGCTAAAATTCTTACCATCCGGCGAGACAGACAGTACCTCCTTCTCCAGCAGCGAAAGATAGTTTTCCAGAACTGGGTCGTCCTTAGGGGGCTGCCACGTAGATTTGATCCTAAATGTATTACTATTATTATCAGAAGCGTCCTGCGAATCACTGTCCGTATTATTCCTGAAATGCCACCTTAGCCTCATCCTCCTCTTGTATGCCTCTAGATCTTCTTTTAGTTTTGCTTTGTCGATGTCAGTAGGAGTGGGTGAAAACTTCAGGCCTTTCGAAAGAAGACTCACGTCTTCCTCCGAAAGTCCCCTCCGTGATAAGTTCACCACACTCCCACTGACAAATCTATGGTAAGAAACCAGAGGGGGCTTTGTTATGCACTGTTGATGTTGTGGGGCTCTATCCCAGCATTCCACACGGGGAGGGTTTAGAGGCCATCAGGGAGGCGCTGGATAGAAGGGAAAACCCGGGCGTGGCCACTGATACCCTAGCGGGGTTGGCGTCCTTGGTCTTGGAGAATAATTATTTTTAATTTAATGATAGGTTATATAGGCAGAAATTGGGCACGGCTATAGGTACGAAGTTCGCTCCGGCCTGTGCCAATCTCCTCATGACCCGGTTGGAAGAGAGGTTGTTGGATGCTTCAGCTGAGAAGCCCCTCGTCTGGATGAGATTCATCGATGATGTATTCTTTATCTGGACGCATGGGGAAGAAAAGTTGAAGTCTTTCATCAATCATCTCAACAGTAGTCACGAAACCAATAAGTTTACTAGCGAGCAGTCACGGGGTAGTATAAGTTTCTTAGATGTTCAGGTTAGCGTGGGGGAGGGGGGAGTCCTTTCGACAGACTTGTTTTGCAAGCCTACTGATACACATCAGTACTTGCATAAGAAGTCTTGTCACCCCTGGCACACCAAGAAGGCGATCCCCTATGGTCAGGCTCTTAGGTTTCGTAGGATATGTTCGGAGGATCGCCAATTTCAGGAGAGAGTAGGTGAGTTAGCTGGATGGCTTAAGGACAGGGGCTACGAAGAGTCTTTAGTTAACGAGCAAATCGATAGGGTACGTAGGTTGGATAGGGCAACTCTTCTAGCAAATTCGGGCAATAGGACCAATGACCAAGGGAGGGGGGAAAGGGTTCCACTTGTTGAAACATATCATCCAGCGCTCAATAGTTTGGGGAAGGTTGCCAGGAAACTCCATCCTATGCTCACGAATTCGGAAGAGCATAGGAAGGTGTTTCCTGAGCCACCTTTAATAGCATTTAGGAGATGTAAGAACCTTAAGGATATACTTGTTAGGGCTAGGCTGAGTAATGAGGGAAATGGGGGGATTGATAAGAAGGGGTGTTCTCGTTGTGGTAAATCTCGTTGTCAAGGCTGTAATGTCATGAGCAATAGTGAGCATTTTCATTCTAATGTAGATAGCCGGGAATATAGGATAAATTATTCGTTTAATTGTGACTCGTCAAATGTTGCGTATTTGTTGGAATGTACTGTTTGTGGTGTACAATATGTTGGCAGCACCTGCACGCCTTTTAGGCTTAGGTTTAATAATTACAAGGCGTGCAGTCGTAAGTTTAATTCGGGGGCCTCAGTACCCCAGGCGGAATTCTTCAGAAATTTCACTGAAGAAGGCCACCGGGGGTTTCTGAAGGATATTAGCGTAAAGATAATTGATAGGCTAACGGGGGGTAAAGGATGCGGGAAAGCTTCTGGCAATATCGGCTAGATTGCTTTGCCCCTAAGGGTTTAAACACTAGGCAGGTTGATACATAGATTTCATTTTTGTTATAATTTTGGTTGTTGTGTTGTTTTGACTTTAGCACTGAGCTTTTCGTTAGGGACACACGCTGTTTTTTAGGGTTTTCTGTTCTGCCAATCCGCTCTCGGATCTTTCTATTGTTTGTTTTGTTGTAACGTGCTATCTTTTTCAGCTTCGGCGAGACAGACACAGCCACCGACTGCAGCAGTTCTTAACTCTGCGCTTTCTTTTATCTTTCTCCCGCCACCTTTGTTTTACCGGCTGCTTTAACACATTTATATTACGCATTGTAATAGGTAGGACCCGCTTAGGCTATTGTTGTGTATCGTTTTTGAAATTCGAAATCTATATGTATGCTCCGTCGGATTTTGGAAAGTCATACTGATGAAGGCTTTGGCCGAAACGTTTAAACGAATGTGTTTTTTATGAGTTTCTATATCTATTTTTATTACATATTGAGATTGAGCTAATGAGCACATATATATATATATAAACGGAAAAACATTCGAGGTAGAAAGACAAAAAGAAGGCGTTATAAGTACGGAACGCGTTTCATCCTTTCAGTGAGGAATCTTCAGCCCAAAGATAATTACAACAAGTTACGATCTTATATACAACAAATTTACTTTTGACGTCAAATCAGTCAGCAAATACACAAGTTACGTCTGTACAGCCTCGCTTTTACTTCATCGATCTCGATTTAGTTCTGGGCGAAACTTTCTTATGAAATGTTGCTCAATTTCTTCGCGATATGTTTTGTCGCCACGGATATATATATATATATATCGCTCGTAGTCGTAGGTAATTTGTAAATTGTAAATTTCTATATTGAATTTATAAAAAAAAAAAATAGAATGCGGGAAAGCTTCTGGCAATATCGGCTAGATTGCTTTGCCCCTAAGGGTTTAAACACTAGGCAGGTAGATAAATAGAGTTCATTTTTGTTTACTTTTTGGTTGTTGTGTTGTTTTAATTTTTTGCGCTCAGCTTTTCGTTAGGGACACACGCTGTTTTATAAGGGATTTCTTTCTGCCCATCAGCTCTGGGATCTTTCTATCGTTTGTTTTGTTTTAATGGACATTCCTTCCAGCTCCTGCGAGACAGACACAGACACCGACCTCGGCCTATATATATAAATATATATATAATGATAAGAAGACTGATAAGAAGGGACGTCCTCGTTGTGGTAAATCTCGTTGTCAAGTCTGTAATGTCATGAGCAATAGTGAGCATTTTCATTCGAACATAGATAGCCGGGAATATAGGATAAATTATTCGTTTAATTGTGACTCGTCAAATGTTGTGTATTTGTTGGAATGTACTGTTTGTGGTGTACAATATGTTGGTAGCACCTGCACGCCTTTCAGGCTTAGGTTTAATAATTATAAGGTGTGCAGTCGTAAGTTTAATTTGGGGGCCTCAGTTCCCCAGGTGGAATTCTTCAGGCATTTTACTGAAGAAGGCTACCATGGGTTTCTGAAGGATATCAGTGTTAAGATTATCGATAGGCTAACGGGGGGAAATAGGATGCGGGAAAGCTTCTGGCAATATCGGCTGGATTGCTTTACCCCTAAGGGTTTGAACTAGGCAGGTTGATAAATAGATTTCATTTTATTCAAATTTTGGTTGTTGTGTTGTTTTGAATTTTGCGCTCAGCTCTTCGTTAGGGACACACGCTGTTTTTTAGGGATCTCTTTCTGCCCATCCGCTCTTGGATCTTTATTTTGTTGGTTTTGTTCTAACAGATATTTCTTCTGGCTCCTGCGAGACATGCACAGCCACCGACTCTAGCGGTTCTTAACTCTGCGCTTTCTCTGATCTTTCTTAAGGTGTTCTCCTGCCGCTTTTGTCATTACCCGCTACTTAACACATTTTAAATACGCATTGTAATTAATAGGATCCCGCTTAAGCCTGCCTTGTATTGTTTTTTTATTTCTGAATCTATATGTACGCTCCGTCTAATTTTGAAAAGTCATACTGATGAAGGCTTCGGCCGAAACGTTTAATGAATGTGTTTTTCTTGAGAATCTATATTTACTTTATTACATATTGCGCATGAGCTTATGAGAATATATAAATATAGCTGTTGAATATTTATAAAATACGCTGCTTGAAAAAGCCGAAAGCAACCCATAAGGTGCTAAAATCGAGAGAATTAAGACGTGCCACGGTAGCCTAAAGGTTAAGGCGCTTGCCCGGAAAGCAGGAGATCCGTGGTTCGATTCCCGGCTGTGGCGCGTTTTAATTTTCTCCATTTTCCTGAGAATTTTAAAATAATGTTTCCGTTTGCACCGAAAAAGGAGAAATCCTGGTTGCTCGCTAGCTGTTGAATATTTATATATATATATATATATATATATATATATATATATATATATATATATATATATATATATATATATATATATATATATATATATATATATATATATATATATATATATATATATATATATATATATATATATATATATATATTTCTTTGAGTATCTACAAATTCGGGCAATAGGACCAATGACCAAGGGAGGGGGGAAAGGGTTCCACTTGTTGCGACAGCACTCAATAGTTTGGGGAAGGTTGCCAGGAGACTCCATCCTATGCTCACGAATTCGGAGGAGCATAGGGAGGTGTTTCATGAGCCACAGCTTATAACATTTACGAGATGTAAGAACCTTAAGGATATACTTGTTAGGGCTAGGCTCCATAGTGAAGGAAATGGGGGGACTGATAAGAAAGGATGTTCTCCTTGTGGTAAATCTCGTTGTCAAGTGTGTAATGTCATGAGCAATAGTGAGCATCTTCATTCTAATATAGATAGCCGGGAATATAGGATAAGCAATTCGTTTAATTGTGACTCGTCAAACGTTGTGTATTTGTTGGAATGTACTGTTTGTGGTGTACAATATGTTGGTAGCACCTGCACGCCTTTTAGGCTTGGGTTTAATAATTACAAGGCGTGCAGTCGTAAGTTTAATTCGGGGGCCTCAGTACTCCAGGCGGAATTCTTCAGACATTTTACTGAAGAAGACCACAACGGGTTTCTGAAGGATATTGGCGTTAAGATAATCGATAGGCTAACGGGGGGAAATAGGATGCGGGAAAGCTTCTGGCAATATCGGCTGGATTGCCTTGCCCCTAGGGGTTTAAACACTAGGCAGGTTGATACATAGATTTCATTTTTGTTATAATTTTCGTTGTTGCGTTGTTTTGTTTTTAGCACTATATATATATAATTTCATTTAAACAACGATATCTCTTCAGTAAAATACAACTTACAAAATCTAAAACTAAGAATATAAAATAGTTAATTGATTAACATGATCTTCCAGGGAGTCGTTCTTGAGGGGGCTTGAGTTAATTATCAAGGCTCATCAAATGCCTTTTTAAATGCGTTTTAAACAGGCGCAGTGATGGCAGTTCTCTGATGTTAACTGGAATATCATTCCAAGCCTTAATGCCCGATTAATGAAATCCTTTTTTGGTTAATTCAAGGTTTAACTTGGGAATATCGAGATCTCTATAATTCCTCGTAATATGATGTGATATAGAGCATCTCTGTTGGAACATATTCCACAGGCTTTCAGGGCATTGTTTGGTTACAATCTTATATACCATAACACACAGCGATCAAAGCGAATGAGATTCACAACGCTTAGCCATTTTTTAGGCCACGGGTCCTTCAATCTTGCGCGCTCTATAATTGATAGGGCTATGTTTTGGAGACGTTGTAGTGTTTGTAGTTCAGATGAAGAGATGCTACCCCATACAACGTTTCCGTAGCGTATATGACTCTCAAAGAGAGCGTGATACACATCACATAACTTTGATTGGGGAAGAACGTCTTTAAGTTTTTTTAAAGATGATAAACCACCTGCTAACTTTCCTGTCAGTGATTTATATTGATCCTTCCATTTCAGCCCTTCATCCATAATGACACCTAAAGACTTGGTTTTCTCTACACGTTTAATTTCGGAATCGTTGAGTTCGAGTGGAGTGAGGTCATCAATTTCATTTATTCTTCGTTGATGACCAATAACCATAAATTCAGTTTTTTTCGGGTTTGCACATTTCATTTTTTTTTTCATTTATTTTTCATTTAATCATATTTATCCACAAATCCCTATCAGCTTATACAACAACAAGATAATAGTTTGAAAAATAACAATAGTAAAAAGAAAAATAAAGAAAGAACAACGTACTATATCATATCTACAAAGAATAATATGGAATGTAACCGTGGTAAATGCTGCTCTTCCTAGGTATCGTGCTTTGGGTTAAATGCTAGTGTAGCAAGTAGTCCTTCAGTTTCTTTTTAAATGTGAGAACTGTGGGGCTATTCCTTATATCAAGAGGTATATCATTCCACAGTTTAGCACCAGAGTAAAGAAAACTCTTTTTTGAAAATTCTAGGTTGCGTTTTGGGATATCAATATCTCGGCAGTTTCTCGTTGCGTAAGCAGATATTTGAGATCTCATGGTGAATTTTCCTTGAAGGCTGTTCGGACATAAATTATTCATTATCTTATATGCCATAACAGCCTTGTCGTATTTGATAAGGTTAGAGACAGAGAGCCAATTGCACGTCCATCTGTCCTTTACATTGGAGCTTTCAATCAATGTGCGAGCTCTGTCTTGGAGACGCTGCGAATGATTTAATTTGGTATCAGACAAACTGCCCCATAGTTCATTACCGTACCGCAGGTGGCTTTCAACCAGGGCTCTGTAGACTTGCTCTAACTTAGATTGGGGTAAAATATCTTTAAGTTTGTGAATAGAGGATAGTCCACATTTTACTTTGCATTTAAGGTTTTTATATTGTTCGTTCCAACTTAAGTTTTCATCGACCCTTATTTCAAGATATTTCACTGTCTGAACTCTTCTTATCGGTTCCTCATCAACCTGTAGCTGCACGGGTTCATGGATACCGTTAAGTTGTCTTTTGTGGCCAACAATCAAGAATTCAGATTTGCTCGCATTAAGACTAAGCTTGTTTTGTCTCATCCACTCTGAAATATTTGTTAGTTCGGTTCTCAAGTCATCGCAAAGTGTGTCTATATCTTCTGCCGAACATGTTACACTGGTATCATCTGCATACATGTTTGGGGAAGATTTAACCAGACACTGAGCAAAATCATTTACATAAAGGATGAATAAAAGTGGCCCAAGGCACGATCCCTGTGGTATTCCATGTTTTACAACCTTACGACTCGACCGTTGACCACCTATTTGGCAATACTGTTCTCTCCTCGTTAGGTAGGACGAGAACCATTGATGAGGACCTCCAACAATGCCATAGACAGCTAACTTTGCGAGTAACAGATCATGGTCCACCGTATCAAAGGCCTTTTTAAGATCTAGAAAGACACTCATGTTTACCTTTTTTCTGTCGATATTGGAGAACCACAATTCTGTCACATTGAGCAGTGACGTAACTGTGCTATGGAGTTGTCTGAAGCCATGCTGACAGTGTGAAAAATGACCATGATCTTTCATAAACGTCGAAACTTGGTCATGAACAATTTTCTCGAACAGTTTTGACAGTACTGAAAGTACAGAAATTGGCCTGTAGTTACACAAGTCAGATTTTTGCCCTTTTTTGAAAATAGGAGTTACCATCGCCAGTTTCCAGATGTCTGGGAAGATCCCTTCTTCCATGGAAGAGTTGAAAATTTTTGCCAGTGGTTTGGACACAATATTTCAACGGCGTCTTTTATCACTTTAACCGGAATTTTATCATGTCCAGGAGATTTCGAGCATTTTAGCCTGTTTATCTCTCTCTTAACAAGATTTTCATCAATCCTTTGGAATACGAAGGGAGGCGTATCAGATGGTATCTCTGCAGATAAATACTGCAGTGGATCATCCGTAGTCTCACTTTGTATTTCACTGGCCAGTTTTGGGCCTATAGTCACAAAGTGATCGTTGAATGCCTCTGAGATTTCACGTGGGTTTTCTAAGTTTTGACCCTTGTACGTTACAGAGGAAGGAAAAGTTCGAGTTTTATCCTTATTCAAAACTTTGTTGACCGACTTCCACATTTCCTTAGGATTGTTGGAGGTCTCATCAATCAAACCTTAGTAATAAGTCTTAACTGATTTGCGTAGCTCAGCAGTGACCCTGTTGCGTAGTTTTCTATATCTAGGCCACAGCTGATGATCTTTCTCAGCCAAAACTTTATATTTATCCCTATCACGCATTAACTTCCTGATTCTAGCAGAAAGCCATGGAGCTGGTGCACGGCTTTGAATCCCTTTCCTTTTCTTTAAAGGGGCATGCACATCTAGAATTGACAGGAAGAGGTCGTAGAAAGTATTTGCCATCTGATTAGGGTCCCCTGAGGCGGCGGAGATTGCACTCTCAAAGTCAACGCTCTGTAAGTCTTGGAGAAATGCTTCGCTATCATAGTTCTTTAGACTTCGAAATTCGGTCATATTTTGTAGTCTATCATAGGGACTCTTTTGTTCTCCTCTTCTATTGCACTTTGCATGCAGTTTCCTAAGTCCATAGATGACGTAGTGGTCGGTAATTCCTGATTTAATTACTCCACAATCAGATATATGTTTCGGGCGATTTGTAGAGTAGTGATCAATAAGAGATTTTGTGATCTTAGCCTCCCCCTGGGCATTAGTGTACGTGGCAACCCTGGTGTATTCTGTAATTTTTTGCTCAAACTGAAATTCAGAATAAATCAATTTCAGTTTCCTTGAGTTGCCATCTTTAGGGCTTTTAAAATCACAGTTGGTATCTCCAATCAGTATTATTTCTTTGCTCTCAGCATCTATTTTTCTTATGATTTTAGCAAGAGCCTCGAATGAACAATTATCAATATCTGCTGTTGGAGGGCGATACCAACAGAGGATTACGAACGCTAAACTAACTGTAGGGTCACCGTCATCAGTGTCAATCACTGCAACTCTCGTATATGACTTAATTAGCTGCTCAAGCTGAAATTCTGAGTAGATAGATTTGAGCTTGTTTGCATTACTATTTCGGTTGCATTTGAAATCGCAGTTAGTATCTCCTACTAGAATCATTTCTTTCTAAATTTGGTCGAGATTTTTCAGTTCATTTCTTAAATCCTCGAACGTCTGGATATCAACCCCAGATGTTGGTGGTCGATACCAGCATGCTAAAAAGAAAGATTTACTGTTTTTTGGCGCGAGTTCTAGAACGAGGAGCTCGAGGGAATCACTCTTCAGTTTACAGAGGGTTCAGGAAAACTCTCTTTTATGTATATTGCAACGCCTCCTCCGTTCAAATCTCGGTCGTTCCTAAATATTTTGTAACCTGCAATTGAAAGATCAGAATCAGCGACTTTTTCGTCTAGCCTAGTCTCGCAAAGACCAATTACATCAATGTCATTGTCATGGAGCAACACACTGAGTTCGTGTCTGTGTTTCCGCAATGATACTATGTTAAGAAACGCTATCTTAAGACCATTTCTCTTCCGTAAAGGCCTGGGCTTGTTACTGTCATTTACATTAGAGCAATGACTTCCCTAGCAATACCTCATAAATTTGCTTAGATTGCTAGCATATTTTCTAGTGCCACCCTCATTAAGATGCAAACCATCCTTGGCTAGATTGGAAAAATGGATATTATCATTATCAATTATGTCAAAACCATTCAGTGTCAGTTCTTCATTCAGGATCTTATGTAGCTTGATAATTTTGAGATTGAGACCTTTGTCTGTACGCTTGAAAACAGATGAAAATACGACCCTTGACTTTTTGTTGTTGTCCTGTATTTTCTGGAGAGTGTCTAGGACTTCCGTTGAAAGTTGCTCTGGTGAAGTTGAACTCAAATTATTTGTTCCAGCATGAACTATTATAATACACTATCTGTTTTCCTTGTTTTTGTGGCAGCCTGCTTAATCCTCATTCCTGATTGTCCATGGCTGGCTGTTGTTGCGAAGCGAGGAAGCATTTCGTGGAAGACCAGTCATTTACAAATTGCTGGATTATGAAAGCTGTTCTGTAGCACAGACCCAGAAAAATGGATGACCAATACAAAGATGCAATTATTGAAGCAATTCCAGCCATAAGGAACCAAAGTAAAAGGTCTGACAGAGAACTTATTGCCAAACACGTTGCATCGAAATATGGCCTAAATCCAAGCAGAACAATAGAGACGATCGAGAAGCTGCTCAAGGATGCTGTAGTGTATTTCAAGGTAAATAAACATGGTAAAGAATCATTTTATGTATCGAAATTAAGCGCTGAATGCACAACACAAGATGAGAGCGCAGTTGAAAGTGATGATGAGGATGATGACTTCCATGAATTATTTGAAATCCCTTTGACTCCTGGTAAAGGGGAAGCACACGATGAGCCGTTTTACGATCATAGGGACCTGTCTGATGGGCCATGCATTTTTGGAAATCATACTGAATCTAACTTGCAAAGCCACCCTGACTCATCAAACGGGAATGGAGGGGTAAAATCTCGTACACAGAATTCAGGAAAAAATGAAGATTCTGTGAGCCTTGCTAATATCATTGGGAATATGGCGAAGTCTATTAGCGAACTTAATACTATGTTGAATTGTGAGAGAAATAAAGCAGAAAATCTTTTAACTGAAAATTTCTCATTAAAACTTAAGAATCAAGAGTTACAGACTCTCATTGAAACTTTGCTCAATTCCCAAAAGAGCCACAACAAGTCACAAGTGGATGCATCATGCAAAACCTTAGAAATTCGCTCTGACCTGATAACTGAAGCTGATCGCCATCACAAAGGATCAAATAGTGAAACTGATACTGTCATTGAATTATCAAACAGTAGCCAGTCAAACGAAAGCAAACAAAAAAGACCAAGTAAGGCCAAGAGAAAATCACTGCAAAGGCAAAAACAAAGCAAGCAAGAAGGACAACAACAGCAACAATCTGGGAAACAGAAAAGATCTGCAGCTGGCTCGGAGCAAACACAAAAACAGCAGCAACAACAAAACACGGCACCCACTGATCAAAAGAACAACAGAAAAAAATTGAAAGTCACAATTGTTGGTGACTCACAAGTGAAAAGATTAGACCAGGAGAAACTGTGTAACCAATACCGAGATGTCGAAATACTTGGACAATCAGGAATGAGGATTAAGCAGGCTGCCACAAAGACAGGGAAAACAGATAGTGATGTTATAATAGTTCATGCTGGAACAAATAATTTGAGTTCAACTTCACCAGAGCAACTTTCAACGGAAGTCCTAGACACTCTCAAGAAAATACAGGACAACAACAAAAAGTCAAGGGTCGTATTTTCATCTGTTTTCAAGCGTACAGACAAAGGTCTCAATCTCAAAATTATCAAGCTACATAAGATCCTGAATGAAGAACTGACACTGAATGGTTTTGACTTAGCTTTTCGTTAAGGACAAACGCTGTTTTTTAGGGTTTTCTGTTCTGCCAATCCGCTCTCGGATCTTTCTATTCTTTGTTTTGTTATACTTGCGATCTTTTTCAGCTTCGGCGACACAGACACAGCCACCGACTTCAGCAGTTCTTAATTCTGCGCTTTCTTTGATCTTTCTCCCGCTACCTTTGTATTACCGGCTGCTTTAACACAGTTTTTATTACGCATTGTAATAGGTAGGAACCGCTTAGGCTATTGTTTTATATTGTTTTTGAAATTCTAAGTGTATATGTATGCTCCTTCTGATTTTGAAAAGTCATACTGATGAAGGCTTTGGCCGAAACGTTAAATGAATGTGTTTTTTCTGATATATATATGTGTATATATATATATATATCTTACAGAGTTAAAAGCAGGAAAGGCCTGACAACATCCCTGGGCCTGAATGGGTAACATCCCTGATAAATGGTACTGATTACTGGTATGACAACATGGATAAAAGCAACTCAGCCATATTTCTTGATCTGAAGAAAGCATTTGATACCGTGGATCATAGAATATTGATAAAAAAAATTAGGTGCATACGGTATCAGGGGAATCTAAGTAACAGAAAACAATTTTGTTCAGTTAATGGACAAAAGTCAGGGGCTAGATTGGTAACATGTGGCACACCACAAGGGTCGTACCTGGGACCACTCCTATTTATCATCTATCTAAATGACTTCGAAAAATGTTTAGAGTTCTCTAGGGCTAGTATGTATGCAGATGACACGTATGTCACTTTAACATCTAACAACGTTGATGATTTGATTACAAATGCCCACAGAGAATTAAGAAACATCTCGGAATGGATGAGAGTAAACAAGCTAAGTGCCAACCCTAAAAAGACCGAATACATGATTATTGGTCATCCACGGAGAATCAACGACGTTGAAGTCTCGGAATCACTGAATCTTAATGATTCAGAAATAAAGCGTGTCGCAAAGACAAAATCATTAGGGGTTGTTCTGGACGAAGGATTGAATTGGGATAACCAACTCAGCAAAGTGAAGGGGAAGATGAGTGGTGGTCTAAGGTCGCTAAGAAAACTGAAAAACCTTATTCCACAATCTCAGCTTGACCATGTATACCGCGCCCTTGTTGAAAGTCATCTGCGATATGCTAATGTTATTTGGGGGAGTCTTCCAAAAACAAAATTAAATACCCTCCAACGTCTGCAGGATAGAGCGCGTTCTATCATTGATAACGCCAGACAAAAGGATGGCTGGTCTCATAACTGGTTGACCGTTGAACAGCTGATAAAATTCGATCGATCAGTTATGATATACAAAATAATCAACAGGCAATGTCCCGAAAGCCTTTGGGATAAATACCATCCAAGGACCCAGCTCTCCAACCACATAACAAGGAATTGCAGGGACCTTCAAATCCCAAGAAACAATCTTGAATACGTCAAGAAAGGCTTTCATTATTCGGCACTGAAAGCTTGGAACGACATTCCCATTGGCATCAGAGAGCTCCCTACACTTAGTAGATTCAAAAATCAACTAAAATGTTATTTCAAGAGCTGAAAGAAAACAAAAATACGACTCCCTGGAAGAGCAGCTGCGTCTAAATAGGTCTTAGGTAGATACACTGTAAATATGTAAATATTATAATGTATTATTGTAATTAGGTTCTTTTTTTCTTGTCTTATTTTGAAATTGCTGAAGGGATTGTGTGTTTAAATAATTTAAAATGAAAATGAAAATGAATGAAAGGCCCTCCACAGAGGCTCAGGGCGGCGAGCAGCCCCGGGAGACAGCAGACGCGCCGCACGAGGGAGCCCCCATGCAAACACCGGAGGAACCCCGCACAGCGAGCCCGCCACTCTCAGAACAGCCGCCAGCCGCCCCAGGCCCCCACGAGAAGGCCTATCAAACGTCTATCCTGTAAAGAACCCAACTCTCGGAAGATAGATTTTGCAGACCCTGCAAGTACATTTATCACCACTCCAGCACCTAATTCGTTTTTTTTTTGGAAATAGGAAGGGTGTTTGACTCTTTTATTTCTGCATGTATAAGCTGCCACAGTCTATTTCCAAAGTAGGCTATGGTCTCAATTCCAAGGACGTTGTCTGTACCTTTGGTAGCTGAGCGACATTGCCATGCCTTAGATTGTAGCTAACATTTCGTTCCATGAAAAGATCCTTCATGAAGGGTGGATTTAGATCAGATTTGGTTTTATAGATTTCCGTCATTAACAACTTTAGGTTCCTTACATGAATTGCCACCGATTTATTCTGCTCCAAGGGAAAACCAAAATCACTTCCGCAGTCTTTACATGCAATACGCAATGCCCTTTCTTGAATTCGATTTATTCTATGATCCAAAGTTCTATCATAAAACATCCAAACAAGTGGGCAGTAACTGAAATGTGATAAGATCAACTGTTGTAGTTTTTCAGTGTCCATGTAACGTGATATTCGGGCGAGTGCGTGTAGTTTTTGGTCAGCCTTCTTACAAGGAGCCTTGACATGTTGTTTGAAGGAAAAAGATTGATCGAAAGTTGTGCCGAGAAGATTCTCCTCTGTACTTTCTTTCACGCAGGCCTCAATTGATATTTCATTATTTTCTGTTGCACCAAAACTCATTAAGTGGCATGAAAATGTTCGGGAACCATTCAGTCATTTTAAGGGCATCCTTCTCCAAATGCATGATGACATTTGGATGTTAGGACCACACGCATAAATAGCTGTGTCGTCAGCATACTTACAGATGTCGGTCTCCTCCAGGAACATAAAAAGGTCGTTCAGGTATATGTTAAACAAAAGGGGTCCCAAGACTGAACCCTGCTGTACTACTTGGACAGCTTCTGTCCATGTGCTGAACGAACCAGTAATATTTACCCTCTGCTTCCTGTCCGTGAGATAGCTATGGATAAACAACAAAGCAGATCTACTGAAACCATATGTATTCAATTTTGCAATTAGTAATTCATGATTTAGCCAACTGAAAGCCTTCGAAAGGTCCGTCAAGACAGCCCCTGTGACGCCCCCGTTGTCCATTGTCTTCTTGCAGGCTTCCACTAGACGTAGAAGTGCATGCTGTGTACCATAGCCTTCTCGAAACCCACAAACGAGTGAGGACAGGAAACTTTGGAAGAAAGGTAACCTTTGATCTTGGATCAATCTTTCGTAGATTTTTTATACCTTTTTAGGAAGGCATCCTCTTTTGTGATGTGTCGGTAGTTCCTCTTTCAAAGGCATCATCCTCACCATCTATAAACCCCCAACGCAAATGATAATCATTTTCGGAAAAACTTGTCAAGGGTGATTGATTTCTACTCCAGAACCTACGACAGTGTCATGGTACTTGGTGATTTTAACTTGGAGGTAAACAGCCCTACTATACCCCCTATTATGAATGATCACAACCTATCCAGCCTCATTCAGACTCCAAAATGTTTCAAGTCTGCCAGTGGTAGTTGCATTGATCTCACACTAATCAATTGCAAACATGGATGTTTCAGTAGTATTCAGTGATTTTCATCATATGGTGTATACAAATCTTAAAACTACTTTTACAAGGCTGCCTCCAAGGGTTGGCAGGTTTCGGAGTTATCAAAGCTTCTCAGAAGAGCATTTTAGGGCAGAACTTGGTCAGAGACTGTCAGAATGTCAATCAGATAGATATGAAGATCTAGAGCAAATATATTTAGAAACTCTGAATAAGTATGCCCCTATAAAAACAATTTCAATCCGTGGCAGTATTAAACCCCAGATGACAAAGGATCTAAGAAGAGCCATGATGAAACGTACAAGGCTAAGGGGATTGCTAACAAAACTCATTCTCATGAGGATATCAGGAAATATAGGAAAGCAAAGAAAGTTGGTTGTTAAGATGAACAAGCAATCAAAAATCAAATTCTATAAGAAACTTGATCCAAAGGAGTTGGGTAACGAGAAAGCATTTTGGAGCACTTTCAAGCCTTTAATGTCTTTTTTTATATCTATATATTCAATCTAAAAAATTTACATGACAAATTACTAAATACAGTACTTAAACTACTTTACAATACAACGACGACGATACCAAGAGGAGCAAAATACAATGGCAACCCCGAGGCCTTAAAAAAGAAAGGAAATATTAAAAAGAAAAACATTGAACGAAAACCAGACATAACTATTACGAATGATATAGATAACAAACAAAAATAAAAATGATAAAAAATAAAGATAAATAAATTAACAAAATAAAAAGGTTTTGCAAAGAAAGAGTGCTTGGTGGCTGCGTGGTTTGTAGCAGAGTTTGGAAGGAGCTTAATCTAAACAACCGGTTTCCTGGATGAATTTTAATGTTAGCTCGAGAATATTCCTGTTAACATCATTAGGGAGGTTTTCATCACCATACAATAAGAGCTGCGTTAGAACCTCATTTGAAAGATTAGCATATCCAAGTGGTCGTAACAGTGGAAGAATTTCAGCAAGAAGGTTTTGTCGTTGAACAGCAAAAGATGGGCAAAGCAACAAAAAGTGCGCCGTATCCTCAACACCATCGTTCGTAGGGCACATTGGGTTTACAGTGTCCTTAACATTATACCTGAATTTGCGAAAATTCAATTTGCTGAGACCCACTCTAAGCTGAGTAATGTGTGATAATCCCATTGGGTCATGAATCCCAAAAACAGATTTTGCAGGGGGGCGGATAATTGACAGAAGTTTTTTCTTAAAAACAGTGACAGATGGTGCAAGTCTAATCTCATTTTCTTACGTTTATCCATAAAACTTTGGGTAGATTCATGAGTGGTGGGACACTACCGGGTGTCCCAAAAAAAAGTTCCGGCGTTTGGTTAAACGCAGAGAAAAAAGTTTTGAATCTGGCAATTTCTAATCAATCTAGTGAAATGCTAGACATTTCAACTTAAAGTTTGGCATATCTTAGGAAGAAATTAGTAACCTGAAAATGGAATTATGGGCTCTGACATTCCATGTTCATGTTCAAGGCAAAACCAGAGATTTTACGCCTTCCTTCATTATCGCATGAAGGGGGAATCTCCGGATGAGCAACAGACGACGAACATGAGTTCTGCTCATTGAGCACATTCAAATCAAAGTCTGAAAATCGAACCCAATAGGGAATAGGTCTCGGGGGAACATACTAAGTTCGTGCTTTTTACCACTCAATTCGAGCTGCACAAAGCCGAAGAACAAAATTTTGCATTACATGTCACGTCGAACAAGGAGCTGAGAGCTATTTTAGTAAAAGAAAAGAAACTTTGAAACTTTGGAACTATAAATCTCCCATTCGAATTCCCAGCTGGCATAATGCAACAATAAAAGCAGCAAACTATTTGTCCCAAGACAGTCCAAAATATGATTTCGAGCAGGTGCCTTTTCACACAATTAAAAAGCATTGAAAGCTAACAGAAGAATTTCCGCACTCTCCGCAAATTCCATACTAACTGGGGAAAATGGCCTTTACTTTGAATGTGCTCCAGTGAGTAGAAACTTTGCCCCTTTTCGAGGTAATGAATGCATTGTCAATTCAGTGTATGTGTTGGTCTTTGAGGGAGTCCCCTTTTACCACCATGAGGCAATGAGGCAGGATGCCGTACAAATCTCTCTGGTTTTGTCTTGAGCATGAACATGAAATGTTAGAGCTCATGATTCCATTTTCAGATGACTAACTGCTTCCAACGATATGCCAAACTTTAAGTTGAAATTTTTAGCATGTAGCTAGAATGAATAGAAATCGTTAGGCTCAAACACTTTTTCTCTGTCTTCCATCAAACGTCGGAACTTTTTTTGGGACACCCGGTAGTAAATTAGATTAAGTTAATTTAGCTTCTTTACCTACCTTGAAATGCCATAAGATTCTCTTCCTTGACATTGGCAGCCTTTCTCAGACATAGTTCTTGCCTTGAACTGAAGAGCTCTATCACATGTGCTTTCAAAGTGTTTGGGCCTAAATTGAACTTTGTCATCTCCTGCGCATTGCTGTACCTACGCAGCGGTCTCGAAATCGAACTTTCCACTGGAAAAAACTATGGGATGGCAATGAGGCCTCAATCTCATTATCAACTTTCGGGTGATGCGCGTAACATTTGCCTTACCTAATATGGGATATGCCATGGCAGACGTCATAGATTTAGGTTTTCAAAAGCAAATGACTCCATGCTCGTTAGGGGGTGAACGAAGGCTGAGAAAAGTTTTGAAAAAGGCGGGAATGCAAGTGAATGTTGGGATGGGATGGAAAGCGCGCCATGACAAGACTTGATTCCGCAAGGATTACGAAAAGAATAAATTTAGCGGGATGGACATGGCCAATGCTTCGAAGGGGATCCAGTGTGGAGGTGAGATCATTGGTTTTTATTGCATTTGCAAGGGCCTTTATCCTATTATGTGATAACGAAAGTAATGGCATTCTGATTTTTGAATTCTCGAGAAACCACACATGGCATATGATTGCCTTTATTTAGGCCGAATGCAATAACCAACAAGGACCAAACGAGAAAACTGCAAATGAACATTTTCTGCTGAATTGGTTAAAATCTATTCATGAGCAAATAATTAAACAACTAACTTTCAGTATTGGTGCAATTTCTTATTTTCTTATAAAGTAACTGTACATACCTTCAAGGTAGCAACAGATTGTTTGGCTAACTGGAGTGAGGCCAGTAGCAAGACGTCTTTTGTCAAAGTTTGCTGACTGTATTTGGTAGGGGTCTACCGGGATAAAGATGGGTAACTTTGAGGTGAAATGGGTAGGGTGTATCCCAATATATCTCTCTATCTTGTAAAAATCCTGCTGTATGCCAAGAAAGAATTCGGCAATGGCAGAGACTTCATGAATCAGAAAAAAAATAGCAAAAAGATTGAGAACATTCATCACTTAACAGCTTTGACTTCATGAATCCAAAAATAGCAAAAAGATTGAAAACATTCATCACTTAACAGCTTTGCCTGTTAACAGGCCTTTGGAAATTTTCAGGCTGTAAATAGCTGAAATTTTCAAGTGAAATCAAGACACTTATAATACTTATCCAAGTTTCTTAAAAAAGAAAGAAAACATGTATATAACACTTTTGAAATTGCATTTTTGTGCTGGATCTTGGATTTATGGATTTGGACTGGGAAATTTCAAAAACAACAAAATAAACTACAATCTTGGTCAAAATTCTTGGGACAAGTCACAAAATTGCACTACTTCAGTCTTTGATTCAGTGCCCCCCGCTCCCCCCGTTTCAATGTTGGTTGAATCAAACGCCATTCGACCATCCCAACATTGAATTAGGGGGGAAGGGGGATGAGAAAGTTCTAAACGTAAGTTTTCACCTCGATATTTTAGGAAACATGACGAAAACACAGAAATTTGCCAGTGTCCCAATTTATCTTGACCAGGATTGTCTGAAAATGGTTGTTAACAAATAAAGACTCAGAGCTTGAGAACCCATCGAGATTTTTGCGTGAAATTTTACCACCATCATCCCTGACACAAGAAGTAACTTCTCAGCCATTTATGCAGAAGTAGGCGTTGTTCGCAAAATTCGCTGAGCACTATCTTAAGTGTGGGCGTGGCAAAATTGTTGCGCTTTACACAAGCTTACAGATTCCTTTATGAAATGTGAGAAACATTCGGGTTCTGAGCGTTCTTCCACTGTCATCGGATTGCATAGTCTGCTGCTCTTTTGAATGTGAGTAATTGTTGCAAGAAAAGCTTTTGGGGCATTGTCTGAGGGCCGGTTTCTTGTGAATTCCTCGGTTCTCCCAACGGCGCTCCACAGAAAACGCCCCATAATTTTGGGATAAGTTACGCTTTTTCGGTAAATTCGTTTGATTCTAGATTGGAACATCAAAGTATTCCTACTCATGCAAAAAAACCAGGTAAAAATCGCCTGGAAGGGCAAAATCCAACGGTTCTCCAAAAATAAAATACTTAAAATAAACAATTCCGGATAAGTTTTTTATGAAATTGATGGAGATCCGTGGAAAATAGTATTTCATGAAATCTTACAGCAAAGATTGATTGTAAGCTAATAAAGCTTATTCTGCACAGCAGAATGAGACAAAATTCGTCAAGATAGCTCGAGCGAAGCCAAAGTTATTAATGTTTAAGTAAGGAAGAAGCGTTGAAGATTTGATCACTTTCTCAAAATTCCAGTCATTGCCTAAAACCGCCTTGTCGGCACGCGACCTCGGCATTCTTCTTCAACAAAGAGTTCTGCATGACCATTTGTCGAGCACAATGGAAGATTAAATCCCCTCCAAGGGTGAATGAAAGTTTGCTGGAGTGGAGTTAATTTCATTGAAAGTAAATGAATAAGTAGAAATTTGAGAAAGGGCACATTTGAAAACAAGACAATTGCGCTGTGGAGGCGCATGATTGGCACTTTCCCGAAATAAAACTTTGTTTTCGAATCCTCTTTCCCAGTTGTCCTGTTTTCAAACGAAATCCATTGGTAGACTTCATACACAAAAGGAGTTTTGCAAAACGCAATGGGAAAATCGTTCATAATTTGATGACGTCATAGTTCTAATGAATAAACCATTAACTATAAAAACTTTAAACTCTGAAGTATTCTGGAGTTTAGCCCACACTAAGTGGCTATCGGGTCATAGTAAAAGGGGTTGTCGGATACAAGTAGATTTGGATTTATTTTAACATTTACAATAAGCAGTAATCGCAGTTTTTCAGACAATCTTGGTCAAAATTCTTGGGACAAGTCACAAAATTGCACTACTTCAGTCTTTGATTCAGTGCCCCCCGCTCCCCCCGTTTCAATGTTGGTTGAATCAAACGCCATTCGACCATCCCAACATTGAATTAGGGGGGAAGGGGGATGAGAAGGTTCTAAACGTAAGTTTTCACCTCGATATTTTAGGAAACATGACGAAAACACAGAAATTTGCCAGTGTCCCAATTTATTTTGACCAGGATTGTAGATCACATTTATTTAACTGTTTATATTTACTTGCAAGTATATATACAGGGATTGCATGCAAAATGAACTGAAATTCAAGATTGCCTTTTGCTGACATCACAAACCACAGGTTTTGAGAGGTTTTGGAGGGTGGAGGGCAGTGGCGGCGCCAGCCGCCAGAAAGTGGGGGGGACTGAAGCGCTCCTAGGAAACGCCCTTTGTCTCTTAGGTAACGCCCTTTTTTCTTCCAGATAACACTCTTTAATATACCATCTATTAAAAACGTTATCAGAACAGTGCAGTTTGATGTCTACCACTTGAAGTTGGAATTTATGAAGTTTTCCGTCATACAAAAGATCAGATGACAAGTAACACCACAGAAAACTGTCAAAGGGACACTTTATCGTAAACCTAACACAAGGAGCTGTTCAAGTTCTAAATTGTCAGCATTTCTTACAATCCAGAAAACAACGTTCAAAATCGATGGCGTTGTTCTCTTAAAAAATTACAAGCTTTGCTCCTCGGTTTGAGAGTAAATTGCTTTCGAAGGATTGGTAGATTATTGCATTCTTTTCATGTGGTAGCACAGTACACAGTACAGTAAGTAATGTGTTGGTGGCACGCCTGACTGTGAAGGTCGGGTCGGTAAATCTAAACAACTGCACACATAATCTGCTTCTGACCGTTTAGAAAATGCACCCCCCCCCCCGAGATTTTCTCATCAAATTTGCCCGTATCTCAAGGACCATCCTCGGGAAAAAGTGGGGGGACTAGTCCCCCCCATTCCCCCCCGTGGCTCCGCCACTGGTGGAGGGTCTTCGTGAGGGAGGAATGAGGAGTTTGCAGCTTAAACTTTGCAACAATGCTTATGCCCTCAGCCAGCAAACACAGTATCACATGAAGATTTTTTGTGCGGTGAAGATATACTTAGTTGATTAGAACTTGTCATACCAGGTTAAAGTTTGTGTATGTTCTTTGCAATAATGTAAGTCTACATATGCCAAGAAGATTTTCTTTAAAAGGAAATATTATCTCTGCCTTAAGTGACATTTCTGCTCAAAAACTTGGCATTACGTGGCCAGACCTTCCTAATTTTACTTCTCTTCCTATGTTGCCAAAACAACACTTAACTTTAATGGGCATTTTTATGATGTAAAAATTTTATGTCAAAAACTTGAAAATCATGCTGTCTAAGAAACCATAAGCAAAAATGCTTTATTCTGACAATGATCAAACAGATCTTATCTTGCAGCTGATGTGGTTTAGAGCCAGAAGAAATTATTCAGCTATTGGTTTGGTTACTCTGTGTGATTTTCATATCAGTTATACTGAACAATGTAGCTCCAGTGGCAGAGCCAGATCAAAAATAACAAGGGGATAAAGTCAACAATTTTCTGACTGGGGATGTATAAAGGTATACCCAGACATTTGAAATACATTTTTGAATAAAAATTTTGGCCAGATTTTTTAAAATTGGTTTCTCACTGATGAAGAGAACAAGTAGCCATTGTAAAGTTTCAAAAATTGAGCAAACTTATTGCCATCACTGAACTGCAAAAATGGAACAGGAAGATTCAGTTACCTATTCTTTCACATACTGATACTGAATGACACTTGAAAAATCATTACAAAGCAACATAAAAATTGAATCATATTTCATACTCATACAGAAAAATTTCTATGATGTATTTGTGCTTTTTCCTGTATAATATTAGCTTCTAAATTGATATTTGATAATCCAAAACTACAAAAACATACTGTCTCTTCCTACCAAAAATTTCACCAAAAATTTCACCCATCAAAACATTATGCATAGCTAAGCTGAGATAACAGTTGAGCTCTGGTGAGCACCATTTATTAGGCATCCTCAGCAGTGAATCTTTGAATGCTGGAAAGGAGTTTTTTGCTGCTTGGAAGTTGTTCATTGCATCCAGTCATGACTGAGGGCCATTTCACTCCCAAAAGATCTCATACACCTTTGACAAAAATCGTTTTGTTGTCAATAAAAATCCATAAAAATCCTTTATTCTGAAAAAATCTCATACACATTTTTAATGAATGAAATGCCCCCTGGTCATGACCTTTTTGAGAAGCATAGTAATGTAGGATTCAATGTAAACTGTGCTTAAACTAATAGATTTATGGGGTTTTGCTTGTTGCTGCAAACCAACAATTAAGCAGCCATTGGGAACACTTAACAAGCATGGTTCAGTTTAATTTAACAGATTATCAGAACAAAGGGTCAAGATGCATGATTTCTGTAACAATACAAAACCATTTTCACTTCCATATGAAACCACTTTTAACCAACTTTTACAGTAAAACTTTCCTGTTTATAAAACATCCCAAGTCTAGCATATTCCACCCAGTTGTTTCCTATACATTCACTATATTGTCATTGTGGCATCAAACCACAGATGCTATTCCTATTTCTCAAAGGAGTGTGGACAAAGCAGTATCTTTATACATGTTGAAGCAGTCTCACTAGTTCTTTGGTAATTTTTGTAAGTGCACAACAATGTTGGAACCTCAAATAATGTACTGCTCACTTTGAACCTTTCCATCAAAATATCTTCCTTTTAAAAAACATTAGAAATATTGCTCGATCCATGCTTTAAGTCACTTTCATAGGGCACATGTACACCACGTACAAAGAATGTGGGCTAGTAAAATCCTCTGTAACCTTTCGACTTTCACTTCCAGCAACAGTTGAGGCAGCTCATCAGTCAGGTACTTAGGCCTAACGAAAATGTTGTTTGTTTGTGACATGCAAGGAAGCATTTTTGTAATTCTAACTCTGCATTCTCTTATGTCCTGAAGGAGCTTTCCTGATTGATTCTCGAACTCTGAAATCAACAAAACCAACTTTCATTGGCTGCTAACTTGTCGCAACTGTTGGCTACGGAGCCAATTTCATCTCCACCTGAAGGCGAAGAACGTAGGCCTGCCATTAATCTCCATCGGTTTACTCGTCTATCATTTATGTTCAGGAACGAATAATGAAATCCCAAAACAAACAATTGAATCAATAATTATCCTCCTTCTTCTTCTCACCATGATCCGAACGTCTGAATTGTTGTGCCCCAGGAAGCATCTTCCAGTGACAAGCATTATACTTCGCTTTCATCGGAAGCCATTCTTCAGAACGTTGATGAGAAGAACTTCTTGGCCTGACTGTGTTTTCATTTTTACACAACCCCCTGCTTTCGCCGGAAGTTGCGTTTTGAGCTCTATTGTTCTCTATCAGGGAGATTGGAAACGAATGTGACGCGCATCACCCGAAAGTTGACAATAGGATTGAGGCCTCATTGCCATCCCATAGTTTTTTCTTTTCTCCAGTGGAAAGTTCGCTTTTGAGACCACTGCGTAGGCACAGCAATGCGCAGGACAGAAGTTCAATTTAGGCCCAAACATTTTGAAAGCACATGTGATAGAGCTCTTCAGTTCAAGGCAAGAACTATGTCTGAGAAAGGCTGCCAATGTCAAGGACGAGAATCTTATGGCATTTCAAGGTAGGTAAAGAAGCTAAATCAACCTAATCTAATTTACTAGTGTCCCACCACTCATGGTAGCTTCGCTTTGATTTGCTGATGTTTTGTTTCTGCTAAACCTAGTTGAGGTTTTCGCAGCACTTTCCATTGGTTGAATTACTTTGTCTCGTTTTTGAGTTTCTTTTGATAGTGACACATCTTCAAGTGGAGGAGCTATGGGTGCAAACCTGTTGTTATTCGTTGAAATATAGGCCCATGGGCAAATCGACGAATCAATCTTTGCAACGTTCCTTCTCCTTGCGAATTGGAATTCGCTGATGTCTGGTTCCGTTGTTTTCTCCATGCTATTAATCAAAAGATCTATTCTCCTAATTTCATTTTTAGTGATTCATTTTCTTTCTTCAGCAATAATAACTCTTCTCTCAATTCTTTTTCCTTTACAGATTGCTTGCCTACGCTGTTGCCATGGTTACTCCTGGATGTCTTCAGGAGGGTTTCCACTTGTGTTCGAAGCAAAACAAATTCTTCGTACGGGTTTGCATTTAACAGTGGTACTGGGACAAGGATTAGGCTTTTGTATCACATTAGGAGTCACCACGTAAAGGGATTCTTCTCCATTTTTCCCACGATTTTCTACCTGGCTACGTTTGATGAGTAATTGAAGAGCTTCTTTTATTTCTCCTGCATTATAACTGCTATTTTTCTGTTCAAGCCTCTTGATTATGGTATCAACAGCTGGCTTCTTATTTCTCCCTTATTTCAGGTATGGCCTTGATGATCTCTTCTTCTAATTTGCAGCTTTCAGCCATCTCGTTACCAGTTTCTTGAGGAACGCGCAAATCAAATTAAGGCCCACGTGTCTCGAAACTTGCTGAAACTTGTCGTGCGGTAACTTCGTGTTTCCAGAGTCTTTTATGAATATAAATCCTACACAAATAATAAATGAAGTGTGAAGTGTGAAGAATGAAGTGTGAAGTGTGAAGAAGAATGAAGTGTGTAGCCTAATAATAATAGTAAACAACACAAATAGTATAGAATTATGGTCGCAAGTTCGAGTCGTAACCTTCCGCTGCAAGAGAGCATCGATGAGAGTAACATATCAATTGCAGATGGCTCAACAGAGGAAGCAAGAAAGGGTGCGTTGGTTCTGAGATCAATTGCGTTGGTTCTGAGATCAATTGATGAAGGCCTAGGTTCGATGTTAATGGTTCAAATAATTTTCCCTTGCTATTTTCAATGTCATTTTCCCACCATTGACAGTTGAAATCACCGGTGATAACGACGCAATGTGGATTTTCAGCATGCAGTTTAGATAGCAACAGCTCAAAGTTTATTGTAAAATCATCAAACTCCATCTGGTCTTGGCTTGGACTTCTATAAATTACGACGAAAAAATACTTTTTCCTATCTATTTGAATCGTAGAAAAAACGCATTCAGGGAGAATCACCAAGTCAAAACGATCTTTTGAAGGAAGAGATTCTTTAACATAAAGCCCAACACCACCCCTTTTGACATCTTGCGGATGACTATTCTTAATGAGCCTATATCCATCTAGAGCCAGTTTGTCTTCATCAACGGCACTGTCAATATGTGTTTCAACTATGCCGATCAAGTCATAGCTAAAAACTGAGTTGTAGGCATCAAGTAATGAAATTCGTAAGAAGTCATGCGCAATGACACTATTTAGATTCCAGCTACAAAAACTAAGTGTGTCTGGGCCTGGGTTTGTTTCTACATCACCACTAAGCAGGATTGCCCTGAAACCCTAATGTGAATGAAGTGTGTAGCCTACCATGCAAACGATATAAAAGTAAGCATAACCAAAAAGAAGTTTCTTAACAGCGAAATGTTTATAACGAATGAGGCCGTTGACTGCTAGGGGGATTCGCTTGGGGAGTTAATTAGTTATGTAAATTACTATCTTCGCAAAATGATGCAAACGGGCGCCACAAAATGCACATCAAGAAACTGATTTAAAACCTAAAATAACCTAATTACAAGTGCTAATACCTAAAAAATCAAACTAAAGTACATATGATAAGAAATAAAAGGATTAAAATCAAAACTGGTGAATGGAACGAAATGTTACATTCAAACAGTGCGCTGCAAGTAGTGTTTTAGTTTATATTTAAATGAATTGAGCGAATTTGCTTCTTTTATATCCAACGAAAGTTGATTCCAAGTTTTAGCGCCACGATAAGATATCGCTTTTTGTCCTTTGCTAGTTGTCATTCTGGGGATATAAAGATCGTTTGCTGTATTTCGCAAGTTAATATCAATATTTCGGTCAGTATTTTTTGTGAACAAATTAGCAAGGTAGCTAGGTGAAAGACCAGTTATTGCTTTATATGTCATCGTAGCTGTTTCACTTTTAATCATGTCGGTGACAGTAAGCCATTTAAGGTTCTTGATCAAAAGGGTAGCAGACGTATCGTAACTGCTATTGAAGACAATCCTTGTAGCCCGATTTTGCAATTTTTGCAACGCCCTCAATCTTGTTTCACCACAGCTTCCCCATACTGAACAACAGTAACGAAAATCACTTCGGCGATCTATTTGCTATAATTCGGCGCCGATCTATGAGTTCGGCGATCTATTTGCTATAATATCCATGCTGTTAACTTTGAAAAGTTTGTTAGTACTTATAAGACATAGTACTAGAGTTTCTTGAAATTTCAGTACTAGTTTCTTATAAACCAGTTTCTCATAAAAAAAACATGTACTCGACAACAAACGCAAAAAAAGTTGGCCAGTCGATACGATTGGAAAGATTCAATGAAGCGCTTGCAAGCACCTTGTGTGAAAACAAGTCGGCAGCCTTTCGAGACTGACAGTGCAAATCAATCTTTTTTCATACAAATCTTTTGTGCTTGCATGGAATAAGATAAGGCTCAAATCCTTACTGGTTCTCATAACACGCGGAAATCATCCAACCTCACGAAAATCGGCCAATGGCATCGCCGCTTCAAACCCCCTAAGACAAAATCAGTCGTTTGTGATTAAGTTTCTAGCACCCTCACAAAAACTGAAATGGATGCTAAAATATTGCAGTTATTTGAAATATTTTTTGATAAATCGGTTGCAAAGAGATATCCGTCCAGAGTCGCTTACATGTTTAGGCAAATATCTTATTTGGAGCCAAAGCTGCGAGCGTTTACCGGCCAAGAAAAATTGACCTTTCTTCGAAAGTTCAGATAAATTGCTAGAAAGAAGATATATCGATGAAAATTTCACAGATTATGTATATTAGCCTGGGCAATAGCTCAGATGTATTTGTTTTCCTAAGATTTCCAACAAGCAAGGCAAATGGGCCTACGCTCATCCTGGGTAGAAACCCATTCTTGGGCCTGGAATCGACCAATTATACAACCCTAAGCAAGATCACTCACTCACCGTTGACTCCAGCACCCATTTGAGCTCATATATCCATTAAATTTAGGTTTACTTCCACAGAAAGCGACCAGATTTGTGCAAATTTGAAGAAGCTTCCACGTTCCATGTTATGTCGACAAATGCAACAGCTCTCCACTGTTGGCAAACATACGAGGCAGTCTGGTATTGCGACTCAAGGGTAGTATTATGCCATTGCCTTCCTAAATATTTAAAATGTATTTATACATTGATTGAAACATGAAATACCATTGTTTTTGAAAAAGTGCTTTTGTAATTTAGAAAGATTTTGACATTTTAAAGCATTCTCAGGGGAGTCATGACAAAATACTACTCTTCAACCATGACACCAGATTGTCTCGTATATTTGTCAACAGTGGAGAGTTGTTGTATTCGTCGACATAACATAGCCTGCGTGCAGACTCTACAGTGCGAAGGAGCGAAAAGGAGAGGAAAGCTCCCTGTAGAGTCTGCGCAACGGCGACCAATTCTGTGTTTTGAGTTCTCAGATTTTATGGAACCTTCTGTGATAGGCTGCACGATTCAACCGTTGTTCTTAATTGTTTTCAGCGTAATTTACGTGCAACAAACATTATTCTAGAATTTTTTACAAGCAGAACACCCTGAACACAAGTAAGAACAAAAGTTAAATCGTGCAGCCAATACCAGACGGTTCCACAAAATCTAAGAACTCAAAACACAGAATTGGTCGTCGTTGCGCAGACTCTACAGGGAGCTTTCCTCTCCTTTTCGCTCCTTCGCACTGTAGAGTCTGCACGCAGGCTAACATAACATGGAACGGGGAAGCTTCTTCAAATTCGCACAAACCTGTTCGCTTTCTGTCGATGTAAACCCAAATTCAATGGATGAATAAGCTCAAATGGTTGCTGGAGTCAACGGTGAGTGAATTATCTTTCTCAGTCTTGTATATTTGGTCCATTCCAGGCCCAAGAATTGGTTTCTATCCAGGATGAGTGTAGGCCCATTTGTCTTGTTTGTTGCAAATCACTGAAATTTGTCAAATATACTGAGATCTTAAGAATGCAAATACATCTGGGTTATTGCCCAGGCTAATATACATATTCTGTGAAATTTTCATCGATTATCTTCTTTCTAGCAATTCATATGAATTTTTGAAGAAACGTCAATTTTTCTTGGTCGATAAACGCTCGTAGCTCCGGCTCCAAATAAGATATTTTCCCAAACATGTAAACAACTCTGGACGGACATCTCTGCAACCGATTTATCAAAAATTATTTTAAATAACTGCAATAGTTGGACATCCATTTCATTTTTATGAGGGTACTAGAAACTTCATCATAAACGACTTATTTTGTCTCAGGGGGTCTGAAGCGGCGATGCCAATGGCTGATTTTCGTGAGGTTGGATGATTTCCGCGTGTTCTGAGAACCAGTAAGGATTTGAGCCTTATCTTGCATGGAATATGGAATATCTTCTTTGAGTCCCAAGGCGAAGGAAAAGAAAGAGGTTTGCAAAGAAGTGTGTGACAGAAAAGGATAGAACAGCCGCTTTGGAATCAACCCCCTGTTCTACCTTCGTGATTGCATCATGCTGCCCGCTCCCAGGAGACGTCCTGCCAACATAACAAATCAGAGTCGATGTTGCCTCCCCCCCCCCCGGTCTTTAAAACTTTCACTTGTTTACGAGGCGCAATTTGGAAAGGACGCGCTCGATTGTTCGCAAGATTTTAGTCCCTGCTTAGAATCCGTTTGGTCGTGAGTCCTTCGTATGAGTGAAATTAAAACATTAGATTATAAATGTTGAACGAATACAAGGAATCACGTCGTCAGTCTAGCTCGCCACTGGTTTATTTCAACAGGCATCATCCATACCTGAATGCTCTTAAATATTAGTTCAAGTTATTCTTAAAACCATGATTCAATATGACGTCATACGTCAGTAGGGGTTGTCGGGCGTAGATTCCTTTTGTTATGTTGCTATTTTTGTCGTCGAGCAAATGAGGAAATGTTACACGTCGAAATAATCCATGACAACGTCGCATTTAAGGTAACTCTGCTTTCCGCTCCGTTGAGCAGCAAGTAGCCGCTTCGCATAACCACTCGTCTCAGAAAACAGTTAATTTCTCCAATACTATTCGGTCTAGCGAAAAGCTGTAAAAAGGGCGTTTTTCTAAATAATCTTGGCAATCGAATGATATGCAAATCGCAATGTTTCCATTAAGGCTGGCTTTGCAAATTATTTTTCAAAATTTTTTGTTGACTTCAGAAAATTGGATTTATCGCCAAAACTACTCGAACAATTTTTGGTTTTCTTTCGCTATATCGTTAGCTAGATTGCTGATCTACAACTTTACCAAGTCTGATTGAAAAAGCTAGGCTAGGTTTGTTGCAATCGAATTATATATTTCTGTTTCCTTTCCGACAGCGAAGAGTAGAAACCTTGGTCAACGGATTACCATGTTATAAATCATGCTTTCAAACTCTCAACCTTAGAATAACTCTATGAAATGTTTCCATTGGCAAAAGAATGAACGTGATCTGTTGGAAATGCTATATTCAAGTCTCAATAGACATCCTTGGAGCGCTTGTCAAAGTATCATTTCTTGAATGTTACCAGCAGAACCAGCAATTTCGTAACCTTCCGTTTTGTGTCCTTTGAGACCTTCATGAGCATTCACAAAATATCAATTTCTCTATATGAGTCCACACCGAACAGAAGCCTGAAACGAAACTAATTACAAAAGGGTTCAACTCTTTCTTATGTCCTAATCAGTTGACCACGGTTTTAACCCTCCGCTGTCGAAAGGTAAACAGAAATATATAATTCGATTGCGAGAAATCTAGCCTAGCTTTTTCAATCAGACTTAGTAAAGTTGTCGATCAACAATCTAGCTAGCGATACAGCGAAAGAAAACCAAAAATTTTTTGTGTAGTTTTGGCGATAAATCCAATTTTCTGAAGTCAACAAAGAGTTTTGAAAAATAATTTGCGAAGCCAGCCTTAACGGAAACATTGCAATTTACATACCTTTTGATTGCCAAGACTATGTAGAACAACGTCCTTTTTACCGATTTTCGATCGACCGAATAGTATTGGAGAAATTAACTGTTTTCTGAGGAGAGTGGTTTTGCGAAACGGCAACTCACTGCTCACTGGAGCGGAAAGCAGAGTTACCTTAACATTTAATTCATTCATTCATTTTTCATTCATTTTTACTTATTTAGGCACGGTAGCCCCGTCAGTCCATGGGAACTGCTTTTCAGGGGGCCGTGGCAAAAACATTTACAAATAGGAAGATAGATACTACAGAATAGGAATGGTCATCATGGTTTGTTTTTGATTCCTCTCTTAAAGCTGGCAAGGGAAGGTGCCTGTTTGGCATCGAGTTCAAATTGATTCCAAAGCTTAGGTCCACGAAAAGAAATAGCCCTCTGCCCATTGTTTGTTTTTCGTAATGGAAGCGAAAGATCATTATCAGTATTTCTCAGTTTTCTAACATATCGAGTCGAATTTTTTCTAAACAGGTTGGAAAGGTACTCTGGGACGAGGCCATTTAACGATTTGTACATAGAGTAATATCGCCCCTATCAGACCACCATCGATTCCGTGTTGTGCAACGGCCTTGAATAAAATGTTAAAATTAAAAGGGAGCTTGGGCCTAGCTAATCCAAAAAGCGCGCGAAAGTTGTTTGCTGATGTCACCTCTTTGATATTTCTTCGCTTTCACAGTTTTGTTTTGCTCAGAAGACTTGCAATTAAGTTTCGAAGTTGACCTACCTGCAACGAAGGTGCAAGTACCATTCACATTTCCTTCGATGTTTCCACACACCATGTCTATTTTGTGTCGTTTCTCAATATGTCTTTCACTTAAAATAGAATAGTCTTCAGGAATGTTTCCTCCAACTCTTCTCGTTTCATATCCAAAGAAATTTCGAGAATCGCACACAAATTGCGAGACCTAAGGCTCCTTTTGGAAGGGCACTGCAACTGACATTATGCTGCCCAGGTGCGTCCACCGCGTGAAACCCTTTATTTTGTAGACTATTGACACATCGCGTGGTTAGAGTTGATTTGAAATCATCTTCAATCAAATTAGAATTGGTCATGTAACTTTCTGGCTTTCTGGGAAAGTAAAAAATACTTTGTTGAACTGTCAACGGCCTTGAAAAGATTTTGATGTGCTAAATTCATCGTTCTTCTGCGGTGGTCAGATAAGGGCGATACGGCCTAATTTATTCGTTTCAGACCTGTCCGTATTTGTGTGGTTCCAGCATGACCACAAAGAAACGGATGGAACAAATATCACTTTGAGGTTTGTAGCAAGAGTTGAGAAGCCTATTCCAGATTGGCCTATTCCAGATTAGATTAGCCTATTCCAGTAAGTTCTCTTCCAGAACTTCTTTGACCTCTCCGAAAATCTTAGTTTTCTGAAAAGTGGTCTGGTAAGGGCGATATTACTCTAGTTGCAGCTTTTTCGCTCCTAATAACATCATCTACAGTTGGCCAATTCAAAATGCGAATTATTGGCATAGCAGGCGCATCAAAACTGCTTTTAACCACAATTCTAGCTGCTCGATTTTGTAACTTTTGCAACGTTTGCAGTTTAGTCACCCCACAGCACCCCCATACTGAACAGCAGAACCGAAAATGGGGCTCGACGATACCCCGATACACTTCACTCAACGTGTTTTGAGGTAAAAATTTCTGGAATATTTCAAAAATCCGATTGCAAGAGAAACCTTGGTACGTAGACTGTTAATGTGTTCATCCCAATTTAAGCTCCTATCGATCATTAAGCCCAGATACTTTGTTCGGTCAACATTTTCAACTTGAGAGTCACCAATAAAAAACTGTGGATGATCAACGGTTTTATCACAGATTTTCTTAATTTTGGGCTGCGAACCACTAACCACTAATCGCCTGCAACTTTTCGTTTGAGAAGAACATGAACAGAGCAGAATACATGCTAATTCATAAAAATACATACCTTATTTCAACGGCTTTTTTCACGGTAAGCTGCAAATAACGAAAATAAACAAGATATGGGAACATATAAATGTAAGGAGCAGCATCAAGATGCATAAGTTTCGAATATTTTTGGGGGATAAGATAACATTATTGAAATGTCAACTGGATTTCCTACGAATATATCTCCAATATTGTTTGTGAAGATGTCCTAAAAACTGATACCTGCCATGTCTTCTGAAGACGGAAAACAGATTTGAGATGGGAGGAGGGGGGAAAGTGAACATTTTGATTGTACATTGGTAGTGAAGTCTAAAAAATAGGGGAAAGTCGATTTTTTCTCAACAAGTTATAGCCAGGCTTGTCTGGGGAGGGAATTTTTGAAAGTCATTGGAATCAATTCAAGTTTGCACTTGTCCAACAATTTAGACCAATAGAATTCAAATCTAGAAACGAAATTTACATACGACACAGTTTGCTATTATGACCTGACCACTTAGCGTGCGACGCCATGGCGACAGAGAAGTTAGAAAGTATGGTTCTTTGGAGCCGGGTAAATGTGTAAAGCAGCTTTTGTTTGAGTTTTGCCACTGTCTTATTAACTCCCGTTCAAGTGGCTATCGTAAACTGCACAGGATTGGCATACAGACAAGGAATTGATCGTGTTAGGCTAAAATCTTATACTATCCCTTGATGATGCGTTTCAGAATTTTCTTTGCATCTCACTCTATCTATGGAAGTTTCATCTTGCATGAAGTTGTGAAAGACTTGGTAGCTATAGATAACACATCTGCATGGTCTTCCGATAGATTTCATGGACACACGAATTGGAATACACATTTCTGACCATTTTGAGGTAAAAGTATGCCGGCGTTTGATTCCCCTGAAGACATCCAAAGGTGTGCACCATTGTGCCTATTTATTCGAGGTTGTAAAGCCTTCACCAGATCGCTAGAAGATTTCTATAATGCAAACATTGCTAGAAGTCACAAAGTTTCTGACTGTTTATCTATAAATCTTTACTTTATGGAGGTGGGAGACGTTCAATTTTATCAAAAATTTTTGCTAACGGGTGACGCACGGATAACGCAACCGGTAACGAACATTTTTGTAAGGTTCACTACTGACTTGAACGGGTGACAACGGGTAACACACTATTCATTAAAATAATACGTATTATTTTAATAAATAGTGCGTTACCCGTTGTTACCCGTTGAAAACCAGTAATACTTTTGGATACATGTATTTGTATAAGAAACTCTGATGAGCCATCACTGTTTCTTAAGCTTTGTTGACTTTTTATGAAATGTCCACGGTTCAGTAGGATGCCTTAGTTCCTTATTACTGTTTTTCGTGACTAGTTTAACGGGGACCAGAATTTTGTATGAGATCGGTCCAGGATGGACAGGTATCTAATTTGTGCATGGAGATATCCTTACCTCTAGTTCTGAAGTATTTTAGGATCATTTGAATCATAGATTCAAGGATATGAATCACACATGACCATACCTTCATGCGCACTGTAAGTCAAGGAATGGTACATCTGTCAGATTATTCCACTTTGCTATAAAATTCAGTTGCAAGGACTCATTTAACACACATACTTTATGGAGCGATGTTCAATCGTCTCGAGACATCTGGGGAGGGAATTTTTCAAAGCAATTGGGATGAATTCAAATTTGCACTTGTCTAACAACTTTGACAAGTAAAATTCAAATCTGGAAACGAAATTGACCTACAACTACACGGTTTGCAGTTATGACGTCATAATTTGGTTAGCGAGGCCATGGCGACGGATAAATTACAAAGCATGATTCTTTGGAGCCGAGTAATTGTTTCAAGCGGCTTTTGTTTGAGTTTCGTCACTGTCTTATTAACTGCCGTTCTAGTAGTTATCATATACTGCACAGGATTGCCATAGAGACAAGGAATTGATTGCTTTAGGCTAAAACCTTAAACTTTCACTTGATGATGCGTCTCAGAATTTTCTTTGCATCTCACTCTATTTGAGGAAGTTTTCATTTCATTTCATTTCATTTCATTTCATTTCATTTCATTTCACTTCATTTCATCAATATTTACACACGAAGTCCTTTCAGCAAATTAATAACCTACTGACAATATTTCTTCAAAGATAACATGATAAAAATAAAGAAAGTGTATTTATTGCTGGTCTACCAAGGGGTCGTGTTTGGGTCCTGTGAAAGGTTCAAAAGATAATCTCTAAGACCTGTTCTAAAACGAGCGATTGAATCTCTTTCTCGAACGTTTTCGTGGATATCATTCCAGTTTTTGACACCAGAGAAGTAGAAACTTCCCTTTGAATATTCTAACCTAACTTTAGGAATTTGCAGATCTCTACGGTTTCTAGTTCTATACTCTGAAGTCATGGATCATTCAGTGAACTTATGGCGAAGATTCTTGGGACAGAAGTCATGCAAGATTTTATATGTCATGACTCCTTGGTCAGAGGAGATCGATGACTTTACAGAGAGCTATTTGCAAGTCCATCCGTCCTTGTACTTGGCATGTGGTATTAGCTTGTTTGCCCTTGTATTTAATCGTTGCAATTGGGATAGTTTGGTGTTGGAAAGATTACTCCAAACAATGTTGTCATAGCGAAGATGGCTTTTAAAGAGAGCTTTGCAAACTTGATCAAGTTTCCTTCGCGGAAGGATGTTTATCAGCTTTCTTAAGGAGTTCAAGCCCCCTTTCAGCTTATTTTCGATTGCTTTGTACTGCTCTTTCCAATTAAGGCTTTCGATGATAATCCCTAGGTATTTTGTCTTGTCAGCCCTTTTGATAGCTTCATTATTGAGGACAGGATCAGGCAAATCATCACCTATCTTATTTAGTTGTCGCCCATGGCCTATAACCATACTTTTGCTGGCATTCAAACTAAGTTTACTATTGTTGTTGTTGTTGTAATTTCATTTAGATTCGATCTTATATACAAATAGCTAACAATATATACATTATTTAAACATATACACGTTAACTGATCAAAATCGAAAAATACAAAGCAAAGAAACAAAATTAATATTTTCTAAATTTACAAAATGGTTGGTAAACAAGTACAGGCACTACATTTGCAGTTAGGACCGTCCCATTTTTTTATCAAAACCTTGAAACTAATCCTCATCTCCAGTTCGATACATTTCCAGCTCCTTTTTCAAATCTGTTAGAGGTTCATTCAGGTTTTCTGATGCGATATTCACACATGTATCATCAGGATACATATTTGGGATCGTGCTTTTTAGACACGTCTCAAAATCATGAATGTATAGTATGAAGACTAAGGGTCCCAAACATGAGCCCTGCGGAATACCATACTCAATGCTGCTTTCGCTGGAGGTGGATGCGTCAAAATAACAGAACTGCTCCCTATTGGTCAGATAAGAAGTGAACCAGCTCTGGGATGTACCCTCAGCACCATACTCTCGCAATATCGATAATAGGATTTTATGGTCAACGGTATCGAATGCTTTCTTAGATCATGGAATATACTCAAGTTGATTTTGTCCTCATCCGAATTCTTGAACCATGGGTCTATAACATTCAATAGACATGTCAGCGTACTGTGCAGTTTTTGGAACGAAAACTGGTTCAAACAAAGCCGTTGGAACGCAAACTGGTTCAAGTTTATCGCATGCAGTTGTGAAAGATTTGGTAGCTATAGATCTCTGCGTGGTCTTCAGATAGATCCCATGGACATTTGAAAAGGAATAACACATTTCTGACCATTTTCAGGTAGAAGTATGCCGGCGCTTGATTCCACTGAAGACAGCCAATGTACATCATTGTGCCTATTCATTCGAGGTTGTAGGGCCTTCACCAGATCGCTAGATTATTGCTCTAATGCAAAAATTGTTTGAAGACACAAAGTTTCCGACTGTTTATCTATAAATCTTTACTTTATGGAGGTGGGAGACGTTCAGTTTTATCCAAAAATGTTTGCCAACGGGTAACGCACGGGTAACACAACGAGTAACATAATAATGATAATAATAATAATATACGAATATTTATACAGGATAAAACACTTCAACGAATCATCATTGTTATCAACGTGTGTCCTGTTAAAAATAATAAATCAAACTGAAATTTCCTATTCACAATTTTTCGAGAAAATGAAAGGATAAAAATATTTACAATGGTTCTTTGAGCTGATTAAAGTAAGCAATTTAACTAAAATGATCTTTAAGGCTATTCTCATATGCAGTAGCATTCGTAATCTTTCTGATTTTTAAAGGCAGTTCATTGTAGATCTTTGCTCCTGAATAGTAAAAAGATTTCCGAGCATATTCAGTTCTGATTTTTGGCACCTTTAAACTGTTGTTGGCATTTCTTGTCTCCTGTCTATGTCATTCGGAATATGATCTTGTATTGCAAAATGATCTTTAAATATGTCACAGATGTCTTCATCAATGTATTTCCGAATGAGTTTGCCAGCACGAATCTTGTTTGCATACATTACTGACGGGAGTCCTTCGTTGCTTTTTTCACCATCATAAACAATCTTGAGGCATCGATCATGGAACGCTTTCAGCTGTTTCATCTTGGTTTCTGACAGTTTCATTTGCAGAACACTGCAGTAGGTAAAAACAGGCATGATCATAGAGCAGTATACATCTCTGGCTGTCTGTGAGTCAAGATATTTTCTTAACCTTGCCAGAAGTCTCCATCGACCGGCTGCTTTCTTGTAAGATCTTTCAAAGTGCGAATTCAGATCAAGTGAACTGTTCACGTACATAACCAGGTATTTGTAGTCATCGCTATTTCTTATTGCATTTGAGCCTTGGTACACCTTATAAGGTTCTGTTTGCATGCTTATCCGTTTCACGCCCGACAACACCTTTCTCGAGGAGTTTTGCCTCGTTTTGATGCCCCTATACAAATGTATAGGAAAATGACCGGAAGTGAATATGTTTGACGACTTTGAATGTTTCTTACGGGAACGAGGTGTTACTTTTCCTTTTCAATTCAATTCTAAAATGTAGTGGATTTATCTAAGAAACGTTTAAAACTAAATTTGTTTTGATTTAAACTCCTTGGCAAGCTCCACCAGTTTGGACGAGGGGGGTGGTCTTATTTTGAGAGAATTTCCATTGTCTTTCGGTACAATCATTCGAACTCATTGTCTTTGACGTCACTGGTAGCGACTCCAAGGCCATGACATTTGGAAAATACAGTAGAGCCTAGAAATTGTTTTGGAAACGGCGTGGTATTTGTGCTGCTTGCTGCAAGAAACTTTTTAATTTTAAACGAAGCAATAGATCATTACGAACAGCACCAGTTATCCATTTTACCACTAGTGAAGGGCATTATCTGAGTTTCTTGTTCATGGTGCGTTCGTGTTTTTGCAACAAACTGGCCAGAAAGAAAGCACGACAGAAGAAGAACATCCGCTTGTTTAGGCCACATCTTCGAAAGAAGAAATTTTGCATGTTGATGGATCCAAGAACTAAATTTCGTTTATGACAACAGATGTCTTTAATGGACAGATGGAGAGCACATGATAAAGAATATCTTATTTGTACTGGACAGTGAGTTCCACTTGTTGGACACATTGGTTAACTGCTCAATGAAGAGAGATTGTAAACTTTTGAAACTTTTCTGGAAACTTCCTCTTGTTCTGGATAATAGTGGCTCCAAAAATGACAGACAGTTCTGGATAATATTGGCTCCAAAAATAACAGACAAGATACAAGGGGGATGCTGTCTATTGGAATTAAAATGATTACTTCCGATGGACAAGCGCAATGACAGCTATTTTGATGATTTTCAGAAACTCATAAACAAGCATAGCAATAGGATCCACAAGGTAAAATGGGCACGCACGAAGTATAATGGGATAACAAAAAATGTTGATTCACACTTTTCTCTGAACTGGTAAAATTCAATGTTTCCTAGGTGTCAGATTTAACCTTTGCTTGCCCATTTTACCTCCGCTGCAGTGCAACACGATGTATTATCAATTTTCATTTCTACTGAGTTGGAAGGCACAAACTTTAGTGATTTAAGCATATTCTTCATGAGATGCAGCTGTTGCAAAGAGAAGTCTTTGCCATGTTTTCTTTGACTTTTATTCTTTGATATCACTTGAAATGGCATTATTTGGAATTCAATCATTCTTATGAAATTATCCTTCCTGTTCTGGCAGCTTCAAATGCCAATCGTTAATGTGCAGCAAGAAGTTAGGTATGAAAGGTCTGTCATTTCTAGTGATTCCTGTTATGCCAAACAGTAATCATGGTAACTCAAAAAATTTTGACTCATGGCTTTGGTCTGGAGGGGAGAAGGGATATCAAACTTTGAAATTACTAGAAAGAGATGTCAATCAGCTTTGACCAAAGAAAAATTTTGGTGGCTAGATATGTAGTTATTCTTGTCGATTTTCATGCATCATCAACGTTTCCAAGCCTCCAACCTTTCCGGATTAAATTCAGAAGAAGATTCAGGCTGCTTCAGAGTTTGAAAGCATTGAAAATGTCAATTTTGTGATGATTCAATTGCTACAATGTTAACATCTTCACATCACATGTACAAAATCATAAGTATCAATTATTACAGCATAGAAAAAAGTTTCTTATAATTTGCAATGGTTTCTTCATTCAATGATTCATTTGCAACAGTGATGTTCCATCGGTTTTGCATCGGTCTTCAGGCATTGTAACAAAGGCATTCCTGCCTTCGTTGTTGTCATTTATGCTACATCACGGTCGTGTTTGATAACGATAAACTTGCTCTTTTTGAGAATCCTAAAGTGGAACAAACAGAAATGTCCAGCAAATGTCTGTACTGCATAATAAATCTCATCCAGTCTCACATATGGAAATTCATGTGCAAAAGAAACTGATCAAGGAAAATAACATAAATCTAGTGACAGCAGGCTTCACATTTATCGGCAAAATGATCAAAGCTGATGAGTTTTTCGTACAAGACAGTTTTGATAAATATTATTCCACATGTAACCTCCTATTTCAAAGCCAGAACTTCCCTATTGGTGCGAAGTTCATCAGCAACGGAGAAACTTTATGATGCTTTATGATTGTTTACATTAGGCCGAACCCAATGAAAGTTCTCAGAACGCGCAAGTCAAAGTTTTGTTATTATTCTTCTCGCCTATGAGGTGAAAAGGCTAGAAAAGTACTAAAAACATCCCCGTTTCCATAAACTTCAAATAAACTTCGAATGTAGTAAATTTAGTAGGAGTCAATATCTATTTTCCGACTAAAAGGCAAACACGTTTGTGAAAAGAAGCACGTAAAGTTAACGAGGAATAAACGGTCATGGCTCTGGAGCGAAAATTGCCTTTGAAAACTGTAGGAAATTGGCAAAGGCTACAGAAAAACCGCAAACATTTTTAGAAACTAGATTCGTACAGCTATTGCGTTATATCTCCAAATTGAGAATTTCTGCCTTAGTTTAGAAAATATTGCACTTTGAAAAAAATTTGGGTAAATTTAGGCCAAGAAAAGTTGATTTTCTTGAAACATCGAGGCCGAGTTTAAGACGAGAAAAATATAACTTCATTTGGTCAACAGTTCGTAAAAAGCGACTAAGTAGGTCAAAAAAATATCGAGGAATCCAAGATTTTAAACGAAATTTCTATGAAACCAACGACAAACGTTAAATTTACGAAAAGGTCTGCTCACCTGCTGTGCTGCATTCCAAATTTGTAAACAGAGTTGTCCACGGCCTTTGAAAAGTTTGATAAACCAAGAAACTTTGAGTCCAAAACTCTTAACGAAGTTGAAAGAGCAAAGATACAGCTATTGCGTTATATCTCGATATTTCACTTTGCGACACTTGGGACGCCTGCTGACGCCATTTATTACAAAATTTTGCTTTCGCGCCACAGCTTTCATGCAACAGAGGCCGGAAGTGACGTCAGAAAACAGGCTTGGTGTTGTCGGGCGTGCGTTTAGCAGTTCCAAACAGTAATGCTTCAGTTTTACCCTCCTTCATGTTGATGATGTGTTCGTTTTCCTTTAGCCAGTTAGAGATCAAATCCATATCCTCAGTAAGATGTAACTCGATTCTTTTCGAGTCCTTGTCAGCGAAGTATATGACTTTGTCATCTGCATATTTTACAATCCGAGAGTGCCGTATCGCATCGGTAATGTCATTAAACAACATGATGAACAATAAAGGGCCAAGTATTGACACTTGTGGCACTCCAGAATACAGTTCCTGTTCATCAGAGACACAGTTGTTGTAACTTACGACAGCTTTTCGAGCAAACAGGTAGTCTTTGAACCAAGCATATTCTTTTCCGTCAATTCCATATATGGGTAGCTTTTCAAGCAGCTTCGAATGACTTATTGTGCCAAACGCTTTGCTCAGATCAATAAAAATGGCGCCTACTAATTTACCATCATCAACACTTTAGCAAATGTTATCCAGCAAGTGAGTTGCTGCAAGTTCTGTTGATAGCTTGGGCCTGAAGCCAAACTAGAATTGCGATAGCAGAGCATTTTGATCTAAGTATGCGATAAGTTGACGATGAATTGCCTTTTCTATGATCTTTGAAATAACTGGCAAGATTGAAATAGGCCTGTAGTTGTTCTGTCGCACAAACCGTGTTATATGCTGATAACAACTACAGTACTTTCCTGTTTTCGTTATTTACTTATTTATGTATTTATCAATGTTATCATTTTTTATCTTTTCTCTGCTATACCAGCACCTCTAAGGGGACCATTATGGAAATAGGTCGGCTTGACCCTTTAATGCTATCCCTGCCACTGTAAATTAGGGCTGTTTTCCTTTTTACGTTTTTAACCTAAAGTATTGTATTGTATCTATTTTTTATATTCATTATAGTAGCTTGTATATATATTTTATGTGGCAAATGATACATACATACATATATATGACTGAGAACGGACCAGACTTTGATCTTTCCTGAGAACGGACCAGACAGGGATGATCTTTGCTTTCTTCCAGTCCATTGGAAAAATTCCTGTTGTAATAGATAAGTTTATAAAGTGAGCCAGTGGAGCTGACAAAATTGCCGCAGAGTCCTTCAACAGGCAGGGTGGTAAATCATCTAGTACAGTTGCCTTATTGCGTTTGATAGATTTTAATATACGCAAGACTTCAAGTTGTGAAACTGACTGAAACAACAATCTTTTCTCTGTCCTCTTTGTTATTCCTGCTGGTTTTCTCCAAATAAAATCACGAAGTGGAATTGCCTTCTTTTTCAAGCTCTTAACAACACTTGCAAAAAATGTGCAAAATGCATTGGAAATCGTTCTTGGGTTGCTTGTTTTCACCCCGTTTATGTCAAAGGATCGCATGCTCGGCTTATGTCTTCCTATGGTTGGATAAATTAACTTTAAAGTTTTCCAAATTCCTTGAGGTCATTGGAATTTTCCCTTAGCAGATTTCTATTATAGATTGACTTTGCTCTTTGAATAGCTTTGTTGACTTCATTTCTTTTCCGTTTATAAGCCGAAATATGAACCTTGCTGCTCGTTCGCCTTGACTTACGGAGGAGCTTATCTCTTTCATTCATCATAACTTTCACATCACTTGTCAACCAAGGCGCTGGCTTGCCTTTAACTTTCTTCGTAATCATTGGTGCAAGCTTATTAAATACATCAGTGAGATGTTTCTTTAGAAATGCCCATGCATCATTTACCCTTTTCAAGTTATAGAAACCTTCCCAGTCAACATTTCTCAAATCATCGCACATGCCCTCAGGGTTGTAATCTTTATAGTTTCGACATGTTATTTTCCTCGGTTGACTTTGCTCTTTGAATAGCTTTGTTGACTTCATTTCTTTTCCGTTTATAAGCCGTGTTCCGTTTATTAGCAGCGTTGGAGTTTCTCATACATCCAACCATTTCATGGTCTCCAATCCCCATTGGGATTACATCAGTTGCAATCAGATTCAATGGGGTATTTGTTAGTATAATATCAATTAATGTTTTTGATGTTGCTGTTATTCTCGTTGGCTTTAAAACAGTTTGCTTGAATCCAAAGAGATCAAACATTGATTTTAGACCCCGTTTACACTGTACCGTTTTCAAATGAAAACGGAACGATATCATGCCGTTTTGGCCTTCCGTTTACACTAAAATGTTTTCGTAACCGGCAACAAATGAAGACGACTAAGAAAACGGTACGATTTGAAAACGGCAAGAAACGTTTCAGTGTAAACGCTTGAATTCGGAACGATAAGAAGAGCGAAAATTGTATGCCGCTGGTCATGGCGGAGTCGCAACGCGGGCACCACACGTGCCGCGCCGCAACTTCGAGGAAATCTCAAAGTTACAGAAATGGTTGGTACGCACGTGGTGGAAGTACTCAACGAAGTAAAACGCTACTGGACCCGATCAACTCAAGTAGAAGCTAAGTATACATTGAATTTTATTTGAAAAGTTATAATGCAATAATTCTTTAAAAAAATAGATGAAAACAGACTTCCAACACTAAGATTTCGGGTCATTGTCAGGCTGTATGTTTAGGCCTAAACTCAACTGCCCAATTAATTGGAATAACAGCAAGTACTACATAATCTAGGGGAAACTGTTAAAAACCAGTACAAAACAAACTATTCAAACCTGCAAAATAGATGCTTCTAGAAGGATATTTATGCATGTCTGATATTGTGAAATTTTTCCATCTCACAAAAATAGTGGAACAGAAATGCCCAACACAGACACCCAATAAAAGCCCCTCATTGACCTATGATAATGATAATAATAATGATAATAATAATAATAATAATAATAATAATAATAATAATAATGATAATAATAATAATCGTATGACATGATCCCCCATTCATGGATTCTTGAGTGCCTGAAGGATTTGGGGGTTAATGAACAGCTCAGGCAGTTCCTCGAGGAGAGTATGAAAACATGGCGAGTAGAACTAACATGTGGAGAACAAATGCTTGGAGAAGTAAAGATCAAGAGAGGAATCTTCCAAGGAGATACATTATCTCCTCTGCTGTTTGTAGTTGCGCTGATTCCTTTAACCCACATATTGAGGAAGTCAAAGGCAGGATACGAATTTTCTAAGACTGGAGGGAAGGTTAATCATCTTTTATTTATGGATGACCTAAAGGTGTATGCGAAGAATGAAAAATCATTGGGCTCCTTGATTCAAACAGTTCGGATTTTCAGCAAAGACATTGGAATGGAGTTTGGAATAGAAAAGTGTGCCATGCTAGTGTTGAAAAGGGGAAAGGTAGCTACATCAAATGGGATTAAGTTACCAGACGAGTCTGTGATTAAGTCAGTAAAGGATGGAGAAAGCTACAAATATTTGGGAATGCTTCAAGCAGATCAGATAAAACACCATGAAATGAAAGATAAAGTTATGAAAGAGTACAAAAGGCGGGTACGCAAAATTCTGGAAACAAAGCTAAATGCAGGGAATCTCATAAAAGGTATCAACACCTGGGCAGTATCGCTGCTCAGATATTCAGCTGCATTTCTAGACTGGACAAAATTCGAGATGGAACAGCTAGACAGACAAACAAGGAAACTGATGACAATGCACAATGCTTTACATCCGAAGAGCAACGTTGATAGGTTATATTTACCACGGAAGGATGGGGGACGAGGGCTTTTAGGAGTAGAGGATACAGTCAATATAGCAAAAGTTTCATTGAAAAGGTAAGTCAACAATAGTACAGAAAGATTACTGAGTTCATTGAGAATCATAGAAGACGATGCATTTATTGAGTCGGAAGCTGATGCGAAGAAAAGAAAAAGAACGGAAAGGAAAGAAAACTGGAAAGAAAAGACACTGCACGGACAATTTCTGAGGCAAACTGATGACATCGCTGGTGAGGACAGGTGGCTATGGCTAAAGCAGGGAAACTTGAAGAGGGAAACAGAATCCCTAATACTTGCTGCACAAGAGCAAGCAATCCGTACAAATGTGATCAAGGCGAAAATTGATAATACTCAGGAACAAAGTAAGTGCAGAATGTGCGGAGAAAAGGACGAGACAGTGAACCACTTAATAAGTGAGTGTAGTAAGATGGCACAGAGAGAGTACAAGAGAAGACACGATTGGGTTGGTAGGAGGGTGCACTGGGATGTTTGTAAAAAGTATGGCATCGTAGTAAATGATAAATGGTATCAACACGAGCCAGGTTCAGTGATGGAGAACGACAAATGTAAGATTTTATGGGATTTTACAGTGCAGACAGACCATATCATCCAAGCAAGACGTCCAGACATGATAGTCATTGATAAAGAGACAAACAAGGCTCAGGTAATAGACTTTGCTATCCCATATGACAGCAGGGTGGACAGCAAAGAGATGGAGAAGATTGAGAAGTACCAAGATCTCGTGCGAGAACTGAAGAGACTTTGGGACATGAAGGTAGTGGTCATTCCTATAGTATTGGGGGCACTTGGAACTACCCCAAAGACACTGCAGAAAAGAATGAAGGACATTGGCATTGAGACCAGAATCAGTGAACTACAGAAAACTGTTATCCTGCATACAGCAAGGATCCTTAGAAAGGTCTTTGAGGTCTGATGAGTCTTGTTGACATCAAACCCCAAGAAGAACAATCCATTGACAAGAACAATCCATTGACAAGAACAATGTGCGTTATCTTTCAATAATAATAATAATAATAATAATAATAATAATAATAATAATAATAATAATAATAATAATAATAATAATAATAATAATAATAATAATAATAACAATAATAATAATAATAATAATAATAATAATAATAATAATAATAATAATAATAATAATAACAGTTAATAATAACGAACAATAATAACAACGGGGCTAACATCATGTGGGGAGAATCTTGGAAGGGTTGACATCAGAAGGGGAATATTTCAAGTTGATAGCCTGTCACCATTGTTATTTGTAATTTGCATGATACCATTAACTAAGGTTCTGCGAAAGATAAAGGCAGGTTATGTTATCAAAGAGGGAAATTTGAAGGTGCACCATCTACTGTTTATGGATGATTTGAAACTATTTGGGAAAAACGAAAGGGAGATTGACAGCTTGGTTAAGACAGTGCAAGTGATCAGTAAAGATATAGGAATGGAATGCGGGATAAAGAAGTGTGGTGTAGTGATTAAAAAAAGAGGAAAATTAAGCAAGACGGATGGTATAGTATTGCCAAATGGTGAGACAATTAAGGAAGTAGAGAAGAGTGGCTACAAGTACCTTGGGATATCGGAATTAAACAATATCAAGGAAAAAGAAAGGAAAGACAAATTTAAGTATGAATATCTGAGAAGGACAAGATTGATAGTGAAGTCGAAATTGAATGGAAGCAATTTTATAAAGGCAATAAATGTGTGGGCGATTTCTCTCTTAAGATATGGAGCTGGTTTGCTGAAATGGACAAGGGAAGGACTTGAATGGATGGATAGAAAAACTAGGAAATTGATGACAATGTATAAAAAGCTTCACCCAAAGAGCGACGTTGCACGGTTGTATGTACCAAGGCGCAAAGGAGGAAGGGGACTAATTAGTTGCGAAGGGTGTATCAGGGCTGAAGAGAACAGCTTGGGTTGGTATGTGAAGCAAAGCAAGGAACCAATGCTGAAAGTAGAAAGCATGAAAGCGACCATCAAAACAGAGGAGACAGTAAGACCGGAAGAATTCAAGAGAATGCAGATAAGCGCAAGTGAACAAGCGTGGAAAGAGAAAAGAATGCACGGACAATACATTAGAGACATGGATGAAAACATTGATAAAGATAAGACCTGGGGATGGCTCAAAAATGGTGATTTGAAAGCTGGTACAGAAGCATTAATATGTGCTGCACAAGATCAGGCATTAAGAACAAAGTATGTGAAACATCATATTGATAAAACATTGGAGTCACCTCTGTGCAGGTTATGTGGTGAAAAAGGAGAGACTATCAACCATATTGTGAGCGAATGTAAGATGCTAGCCCAGCGAGAATACAAGAGAAGGCATGATAACATTGCAAGGAATATACACTGGGAGTTGTGTGGAGAGCTTGACATCGACAGGGCGAATAAGTGGTACGAACATCAACCGGAGGGTGTTTCAAGAAAGGGAAATACCAAGATATTGTGGGATTTCAAGATCCAGTGCGATCACGAAATTGAAGCACGAAGACCAGACATTGTGGTGGTAAATGAAGACGCAAAGGAATGCAAGATCATTGATGTAGCAGTGCCGTGGGATTCTCGAGTAATAGCGAAAGAGCGAGAAAAAATTCAAAAGTATGGGGACTTGAAAAGAGAAATAGCGACCATGTGGGGCATGCAGAAAGTGACTGTCATTCCTGTTGTTATTGGCTCACTGGGAGCAGTAGCTAAAGAATTCGATAAATGGATAGAGAAGATTGGGATTAATTTGAGAGCTGGACATGTACAAAAAACAGCATTATTAGGAACAGCGAGAATATTGAGGAAGGTGTTGGAAACCTGAAGAAGATGAAAATTGACTTTGAAACCCTTAGTTGCTTCTTGCAACTTGCTTTCAAAGCGTTAACCGGAACACATCTAACCCGAGAATGTACAATTGAATAATAATAATAATAATAATAATAATAATAATAATAATAATAATAATAATAATAACAATAATAATAATGCGAATATTTCAACAGGATAAAAGCTTCAACAAATGTATTGCTGGTTTCAATGCCTGTCCTGCTTAAAAGAAAAGAAAATGTTAAACCTAATTTACAATTCTGAATAAATATCGCATTTAGAGTCCATTTACAGCAAAACAGTCCATGACGATTTCTTTTCTTAAAATCCTAGTATATTAAAACTACTTCATTTTTAAAAATAAATCTAGTTTTTCATTAAAATCCTAATTGTTTTCAGCAGTTCTTACGTTTATAGGCAAATCGTTGTATAACTTTGCCCCCATGTAATAAAATCCCTTTCGCCCATATTCAGTTTTAATGCGTGGCAGAGTGGCTAAACATTTGTTGTTTCTTGTCGTCTTGATGTGTTCATGTGTTGTGATATGACTTTGCAAGGCATCACATATATCATTATTCAAAATGTTATGCACCAGGACACATGCTCGTTTTATATTCGATTTTTCAGGTGACAGAACACTGCATTCCTTTGAGTTCGTGCCAATTATTCGTATCGCACGTTCATGAAGAGCAGCTAACTTTCTTGACTGACCAATTGTTAGTTTCAGGTTTAAAATCCCACAATATGTAACAACAGGTACAATCATAGAGCGATAAAGTTTACAAGCTGTTGTGCTATCCAAGAAACATCTTAGCTTCGATAGTAGGCGTAGTCTGCCAGAAGCTCGTTTATAACACAGTTCAAAGTTGGTGTTTAGATTTAAAGTTGAATCGATTTCCACTCCCAAGTATCTATACGAAGTTGTAGCATTGATTTTGGTCTCTTTGTATTGAATACATATTTCTTCACTCTGTCGCTTTAGACGCTGGGCAGTCCCAAAAACCAACACCTCTGTTTTTCCTTTTTTCGCATTTAGAATGAGTTCATTCTTATCCATCCATATTTCAAGCTTTCTCATTTCATTGGTGAGGATTTTGCTCAAATTTGTAACATCCTTATCCGCCCAATAAATAACCGTATCATCAGCATATTTGACAATGTTTGTCTCAATTACATCGGTTATGTCGTTAAAGAATAAAACAAATAGTAGAGGTCCAAGGATTGACCCCTGTGGAACTCCAGATTTTAACTGCTGAGCTTCCGATAGGACATCGTTGTAGCTCACTTGTGCTGACCGATTAAACAAGTAGTCTTCAAACCATGCAAGTTCTTTGCCGTCAATGCCATATGATGGAAGCTTGGTCAACAATTTGGAATGGCTGATGGTGTCAAAAGCTTTACTAAGATCAACAAATACAGCGCCGACTAGTTGCCCTTTGTCCACGTATTTCCTGATATCATCTAGTAGCAATGTTGCTGCTAGTTCTGTTGACATTTTTGCTCTGAAGCCAAACTGCCTTGTAGAAAGTAGTTTGTTTTTGTCTAAAAAGTTCATCAACTGTTTGTGTACAATCTTCTCTATTACCTTTGACACTACAGGTAGTACGGAAATTGGTCTATAGTTATCAAAGCTTTTTGTCGATCCTGACTTGTGCAAGGGAATGATTTTAGCCGCTTTCTAGTGGCTTTTGATCGTTTTATGGATTTGATAATCTTCTCTGTGTCCATATTTGTTACCAATTGAAATTTAAACACACTCTCTGTCTTCTTTGTGATGGAAGCAGGAAACTGCCATGCAAAATTCTTCAACAAAATTGATTTTTGCTTCAAAGATGCAACAACATTCATAAAAAACGAACAGAATCCATTTGAAATGTCGGTTTGGTCGGTTGATTCTTTTCCATCAATTTCAAATACCTTACTGTTGCTAGAGCTCTTTGCTTTTCCTGGATAAATCGATTTTACTGTCTTCCAGAATTTGCTTGGGTCTTGGGTTGAGTTTTCCTGCAATAGATCTTTGTAGTATGATGCCTTTGCTCGTCTTATAGCAATATTTACTGCATTTCGCTTCTGTTTATACTCTGTTTTATAAAACTCAGCATGTGGCGATTTCCGAGACTTGCAGAGGAGCTTGTCTCTTTCGTTCATAAGTTTTTTTACGTCATCAGTTAGCCAGGGTGCAAATTTCCCCCTAACTTTCTTCACTATTCTAGGGGCATGCTTGTCAAAAACCTCCACAACAATATGTTTCATTTTATTCCAAGCCTCATTTACATTATGGGAATTTAGAACAGGGTACCAGTTTTGCTTTCTCAGATCCTCAGACAGGTCTATTGGGTTGTACTTTCTGTAGTCTCGACACTTGATCAACCTTGGTTTGAATTTTGTTGAATTTATCTTTCTGACGCATCCTACCATGTCATGATCTCCCATACCTGTTGGTATTACGTCATGGTGAATTATCGTGGCAATGCTGTTTGTCGCAATAATGTCAATGAGAGTTTTCGTGGTGTCGCAAATTCTGGTTGCCTTTTGAATAATTTGCTTTAAACCATTTGAGCTGATAATAGACTTGAAATCTTTTCCATCCCCAGAGACTAGATAATTCACATTTACATCTCCCATGAGTATTGTTTCCAATGACGACTCACATGACTTTTTTAACATTTCATCAAAAGAATTGTCAAAATTTTTTGGCAGGTGTTTCGATGAATCTGGCGGTCGATAAATAACGCCAATTAAATACGAGCTTGATTTTATTGGTTTCATTTCCACCCAAATACATTCCAATTCGTCATTTCCGAGATCGAGGCGCCTGTTGAAGGTTAATTTATCCGAGATATACGCTGCTACTCCACCCCCTTTCCCTGACTTTCTCGGTTTGTTTACAAACGAATAACCAGGTATGGAGTACAAAGCCTCAGGGTCCTCGTCCGTTTTTCCCTGTTGAAGGTGTATCTCACTCAATGTTAATACATCCATATTCGGGAAACTTTTCAACAGCTCAACAATATGGTCAAAGTTTGACGACAGGCCACGCACATTTTGGTGAAGTAGCTTGACTCCTTTTTTGGAAGTAAGTCTTTCCAGCTCCGGGTTAAATCTGGTATTTTGAATTGGTCCCGGGCAAGGTTCGACGTCTCCACACAACAACAACAATAGGCCTAAGAGGGTAGAGTTTGAACACCTCACAGCAAAGTTGAATCTGCCACCTCTTGACTGCCATAAACTAGATAAAATGTATGTCTCTCCCAGCCGACTTGAATCTTCGTCATCATGACTTAAGTATAAGCAACCACTGGAGACGAAAGCAGCCTTTCTTACTCGGAAACAGATGACCAAAAGGAGAGCGATGAAAAACGCGTGCTTCACTACTGCCATCTTGACAAAAAAAGCTAGAAATACTGCATAATTTAGGGGGAATTGTTAAAAAAGTAGTTAATGTTACAAAACAAATTATTCAAAACTGCAAAATAGATGCTTCTAGAAGGATATTTATGCATGTCTGATATCGTAAAATTTTTTTTGCGTCTCACGAAAATAGTGGAACAGAAATGCCCAACACAGACACCCAATAAAAGCCCCTTATTGGCCTAGCTAGAAATGCTGCATGGTTTAGGGGGAATTGTTAAAAAAGTAGTTAATGTTACAAAACAAATTATTCAAAACTGCAAAATAGATGCTTCTAGAAGGATACTTATGCATGTCTGATATGGTGAAATTACTGCGTCTCACGAAAACAGTGGATCAGAAACGCCCAACAAACACACCCAATAAAAGCCCTTTATTGGCCTAGCTGCAAATACTGCATAATATAGGGGGAATCGTTAAAAAAGGAGTTAATGTTACACAAAAACTATTCAAAACTGCAAAATACATGCTTCTAGAAGTATGTTTATGCATGTCTGATATAGTGAAATTTTTGTGTCTCCTAAAAAGTAAGGGAACAGACATGTCTAGCACAGACAGAATCCTCAAGTCACTTTATATCACTGATAATTGTCGTATTTTCATCATAGAATAAGTAAACTTTCAAATTTGATGGAGCAAGGGATTCACACCATACAGACTGCAGTGGCTTAATATGATGGCTGTTAGGGCAAAGTCTGGTACTCCAAAGCAATAGCAATTGAAGTTGAACTACATAAACAAGGACTTGCAGTATGCCAGTACCAGAAAAACTACAGTATATTGCTCTCTTGCATAAAATAGCTCCGAATGAAAGTAGCTCTTAACCAGTTATCAACTGTTTGTAGTTTGTTCATTGAAGATTTGTTTGAAGGACAAAACTTCAAATGTTTCTTGATACACACAGTACTTATCATACATTTAAAAAACATTATGTTGAAAGAAACTAAGAAATTTACCTAGCACAGAAATATTCTTATTCTGAGCATTGAAGTTTTTTATAAGTTTGTGAGTGGGTTTAGCAGATTGTTCATTTTCTTTTGGTGGCGATGTCACAACTGTACCTTTGTGATCAGTAAGGGTGAATTTTTGTGAAAGAAAATGCATGTCTTTGTAATCAGGTTTTTGATAGAACAAAAGAATTTCATGTTCTCTAGAGTACCGGGTGACCCAAAACACTTCACTAGCTAGATTGCAGATATTTCCTTGAAGGAAAATGTTATGGAGACAAACAGGGTATCAGCATGTAGCTGAAAGGCTCCTCTATCTTTTGATACATTGCTTGGTCAGTTTAAGATATGCCTACTGTTTGAAAAAACAATTTAAAAAAATATGGCAATTCATCCATTTCTTGGACAACCCCTTCACTTTCCAGTCCATTTCTTGGAAAATGCGAAAAACGCTGAATTCCAACTGTGCTTTGGGGCATGAAATTTGAATGAGGAACAGAAGTCAATCATTTTGAAAACAAAAAATTTCTCCTGGCGATTTCTAATTCATCGCTATGTTGAGTTTTCACAAAATATTGACTGGAAAGTGATGGCGATTATTTCACTCAAATGAGGAATCCTGGATTTGAAATTTTCCTTGAATCTGGTTTTTCGGATGGTGATCATTTCTTAAAATGACCATGCAGCATCTCAAAAGATAGCGAAGCAAGTTTTTTCTAGGTCACCCGGTATGCATCTTCAGTCCAGCCATCCAAAACGTTTCACTCTCTGTGTTTACTGTTATTTGATAGCTCTGAAATCTATCAATTGAAATGATATCAAACTGATATCTTTTTTCCTGGAATTCTCTCTGCTCTTGTGGACATTTTGCACTCTAGCTAATCTAGCTAATATTGAAGTAATATCAAATATGAATTGCAACAAGAAAGATGAAATGAAGCAGTCTCTAGCAGTCACATCAATCAATTTTGAGTTTTCACAAAATATTGACTGGAAAGTGATGGCGATTATTTCACATCATGTGGCATACTTTTTTGTTAAATACAAGCAAGAAGGGCTGTAAAAAGTTTAAACAGTGTAAACAAAAATTTTGATGGCTAATGGCATTGATTCATGTTAAGTGGACTGTGTGTACTCAAACTTCAAGAATCTGCTGACTCATGTTTCTTGATCGCACATCTCATTGGCTGATCACACTGATCAAATGTAATGGATTGTGCAACACTAAGTCCTTTTCTTTGTTGGAAGTGATAATTGATATTTAACACCAGAGTCGCATCATATGTGGTAAAGCAGGTCTATTTATCATCATTCAATGCCTTTACCATGCAGTAGCTCTGTACTTTATGTAAAATGGTAGTCCAAATGAGTAAGATGGGTATAGTGGCATAATTTCAATGACAATTTACATAATTGGTTTCTTAATAGGGAAGTGGGGAGTTCAGTGTGTTGTTGACAATTAAAATCAAATTGAAATAGGGAATTTCGTGATCAACTTTGAGGAGGTAATTTTTCAGCTGTGAACTACAAATTTTTATGTTGCTATGCGGATGATAAAGTTACCATGGGCATATGTCTGTCTGACCCAAGAGACATAATGGGCCGAAAGAAGAAGTTTTGGTGGTAGGCATATGGCAAAAGAAAATCCGCTAAAAATCTAGTGGTTTTTTCAAGTGGAAGAATGAGCTGATGATGGCAGAACCCATTATGACCAAAATAACTTTTTTATTCAGCCCAAACATATATGATGAAGATTCATGAAAATAATTTTGATACATCCTTAGACAGATGTTCCTTAAACATGGGTGGGTTTGGGTGAAACTCGCCAAAAAATTGTTTGAAATGGCTAATAATCATAAAAGTGGCCCTGAAAGCAAGTTTCAGTAATTAGAAAAGGGTACTGCTATGAAAGTTGGGTGGCAGACCCCCATCTATAAGTCATGTCCCCCCTGCGAAGACTGTTTGACATCTCTAGGTTCATCATCAAATCATTGTTTCTAACTTTGACATAACAACCAGTTTTTCCTCTTCTGTACTTCATACAACTTCTTAAAAAATGTCATGAATCTTTCAGGCACTTGAAAACTGAACAATCTTTTTCCTGCAATTCATGTTGTCAAAATAAGATTAAATCTAACAGATTCAGTGTTGTTGTTCCCAGACATGATTCTTTAATACTTGCCTGGGCCAGGCTTCAAACCATGGTACAAAAGAGCCAAAATAAACCATTTAGATATGCATGTTTCATTGCCAATTTTTCATCCATATCGTACAACAGTTTTCGTATATCGAGCAATGTTTGCTAGCAGGTATTCACATTTAAATTACAAGTTCTTGCGTGAGATCTTCCGAAAGTAGAGGAGTGTTCTTTACTGCGCAGCCAAAGAAACTATATCTTGAGCTCCATTTAAACGACGAAAAATCAATCTGTATCTATGTCAGCTTGCATCCATAGCCTGGTTTCAACAATTCATGAGACAGTAAACAGAACAGTGACCCCCAAAACTTTTTTTCAGAAAAAGTTGTGCTCGCATAAAGACATCTTAGTTCCCATCGCATGAAATAATTTAGGCCACACCACCACAGCTCTGCTCGCGTGAAATCAGAAATCATACCTGTAATCATTGATTAGACTTATGCCTTTTCGTCCCTTGTTTCCCTGCGTTCTTTGATTTGCTGATATCACTTGGTCAATAGGGACTCATAATATTACGCTTGTATAATGGGCCCACTTTTTCAAAAAGACCTAAAAAGGTGGGAGTTCTCGTACACTCAACAAAATCGCTTCAAAATCTGGTTTAAAGAGCTCGAACATTGAAAAGGAAACTTTTAGTACAAAGAATGATGTTGTCTTGACCTACAACAGGCAAAATGCATACCTTTCAGACAGTAATCTTCCTCTGTAGAAGCAAAATAGATCCATCGAAGCTGCGAGAACTCCAGGCTTCTTCAACCGTTCTTTACGAGCAACAACAACAGCATTCTGAATAGCGGCCCCTGATTGGTTAAAACTGAATTCTAGCGATTTATATATATATATATAATTGCAGTCACGCGGTTACAACATGAAAGTTTCATGTAGTTTCTGCTTCTGCAGCTCTGCACACTATATCAGAAATTTTTCTCCAAGCTGTGCGATCTTGTGCTTTCAACCTTATCTGTTCAAAATCTTTCTTGCTCTTGATAGCGATTTGATTGGTGAATACGGAACCACCCTACGCGGGCCTAAAGTGGGCCCACTATTTAAGAGTAATGTTATTAGTCCCTATTGACCAAGGAACGCAAGGAAACAAGGGACGAAAATGCATCAGTCTAATCATTGATCCCCTGTGCGCGCTTCGCGCATGGCAAATACATTTTTCGCTCTTCTTCGGAACGATATCGTAACGGATTCAAAGAGACACAAAGGAATAATTTGCCTCCCTTTCAATCAGTAACGAATTTGTTCCGTTTTCAAGCGTTTACACTGAAATGTTTCATGCCGTTTTCAAATCGTGCCGCTTTCAAAATCGTCTTCATTTGATGCAGGTTACGAAAACGTTTTAGTGTAAACGGAAGGCCAAAACAGCATGATTTCGTTCCGTTTTCATTTAAAAACGGTATAGTGTAAACGTGGCCTTAATTTCTTATTATCCCCAGGGACCAGATAATGTGCATTCATATCTCCAAGATAAAATAGTTTCTTTTGATTCATCGGTGGTCTTTGTCAGCATCCTACTGAAGAGATCTTAAAAATCTTTATTCAAAGATTTCGACGTGTCTGGCGGGTTGTAACCAATGGCAACAAGGAAACCGCACGAATTCTTAGGCGTAACTTCAAGCCAAATAACTTCGACCTCTTCTAGCTCTAAGTCTTCCCTTCGATCCCATCTTAAGCTTTCAGAAATGTAGGCAGCCACGCCACCTCCTTTTCCATCGGGTTGGGGGTGGCTAACGAATGAGTATCCAGGGATATCAAATAGCGATGGAGGCATTTCATCACGCTTATGGTCGATATGTGTCTCGCTGAGGCCTAAGATATCTATGCCACTAAAGCTTTCGAAGGTCTCCGAAATGTAGGTCATGTTTGCAAACAAACCTCTGGCGTTTTGACGCAATATCTTTAACCCGCGTTTTTGCAACGGAGAATTTAACTCGGGAATACTTCTACTACAATCTTGTCGATTTATAGGCGCAGGGCAAGGTTCAACATCGCCACACATTAGGATTAATAGGACTAAGGCTGCAGTCTAATGAAATGACGTCGAAAATCTTTACGACGATATTTTATCTGATATTTGTTGTTACCTCGTGTTATCATGTAAGTGCTGGCCAAAGGAGGATTAGATACAAGTGCTGTCGATTTGTGGATAGCAAGAATGAACTGCAAAGGTCTGATAGAAGTGATGTTTATCGATTTCGACTTGTGGCATGTCGTCCTACTTTGCATGTCATCCATCTTGAATTCGTGTACTCAAAGAAGAAACAGTTTTTCAAAGCCAGAATCAGTCGATACAGTAACAGACATTGTTGTGCTACCTTTCAGTTACGTAGTGATGTATGCATGCAGATAATCTTACTTTGTGGTGATGTCCATTGCAACCCTGGACCAGATTCATCGAGGAACTTAGGCCGTAGGCCAAGTAGCCCGGGGTCAAAGTCCATCACAGGTCAAAGTCCGAATGGGAGTGGGCTGGAAAACATCCCAGTCAGGGTAACTTCAAGAAACTTTACCTGTACATATAATTCGAGAACAACTAAATCAAGAAACCCTCACAATTTTCCTAAAATCACATTTGACAAATTTTTGAAACCACCTTCTCCATTTTCATGCTATATGATTAATGCAAGATCGGTGAGGAATAAGGTTGCTGAGATCAGACACTACTTAGTTGATAATGATGCTGTAATACCGTCAATTTTGCCCTCAAGCTTAGGCCCATTAAGCAGGTATCAGGTACGGAATTCATTCATTCATGTTTTCACTGTTCGGGCACTTTTGTAGATATTGTGCATGAAATTACAGAAAACATTAGGTTAAGCTGTCGTATGCGTCAGAAATATTGCACACACCGGCATCCATTATCCTAAACGACGCACATCCTAGGTTGTACTTCTCTGGTATCTAGCGTAGGATTTATTACCCCCATTAAAGGAACCGACTCTCGTTCGTACGTCATTAACAGTCATTACTTATAAACCTTTTGTTTTACGGAAAAGTATTTTTTCCTTACATTCAGAGTATATAAGAAAGTAGTTATCACTTAGATTAGGAGAGGAGAGGAGGAGAAAAGAACAGAACAGTTATGGCTTTGTAAGACCAAGTCGAGGATGCAGGCGCAAGAGGCTTGCGAAAGCCCTTGTTGTCCTGAAAGCTCTTTCTCGTGTTTCGATGCCTTTGGATATGGCATATATTGTTTCAGGCTATTTGTACAGTGCTTGAGAAAGGCTGTAGCATTTAGGCCCTGTATTTGTATTATTGTATTTTGGGTGGCTTTGGTCGAGCTCCACCAGAGAAGACTGGTCTTGGCTTAGTGTTATTAGAGAGAGTATATAGAGATCAAGATGAAGAACGCTCAAACCCGTGTCCTTTTCTTTGAACGACCGCTCTTGGCCCAAACAGCGAACGCAGAACTGCGAACAGATAGACCGGAACCCCTTTTACAATGCTGACATGCTAATAATTACTGAGACATGGCTTTCTTCATAAGATAATGTTGTGGTAAATAGACTAGTACCTGATGGCTATGAAATTAAGCACCAGGCCCGTGAAAACAGGAGAGGGGTGGTGTGGCCATTGTTTACAAAAGCAGTATAAGTGTTGACATAAAGAGTCAACGAATTACTCAGTCAATGGAGTACACTGATGCTTGTGTGTTATTTGAAAACACTTCATGTGAGTTGATTGCTATTTATCGTACTGGTAAAAATCCAAATGATGGTCAGTTTGTCCCAATCTCAGTTTTCTTTGATGATTTCACAAGCATATTGGATAGACATGATGTTTCAACGTATGATTTAGTAATTGCTGGGGATTTCAATTTCAATTTAAATGATAGTAATAATGCTGAAGTGTCACAATTCATGGATATACTGTTTACATATGATCTTATTCAGCATGTTCATGACCCTACACATGAAAATGGACACACATTGGATTTGATTATCACCAGATCATCGTCCAATTTTGTAAAAAATGCAAAGGTAGATTACAAAATTTCGGATCATTTCTCGATAAAATGCCATCTATCCCTTGGAAAACCAGCTAAGAAGTGAAAAAAGTAACTTTCAGAAAGCGTACTCAGATTGATTTTGAGAAGTTTAATTCTGATCTTTGTGACGAATTTGTGCAATTGCAGCAGTTGACTGACATTGATACTCTCGTTACTTCGTATGATAGCACTTTACGTAAGATACTTGACAAACATGCACCTGAACAGGACAAAATTATTACCATTCGAAATAAGCATCAAGGCTTCACCGATGACTTGAGGGAAGAAAAGAAGAAGAGGAGACGTCTTGAGAGACGGTGGAGGAGAACAAAGTCAGCTGCTGATAGAGACCAATTTGTTAAGCAAAGACTTAAGCTAAGAAAACTGTTAGAAGATTCGGAAACAGCTTTTTATTCGAATTTAGTGATGGAAAATTCACACAGTACCAAAGGATTATTCAAGGTTTTGAACAATATGCTAAATAAAAAGACAGAGTCTCCCCCTCCACAACATGACTCTACTCTTCAGCTTGCAAATGAATTTGTTGATTTCTTTGTTGGGAAAATAGAGAAGATTCAAAATCATCTTGATCTAGCCATGAATTTGGATGAAAATAATAAGGTTGTACCAGAAGAACCCAAATACAAGACCCAAATGACAACGTTTTGTCACCTGTCTGAAGATAATGTTGAAAAACTTATAAAAAAGTCACCAATAACAACATGTGATCTAGATCCATTGCAAACATGGATTTTAAGGCGTTGTGGGGAGCCTTTTGTCAAAATTGCAACTCTGATAATGAACACGTCACTTCAGACATCAGCTATGCCAGACCGTTTCAAATTAGCTATATTAAGCCCACATTTGAAAAAGGCAGGACTGGAAATTATAAATGCCAACTTCAGACCAGTTTCCAATTTGGCTTATGCCTTAAAGCTCATCGAGAGAGCAGTTGCAAATCAATTAGTTCAGCATATGATGGAAAATGATCTTTTTGAGCCACTGCAATCGGCATATAGAGAGGGACATAGTACAGAAACAGCATTGCTGAAAGTTCATAAGGACTTGCTCATGACAATGGATAAACAAAAAGTCTCTATCCTTGTTTTGTTAGATCTTTCGGCGGCGTTTGATACAGTCAACCATTCTGTATTACTTCAGAGACTTTCCAATAGATGTGGAATTAAAGAGGAAGCTTTGAAATGGTTTGCTTCATACCTAGAAAGTCGTTTTCAAATGGTTAAAGTTAAAGATGAAAAATCAAAACAGATGCCTCTATCTTGTGGTGTTCCACAAGGATCAGTGCTGGGTCCGTTACTTTTTCTAGTGTATACGTTACCCTTAGGAGATATTGTTCGAAACAGAGGCATGAAGTTCCACCTCTATGCTGATGACACACAACTTTCTATGTCATTCTCAGCAACTCCTGGATGTGCATCTCTCTCAATACAGCAAATTGAAGGGTGTGTTCAAGAAATTCAGTCCTGGATGCTAACAAACAGGCTAAAACTAAACGGAGATAAAACTGAACTGTTGTTGATAGGAACGCGAAAACAATGTGCAAAACTGCCAAATCTGTCGATAAATATTGGAAACACTGCAATTAAACCAGGTGAAAAAGCACGAAATCTTGGTGCAGTCTTTGACGCAAATTTGTCACTTAAGTCACATGTCAACTCTCTGTGCAGCTTAGCTAGGTATTACTTGTATAATATCCACCTAGCTCGGAAGTATCTTATAAAGGAAGCTGCTGAAAAAGCCATACATGCCTTCGTCACATCTAGGCTAGATTGCAACGATTCTCTCTTATATGGTTTGCCAGTATCTGAGCTACAAAAGTTGCCAAAAATTCAGAACTCTGCTGCCAGGATTTTGACCGGTGTGAACAGACATAGTCATATAACCCCAGTGTTAAAACAACTCCACTGGTTGCCAATAACACACAGGATCAAATACATGATCATAATATAAACTTACAAATGCATCAACAATCTTGCACAAAAATACCTTACTGAGTTGGTGACATTAAGAACAGCAGCAAGACGGACAAGATCTACCGATGATAATTTGAAAATTGAAACACAAAGGATAAAGCTTGTGACAGCTGGAGATCGTGCCTTTATAAGTGCCTCTCCTCATCTTTGGAACAAAGTGTCACATGCATTGAGAGCAACGGATTCTTTAAAAACTTTTAAGTGTAGACTGAAGACACATTTATTTAAAGAATATTTTGATTAGGTTTTACTTTTGCCAATGATTTTTAGCAGTCCTTGCAATTACTTTATATGATATTACCTTATTAGTTTTATGTAAGTTGTGTAATGCGCCTTTGGGCCGCGTGGATAAATGGCGCAATAAAAATGTCTTTTATTATTATCATTATTATTATTATTATTATTATTATTATTATTATTATTATTATTATTATTATTATTATTATTACTATTATTATTATTATTATTACTATTATTATTATTATTATTATTACTATTATTAGCTGGTGATGAAGATTGAAGATTTTTAAGAAGACTGATGAAGATTTTTAATCGAAACGTCAAATCTTAACAGTGTGTTTTTATCCTTTTTTTTCTGTTAATTTGAATGAGGTTTTAGTTTACATATTATTATTATTATTATAATAGAGCAAACAAGCTTCGCCTTGATGATCGCAAACGGAAGATAACTTTCCTCCTCTGGAGTTCCAAAGACTTGACACAATCAGAGAATCCTTGTTACTAACAAGTTCTTTTCCTTCTATAGACAGACTAATCGTGTCTGATGTTACGAAAGCAGGATTCTTTATGTGCAAAGCTGCAATCAGCATAAAAGTAACGAGAGCAATATTCCACACGTCCGCCATCTTGCAGCGTATGATGAAAAGGGACCGTTAAAAGTCCACTTGTGTCTGATCAATCGTAAGAGATCGGACATTTTCGTACGTTTCAGTAATGATTTTAATGGGTAACAACGGGTAACGCACTATTTATTGAAATAATACGTATTATTTTAATACATAGTGCGTTATCCGATGTTACCCGTTGAAAACCAGTACTGAACCTTACAAAAATTTTCGTTACCCGTTGCGTTATCCGTCGTTACCCGTTGAAAACCAGTACTGAACCTGATAAAAATGTTCGCTGCCCGTTGCGTTATCCATCGTCATTCGTTAAACAACTATTTTTGGATACATGTATTTGTATAAGAAACCATGATGAGCCATTTTTTTATCAATCTAAAATTTCAGAAAACAACAATTTTTTAATGCAAATACTGTTACATTTGTAGCGAGGAAAGACACAAGGTTACTGAGTCCTCACTATAAACGCCACTTACAATTTTCTAGGAAAAAACTTTCAGAAGTTTTTAAAAAATTATGAAAACAGTTAGAGCTTTCTCCTCCAGTCACCTTAATGGTAATAGAAACAGACAAAAACAAAAACTAAGTCAAACTGAAGTAACCCCTGAAGTAAACTGAAGTAATATATGAGGTTAAATGAATTAAGCGCCAATCCTCAAAAAACGGAGTATATGATAATTGGACACCCTCGTAGAACTAATAAAGTCGAGATACATGAAACATTGAGACTGAATGGCTCAGATATAAAACGAGTGAAAAAAACCAAATCACTTGGAGTCATTGTAGACGAAGGGCTTAATTGGGAAGAACAATTCAAAACTGTCAAAGGGAAAGTTCATGGAGGTCTTACATCTTTAAAGAAGCTGAAAAACATCCTCCCACAATCTCAGTTAAGCAATGTATATCGTGCTCTTGTAGAAAGTCACATGCGATATGCAGATGTTATTTGGGGTAGCCTCTCAAATTCAAAAAAGGAATCCCTTCAGCGTCTTCAGGACAGAGCCATCTCCATAATCGAAACGTCCAGGATTAAAGACGAATGGTCACATAATTTCCTTCGCACTGAGCAACTTGTCATGTTTGATCGTGCCGTTATGGACTATAAGATCATGAACAGACTCTGCCCAGAAAATCTCTGGAACAAATTCCAACAAAGATCCCAGTACTCCAGCTACAACACGCGATTCTGCAGAGATCTTCAGATTCCGAGGTATAATCTGGAGTATGCCAAAAAAGGATTTTCCTATTCAGCTCTTAAGGTCTGGAATGAAATCCCAATAAGAATTAGGGAACTTCCTACCTTGTGCCAATTCAAAAAACAACTAAAAACATATTTGATGAGCTGAAAGCCAGTTAAAACACGACTCCCTGGAAGATCAGTGATGCGATTAGCCCTCAGTATTTTATATTTTTGTTTGATGTAATATAATTAATAAAACTTTATTTTTTTGTAAGCTGAAGGGATTTCGTGTATAAATAATTTAAAATGAAATGACCCCAAAACCCGCGCAAACAACCCACCACCCACCAAACTACAACCACGACCGCAGCGCCAGGAAGAATGGAAATATGGTCCAGAGATACAACTCCTAGGAGAAAAACTTCCAACTAATTGTAGATCTCCCCCAGCCAACGTCTCCGCGGCAGCATCCCGATGAGAACAGACAGCCAACGCAAAATTCTGGGAGGACTTTAGTCACAAAAGGCTAGGGCTGCTGTTTTTGCGGAAAATTCAATTGAAGTCTCAATAAAAGAAATAGTTGCTTCTAGGATGATTCTGTTTGCAAAGGTGCTTTCATTTGGGTTCCCATATGATAATACCCTGGGTACCAGAGCCTCAAAAAAAAAGAAAAGAAGAAAGAAAAATGAGGCTCTGGAACCATCCAAACATAGCCTCCTTCTGAGCTTTGAATCACTTCAAATCTAATCATATCGAATCACTCATTGGAACCGCTTAACCAAAACAACGCAAAATGGCGGCACGCAGCAGAGTGTAGTAAAGATTTGCAACGAAGTTCTCCAAGTTCATGTCTTCTGTTGCAAGGTGTGGACTTGATCTTTTGACGAGAAAAGCAAAACCAGCTTTCGACTTCATCCTGATGGAAAACAAGCTTCTGAGAAGGAGTTTTTGCTTCAACTCGATGGCGTCCTTTTGGCTTGGCTCGCGGCGACGGACCGTCAGTTACAATCACCTGTTTCTTACAGAAATCGCATTCACGAGTGTAAAGATTATCAAAGGTACTTAATGAGCTAGCCAATTTTGAAAAACATTTTGGGAGCTGGCGCATTCAAACAGCAAGGAAAGTGTTGCTGGACCTGCCAATGAAGCGGTGCTCGAAGTACAAGTCTCACCATGATTCACTCACGGCCTGGCCTCAACGAAAGCCACACTATCTTCTTGTGGAAGCAGTCTACCTTCCTGCCCAACTTATGCAGTCCATCAAACCAATGGCAAGCAGGGATCTCATAAATTCATTCCAAGTTGAACATATGAAGCTTCCCTTTCGAGACTGAGATGAGAGGAGAACATTTTAGCCCTTGGTTGTTGGACATGTAACCTTTAAAGCATCAATTACTGCTGATTTACATGTGTAAAAACCAAAAAGTCATCATAAAGTAAAGAACAGGAGCAAGGGCATTGAGAACGTTGTTGGAAACTTGCTCTCCCATAGGTTGTTCAACATAAAACCTGACAGAAAAAATGGGCATTTCAAAGATTTCTGTCCAAATTTAATAGGGCACTTTTCTAAGAAACCAAGAATCTGGACCCCTCTACAACATGACAAAACAATGTGTTTGAAGCTGTTCTTTACTAATTTTTCTACCAGAACCGCTTATAGAAACTGCTTAAGAAACTCAGACTCTCAGTTCACCAAAAAATGAAGAAAATCCTGCATGCTTTGCTTATTCTCACTTTTTTCCTGTATCCTATTACTCAGAAAGCACTTGTCAATGAGTAATTTCTAAACATAAAGGGTTCAAGCACATTGTTTTGACATGTTCTGGAGGGGTCCAGATTGTCTGACACATGGTCTGACATAATTGTAACTTGTAGATATTCTTATCAGTTCAACGTTTCGTGAGAACTTTATCATCCAACATTGACCAAAATACAAATTGAGTACTTCCTGTTTCCATTCTGCATTTTGCTGATGTTTAGACTCTTTCCATCGATACTCCAAATGCAATTTGAATTTTTACATTTGCTCAGAAAATTTCCTCATTAGTAAAAATCTTACCCTTAAACATGGTATACTATACAATTCAATTGGACATCCACAGGCAGGACCACCAAGAAGGGTAAGAAGGATGGCAATTTGCCTCAGGGTTTGGGGGCTTCATGAAAATATTTTCTTGTCAAATGCCTGCTTCCCTCACAGGGAGCCTCATTTCGCAGTTTATCCCTCTGAACCTCCAAAATCTTTTAATGGCCTTGTCCAGAAGAAACCATTTACAGTGGTGGGACCTTGGAGGCAGGAGGGGGTGTGATTGCCCCAAGCCAATGTTGGCTACAACAAAGATCTTTTTTGTAAACAATAGAGATATACAAAATGTTTTCCACAAAAAATAGCTTCATCCCCCTAAGATTCCGGCAAGTTTTCACCACTGACCAATTAAACCGTGGTACAGTACAGGCCTTGTGCACATGAACATGGTTTTCCCAAACAAATATACAGATGTTCATATCGCTCAAGAATTCTTATCATAATGTGGAGAGTTTTTGAAGATTCTCATCATGTTAATGTACGCAAGGCCTGTATGTATCTGCATCTAATTTTTAAGACTAAAGATCTTCAAGAAATCAGTTATTGGACCACAGATTATTTGGCATAACGATAAGATAATCTGAAAAAGGAACTTACTTTTAATATCACCAAAAAATAAGAAACTCTTGCACATGGAAATAGTCATAGTTTACAAACTTTGGCCTATTCATTACCCAAATCTACAAATTATATTCAATTTGTTTTACTTTGTAATTTGTAGGGTCTACTGTGGTGAAATGGGTAGTCTGGTGGTAAAATGGGTATTGTAGAAATTGCTGGAAAGTGGTAGACCTGCAACTATACTGTAAATGCTCTATTAAGCCCCTGGGGACTTATTTAATTTCCAACTTTCCAGAGGGAGGCTTGTTAGAGAGGGGGCTTATTTACAAAATCAAGTGACAAGGATATATTTGGTAGCTTTTCAGTCCTTTTATCACATATTTTGCAGAATCAACTACAATTTTACAACTCAAATACATAAATTCAACACAGTTTTTATCCCAAACGATATCAAAATTAACATGCAAGGTTGTTTCGCTAAGTCAAATATTTGGTAAATTCTAGAACTTTGCATGTGGGGGGGGGCTTATTTCAAATTTTGACTAAGAGGGGAGGGGCTTATAGGGGGCGTAATATAGGGGGCGTAATATAGAGAGGTGGACTTAATAGAGCTTTTACGGTAAATCAACATTCACCTTGTCAAGGAATTTAATTACAAAAGCCAGCTTTCAGATGCTTGAAGCAACAAGGGTCACTGAATCAAAATTTCGTTCTAAAGTGCAACTTGGGTTTTTGGGTGAAACTATGGAAACAATAGAAACTAAGTTGTCTGTGCACCTGACATGTCCAGCGCAGAGCCCTTTCTTTCCACAGAGGGGCCTGGGTATGTCTTTTAAACTCCCATATGACATGTCCCCAACCAAGATTTTGTTACCCCAAAGCCCCTCCCTCTACATGGTATCATGTTTCATGTTCCAATGTCTTGACACCACTTCACAACAATTGTCTTGTTGGTACACAGTTTGGTATGCAAAGAGATTTATCTGCAACCATAAGCAGCATTCTTTCTTTGAAGGGCACAATCAACAGTCAAGCAACTCCTGCCTGAGGAGTACCGAATGTGATATTGTATTTTACAGTAATTATATCGGCCTGCTGCATGTTTTCTTCATGCAGGGAGCAAGGTGAGGAGATACCCTCGACTGTTTTTACCTTGACGTTCATAATTGCCAGATTGCAAGTAATGGGAAAACTGAAATTAAAACATCTCTGCTTGAAAGCTGTTCAAACTCTGGTGCAAGTAAAAGCTTGTTTGCAATCGGAATCGGAATCGCAGCAGCTACGTGAAAAGGCAGGAACTCCCCAGGAACTACCCATGATGGGTATAATTTCGAATGTATCCCTCCTGTCAAACTAAACTGTACTTATCACCTCTTCTGCTTTGTGGAAAAGGACTTCTTCTGGCTCCGCCATGATGAGAACCGACTATGCAAAGCAGCGAAACACTATGCTGATCAAACATATATGGGAACCGTTGGTTCAAAACATTTGCAAACTTTTGCCGAGACTCCGCGATGATGAACACTGATAACCCACTGCAGCGAATCACGATGATAATCAAACCTGTGATCAAGCCTGTGATCGACAATCAGTTCCATATTCACGATTTCGAATCCTGGCTCCTGCTCAGAAGGAGGCTATGTTTGGATGGTTCCAGAGCCTCATTTTTCCTTCTTCTTCTCTTTTTCTTTTGAGGCTCTGGTACCCAGGGTAATATGATAACAGATGACAAAGATCCTTTGAGTTCATGCTAGCAACATCATATCCGCCCTAGCTCCATTAGATACAAGTTACGTTCTGATGTTCCTGTTGATGATTTGGAAATCATTTGTATTGAGGTTGAACCACCAAAAAGAAAACCTTTTCTTGTTCTTGCTTGGTACAGGCCTCCTGGTGACCTGGTTGCTTCTTTTGATAAGCTAGAAAAGGTCCTTTCCTATTTAGACAAGGAAGGGAAAGAGATAATCCTTCCTGCTGACATGAATTGTGATCTCACCACAAAACAATATCCTCAAAAGTCGAAATGAAGACTTGTATTTTAAAATTCGCGAGAATGAGCTCGAAATAATCCAAAAAACGAAATACCTTGGTGTGCAGATCAACAAATCTCTTAACTGGAAGGAACACATCAAGACTGTCTCTACCAAAGTGTCTAGAGCTATTGGTTTTTTATAGCATGCCAAGACGTTCCTACCGCAGGAAACACTGAAGACTCTTTACACAGGTATTGTTGAGCCACACTTTCGATATTGTTGCTCTGTTTGGGGTTGTGCCGGATCGACTGAGCTTAATCAGTTGCAAAAAACTTCAAAATCAAGCTGCTAGAATTATAACCAACAGCAGCTTTGATACCCCAAGCAGACCACTTATCGACCAGCTGGGCTGGAAGACCATTGAACAACTCCTCGCTTGTCAATCTAAAACAATGGTCTTCAAGTCCCTGCATGAACTTGCTCCCCAATACTTGTGTGACCTTTTCACCCACTCTAAGTGCTCTTTGTATGACCTGTGCAATTCAGAAACAGATTTAAGATTACCCATGAAAAAGTCAAGTAATGGGCCAAAATGCTTTTCCTATCGAGGAGCAAAAATGTGGAATGAACTTCCTGCCGATACCAAACAGGCATCTTCCCTGAATAGTTTTAAAAAATCTATTTAGGAATTTTTCCTTTTTTCTCTCTTTTTTTATGCTAGAATTTGTAAATATTGTATTAGGCTTTTATAACAGAGTTTTCATATTGTAATTTTTCTTTTTCATCATGTAAATGTATTATAATGTCTTTAGTGGAGGGTCCCTTGTAAAACAACTCTTGTTGAAGGGCTACCCTCCTTAATAAAATGAAATGAAATGACGTCCGAGACTTGACCAACGAGATCTTGGCGCTGAGCTGTAAACTGGGGGCAGTGCAGGAGGTAATGCTCAAAATCTTCCTCTTCTGTACCACAAATACAAATTGGACTCAAGCAGTCAAAATTATGCCTATATCTATGTTCACTGTGAGGACTGAAATTAACTCGAAGCCTTGTTAGTACCTTGATACCCAAAGTATCATAGATGTTGTAAACAGGGTTTTTTCGGGTCTGATGAATCGAAGCAATTTGCGCTTGAAAACTGCGATAGAAGGAGAATCTTGTACTGATTTGTCTAACAGATTCCTAAAAGCTGGAAAATCGCACAGTTCTACCCACATTTGGCTCATAACAACGCGGGTTTCTTAAATTATAATCAACTGAACGCTGTTCAGGTATCTCCTTGAAAAGGTAATCTGGGCTTTTGGATGTGGTTAATGAAAAGAAATGACACAATCTTCGACACCATCTTCAGTTATAAAGTGTCTCCCAACCCAGCTCTTCAAGCAGCTTTTGCCTATTTATACCCATCCACGCTCCAGTAACAGCTAGTGCTGATTTACATAGAACCTGTTCTAGTTGTTGCGTAAATTTCAGCTGCATATCTGGGTCATATTTATGGTAAATGATGTCTCCATAGTCTAAATGAGGTCTCACATAAAGCTTATAGGTTTGATCAAGTACCTCTCTTGGACTCTTGATACATGTTTTGAAAGGTATTTTAACAATCAATTCCTCTACGTGCTTTCAACATAGCCTTTTGAATATTACTTTTGAAATTTAGCTTTGAGCCAGAATAACGCCAAGATGCTTGTGTTCCAATTTTGAGGCAATGACCCCCTCTCCCAATTTAAGGGTGGATTGGCTTATTCCTTTTGCATGAAAATATAACCCCCTCTGTCTTGTCAGCGTTAAACTGCACTTTCCATTGCCATGCCCATAAGTTATTTTTTCTAAATCTCTGTCTAAGTCAAGTGCAGCTACATTTTCATCCTGAACGGTAGGAAACAATGACGTGTCATCAGCAAATAACGTAACACCACATTTAACATTGTGGTTATATCATTAATGTAGATCAAAAACGGTAAATAGATCGTACCACGACCGTCCACCTACGCCGTATCCTAAAGAACTTATCGTCGATGAGCCAGAGTCTGAAGACGAAGAACTTATTTCATTATTCCCTAATGATTTGAACCAAGCTAGACAGTTGCAACGTCATAACAAGCGAACAGTTGAGAAATTCCGGTGTGAAGGAGCTGAGTCACCATCCACTAGCTTGCCATCACCTTTTGTTGAAAGGATTAGAGACAACTTGCCGCTTAACAATAGTAATGAGGTGACCACATCAGTACCATCACCATCGGTATCAGATTCGTCGACGACGGAAGGAAGACTACGCAGATCAACAAGGAAACATCACCAGCCTCTGCGTTTTCAGTATTACGGTTTCAGTCAACCCGCTTATTTATGACCAGTCTTTTCAAACTTTGTTCCTGTTGTGAATAACATTGAATCATTCAGGATGCCACTTCATTATCAGCAGTACGTTATTCAGCTGCATGTTAAAGACTACAGTTACGGTGTTTGGTTGAGATAAACATTCAGACAAAAGGTATTGTGTTTTGTTGAGAAGAAGATTGTTTAAGAAAAAAGAACATTCCATTGGTGATAGAATTCTAAGGATTGAATTCCTTATGCTGGTAACAAGTCAAGTACGAGCTAACACGTGACAGTCGTAATTCGAACACACCAGTACTAAAGAATTGAATGTCGCGGACTACATTTTTCAAGAGGGGGAGATGTGTAGGTCCCGCAAAAAATGCTTTTCATTGAATTGAATAGAATCAGTACGAGAAAGAGACAAAAGAGATCATTTAGTTGGATAGTATGGAAACGAGGCAATTCGAACAGAGAGCCGCTAAGTAAAAAGACACTAAATCGTAACAAAAACGTGAGGTTTGTAAGTCAAGAGAATGGACTAAAAACAAATGTAATCGTTGTTTTTTATTGGATTAATTTTGAATTTTTGCCGTGGAGTAACGAAGAGTTCTTTGTGTGGTTTCAAGTAACAGTGGTAAAGTTGCTTGAACGCGCCAGCAGGCAACAACATCAACATCAACGACATCAAGTAGCGATGATGAAAAACCTCGGGAATCTGCTCCATTATCACTAGATATCATCAAGGACTACTTGAGAAAAGAGAATGATTCCCTCAAGAGTGATATCAGACGAAAAGATTTGCTGATCAAAAGCTTTGAAAGTGGGGAGGAATCTCGAAAAGATGACGGCAGTTTTCAGTTACCCAAGAGAAGCGTTGCACGCCCCTTGCCCAAAGACCCGTGGAATTATTTCTCGAGCACCAGCAATCGCTTCATGCCACTGGCAACAACTATGGATGAGACATATGCAAAAATTGTTCAAAGGAGTAGCAACACAGAGGCACAGCAATGCTTAGAAAAGAAACAGGTACTAGAGTTCATTCCTTTTCATTTCATTTCAAATCAATATTTAAAGTTGGTATTTACAGTAGTATCAAGCTGACACTAATTCAAACCAACTATTTACAAAACATAATATATACAAAAATAGAAAAAATAGTATTTATAATCAGCGACATATTTTACAGGTGCATCTATCTGCTGTCCAATCTTTGATCCTCTTTTTAAAATGTGACAGAGTTGGTACTTGTTTGATACTGTCATCAAGAGTGTTCCATAGGAAACTACCTCGAAGAGACAGTGAATCGAGTCCAAAGCCAAGTGTCTTAATTCTTGGCAGCTTACACAAGTTTTGTATTCTTAGATTGTACATTATGGGTTTCTTTTCATGAAATACCCATACAATTGAAGGGTTCAAGTGATTCATGGACTTGTAGATTTCTGTCATCAGTTTTTGCAAATTCTTTATATGCATGCTATTGTTGCCACTTCGAGCGAGCAATGTTTCAAATGAAGATTCGTAGTCTTCATAGAGGATCCGAAGCGCACGTTTATGAGTGCGGTCAATTTCTTTACTTTTACCTTTATTGCAGAATGGCCATATCAAAGGGCAATAATTGAAGTTCGACAAAATTACCGCATTACAAACTGTTAATGCCTGCTCTCGAGAGATATAATTATTCAGCCTAGCAAATGCACTGACCTTTTTGTTGACTTTGGAACATAACGTTTCAATGTGTTTGCTAAACGTTAATTTGCTGTCAATTTCCACTCCTAGAAGTTTAACGTGACCTGCTGTAGGTATTTTGTTTTCCTCGATGTTAAGACGAAGTCTTTTTTCCCCTTGCAAACCAAGGAACATTAGCTGGAATTTTTTAGGGTTAGCAACCATTCCATTGCTTTTAAACCATTCGAGTAATTTACTGAGATCATTCTCCAAATTGGTCACTATTTCTTGTAGATCATGTCCACATGAGTATAAGGTGTTATCATCTGCAAAATTGCATATCTCAGAGTCTAGGTTAATGAGACAGAGGTCATTAATAAAGATATTAAAGAGCAAGGGGCCTAGGACCGATCCTTGTGGGACCCCAATTTTGATTTCTTTTGCTGTACTTCTATGTGAACCAATTTTTACCCTTTGAAGACGGCTATCCAGATAACTGTACATCAAGCGAAGGCTATTTACATCTAGTCCATAAGCTTCCAATTTTGCAATAAGGAGGTCATGAGGCAGACAATCATATGCCTTGGATAAATCCATTAGAATAGTCCCCACTATACCTGACGCGTCAAGACATTGCCTCCATTTTTTAATCAATCGTATCAAAGCATGTTGCGTGCTAAACCCCTCCCTAAAACCACATAAGATTTCTGAGAGTTTATTACAAAAGCACCTATTGTTCCTATTGTTCCTAGTTCCTATTGTTTTAAACAAAACGGTAAGAGCAACATCAAAGCAAGTGTCCATAGAGACGCAAATACCACACAAGATTCAACCTATACCACAAGAAAACCCATGGGATTACCTTTTGGGAGAAAACCACCTTTTCGAAACTGCACAGAGGTGATAGGAGACTCAATGATGAAACACATAATTGGACACAAGATGAGTGAAGCAACAGGAGGATCTGAGAAAATATTTGTGCATGCTTTTCATGGAGCGACAACAGATCACATGAATGGTCACTGTATACCAACGATGAAAAAGAACCCAAAGCGAATTGTGCTTCATTGTGGAACAAATGATGTAAGTAATGGTGATGTACCAGAGCAAATTGCAGAAGAGGTAGTTGACCTAGCCAACGCAATGAAGAATAAAGAGAATACCGCTTTTATCTCAAGTATTGTACCCAGGGGTGACCGATGGAATGCAAACGTCAGCAAACCCATTAGAAGGATAAAAAAGCTGAGTGCACGTGAAGAATTACCATTTATAGATGATAATAATAATATAGACAGAATCCATCATTTAAATAGAAGTAATCTACATCTGAATGCAGAAGGAACGTGCCTCCTAGCAAATAATCCTTTGAGGGCCTCAGGCCATTATTGACTAAGGAATGGCACAGAGTCACAACCAGGGGATTTTCAGGACATTAGGGACACTACTGTGAGCATGTTAGAAACTGATCAGTCGTCGCATCTGGAGCAAGAGAATAGATAGCCTGGGTGCAGACAATACCCAGGGGAAACGTATAGTCTGCGCAACGCCTCTCAATATCGCGTATTATATGAGTCAGCATTTCATTTCAAAAGCAGTTTGAATGGCCTTTCTTCTAAGCGCCTTTGCATTGTCTATCATAGGGTACTTAAAATTCCAGAGTATTGTGTTGTTAACTCAATTTGCTTAGAGAACAAAGGGAAACCTGAGATTTAATCACATGATAGCCGTTCTCGAATCTGATTGCTTCCTTGTTTCGCAGGAAAGCGATGTTATTGGCTGTTACAACAATACTTTTTCTTTGTTATCACATAAATGCTGAAGCACGCATTACACAACAGCGAGCGGCGTTGCGCAGACTATACCTTTTTCTCGGGTATAGTCTGCACGCAGGCTAGAGAATAGACATCTACAGAGAATAGACATCTAAGAGAATAGACAACTAATATAGACATCTGCGCTGAACCCTTGCAAAAAGTTTTCAACGAGTGTGAGTAATTGCCACTTTCCTGATGAACCAAAAAGCGCAGACGTTTCATCCCTTTTTAAGAAAGACGTTTTTACTTCGAAGACTAATTACAGACCAATTAGTGTCTTGCCCACTGTCTCTTAAATTTATGAAAGACTCATGTACAAGCAAATGATGGAACATATGACTGATTACTTATCAGATTTCTTATGTGGTTTCCGACAAGGCTACGATGCACAACATGGTTTCTTGAAAAGTGCAAAATATACTTAGACACTGGAGAAAAAGCTGGGGCTGTTTCATGGATCATCCTAAGGCATTCGATTGCATCAAGCACGATCTCCTTATCGCTAAACTGCATGCTTACGGTTTCAACCATGATGCATTGACCATTTTATATAGTTATTTAAGTGACAGACAGCAGCGAGTTAAAAGGAATGGCTCAATTAGTTCTAAACGGAAACTGAATTTAGGTTTTCCACAGGGATCCCGACAGCTTCATCACAAAATTGACAATCTAGTGAGCCTGAAGCAGATCCCCTAGCGGTACCTTCATCATCTGGCGAACGCGAGGGTTTACAGCCAAATCAGCCCCAAACTTTGAACCCAGGAGGCTCAATGGTGACGTTTAGCCTAGAAGATCTGAAGAAGTTGATGCAGGAAGTAGCCGAAAAAAAGCAAACCAGCCGCGTGCAGGAAATGATCCTTACTCTGGTTGTCTTCAGCTCTCGCCGACATCCACTACCTCCCACCCACAAGCCTCAGAGACCCCCAAGCCAGCCATCCAGCCAGCCGCCCAGCCGCCCAGCCGGCTACCCAGTCACATCCACCCCCGGCAGCCGTTTTGGCCTGTAGCGCTCCTCAGAATTTTGTTGCGAAAGCAAATCCACTTTTAACCCGGATGCAACACTACTCATAAGGGATGTCAACCTAAGTGATAATAATAATAATATTAATAATTTATTTATTTAAGGTTGGCATGATAAGATCGCTAAAAACTAATTAAGGCCAACCATTTAACAGAAGTGAAACGGAAATGTCCTATTTACATGGTTCTATAAAAATCCTAAATCATTTAAATAGATCCTGCACAATCTACAGTTGCAATCGTTGAAATGATGTTTCTTTATTTTCCTCTTAAATTCTGTCAAGGTATGAGACTCTTTTATTTCTAGCGGCAACGATTGCCAGAGTTTGTGTCCAGTGTACCTGATTGTCTCTATACCATACGCATTTGTGCGTGGAATCGGTACTGACAGGTGGTTATTACATCTCAGGCTATATGAGATGTTCTTCTCGACAAAGATTTCACCCATGAATTTAGGGTTAAGGTCATGTTTGGTCTTATAGATTTCTGTAGTCAGCAACTGTAGATTTCTTTGGTCAATGGTGACTGAGGCTGCCTTTGTCAACAATTCTTCAAAATTTGATGACGTATCCTTGAAAGCGATTCTTAATGCTCTTTCGTGGATTTTATTTATTTTGTCGTTCACGTTTCTATCATGAAACATCCAAACTACAGGACAATAGCTAAATTGAGACAATATAAAAGCATTCATCACTGTCTGTGATTTCTCCTGGTCCATGAATTTTGCAACTCGTGCAAGCGCATGAAGCTTCAGGCCAGCTTTTTTGCATATATTTTCAACGTGACACTTGAAGTCTAAGTTTTTATCAAGTGTTATACCAAGGAGCTTTTCTTTGTCAGATTGTTCTATACAGGATGTGCCTACGTTCACTGAAGTGCCAGAAGCCGTACTTCCGAATAACATAAAATGACACTTTGCATCATTTACCTTCATATGGTTGTCAACAAACCACTTGGAAAGGAGACAAGCATCCGCCTCTAACTTATATTGAACATTATTTACATCAGAATCGCATGCAAAGATAGTCGTATCATCTGCATAATTGCAGACCTCAGTGTCATTCACCAAAAAGAATATGTCATTAATAAATATGTTGAATAGAAGGGGTCCCAAGACTGAACCTTGCGGAACACCTTTCGTTGATTCTTTCCATGCACTGAATGATCCGTTTACCTTGACCCTCTGTTTCCTTTCATTGAGGTAGCTGTAAATGAGCTCAAGTGCGCTTCTGCTAAAGCCGTATGCATGGAGCTTAGCAATAAGTAAATCATGATCAAGGCAATCAAATGCCTTGGAAAGATCCACAAGAAGCGCACCTGCATGACCATTTTTATCAAGAAACTCCCTGCATTTTTCAATAAGTCTCATAAGTGCATGCTGTGTGCTATATCCTTTGCGAAAACCACAAAGATATATTTTTTGATATTTGATATTTTGATATTTGATTTTATTAAGGAGGGTTGCCCTTCAACAGAGTTGTTTTACAAGGGGCCCTCCACTTAAAAACATTACTTACAATATACAATACCGAATAAAAAGAAAAATTACAATATAAAAAACCATGATATAAAAACCTAATACCGGGTGTCTCAAAAAAAAGTACGCCCTTTTGACTGGAAATAGAAACGAAGCGATAAGATACCATTACACTCCGAGTAGTTAGCTAAATTTATCAATCTTCAACTTAGATTCACATACCTTGCATTTAAGAATCGTCCACGAAACACCAGAGATACAAGCTTGCAAAGACAAAATTTACAGTGCACCCAAAACCAGAGGTTTTGTAAAAGGGCCTAGCCATGATTTGTATTATCGATCGTTTCCAAAGCACCTGTAAACTTTAACTTTGAATTTTTCGCTTTTGAAAAGAATAAAAAAGACTTGTGGAAATCGCCCTGATTAAACAAATATAACAAAAATGTGGTAAGAATGATGAAGTCGTGCAACATCTCCCAAATGAGCATGCATGTGTTCCTTTTCTTCTTCTTTGACACTTTGAGTGGAATGCAATGCACGGATTGATTCCTCAAAGGAATAACTATTTGTAGAACAATTGAAGCATTTCAAGGTACAATTCTTTTCAATGGAGTCAGGTAAAGGTAAAAGTCAAAATTCCTGTGCAACATGCCTGTGTTAGCAAATCATGGCTAGGCCCTTTTACAAAACCTCTGGTTTCGGGTGCACTGTAAATTTTGACTTTGCAAGCTTGTATCTCCAGTGTTTGGTGACCAATTTTTAAATGCAAGGTATGTGGATCTAAGTTGAAGATTGATAAATTTAGCTGTCCACTCGGAGAGTAATGATACCTTATCGTTTCGTTCCTATTTCTAGTCAAAAGGGGGTACTTTTTTTTGAGACACCCGGTACAAAATTTACAAAATCTAATTTAAAAGAAAGAGAGAAAGACCTAAATAGATTTTTAAAAACTATTCAGGGAAGATGCCTGTTTAGTATCAGCAGGAAGGTCATTCCAAGCTTTTGCTCCTCGATAAGAAAAACATTTTTGCCCATTACTTGACTTTTTCATGGGTAGTCTTAAATCTGTCTCTGAATTACGCAGGACATAGGAAGAGCACTTTGAGTTTCGGGTGAAAAGGTCACACAAGTATTGGGGAGCCAGTTCATGCAGGGACTTGAAGACCATTGTTTTAGATTCGCTGGCGACGAGTTCTTCAATGGTCTTCCAGCCGAGCTGGTCGATAAGTGGTCTGCTTGGGGTGTCAAAGCTGCTGTTGGTTATAATTCTAGCAGCTCGATTTTGAAGTTTTTGCAACTGATTAAGCTCAGTCGAACCGACGCAACCCCAAACAGAGCAATAATATAGAAAGTGTGGCTCTACAATACCTGCGTAAAGAGTCTTCAATGTTTCCTGTCTTAGGAACGTCTTGGCATGTTTTAAAAAGCCAATAGCTCTAGAAACTTTGGTAGAGACAGTCTTGATGTGTTCCTTCCAGTTTAGGGAGTTGTCGATCTTCACACCAAGGTATTTTGTTTTTTGGATTATTTCGAGCTCATTGTCGCGAATTTTCAAATTCAAATCTTCATTTCGACTTTTGAGGATATTGTGCTTTTGCTTGGTGGAAACAAGCATGGAATTTGTTTTTGCAACATTTAAGGAGAGTTTGTTGCCTTGAAGCCAAATGTCCAGTTGTTTGAGATCGTTATTAATGGCCTCGTTCAGCTCATTTATATCCGAAGACTGGTAGCACAGACTTGTGTCATCAGCATACATGGAAACGGTTGAATTTTGGACAGCTTGTGGTAGATCATTGATATAAATAAGGAAAAGAAGGGGACCCACACATGAGCCTTGTGGAACACCAACATCTATACCCTCAGTTTTTGAGCTGACACCGTTGACCCGACAGAATTGTTTTCGATTGCACAAGTATGATCTAAACCATGCGTGTTCCCGCTGTTGGACACCGTAGTGTACCAACTTCTGGCAAAGAATCTCATGGTCAACGGTGTCAAAAGCTTTTTTAAGATCAATGAAAACTAGTCCTACAAGCCGACAAAGATCCAGCCCATTGTACCAGTCATCTGTATTTTTAAGTAAGTGGGTTACAGTAGAATGGAGGCGTAAGTAGGCAGATTGCCCAGATGAAAACAAACCATTATCTTCCATATGCTGGAAATATAAGCCAAGATACGCCGCCGCCAAGATACGCAAGATACGCCAAGATATGCACGCCTGAAATGACAGGTAAGACTGATATGGGGCGATAGTTTGACTTATCAGCCCTATCTCCATTTTTGTAAATAGGAGTAACCCTAGCAATTTTCCATGAGTTTGGAAACATACTTGTTTCAATTGATGTATTAAACATGAAAGCAAGAGAATTTTCAATGAAGGGTAAAGCAAGCTTCAAGAAGTAGCTGGAGATGTTGTCAATTTCAAAGCTCTTAGCTGTTTTAACCTTGGCAAATGCATCTCTGATTTCCTGCAGCTCAATAGTCCTGAAGTGGAACTTTGCCTTAGCTTTATTCATTTCAAAGTCACCTGATAGGAGGGGATTTGCAACTAGACTGATTTTATCTGCTAGATCCTTACCTACTGAGCAGAAGTAACTGTTCATTGCATCAGGAATGTCCTTCTTGTGAACAGTTTCTGAACCAGACTCCTTAAGGCTAACAATGCTACTTGACTTCGACCTCTTATTGAGAAGTTCATTGATTGTTTTCCATGACTCTTTCATGTTACCCTTGCATGCAGAAATCTTATTATTGTAGTACTCCTTCTTTTGCTGGGTATTAAGAGCATTGACCTTATTGCGAACATGTCTATATGAGTCCAACAGTGGTGCAGACTTACTCTAGACAGCAGATTTTTTTAGTTTATCTCTTGTCCGCGTAAGATCCCTTAGGTCTCTATCAATCCAAGGACAGTACTTTTCTGAGACACGCATTTCACATAGTGGGGCATGCTTGTCAATGATAAGAGAGAATGTGCTAGTCCAATGGTTGACAAGCACACTGATATCATCAGTTTCGGTAAGCATTTGTTCCCAGTTTATACCAGCAACATCAGACAGGAATGTCTGCTCATTAAAATTTTTCATTTTACGAGTTTTGATCATTTTATGGCCTTTTTCTACTGCTCCATTAAACTTACGGATGCAGTATACCATATAATGATCACTCATAGAAACTTCATGCACTCCGGATTTGACGATGTTCCTGGCACAAGTTGTAGCTATATGATCGATTATGGAAGAGATGTCTAAAGTGACCCTGGTTGGCTCTTTGATAAGCTGATTGAAGCTGAACAGCTCATACAGACTAGTCACATGTCTAGTGTCATTGTCAATGGGCTGATCAGCTTGTTTTGTTGTGAGATCACAATTCGTGTCACCAAGAAGGATTATTTCTTTCCCTTCCTTGTCCAAATAGGAAAGGACCTTTTCAAGCTTATCAAAAGAAGCAACAGGGTCACTAGGTGGCCTGTACCAAGCAAGTACAAGAAAAGGTTTGCTTTTTGGTGGTTCAACCTCAATACAAATGATTTCTAAATCATCGACAGGAACATCAGAACGCAACTTATATTTAATTGAGTCCCTGATATAAATAGAAACCCCATAGAAACACCTCCGCCGCTGCTTGTCCTGTCAAGGCGTTCTTCTTGGTAGCCAGGAAGACTGGTCAACTCTTTAGGGTAATGAGGATCAAGCTTAGTCTCATTAAGAGCAAGAATATGAATACCAAGACTCCTAATGAGTAATTGAACCTCATCAAGGTGACTGCGGAGACCATTAATATTCAGAGACGCAATTGCCATACCCTTTTTAAACCCAAGATGCTGACGACACAAGTCAGGTCGCTCACCAGTAAAGCAGGCATTTTCCTTGTTTGTGATTTGGGGTGAAGGTAGGTCAACTACATCCACCCCTGTAGACCAGCTAAAAACATCAAAGATTCTGTAGCTTTGCAATCAGATTGGAGGCTAATTTATTTATACCGTTATTGTTGAGGTGGAGCCCTCTTCTTCCAATGTCATTTGCCCCAATATTTTGATTATTAACAATGTTTAGGTCAAGACTAAGGATCCTTTTGTTCAAGGCTTCAATGATCTTAAGCACCATTATCCATTCTCTTCGTTGGCGTTGAAAGCACAACAGTGCAATCGGGTAGGGCAGTTTCAATTTCCTTCTTCAGATCAAGCAAAGCATCAAGAATTTTTTCTGCACTAGCTGCCTTGTTTCCAGCATCATTGGTTCCAATATGGAGTATCACTTTACTTGGCTTGTTGGATATAAGGGGCTGCATGTAGAATTTTTGCAGTTCAGATATCGTGGAGCCAGGAAAACAGCGAACTTTTACCGTATATAGACATTACTGGTTCCATAAAGGGAATTATTTGATCTTGTATAATTCTTTCATATATTTTGGAGACAGCAGGTAACACAGTTATGGGTCTATAGTTTTTCTTAATGAAGGAATCTTCGCTTTTGAACAAGGACGTGGCAAAGATACAAATTAAGGTTTCAAAAGCCGATCCTTTTCGGAATGGCCAAGAAGTTCGCCTCGCAACATCACAATCATCTGTCTGTGCATTCCGAGCACTCAGTAAATACATGACTTTTTGCTCTTGTTCAACTGCCCCGTTGTTTGAATTTAGTGACTCAACATATCTCACTTGTCAAAGAGTGACGAAGACATTACTGATAGAAACAGCCTTGCATTGAATAGCACAAAGACAAAGCTTATGATCATTTCTACAAGAGAAATGTCTGCCAAACATAACCTTAAAGATTTCAAGCCTGAAATCTACATTAAAGGAAAGAAATTAGATAGAACTGATACATGCAAGCTTTTGGGTGTACATTTGAATGATCATCTAACTTGGGATAATCATATAAAGATCATTACTGGCTCTTGCTACGGTACGCTAGCTATTCTCAAGAAATTGAAGAAAATGGCACCATTCAATCTACGAAAGCAGCTTGCAGAGTCACTCATTCTCTCAAAGATTGACTATGGAGATCAAGTCTATACTCCTCTTACTGTTGCACAGCATAAACGTTTGCAGAAAGTACAATTCGCTGCAGCATCTTTCGTAACTGGTAATTATGTGAAGGATTCAAAAACGATTTTGAAATTGGGATGGCTACCCATAAAGGAAAGAAGGGAACTAAACCTTTTAAAAACGACATTCAAGGCGATGAACTATGAATCCTGGCCAACATACTTGACACTTGAAGAGAAAAAGTCTGCCAGGGAGCTTCGATCAAGCAGTGCAAGATCACTTGTGATCCCAAGGGAAGCCGGAACTTTCCAGGATAGCGCGGCAAAATTGTTTAACTCTTTGCCCGAAAATATAAGAAACTGTCGTATCTATAGTAAATTCTTAACATTATCTAAAGACTTTTTAAAAAATAAAATTGTTACATAAGTTTTACATAAGTTTTCAATGAGATATAATGTAATAAGTTAGTGTAAGAGTATATTTTAATGCATTATGGACAACCTTAATTTATTCAGGACAATCTTTACTTTAATTAAAGACAATATTCTAGGTAGTATTTAACAGAGAATAGCCATGTCATGTGGATCTGTTAATATCCATTATTATCCATTATTATTATTATTATTACAGAGCCTGTTAGGCCCAAGTTTTTCAGACCTTGATCGATACTCATCACACAGCTTCAGGATTGGTGGTGCAACATCCGCAGCAGCAGCAGAATTAACAGACTGGCTGATACCCTACAAACATCATAGATAATGTTCCATATATTCTAGCTCATCATTAGGTTGTTAAGTTGAATAAGGTCCCCCCTTAACACAGGGTTATTCAGCTCCGGGGCGTATCTTGGCGTATCTTGGCGGTTAGACCACCAAATCTGGTGGCCTAAGCTAGTTTAGTAATATTTATGTCCCGTTCAATAGACCTTTTCAAAGAGGTCTGGGACGGCGCGCTACTTTTCTGGAAGATGGCGGATAAGCTGCGAAGGGGAATCCCCTTCGCATTGCAAACGTTAAAATGCAGTTGCAGTGGGCGACGTAATGCAACAAAAACCGAAATTAATTCCAGCTAATGTGCACTCAAAGGACCAGAAATGCCCACAAAATCTTACAACATCAAAATAAAGAGTTAGTTATCACATTAAAGTGATATATTACAAGGAAAAGATTATTTCTTCGAGTTCGTTAAATTTGGATTGTATGAGAATTAGTTGCCAATGTTAGATTTTTATTTATGAATAAACTTGAGGTTATCTATTGCCCTAACTAAGGATATACGAAGGCACTTTTGGTACAAACGTCTGGGGGCAAACATGTCCTTCCTCTCCCAGACCCTTTGAGCCTCGTAGCAAAAGAGAGACTTTGGCGGGAAAACATTCCTCATCAAATTTGTATTCGTCATTTCGTTCTCTGTTTCTTGGATGAAACAAAAAGAACTGGTTTGCGACAAAACACTTGTGGATTTCAGAACGAAAACAGAAAAAATTTAGTCGTTTCTTAATTGTACAATGTGGAAGAGATTCCAAGTCAAAGACTTGCTAAAGTAATAAGTATATTGTTTTGTTTGGAGGCAAAGTGTTAGTGGCATATTGGTTGCGAGCAGTTGTGCAGTTTGTTGTGTTGACTTTTCAATCGGAGCAAAAGTTTTTACAAATAATAAGTAAATGGGAATCTTGTGCAAGTTAAGCTGTCTGGAGCAGGTAAGTGGCCTTATCTTACGAGTGCAAACAGAAACCCTTTATTTCAAAACACTCCAAACTTTGTTAGGCGCATGTGAACAAATTAAAAGATCGAAGAAAGTTTTCATTGATTTGGAAAGGCATGGTCGGTAACTTTAGCATTGGAAAGAAGAAATGTGAATCATTGTTTGTTTCTTAACAGTTCTCGATACATACGACTGCTCTAATTCCTTCAGTTATCGGGAGATAAGCCCAACTCGCAAACAGAAATCTAAATTTATCTAAATTTATCTGACCGAGTCTGACTGAGGTCATCACGAAGTCCAAACTTCGCTGAAACAACTCAAAGGTATATACGTCTCCTCCTCGTAAAAAGTGCTAAACTTTGCGTCCATGTGATAAGCAAGTAATTGTTTTCATGCTAAAGCCCCTCTGGTCTTTCATGAACCATATAACTAGTGTTAAATTCCATATTTTGTTCACAACTTTTCCCACTGCAACCTCAGTTCAGCATTGCGGAGAAGATTCCCGTGTATCCGCCATCTTCCAGAAAAGTAGCGCGCCGTCCCAGACCTCTTTGAAAAGGTCTATTCCTACCCTGACCATCCCCCCGGGAAACCCCCTGGTATTTGCACAGAAAAAATCCCCGGCCCCGGGCATTTGACAGTCAATTTTTCCCAGCCCCAGGACATTCGACAACCCCCGGGATATTTAGAATGTGTACAGTACATACTGTATAGGAGCATGAAACATGCATTACATACCGGGTGTCCCAAAAAAGGTAACAGATTTGATCAGGGCTAGCGCTAAGAATTTAACTCCAATCAATCGGAAATAACCTTTAAACTAATCCTTTCATTTCATTCATTCATTTCATTTTCACATATTTAAGGAGGGTAGCCCTTCAGCAATGCTGATTTTCAAGGGGCCCTCCATTACAAAACTTACAAAATTAAATACTATTATAACCTAAACTAATACAATTCAATTTCTAATACAATAATGAAAACCCTATGATCTAAAATAAATATTTACAATAAAAGAAAATCCATATGGCAAACACAGTATTAAAAGCTAGCTTTCCCTATATACATTGTTTAAATCTATTGAGGGAGGATGCTAGCTTACTTTCAGCTGAGAGGCCATTCCAAGACTTGGCACCTCTAAACGAAAAACATTTCTGTCCATTTTTTGAGTTTTTCTTTGGTAACCATAGGTCAGTTGCTGTATTCCTAAGATTCCTAGAGGTCAGCTGGGATGTTTTTGTGAAAAGATTACACATGTATTGTGGAGCCAGCTCGTGAAGAGATTTGAAGACCATGATATTAGACTCACTAGCAATTAGTTCATCTATGGTCTTCCAGCCAAGCCTTTTGATAAGTGGCTGGCCCGGGGTATCAAAGCTGCTGCCAGTTACAATACGGGCAGCACGGTTTTGTAACCAAATAACTAAATATCTTGGTTTGCAGATAGACAACTCCTTGGATTGGAAGGAACACGTTAAGACAGTTTCGTCCAAGGTCTCAAGAGCGATTGGTTTTTTGAAGCATGCAAAATCCTTTCTGCCAGAAGAAACTCTTAGGACCATGTACACAGGTATCGTGGAGCCACACTTCCGCTACTGTTGTTCAGTCTGGGGTTGCTGTGGTGCGACTGAGATCAACCAGCTGCAAAAGTTTACTTAATAGTTTACTTAAAGATAGACACCTTGTTTGTTGATATTGGAGCATTGAGAGTAAACATTTTTATCTTGAAAGTCCAGATTTGCCTTCACCTCAGCAAAGGCTCCAAATCTTTGATTGGCTGACGCACAGACACACCCTAAAAATTTTGCACACCTTGAAAGCCAATGTCGTTCGAGAATTTGTGATCACATGACGAGAAACGCCCCTTTTGGCCGGTTTTTACCCCTTCCCTCTAAAAAGCCCGGTGTAAAATCTGGTACAAAATTTTCGAAATCTTTTTTCTCGTATGTGTTCAGTAAGCCTGAGAGCACATTTTCCTCGCGAACTTTCCTGATATTCCAAATATTCATGAAAACGCCATGTTGAAATCGATACAAGCGTCTTTACTGTCTATGCATAAGCTAAAAACATGGGAAGAAGCAAATATTTCGCAGATAAACAGTAAATTTGACATTCAAGAACAGCACATCACCGATTTAAAAAATCCTTAGTCACGTTGGCCTAGTTTGGCCAAGGAATGAAGGCCAAGTTTGTGGTTCTTTTTACGAAGAATGGAAATCAAAACTTACCGAGACTTGCCACGAATGCTTATCAATCCCTACTGCATTTGTTTAGTGTATGCAGACAAACAATTATGCATTAAAGTAATCATAAAATCCTTCTCCTCGCAGCCTCAACTCCCAACGCTTGCTATTCTTGTCGTCAAAACAATTTTATGACGAAAGTGAAATTGACATCTTCATAAAACGGCGCGAAAACAACTCGTCACGTGGGAGGAAGCTCAACAATTTCTCTATTGGTTCCTTGGAAAAGGGAATACATCGTTTCTACAGGAGATCTTAAAGATATTTGCAAGCCCATCGAAAATCCCCCAGCCTACTTTCAATCGATTCACCAAACAGCTGCCTTCATTCATATTCCTACGGAAAATCGACTGGGCTAAAATCTCTGGAACATGGGATTCTCGGGACTTAGGATATAGTTGTAGTTCTTCTTAAGAAAAGTTAAGTATTCCGACCGAAATCTGCTGCCATTAAGTCCATTATGTTGTGGTGTAAGCTTCAAAGAAGTGAGAGACTTCACATCTAGTTTGGCACAAAATTTTCTGATGATTTGTCGTCAGTTCAACATTTTTTTTTTGCTTCATGTATCAAGTCAGATGTTTTCAATACTAAAATCGTGATTTTTCTTCATCATTTGATCACGTGACCACAATAGCAACATGTTTGGAGAGTAGTTGACAAAAACAGCTTTGAACATGCATAATGTCTTTGTTTCTCGTCCGAATTACTTGAAACATGTATCATTTGATTGCTCTCTTTAATTTGCTGCCATCAGCAAAATTTAATATGTATGACGTCATCTATGTTTATGACGTCATTTTTCGAATGAATTAATGTATTAATTAAGTTTTTTGTTGCAATTTAGCTTAATCTTGTTTGTTTCATGCATATTAAGTCAATCTATGTCAGAAATAGCAAGAAAACTACGGAAAACTACAATGACAATAAGTAGAAAGGAATAAAGAGCTAATTAAGCGCTAATTGGTCTATAAATAGACACTTCAGATTGCTTCAAAGTGCATATTTTAATTTTAAAATGTATTTCCTATCATTTAAGACTATTCTCGTTAAAATCGGTTGAGTATTCAATTAAATTGAATTTTCCTTGCGAAGCAGCTATCAATTGGCCAGTTTTCCTTTGTTTTTTTGTTGCCTAGCAACAAATCACGTGATTGATTAATTACCATTGTTATATTTGGAAAGCTTATTGTCCAAAGAACAATCGAGGAAAGTTTCATTGTTATATCTTTTGTAGTTTCAGAGAAAAAGAGGGGGGGCGAAAAACGCCCCCCATGCCAAAACATCGAAAAAATACCCCATGTGAAATAGGGTTAAAAAACTTTGAATGTTCAGGGAACAGGTAGTGAACACAGAGAATATTATGGAACCTTTCAGAAACTCGTAAGAAACTCAGTACTGAGAATCTGATAATTTAAGAAACTTTCAGTACTGGCCAAAATCCTTGGTTTCTTATAAAGAATACTTATTAACTATATGTAGTGCATTTGTGCTTAAAGCAGGCAAAAATTGCAAAGCCAAAGGCGCTACGTAAACAAGTTCACAAAGGCTTGGATTTCCTACCCCTGATACGTACCATTCATTTATTCATTTATTCATTCACTCTTCCATTCTTTCATTCTTTCTTTCATTCATTCATTCTTTCATTCATTCGTTCATTCATTCATTCATTTATTCATTCATTCATTCATAGATTTATCAATTCTCTCAGATGTTCAGAAACATTATCTAAACCTTTACACTAATTACTTTGTAGCGGGGTTTCTTAAATTTGAGCCCAATTCTTTAAGTGAAAGTTTCCAGCAGAGTTTGCCAATTTTAATGAAACTAAAATTCGTGATTGAACAGGACTACAAAAAGGAAAAAAATCGTTAAAAAATGATACATCTTAGCATGTTTGTATAAGCTACGCACTCTTTGGTTGAAACACTTTGTAACTCATGCAGAAGTTGAAATGTTTCTCAACCTTGAATCGACCTATGATCACATCTTGTAGGGTTTCTTTTTGCTGGAAGAGACTACTAGAGTTTCTAAAACAGTTTCTATAATATGAAAATAAGTGTATTGTCCTACTTTTGGTCGTGATTCTTGCTATCATCTATATATATAAGCGATGAAGAGTTTTGTTACGCACATTCCTGTTTGTGACACTTTCCCGCACGCAGCTCCTCACGCCTACTGCTTACCTCCAAAAATTTTAGAAAAACGATGAAGAATAGCCGACGATAAAGGCTTTCTTGTGGTCCAATACCTTTCTTCGTACAATATCTTGGGGTAATGTGAGGAAGGGCTTTGTACCGAAATTTTAGCAATTCAATTCAACAATAGGCCTTAACCTTCGACCTTTCTTTGTGGATGCTGATGGCAGCCATAGAAATGTGATGGCAGCGTTCAATCTGAGCTAAAAACAAGTTTTGCAGCTGCTTTTTCCAGACACCAAGGGAGTTAAAGCTTGCAAATAGTTGATATTATGTTAGCTGCAGCATCTATCTGGCTTGTGGTAAAGTATTTTGATGCTCACGTTGGATACAACAAAGTTATTGCCCTATTTTGCAGAGTCTCTCCACTTGGTTTTGTCGCAGTGCTACAAAATCAGAGTCTGCCCTTGTAGTTTTTTGGGTCTTCTGCTTATAAATTTACTGATTACAACGCATAGAACCTTTGCTCAATTCTTAGTGAAGATTTGGCTCAAGTTACAAAGTGATTACTCTTGAAACTGATTTTTGACGCTTTTATTAAAGGCCATACGCATAGCATGAGTTTCTCTGCTTCGACCAAAATGGCATAAAGTACAAATCAGACCGAGGGGCAATTCATTGATTTTTTTTTTCGTACACCTCCCTTGAAATCCTAAAAAAATCACATACAAAATCACAAAATCACAAGAAAAATCACATACAGAAAGCACCAAAAATCACAAATCACTGAAAAATTACTGGAAAATCACACGAAAAAATCATTAGAAATCACTAAAATCACTAAAATCACAGAAAAAAAGCATGTGATTTCAAAATCACAAAAATCACGTACGCTATTTTGAGAAGTGATTTGCCCCTCGAATCAGACCTGTGACCCTAGGAACACAGAGTCGTCATTTCCAAATGTTGACGGGATGACTGGCTCAAGGCCAAATCCAAAAAAATCCTGTTTTCCCGTATAAATAATAATTGATTGAAAACTGTTCCTTAACCAAGTTTTTTTTACCAAAGTAGAGTATGATTAAAGTTTCACAGCGAGGGAGACTCCTCGGTTATTACAAAAGGGGTGACTTGGAAATAACCTCAATAACAGTTCAGCAACTCAGTCGTCGCTGGGGCTAAGCTATATAACATAACTGAGGCATGCAGAGTCTGAATTTGGCAAAACAATTTTCTTATTTGATGACGAAATAGCTATTTCTTGTGTTCTGCTGCTGAATGAAAATAGTACAAGTTTGGTAATGAATTAAGCCAAGCTTACTTTGAGTCCAGTAACTGCCTTTGCTACTCCCTTGATTCATCGCTTTTCCGTGATTTCAACATTATGTAGATGGCCATAGATAATGATGACAGGTCCTAGGTCTATTTTTCGGTCTGGTCTAAAATACCACACGAATGAACACGAGTGAACACAATGACCACGAATGAACACGAATGACCACGAATGAACACGAATGAACACCGATGAACACCGATGAACACGAATGACCACGAGTGAACACGAATGAACACCGATGAACAACACAAAAGCCGACAACGTAATATCAAAAGCAAAATATTAATCCACTTTGAATAGACAGGAAAAGGGAAGAATGCAATAGCTGTTGGATCTTTTCAACATTGACCGTTTTCGTTATGAACAATTGCGAATGGAATGCGCATGGATTGCTTACCTACTTCTTGAAGTACAGATAGGATCTTTTGTGCTGGAATAATAATTGTTGGGGCTTTTGAGTTTCAATTGATAAAGCAGAGCTGTATTTCTAGGAATAGCGACAACAACCGTTGTTTTCTTGCATTGCGATGCTCAATACTGGGTTAAACTAGAGGTGCTCATTTAAACATCATCCTCCAGAGGGATTTATGATTCTTGGATACTAATTCTTGAGTAGAATCTTTATAAAACACTTTTCCTACCCAACTGTTTTTTTCTGTCAAGGAACATCTCTATATCAGTTTTGGAAACTGCATTATTATTCGTTCATTCAAAAAGTAAGAAATGAATTAAGAAGCTGTCGGTACTACAATTAAGAAACTTTTAGTACTATGGTCTGATCCAGGTTTCCTGTATAAGAAACTTGTATGCTTCAATGAATTTAGCTGAAACAAACTGGTAACCTTTACAATCAAGTAAAAGGACAAAAACATATCTCGTTCAATTTTCTTTTGACATTCCAGTTTCCTCCAACTAGCCTGCGAGCAGTCTTTCTTTTGTAAAATTGAAAGAAGGATAAAGTTCTTTCAGTTTACATACAAGAAAGACTGCACGCAGGCTACCCCTCCAATTGGATTTTACGTCCTAGATAACCATGATTCTTCATGAAGCCAAAGTCGACTTTCGTATGATCTGAAAGTCGTTCTTGGCCTGAATAATCTTTGTCCTATTGTTGCCTGAAGATTGCTACGAAAGACACTTCTTATTTGGCGACTGCGATATGTAAGAACTGTGACCGAATGAGCGAATAACAAAACACGGAGTATATCAGGATATACGAAGGACGGACTATTACAACTATTTACACAGGCAGGGGGTGCACTATCCCAACACTATTTTCATTTTGTGCAAAAAGAATCGTGGTTGACAATAGTGCCATCTCACAGCATTAAAATGCAAACTACCTCATACTTTCACAACTTTCCACTCGTGTTCACTCGTGTTCATTCGAGTTCCAGTAGAATTCGTCAGTTTCGTCAGTTTCGATTCGTGTTCATCCGTGTTCACTCGTGTTCTAGTCGTGGTCACTCGTGTTCATTCATGGTCATTCATGGTCATTCGTGTTCACTCGTGGTCATTCGTGTTCACTCGTGGTCATTCGTGGTCATTCGTGTTCGCTCGTGTTCACTCGTGGTCATTCGTGTTCACTCGTGTTCACTCGTGGTCATTCGTGTTCACTCGTGTTCACTCGTGTTCACTCGTGGTCATTCGTGTTCACTCGTGTTCACTCGTGTGGTGTTTTAGACTAGATCCTATTTTTCAACGAGTTAGTAAATGACTTCATCACTATTTTCCTTCATCGGTATCATCTTTTGTACAACTTGTTTACGAACTCTGAAAGATAATTCAGCACACAAGGTCCAACAATGGACAGATTTTCTGCTATAAGATCATTTCTGAAGTCTTTTTACTTATATCATGCATGCAGCAGTTAGTTTGCCAACTCGCAATGCTGAAAATCTGCCCTATCACGTAATGTGTTCATCATTTGCACAAAAAACTGAGACGTTCTTTTGACCGGACCCGAGGACTCTGCGACCCGGGACTTACAACCCTAGATCATACGACAATACGACCCCAGGCCAAAGTTTTATGTGTTTGCACGCGCAATAGGAGACGCTGGAGTTATTCGTGCGAATAATTGTTAAAATATGAATTATTCATTCTCACCTTGAATCTTTTTTTGTCTTGTTTCTTTGTCTGCAAACTGAGTATTTGTTTCTGCAAGTCGGAACAGCACCTGAGCAGCTTAGGCCAATCGTATTGAAAATGTGTGGCTTACAACAACAACATCTTACATTGCGCCACCGCAGCGAACGACGGGGAAGCCGAAGCACACTTAAATAGAGTATGGGTAAGAAGTGAGAAGACTGGGGATAGGAAAGTTTCGTTACACGGTTGAAACAATTTCAACAAACGAGTGGCCTGGCTGTGACGTCACAGCCAGGGCACATGCGTGCGCAAGTTGCTTGTTACAAGGCTCGATTCCGGGGGTTAATAACGTCAGGAAATGCATGGAAAACCTCGTTCAAGTAAAGCGCAACGAGGTCGAGAATGGGAAAAAGGCGGCAATTTTCGAAAATTTTGTGGGGATGGAGTCCTCGAAATCCTTGTGAAAATGGATTGTGGTGTTGGCTACAAAGGGTTTAAATACAAGTAAGTGAAATTAACTACATAATTTGATTTCGATATATCAGAAAAGGCCAAAGAAACATGCGGGAGGCCCTCCTTGTACGCAAAATACTGGGGCCTTTACACAAATTGAACTTTTTCTTGGAAAATATTCCAGGCTAAATTTTACTACACAGGACATTCAACGTTCAATTGACTTGAAATGTAAGGAACTTGATAATAAAATCAATCACAAGAGTGCCGAGTGCATGTACAGGACAACAGAGCTTAAAAAATTGTCAAGGCTTCTTAACTATATCTTCACAAGAGTCAATTTTGCCTGGGTGGATGGTTTTCTAAATTAACTTCATTACTCGGTCTGGGGATAAAGAAGCAAATATTTGTGAAGCAAATTGAATTTCTCACAATTCTGGAATAGTCTTTAACAATAATACAAGACTAAGAACTTCCAAATAATATAAAACTATCAAGCACCTTTCCTTTTCTAAAACAGGGATCATATCAGAATCATCGAGGATATTTTTCATGTTGATGCAAATGCTGCCATTGCTGTTTCTGATGCTTACAAAGAATTTGCCTTACAATGCACTGAATCGAGCATCAAGCCTCTTCCAGAAAACACTTCTGGAATGCTGATGCAGACAGTTTTTGCAGGACAAGTGACTAAGAAGAAAAAACAAGAGAGGGGGGAGGCCAGACAATGTATGTTTATTGCTTAAGCTTGTTCTTGTAAGCTTATTCTTGTTCACATTTTACTGTTCATTCAAACCAAAACTGTTTTGCAAAGGTCATGTTGGACATCATAATGCAATAGAATCCACCTGAGCCTGGCTATTGATGTATCAGCCTGAATGAGGCTCTTTACTAACTGATGCCACAATCAATTCCAGCCTGTAAGGGTCTTAAAAAGATGCTAGTTGGCACAGCGCAAAAAAATGTGTTGTCTGCAGGTACAATTGGATTTCAAACCTCAAATTTGTGATGAAATGAGGCTTTTTTATAGGTGGGTTTTATGTAGGCTTTGGTTGTGTGTATCTTAAGTGTATCTTAATTTCCAGTACTTTCTGTATATGAGGCACTATGCTAAGATGGTGCTGAAATATCCTTTTTTTTTAAATTCATACCATATCATATATCATATCACATCATATCATATCATATCATACATCTTTGTTAAAGCAGGTTGTTTATGGCTGCAATACTGCAAATCTGGACCTCCTATCTACTACAAATGTACTTTGTTTAAGATAATTTTTACAACTTATGTACAAGGGAAATAGAATAAAACTTCAGCATATTCACAAAGATTGGCATAATAAAAGAAATCTCCAAAAATACACATATGACATCCACTGACAACTTTAAATGGCAACTGATACAAATGAGAATGTACTGATGCATGATGCTGTTTTGTTGTCCATTCTCTAGCTATATGTTACCAACCATAATCAAAAATGTTAGAAATGAATTGATTTCTTTCTTGCTGAGATGGATTACAGGATACTTCATCTTATTGCATACTTCTTCTCCCTCTAGATTATTACTTTGCAATTTCACATCGAGGTAATCAACGGAAGCCACTTGCAGATATCACCAACTTCACCTCCAGATTAACTGAAAGTTGCCAAAGTCTTAATAGCGGATATGACAATGACAGACCAACCTTGTCTCAGATCTCCTACAGACTTTTAATACAGCAAAGGTTTTGCAAATGGTCTGTGTCAACCCTGCAAGGTAGCTGTAAATTTTATATACCCACTTTGTCAGTAATGGACAGCTTTCCAGTCATGAAGTCTGTTGAGATTTATGAAGATTTGAGTTATAAAATCATTGTTGCCAACATAGATTGCCCTGTGGAGTTTCTCCACCCAGAGTTGCCCTCTATGCCTCTTCATGATTTCAGATCAGTGGAGGGCTTGCTCCTTGCTGTTGAAAACAGCTGTTTATGCCAGGGGATGTCAAATGTCCAGTACCAGCATTTTGAGCCTGAGATTTTTGGTGTAGATGGTATCGTTAAAGGTAGATCCCGATATGTTTGGGCTGCTTCCAAACCCAATGACAAGAAGAAGGTCTATTTTTCAAATGCGTGTCTTGGGCTCATGTTTAGCACTGCAAGCAAGAAAATCTGCTTGAGTTGTCAGAATTTGGATGCCATACTGCGTGTGAAATTGTGGAGATACCGGAATGCCTCACCTGGTGATGGAAGTTGCAGTTCCACTGCTATATGCCATCTAAATGCTGACCAACTGCGACTGAGGTTAGCTGACCAGCAAAGAAAGCGATATAATGCAGAAAGAAGGGAAAAATATGCCAAAGATGAGGTTCGCCTTGAAAAAGAAGCCAAGAGAGTGACAGAAAGTAACCACAGTGATTTGAGGCTAATGATGGATGAGATTGACAAGCATCACAAAGAAGAAGATTTATTTCCAGGGGAGCCAGGAATGTCCTTGTTTTGGCAGATTCAAAAAGATATGGTACAGAGAGGAAGTTGATCATGGCATCCAAGGTAAACTGTCCTTTAAACCTTCTTAACTTTGTTAAAAAATAGTGAGCAATTCATTTCAACTGATTGCTATAACAGGGTGTAATGCAAAAAACTTGGATTGTGAACGATGTAACATTTCATGCACTTGAAATCATGACAGTATGAAACAATTGCCATATATCCTCAAACAGGAAGGGAGACTGAAATATTTTCTACTATGTTTAGGGGCATCACCCAAATTTTCAGGAAAATCAATTACAAAACTCCATTAAATACCTGGGATGTCTTCTATCCCCTCCCCAACAAAAATTAATGACCTGTCCCACAAAAATCTTTTAAATTAATGTTTGAATTTTCAGTAAAGAAAAGGTAGGTGGGATCTACTGGGTAAAATCAGTAGTGTTGATTACTGAAAACAGTAGACCCAAGATAGTTGACTCAACTGTCAACGCATCAAGGAGGGTTGTTTGAGCAGTTCTAGCAAGATGAAACTCTTAACAAGGATTTTGGCAAAATTCATACAGATCTTCCATCCTACTCATTTTACCCCAAACTTATCCATTTTGTCCCTGTAAACCCTACTAAAACAGTTAGAAACATTGTAACATTGGTTATTGTTTAAAAGGCAATTTCCATTACTTTGCATGTTGCCTTTCAAAAAAAAGTTGAGTTTCTTGCACAAGCCTTTCAAGCGGTGTGGCCAGGAGAGGTATGAGGGGGCAATTGCCCTCCCCCCTCTTTCAAAAATTGGCGAAAATAGTTATTGCAACATGCAATGAAAAGCTGGGTGTACCTTTTTGGTCCCCTAGTCTGAAATTTTTTTATTTTTATCCTTCCCCACTAAATTTTGTGTGACCACTAAGCCTTACTTATGTTTGGGGAATCTTCAACAATTCATCTTCAGTTGCCTACAGTACAGGCCTTGCACAGAACATAGCTTTCTTGCCAAAAAGTTTTTGAGAATCCTTGAGTATCTTTTAAAAAGAAAACTTGTTAAGAATTTTTGCAGTCTCTCATACCAATCAAGACTTCTTATTGCGAAGAGTTCTTGTAAATCTTATGAGTTTTTAAGACTTCTTGATAATTCTTGTCATTGTTGTGCAAGGACACAGGCAACAGGTACTCCCAATGGGCTCCCAATATGTAGTTGGCCCCCCTCTCCAGCACAATTTCATTTTTGATAATTTCCTTCCAGAGTTATCGAGGCTTGTTTAAGATTATGGAACAGGTCGAAACAAGGTTATGAAGAGCTGAGAAACACTGGGTTCTTTAAACTTCCATCTGGTCGTACACTTCAGATGAAAAAGAATAGTGTCCTGCAGTATCCTGGAATTCGCGATGAAGTGATGGACAGCATGAAAGCAAGTGCACGCAAACGAGGGATTCCAGAAACTGGCTATCATGGCTTCATAGTCTTCGACGAAATGAGTATTCAGGTGAGAATGATTGGAATCTTTGGATCACCCTTTATTTGCTGATTGTCAATGGTGCATTGGTATACTGCTTTTACATTGGAATTAGACTCATCAAACTAAAAATTTGATAGAGAACATCTATGTGCTCTCTTGATATATAGGATAGCACCATAATCAACCACTGATTATATTCTACCAGCTTATCTCTGGTCATGCTTTACATTTTGAAAATTTTTTTTCAGCATGTCCAAAAATTAGTCATCATATGAATGATATTTTTTACGCGTCTGTATGCATGTTACCATGCGTTAAGTGTGCATTGTTGTTATTCACCAAGGAAAGACGCAGGATCGAACGAACGACATTTTTCAAGTACAGATAAGCAAAAAACTGGATATATCAGGCCGCAAGTTGGTATTGCATTTACACATAATACTTGCTGAAAAGAAGGATTCAAATTTTGCATACGGAAGGCTTCCAATGTTGTTTTTTTTTTCAATTTCAGGGAAACTTGGAGATGAAGAAAGTTGGAGACGAGTTTGAAATCATGGGCCTTGTTGACATGGGTGATTTTACCAACTCTGTCAATATGATTCAAAAAGGTAGGCAGTCATTCACTTTCATATACAATAGAGAAGCCCTCTATGGAACCAATACACTGTATAACAACATAAACCATGCAACTACAGATCTATGCAGCAGGAGATGATGAGCTCTAATGATCATGCCGTAATATCCACCTTAGCATCGTACCATGTCGAATGCCCTTGTCACGTCTTGTATCTATGGGTTAGTTTTTAAAGTCTGTTTGTTTTCCTGGCATAAATATTTATTCTTTGCAGAACGTGATAGCTTATTGACGATAGTGATGATAACAAAAAGTTATGGTTTAATATTCTGATGTTTTACGTGGGGGAGTATCCTTCCTTAAAAAATATATAACATCATACCACTCTGGATAAAATCTATTCTGCCAGCTTGACATTTCACCGATGATTGTCTCGCGCATTTTACAATTTTATCTAAAATCAACATTTTAACAACATTTAAAGCCCATCCGAACGAGCTGGGTTCAGCTGCTATGTAATATTAAGGTATGCCTCTTCATTTTAGGCAAACAAGACACAGACATTGCGACTCACATTCTTCAGTTTGTGTTTCACAGTTGCGAGGGACATTTTCAGTACCCATATGCCTACTACCCTACAGCGAATCTAACTGGTCCACTTCTTGCTGATATTTATTGGGATGGCGCTGCTGCTTTGCTCCACAATGGGTTCAATGCTCACATGGGGCTGTGCGATGGTGGGCAATGCAATCGGACGTTTATCTTGCTTCATTTCGCTTCAGAGGAAGATGCACTCCGGAAAAATTTCGTCACCGTAAACCCTATCAACAGTGAAAACCATGTGTTTATGATGGACCCTTCGGTAATTATGTTTGTCACATACATTGATTCAACAATCACTAATTAAGTCTAGTTTCTCGAAAAAAATACTGCTGTTTGCAAAAATCCACAACCCCAAGTGCAAGGCCGATTTTTAAATTCCTTTATTTGCCAAGTTGATTGAAGTGCGAATCATTTTCCCAGGACTAGCAAATTTAGCTTTTGATCACATTAAGGGTTTAATTTCGTCATGAATGACAGACAGAAATGCACATACCTCACGGATGACCAAGGTCTGATGATTTGGCTCTTAAGTGGGATAGTCTTTCTAAAAGTATAGGTTTGAATATAGCTTTTCTCCCAGTATTTTTTTACTTTTAAGCACTGAAAACAAACAATTTTATCATCTTGAGATATTTTTGGATCAAATCACATGTAAATTCTACAAAAGAAATCACACTTAAAATCTCATCGTTTTCTTTGATCTGAAATGTTGGCGATTTTTTAATCAGGAATACTTTTTTTCAGGACACCCGATACTGATTTCTTACATGCTATTGCAGCAAGCCCGCAACGTTTGATGACGATTTCTTATACAGCTGTTTCAGACAGTTTAACGGTATTTGTGGAAAAATCATGTGTTTTTAGTTTAAAGTGGCAAACTGTGACGTCTCTTTTCATTATTCTCAACAGCACAATTTCAAAAAGTTGCGAAACAACTTAGAGAAAAGTACATCAACTGGAAAGTCCACGCGACATTTGATGAATAATGGAAAAGAAATCTTGTGGTGTCACTGGAGATCCAGCTTTGAGCATGATTGCCGAAATGGAATACGAACGTACCAAAAACTAACAAATGAACACTTCGATGTTACTCCAGCTTCTCGTATGAGGAATCATTTGGCAGATGACGTGTTATCACCTAAGATGAAAGAGCTAATGCTTGTAAGTATTCTTTCATCATATACGCAAGGTTATATCCTGAACCATGCTATTGTATACTGTACTTTATCCCCCCTGTACTGATTCTCAAGTACAAGGGCGCCGGAGGCACGGGGGCAGCGGGGGCAGCTGCCCCCGTTGCCCTGATGGTGCGGGGGCAACGCGGGGGCAGGAAGTGCCCTTTTCAAAAACCTTTCTCGTATACATCTGAAATTTTGACCAATTGAGCCCTCCACCCCTGTCAAACGATGGTTTTCTGGGTTCTTTCAAAAGCAAGCAGAAAGAATTGATGAGTATACGACAGGTTGGTAGGATAAGATTTTTTTCCGAGAAATGCTGGAAAGTGATGGGGAGAGTTGTGTGTCAGTTCTCCAATTTTGCAGTGCCCTTTTTGATTCGCTGCCCCCGCCGCTTTGTCTTCCTTCCGGCGCCTCTGTTCAAGTAATGCAGCAAAATCATTGCATGGCAGGCAATGATACCTTGTTGGCTGTGGCATTCCCTTGGTCTATTTATTAAGTTGATTTCTCAAGTTACTGTATTCATTCTCAATCGTCAGTGTTTGAGGTAGGAAATATACAACAAGACGAGCTGGTTCTATACTGCGAATTAATGACAACATACATAATATCGATATAGTGCTGATCATCGATTGCAACAGAACATATTTATTTCTACCTTTTAAATTTAAAATCAACTGCGAACGTGAACAATGGCAAGAACAGTCTTTTTTATTTACTGTTTCAGAATTACAAGTCCTCCATTGAAAGTAGAGGGGCAAATGGAGATTTCTTGGACGTGTCCATTCAATTGATCGAGAACAGTTCAACACTGCTAAAGAACTTTAAAAGCAAAGCAGCGTACACGTAAGTCAGAACAAGATCGATGAATTTTTACAACTTTACCAGCCTCCCTTTAGCGAATCATTGGTCCTGCTATTCTAGCTATTTTGATATTCTCTGCTATCTGTATGTTTTGTCAAGACGGCTCTGGTGGGCCGATGCCTTTATATAGTTTATCTGGGTCTATACATAATATCTCGCATGGGCTGCTCAGTTACATGCAGTGCAACGCCAGATAACTCTCCAATGTGCAAGGGCGTAGATATCTTAAACATAAAACTTGTCTTCCCATGGCCCTTTCACTTAGTTATACTTCATATTTGTTTTCATGATGACTTCAGAATTATCAGTGGCTTTTTGAAAACTTTGTGTGGAACACTGCAGGAAGTCATAAAGTTGGTCTAAGGAAGATTGAATTTTTGTTTCCTTGTAACATACAGTCTGACGTTACCTATTGATTTCAGGAGTAAAGACGATTCTCGATTTGCTGAAAATGAAGCTGTGCTGCAGTGGTTTTCTGATTGGGAACGTGATGTTAAAGAAACCGATAACATAAGTGCGGCCGTCAAATCAAAGCGACCAATCTCTGCAAAGACAAAATTTGACCTTCATTCTACGGTGAAAGGATTCAAATCTTACAGTTGTGAGATGATGTCACTATTTGAAGGCGTTAAACTGGTCACACAGATGACTTCACAAGACTATGTCGAGCTATTCTTTGCCTGCCAGCGGGCACAGCAAGGACAGACGACAAACCCAACTGAACAACAATATGGTAAAAAGCCATTATTGATCTATTGCTCCGTTACATTTTCCATCTATGTTTACACGTGTTGATATGTGAGTTACATTCATCAATGATTTCAAGCGTCCTCTGGTAGCAGCGAGAAATGATAAGCAGCTTTCTATCACACATACATACATACAAACACAAAGTTATAAGTAGACACGTGCAAGCCCTTGTATTTTTGTTTTAGCATTAATAAACATTTTCGTTTTGGCGCTCTCGATGGTCATATCGGTTGATTCTTTTTAAATTATCACCTACCTCGGAAGAAGACAGTTTCACATTGACAATCAAAACATCCAAGTAGTCAACTGGTATTAACGGCTACCTACCTTTCTTTTACAGCCTGCAATATCAACGCAATAACAAAAATGAAAGACCTGAAAATCAAGAAATCGAATTGTGGCAACTCAACAACATATGGTTAAAAAGTTCTGTTTGAACAGTTTATCAAAGCTTGTTTCACGCTGCGGTAAAGATGTTTTAGAAATGCATCACAAATCACGGAAACAAGCATCAAACTTATTTCTGCATCAGTGTGAGATATTTTTTGCTTCTTTTAATTTGTTTGAATGGAGTCAATGCGTTCGTAGTCCTTGACTTAGAAATATGTTCCCCAATTCGAACGCACTTTTACTGTAGCGCCAACATAGCTTGAATTATTAGATTGAATTCGCAAAACCAAGGTGTTTTAGCGCATAATTGTATCGTGATATTCCTAAGAGCACACCCAGAATGTAAACTTAACTTACACGGAATCGATATTTGTAGCTTGTGTATTTTGATTGGTCTGTTTCTTGTATGAAGTAAGCCAACGTTGTATCTGCGACTCCTGAACTCCAAATTCGTTAGCTCTGTCTGTTCTCACACGTTTTGGCACCTTGCCTTCGTATCTTTCGCTGTCTCTTCGTAAAATCTGTTCCTGTTCCTCACTTGGCTTGAACCTCTGAAGTCTAGGACGAGCTTGAGGTTGACCAACTCCGTGTGTTCCATCTGAAACTGTGTTCATATTTGCAAGGACATCATTTGGACGTACTTCTGTCGGCCTGTTTATTGGTGCTTCATTAAGCCCTAGTGAAGTGGAATCTACCTTTTTACCTTCTTCGTACAAAGTGAGTGCCTTTTCCATTACTTGTCTTGTCGCAATGTCATGACGGGGAATCATTTCTGTGGATGCTATTTTATCGACTAACCTTTTGCTCAGGAACTTTTTTGATTTTGACTTCATGAATCGTAAACCAGGAATAAAAAACACAGCTTTCCTTTACTATAACCAACAAAACTTGAATCGGACATTGCAAAGGCTTTCAACCTCAGATGGCTTGCCATTTTGTTATGAGAACTGTCATCAACAAAACTACCCAGTAGTTTGGTTAGCTTTTCCGTTGTTTCACCTTTGGCCTTTCTTTCCGTTAGTGCTTGCCGTAGTGCTTTATCCTTGGTTTGCTTGATCTCATTCTTTACTTTCTTTATTAGTTCCTTCGATCTCATGTTAAGGTAACGTTTTAAAGATCTTTGTAATACCAGAGCATCAACATCATGTTGATTCTCTAAAAGGAAACGGAAATAGGTTGATTTCAACAACCAAAGTACAACCAAAAACTATGCAGCACTATAAAACTGTTTTCAGTCATGGAATTGCGATTATTTTCTATTTTGATAACTGAAAGGGGTGTTAGTCCCTTGAGAATTTTAGGAAGTTTTTGCTCCACAATTTCCCCAGCCTCATATATCATTCAAAAGTACAGGTCTTTGCAAACAGTAAAATAAAGTTAGATTTTGCATGGCGTGACTGGGCTGACTGTCGTCTGTCATAGAATGTGTAACATGTAAGTGTAACGAATTTTCTAGTATGTCGTCTTGAAGACCCACAGCTAACTGCGTTCCTTTGCAGCCACACAGTCGAATTACATATATGAATGGCATTAAAGTGGTTTATGGCCCAGGCTCTGATCATGGTTAGCAATGGGTCTTCAAGGAGCAGTTTTTTCAAATCTAACAACTTCTATGTTAAGAAAAGCAACCATTAGATAGCATACATTAGTTTGAATGATGCTTGACTGAACTATGTAGTTTCTCTGCAAAAATTATGCAGTTTGTTAATCATAGCTCAAACGGTTTTGGAAATGCAAAACATCAAAGGAAATATAACTTCTCGTAGTTTATTTCATGTCAACACTGCTTCTTGACACTCCCTGTATGAAAGCAAATTACAATCGTTTTACATCCGAAAAATATTTTTGCAAGTTGTTAGAATGAAAATCCCTTGACTAACCTGCGTTTTCATTATGTGCTATTGATACCATGAGATTTTCCCAAGCTACGTTTACTTTGCAAGAATTGATAACCATACGCCGTGCAACCTTTAATCCCTCTCTCTGGTACTTCGCAATTGTTTCGGCTGTAAAGATTTCTTGGCAGCTTCTTTCCAATTCAACGAAAAATAGGAAGACACTATCAGGGACATGCTGCAATGCTCCCCTGTTGTGAAACTCTGTATGCTCCAATGTTTCGGGATATCTTGTACATCGTAGGGCTTCTTCCCTTGAAAGTGTAAACAGTTTCAAAAACTGCAGTACCTGTCTTTCTTTTGCAATATTCTCCTTGACGGAGACATTGCTGGTTCCGTTATGCTTTTCCAAGTATTGATGAGTGGCAGCTCGAACCTTATGGACTACCCAGCCCGCCAGAAAACGTATTTTCCCTCTTTCTGCTTTTGCCAACTCTCTCCCTGCGAGGAGGGTATTTGACTCTTCTTCTGCTAACATCTTTTTTGCCATCATACCTTTAAAAATATTTTATACGATATTACATTTATGAACAAGAAGTTAAATAGCTTAGAGCAGACATGGCCGAAAATCTGAGCTATTTACTTTTAAATAACCTCAATGACTTGCACTGTTCTGTGCCCATCTGAAATATCTTGGGAACGAGGACCAACTGGTACGTTTAGTTCTCATCCTAATGAATTAGCCACTTGCTGTTTCCATATTTTTTAACCATCATAGAAGACAGTGGCTGAGCCACAGCGGATAGGGAATTGGGCATTCAGACCCCGAGGAGGTACATAACATACATTACCATGTTGAGGGTACGGGAATGTGCGACCACAAGCGTGGGATTTTTGACTGGGCCAGCACTGAAGGGCGTGGTCATGCAAATTATTTCCAGGGTTACTCCCTAGACCCCTCTACTTTTCAATTGCTGGCTACGCCACTGGTAGAAGGTCTTAGTATTATACAATATGGTAACTTTACTGCCATCTGCATTCCTGAAACTGACTACAAGTTGCATGTAAAGTGACTTAACTTACTTAACATCCGGTTACGCAAAGTTATCACCAGGTCAAAAATGAAAGTGCTTTGATCCAGTGTAAGTTGCCCTTGTTCATTAGTTGCCATGCCAACATCATCAAGCACAACAAAAACCCCTGTTTCAGTTTTCCATTCCTTTGAAAAGTGATGAACCGTCTTGTCTTCTCCTGCAAGCTTTTCTTCTCAATTGCCTCTTGAAATTCGATTTTCGTGTCAGCACCTGTAGGAACATATATATTTTCCAAGTTTTTCCAACAGTATGAGGCAAATCTGTACATGGATTCACTTCGAGACATTGTCTCTTCAAGCTGATTGCAGAGGGTCCTGTAACTGGGTGATCTGCCGCTTCTGTCTGCAACTACTTTGAGGATGTCGCACAAATCTATGGAAGATGGTAGCGATTGGTTTTCTTCCCACACCCATGTAGGTCGAGGGGCAGGTACTGCTGTTGCGGTGAAATTTTCAGTATTTGTTTGAGCTGGAGTTTCTGATTCGTTATCATAATTTGTGGCAGGTAATGGCACATGATCAAAAACTGGGACAATTGAAGCCTGAAAGTTTTGCACTGACTTTGGGGTCTTGGGAATGGAATGATCCCACCTGGGAAGCACAGATAAACCAGAAAGTGTTGTGGCTCTGGAGAGAGCCACATAGGCCTGACCATATGCAAACATTCCATGTAGGCTTACAGCAACTTGTGGAAGAGATTGGCCTTGACTTTTGTGAATGGTCAGTGCCCAGCCTAAATCAAGTGGTAGCTGTCGCCTTGTTGCAACAATTATTCCGTCTTCGTTTTTGGCACACCAAAATTTTGTTTCCACACTTAATAATTGTCCGCTGTCAAATCTTACTACTGGCTTCTCAACTGCAACTGATATAACTGTACCCAAAGAACCATTTGACAGCCCTTCCTTGTGCATATTTGTTAGCAGCATGACCCGTGCACCAACTTTATAGACGAGCGTTGCGGGAAAGGGACATTCCTTCAAATAATTTTTGTCACCAGTATCTCGGGCTTTTGACACAAACTCACTTCCTTTCAGTTTTTCTAAAATATTCATATTCTTTAGTTTTACGTCCATTTTATGCGAATACAAGTAAACTGTTTCAGGATGATCAATATCTTTCTCCTCTCTTTGAACCATGTTCAACACATTATGAGCTGTTGGGCTGAGGTGTCCTCCTTCACGGATCTCGTTCAGCAAAGAAATGAGTATAGGGTCACTCTGGCGGAATACATTCGTTAACCGTACGCTGATATCAAAACAATCTTTCCATCTTGGAGAAGTAAAGCAAAATGGAATTACTTTGCACTGTGACTTCGCTGCCTCATCGTGTTTGAGATTTAAAACGGGAGGCAACTGCTGGAAGTCACCACACACTATCAGTTGAATATCTCCAAATCTAACATCGCAATTTCTTATTTTCCTAGAAATGAATTCAAGTGTTTCGAAAATCTCACCATCCAACATGGATATCTCATCAATTATTAGTGCCTTACAGTCAAACCAGCGCTTTCTTGCATCTTTGTTGGCAAGTACTTGTTCATAAAGGCTATACCTGGATCCTTTGCCCAAACCGATTCCAGCCCATGAGTGCAGAGTTTGTCCATAAATCTTTGTCGCAGCAATGCCAGTCGTAGCCGTAACGCCAATTGCGTCTCGTCCGTACTTTTTCGAAATTTCTTGAATTATTGCTTCCAAAACTCTGCTCCTGCCAGTGCCAGCGTTGCCAGTGAAAAAGATATTCTTGCCCTGCAATGTGAGCTCTATCAATTTCCTCTGCTCTTCACTTAAGCTATCCTCTCCCATGTTCCCAACAACTTGCTAACAGCCATGTGCGCCTTGAAATTAGCAAATAGACACTCTTTTGCAAAAATTCTGGTATCAAATTTTTCTCAAAGCGCGATGTTCATTCATTTCCTATCAAAACCATCTCCGCAAGTATTCACACCGACAAAAATGGTATTTTTATATAAACAATAGACCAAATCAGCTAAGGTTTGTTTACATTTCAAGTCATGTGTTCAATCTCTTGATAAAACATCTTTTGATTTCTCTAACATTTCGTGCCATGAAAACTTGTCCCATGAATGAAGAAAGTAGTATACACGTATTTTTTATAAGAAACTGCTTGTAAGAAACCCAACTCTGAGATCGCAAAAAATTTAAGAAACTCCAGTGCTAGCAAAATACATCTTAAGAAACTATTTATTTTGGTAAAGGAAATCCTTCGCGTATCTTTCCATTATTTCAGCTTATTTTCTGTATCATATTACTTTGAAGGTACTTGAGTAATGTCTAAACATTGAAAAGGCTTGAAAAAACCTTGTTTTGAAATGTTCACGGGCGCGTCGCTAATGAACATGGAGACTGTTAATGGAAACTGAAAGAAACTTCTAAGAAACTATGAGTACTGAAAATCTGATAATTTTAAGAAACGTTCAGTACTGGCCAAAAATTCTTAGTTTCTTATGAAAAAATACGTATAACACTGAATATGTATTTTCGTGCCGATGAGCCTGCATAGTACATTTTTGCACTTTTTATACCGAAACTAAGAATCGCAATCAATTCGAAGCTACCAGAAAATTCATACTTTGAGAACTCAAAGGACTACCAAACTTACCCAAATCGGTTTGAAACTGCCCTTGTAACATAGGTGTAACAACAAACTAAATACTAATAATGAATACTGCAGGGACTCCAAGAAGTCTAAAAAAATATAGTGTATTTAGTTTTTTGTTTGCAGTTTTTCCAGCTACTTTAGAGGCCTTGAGCAAATCAACATGGCACCAAGAACACATTTTTAAGAATTATTCTCACGCTGTTAAGAATTCTTGAGTCATATGAAAGACTAAGTTCTTTGTAGACAAGACTTCTTAAGAAACACATGATCTTTAGAATTCTTAGGCAAGAAAAGCATGTTGATGTGTGCAATGCCTAGATGCAATTGGGGAAAGTGGCAGAAGTCTCAATGCGGATGTGTGCAAAAGTGAATGAGTAATAACCACAGGTGAAACACAAGAAATGAACATTGCAGTTGATTTTGATGTATGATACAAAGTGAGATTCTCTGTTACTACTTTTCACTGCAGTTAGAGGTACAGTACTTGAGGGGTCATTTGAAGCAGAAATGTCTGCAGTTGGGCATGTTACATTTCTTGTATTTTAATTGGAAGGGGAGGGTTTCCCATTTAGCAAGCATCAAATCTCAGCTGGGCATGCATTGAAACAAGATAAGAGATCTTATTTATTCATAAAATTACATGGAAGAAGGGAACTGGCAGGTATATGGCCTCCTATGGATTTGTTTGAGAAAGAAAACCAAATGTTTCATCCATTAAATGTTTCCAAATTTAAGTTTTGGTAAAACTCTATCAACTCATTTACACAAGGGAGGGTATCAGCTGCATGCCATTACGGATTCAATAGGCCTGATGTGCTAAATTCCTTGAAACCCTGATATCTTACAAGGTGTAACGTAGAAGTCACTTTATACCATGATGGCAAACCCAGATAGAACCTGATCACATATCCAGTCCATGGGGCAAGGAATGTGCCAGATTGAAAATTTTGTAGATTGTGTGCAATTTCTTACATTCATAGGAACTTGCATGTTTTTCAATCTGAGCCATGCAGTTTGCAATATAATTAAAAGGTCTGTGTTTTGGCCCATTTTTCTCAAATGCAGAAACTGCAAAATTTATGTGAAAATCTTAAATAGACGATCCCAACTTGTGCGTGCAAAATATAAAGTTCCAGTCTGGGCAATATGATCAAAATTTGATCCAAAGTGAAAAGCTTTACTAGAGCAAGGGTGGAAAACTTGCATTCAACTCACAACTAAACAACTTTTTCAAGCTTACTGCTCACAACTAAATAAAAGTTTGTGCATGTGAGACCAAAAGGGTCCATTGATTGTTACTTTTATGTGACTCTTGCCAACTCTCTCAGCATTTTCAACTCTACTTGCAGCTCACATATTCCAGTACTTTCAATATAACTAGCTACTACTTGTAGTTCAAAATAATCATGCATGATTTCCAATCTGGTATCAGAGTATCTTGATCAGGATCTTTCACAATGCAATGGTGACAATGTTTGTAACAAATAATGGTTAAAAAATTTCAGAGAGGATAAATTTTTCAGAAGCCAGTTAAACTACCAAGAGCATTTGTTATTACTTTCGGTAGGGATGCGTTCATTACTGTTCATTCTTGGAAGCAGGCAGCAAGGGAAGTACATTTTGTTTTAATCCAACTCCAAGCTTTCCCATCGTCCATCAAATGATCTGTCTTAGAAGCATGTTTCTAAAAATGTATGAATATGTCATGATACTGTTCCTCCATGCAGATCAAATCAAAGTGAATGTCTGATGTGATGGATGACTTACTTTGTTGGCACCAGCAAGCTGGCTAGGTCTTTCTTATATTATGATTATCGATCATGTACGGGCATGATGACTTCTCCCTTGTTCTGCTCTTTTCCACCTTGTTGCGCTGAAATTTAAGGATATTCCTGCATATCGAGCATCCTGACAATACAAGACCCTACTTCAGCATCCTTCTTTGAAACTCACTGCCAGCCGTGGAACCATACCATCCAGTTTGCTCGTTTGTCATGCTCACTTCTTCCATCTTTCATGTTGGGCCTAAAAGTGGCCGATCGTTGCAAGGTGCCAGTTTTCAATAATACTGAACTGACCATTGCATTCACGAGTGAAATTGGGGGGGGGGGGAAACTTCATCCACAAATACAACTCCAAACAGCAAGCAGTGAACGGCCAGAACAGAGACAAGAAGGTCCTCTCCCTTATGATTCCATCGTGTTTTGCCGCCATCTTTTCCAGCAGTTTCTGAATTCAACCCCCCCGACTATCAGCTAATTTTTTCGGGTCTTCCCGTTGTTGCTGTTGCTTTCGGATGATGTAATGTTTCAAACGTCTATCGAAAAAGGCTTTAGGGTAAAACAATAGAATCTATTGTCCCCAGTCTTCTCACTTCTTACCCATACTCTATTTAAGTGTGCTTCGGCTTCCCCGTCGTTCGCTGCGGTGGCGCATTGTAAGATGTTGTTGTTGTAAGCCACACATTTTCAATACGATTGGCCTAAGCTGCTCAGGTGCTGTTCCGACTTGCAGAAACAAATACTCAGTTTGCAGACAAAGAAACAAGACAAAAAAAAGATTCAAGGTGAGAATGAATAATTCATATTTTAACAATTATTCGCACGAACAACTCCAGCGTCTCCTATTGCGCGTGGTATTTGGTTAACAAGACTTTGTTATGATGTATTGATACTTCCATTATTTTCAATGTCAACAGAGGTGCTCATGAGTGACTGGGGATCTGGATGAGAATAAAGAAATTTTTGCATTTAAGATATAACTTTCTTACTTCTTTGTTATTGTTCTAAAAAAAATAGAAAGGTTAGGAAGACTGGAGTAACCCTAACGGTCGAAATGCCTTATAGCCCTCTATTTTGAGTCTGTTACTTTCATTGCCTTCCAACTGCAACATGGAAATTTTGCTTTCACTGATTTGAATCAAGCAAAGAAGTGCATATTTGTGGATGTTCAACATAGATATTCATCTGTTCTGATTGTATTCAGTGGGGCCGGTTTTGTTTACAACAACTGGCTAGATCAGTATGAATACACGGAATTTTACGTGACCAAGAAAACTTTGACACGTACTAATGTCTTGCGTGTTCACTAAACCATCGGTGGTGAAAAAATTTTGTAAGCTATATATATCAAACTTTGGACCAGGGTCGTATGGTCGAATGGTTGTATAATCGTATGGTCTGGGATCGTAGGGTTGTTAGGATGTGTTCTGGGACCCTAGTGTTGCTTTTTATAGAAGCTTTATTTAGGATTTGAATAGTTCAAGCTCGCTGATTTGCATTTAAATAGGACTTAGGTTGCTAAGTGGTAGCGAAGGAAGAACCTTTTGTTTCCTTAGATTAGAAACGGGAAAGAAATGCGATTTTGTTGTTGAGTTTAGAGAGCAGCTATGAGAAGAGTTTTAGAATTGTTTGGAGAGTTTTAGAGTTGTTTTTGAGAGATATTTTGTGGTTTGATTTAGAGATTTGTTTTTGGAGAAAATTGAGAAAACGGAGAAATTCGTGATCTCTTCGAGTTCTCTGGGCCTGAACCACTTCATGACATATTTTGGCGATCCTGCCAGGATGAACAAACAAACTAGCCAGGACTAGCAAAGACTCAAAGAGATGTAGCGGCTTTACTTTGATTTATTTTTGGACAAGATGCCAGATGAAGAAGCGGCCCCAGCCCAGGCTGCACAAGCAGATACTGGCCAAAAGACTTTGTTACCGTTTAGAAAGCCAGAGAAGTACAAACTTGGCATGATTTCCAGTTGTTTATTCGTAAAATGGATTTGTTTTTCTTGGCTGCTGCGGTCAAGGATAACACACAGAAGAGAGTGTCGATTTTGTTGAATTTATCTGAAGATAGAAGAATCAGAATCCTGTGGAACGTCGTTTTAACTTTGCGAAAAGGACACAGTTAACCGGAGAGACAGTGAATCAGTTTGCTTGAGCTCTCAGGGAACTTGCTTCAAAATGTTCCTTTCGAGATGATGAAATTGATGGAAGATTAAATGACCAATTCATCGCTGGTGTGGAAGACAGATCTCTCCACTGTAAACTACTGCAAGAAACTACCGCCAACTTAGAACAGTCACTTGTCATAGCAAGGAGATTCGAGGCTGCAAAGTCAGCACAAGCCACTTTGATTGGACAAACAATGAAACAACAGCAGAAGCATGAACTTAAGGTTGTGTCTACCAACAAAGAATGTTTTCAATGTCACGGTTTTGGCCACATTGCAAGAAATTGCCCATTTTATGGATGTTAAAACAGCGATGGTCAGCAAAAATTTTCTACAACATATGTTTGTTTCAAATGTGGACGTCAAGGACATGTAGCGAAATTTTGCAGATTTTCAGAGAGCCAGGAACAAAGACCTGGGGTTCAACAAAAGCCTGAACCGCGAGGAATTAAAACCAAATTGTGTTCTGTCTGCGACTAATCTGGTCACGTCGCTAAAGAGTGTCCCGTGAAACAAAGACTCTTAGCCGAAAAAAGGCAAGGTAATAGCGATAGTAAACAAGGACAGGGGGGAAGGGCTACACTATCTACAATTACTCCAGATTACAACAGGAATGCATTGATTGTTGAAGCAAAATTGAATGAAAACCCAACACCTTGTTTGATTGATACTGGGAGTCCAATTAATTTACTCGGCGGGAAAATTTGGCTTTCATTGCTAGGGAACAAGAAAATCGAACCAAGTGATTTAGTTGCACATACAGCCAATGGACAGGCTCTTGGCATTCTGGGTAAAGTTCATGTCAGTCTCAGCCTGAATGACCAAACATCCAATTTGTTGTTTTACGTTGTTGATGAAATCCATCCTGGAATCTTACTAGGATTAAAATGGCTGGTAGAGAATGAGTTGTCATTAGATCTGAAAGGAAAATATCTTACCTATCCTGACGGATCCCGAATACCATTGTCATTCGAGTATTCAAAGGATACTGATTGTTTACCTGTTGTTCTGGATCAAGATATTGTCATACCAGCTCACCACGAAATGCTTGTAACAGGAAAAGTTCAAGGCAAGTTATGCACTGACAGTTTAATGGAACCTAACGCAAATTGTATGGAGAAAGGAATTTTGATTGCACGTGTTATGGTTAGAGGAGCGGTAGACAATGTGCCATTACAAGTGATAAACCCAGGTGAAGAAGGTGTTAAGCTGCACAAGGGTACAAAAGTTGGTACACTGGAGCATGTTTTGATGTTAAAAGCTGAATATCCTATTGGTACTAATGATGGGGAAGACAAATTTATGTCAAAATTTGATGAGTTACAGCTGTCAGAAACTCTTGATCCTGCTGATGCAAAGGAAGTAAAAGATCTTATCCTTGAATATAATGATGTATTCTCGAAAAGCAGAGATGATATTGGCCATACAAATCTTGAGAAGCATAAAATTGATACAGGAGATTCGTTACCCATTAAACAACCACCGCGACGTTTGCCATTCGCTTTGAAGAGTGTTGTAGATGATCAAGTCAATCAATTATTGGAGAAAGGATTGATCAAAGAAACAGATTCACCGTGGTCCAGCCCAGTCGTTCCTGTGAAAAACAAAAGTGGAGAATGGCGATTTTGCGTTGATTATCGTAAATTGAATGACTACGCATGCTTATCCACTTCCGAGGATAGATGACATCATTGATAGTCTTCAGGGGCAGCAATATTTCAGTACGCTTGATCTCACTTCAGGGTACTGGCAGGTGCAAATGGATGAAGGTAGCAGTGAGAAGACCGCTTTTAGTGTGCCTGGTGGACATTATTCTTGGACTGTATTACTATTTGGTCTCTGTAATGCGGTTGCCACGTTTCAGCGACTCATGTCACGTGTTTTAGCAGGTCAAATCGGGAAAAGAATGTTTGCTTATTTGGATGACGTGTTGGTGGCCGGTGTTAGTTTTGAGGATCATCTGGAGTTGTTACGAGGTGTTTTTGAAGCTTTCAGGAAAGCTAACTTGAAACTGAATATCAAGAAATGCATGTTTCTTCAAGATTCAGTTGAATTTCTCGGATTTACTGTGGATAAAGATAGACTTAGGCGGAGTTCGGAGAAAGTCAGAGCAGTTCTTGATTATGAGAGGCCTCGCAATGTTGAAGAACTACGACGGTTCATCGGTTTGATAAGTTATTACAGAAGGTTTATTTCGGGAGCAATGGACATTATGGCTCCATTGACTAGGTTGTTACAGAAGGACACTAAATGGCTTTGGGATGAACGCTGTGAAAATTGTTTTGAAGAGTTGAAGAGGCAGTTGTCGCAAGCAAATTTGTTGCACTATCCAGATTTCAGTGTACCGTTCATCATGTATTGTGATACGAGCGATAAGGGAGTTGGTGTGTTTTTGTGTCAGAAGGATGATGCTGGAAACGAGGCAGTGACAGCGAGTTGAATAGGACAGTTACACAGAAGGAAGCGTATGCATTGGTTTGGGGTTTGACACATTTCCATGCATACGTTTATGGGAATCGTACCATTGTTTATTCTGATCATCGAGCTTTACAGTGGTTACGCAGTTTCAAAACTCCGACCGGGAAATCAGCAAGATGGATCCTTCATAAACCTGGTAAACTGATGAGTCACGTGGACGCTTTGTCAAGCAACCGGTTGTTAATGCCATTTTTGTCAGTGGATTTTGGAGTGAAGAAGATTTCGTTGTTGCACAGAGCGCAGATAAGGAGATTTCAGAAGTCAAGAATTGGGTTATTGAAGGTCGAAAGCCTACTGAGATCTCAAAGGAAGCTGGTAACACTCTGAAAACTTTGTATGCTATTTTTGATAAACTGATTGTCAAGGATCAATTGTTGTACAGAGAATGGCTTGATTCCAAGGGGGAGGAGGTCAGAAAAGTTGTTGTGCCTGAATTATTGAGAATGGAAGTATTGAGGAAAGTTCATGACAGTTTAGGCCACAGAGGAGTAAAGAAGACCTTTGCAGCAATTCAAGACCGATTTTATTGGCCGCGATTTTACCGCGATGTAGAGTTATTTGTAAATGGTTGTGAAGTTTGTTTGCGGAACAAAGTGGTGCCAAGACCACGATGGCCTTTGAGGCCGATTGAAATTACACCGGTACCACCTAACATGATAGGAATGGACATTGTTGGGCCTATGAAAACGACGTCGCGTAACAACAAGTACATCTTAACGGTCATCGATTATTATACGAAGTTTGGCGAAGCTGTGCCTTTGCAAGATAATCAAAAGAGTGAAACAATTTGTAGAGTACTAGAAGAAATTTTCTCGCGTCATGGCACGCCAACAATCCTTTCAACTGACCAAGGGAGCAATATGGAGTCACACTTTGTTGCTGCTGTGTGCAAAATGTTCGGGCTTGAAAAGAAACATACGAGTGCCTATCACCCACAATGCGATGGTTTAGTGGAGAAGTTCAACGGAACATTGAAAACTTTGCTCCGTATGCGTTTGAACAGAGACAGAAACAGTGAGTGGGATGAACACTTAAATTTTTCGTTGCTCGCATATAGGGTAACAAAGAGCGAATCTACAGGGGTTTCGCCCTTCGAATTGTTATATGGGAGACCCCCTAGATTACCGATTGAGATACAAGGGGATTTTCATCCAGTCTTTTGGTCCCCTGCGGAGGAGCACAGATATCTAGCAAATCTACGGAACAGAACAGATATCCTTCGAGAGAAAGTTATGCAGAACCTTCAAAGAACACAACGAGAACAGAAACGCTATTATGATCGGAGGTATCGTACTGACAAAGCAAGACCTTTGAGAGAAGGAGACTTTGTATTGGTAAAGAACAATCGAGCCAGAGGATTAGACCCGAAGTTTACCGGACCGTTCCAGGTCGTTAGAGCGATGGATGAAGACTGTGAAGTAAGATGTCAGAAAACCGGAAAACATAAGGTGATACATTATAATCGGTTAAAGTACTTTTCTCCCGGAATAGATGACTTCGAGCAGGACATTGATGTACGAGATTCCGACAATTCTTCTGATGATGAGCAAGATACATTTTATTATCGATCATCAGAAAGAGGAGAACACAGAGAGGCTTTACAACCGCAGTTAAGAAGGAGTACACGAGCTCGAAGAGCTCCGGACTTTTACGGTCAACCCGTACCCAGCGACTTTCATTGTTGAGCGAAATAGACGCATTATTACTGTAAATATCACGTCACCGTCGTCTTGTATATATATACGTAAACATCGTCCTAGCAGTAACATTGATTTCAGGGAAGGGAGGTGTTAGGATGTGTTCTAGGACCCTAGTGTTGCTTTTTATAGACGCTTTATTTAGGATTTGAATAGTTCAAGCTCGCTGATTTGCATTTAAATAGGACTTAGGTTGCTAAGTGGTAGCGAAGGAAGAACCTTTTGTTTCCTTAGATTAGAAACGGGAAAGAAATGCGATTTTGTTGCTGAGTTTGGAGAGCAGCTAAGAGAAGAGTTTTAGAATCGTTTGGAGAGTTTTAGAGTTGTTTTTGAGAGATATTTTGTGGTTTGATTTAGAGATTTGTTTTTGGAGAAAATTGAGAAAACGGAGAAATTCGTGATCTCTTCGAGTTCTCTAAGCCTGAACCACTTCATGACAGGGTCCGGGGTCGTGCGGTCGTATGGTCCGATTGAAAGGACATATCCCATGCCACTGAATCCTTTGAGGCCGACCTATATGGGAACCAACAAGATATTCCATATTTCAATAAAATCGCAGTTTATTCATATGAAAAGTTGAATTCTAACATACCATAGTATTTTCTCACAAGGAACCCTTATAAAACTGCTCTGTTCCTTTTATAAAAAACTGCTTATAAGAAACTCCATTCTTAGATCATCAAAAATTAAGAATCCCCAGTGCAAGGAGATATAACTTAGCAGCTATTCATTTCATTCAAGGAAAGCCTGGCATAGTTTAACTTATTTTCACTTCTGTCCTGTATCATACTAGACAGGAAAGAAGTATTACTACTGCCTTCGCAGCTTCCTGTATTACCGCAAAGGCACTAGAGCAATTTTAAATATTGGTAGGCTTCTGCAACAGTGGCAGAAATTGTGGGGATTGGGGACATTGCCCCAAATTCCGAGGGGCATTTCAAATTTCTTGTACATCTTCCGCAAAAGTCCTTTTGTATCCACGAATGTTCCACCAAAATCCGTAAAAATTCTTCTGTTCTGAAAAAATCTCGCACGCTTTTTCGAATGAGTGAAATGCTACTTGTCAAATTCGAAAAGATTAGGAAACTTTATCGAAAAGTCAGATATCCTTAGGTCAGGTCGAAACTGCAATGAAAAGACGAGTCGCCGTGGAGAAAAAGAAGAGCTCCTTTTTGAAAAAAGTGAATAAAAAGGATATGCTTAAAAGCACATTGTTCAGCTTTTAATTACAATTTCATTTCTTTCAAACTTGAGAAGAAAGTGGTTGGGTAAGTTAGCAACATTTCCAAGCAACGTTGGAGCGTGGAAGGGAGAGGTTTTCTTCTGAAAATCTGACAATTCAAAAGAATTACCCTGGGAGCCAACTTCTTTCAGATATTTGACACAAATCTATGCATGACATGTCTTTATCAATAGGCTCGAGGTTTGACCTAAACTGTATGAAGGGGAACAACCATCCGGCCCCCCCCTTTCGAATTCCTGGGTACGTTGTTGGCTTAGAGACAGATGTATCATCTATCTATAGTAGATTTAGAGCATCAATGGTCGGCAGCAATTAAAGAGCCATTGTAACCAGGGTCCTTTGCAGGCATGTTGCAATGTCAGGCTATTTGAAAATAAAACTTGGCCTACGTAAGCGGAAATATGTATTCACTTTGCAGCAGATGAACAGATGGAAAACTCATCTAAAGTCAAATTTTCATCATCAGTTCAACTATCATCGTGGAGACTCATATCTTTTACTAGGCCAACTTTGATTTACAGACTTTCTGAAGATGCAGCCTATACACAAAAGACTCTAGGTGACAATGGCTCCTTAGGAACTCAGAAAAACACTGAGGGGACCAACTCTAACATTTGAATGAATTTCAAACAATGGCCAGGGGTGAAGGGCGAAATTGTCTCATTAATCATTCTGAAGCTAAGAGACGCGAGGGAACTCTGAAGCATCTGGTACTGGATTCATGTGCTGAAACGTAACAATTTTGTTGAGGCTTATGTGAGGCTTACTTGGGAGGAAAGGGATGTTATAGAAAGGGGCATGTCTGATTTTCGCATTTTCTGGCGTACAGCATACCTCTCTTACTTATTTTCTTGAATTCTTATGAATGACCGTAACTGCTCTGATTTCATGCAAGGTTCGTAACTTGGATTTTTTCAGCCAAATTTTGGAAATTTGGCTCCTTTCTCTTATTGTTGACTTCCAAAATTAAGTTTGGCTGTTTGGCTTAATTTTGACTCCTTTTGAGATTTTTGGTCAATTTTCATTCAATTCTCTTCAAACTTGAGAACAGACGATCACGATCTAGGACATTTTTCTTTGCAAGGCAACATCAAAGATATAGGCTTTTCATCGGAGCTACACAATATAGTATGTGAAAACAATGGAATGCAAGTTTCCATTGCTTGAAATAACAATAGAACAATAGGTGGTACAACAAGAGGTCATTGTTTTGAAAGGTTTGGCTTTATCTGGCCTTTTTCCGACCCTTGGCTTGGCTGCGGGGCGGTCCGGAGATCTGCCAACCCTGATTTCATGCTGAATTTAAATGGTGGTCACTGATGGTGTACGGTAACAATAAAAAGCACTCCGCAGGAGCTAGGAATGTTAAAGCGCGAGCGAAGCGAGCGCTTTTACTTCCTAGTATAACTAGAAAGTTCGTGTTACTTGGAAGAAATGTACGCCAAAATCCATACGCAATCCATACATCTTTTTCACTCAATCTTAGATGTGCATGCACCGTTAAAGACACGGAAAGGAATAACGAGGCATGCACCTTCTCCCTGGATAACTCCTCGTATCAAGAACTTGATACGTGAAAGAGACCGGGCTAAGAAGAAAGCTGAAAAAGATCGTTCAATATGGCCTGAGTACAAACGCCTAAGGAACAGGGTGACCAGTGAACTCCGAAGAGCTGTAGAAGGCCACTTTCGCAGCTTGATAGATGGGAATTCCAGTAACCCCAAGGAGATGTGGAAAACGATTAACAAAGTCTTAAACAAAAATCAATGTTCCTCAATTCCCAGATCCGTTATGTGCGAGAGTCAACTGGTTGAAAAGGAAAAGGAAATTGCGGAAGCATTCAATAACCATTTTACTACCATAGGCCCAAAAACTGCGGCAAAAATCGAAACTAAAGAATCCGATGACCCCCTGAAATACGTAATTGATGAAGGGCCTTCCACAGCCCCTCCTTTTGAATTTCATCCGGTTGATCCAAGCACTATCGAAAAAGAAATCAAGAAGCTGAAATGCTCCAAATCTGCAGGCTATGATAAAGTTTCTGTAAAGTTAGTAAAAGATGCAGTAGGAATTTTATGTAAGCCGCTAGCTGCCATATTCAACTCTTCATTTGAAATGGGTGTTTTTCCTGACACTTGGAAAATAGCAAGGGTAGCCTCTATTTTCAAGTCTGGTTCGAAGAGTGACATGGGCAATTACAGGCCTATACCCGTGTTATCTGTTTTCTCGAGGTTGTTAGAAAAACTAGGACATGATCAAGTTTCAAATTACTTGAAGGTGCATAAGAAAGTTTCAAAATGTCAACACGCATTTTTAAAGAAGCATAGCACTTTAACGTCACTACTTAACGTAACGGATGCGCGGTTTTCTAACATTGACAAACGCAAAATTAACATAAGCGTATTTCTCGACCTCAGAAAGGCTTTCGATACGGTGGACCATGGAATTCTCCTCTCAAAGCTTACCAAATACGGCGCAGTGGGGACACCTCTTCGGTGGTTCACGTCGTAGTTGACGAATAGAAAACAATACTGTCAAGTGAATGGCCACAAATCTAGCCTAAAAAGTGTTCACTGTGGTATTCCTCGGGGCTCGTGCTTGGGGCCTCTCCTCTTCATCCTGTATGTCAATGAGCAATGCCTTAATAAATGCACCTCAAACATGTATGCGGATGACAATAGCGTAACCTGCTCTGCTGAAGATGTTGACGAACTCTGCAACGATCAAAGAACTGAGGTTGACAATATTGCTGAATGGTTAAGGCAGAATAAGCTTAGTCTGAACACTGATAAAACAGAATACATGGTCATTGGTCACAAAAGACAAACAAACCGTATCCATGGTCCATTAAAGGTAAACATAAATGGGGAGCCAATCAAACGGGTCAAAAAAAGTTAAATACCTTGGAGTTACAGTGGACGAAAACCTTAAATAAATGAGCAATATAAGAACCTCAAAGGTAAAATCAAAAATGCCCTTTCGTCCCTGCGGAAATTAAAGAACATACTACCGCAAACAAAATCGGATCAGATGTACAAGGCACTGCTCGAGAGTCATTTGAGATACAATGATGAACCCTGGGGTAGTTTGTCAAACACAAAGCTTGATCATCTTCAATGTCTGCAAACTAGAGCACGAACAATGATAGAAAGCTCTAGATTAAAGGATGGGCGGAGTTGCAATTGGCTTTCAGTCTCAAACTTGACAATATTTGACAGGGCCGTGATGATCTATAAAATAATGAATGGTCTCTGCCCGGACAACTTACGAGGGAGACTTGTTACCAGATCTCAAATACCTAACTATCCAACAAGAAATCCGTTAGATCTTGACACTCCAAGGCAGAGCCTAGAATTCTCCAAAAGCAGTTTTTTCTACTCTGGTGCAAAGACGTGGAATGAAATCCCATTAGAAATCAGAATGAGTTCCACGATCACTATTTTCAAAAGGAAACTGAAGGAATTCCTGAAAAGCTAGCATCCTTCCCAAAACACGATCCCTAGGAAGACCAGCAAATTTGTAAGATTTTATATATTTGTAAATAGATATTTGTATAGCTTTTTTGTTCTTTTTAGCTGATAGGGTTTTTGTGTTTAAATATGATAAAATGAAAAAATGAAATGAGAATGTTTGATATAGATACAGTAGTCGTACACAGGTGATCAGTAACTGACAAAAAGGTCAATCTGAGAGCACATCACATTTATCCGATCGTTTTGAAACTCCTCAATATCTACAAAAAGCTTAAAGGACAAGTCCGGGGTTGGTATGATTGTCGACAAAATGAAAGATTACGTCGTTGTGATTGGTGTGTAGTACTTTTTTTCCAACGTTTTCTCTCTTTTCTCTGCGACATTGCGTGTTTCAATCTGCGAGATGTGCGAAATGACGTCATAATTCATTTTCATTTCATTTTTCATTTTAACTTTTTTATCCATGGTAATCCACTCAATAATAAATACTGCTTTACAGGGAGCCATGCAAAAACAAAATCTAATAATAACTAAAATATATAATATACCCTATTTACAATAAAAAAGGAAAGAAAAATGAGATGAGTCATAGTTTGGCTTTATAGTTTCTTCGAAAAGAGCAGAGCGACGACGATGCTTTGACAACACTATCTAGGTCACTCCAGACCTTAGCCCCTCTGTACGCAAACGATTTCTGACCAGTTGATGTTCTCAGTAATGGTAATCTAAGGTCAGTGTTAGAGTTCCTCAGCTGACGGTTAGTAGCTTCAGATACCTTTTGAAATATGTTTCGCAAGTAATCTGGGGCAAGAGCATTCAGAGATTTATAGACCATCTTGCTCGTCTCGAAATCAATCAGTTCTCTAATGGTAAGCCAGCCGAGACTCTTTATCAAAGGCAAAGCGGACGTGTCATAGGGGCTGTTCGTGACTATCCTAGCGGCTCGATTTTGAAGTTTTTGCAACTTATCGAGGGCTGATGCACTGCAAGATCCCCAAACAGGGCAGCAATACCTAAAATAGGGCTCAACGAGACTTCTATACAGCATAATGAGGTTTTCCTTAGGTAGGTATCGTTTAGAATACTTCAACATACCGATACCTCTAGAGACTTTCTTGATTGTAGAGGACAAGTGAGTGGACCATTTCAGTTGGTCGTCAACCTGCAAACCTAGATATTTTGTGTTGTTAACCATAGTGATCTCCTCACTACCGATGTTAAGCTCAGGTTTGGAAGAACGAGGTAAGTCTATACTATGAAGCTTGCCCCTGCTACCTATTATCATCCCTTGAGTTTTTACGACATTAAGCGACAGCTTGTTGCCCTCAAGCCAACATCTAAGGGCTTCAAGGTCAGCATTTATTGCATTATTGATATCGTCAATAGAAGGAGAGGAGTAATAGATAGTGGTGTCATCAGCATACATCGCCACATCGGAAGTCTTTAAACAGTAGGGGAGGTCATTTACATAAACTAGAAAGAATAGGGGTCCTAGGCAAGAGCCCTGGGGAACTCCACAATCTACCCCTTCAGTTACAGACGAATGACCATTCACTCTACAAAACTGCTTCCTATTGAAAAGATAAGACCGAAACCAGCTCAATTCTTTACCCCTGACGCCATAGTAGTTCAGTTTGTTCAAAAGGATTTCATGATCCACAGTATCGAACGCTTTTTTAAGATCGATAAAGACTGCAGCAGTGTACCTCCCCTTGTCAATATTCAAATACCAGTCATTTGTGCTTTTAAGTAGACACGTTAGGACTGAATGTAGTTTCCTGAACGCTGACTGTAGGAGAAAGATGAGCTGATTTCGGTGAAGATAGTCGTAAAGCTGATCGAAGATAAGCTTCTCGAAAAGTCGAGAAATTACAGGGAGCACAGAAATAGGCCTGTAGTTTGATTTGTCATCGGTGGCTCCATCTTTAAAGATAGGTGCTACCCTCGCAATTTTCCAACTGTCTGGGAATCGCCCGAGAGAGAGAGATAAGTTGAACAGCTGCACGAGAGAAGGTGCCAAAACTGAAATTCCAATTTTTAGGAAAAAACTAGATATACAGTCAACACCCGACCCATTGGAAGTTTTAATACCGCCACAAACCCTAATCAAAGTCTCTTCGTTTATGGGGGAAAACATGAAAGGCTCGCAGCTGGGTGGATCTCCAAAATCACCATTAAGAAGGGGATTAGATTTGGGAGGGATCTTATCAGCCAAGCTTTTCCCTACGTTGCAGAAGAAACTATTCATAGTATCAGCAATGGATTTATTGTCAGTAATGGTTTCATCACCTTCTTTGAGAGCCTTGATGTTAGTAGTTTTTGATCTCTTATTGATTACTTGGTTCATGGTTTTCCAAGTTTCTTTGATGTTGCCTTCACAGGAACGAATCTTATTTGTGAAATATTGAGTTTTCAGCGAGCGGTTTAAATTATTTGCTTTGCATCTTACATCACATCACATCATCACATCTTACATCACATCATTTCGCACACTTCACTTTCGACCTGAACGAAAGTTTCCTGCCAGTTACATTTTTACATCCTTTACACTTCCGCATTTTCGTCCCACTTGCGCACAAGATGTTTTTCCGCAAAAAAACCTTGAAGATTTTCCGATGTCACAATATAGCCATTAAACCGAGGCTAGTAAACCGAGGCTAACCTCCTTATCGCGCAATCATACAAAATGGCGACGACATTTTGGCCTAACTTACGAATAGAATTATGCAAAGTTACAGCCGGTAGAGATCCCGAAACTCGGAAAAAAGTCTCAATTGGTGTTCAGCAGTTGGTAAGGTTGCTTTTTGACACAAATCTTATAAACCCCGGACTTTTCCTTTAAAGCAGTGAAGTCCAATTAGCCAAAACATTCAAATTTGTCATACGCAAGGAAGAGAGGGTCAAAGGAAGGGTAAATTTGTCAATTAGATATATTTTAGACAAGAAGCTTCGTTCTTGGCTTCATAGCAACATTTCTTATGCTGTAGGTTATTCATTTTTTGACATAGAAATTCATTGAGGACCATTCATGCACATGTTTTCTTTTGTAGGAAACTAAGAATTTTGGATCAGTAGCCTAATCAATGTTTACACATTACTCCTGTACATTTCGATTTATATGTTGGAACAAGTGAAAATTAAGTGAAAATGTGCCGAAGATTTACTTTGAAAATAAACAAGTTTCTTCAGTTATATTTTTCCAGCATTGGATTTTCTTAAATTTTTGCCGATCTGTTTTCAAGTTTTTTAATAATTCAGCCCCTTCCTATATGTCGGAGATGTTCTCACCAGTTGGCCAGGGCAGGATCACTCGCACATCTAAAAACAAACTAAATCTACCGTTCCGAAAGACTAACATGGGGCAAAATGGTCTCTCTTATATAGGACCCAAAATTTGGTCCCAGTCGGACCTCAAATCTTCAAACAATGTCAACAGCTTCAAGCATAAGATCAAGGACAAATTCTTTAATGATCTTCAGAAGCGAGAAAATAGTCCTTATATATATCATTGAATTCCTAAAAGCTGTAACAGAAATTATCCTTCAACAATAACAAAAATGTTTTTCTTTCATTTTCCTTTTGAATAGCACTCCTGGAGGGACCATTATGGAAACAAGGTTGCATTGACCTTTTAATGCTATCCCTGCCATCTTTTACCATGGGGTGTTTTTAAATTAGGTTATTAATAAGATATGTAATTTTTGCCTGTAATTATTTCAAATTGTAGACATTGTAATTAGATTTCTTTTCTTTTATTAATAGTTATATATTTACTTTGATGGCAAAATTATACATACATAGAGCTGTGCTTCGTATATGGAGTTTCTTATACAAAGAAATATGTGTATCTTCATAGACCAGAGACGTACAAAAAACAACAAAATGATGAAGAAAAATCACGATTTTAGTATTGAAAACACCTAACTTAATACATAAAGCAAAAAAAATTTTGAACTGACGACAAATCATCAGAAAATTTTGTGCCAAACTAGATGTGAAGTCTCTCACTTCTTTGAAGCTTACACTACAACATAATGGACTTCATGGCAGCAGATTTCGGTCGGAATACTTAACTTTTCTTAAGAAGAACTACAACTATGTCCTAAGTCCCGAGAATCCCATGTTCCAGAGATTTTAGCCCAGTCGATTTTCCGTAGGAATATGAATGAAGGCAGCTGTTTGGTGAATCGATTGAAAGTAGGTTGGGGGATTTACGATGGGCTTGCAAATATCTTTAAAATCTCCTGTAAAAACAATGTATTCCCTTTTTCAAGGAACCAAATAGAGAAATTGCCGAGCTTCCTCCCACGTGACGAGTTGTTTTCGCGCCGTTTTATGAAGATGTCAATTTCACTTTCGTCATAAAATTGTTTTGAAGACAAGAATAGCAAGTGTTCGGAGTTGAGGCTGCGAGGAGAAGGATTTTATGATTACTTTAATGCATAATTGTTTGTCTGCATACACTAAACAAATGCAGTAGGGATTGATAAGCATTCGTGGCAAGTCTCGGTAAGTTTTGATTTCCATTCTTCGTAAAAAGAACCACAAACTTGGCCTTAATTCCTTGGCCAAACTAGGCCAGCGTGACTAAGGATTACTGTTCTTGAATGTCAAATTTACTGCTTATCTGCGAAATATTTGCTTCTTCCCATGTTTTTAGCCCAGGTATACACAGTAAAAACGCTTGTATCGATTTCAACTTGGCGTAATTTCATGAATGTTTGGAATATCAGGAAAGTTCACGAGGAAAATGTGCTCTCAGGCTTGCTGAACACGTACGAGAAAAAAGATTTCGAAAATTTTGTGACAGATTTTACACCGGGCTTTTTTAGAGGGAAGGGGTAAAAACCGGTGAAAAGGGGCGTTTCTCGTCATTTGATCACAAATTCTCGAACGACATTGGCTTTCAAGGTGTGAAAATTTTTAGGGTGTGTCTGTGCGTCAGCCAATCAAAGATTTGGAGCCTTTGCTCTTCACCTCCAAACCAGAGCTTTTAGGCTTTGGCCTAAACTACAAACGCGCTGTTGTGGGGAATCTCCTCAAGGATAGGCATAATGTAGAAAGTCCGAGGAAGGACCTTTGCTTTGTGCATGCACATTTGAGTACAAATGCAAAAACTGAAAACTGAAAAGTCACTAAGGAATATCTTTTACTCAGCCAAAATGAAAATGAATTTACAAAAAAGAAACAACTTAAGCAAGAGGGAATGCCTTCAAGGATCTTACCCTCGTGGGATGTTTAATCCTTTGGGTATAAGCGACGAATTCTTGTTTCGTAATAATTTCAATGATCAAAAAATGAAACTCCTCAATATCCTCAATATGATTGCGCGATAAGGAGGTTAGCCTCGGTTTACTAGCCTCGGTTTAGTGGCTATATTGTGACATCGGAAAATCTTCAAGGTTTTTTTGCGGAAAAACATCTTGTGCGCAAGTGGGACGAAAATGCGGAAGTGTAAAGGATGTAAAAATGTAACTGGCAGGAAACTTTCGTTCAGGTCGAAAGTGAAGTGTGCGAAATGATGTGATGAATTACTCCCCATTTTATTCAAACAAGGAAGATTAATCTACACTCAAAGGAATCATTTCCCTGTAGGGTAACTTTTATTGGCAGCGGCAATTCTTAGCTTACGTAGAATGAACAGAGATATCCCTTCGATTTAGATTTCTATCAAGAATTTTTCCGAAGCACGAGGCTTCTTGTGTGTAAATGGCTAGTCCTGGCTATGATTCAGAAGATTCCACAACAAGCGCGTTGACAGAGATGAAGGCAAATCAAGATTTTCAAGACTAAACTTTCTACTCTCAATGCTCCAAGATCAACAAACAAGGTATCTATCTTCAATTTAACTATCGAGGATTAGTTTAAACGTTATTTCCGACTGATTCGAGCCAAATTCTTAGCGCTAGTCCTGATCAAATCTGTTACATTCTTTCTGGGACACCCGGTAGTGGTAATTCTTTTTTCTGCTTCAATGCTCTACCTAATTACAGGCATGGCAGCAATATTGTAACTTTAAAAAAAACCACAACTGCACGTCTCGGCATTTTGGTGTCCAATTTCGGCATCGAAACATGGTCTCCGAAAGTTGACTTGATATCCTGATTGAGGTACGGTTAGGGACCGTTAATATTTTTTGAACGATATCCAAGACTTCAGTTTTCGTCTAGGGTAGTATTTTGAATGCAATAGGCTAATGTACACCGTCATCTAGATACTGCGGAAGAGCCGGCCTTGCAGTCGCAAGAACATTCTTCTGAATTACCATTAGTATTGAACAAGACGTTCAGTTTTGTTCTTTTGGAAATTTTGTTGTTTGTTACAGTTCTGTTCCAGTTGTCAGGGTATAATATACCCTGTGAGTTATATTTCTCTGAAACATATTCCTAACAAATGTATATTGTATATATTTCTGAGTGAGGATCTCCTATTGCATCGTTTGAATCAGCAAAGTCTAGGAAGTGTTAAAAGTATCAGAAATCCTTCGAGCTCCTCCAGAATACCAAATATTAAAACAATTAACAACATCGCTAACTACAACTTTTATATTTCAATGGCAAAGTTGAAAGCAAAATTCCCGGCCCCCGGGCATTTGACAGTCATATTTTCCCGGCCCCCGGGCATTCTACAGAAAAATTTTCCCCGGCCCCCGGGCATTTGTGGACAAAAATTTTGTTAACCCCCGGGATGCCCGGGGAGATGGTCAGGGTGAGAATTGAACGAGACATTAAACCAATTGAGTTCCTTCCCTTTTAGACCGTAAATATCTAGCTTTACCAACAAAATTTCGTGATCTACGGTGTCAAAAGCCTTTTTGAGATCAATAAAAAGGGCAGCCGTATATTCACCCCTATCGATGTTCATGTACCAATCATTCGTGCATCTAAGAAGACATGTTAAGACCGAGTGAAGGCTCCGAAAACCAGACTGCTTACGGAATATCAGTTTATTGCTGCGAAATTGCTGATGCAGTCAGAAGAAGCTTTTGGCTTTTGAAGAGCAGGGCCCGGTTGTTCAAAACTCCGATTAAGTTAACACAGGATTAGAGTCAAATCTAGGTTTACCATCTTATTCCCCGATTTGCTAAGCGGCGTATCAAGAAGCGTTGTCGAAAGGCATATTACAGTTGCGATTAGTTAATCTCCGATTAAGCTTTCCTAATCCCTGGTTAACATTTGTTGATGATTTGAAAACGGCGGCAAACCAAAACAGTAAAGCTGCGAAGAAACGAAAAGCGAGGAAAATAAATGTTACATCGTCGGAACTCGCCGTGCTGACAGAGCAAGTCGAAGAAAATGTTCTGTCTTAAAGTCCAAATTCACAGACAGTGTAAAAAACGACATGAAAAATGAAATTTTGGGCTGAAATAACAGCAGCAGTGAATGCAATTGCCTTCGCAAAGGACGACCTCAGAAGTCAGGGATAAATGGAAAAATTTAACTTCGGCTGCAAAAAGAGAGGTCACTAACTTCGGTACGCAAATCGACATGTTCGATATGATATTCAAGAACACTCCTTCCCTCCTTCCTCTGGTTGAATTAAATCCTGCAGCAGATCAGGTAGAGGTCAACACAAACATGTCCGTATTTTAGCGTTCATACGCACAAAATTTTTAATTCATTCATCATAAAATATCAATACTCACCACTTCTAGGGAGTCATTAGAAGAAAATGCAAACCAAAGAAAATGCATAACATTCAAAAAATGGTTCAACACACAAATTTAGGCCGGTTGCCACCACTTTTCGCAAGAGTTTGTTGTCTGAATGGTTCTGCCCACGTCAACTCTTCAAAAAACATTTTGAAGCCATTGCAATGTTTAGACATAACTCAAGTACCTTCTGAGTATCATTTCATTCATTCTCATTTAACAATAAAGACTTGCTACACAATAGTGGAGCGTCGTCCTAACAAAAATAAAATAGCAACTATCTGAATAATTACATAAAAATTATAACGAGAATACTAACTAACATCTTTTTAACGAAACGAATATGTGACAATAAAGAGAACAGATAAGTAAGTTTAAATTAATGTACATTGGAGAAAATCATAACATCATAACATAAAAGGAAAATAAGTACGAATATGTCAAGGATTTCTTTAATCAAACTATATGGTTTCGCAGTAATTTTATTCCTGTAGGTACTGGACTTTCTTAATGTTTTCGGCGATATGAGTCTTCAGTTTCTATGGTTTTTATGAGCAGTTTCTTATCATAAGAAATATATTTAATGTCTAGACATTGTAAAGACTAAAAAACTTTATTTTGAAATCTTCGTGCGGGTATCAGTGAAAAAAACATGAAGATTGTTATGGAGCCTAGATAACACTGGTAGGAAACTCCGAGTAGCACGTAGTTTTTTAGCATTTTATAAAAGAACTAAGAATTTGGGCCAGTATTGAGTAGCTACTTAGTGAAAAATAACTGTATACCAATAGTCCTCTTGCTATGCTACTGCTGCCCCAAAATCTTGGATGGCCGTTGTTTAGTTTTTACTCCATAGAGAGCAAAGAATTTGGGCCAGCATTTGAGTATTCGGAGTCATAGACGTAGGAACCGGGGGCCACTGGGGGCACGTGCCCCCAAGATTTTGCAATAAACAAAGAAGTGCCCTTTTCATTTTTAGAAAATACCCCCTTTTCCTTAAGGAAAAAGTCCCCTCGAAGTGTCGTGCTCCCCCCTTTCCAATGTTAAAATGCTTCCCACATCCTTGCCTGGAGTTTCTTACGAGTTTCTTAGAAATTCCACAACAGTCTTCATATTCACCACCTATACACTCGTGAAAATTTCAAAATAAAAGTTTTGAAGCCTTTCCAATGTTTACAATGTTTATTTAGTCATTCTTTACGTGCCTTCCTTGAAATATGATACAGGAAACAAGTGAAAATACTAAAAGTCGGAGTCAGTATGCTAATGGTTCCATTCCTTTACCAAAATAAGTAGTGTCTCAAATCAAATTCTCAATTGTTACTGGAGTTTCTTATTTTTGGCGACCTGAGAGTTGAGTTTCTCATGAGCAATTCTTACAAAGAAGTGTAGACGCTCAATGTCTAAGCTTTGTAAAAGCTTCAAAAACTATGGCACGCCATTCGTGTCAAAGCTTATTCTACAAACTTTAGGATTTTTGAATAATAAGTCCGCCATTTTGTTCTGATTTAATACCAGGATTTGAAGTTAATACACCTACCGGGCTGTATTAAATTTAATCCACTGTTTTACCCCCGATTAGCCTTAATCGGGCTTCGAGCAACGCTCTGCAATCGGAGTTTAAATTTTAATCGCGGATTAAGCATGTTATTCTCAGATCAGCCTTAATCGGAGTTTTGAACAACCGGGCCCAGGTGTCCAGTGCCACTGTGGAGTCTTTACGGAGGAATCTTTACACAGTATACAGAAGAATAAATCATCTAGGCACTGTTAGATTTGTCCACTACTGCTGCAAAGAAACACAAATTTGAAAGGTTGTAGCACTGGTGGTCAGATTAACTACTTTAATTCAAGTTTCTGTTTCGTTATTCATTTGAATAACGGAATTCCGCTTTACATGAGACAAACAACCAACTATTTGAAAATCTAGCAAAAATAGCAGCTGAAGGAGGTGACCTATCACACTGCAGTACCGTAAACTAATCAATAGGACATGCGTACATTGACCTCGCTCCCCAGAACAGCCCCCCATTTAGTCTCACTCCATCAAACGTCCGAGAATGTTCAAAAGAGCTGCAACGCTGCTATGAAGGGCAGTCGAGAGGGGGCAGGAGGGGCAATTTGACCCAGGACCTCAGGGTCTAAGGGCCTCATGATTGAAGATTTTTGACATTTTAGACTGCAAGGAATTCTAAGAAATGGCAACTTAGGGACCTGTCATAAAGTATCTACTACAGGGGGGCGGAGGATATTCGACTTTGGTCAAAATATTATTCAAGGCCTCTATTGAAAAGGAATAAAAAGTTCCGTGGCCCCTCGTGCAGAGAATAACAATTTTCGTGGCCCATTTCGATTTGAATTTTTGAAATTTGCCCATAGCACCCCTATAGCACAAGGTGCTCTCCTCTTTCCACTTCATCCTATGACACTATATTGTTCACGTACCATAGACGTAACACTATTTTATACTGAACTACCGTGCATAGCAGAAGCAAGGCAACATGTCCACGCTTCGTATTTATGATTGTTGCCCAGCTTTGTTGATGAAGCAAAGAATCATAAATTTTAAAAGAACAGCTTTCAAGGAACTTGCCTCCAAGCTTTGAGGTTGTTTTCGCCTCAATGTACTTTCAGCATTCAGCAAAAAGAAGCAACCTCTAAGAATTTGCAACTATTCGAGTTGATGGGCTGATGCAAGGATTCGAAGAAGGATCGTTCTGTTGTGGAAGTTTCAAACCTGTTTCTGGTGCAAAACAGGCATCAGAAAACGGAAAATCCGCTTATGCTTTGAAAAAAGTGAATGGAAAGTTGAACCAGGGACTTGATCGGACTCTGACTGCATAAGACTTCATATTTTCTCTCGCATAAAGTTCCCAGTATCTTCAACATTTCAAAAAGCTTTTGTATGGTTACTCACTGACACATTTCATGGCCCATTCAAAATCTGCAAATATTTTCCGTGGCCCATTAACAAGCCCATCAAATTTTTGGTGGCCCCGCCCCCTGCAGCAGATACTTTAAGACGGGTCCCTTAAGCCAATCTAAAGGGCGTGATTGAAAACATTTTCTACTTGTTCGCTCGTAAGCGGCCTCACTTCTCAGTTTTGTCCCTGGGCCTCGAAAAGCCCACAGAGGCCCTTTAATATGGTGAAATCTGAGGAAGATATTTGTTATTCAAAATGTAGTAAATTTCAAACCAGACTTCATTGTAATAGTGACAATATCTCCCTGCAACACTGTGACAAAATATTCCTCTTGGCCCTTCAAGGTTTGTTTTCTACAACTAAAGTAACAACAAAAGAATCTATGGTCTTTTCGCATCGGAGTATGTGGAATGACGTTGCTTGGATATCTTTAAAAGCATACCTCGTTCTCTTTGCCTTGCTGGTCTTGATCTGATGTTGGTGTCTGCACGAGTGACTTTGATCCGAATCCAGACAGAAGAGAAGTGTCTGTTTTGTAAGAAGGAATCGCAGAACGAGGTCGAGGTGGTGTCCACTGCAAAAGAATAGCGATACTTTCATTTTCATTTCAAATAATTTATATACGAAAATCCCTTCAGCTAAAAAGTCTAATACTACAAAAAGAAAGTTTTATTAATTAAAAGCTTATACGAAAATAAAAATTCCGAGGACTAATGGCATTGCTGATCATACAGGGAGTGATGTTTTGACTGGCTTTCAGCTAATCAAATGTGTTTTAGTTGTTTTTGGAATTGGCACAAGTTAGGAAGCTCCCTGATTGCTTCTTGGGACTTCATTTCAGACCTTAAGAGCTGAATAGGAAAATCATTTTTTGACATACTCCAGATTATATCTCGGAACCTGAAGATCTCTTCAGAATCGCGTGTTGTAGCTGGAGTACTCGGATCTTCGTTGGAATTTGTTCAAGAGAATTTCTGGGGAGAGTCTGTTCATGATCTTAAAGGCCATGACGGCACGATCAAACATGACAAGTTGCTCAGTGCGAAGGAAATTATGTGACCATTCCTCTCTAATCATGGACGTTTCAATTATGAAGATGGTTCTGTCTTGAAGATGTTGAAGGGATGCCTTTTTTGAATTTGATGGGTGACCCCAAATAACATCTGCATATCGCATGTGACTTTCTACAAGAGCACGATATACATTGCTTAACTGAGATTGTGGGAGGATGTTTTTCAACTTTTTAAAGATGTAAGACCTCCATAAACTTTCCCTTTGGTAGTTTTGAATTGTTCTTCCCAGTTAAGCCCTTCATCTGCAATGAGTCCAAGTGATTTGGTTTTTTCACTCGTCTTATATGTGAGCCATTCAGTATCAATGTTTCATGTACCTCGACTTAATTAGTTCTACGAGGGTGTCCACTTATCATATACTCTGTTTTTTGAGGATTGGCGCTTAATTTATTTAACCTTATATATTCAGAAATATGGGCCAATTCCTCTTGAGCCTTATGAACAAGTTCTTCAACATTCTTCGATGTTACGGTCACGTGAGTATCATCAGCGTACATACCAGCCTTAGAAACCTTCAAACATTTTTCAAAGTCATTCAGGTAGATTATGAAGAGAAGGGGGCCAAGACAGGAACCCTGGGGAACACCACATGTAGCTATCCAAGGACTTGACTCATGACCATTTGCGGCACAGTACTACCTTCTGTTTTCTAGGTATGATTGAAACCAGTCTCTGGAAAGTTCTTGAATACCGTATTTCCTCAGTTTTTTCTAGCAAAATCTTATGGTCAACGGTATCGAAAGCCTTCCTGAGGTCGAGGAATATTGCTAAATTAAGTTGCTTGTGGTCAATATTCTCATACCAGTAGTCAGTACTATCAATCAATGATGTTATTGTCGAACAAAGTCTTTGAAAAGCTGATTGAGTCATTATTAGAACCTTACTTGCCTTAAGGTATTCATAGACCTGATCGTGCACAATTTTTTCGAGAATCCTTGAGAACACTAAGATCACAGACATAGGCCTATAGTTGTTAGCCTCGTTGTTAGAACCTGATTTGAATAAAAGGGTAAACCTCGCCAGTTTCCAGACATCAGGGATAAACCCTTCCGCAAAGAAGAGTTGAAACCCATTGTCAATGGTTGCATATGAGATCTGTGGCGTCCTTTATGACCATTATCGGAATCTTGTCAGGCCCTGGTGCCTTGCCATTTTTCAGTTGCTTAATGGCTTTAGGTACGTATATAGCATCAACCGGGGTAAGCCTCATCGTATTACGTTCATTATCAATATGTTTATGAGGATCGCGATCGATCGTCATTGGCATTTTCTTCAATTTTACTTGCAAGCGTCGATCCAACTGAAACAAAATGGTGATTCAATGCCTCCAATATATCTCCTTCTTTCGTTAGTTTTCTGCCCTCAATTTTCAAACTCGCAGGCATTGTCGATTTCGAAAATTTTTCGAAGACTCTGTTAATAGTGTGCCACATTTTCTGCCGGTTGTCCTTATTTTCATTAATTAACCCGTGGTAATGTGACTGCACAGCAACCTTCATTTCTTTCGTTACTTTATTTCTTTTTTTTTATTCCAATAAAAATTACAGTGACTTTCTACTTAATACTCTACTAACAAAATTACTCTACTAACTACTCTACTTACAAAATTACTCTGCTATACTACTAGAACGATAGTGATCCAGATTGACGAAATTATGGAATAAATAGGAAAAAAAGAAGTTTCGAAAATATACCAAATCTTACATCGCCATTAAAGAGGGTACCATAGGGCTTAACAGGAAACAAAAATTTTCAAAATCGGACAATCCAACGATGAGATATGGAATTTTGAAGTTTGTCAAAGTTTCAAGTAGTTGTTTACATTAGGATTTCCGGTGCAATTTAGTGTTTTCAGCCAACTTTAAAGTGCCATAAATCAGCCTACAAAAGAGCGATTTTCATAATTTTTGCACGAAATGGTTGGCAATCAAGTTTTATCTAGCATATCTGAAAATTTTGCATGTTGGGTTTAAGATCATGGGTAGGTGGACACTATTTTGATGCCTACGTTTTAAAGCAAATTTCGAAAAAATTGCTACTTAAAGTTAAAAACAAAAAGTGTAGGTAATTCTAGGTGTTAGGTATTAATATAATCATGTAGTAGAACCTATGTGGAGCATTCCTGCCAATGGGCTCGTTTCAAATCGTTCTAGTTTTTTTTGCAAAAAAATTTCAAAGATTGCACTTGACATCGGTTTTCAAAGCCTGATTTCCTTGTAACAGTACATTGGCTCTTTCTTGTGAGGGTGGAGCCCTACATTTACGACATTGGTTCTAAAGAAACGAACAGAGATGTTCTCGATGCAATGATGAACACAATAGCCGATTTTCGTGAAACAATAGCTTGGTGCTGTGAAACAATAGACCTTCCTTGGAAAACAGAAGCTGCAGTTTCTTTCTTCTTTAAAGGTTCAACCAATCAAAATATATTTAATTCTTGATATGCTATGTTAAAATCCGTTCGATCTCTAAATCTAGTGCAACTAACTACTTCAAAGCAGTTTCATCGTCTCAAGATCGAATTGTTTAGTTCAACGAATGTACATCAAATCAATCGCAAGGCTGTCATCTGTTGTTTCAAAGTGTGGTTGAGCGGACTGACGACTTTTCTTAAAGATGAAGTGACGGGATTTTGCCACAGTTGGCGATGAGGTTATCAACATTCGTACAAAGATGTCTTCAAGGTTGGATTTAGCCGAATTTTGCCTGGCCAAACACCCAGCTCCACTTCGAAAGATTCGGATGTGCTCGTTCCAGGCCTCCAAGCCACTTTCGGACCAAATTACAATTGGTCCACCCTGAAGCATCTCAAACAGCTCCCAATTATGGGCCAACATTTGGTGAACAGATGGGGTAATTCGGACACAAGGAAAATGGATACAGATGTGGATCATAGTACCATGGCAGTGTTGCTTGAAACATTTGATGTCAACAATTTTGCTTCTGTCGACACTTTCAGATACAGCGAGGAAAATATTTAACTGGCCAGGAAGAATTGCAAGATTCTCCCTATTATTTCGATCTGAATCTGATTGCAGAGTGCTTCTCTGTTGCTTGGATGAAGAAAGCATCTGGCGACCGGGCCCGTGTTGCTTGTCCCACCCTGCGTCATCGGGCTATCTATTAAAAGGCCTCCACAACTAAGCTTCATGCGCTTGGTCGCTTCAGCTTAGGCCTCATTAGCTTTGGCCTTCACAGATGGGCTTGCGTCACTCCACACTTTTTCGCCACACATCAAGTGATACAGGATCTTCAGCAAGAAGTCTAAAGATCGCAGCTCTTTGTGGAGGATAGCAACGAGACGGCCTGACTGTGATTGATTTCCAAATTGTGACTGGTTCATTTCCAGCCTAAACAACATCACAGTTGAGGAATAAACGCAAACGCAATACAAGGCTTTCCGAAATTGTCTTAAAATAGTAGTCTCCTCCATCTCCAAATATCTTATAGTATGAATTCAAGAAAAAATGCATTTTATTCAGATCTTAAGAATCTTTAGATAAAATTTAACATCGAGGGTTTAAATGCAGCAAAATCATACGCGTAAAGAATATATTCTTGATATTTGGATTGTTTTCATCTTTGCATCGAAAACACCACTCTTTGTTTCTCAAGAACCAATTTTGTAAATGTAGAGCTGCTCTCTCTCATAGGAAAGTGTCAAAAGGTACCGTTACAGCATTACAAGGAATCCGGCAAGAAAACCGATGTCACATGCAATCTTCAAAATACTTTTTTTGCAACAAAAATAGAACGATTTCAAACGAATCCTTTGGTACCAATGCTCCACATAGGTTCTAGTATTAGAATATATTAATACCTAACACCTAGAATTACCTAGAATTTTTGTTTTTAACTTTGAGTAGCAATTTTTTACAAAATTTTCTTCAAAACGTAGGCATCAAAATAGTGTCCACCTACCCATGATCTTAAACCCAACATACAAAATTTTCAGATATACTAGGTAAAACTTGATTGCCAACCATTTCGTGCAAAAATCATGAAAATCGCTCTTTTGTAGGCTGATTTATGGCACTTTAAAGTTGGCTGAAAACGCTAAATTGCACCGGAAATCCTAATGTGAACAACTACTTGAAATTTTGACAAACTTCAAAATTCCATATCTCATCGTTGGATTGTCCGATTTTGAAAATTTTTGCTTCTTGTTAAGCCCAAAGATACCCGCTTCGATGCTGACATAAAATTTGGCGTATTTTCGAAACTTCATTTTTCCTGCCGAAACTGCGGTACCGCAGGGAGCAAAAGCATTTAGTCTACCCTGCAGCCATAACATAAAAGGTAAAAACTACTGACGTTAAAACGAGACGAAAGAAAGAATAAACCAAACAATACATGTCTACAACAACAGAAATTTGCTAAAGAGGCTATGGTGGTTGAGAAGCTTACGATGGAGTTTGACATATTCTAATCAAGTCCACCAGTTTCCTGGATATAATTCAAAGTTAGAAGAAGTATGCTTTTATTGAGGTCATAGGTTCTTATCACCATACAGTAAAACTTGCACGAGAGCCTCGTTAGAATTGTTGACATACCCATATGGTCGCAACAGAGCTGAAACTCTAGTGAGAAGATCTCTTTTCGGTACTGCAGAGGAAGGGCAGAGCAACAAGAAATGTTCCGAATCCTCGATGCCATCGTTCGATGGGCACAATGGGTTTATAGTGTCCCTAAAATTATGCTTGAATTTGTGAAAGTTTAGTTTGCTGAGACCAACCCTCAATTGACAAAGGTGGGATAAACCTATTGTGTCATGTATTCCAAAAAAGGACTTAGCAGGGGGTCGGATTATTGAGAGATGTTTTTTCTTAAAAGCAGTAACCGACGGTGCAAGTCTAATTTCGGGATCAAGTTTATTCCATTCAGATAAGCAGTGAGGACAGAAGCTACCTTGAAATTTTTCTGTTCTGGCCTTTATTCGCCCAAAGACATCTTGGTTGCGAAGACAGTATTGCAACGGTCGCTGAGGTGGAAAAGGATCCTTCATGTTAAATGGGGTAAGATTATTCAGAATCTTATAGAACAAAGTAAGGCGTCTGCTTCGGCAAATTTAGTGATTCCCAACCAAGCTCTGTGTACAACTTTTCTCGCGATTTTCCTCTCCATGTTCCCTTTACTTTACTTTACTCTACTCTACTTTACTTTACTTTACTTTACTTTACTTTACTTTACTTTACTTTACTTTACTTTACTTTACTTTACTTTACTTTACTTTACCTTACCATACCATACCTTACCTCACTCACCTCACCTCACCTCACCTCACCTCACCTCACTTCACTTCACTTCACTTCACTTCACTTCACTTTAGGACCTTAGATCTGAATGACTTCAGATTTCTCCATAATTTCATTGAGCTTGAATTTTTCATTCGGCATAAGCTGACACGGTGATTTTTAATTCTCCAATTGTGGTAGCCCACTCGTGATAAATATAAATCACCGTGTCAGCTAATGCAGCATGAAAAAATATACGTATGAATGGCTCTGATGAAGGCTTTAAGCCGAAACACGAAAAAACAAAATATTTCTCCTGTCGACGGTGTAGGACCTTAGATCTGAATGACTTCAGATTTCTCCATAATTTCATTGAGCTTAAATGGCTCGGTGGAATTATCGGAGAGTCTGTTGACACGAAGGTCGCGGGTTCGATTCCGGGCAGGAAAATATTTCTAATTCTCCAATTGTGGCAGCCCAATCGTGATAAATATATATATACATATATCTTATTTGGAAAAGTTATACTGATGAAGGCTTTGGCCGAAACGTTTACAAGCATGTGTTTTTTCTGAGTACATATTTCTATTTTGATACATATAGTGAATGAGCTTATGAGAATATATATATATATATATATATATAGACACTCAAAGAAAAACACTTCTGGTAAACGTTTCGGCGTAAGCCTTCATCAGTAATAACTTTTCCAAATCCAACAGAGCATACATATAGATTACGAAATTTAAAACAATAGCCTAGGCGGGATCTTACCTATTACAATACGCATTGAAAAAGTGTTAAAGTAGCGGTAATGACAAAGGTGTTAGGAGAACGATCACAAGAAAGCGCAGAGTTAAGAGCTGCCGAAGTCGGTGTTTGTGTCTGTCTCGCAGGAGCTGGAAAAAATGTCTATTAAAACAAAACAAACGATAGAAAGATCCCAGAGTGGATGGGCAGAAAGAAATCCCTAATAAAACAGCGTGTGTCCCTAACGAAAAGCTGAGTGCAAAAAATCAAAACAACACAACAACCAAAAAGTAAACAAAAATGAAATCTATGTATCTACCTGCCTAGTGTTTAAACCCTTAGGGGCAAAGCAATCTAGCCGATATTGCCAGAAGCTTTCCCGCATCCTATTACCCCCCGTTAGCCTATCAATTATCTTTACGCTAATATCCTTCAGAAACCCCCGGTGGCCTTCTTCAGTGAAATGTCTGAAGAATTCCGCCTGGGGTACTGAGGCCCCCGAATTAAACTTACGACTGCACGCCTTGTAATTGTTAAACCTAAGCCTAAAAGGCGTGCAGGTGCTACCAACATATTGTACACCACAAACAGTACATTCCAACAAATACACGACATTTGACGAGTCACAATTAAACGAATAGTTTATCCTATATTCCCGGCTATCTACGTTAGAATGAAAATGTTCACTATTGCTCATTACATGACACACTTGACAACGAGATTTACCACGACGAGAACATCCCTTCTTATCGGTCCCCCCATTTCCCTCACTACTGAGCCTAGCCCTAACAAGTATATCCTTAAGGTTCTTACATCTCCTAAAAGCTATTAAAGGTGGCTCAGGAAACACCCTCCTATGCTCCTCCGAATTCGTGAGCATAGGATGGAGTCTCCTGGCAACCTTCCCCAAACTATTGAGCGCTGGATGATATGTTGCAACAAGTGGAACCCTTTCCCCCCTCCCTTGGTCATTGGTCCTATTTCCCGAATTTGCTAGAAGAGTTGTCCTATCCAACCTACGTACCCTATCTATTTGCTCGTTAACTAAAGACTCTTCGTAGCCCCTGTCCTTAAGCCATCCAGCTAACTCGCCTACCCTCTCCTGAAATTGGCGATCTTCCGAACATATCCTACGAAACCTAAGAGCCTGACCATAAGGGATCGCCTTTTTCGTGTGCCAGGGGTGACAAGACTTCTTATGCAAGTACTGATGTGTATCAGTTGGCTTGCAGAACAAGTCTGTCGAAAGGACTCCCCCCTCCCGCACGCTAACCTGAACATCTAAGAAACTAATACTATCCCGTGATTGCTCGCTAGTAAACTTAATCGTTTCGTGGCTACTGTTGAGATGATTGATGAAAGACTTCAGCCTTTCTTCCCCGTGCATCCAGATAAAGAAAACATCATCGATGAATCTCATCCAGACGAGGGGCTTGTCAGGTGAAGCTTCCAACAACCTCTCTTCCAACCGGGTCATGAAGAGATTGGCATAGGCCGGAGCGAACTTCGTGCCTATAGCCGTGCCCAATTTCTGCCTATAAAACCTATCATTAAATTCAAAATAATTATTCTCCAAGACCAAGGACGCCAACCCCACTAGGGTATCAGTAGCCACGCCCGGGTTTTCCCTTCTATCCAGCGCCTCCCTGATGGCCTCTAAACCCTCCCCGTGTGGAATGCTGGGATAGAGTCCCACAACATCAACAGTACACAACATAGCCCCCTCTGGTATCTTTCCTAACTTACTTAGCCTAGACAAAAAGTGGTTAGTGTCCTTAACATACGACCTACTTTGGCTAACCAACGGGTTAAGATGGTGGTCTAAATATTCTGAAATATGCTCCGTTATAGTACCGCTATTGGAAATGACTGGTCGCCCCTTTACACTACTAAGACCCTTGTGGATCTTAGGCAACAGATAAAATCTACCTAGCCTAGAATCTTTCACCTCTAAATACTCAGTCACTTCCTCTAATCCCGGGTCCTCCTCCCTCAGCTCATTCAACCTAGAATTAATGGTCTTACCCAAATTTACCGTGGGATCCACCTCTATTTCTTCATAAACCTGCCTATCATCTAATTGTCGGTTAGCCTCACTTATGTAATCCCCCCTATCCCATACTACAACCGCTGATCCCTTGTCCGCTTCCTTGATAACTATGTTCCTATCAGATTTAAGTTGCTGTAAAGAAAGTTGTTCAGAAGAAGAAAGATTACTAAAATTCTTACCCTCCGGCGAGACAGACATTACCTCCTTCTCCAGCAGCGAAAGGTAGTTTTCAAGAACAGGATCATCTTTGGGGGGCTGCCACGTGGATTTAGGTCTGAAATTAGCGTTCTCATCTGGTACATAGTCCTCTTCATTGTTTCTGAAGTGCCACCTCAATCGCATTCTTCGCTTGTAGGCCTCCAAATCCTCTTTTAACTTTCCTTTGTCGATGTCAGTGGGAGTGGGTGAAAACTTCAGGCCTTTCGAAAGAAGACCTACGTCTTCCTCCGAAAGTTCCCTCCGTGATAGATTTACCACACTCCCACTGACAAATCGTCCAACCAATCGGCCATTCTCATCTTCTGATACTCCTTGTACTGCCTCTGGTACTTCCTCTACAACGTTGACGTCTTCCCTTGTCTCTGGTCTCCTTTCCACATCCAAATTGTCCTGGCCTATTTCACGGGTGATGATTCTGTTCGGCAGGTCCGTTCCATCAAATAAACAGTTTCTGTGATGACTGGTGGTGTTTAGCTGGGCTGCTCGGGGAAGAAAGGCTGAAGTCTTTCATCAATCATCTCAACAGTAGCCACGAAACGATTAAGTTTACTAGCGAGCAATCACGGGATAGTATTAGTTTCTTAGATGTTCAGGTTAGCGTGCGGGAGGGGGGAGTCCTTTCGACAGACTTGTTCTGCAAGCCAACTGATACACATCAGTACTTGCATAAGAAGTCTTGTCACCCCTGGCACACGAAAAAGGCGATCCCTTATGGTCAGGCTCTTAGGTTTCGTAGGATATGTTCGGAAGATCGCCAATTTCAGGAGAGGGTAGGCGAGTTAGCTGGATGGCTTAAGGACAGGGGCTACGAAGAGTCTTTAGTTAACGAGCAAATAGATAGGGTACGTAGGTTGGATAGGACAACTCTTCTAGCAAATTCGGGAAATAGGACCAATGACCAAGGGAGGGGGGAAAGGGTTCCACTTGTTGCAACATATCATCCAGCGCTCAATAGTTTGGGGAAGGTTGCCAGGAGACTCCATCCTATGCTCACGAATTCGGAGGAGCATAGGAGGGTGTTTCCTGAGCCACCTTTAATAGCTTTTAGGAGATGTAAGAACCTTAAGGATATACTTGTTAGGGCTAGGCTCAGTAGTGAGGGAAATGGGGGGACCGATAAGAAGGGATGTTCTCGTTGTGGTAAATCTCGTTGTCAAGTGTGTCATGTAATGAGCAATAGTGAACATTTTCATTCTAACGTAGATAGCCGGGAATATAGGATAAACTATTCGTTTAATTGTGACTCGTCAAATGTCGTGTATTTGTTGGAATGTACTGTTTGTGGTGTACAATATGTTGGTAGCACCTGCACGCCTTTTAGGCTTAGGTTTAACAATTACAAGGCGTGCAGTCGTAAGTTTAATTCGGGGGCCTCAGTACCCCAGGCGGAATTCTTCAGACATTTCACTGAAGAAGGCCACCGGGGGTTTCTGAAGGATATTAGCGTAAAGATAATTGATAGGCTAACGGGGGGTAATAGGATGCGGGAAAGCTTCTGGCAATATCGGCTAGATTGCTTTGCCCCTAAGGGTTTAAACACTAGGCAGGTAGATACATAGATTTCATTTTTGTTTACTTTTTGGTTGTTGTGTTGTTTTGATTTTTTGCACTCAGCTTTTCGTTAGGGACACACGCTGTTTTATTAGGGATTTCTTTCTGCCCATCCACTCTGGGATCTTTCTATCGTTTGTTTTGTTTTAATAGACATTTTTTCCAGCTCCTGCGAGACAGACACAAACACCGACTTCGGCAGCTCTTAACTCTGCGCTTTCTTGTGATCGTTCTCCTAACACCTTTGTCATTACCGCTACTTTAACACTTTTTCAATGCGTATTGTAATAGGTAAGATCCCGCCTAGGCTATTGTTTTAAATTTCGTAATCTATATGTATGCTCTGTTGGATTTGGAAAAGTTATTACTGATGAAGGCTTACGCCGAAACGTTTACCAGAAGTGTTTTTCTTTGAGTGTCTATACTATTTTTAAAGCATCTTTTAGAATGAGCTTTTGAGAATATATATATATTAAGGATTCATATGACGCCTTATTTTGGCGTCACATGACCAATTTTAGGTCATGTGATCTCATTAACATCACGTGACTACTAAAACGGCTATAAAAAGGCATGCATCCTTGTAAAAATTCATTCTCCTGACGATGACCATAGCGTCGAAACGCGTCGAGAATAGAAGGAAAGAAATAAAGATTTAAAGAACTCAAAGACGTCTTTTTCTTGTGTACATCTTTATATATATATATATATATATATATATATATATATATACACACACATATATATATATATATAATATAATATAATATAATATAATATAATATAATATAATATAATATAATATAACCCATCAAAAAGCCAAATAGGAAAAGTTAGCAAATCCATCCTAGGCAGCATCAACTCCCCGCTTAGACAATCCTTAGAAATCAACGAGAGGAAAAACACCAGCTCTGTCATCAAATGGTTCAACGACATCAAAAACAAGAATTCATGCACATTAATTCAATTCGACATCAAAGACTTCTATCCATCTATAACCCCCGAAATCCTCAACAACGCCATCCAATTCGCTAGACAACACCTCAAAATCAGCGCCGAGAGCGTCCAAATCATAAACCACTGCCGAAAATCTCTCCTTTTTAATGATAACACACCCTGGGCGAAAAAATCCACCGCAGAAAACTTTGATGTAACAATGGGCAGTTACGATGGAGCAGAAATCTGCGAACTTGTTGGAATCTACATCCTTTCTGAACTGTCAAAAGTTGCAAACCAAAAATACTGCGGCCTCTACCGAGACGACGGCCTGATACTACTTCGAAATTCAAACGGGAAGCGAGCAGACAAATTGCGAAAAGATATAGCAGCAACCTTTAAGAGCATAGGATTCCAAATCGAAATAAAGCGTAATCTAAAACAAGTAGATTTCGTCGACTCAACCTCACGACAGGAACACATCACCAGTACAAAAAAAGATAACAACCATCTTCTCTACATCAATACATCTTCAAACCATCCACTCGCTGTTATCAAACAAATCCCAATCTCAATCAGCAGAAGACTCTCAGACAATTCATCAAATAAGGAAATTTTCAACAATGCCAAACCAGAATACGAGAAAGCCCCCAAAGCAAGCGGACACCCACCAAACCCTCTCATACTCATCACCACAACCAACCAAGCACACAAGAACGAGGAAAAGAAACATCATCTGGTTCAACCCACCTTACAACGCTAGTGTCCAAACAAACATAGGAAAAATCTTCTTACACCTCATCGATAAGCACTTCCCGAGATCGAGCAAGCTCCATAAAATATTCAACAAAAACACGCTAAAACTAAGCTACAGTTGCACCGAAAACATGTCTCAGATCATCAAGAAACGCAACCAAAAGATTAGCAAAGCCTAAAAGCAAAGAAACCAACCCATCTTGCAACTGCAGAATTAAATCTCAATGCAACCTACAAGGAAAATGCAGCACACAAAACGTAATTTACTCAGCAACAGCAACAACACCATCAGCCAGCCCAAAAACATACATAGGATTAATACACCACTTCGATTAAGCAGCCTCGTTTTGGAAATTTGTCAAAATTCCTTCCTATTTTTCTTATGAAAATTTTGAGCCAAGATTCGGATTTAGCACCCAAACTTTAGTCTAGTTACATGTTTTTATATTGCTGGCATATGTGATGTTGATTTTATGACGATTTAAAGTTCAAAGATTTATAAGGGATTTGACCGTCAAAAATCGTTCGGGGTGAAACTTTACACCCTGAGTCATTTTCTCGGTCAAATCCCTTACAGATGTCTAAACTTTACGTCGCCATAAAGTTATCACCACGACTACTAGCAACATAAAAACTTGTGGCTAGACTAAAATTTGGGTGCTAAATCCGAATCTGGCCTCCAAAATTTTCTTTGAACGAATTTTGAATAATTTCCAATACGAGGCTGTTAATCGAAGTGGTGTATTGAAGGACCATTCAAGTAAAGGTACTCTCTATACTCTAAACATAAATTGTCATTCACCCACCCCAAATACAAGCAGAGCATGACACTGTCAAAATTCATATGGGATTGCAAAATAGCAGGAGCCACGCCCGAAGTCTCATGGTCTATCTCCAAAACAGTCCCAGCTTACAATAACATCACAAAAAGATGCCTTCTTTGCCTCACTGAGAAGTTATCCATCATCTCGTTTGAAAACCAGACAGACCTCCTAAACAATAGATCAGAACTCTTATCCAATTGCCGACACCAAAACAAATTTCTACTTAGCAACTTCCACGCAAAGGCTTAGTCACGTGGGACTTTCTGACTGGGACTTTCTGACACTATCACTCTTAATCTTATTAACCCTAAAAACTACTCCCTGTCGTTTTCTGTTTTTTCTGATGACGTGCCGACTCTCCCGTAAATACTAGCTTCTAACAGTTTGTAGCATTATTGCCTGGTGATCGTATCAACGTGAAACTATTAGTTGCACTAATTATGTTATAATTAGTTATATATACCCATAAGCTCGATCATTGAATTGTATTAAGAAAAATATATGAACTCAGAAAATACAACTTTATAAACGTTTCGGCACCAGCCTTCATCAGTAATAAACTTTTCAAATCCAAACAGAGCAATACATATCAATCAGCAATATCTAAGCGATAAAAAAGAAACAGTCTAAGCGGGATCCTACTAATACAAATTGATAATAGAACGGTGTAAAAGTTACGGGTACATCAATAGGCGGCCGAAGATGGATAAAAGAAAGCGCAAAATAAACAACTGCTGAAGTCGGCGTCTTGCCTGTCTCGCTGAAGCTGAAACAAAAATGTGTTAGAACAAAACAAACAATAGAAAGATCCAAGGGCAGATTGGCAGAAAAGAGTTCCTTAAAAAAAACAGCGTGTGTCCCTAACGAAAAGCTCAGCGCTAAAGTAAAAACAACCAAACAACCAAAATGTAAACAAAAATTAAATCTATGTATCAAGCTGCCTAGTGTTTAAAGCCTTAGGGGACTGCAACCATCCATCATCTACAAATATAGAGGTTTAGAGCCCTGTCACTGCTTGTTTGCATAACTTTGGCTTTAAACATTATTTTGAAGCAAAGATGGATTTACTGTCCTTTGCCAATTGTCGTGAGCATCGCATCCACGAAATAGTTGCTTCACTTTCGTAATCAAATGTACTTTGATTTATGTTAGAACAATATGAAGTACAACGGTCAGTTTGAATAGAAGCTTTCAGAAGTGAGGCATTGTTTCGGATTGGAATTGTCCGCATTATCCTTTTACATGTCTTTGCACTGGGCAAAGTTTTATGTCATATGTGCAATGAGCCAGCTATTTGCGTTAATCACAACTGTCAGTGGAAAAAATTGCAATTACCTGAAGTTTTGCGAGCCTTTTTATCCTTTTTTCTTACACGAGAAATATAAAACTGCAATTTTGCTGAAGCGAGAAAAACCAGGATGCTTGGTTCAACGTTAAGCCTTGACTGCCTTCCCAACCAGAATGTTCTATAATCCAACGTTTATTCCTCAAAATTTTATCTTATCAAACTCAATTTCTAGCATGATTGTACAACCTCTTTACTGCGACTTTCCTCAAACAATTTCTTTTTACTGGAGTTATTTTTCGGACATTTCTCAAACGGTTTCTCTCGTAGTCTAGCAACTCCATCATGACTGCTTCTTGAAGAGGCTACATTATGCGAATTTTGACGTAATTTTACTGATAAGCCTCGAGCTGAACAGCCAATCAAACCTCGTAATTCGCCTAATACGTACAAGAGTCAGTGTCCACACAAGAATGGCCGTCGTACCAAGGTTGGTTCAAGGGTTGATGAAAGCTAACATGCATTGTGAAAGTATCATCTTCGTTCTTCTTACATGAAACCGCAACTTGAAAGGGAGGTTGCTTTTGATTTGACGTCACAAATAAGGCTTAATAAAACAAGGAATCTTCTCAGCGTAAAGCATAGGAGGTGTTAAGCATCGAAATTAGATCAATGAGCAACTAGAACCCCTTTGTTCTTGAGAGAATTTACAACATCTGGCAAATATAGTTCCCAAAAATGGCCGATGGTTTTGATGTGCATAAGCTTACCGATGGTAAGGACACGACACAAGCTACTCTGCAAGACAGATGTCGCGCAAAAGTTCTAGAAACGACTGGAATCGACCAAGGAGAAAATCTACGTGAAAAATTGGATTTGCCAGGACCTATTATAGACTTTCTGACGAAACAATTCGGGTCAAGTGATTTTCTTATCAATAAGCATGAAGTGACGGCAGAAGACATCGCGTCAGAAACTTACAAGGCAACTTGCGTCCTAAACAGCCAATCAGTATTGTTAAAATGCATTCCAAACAGCATCATGACGGAGGAAAACCGAGAAAAAGAGAAAATATGGAAAAACAAAGAACTCAAAGGTATACAACGGATTCTACTATCCTTCCAAGAAGGACCAAAACAATTGTATATTCTTGGTGGTGGACTGTGCGGCTTAGATGACATTGTAAACAATCTGAAAGCCAAGGATACTGTAACGGATGAAGTTTCATTGTGGCTTCTCTTGAAGGAAACGGTGCAGATTTTGATTGGACTACAAGCAAAAGATCTAAGATATGACAATCTACAGCTCAAAAAGATTTGCCTTAGTAAAGATGGAGAGATCCTCTTGTTCAATCCAATCCGATACATAACGAAAAACGTAGACAACGACCCATTTGCGATGTCCGGGAGCGATTCAAGTGCAATCTACACTCCACCTGAATTAATCACCGGTGAAGAACCATCCATCAAATCGGATATATGGGTAATTGGATGCGTCTTATATGAAATAGCAGCAAGAAAGCCAGCATTTATTGTCAAAGGCTCTGATGTGTTCGGATCATTGAACGAAATTGTCGAAGGAAATAAGCCAGAATGTCTGGGTAATGCATTTTCAAAAGATCTCAAGGAGATAATTGATTCATGTTTGAAAGTTACGATGCATGAAAGGCCCAAGTTGGAAACTCTCCTCATGAAAGCCGGAAATAAATTAAAAAACACAAAGCCTGATTTGAAAAATTGGCTTCCATAAAGAATCAATTAAACATCAATAACAACAATATAACGAACACGCTCAAAGGTGATGGACATAATATTGAACGGGAAATTTTGAATAGTAAATAGACATCGGGTGTAAAAGTAAATCATAGAGTAGGTAAGAAATGATGTAGGATGTTTTCGATTCTCTGAACAAATGTTTGCCTTTATGATACTGAAATGCCTTTGTGCTCTTATTCAATGATCTCTCTTACTTTTCTACTCAGTGAAAAATAACACAGCTGGTCGAAAGGGTACAATCGTAACTTTTTAACCAGTTTCAACAGTTCACTTTATGAAAGGGTTAAATTGTTCATGAAAATTGGTACAAACTGGTCACATTACAAAATAGTGGTAACATACAACTCCCGTAGTAAATCTGATCATTCTGAACGATTTGTTATTAAAACTTGACTTGGAGAAAGCTTCAAAGTTCATCTTCATGACCTGGCAGCTACGGTAAGTTTGTCTCCAAGATTTCCCCCCACACACTCAATCGAGGACGAGGATCAGGAAGTTAGGTCCTATTTGACTTGATTTGATAATGCGCTTTGGGCCATTATCTGGCTGTTTTCATAGGCTGACTTCCCAGGTCCTTTGAATCTGTCAACTGACTATTAGTTTGAAAATTGCCAAAAAATACAAAAATGCTTCAATCCTTTTTAGTTATTAGCAAAATCAATTCCTATAATCATCACGCTATTGCGCTCGCTTCCATTATATTTCAAACGAGGGGGGGGGGGGGGAGGACTTCTTTATAACAGGCAAAAAGTTGCAATATTCTCAGTGCAATATTCTGCTGCACTAGCATTGACAGGAACCTGGAGAGGAACATGTCGGGAGAGGCTGTACAATGAGCTTGGATGGGAATCCTTAACTTCAAGAAGATGGAGTAGACGTTTAATTCTTTTCTATAAATTCATCAATAACTTGACGCCTGATTACATGCGAAATCCCATTCCACCGCTGTATGAAACAAACTATGTTTTTCGAAACCAGCCAGCAGTAGGGAAAATAAGGGCAAGAACGGAGAAATTCAGAAAAAGTTTTTCCCTAAATGCTTGTTTGAGTGGAACAAACTTGATCCCGTGGTGAGGGCATCCACTTCAGTTAGCAATTTTAAAAAGAATTTATTTTCACAGATTAGGCCTCCTGCTAACTCCGTATATGGCATTCACAATCCTAAAGGGATTGCGTACTTAACTCAGTTGAGGGTTGGGCTAAGCAAACTCAATTTTCACAAATTTGGACACAATTTTAAAGACACAATCAACCCAATGTGCCCAATAAATGATGGCATAGAGGACACGGAACACTTTTTGCTGCTTTGCAATTCTTTCACGGAGTATAGACGCACTCTTCTCGCTGATGCCAACGATGCACTCCAAATGTACGGATATTCCGAAGCTCCGGGCGATAACATTTCCTGCCTTTGAAGCAAATGCTTTAATCCTGAACTTGACAATTAAGTTTATTTTGGAAACAGAACGCTTTTATTAATCTTTCGACTTCCCTATGAACACCCCCATACCCCCAACCCTCCATGTATTTAATGTTCTTATTCATTTATGCGTGATAGTTTCAGGTAGCTTGCAACCAAGTAAGTAATTTTTTTTCTAACCTACCTCTTTGGGTTTGAAGTTTCAAACTTTTTAATCTGCAACTACTTGGTTACAAGCTACCTTAACTCGTAGCTTAACGTCGTATTTACTTGTAGTATGTTGTTCGTCTATGTTTTTCGTCCCCCCGTTGTTTCGTTGCGTACAGTTTCTTGTATTGTCCTCGTCTTGTTTCATGTAACCATTGGGTAGTCGTGTAATTTTCGCTCTTCTTGGTATCGTCCCTGTAGTGTCGTATAGTTATAATTAGAAAGTATGGTAGAATGTAACAAATATTGTAAATTTTCATTTGAATGTAAAAAAAATAGAAAAAAAAGCTGGCCTAATTGAGTAGTCGAGAGAAAGTGAGGGATCCGTGCAACTAGTTAGGCGGTTCTTGACTGACTGAATATCGAAAACATAATTAATGGTTATAATACAAATAATACGGAAATTAGCATGGAGAATTAAGATAATTTACATAGCAATGGGTGCAAGAGTACGTGCAGTCCTACTACAGTCCGGTCCTCCGACAGAAAAAACGATAGGAACTATCTTGTTTTGGAGGAAAATGAGGCCAAATGAATGCAGAAGTAAGTGCAACACTGTGTTGGTTGATGGAGATTTCTTCTTAAATTTAACAGTAAAGTTCATATCGACGTGTCTAAATGTTATAGCACTGTCCGAATAGTTTATTTCGGCGTCCGTTGTTTAAAAGTGATTAAAGCCGAAGATGATAACATAAGACAAGTCCTGAACTAAGACCATTTCAAATCGATACGACTGTCCGTTTCGAAATGTTATCGGCATTTCAATGGGTTCTTTGAGCTGCAACAATTGAGAATCAGCTGTTGTTAATTTTGCATAGGCAAGTGCGAAATCCTATATGTAGGGGGTTTTGGCAGCAACTACTTTGCGAGCAAGTTTCTCATAGACAGCAGAAAAGAAAAACTTGTGAGACAGCCATGTCTATGGTATCATTAGCTGAAATAACTGGTATTGCCATAGAGGTGGTGTTTGGTAGCTGTAATTGCTCTGGTGTTGGCGACTGAATATTGTTTTGCTCGTTGCTTATATTGGAAGGTACTTCAGTCTGTGCTTCGGTGGTTCTTGTCTGGTTGACGATAGCCTTCAACGGAGTTTGAAGGGTTTCTCTTATGGCTCTCTGAAAGAAGGAAAGAATCTTTTTTGTGAGATTCGAGTCAAACTTTTTTGAAATCCTTGAATATCTTGGTGATGAAATCCAATTTGTTTTGATTTGCCCAAAGTTTCAACAGGACAGGAAATGTATCGAAAACAAAATAGGAAATGTATACCCAAATGTAAACCAACTCATTGTGCAACGTAAATTCATCTGGTTATTGAGCCAAATTTAGTAGCATCTTTCTTGTTGAAATATTTCAAACTGAAATCTGAATCCTGCTTGCAAGCGTACACCATCGGATGTTCATTATCATAATTAACACCGTGTAGATTAGAGTGCAGTTACATTTATTTACCAGGACAATTGATATTTTCTATGTTATTAATTATCTACCCTTAGTAACTTACTTAATCTTATTATTAGGCATTTTTTCGTATTATTTGTATCTAGGTTTGAGGAGGTCGAGGAGAGCGTGGGGCGTTTGGCGGACTGTGACAACGTATTTTGCGACCCGATCGTAGCGAACTAAAGTTTTCCGTGCAGAAAAGTGTCTAACTTAGATCATAAAACTTTCCCCATTATAATCAGTCATTTGATGCATTTGCTAACAAATATTTTCTTCTTAAGACCTTGTATGGGAGTATTGCATAGTTGTGAAATCTTTTGCCAAGCCCCTTCCGCATTTTATATTGGCAAGAGTTACAGGTATACGTGGTATTATCAGGGGAGAATGAAAAAGTGAGGAGATAGTATTCTTTCCCCTTGGATACCTACCTTATAATAAGTTGCTCTGCGTGAAGAGTATGTTAGAAAGACAGCAACAATGCGTGCTTCTTTCTCTTGCGAAGAGGTTTCTTCCAAGTAGATCAATGCTCTGCAAATCGAATGGGACTTCTAGCAGAAAACACTTTCCCCAAAGCCTGGTTCGCACTAGGTCTTTTGAGTCATTAGAGTCGTGCAGAAAGACCAAAAGACAAAGGATCTGCATGATCTTAACAACCCAAACGACGTGGTGTGAACCAGGCTTAACTTTCTTAGTATCCCGTGATAAAAATACATGTACCTGGAACTATGGCAAGGCTAAAAGGCTGAAGGGAGCTTGGTCAAGGATTTCATAAGTTTGTGAGACTCCCATGCAAGGTCTTACGAAGAAAATCTTTTTTTCATAAAACATTAAGATACCTATTTCAATTGATCTAAGTTAGAATGTTAACTGCATGGAAAAATTTAGTTCAGGATGATTGAGTTGCTCAATCCGACGCCACAGTTCGACAAACGCCCCAAGTTTTTCTGACTCACCAGGTATGTATATAACAGCCTGTACGCAAGTCATTTCTGTTTTTAGTCAGGAAAATGATTACTTCCAATGGACAAGTGCAATGACTGCTATCTTGATGATTTTCAGAAACTCATAAACAAGCATAGCAAATAGGATCCACAAGGTAAAATGGGCATGCTGGAAGTATAACGGGATAACCAAAAATGTTGATTCACACTTTTCTCTGAACTGGTAAAAATTCAATGTTTTCTAGGTGTCAGATTTAACCTTTGCTTGCCCATTTTACCTCCGCTGCAGTGCAACACGATGTATTATTAATTTTCATTTCTGTTGAGTTGGAAGGCACAAACTTTAGTGATTTAAGCATATTCTTCATGAGATGCAGCTGTTGCAAAGAGAAGTCTTTGCCATGTTTTCTTTGACTTTTATTCTTTGATATCACTTGAAATGGCATTATTTGCAATTCGATCATTCTTATGAAATTATCCTTCCTGTTCTGGCAGCTTCAAATGCCGATCGTTAAAGTGCAGCAAGAAGTTAGGTATGAAAGGTCTGTTATTTCTAGTGTCTGTTACTTTTCCTTCCTGAGTGACTTTTAAAATGCCAAACAGTAATCATGGTAACTCAAAAAATTTTGACTCATGGCTTTGGTCTGGAGGGGAGAAGGGATATCAAACTTTGAAATTACTAGAAAGAGATGTCAATCAGCTTTGACCAAAGAAAAATTTTGGTGGCTAGACATGTAGTTAATCTTGTCGATTTTCATGCATCATCAACGTTTCCAAACCTCCAACCTTTCCGGATTAAATTCAGAAGAAGATTCAGGCTGTCTCAGACTTTGAAAGCATTAAAAATGTCAATTTTGTGATGATTCAATTGCTACTATGTTACCATCTTCACATCACATGAAAAAAATCATAAGTATCAATTATTACAGCATAGAAAAAAGTTTCTTATAATTTGCAATGGTTTTTTCATTCAATGATTCATTTGCAACAGTGATGTTCCATCGGTTTTGCATCGGTCTTCAGGCATTGTAACAAACGCATTCCTGCCTTCGTTGTTGTCATTTATGCTACATCACGGTCGTGCTTGATAACGATAAACTTACTCTTTTTGAGAATCCTAAAGAGGAACAAACAGAAATGTCCAGCAAATGTCTGTACTGCATAATAAATATCATCCAATCTCACATGGAAATTCATGTGCAAAAGAAACTGATCAAGGAAAATAACATAAATCTCTTCGACAGAAAGGCTTCGCATTTATAGGCAACATGATAAAAGCTGATGAGTTTTTTGTACAAGACAGTCTTGATAAATATTATTCCACATGCAACCTCCTATTTCAAAGCCAGAACTTTCCCTTTTGGTGCGAAGTTCATCAGCAACGGAGAAATTTTATGATGCTTCATGATTGCTTACATTAGGCCGAACCCAATGAAAGTTCTCAGAACGTGCAAGTCAAAGTTTTGTTATCATTCTTCTTGCCTATGAGCAGAAACGGCTAGAGAAGTACTAAAAAACATCCCCGTTTCCATAAACTTCAAATAAACTTCGAATGTAGTAAATTTAGTTGGGGTCAACATCTATTTTCCGACTAAAAGGCAAACACGTTTGTGAAAAGAAGCACGTAAAGTTAACGAGGAATAAACGGTCATGGCTCTGGAGCGAAAATTGCCTTTGAAAACTGTAGGAAATTGGCAAAGGCTACAGAAAAACCGCACACATTTTTAGAAACTAGATGCGTGCAGCTATTGCGTTATATCTCCAAATTGAGAATTTCTGCCTTAGTTTAGAAAATATTGCACTTTGAGAAAAATTTGGGTAAATTTAGGCCAAGAAAAGTTGATTTTCTTTAAACATCGAGGCCGAGTTTAAGACGAGAAAAATATAACTTCATTTGGTCAACAGTTCGTAAAAAGTGACTAAGTAGGTCAAAAAAATATCGAGAAATCCAAAATTTTAAACGAAATTTCTATGAAACCAACGACAAACGTTAAATTTACGAAAAAGTCTGCTCACCTGCTGTGCTGCATTCCAAGTTTGTAAACAGAGTTGTCCACGGCCTTTGAAAAGTTTGATAAACCAAGAAACTTTGAGTCCAAAACTCTTAACGAAGTTGAAAGAGCAAAGATACAGCTATTGCGTTATATCTCGATATTTCACTTTGCGACACTTGGGACGCCTGCTGACGCCATTTATTACAAAATTTTGCTTTCGCGCCACAGCTTTCATGCAACAGAGGCCGGAAGTGACGTCAGAATTCGGGTTTGGTGTTGTCGGGCGTGTAAATCCTTTCTGCCTATGGCAAGATTTAACAGTATGTTAAATAACATAGATGAAAGAACACTTAGCAAAAGATATACAACGAAAGTTCGCTGTTTCCGTGGTTCGACAGTGAGTGACCTTCATGACTACATCAAACCTCTCTTGCGTAAGAAGCCTGACAAGATAATATTGGTTATTGGTACAAATGATATTCAAAATGAAGCTGTAGCTGATGTGTGAAAGGGAATTAAGTCCTTGATGGACATGATCCTTAATGAGTTACCTAACTGTCATGTGGCAGTTTCTGAAATAATCAGAAGAGCTGGGAAATCCGTAGCCACAATCAATGGAAAGATTAATGAATTTAACAGTGGACTTAAGTCAATGAATGTCGATATTTTAAGGCAGCAGAACATACTCCCTGACCACATAAATCATGGAGGATTGCACCTAAATCGAAGTGGCGACCGTCAGCTGGCTATGAACATTATTGGTAAAATCCGATCTTTTGACTCGTTTTGAAATACTGCGACTGAATCTTTAGAGGCCCCCTTGCCCAGCCGCCGTAAGGATAATATTTTTCCTAGTCCTGCTAGTGGGGGGGGGGGCGAACCCTTGGTCACCGAAAAGGAATGGTTATTGGCTCTATTAACGTAAATAGCTTGCTGCTTCATATCGATGAAGTGAGAGAGCTTATTAAAGATAAAGGGTTTCACATACTTGCAATCAATGAGACAAAATTAGACGGCACAATTGCGGATAACCTTCTCGGTGTCGATGGGTATGCCCTACATAGGCGGGATAGGGATAGACATGGGGGTGGGGTCGCTGTGTATGTCCGCGACTCTTTAAAACACCATAGGAGGAGAGATATCCCTGAGGGAGGTTTGGAATTCATTGGTATAGAGGTTGAACCTACAAAAGCTCAACCGTTTATAGTAGCGGCCTGGTATAGACCTCCTTCTGATCCGATTGAGTCTTTTACTAAACTCGAGGGAAATCTTGAATTCTTTGATCGTGAAAATAAGGAAATAATATTTCTTGGTGACACTAACTGTTATATGTATTTGGTGGAGAGCTCCGCTGAAAATACAACAAATAATATGAACGCTGCTGCACATATGGCCTCGATATATGATACATTTGGCCTTACCCAATTAATTAAGGATCCTACTAGAGAGACTCTGGATACCGCTACATTAATTGATCATCTAGCATCGACCCACCCAGAAAACATTCCCGAATCTGGAGTTCTAAGAGTAGCTCTTAGCGACCATTATGCGGTCTACTGTATTAGAAAATATATGGGCACATATAAGCGACAGCAGAAAATTATCACCACGAGGAAAATGAAAAATTTCGATCAAAATAATTTCTTGTTTGACCTCAGTCAAGTTGACTGGGAACTGTTAGTCGCGTCTAGTACTGACATAAATGAGGCAGTAGAAAAATGAATTGTATCGAGAAAAAACCACGATGGCAGGCTGTGCGTCGGATCTTCCTTGAGCGAAAGATGCTTGCAGCGAAGGACGAGTGAAAATATTAGAAGGCAGGAACACCACAATACGACGCAAAATAAAAGACGACTATTATTTGGATTAAATGTTGATTATATATATTTTATAAAAGAGCTGATATTTCGCCTCGGCATACGAGGCTTCCTCAGAGCTGAACTAACGTAATCACAATTGTACAATAATTTGAATAAAGGTTAACTGTAACATGATTGGCTAAGTTGTGCTGCATCGCAGGGGTAAATGTGGGTGGATGTGGGAAACATGATAATGTGGAGGAGGAAAGTAACATGTTGATGATATAGAGAATAATGGTGGTGTGATGGAATACAAAATAATAGGATAAGTAGAGGATATATATATATACCATATATTCTAATTGTTAGTAGTAAGTTACAAACTGGTTGTATTTGTGTTAGTGGTCAGTGGTCCTGTTCATGCCGTTAGGTTTGAGAGTATTAGCCAAGCCAATGAAGTATTGCTCTTTGGCTCGCCTAACGCTCTCACGTTCGTTGTGCATTTGTAGCAGTGGCAGTATCTGTAGGTCATTAACAGAGTGTCCGGGTTTACAGAAGTGTTCTGCAACCCCGGATTTGTCAGTTTTTCTGTTAATGATGTCTACAGTAGAAAAATGGTCGTCTTTACTATCTTTGATTATTGAAAAACATGCCCCAATGCGGACTATCAAAGTTTCTGATAGGCTGACCCCTTGGTTGAATACTGATTTCAGAAAACTTGCGCGTTCCAAAGACAAGCTCAAGACTTCTGCCATTAAAAACAAGTCTTCCATTCTTATGAGTTCTTATAAACACGTGCGGAATAAGGTAAACAATCTCGGCAAAAAGCTCAAGCGAGACTACTTTACCAAAAAGATCGCTCTTAATAGGGGGAACTTGAAAGAGACATGGAAAACGATCAACCTTTTGTTGAATAAGAGATCAAAGACGACGAATGTCAGCTGTCGTGATGTTGAAGGTCGCAATGTAACTGACAACAACGAAATCGCACAGTCGATGAATGATTTCTTTTGTAGCACAGGTAGAAAGCTTAGTGACGATATACCGCAGCAGCCTAACCCCTTACTTTTGAATGAATATAACATCAATGAAGAAGGTACGAGTTTCCAGTTCAAGACCGTCTATTCTGTTTCTGTAGAAAAGGCTCTCAAGAAAACGAAGACTTCATTCGGCTTTGGATCAGATGGTATTGCAAGCCATTTCATCAAAATTGCGTTTCCAGTTATCTCACATTCTCTATGTAGGATCTATAATATGTCAATTGAGTCAGGAATATTTCCCAATAGCTGGAAAATAGCACGTGTTGCTCCCATCTTTAAAAGTGGATCAACCGAGGATAGATCGAATTATAGACCAATTTCCGTCCTACCAGTAGTTTCAAGGTTATTCGAAAAGCTCATCTCTGATCAATTGTATGAGTATCTTGATTCTAACAAGCACTTATTTATAGATCAGTATGGTTTCCGTAACTTGCATTCGGTTGTCTCTTGTTTACTGAACTGTACAAATGATTGTGTCACAAATGGTCGGTTTTGGGCCTCACCATATGTGATTCCGAATTCTTTTCGTTTACATTCCCATGGTTTATTTCTTATATTTCGTTGCACAGACAGCTATGAAACACAAAACGTGCAACGCAACATCATCTAGAAAATCAAGGTTCCTGGTGGCCTAAACACAAATTGTTTCTTCAAAACAACCAACAAACGAATATCATACGATCTGCTCTCGTATCTACTGTTTCCAACAGTCAAACGTCCAGTTTCTTTCTGCATAACATCTCTTCTTTTCTCTCTTCTCTCCTCGTGTTTCCTCGTGTTTCCTCCATTTCCCAAAAAAAAAACTCTCTTTTCAAGTTCACATCTCCCAGTTGTTTACGCCACGGTCCATCGCCCAGATCCCGTACGTCATACGTCGTCATGTCCCGGATGTGATTCAGGTCCCGGATGTGATTCTCCGGATGTGATTCTCCTCTGATTTGTGAATTTAATCACAAGGTGTGACACTACCCCCCATTCAAGCGAACAGTCTTAGATCTGTTAGCATAAAAACAACTTATAGATTAAATATGAACATTAGATATCACCGACCTTCCGTGGTATTACTCTCAAGGACTCTAGCTTACGCCGTCCTGTATCCCACATCAGATAAGTAGGTATCTAATCTAGCCGACTTAAATAATCTGCACAAACATTAAGGGTTCCCTTGATAGCCTGGACTTTAAATCTATACTCTTGCAGGATTAACGACCATCTTAAGATTCTGGAATTAGTCAGTTTAGCTTTGTTTATATGAGCAAGTGAAGCATGATCGGTTTGTAAAGTGAACTCTTTACCGTACACCAAAACATGAAATTTTTGAACTGCCCAAACCAAAGCGAGACACTCCCTCTCAACCACCGAATAATTCCTCTCCCTTGGCAAAAGTTTGCGACTAGCATAAGACACTGGAAACAAGGTTCCATCATATCTTTGCATCAAAACTGCTCCAATGCCTACATCGGATGCATCAGTCTGCAACACAAATTCTCTGTCTAAATCCGGCAAAATCAAGACTGGAGCCTTACTCAACGCTGACTTGAGTTCATTATAAGAGTTTTCATGCTTCTCTTCCCAGATTACTTTATTTGGCTTTGCTTTCTTAGTTAATTCACTAAGAGGGGCTGCAATTGTGCTGTAGTTTTGAATGAAATCTCTATAGTAACCAGTTAGTCCTAGAAAGGATCTGACTTGTTTCTTTGTCTTTGGTCTTTCCGCTTCCTCTATCTTTTCCAGTGTTCTTGTAATTGGTGTGATAGATCCATTACCCACATTGTGGCCTAAGAATTCAATGGTTTCAAAACCAAAGAAACATTTGCTTGGCTTTGCAGTCATGTTAGCCTCAGAGAGACGCTGCAAAACTTCCTCGAGACACCTCACATGGTCATCAAAACTCTCAGTGTGTATCAGAATATCATCAATATAGTTTTCAACTCCCTTTAAACCTCTTAACAATGTTCTCATTAGTCTACTAAAGACGGCAGGAGCACAGACAAGGCCAAAAGGCATTGTTTTGAAGTTATACAGACCATCTGGTGTTGCAAATGCTGTTTTATCTTTTGAAGCAGCATCCATTTTGATCTGCCAGTAGCCTTTGCGCAAATCAATCTTTGAAAAATACTTGTCTCCTGACAATTTTGCATAGATATCATCAGCAGATGGCATTGGTTCAGCATCAAAAACAGTAATCCTGTTCAGCTTCCTATAATCCACGCAGAATCTGATTGTTCCATCTGGCTTCTTTACCAAAACTACTGGTGAGCTATAAGGTGAGCTTGATTTTTCAATCACATCTGCCTCTAGCATCTTTTCTACTTCTTTGTTCAATGTTTCTCTCAATGCATGTGGAATGGGATAGGCTTTAGTTCTTACTGGGTCATCACTCGTAAGCTTGATTGTACACTCTGTAATAGATGTTTGACCTGGTGCATCTCTTACTACATGTTCATATGTTTGTAGTACTTCATGAATTCTTTCTCTCTCCTCTTTGTTCAATGTACTTGCAATTGTAGCCTTTTCTTCTGACTCATCAGTTGGGAACGTTAGTAACTCACTATTATCCTCAGTTTGCATCTTTGTTTGCTCTACCATTAGGCTTGCCCCAATTTTCACTTCATCAGCTTTAATCTCTCTCTCAACGTATTTCTTCAGCATATTTGCATGAAATGTTTTTGTCTTTCCATTGATATCTAACGTGAAATCTTTATCACTCTGTTTGTGAGTTACAACGTATGGGCCTTTCCAATGCATCAGCAACTTGTTGTTATCTGTGGGCAATAGAATGAGTGCCTTGTCTCCTACTTTTAACTTGCTTTCTTTACTTCCCTTGTCATAATACTTTCTGTACCTTTCACCAGACTTTCTGAGCTCTTCATGCGCCAGCTTGCATGTGGTTTCTAATCTTTCCTTCAGATCTAGAACATATTGGTATGTTGTCTTTGTCTCAGCTTCTGTTTCCTCATTGGTCCAAATTTCTCTGAGAATGGACAAAGGACCCCTCACTGATCTTCCATATAATAACTCGAAAGGCGAGAAACCTGTGCTTGCTTGTGGGGCTTCTCTGTAGGCAAACAGAAGAGAAGAAATGTATCTGTCCCAATCTTTGGGTCTCTCTTCAGCCATCCTTCTCAGCATCAACTTAAGTGTACCATTAAATTTTTCAACAAGCCCATTGCACATTGGATGGTATGGGGTTGACTTGAGCTGTCTCAATGACAAAAGTCTTCCAACTTCTTTCATGACATCAGAAATAAATTGGGGACCATTGTCACTTAAAACTTCATTTGGTATTCCTACCCTTGCAAACATGTCTACCAGGGCCTCTGCAACTTTCTCAGTATCTGTAGTCTTTAATGCTACTGCCTCTGGAAATCTTGTGGCATAGTCTACCACGGTTAATATGTGTCGGTTTCCCTTATCTGACTTTGGCACTATAGGTCCAACCAGATCCACTGCTACTCTATGAAAGGGAGTTTCAATGATAGGCATGCTTCCCAGGGGGGCCTTTACCACTTTCCCCTTTGGGATAGTACGCTGACATGCATCACATGACTTACAATACCTCTCTACATCTGCTGTTATGCCAGGCCAAGTAAACTGTGCCCTGATCTTATCAAGTGTTTTCTTGTACCCCAAGTGTCCTCCCATGATAGAGTCATGTGCAATTTGCATAATGGCTTCTCTATGTATGATTGGTACTACCACACAACTGTCTTCCTCTTGCCCCAGTTTATTGGCCTTATATAATATCCCATCTCTCACAAAATATCCATCACCCTTCCTCTCAATGTCTTTTTCCAATTCTACCTTTTCAAACAATTTTTCAAGGCTACCATCTTCTCTCTGGTCTCTTCTAAATTGCTCTGGTGACACATCTTTTACCTTTATTTCAGGTGTTTTCAAAGGTCTGCCTTTTCTCTGATGTTCAGCTGCTACTTGGGCCCTTGTCTGAACCGCTCCCACTTCCTCTGTCTGATCAGCACTTTGGGGTTCTTTTTCATCTAAATCTAATTTATCCTTCTGATTCTCCCCTGAATAATTTTTACTGACATCTCCTTGTCTTTCTTTCTCTTTATGAGGCTTTGCTCCTTCCTTGTTATTTCCAATCACTTCAGTTCCTCTTACACCTGGAATATTTCCAATTATAAGGTCATAGATTGGCTTCTGCATGCACATAGCTTTCACTTTTCCAGAAAAAAATGGTGTTTGCACTTCAACTTCTGCTTCATCAACCCTCCTAACTGTTCCATCAATCAAAACACACAACTGTTGCAACCCAGTGAGTTGTTCATCTCTCACCAATGAACGCCTTATTACTATACCACTACAACCACTATCCCGCAAAACTGACACAGACAGCCCATTTACCTTCCCTTCTTTGACTGGCATCCTTTCCGTCAGAAACAAATTCTCTCTCTTTCCTTCTCCGGTATCCTGACATGCTGCACTCACCACTGGAATCTTTTCCCCTCCAGCTAGTTCTATCTGTTTATCACTGCTTGCTTTGATCAACTTCACCATACAAGCACTTGCTTCCTGTCCTTGGAGAGTTTTAGAGTCTGCTTTACTTTCTGTTTGTTGTAGTGCCTGAGCTTTGTGAACCCTGCTGTTATTCCCCTTTGACCAACAATCTTTTGCTTTGTGATTACTTTTTCCACAGAGAAAACATTTAAATGTGTTTTTATTTTGCTCTCTACTGCTACCATCTTTGTCTGCACCTGGCTTGATATTGGTTTGCTGTTGATTTTCCCCAACAGGACTGAAACGCTTACTAAAATCAGCTCGTTTTCTTCCACCATGGGCTTGCAAGTACCTGTCACTGAGACGGGCCAGCTCTTCAGCTGTTTCACATGAATGTTCCTTTACGAAAATCACTAATTCTTTTGAACTAGTGTTTAACAGCTGTTCCCTCAGAAGTAAATCACAAACCCCTTCAAAAGTGCTCTCAATTTTTGCTAAATTGATCCATCTTTTTAAGTAATTCTCAATTCTTGCCAGAAATTGTACAGTGGTTTCACCCTCCTTTGGTTTTCCTCTTCTGAATTTCCTTCTGAAACCTTCTTCTGTAAGCTGAAAACGTTGCAATAATGCTTCTTTTAATTTATCATAGTCTAAAGAATCCTCTGGAGACAGTCTAGAATATACTTCTAGTGCTTCTCCTGATAAACATAAACTTAAGTTGGTGGCATAATCCTCATGTGACCAAGCTTGTGCTCTTGCAAATCTTTCAAAGCGTAGTAGATATGCATCTAAATCCTCCCCTGCACTAAATGGAGGCATCCTTGGAGCTGGAACTGTCATTTTAGGACTACCCATATACCCTGGTCTATCAGAACTAGACTTATTGCCCTCCATTTCTGATAACTGCAGTTTCATCTCCATCATGGCTTTTTCATGTTCAAGTTCCCTTGCTCTCAGCTCAAATTCTTGCTCTTTTATCAATTTCTGTCGTTCATTTTGCCTTTCACGCTCTATTCTTTCTTCTTCCTCTCTCCTTACAGCCCTCTCATTGGCACGCTCTTCTCTTGCTATTTTCTGTTGTTCCCTGATAAACTCTGTCAAATCCTTTCCTGAAAGTTTCAATTTCTCCCCTAACTCCACTAACTTATCCATATCCATGTCTCCAGTAAGCCTACTACCCTCAAGACCATGAACCTCAGAATCTCAACACAAATCAACATCCATCAGACAAACCAGTCATGCTCACTTGCACCACTTAATTATTTATATCTATTTGCCTGAAAATAATGTGATCACTCAGTTAAAGATCTGAAAAAAAAATTCACTAACAGAAATATACGTTTGCTCAAACAGAAGATAGGCCCACCCAGCAAACAAATTCGCCCATTCAGTTCTTTTTTGTCTTCCTTGATTTTCCCGGCCGAGCCCCCAAATGTCACAAATGGTCGGTTTTGGGCCTCACCATATGTGATTCCGAATTCTTTTCGTTTACATTCCCATGGTTTATTTCTTGTGTTTCATAGCTGTCTGTGCAACGAAATATAAGAAATAAACCATGGGAATGTAAACGAAAAGAATTCGGAATCACATATGGTGAGGCCCAAAACCGACCATTTGTGACAGATTGGTACGTAAATATTGACAGAGGGAAATTTACCGCCATGATTTTCATTGATCTAAAGAAAGCCTTTGATACAGTCGACCATCAAATTCTTCTGAATAAGATGCGTAATTACGGAATCAACGGTCTTGAAGACCAGTGGTTTAGCTCATACTTAGATAATCGCAGGCAGTTCTGCAAGGTCAACGGCGTCTGCTCCGATCTTGCTGAAATCAAGGGTACCTCAAGGTTCTTGCCTTGGACCGCTTCTATTTTTTATTTACATTAATGACCTACCTTTTGCATTAAAACGTGCAAAGGCAACGATGTATGCGGATGATACAGCAATTTCGTTTTCTTCAGATAATATAGAAGAGATTGACGCTGTTGTCAATGCTGAACTTGCCTGCCTAGAGAAATGGTTACAGGGAAACAAGCTTTCCTTGAATGTTGTCAAGACTCAGGCCATGATCATAGGATCGTCGCAAAAGTTGAGGAAGATTGATACACCAATGGTACCGATTCCTCATTTTCAAGTAAATGGAAAGGATATCGATCTTGTGAGGGAAACTAAATATCTTGGTGTCATGATTGACGACAATCTTAAGTGGGAGAGCAATGTTGTGTGTACACAGAAGAAGATCTCCAGAGATATAGGACTTTTGACGTATGCAAAACACTATGTGCAAGAGGATACATTAAGGAACATGTATCTTAGCATTGTTCACCCACATTTCAGTTATTGTTTTCTGTTTGGGGATGTTGCGGGGCAACTAAACTGAAAACTTTGCAGAAATTACAAGACAGTGCTGCTAGAATTGTTACAGGTAGCCCGTTTGACACTCCGGCCGCTCCTCTATTGCAGAGGCTTGGCTGGCCGTCAATTGATAAACTAATCAATCGAGAAACTTATACAATGGCGTTCAAATCTTTGAATGACCTCCCACCTGAAAACCTAGGTAACATTTTCTCCAAGTTGTCTGATGTTCATGCCAGGGTTCTACGTAATACCAGATGCAATCTTGCTCTACCAAAAATGAGAACAGCTTATGGTCAAAAATCATTTGCGTTTCGTGGAGCCAACACATGGAATAAACTCGACTCGGAAATGAAATTAGCCCCTTCGATTCAGTCATTTAAAAGTAAACTAAAAGCTTCGAATTGAGAACATTCAAGGAAAGCTGATCTGCATCGAATCGTATCGAATGAGTTACCTTTTTTTTCCTTTTACGTTTTGATAGCTATTTAAGTACAAATATTGTAAATAGGCTTAGATCTTATTAATTCTTTTTTCCTTTGCTGGGACAATTGGAAAGCAGTTGCTACATTATTTTTTTAACTGAATTGTATCCCAGGATAAATATTTCTAAAATGAAATGAAAAATGAAAATGAAAATGAAAACTCTTTACACGGGTATTGTAGAGCCCCACTTTCGATACTGTTGTTCTGTCTGGGGTTGTGCTGGTTCTATAGAAATCAACCAGCTACAAAAGCTCCAAAATCGTGCTGCTAGAATCATTACAAATAGCAGCTTTGATGCCCCAAGTAGACCACTTATTGTGGAGTTGGGCTGGAGGACCATTGAAGAACTCATTGGTAATGAGTCTAAAACAATGGTCTTCAAGTCGCTCAATGATTCGGCTCCGCAATACCTGTGTGATCTCTTCAACAGAAACTCAGCATGCTCCTCCCGCGACCTCCGGAACACTGAGACTGATTTAAGTTTGCCAAAGAAAATTCAGCAAATGGGCAAAAATGCTTCTCTTTCCGGGGAGCTAAACTATGGAATAGCCTTCCTGCTGAGTGTAAGACGGCATCCTCCCTGAATGGTTTTAAGAAATCTATAAACGGCTAAATTTTTCTTTCCATTGTATATATTGTATTATTGTGAATAGGCTTTTAAATTATGGTTCTTTATATTGTAGTTTTTTTTAACTGTTTATTGTAAGTAAGTTTTTATCGGAGGGCCCCTTGAAAAAGGGCCTTTGCCGATGGGCAACCCTCCTTAAAAGATTCAAATATGAAAGATTTTAAATATATAAATATATGCACTCAACGAGGTTAAAGATAAGGTGGCACATTTGCAAAGCCCCGTAAACGTGGACAAGTAAACACAATCCTTGTTTTAGCCGCTCGTTCAGTCTCAGTGCTAAGCATGTTTTGTCGTTATAGCAAGGTTAGTTGTTTATGCTGTATGCTGTATGCTGTTAGTTGTTTAGTTGTTTATACTTTCAAATATAAACACAAACACACATTGATACAGAGTTATAGATCAAATTCTTCTGTCAATTCCGGTCACCAATATTTTCCATTGCTCCGATGTGTAAGATATTGGCGACAGGAATTGGCTGAAGAAGGGCATTTATAAACTCTGTATCCATATGCATTTATCGTCCCAACTATTTTTCTCGTATTTTCCCTTCACTGAATCACAAAACCGAACACGAGGGCAGCCTTGCTTTTGCAGAGAAACTGAGCTAGGCCACTGCAAACTTAAACTTGAATCAATGGATCGAGCTGAGGCAAGGAAGCAAAGGAAAGCCAAGAAAGGCAGAAGAAACAATGATAAAGACACAGGTAAGTTTGCGTTTACATTTAAAACAATTACTTCGTTTCCTGCGACCCATGCTTAGAAGAAATATGGGTAATTGCCCACACACTGTCAAATCATCTTGCTACGAATCACTAGTCAGACAAATCGTGAAATACTCATCGATCGTATGGGATCCACACACAGCGAGAAACATAAATAAACTTGAAATGGTACAAAGACGGAGCACCAGATTTGTCTATAGGACTATCGCAGAACGAGTAGCCCCACAGAAATGATGAATACCCTAGGATGGGAAAGCTTAGCAGAACGACGATGGCAAGCTAAAGCAATCATGATGTACAAGATCTGTAATAATCTTATTGAAATTCCAGTGTCCCAGCATAGGTTCCAAATCTTTAAATCTACGAAAAAAGACCTGGTGTAAAATTCAATGACCTACTCCTTTAAACTGAATGACTTGAAAGAAACTTTAGCAATTTTTCTATGATTCTACCGTTGGACTTTCCGAAATCTTGAATATCTGTCAAAATTACAGCCTGTATATATTCAAGCTCATTTTATGATGTGACGTCATCAAATTTCAAAATCACAAACGAGAAGAGTGAAAGAGTTTTGCTTCATATCATATTGTAGGCATCCATAAACTATGGTTGTCTTGAAAATTATTTGATCTTTCGTCAAGAGGTTTAGAAATTACGATAGTTTTAAGTTTTTTCGGAAAATTTTCTTGAATTCTTAAAAAAGAAGAAAAACACTGTATTTCTGAAAAGGTCGAAGATTTCAGAAAATTCCAACGGCAGATTTACTGCAGTTTCTATTAAGCCGTTCAGTTCAAAGAGATAGGTCATAAAATTTTACACCCAGCTTTTTAAAGATTTGAAACCTATGCTCAGTGTCCCTATTTACCCCCGTAGCATATTATGGACACCGTTCGCAAGCTTGCTTTATTGTTCCCTACTGTAGAATAGAGAATGTTAAAAGGAACGGGTCACGCAACCGCAAACAAACCTGTTATCTCTATAATCTTCATTGTTGCCCACACGTGGCCATTGTGTTCTGCACAGATTTTGGTGGATGGGGTGAATCCACTCGAAAGTTACTTCCAAAAATCCATCAATTGATCAATTCTGTTTTTTGTGGGGAGCCAATTTACAGAATTCAAGGCTATAAATTGGCTCCCCACAAAAAACAGAATTGATCAATGTGTCTGTGTCAACATAATGAAATTTTTCAAAGGAATTGCTCCGGCATACAGTGGTGAGATATTCCATCCAGTTAACCAAGGCCGAGCAACGCGAAGATCCAAATTCAAATTGGAATTTCCTTTCCGGAAAAGTAATGCTGGACAAAAATCCCTATCTTATCTAGGACCCAAAATATGGAATAGCCTTCCATCCGAGTTGAAGTCATCTAACAACATTAATACATTCAAACATAAGATCAAAGAAAATTTTTCCTAAGTTTACAAAAAGAGGAAGATGACATATATGTCTTTTACTAAGGACCGTTTTTGAATTCCTCATTTTTTGCAGACGAAAGCCTTTTTTCAGATCACATTTCTTTGGTTATACCTCAGGAGGGACCATTATGGAAACAAGGTTGCATTGACCTTTTTAATGCTATCCCTGCCATTTTTAGCCTAGGGTATTTTTTTAAATTAATCATTTAGCTTTTTTCTTCTGCCTGCAAATTTAGTATTATTGTAAATATATTTCACTTTGGTTTTTTTCCCTTTTTTATCATAAATTGTTATTTTTATTATTTGTATGGCAAAATTATGCATACATACATACCAATATCTCTGCAATCGTACAACATATGAGTGTTTCGTTTGTTTCTCTACGTAGCTCAAGAGTCCATCGTCAAAATAACACCTTCATTTTGAGAAAAGTAGTTGAAAATCTCTGTGATATGGCCTATCAAAAATACTGCAAAATCGCATTTCGAACTTTAGAGGCTTTTAAAAGCAAACTAAGTAAGGAAAATTAAATGCATTACATACTTTTTTACTACACATCCATTTACTCGTGTGTCAGCAGATTAATCCCATTCTATCTCTGGCTTCGTCCTTCAACCAATCTTATGACTGATCTCTTATGAAACTAACCAAGTGGTGGGACTAAACTTCTGAATCACCCTATTTTCGTTCTACTAACATACTAACAATAGTGTACGCAATACCAATTATTTGCACATGAACAGTAGCATATAGGCAGACAGATAGGCAGGCAGGCAGGTAGGTAGGCAGGTAGATAGGATAAACATGTTATTACATATTTTCACAAAGGAATATATCTCTTCGATCACAGTGCATCAGCAATGAAGCCAAGCAGGAGTGAGGATTTTTAAGAATCTTATACATGTGTCATTTTATCTCGGGTATATTTGATAGCTTGTTCGTAATAATGCTGCGAACCATTATACAAAATGCATTTCATTCAAACAATGACGACTGGAAGAACTAACTTATGTTTCATGGCCAAGCAAACCAGTTCGCCTATTAGAGGTCTTGACAGATGAATTCTTAACTTTTTGAAACTTTTGTAGAATAAAGAAAGATTTTTGTTGAGGGAAAAATTAATGGATTTCATTATGAAGTTAAGGATTAGATTTCTATTCAAATATTTTCTCAGCACGAGGCTTTAAGTTCTCATTTCACGGAAATGCCGGAGATTCCCCAACGCATGTATGCATGTGTGTATGTATGTATGTATGTATGTATGTATGTATGTATGTATGTATGTATGTATGTATGTATGTATGTATGTATGTATGTATGTATGTATGTATGTATGTATGTATGTATGTATGTATGTATGTATGTATGTATGTATGTATGTATGTATGTATGTATGTATGTATGTATGTATGTAACGTTTCAATAACATAACGGTGAAATAGAAATAAATTGATTAGAAGGAAGAAGACTAATTACAGGCGTGTCGTATTAAGCAAAGATAAGAGTTAAAAACATTTAATCTAAAAATACCATGCATAGCAGGTGCGACCTTGTTTCCATAATGGTCCCTCTAAATGTGTCAATGATAGAAAATTTTTCATAGAAGGAACTAAAATTCTTCAAGATGTTAAAATATAGCTAAGGTCCCGCCTACGGCTGGATCTGAATCGCACCCATTGGGAAGTTAACCAGAGTCAACCAACTTGATTAGCTCTGTTAATAAAATGGTGGACACCATAAATCTCCTTAATCGCCTGCTGCAAGAGGAAAGGTCCAAATCATACGATTTATTGGCTGAAAATCTTTCACTAAAATTGCAAAACAGAGAGTTGGAAATAGCAATTGAGCGTATAGTCTCTGAAAACAATGGAATACAATCAGAAGGTTTAAACAATAGTAAAGTAAACAATAGGGAACAAAAAGTAGGAGAAAAAACAATTGAAATTCGATCGGAACTCATTACTGAAGCAGAACGTCATCACAAAGAAACAGAAACAAGCCAATTGTCCAGTGCTAGCGTTGCAAATCAAAAGCAGACTGAGAAACGAAGCAGACCCAAAAATGCTGCCATAAACAAGCAGGACTCTCATCAACGAAAAACGAAAAAGGTTGGAGAGAGAAAGCTGAAAGATGCCGAAAAACAAAACAAGGTAAAAAAGGTCAAGGTCCTAATTGTAGGAAATTCACAGCTGCGACGAATAGATGATTCAAAACTTTCCAATGATCACCGTGATATTGAAATTAATTACAAACCAAGCACGAAAATCAAGCAAGCTGTAAGCAAAGTTGGAAAAAGCGATAAAGAAATCATCATAGTCCATGCAGCAACTAATGATGTGAAATCCAGCACACCAAAGCAGCTGTACAAAGATGTTATCGACATACTTAATCAAATCCAAGCAAAGAACCCGACTTCACGAATTGCATTTTCATCAGTGACCAGAAGAAAAGATGACCAAACCATAAACACAAAGGTGGAAAAATAAAAATGGATTACTTGATGAAGGACTAGCTATAAACGGCTTTGACATTATTGATAACGGTAATATTCAGCATAGCAATTTATGGAAGGATGGGTTACATGTAAATGAAGGAGGGATAAGAAAACTTTCAGGTAATTTGAGTAGGTATTTTTAAGTATTGCTGGGGGTCATTCAGCTCAGATAAAAATACGGCAACAAGTAGTAATATGCGCTCTTGTAAGAGAAATGGTCTCAAAATAGCGTTTTTGAATATAGTCTCTCTTAGAAAACACAGAAGAAACCCGAAATCATGCTGAATGCTAATGACATTGATATCATTGGCCTGAGTGAAACTCGATTAGATGAAACGGTTAGGGACTCCGATGTGAACATTAATGGTTATAATATTTACAGAAACGACCGAAATGCCAAGGGTGGAGGAGTGACAATCTACGTGAAAGAAAGCTTGTCGGAACCAACTGTTGAGATCAAAAGTGACAAGTAAGAGCTGGTTGCACTTGAATTCACATCAAATCATGCCAAACCCTTTATCGTTATGTGCTGGTAACGTCTTCCAACCTCAGGAATGGACGATGAATTATTCGAAAATCTAAGAAGCAGATTGAAGGAAGTAGACAAAGAGGAAAAGGAGATAATTCTGATAGGTGACAACAACTGTGACTTTAAAAACAATCAAAACGCAAATACCAAGAAACTCAAAATGACTTATTCCGAGTTTCAGTTCGCGCAATTAATTATTCCGAGTTTCAGTACGCAGTGGTTGCTGTTACGACAAACGAGCAAAATGAACAGAAAACCACAAAAACACTAATTGACCATTTCTCCACAACGAGCCTCAGGTACGTTTTAAGAGCAGATGTTTTACGGATTGGGATGGTTGACCACTACATGGTGTATGGCGTGAGACAAATTAATGCTTGGAGACTCAAAAAGAAAAAGAAATCATTGAGACTCGCAGCCTTAGCAAATATGATAAGGAACTTTTTCAGAACGATCTAAGTCAGATTGATTGGCCTACCATCCTTGATCCACTCTCGGAAAATCCAAATGCAATGGCCTCTGCCTTTCAGGAGATTTTTGAGCTTGCCTTAGATATGCATGCATCTCTCAAAAAAAGGAGAGTACGAGGTGACTTGGCACCTTGGCTAAATCAATCCATTAGAAACCTAATGAGGGGGAGGCATTTGGCAAAGGGAGCTGCTGACAAATCTCCTGAGAAATGGAGTGTATACAAGCAACTTAGAAATAAAGTAACGAAAGAAATAAAAGTTGCTGTACAGTCACATTACCACGGGTTGATTAATGAAAGTAAGGACAACCCGAAGAAAATGTGGCACACTATTAACAGGATCCTTGAAAAATCTTCGAAATCGACAATGCCTGCGAGTTTGGACATTGAGGGCAGAAAACTAACCAAAGAAGGCGATATATTGGAGGCATTGAATCACTATTCGTTTCAGTTGGACCGAAGCTTGCCAGTAAAATTGAACAAAATGCCAATGATGATCCTCTTAAACATATTGACTAGCAATAGTATAAACTAAGTGCCCCACTAGCTGCAACCATTTAACAGTTTTTCTTGACTTGAACAACTAGTTTATTGCTGGGCCTATTGTGCAGATGCATTGGCCGTTTTCAGTGTGTAAAAGACAGTAAAGCAGAGAAGGCCGAGAGCGAGAGGGCAAGTAAAACATGCGACAGTGAAAGTCAGGCCTAAGTTACCCTAGACACTAGAAATGGGTTTTGTTTTGACTGATTCCGTTTCTACAGAAAAAAGTTTCCAGATTTGCTCTTCCTTACTTTTCATGCAAGGAATTCCTATTTGTGTAAACTCATACGTCACGAAATATTTGCCAATTACTGTTGACAATAAGACACAGAAAGGCTTGCCATTTAATCACGTGATAAAGTGTGGAACAAAATTTTGTTGGTTTGATCTCACGGCTCAAGCAGCAACAACAACGCGGTCGCGCAAGGCTAGGAAGCCTTACTTCGTCGGGCAATAATGAACCTAATACGATGCGGCTTACCCTATTGATGACAACTACGGACCAAAGGCAGTTAAACAACTACAAAATGGCAAGGCAACAGGGCCTGACAAGATTCCGACAATGCTCATAAAGGACGCCGCGGATCTCATATGCAAACCATTGACAATGGTATTCAACTCTTCTTTGCGGAAGAGTAATTTCCTTGATGCCTGGAAACTGGCGAGGGTCACCCCTATCTTCAAATCAGGTTCTAAAAGCGAGGCTAACAACTACCGGCCTATCTCGGTGATCTCTGTGTTCTCAAGGATTCTCGAAAGAATTGTGCATAATCAAGTCTATGAATACCTCAAGGCAAATAAGCTTCTAACAATGAGTCAATCAGCTTTCAAAAACTCTGTTCGACAGTAACATCATTGATTGATTGTACCGACTACTGGTATAGGAATATTGACAACAAGCAACTTAATTTAGCAATATTCCTCGACCTCAGGAAGGCTTTCGATACCGTTGACCATAGGATTCTGCTAGAAAAAACTGAGGAAATACGATATTCAAGAACTTTCCGCAGACTGGTTTCAATCATACCTAGAAAACAGAAGGCAATACTGTGCCGCCAATGGTTGAGTCAAGGCCTAGGACAGTTACATGTGGTGTTCCCCAGGGTTCCTGTCTTGGCCCCCTTCCCTTCATAATCCACCTGGATGACTTTGAAAAATGTTTGAAAGTTGCTAAGGCTGGTATGTACGCTGATGATACTCACGTGACCGTAACATCGAAGAATGTTGAAGAACTTGTTCAGAAGGCCCAAGAGGAACTGAGCCACATTTCTGAATATATGAGGTTAAATAAATTAAGCGGCAATCCTCAAAAAACAGAGTATATGATAATTGGACACCCTCATCGAACTAATACAGTCGAGACACATGAAACTGAATGGCTCAGATATAAAACGAAATCACTTGGAGTCATTGTAGACGAAGAGCTTAACTGGGAAAAGCAATTTAAGACCGCCAAAGGGAAAGTTCATGGAGGTCTTACATCTTTAAAAAAGTTGAAAAACATCCTCCCACAATCTCAGTTAAGCAATGTATATCGTGCTCTTGTAGAAAGTCACATGCGATATGCAGATGTTATTTGGGGTCACCTCTCAAATTCAAAAAAGGAATCCCTTCAACGTCTTCAGGACAGAGCCATCTCCATAATCGAAACGTCCAGGATTAAAGACGATTGGTCACATAATTTCCTTCGCACTGAGCAACTTGTCGTGTTTGATAGGGCCGTTATGGCCTATAAGATCATGAACAAACTTTGCCCAGAAAATCTCTGGCATAAATTCCAACGAAGATCCGAGTACTCCAGCTACAACACGCGATTCTGCAGAGATCTTAAGATTCCAAGATATAATCTGGAGTATATCAAAAAAGGATTTTCCTATTCAGCTCTTTAGGTCTGGAATGAGATCCCAATAAGCATTAGGGAGCTTCCTAACTTGTACCAATTCAAAAAAAAACTAAAAATACATTTGATGAGCTGAAAGCCAATAAAAACACGACTCCCTGGAAGATCAGCAATGCCATTAGCCCTAGGAAGTTTTCTTTTCCTTTATAATTTTGATTGATAAAAAATTTCTTTTTGTGGTATTACACTTATTAGCTGAAGGGATTTCGTGTATAAATAATTTAACCATATAGTTGCTGGGCTATTTGATAGTCCTATTTTGGTTAGGGGGGCCCCTACCTAACTCTTGACTGGTAATAGGTAGAGCGACAAAATTTGGTGCGCTAAAAGCCTCAGGCATGTAATTTCCGTAAATATAAAAAGTAACCTAAAGATAGCCATCATTTTTGCTCACGTCAGCATTTTCTTATGTGTGGTCAAGAAAAGCAGCAAAATTGGCCAAAATCAGGAAAATCGCGATAAAATTAAATTTGGAGCACATTTTCCATCCAAACATGATACTTGTGATAGAATGCATCAAATAACACTACATAGCAAAAGAAATTTGCAAAATTTTCCACTTCTGCTCCTTTTTTCACGATAATTGAGATTTGAGAATTTGCCCTTTTTTCCTGGGTCAGTCCCAGAAAATTGTCTGCCACCCCCTCATTTTTCAAAATATTTCAATGAAACTTTTTGAGAAGTTGCACAATAAGTAGTTGCAAAAAATCAAGAAGTTCCATGGCTATAAAAATCTTCCTGGCAGAGTTATTTTAAAAACTCTACTGGGGGGGCAAATTTGCCCCCCAACCAAAATAGGGTCATTATTATTATTATTATTATCAATTTATTTATAGTAGACGTTAAGGATAGCTACTACAGCTAATTGATGCCTACTAAAACATAAAACAAACATTAGGATAAAATAATTACAAAGTGCAAAGTAAAATCTAATTAATTTAACAATAAAATGATATCTACATATAATACATATTTACAGGTGAGTTTTCAAAGTAGATAAAACTAAATTAGTTCAAGAACCCAACCTATGCTACACATGTCTTGCATGATCGACAGTTGCATTCTTCGCCCATCCATTTTCTGATGTGCTTTTTGAAGACGGAAACATTCGGTGATTGTTTAATGTCGTTTGAGAGTCCATGCCACAGTTTACATCCCAAGAAAGCAATACTTTCTGTCCCAAACTGAACTGTTCGGGCCTTGGGCATCTGTAAGAGACTTTTGTTTCTAAGAAGATGGGCATGATTCTTCTCAATGAAGATCTCCGTCATAAAGCTTGGGGCTATATTCGACTTTGTTTTGAAAATCTCTGTCACCAGCAACTGCAGATTCCGTTTGTGAATGGATACAGAATTATCTCTCGTCAGCAATGCGTCAAAGTCAGAAACACTATCCTTGTATGCGATGCTCAGTGCCTTTTTATGGGTATGGTTGATTTTGTTATTAAGATGTCTGTTACAGAACATCCACACTAAGGGACAATAGCTAAACTGGGAAAGGATGAAAGCCCGCATTACCTGCTTGAGTTTTTCGGTGTCAATTAAGCAGGAAATACGCAATATAGCATGAAGTTTTTGGCTTGCTTTCTTGCATAATGATTGCACGTGTGATTTAAAAGAAAATTGTTTGTCTAAAGTGACGCCTAGCAATTTTTCCTCTGTGCTTTCTTTGATTGTTGTGTTGCCAATTTTTATTGATAAATTATTGCTTTTTTCACCGAAAATCATCAAGTGGCACTTTTCGCCATTTAGCCTCATGTAGTTATTTTGAAACCACTCTGAAAGGATTAGGGATAGTCTATTGATTATGTTTTCATGGTCGCGATCGCAGACATAGATTGTTGTATCATTAGCATAGTTGCATATTTTGCTGTCCGACACAAACAAGAATAGGTCATTCAGGTAAATATTAAACAAGAGAGGCCCAAGGACAGATCCCTGTGGTACGCCTGCGCTAGTCTCTTTCCAAGTGCTAAATGACCCATTGACCTTAACTTTCTGCTTCCTTCTATCTAGATAGCTGTGGATAAGCTGCAAAGCTCCTCTGCCAAAGCCGTATGCTTCTTATTTTGCAATTAAAAGATCGTGATTTAAACAGTCGAAGGCTTCTGAAAGGTCCATAAACACGGCCCCGGCACTGTTTCCGCTGTCTAGTGCCTTTCTGCAGTTTTCTAGGAATTGAAGTAGAGCATGCTGTGTGCTATAATTCTCCCGAAAACCCATAGCAGGGCATTAAGAAAACAACGAGCATAGGCTTTCATTTGAGATTCCATCAGTCTCTCGTAGACTTTGGACGTAGCAGGCAAGACTGTGATTGGTCTATAATTTTTCTTTATGAAATTATTGTCCTTTTTATAAAGTGATGTGATGTCTCCTGCTTTTAATACTTCTGGAAAGACATTTCGTGAGATATTTGCGTTGAAATGGTTCTGAAGAGCTTGTGCAAAAATATCGGAATTCTCTTTTATAATCTTCGCGGGTATACTTCCAACTGGAGATGATTTCCCGGGGTTTAGTTTTTCTAGTTGGCAAAACACTTCTTCTACAGTTACTTGCGTAAAATTAAATGATTCTGAGTATTCAAAACACTCCTTAATCTTCTTGATGCTAGGATGGTTTTTATTTTTTCAACAGCTCTATCTACAGGGTCTTCTATGCCTATTGAAGGTAACAGATAAGCACCAGTGTCGGTAATTTCTAGATCTTGCGTGATATTAGCAAAATAGTCGTTGAAAATTTCTGCAATTTTGAGATCATCGGTAACCATTTCACCGTTTTCAATAAGTGTGATAGACGGGGGTACTTGTACCTTATCTGTGAAAACTGGTTTAACAGTTTTCCAAAACTTACGATTATCTGTAAGATTTTTCAAATCCAGGTTTTGGTAATAATCATATTTAGCTTTGCGCAGTATTTTCACGCACTTATTTCTTTGCCATTTGTAAGCCGCGAGATTTTCGTCTGTTTTGTCTTTGCTATAGTTGTTCAGAAATCTTTTGCGGTGCATCATTTCTTTTCGCAGTTCTTTGGTCATGAAAGGGCCATCATTTGCACGAAGGTACTTTTTCTTTATTGGAGCGTGTTGGAATAGCACACCTGTGACCATACCATCAAAGGCCCCATAGTTTCCATGATCCAACGAGACAGACCGAATATTGGCCATTAGGTCAGACCTGAAGTCCACGGTGCGATATGCGCTATAGTCACGATATGTAATTATCCTAGGGCCCATCTTGCTGAATCTGCCTTTGAGCATGCTAACGATCATAGTGTGAAAGTCAGATAGCCCCGTTTCGGTTGTGGTCGTATTCTGGAAATTATGTTTCCTATTTGTTAATATCAAATCAATGCACCGGGGGCTATCTGACTTAAAACAGGTTGGGTCCTTGATAAGATTTTAGAGATTATAGCTATCCATGAGATCGCTGATTACACTCTCGCTGACTTCACAGTTGAAGTCACCAATTATGATAAAGTTTTCATACTTGCTACTAAAACTATCCATTCCTTTTTCTATTTCGCTGAAAAAATATTTTGGGCATTGGGAGGGGGGACGGTAGGCGCTAATAACCAGCCATTTTTGTTTCCTAAGGTTTATCTCAATAACAATGGCTTCGATGTCATTTGGAAATTTGTAACTATTGAGCTGTTTAATTTGGGCACCATCCCTAGCATACACCAATAGTCCACCTCCATTCTTATTTCGATCACGTCTGAAAGGCCTCATGAAACCCTCGATTATGAATTGGCTGGTTGGGAATGATTCATCAATTTTCGTCTCAGCAATGGTTAGCAAGTCAACTTTTTGCGACAGGTTTTATGAACTCGAACTTATTGCGTATTGAGTTAATATTCAGGTAGCCAAAAATAAGGCCATTTGCAGTTTTGCTGCGAAGATTACTTAAAGAGCCAAAATCACTATTCATATTGCAAGTACTTTTTTCATTTCTTTTTGCATTTTTTAGTGATTTCATGGATAGCATGCGAATCTTTATGCATACTGCTTTTTTCAATACTTTCATACCGACAGTTCTCTTTACTTTTACGAGAATCTAATTCAGAAATATCAAAATTTCTAGAAGTCACCTCAAGTCAGGTTTTTTGGATTGCCTCACGGAAGTTCCTTGCAAGAACTGAATCACCACATCGATTCAATTGCTTGTATTTAGGTAGTTTCATACCTACTATGAGTTTAAAATAACCATAATAAAAACACACTTACACCCTCTTTGCTTTTCTCAGAATTTTTGCTGCCCTTCGGCAGCCTCCTCAGTGAGAACTGATTTCGATTTTTGTGTTCTCAGAATGTTCGCTTCGCTCAAGTTCGATAGATTGGTTACGTCGATTGTAATCTTTCTTTCGCGCAATGCGTTCGAATTTCCCCATTCTTCTTTTGCGTTCAGCTCCGGATTCAGTTCCTTAATGAGCACAGCTTCTGTCACCTGTCTTAGCATAGCGTCATTGCCACAAGATGAAACCACTTTCAATTTTACGTTTTGTCTTTCACCACCGTGTTTTTCTTCTACATTTTTATGGAGCACGGAGTTTTTGTCATTTACTTCATATTTAGTTAGGTGCTCCCCTATTCTCTCCCCTACACTTCTCGCCGTTTCACCAACGTACAACCCGTCATTTGTTCTTTTCCCAATGCATCCTTGGCATTTCATCTGGTATACAACGCCTCTACCTTTACAGTTAGCTTTCGAATCTAAGTTGCACTCTTTGCATTTATCTTGATCACACACTGTTTTCCGAAACGGATCTGATTTGGTCAGTATTCTTTTTATAGATTTACCTGCCCTTTCAACTACTCGAATTTTCAGCCCTGCTTCTTTCAGTGCTCTTCTACATGTCTTTGCCAACTGTTCATTTGGTGTTGCTTCTATGAACATAACCGTTTCATGACCCCCCTTTTCGTACCACTTATATTTATTGTCGAGTTTTGCCTTGTCTCTTTCTTTCCTTTGCCAAAATTTCCCCCTGTACATTGGACACTCCCCAATTCTATCACGCTCCACTATGTTCTCGAATACCTTCTTAGCTTTCTTATAGACCAGCACCCTATCCTTTTGTGGATATCCCGAAAATTGCATCCTGTGAATGTAATGTTGCACGTGCTTTGATCTTTCTTTTTCATCGCATTGTTCTGATACATTCCTCATCACTCGTACCAAGTCTGAAACCAATATACTGACTTTTGTTTGCATCGAGAGTGCTGATTCTTTGCTGATTACCCTTTGGCTAGCAATCTTTTTCATATAATGGGAGCGAAGGATTTGGTATTTAGTTTCGCCCTCAACTTCAAACTGTTCTATCCATTGTTCAGGGTCTAAGACTGGCATTTTCCTGTTCTCATGATTTGATGGGTAGTCGATTGTCACATGGATACTGTTGTGAATCTTATTGGCAATTTTCTGAATCGACTTTAGTGCTGTTTCGTCAGCTTCTTCTCCTTCCACCTTCATATCCATTGCTTCACAGACGATGTTTATGTCATCAACGTATCTAGAATACATTCTGACTTTTATCCCTTGGTCTTGTAGTTTCTGTTTCAGCTGGCGATCCCACCATACCATAAAGAGATTGGCAACATCACCTGCTATCCCAACACCTATTGCTCCTCCCTTTGTCTGTCGATATAATTTATTTTCAAAGCAAAATATGTGGTTATTCAAAGTTGCCTCTAAACTCCTGGCAAGTGCTAGTGCAAACATCCGTTTAATCTCAGTGTCACTGTCTGGTTTCTCTTTTCCCTTGGTCCTGCCAGACCAACGTTTCCTTACCCTTTTATTGGTGCCGGAAGACGTCAATGTTGGAGCTCTGCCCTTGTTGGGCCTCATTGGGCAATACCTATAGATATCTTTCATCTCTAGTTCTTCTTTGGTCGATGTTAACGACAGGAATAGCCCAAGTTCATCTATGTCAATATGTCTGAATTCAATGTCACTTTCACATAGCAGTTGTTCGCATTTTTCTACTGAGAACTTGATGTCAATCGATGGATATAGGGCCTTAACATCCATACTACCCACTATTCATTTATCTAGATTTTGTTGCTGGTTGCATTCTCTTATTCTGCTTAAGAGATCTTCTGTGCTTTCACAAACGTCTACGGATTCCTTGATCAATGGTCTAAATATCATAGACAGAAAATGAGAGATACGGTAATTGCTAGCTACTACTGCCCCACAGACTGGTCTAGTTGGTGGGTCTTTGTTTACATCTTCAAAATCTTTGTGATCTTTCCTCAAACCATAGACTGGCGGAGTCATGTTATTTGTCGATTGAAAATTATTAGTTGTTCGATCATCTCCTTTCATAATCGTGCACCATGCAGACATATGTGCATTGAGCAACTTTTCCGTGTTATCATAATCTATTTGAATAACTTCTTTCATTCCTTGAAGGTGTGGCTGCATACTTTCGATGTAATTGGTCGGAGAATCGATTGATAACCTGCCTGACTTGTCAGTTGGGTAACAGACTACTTCATTGCGTTTGGTTCTCTCTGCCAGATTGTGAAGCCCCCTTTTATCGATGTATCTATGTTTTCGTTTCCTTTGCTTTTCTTTCCGTACTCCTCTATGGCTGCGTTTATTTCCATTTTAGCTAGTTGGATCTTTGCTTCAGTTTCTTCATCCGCATACGGAGGCATAAATACTCTTTTGTTGAATGGTAGGTCCGTTGGCCGCATTCTTGTCAAATCAAAGTTCCTTCCTTCTTTATCATAAAAGTCATGATCATCGACTTCTTCTTCAGTTTCCTCGTTTTTCTTTCGTCTTTCAAACTCGCGTTTCCATCTTAACTTCGTAAAAGCTTTCTCTACTTCTGCTTTACATTTGAGTGGTTTTACTTTAGAGAACACAGCAAACTTTGGTGGTAGGCTAAGTGCTTGACTTTCATCTTTACTAATTTCTATACCTCCATAAACTCTAGGTTTCGATTCGGATTGATCTCCTAGCTTTACAACCTTCATTACTATACCATCAATTTCATTTTCCGTCTGTAGCTTGTTCTTATCTCTTACTTTCTTAAGATTATTCAAACGTTCTCCGAAGTGTAACCTAGTACGGTTAAGTGCAAAGCTCTTCTCTTTGCTAACAGCTTTTTAATATTCACAAATTTCCCTCTCGTTAAGTAATCTATGAGCTTGCTGGATTGCTAACTTTTTCTCTATTTCTCGTTGGTTTAGTTCTTTGTATACATTGCTGCGGATGTTTTTAATGATGATTGATTCTAACTTATACGGCATTCACACTGACACAGTTAAACCAGCTTTATTTAAACCAAGTTAAATTTCAGCCAATCAGATGCTTTCGATTTGTTTGACTGTCCAGTCAGAAGGCTCCATTCGATAACTTGGTTTAGTTTAAACTGGTTTTACTTGCAAGTGTGAATGGGGTATTACTTCGTTGTCGATCTTTGAGCTCAAGGTGTTCTGTTGATGATGAAATTCTTTTCGTTGTTAATCTTTGTTGGATACATGTTTGAGTAAAGCGTAACTGTTCTATCGTCCTAATTCTTTTGAGTGACGTAATCACTCCGTGTTTGAGGATCTTTCTTGCCTGGTTAAAGCTGACATCACTTCGGTCATTGGTGTTTCCAGCCAATGATTTGATGAGATCCCGTGTGTTACAACATACATTGTATTTAGGTAGTTTCATACCTACTATGAGTTTAAAATAACCATAATAAAAACACACTTACACCCTCTTTGCTTTTCTCAGACTGATTTCGATTTTTGTGTTCTCAGAATGTTCGCTTCGCTCAAGTTCGATAGATTCGTCACGTCGATTGTAATCTATCTTTGTTCTTTTGGGAAAAGAACAAATGACGGGTTGTACGTTGGTGAAGCGGCGAGAAGTGTAGGGGAGAGAATAGGGGAGTACCTAACTAAATATGAAGTAAATGACAAAAACTCCGTGTTCCATAAACATGTAGAAGAAAAACACGGTGGTGAAGGACAAAACGTAAGATTGAAAGTGGCTTCATCTTGTGGCAATGACGCTACGCTAAGACAGGTGACAGAAGCTGTGCTCATTAAGGAACTGAAACCGGAGATTTTAATTTCGTTTTGAAAGCAGCTAGCGAAGGAGCAGTTTTGATTTCAAGGCTTAATTGGTTCCAAACAGTAACTCCTCGATACGAAAAGCTCCGCTGCCCATTTGAGGTTTTACACAAAGGGATCCTGAGGTCAGTGCTGGTATTACGTAAAGTCCGATTGCAAGACTCGGACAATTTATGAAACATCGACTTCATATAGGGAGGTGCAAGCCCATGCAAGGCTTTATATACCATGCAGGCTGTCTCAAAGTCAATCATTTCTTTAACTGTTAGCCACCCTAGTTTTGATATTAATGGCGGCGATGTATGGTCGAAGGGACTGTTTGTCACTACAGAGCTGCCCGATTTTGTAGCTTTTGCAATTTTCTTAGTGTCGTTTTGAAAATTTTCTTTTTCTTATATATTGGATTTTATGCCGATAATTATTCATGTAATTAAGTAAGTTAGGGTTTTAAAGCAGGGCACATTGTAAAACAGTAGATATCCATAGTTACTGAATGTATTTACCCTGTTGAAATAAATGAAAATGAAATGAAATGAAATGGAGCTGAACGCAAAAGAAGAATGGGGAAATTCGAACGCACTGCGCGAAAGAAAGATTACAATCGACGTGATGAATCTATCGAACTTGAGCGAAGCGAACATTCTGAGAACACAAAAATCGAAATCAGTTCTCACTGAGGAGGCTGCCGAAGGGCAGCGAAAATTCTGAGAAAAGCAAAGAGGGTGTAATTGTGTTTTTATTATGGTTATTTTAAACTCATAGTAGGTATGAAACTACCTAAATACAATGTGTGTTATAACACACGGGATCTCATCAAATCATTGGCTGAAAACACCAATGACCGAAGTGATTCTATTGCTGTTATTCAACAATGACAAAAAATGAATGTGTACCTTTATGGATTTGAAAACTACCGAATAGAACGTAAGAGATGGTGTGCTGTGAAAAATAGTATACATATACGGCATCGTCCTCTCTTTGCATATTTTTTAAGAAATTTTATTTGATCTTGTGTTTAAATGTGTTGACATTGTTGGTGGATTTCAAGTCAGATTTCAAGTCAGATCCGTGCAGATAGCAGGATTACAGTCTTCTGCATCTCTTCAATTCTGGTCTCAATTCCCAGTTCTTCTACTCTCCTTTTGATGCCTTTTGGTGGTGTTCCTAATGCCCCGTGGTGGTGTACTACTTTTACTTTCATATTCCACAGTTTCTGGAGTTCTCTCTTTAAATCCTGGTATTTCTCAACTTTCTCTTTCTCCTTTTGTTCTATCCGGGTATCATATGGGATGGCAAAGTCAACAATAATACAGTTGTTTTCCTCCTTCTTGATCAAAATAAGTCTGGCCTTCTTGACTCAATTACATGATCGGTCTGGATGGTAAAGTCCCACAGTACCTGGCAAGTATCATTTTCAACCACATTTTCTGGCTCATGGTTGTACCACTTTTCACTTACATTTACCCCAAACTTCCTGCATATGTCCCAATGGATTCGTCTACCGACCCAATCATGTCTATTATTGTATTCTTTTTGTGCCATTTTGCTGCATTCGCTGATGAGATGATTGATAGTTTCATCAACCTTACCGCACATTCTACATCTACTATCCTCCTGTGTTTTGTCGATTTTGGCTTTGATGAAGTTCGTCCTAATGGCTTGCTCTTGAGCTGCTGTGATGAGAGTCTCTGTCTCCCTCTTAATGTCACTATTTTTCAACCATTTCCACCTTTAATCTCCAGCAATCTCCTCAGTTTGTCTAATAAATTGGCCATGTAAGACTTTCTCCTTCCAGTTTTCCTTGCGCTCTTTTGCTCTTCGATCTTTATATTGTTTCACTGTTTCCTTCACTTCCATGTCCGATCTTTTAGCTGCACTCAACAGCTGCTCCTTGCTCTCCTGTACGTATCTCTCTAGTCCAATTTTTGATGTTTCTATCGTATCTTCAACGCTGAGAAGTCCTCTGTCACCTTCGTTTCGTGAAATATACAGCCGGTCTACATTGCTTTTTGGATGGAGTGCTTTGTGCATCGTCATAAGTTTCCTAGTACGTCTATCTAATTCTTGAATCTCTTCTTTCCTCCAGTCTAGAAATGGAGCAGAGTATCTTACCACTGAAACAGCCCATGTATTAATTGCTTTAGTAACGTTATTTCCATTTAACTTTGTCTCTAACACTTTCCTCACTCTCGCTTATACTCTTTACTGACTCTTTCTTTCATCTCAGACGTCTTTACATCATCTAACTCTTGAACACCAAGGTACTTGTAGCTGTCGTCTTCTTCTAAATTCCTGATCGTTCTGTCATCTGGCAAGGTGATGCCATCAGACTCATCAATTTTTCCTCTTTTCATGACCAGTGATGCACACTTTTCGAGGCCAAATTCCATTCCTATGTCTGAGCTGTAAATTCTGACTGTCTGTATCAATGATTCTAGGTCTTTTTCGGTCTTTCCATACAACTTAAGATCGTCCATATACAGTAAATGATTGATCTTAACCTTACTTGATGAAAACTCATACCCAGGTGCTGCTTTTCTCAAGATGCTCGTAAGTGGGATCATTGATATGACAAACAACAAAGGGGATAATGCATCCCCTTGAAAGATCCCTCTCTTCATTCTTACTTCTCCTAATATTTCATCTTTGCACATCATTTCCACTCTCCATGATTTCATTGTGTCAATTTCAGCAGAACAGTTGCAAGCAATGGCATGGGTGGATTTGGAATTGTTATTATTATTATTATTATTATTATTATTATTATTATTATTATTATTATTATTATTATCATTATTATTATTATTATTATTATTATTATTATTATTATTATTATTATTATTATTATTATTATTATATTATATTGGCTCTAGTTGACAGATTAAAGAAATCATATGACGATGTTGTGTATGCCAACATTTCAATGGGTGCCTGCGGTTTTATTGAGAAAGACAGCAAGAAGTTTCTCGACATTATGACAAAACTAAAGATTCCAAAGACAGAAATTCAATATCTAACTAAAAGCATTATTAACGTTTGTATTCGTACTTCCTATTTCATTTTTTGTCGCAGAAATAAAGAATGGACCAAACCCGAACTTTTATCCTTTTGAACAATAATTTTTAGAACTTTTATCACTTTTTATTAGCCTGTGTGAGTATGTAGTTAATGCCCTGTAATGGAGAGTTTACTACATAGCTTAGTTATACTTATTATTCTACTTTGTATGTATTTTAGGATATATGAATGAAAGTTTCCATTATTATCATTATTATTATTATTATTATTATTATTATTATTATTATTATTATTATTATTATTATATTATATTGGGTTATTATATTATTATATTATATATTATATTATTATTATTATTATTATTATTATTATTATTATTATTATTATTATTATTATTATTATTATTATTACTATTATTATTATTATTATTATTATTATTATTATTATTATTATTATTATTATTATTATTATTATTATTATTATGTTCTTTTTATCACAGAAAAAAGTTCCTGGTAAGTTCGTCCCGAAAGCAAGCTAGAACAACTAGCCTCAGGTTTCGAGAACCTTTCTCAATGTTCTTGCAGTTCCTAACAATGCCGTTTTCTGTATCACTTCAGTCCTGATCTTGATTCCTATCTTCTCAATGTATTGCTCTGCTTCTTTTGTGACAAATCCCAATGCACCAACTACAACTGGAATGACAGTTACTTTTCGAAGGCACCATAATCTTGCAATTTCTCTTTTTAGATCTTGATACTTTTCAATTTTCTCTTTTTCCTTCTGTTTTATCCTTGTATCTCCTGGTACAGCTATGTCAATGATTAAGCACTCTTTTTCTGGTTTCAGCACGACAACAATGTCTGGTCGCCTATGCTCAATTTCGTAATCCGTGTTTATGTTAAAGTCCCACAGTACCTTAATGCTTTCATTTTCAGTGACGCCTTCTGGCTTATGATTGTACCACTGTTCAGCCCTGGGTAGGTCATACTTCTTGCAAATCTCCCAGTGAACTATCCGTGCTACGTTGTCGTGGCGTCGCTTATATTCCTTCTGGGCTAATTTGCTACATTCACATATGATATGGCTCACTGTTTCCCCCTTCTCACCACACATTCTGCAACTCGGCGAATCTCTTGATTTGTCGATATGATGTTTAACGTAATTCGTACGTATTGCTTGTTCTTGTGCTGCCATAATTAGTGCTTCTGTTCCTTTCTTCAAGTCTCCATTTTTTAGCCACAACCATGATTTCTGCCTGTCTACTATCCCATCCGTATCTCTGAAAAACTGACCATGCATTACTTTTTCATGCCACTTGACTTCTCTTTCTTTTTTTCTTTGATCTTTATACTCTGATGGCTTAATGATGTCAGTATTCATTTCCTGTTGTTTATGCACTGCTTTTAATAATTGCTCTTGGCTGTTTTTAACATACCATCTAAGGCTATTTTCCTCTGACTGGATGTTTCTAATACACTTTGCAATCCCCTTCCACCTCTCTGTCTTGCAACATACAATCTATCGACGTCACTTTTTGGATGTAATGCTCCGTTCATCGTCATAATTTTCCGTGTCTGTCTGTCTAGTTTCTAGTTTCTTATTATTATTATTATTATTATTATTATTATTATTATTACTATTATTATTATTATTATTATTATTATTATTATTATTATTATTATTATCATTATTATCATTATTATTATTATTATTATTATTAGTATTATTATTATTATAATTATAATGTCGATGAGGACTTGAAAAGGAAGTATAAAAGTCACAACAAATCAGAGTTGAAAAAGGCTCTCAAAACGCTGAAAAATTCAAGCGCCCTTGCAACAGAAATAAAATACGTATCGCGTTTGTCGAGGAAGCGTTTGGCTTCAGACAGTTCCAGTGTTAACGAAACTGTTTCGGTTTACGCTACGGATCATGACGCAAGAGTTAAAAAGAATTAGCCTTATGCTAAGGAATTTATTGAAAAGCCTAGATCTGCTTTGCCCTCTTTTGATAGAACCAGATGTCAAGAATATTTCAAGTCAGTTTTGTGTCGCATTCGCCCCAACAAGATATTCAGTATCCCTAACTGGAACCAAGATTTCCTAACCCAAGAAAATCGTTTGACTTGAGCCCCCCCAACATATCAAGAATCATCATCATCATCATCATATCATTATTTATACACGAAACAAATCCCTTCAGCTTAAATAAATAAGAAAATAATCTACATTAAAACTAGCCTATGATGCTGTTCTTCCAGGGGGTCGTGTTTTTTAATTAGACTGGTGTTTTCCGTCAGCTCTTCAAGTACTCCTTTAGTTCTTTCTTGAAGCGAATAATCGTCGGGAGTTCTCTAATGGCAACTGGAATATCGTTCCAGACTTTAATAGCAGAATATCGATAACTCTTTTTCGCATGTTCCGTGTTTGATCTAGGAATCTGAAGATCTCTACAGTTCCTTGTTGCATAGTTTGACTGCAATGATCTTTGCTGAAATTTGTCCCAGAGGCTTTCAGGGCTTAATTTGTTCCTTATCTTATATGTCATGACCGACCTATCAAATCGAATTATATTCTCAACGCTCAGCCAGTCACATGACCAGTTATCCTTATATCTGGCGTTTTCAACTATTGATCGGGCCCTGTCCTGTAAGCGTTGGAGAGTATCAAGCTTCGTTTTTGGAAGACTGCCCCAAATTTCATTGGCATACCGTAGATGGCTCTCAACGATAGCGTAATAGACACTACACAGCTTGCTTTGGGGAATTATATTTTTTCAATTTCTTTAACGATGTAAGTCCACCACATATTTTACCCTTAACAGTGTTGAAATGCTCATCCCACTTTAAGTTCTCGTCGACAGTTACACCTAGCGATTTCGTCTTTGTGACACGTTTGATAACTGAGTCATTTAACATGAGGGCATTCGAAATATTCAACGTGTTTACTTTACGAGAATGGCCTATAATCATGTATTCTGTCTTTGCGGGGTTAGGACTTAGTTTGTTTATTCTCATCCACTCAGAAAGGTTGAGCAATTCCTGTTGCGCCTCGAAGACCAGTTTTTCGATGTCGTCCGATGCGATCGTTACATTGGTATCATCCGCATAGATACTAGCTTGGGAAAATTTCAAACAGTTCTCTAAGTCGTTCAGGTATATGATAAATAGGAGAGGTCCTAAGCAGGAGCCTTGAGGTATACCGCATGTTACCTCCCTTGCCATTGATCTCTGTCCATTTGCGGCACAAAACTGCGTCCTCTGATCTAAATACGACTGAAACCAGTTCCCAGCAGTGTCCCTTATACCGTATCTGCGCAATTTTTCCACTAGGATTTTGTGATCGACCGTATCAAATGCTTTCTTGAGGTCAAGAAATATGGTTAGGTTCAATTTTTTGTTGTCAATGTTTTCATACCAGTGATCGGTACTGCATATCAAAGACGTTATCGTGGAGTATAGTTTACGAAATGCAGACTGCTTCTAGGTAATTACATTATTTTCAAGAAGAAAGTCAAATATCTGATCGTGTACCATCCGCTCCAGAATCCTAGAAAAGATCGAAATAACCGAAATGTGTCTATAATTGTTTACATCTTTTTTGGCACCTGATTTAAATATAGGGGTTACTCTTGCAAGTTTCGAAATATCTGGGAATACTCCTTTTTCTAACGATGAGTTAAAAATCATCGATAATGGCTTTGATACAATGTCACCAACGTCTTTGACAATTGTTGTTGGTACTTTAACTGGACCAGCTGCCTTTCCGTTTTTTAGCTGTTTGATTGCATTCAATATAAAACTGCTGTCTACAGCTTTAAATCTCAATACTTTTTGTTCTGGCTTGATGTTATGGAGACAGTCATCACCTGGTCTAGAAACAATTTTCTTGGCCAAGTTTGAACCCACCGAAACGAAGGGTCGGTTTACAGCCTCCAGAACATCACGCTCTCGAGTGAGACATTTACCATCTACTTCTACACTTGAAAGCTTCACTGAATTCTCATTTTTGTCCAGCACCTTGTTGATGGCTTTCCACATCTTTTTTGGATTCCCTATATTTTCATTCCATGATAATAGTCCCTGATTGCATCACGCATCTCTCTTGTTACTTTATTACGTAATTGTTTGTATTCAGACCACTTCTCAGGAGATCTTTCAGCTTCCTTCTTCAGTATGTCCCTTTCCCTCATTAGATTTTTGAGAGAAACCGTGAGCCAAGGAGCAAACTGGCTACGAGCCCTTTTCTTTCTTACTGGAGCATGAATATGTGAAGTTATACGTAGGAAATATGTATATAGGAAGTTACACGTGTGATTCGCAAAATGAAATCTTCCGGGAGTCAATGCCCCCTTGACCAAACATCGATCATTCCTTTTAAGCATTGTCCGTACTTGAGGTCATACATAACAGAACTGATATCAGTAGTCTGGCGTCAGGGGTCTGTGCCCCACGAATGGAAAAAGGCAGTCACAATTTTGCTTCATAAAAAGGCGGTAAATCAGATCCTGCAAATTTTAGGCCAATCACATCGGAGTCAATACCGTTGAAAATATTCACATCATGCTTACGAAACAAAATATACAATTTCCTGAAGGACAATGAGATGATCGAACACAACATACAAAAAAGGTTTTTCCCCCGGCATCTCAGGAACTTATGAACATACAGCACACATGGCCCACTTGATAAACACAGCTCGTCGAAAGCAACGATCTCTTGTAATTACATGAATCGACCTCAAAAACGCTTTTGGGGAAGTTTATCATAATCTTATTAAGGAGGTCAACAACTATCATAAAATTCCTGAACCGATCTCTGACGTCATTGATAGCCTCTACAAGGAATTTCACACATCCATCATCACATCTGAATTTCGTGCACCATTCATTGAGGTAGGCAGGGGTGTTCTGCAAGGCGACTGTTTGTCCCCACTGACATTCAATATGTGTATCAATACTTTTATTCAATATATCAAAGCTGACACGTTTCAACAGATGGGCTATAGAAGTAGTGCAAACTTCACACCAAGGCATTGGGTTCAATTTGCCGACCACGCTTCCGTAGTGTCAGGATTAGAAAGTGAAAATCAAGTTCTGTTAAATGCATTCCCTCGTTGGTGTCAGTGGTCAGGAATGATAATTCGAATTGACAAATGTATCTCCTTCGGCATGGTCAAAAAGGGCACCAAATGTCAGCAATTTCAACCAAAGTTATTCGTAAACGATTCCCTGATACCACAAGTGAAAAAGGATGAAAATTTCAAGTATCTTGGGAGGTACTATAATTTTGAAATGGAAGAATCGAAGCACAGGGACAGAGCTAAAACGAAAATCGAAGATTTGATGACCTCCATCGATGCTCTTCCTCTTCACCCAAAGAACAAAATGCAATTATACAACAATTACGTCCTTAGCAAGATATCGTGGGATCTTACTATAGCAAATTTAGGCCTTACGTGGGTTAAAGTGAAAATGAATCGAAATTTTTTCTTGCTCGCTTCGACCAAATCAGTATCGTAGGTTTCATTTTTCTTCATTTAATTTTCATATTCCTTCTGGTTTTCTCGAAAATTAGAATTGAAAATGGCATTTTCATTCAAATTGTGGCGCCAAATGAACGCGGTCAGGACGCTTGGTACCAGACCTCTCTGACGTCAAGTGTTTACAGCGAGATGAGTGAAGGAAGCATATGACTTCTTTCTATGTATTGAGCCTAGGGGTGCACAGCTCAGAGGAAAGAAACTCAACGAAATAAACTGGTTTGTAAAGCATTTTTCCATTTCTATGATTCTAACGCACAATTCTGCAATTCCCAAATGCTGCTATTCTGATATTTCATTCAGAGGAATTTATTCACTGAAGCTCTCAGTGTCATGCAGTCATAATTCGTTGCAAGCAATTTTCTTTCTAAAGAACACATAATGAGGATTAAGCATGGTTTGTTGTTTGTTTATCAAATCTGTCAGGCACTATTAGGTGTTAAATCCTCCAATTAGTGATGGTGCAATCCTGTAAAATCAAGCTCAGCATTATCCGCAAAATTAGAGAGTTTTGGGATGTCAAGAAGAAATGCGAAGGGCGAAGGCGTTGTTTTTGTTTGTGACTTGCGTTTGCAGGGTAAATTTAGGCCAACCAGCAGTCAGAAGACTGTGAACGCAATTTGTATCAACTTGTATGGAGACATAGAATGAACCTTGATTCAGCTCTCGGCAGCACTTGACCTTACATGTGCTCGTGCTCGTGCTCTTGGCATTTTGATGCAAGTGCTTAACACAAAGCTTTCCATGTTCTTGACGTGATGCACTGAATCGTTGATGTCCCAAACGAACCAGAAGAGAAAACACATCGGAGCGAAATAAAGGTACGGTTATGGTATGTACATCTAAATGTAATCATGTTTGATCAGCCCACCATAATACTAAAAGTATCTTCATTTTGCATGAAAATTTTCATTACTTTGTACAAAATGCTTCTCTTGATTTGTTGAAGTTTATGATATGGGTGCATGTGCTATGAGGTTGATGAGTTTTCTGCAACATTTTGAAAAGTTTCCAGTGACATGAATTTACTATACAACAAGCTGAAATATTACAGACGAGTTTATTCTACAAATCTTGCAAAAGAGAAACGCAGTTAAGACGGTCGTGTCGTGTATCAGCTTCGTCTTCGAGCCGATCCTCCCGATCCTCCCGATCCCTCATTCTCCCTTCGCCATGCCATATCACCATACCGCCATTCCATCATCAGGCTCCTCAGGATAAGTCGCGAATGGGTCATGTTTCCAGGACAAATACAACTCGTTGTCATTACCAGATGATGATTGTGACCTCATCGAGGTATTGCCGCTGTTGTCAGACCAGTCAGACACTTTTGGACTGGTTATTTGCTTGCTTCGTGCTTCGATTTTGGTGAACTGCCTACTACTCTTGCTTCAGTTCAATCTGTTTGTTTACAATACGTAAAACACTTGACGTCACAAGATCTCAAAACCGCCACTCTCGCCCCAGACCACCGCGCCGCTTCGTAACAACTTTTATGCCCCCCAAAAGGGTCTTTCTTCCCAAAATTTTATATTTCTGATTGCATTTTCGGAACCAGGGCATTTTTCTACTGCGGATTAGTGCAAAACTCAAATCACTTCATTTTCACTTTAAAAATAGCTTAGAAAATGTTGTTGCTTCATATTTACGACGCTGGATGGATATCCCCATCAACGGAACCCTTGATATTTGCTTACTTTCTAAAGATAAATTTAGTCTAGATATTATGATGCCATCTACAAAATTTACTCTCTGCCAAACAGTGTTGAGAAATTGCTTGAAGAACTCTCCTAACGAGGACGTTAAGAAAATCTAAAAAGGGTCTAACAACGGAACAAATGTCCAGTTTGATAGGTTCAATGGTACACGGGAAGCGCTCAAATCGATCAGAAACGAAAAAGAACAGAGGATAGAGAACAAGCTTGTGAGTCAAGGGATGCTTTTTAATTTTCTTGTTAGCAATATACAGCCAAAATTTATCAGGCTTTGGTCAGATGTTCATCACTCGATGCCAAAAAATATCTTTAACTTCGCTATTAGATTTCTAAACAATACTCTGGCCAATCGAACTAATATGGTATTATGGGGACAGACGGATGATTCTCGTTGTACATTTTGTAAAGAACATGAAACATTGTCACATGTTATTGCTGGTTGTAAGGAATATTTGGAGCAAGGCCGTTACACATGGAGACACAATTCTGTCCTTAGTTTCATAGCTGGGACGCTGAGTTATTTGAAGGATGTATCGCTCTATGTAGATTTGGATGGCTGGGAATCACCATGTGTTATTACAGGTATGGAACTAAGACCTGATTTGTTGGTTGTCAAAGGTGCAACGTTGTACATAATTGAGTTGACAGTTGGATTCGAGGTAAATATTGAAAAGAACGCTGCAAGGAAGGTAGCCAAATATGAAGAACTATCTCACAGGTTAAACGATGAATATGATGAGGTAAATTTTGTGAATTTGTCAATGGGTAGCATTGGAGTTTTTGGTAAGTCTTGTAATTCATTATTAACCATGATGTCAAGCATTGGTATAGCAGAAAACAGCTCAACATATATAATAAAAACAGCAGCTAATATAGCCGTAAGGTGTAGTTATTATATCTTTTGCCGCAAGAATAAACAATGGACAGAACAGTCATTACTCCAGCTCTAGACAATTTTAATTGCTAGTGAACGATTCTTTTTCCTTTAGAGAACATTTCGAACTTTTAAACATGTAATTTTAACTTTTAGGGTATCTTTCTTTTTCCTTGGTATCCAGCAGTCGTATCTCTGCCTGTTATTAGAGAGGAGGTCGACTGGTATAGTATTAATAGTTTTAAATTTTGTTGAAAATATATGAAGTTTCCATTTATTATTATTATCATTATTATTATTATTATTATTATTATTATTATTATTATTATTATTATTATTATTATTATTATTATTATTATTATTATTATTATTATTATTATTATTATTATTATTATTATTATTATTATTATTATTATTATTCTGGTCATACTAAGAGGGGTATTCCTTATAGCCAGGCTTTAAGAATTAGGAGAATCTGTTCGGAAGATCAGTTTTTTGATAAGCGGGTGGGAGAACTTAGGGGGTGGCTTTTTAATAGGGGATATAAGGAAGGAGAGGTTGATCAGCAAATTGATAAAGTTCGTTCTTTGGATCGTTTGGAGCTTCTTGATAGGCAAAGTAAAGACCAGAGTGACGGTAGGATACCGCTAGTACTAACGTACCATCCAGCTCTTAATAGGGTTTATGATATTTTGAGGGATATTTCGAACATTCTTTTGGCGGGTCCGGAACATAAGAAGTTGTTCCAAAACAAAATATTTTTGTCATTTCGTAGGGCGAAGAACCTTAAAGACAAACTGGTTAGGGCGAAATTACCTAATGCGGATGATGGAGGTTTGTCGGTTAAGGGCTGTTACAGATGCAATGGCAGGAAAAGTTGTCAGATTTGTGGTTTGATCAAAGAAGGGAACAGTTTTGAAAATTCTGATGAAAACAGATCTTTTACTATTTTTTCGGGTAGGTACAACTGCAATTCAGAAAATGTTGTTTACTTGTTGCAGTGTGAATGCTGCCGCAAAAAGTACGTGGGTAGCACTAAAACCAAGTTTCGGCAGAGATTTAATGTTTACAAATCTTATTTTAGGTCATACGCACGCAGACGTGACCAGGGTACACTGGACAGGGGCAAAATAATTCCGCAGGCGAACTTTTTTAGCCATTTTTTCGAAGCGGGTCACAACGGGAAATTTGATGTTACTATAAAAATCATCGATGGGGCAGAAAACGTATTTTCACTGCGTCGAAAGGAATTGTTTTGGCAATATAGGTTGGGAACATTTTTGCCAAGGGGACTTAATGAAAGGGCTGCAGATGTGGAGTTGGACATGTTTGCGTGCGGGATGGCCTAATTCCTGCTGTTGCATTTGTATCCGGTGGATGTGCGTGGTGGGCGTGGTTTTGCGGTTTTCTTCTGTAGCTTCGTGTGCGTATACACGTGGTGTTAGGGTGGAATCCCCTATCAGGCCATTCCTTACTCAGCAAATAGCGAGTTATGGAAAGGTTATGGGGAGGACCGTGGGGCTTTTCCCACTCATTCTTGTTTGCCTCCTCGGTGTGTCCAGACTTCTCCTAGGGGATTTTGATGAAGGTATTTTCGGTTCAAAGGGTGGGTTTTTGGGTCTCGTGGGGGTTCGGTCAGTTATTGGTTTACCAACTGGGATTATTTATTCTTTAAAACTTTATACTTTAAATTCCTGTTTGGGCTTTTACTTTTATGTAAATCAGGGTGTTTTTTTTTTTGGGTCTCTCAGGGGTTTGGTCGGTTATTGGTTTACCCATTTAGGTTTTTTACTATCAGAACCTTCAACTTTTAATTCCCGTTTGGGCTTTTATTTCTATGTAAGTCAGGCTTGGAAGGGTGGGTTTTTTGGTCTCTCAGGGGTTCGGTAGGTTATTGGTTTACCCACTGGGATTATTTACTTTCAAAACTTTTACTTTAAAATTCCCGTTTGGGCTTTTATTTCCATGTTAGTTAGGATTGGAAGGGTGGGTTTTTGGGTCTCTCCGGGGTTCGGTAGGTTATTGGTTTACCCACTGGGATTATTTACTTTCAAAACTTTCACTTTTAAAATTCCCGTTTGGGCTTTTATTTCTATGGGAGTTGGGCGTTCTTGTCAGGCTTGGTATAGATTTAATTGTTTGGCTCTTCTTTATTGTATCTTAATTTAGGTTGTTTATCTTAGGTTATAAATGCTCGGTTGCTTGTTTGCAAAGTTAGGCTGATGAGGATTTTTAATCGAAACGTCAAATCTTAACAGTGTGTGTTTTTATCCTTTTTTTTTCTGTTAATTTGAATGAGGTTTTAGTTTACATATTATCACCATCATCATTATTATTATTATTATTATTATTATTATTATTATTATTATTATTATTATTATTATTATTATTATTATTATTATTATTATTATTATTATTATTATTATTATTATTCCTGGAGTCCTGGAACGAAAATTTGTGCAAATTTTGTTTACGAATATTGAAGTGCATGCCACACAATCCATCCACTGATCTATTGAGTGACGATATTCCAGTCCTATTGCGTTTAGAGAAACAAATCGCATACATAAATGAAGCAGTACAGCCATTCTTTACGGAAAAGCGAGGACATGTCTCGAGGGAACCTGTGTCAAGGAATAAACTAACTAACTTGTGGCTACATAACAGGAAAAAAGCAATTGAAATAATAAAGAATGATAACAAATGGCCACAGAAGTCACCTTTTGAAATTAGACAACGGGAAACAGAGGAGTTTTATGAGAAAGAAAAGTTATTCATTTTAGAAAGAGAAAAGAGCAATGGGGGCACACTACATGCAAACTCAAATGCAGATCATAATTTGAGTGTTGACTTGTTTACAGAAGCAGAAATCGAAAGTGTAATTAAGAAACTCCCAAATGGGAAGTCTCCAGGCCTAGACGGAGTGCAGTATGAAGATGTGAAAAAGAATTTCAATACAGTAAAGAGAAATCTCGTTGATGCATTTAATGTGACCTTATTAAACAGAAGAATACCAAGGGATTGGAAGCACGATCTAGTTAAGCGAATCCCAAAAAAGAACTTCCAACAAGAGGACCTCACAACTCTTAGGGACATTTCGTTATCATCGGTAGTCTACAAGATCTTTTCACGCTGCATTATCCAAAGAATTTTACCAACTATTGCACCAAAAATTAGCTTCTGGCAACGGGCTTTTATGCCTGGCCGCAACAGACAGGATTTGATATTTTGCTTAAAAACAGCTTTGGACGACTTTAGGCACCTTAGTACCAAGATCCACATTCTGTTTATTGATTTTGCAGATGCTTATGGGAGTGTAAAACATGAAGAGATAAGGAGAACACTGAGAGAATATAATATATCTGATGATTACTGTGCAATTATCGAAGACATCTATGAAAACCCATCATTTCAAGTAATGTGTGGAGATACGTTGTCCCAAACAATTACAATCACAAGGGGGACTAAAACAGGTGACCCACTGAGCGTTATAATATTCCTGATGATCATTAATAAAGTATTGCAGCCTGCCTATAACCATGCTTTGGTAACATTAAACATTGAGAATGAAAGGAAAATAAGACCCCTTCCGATTCAAGCGTACGCCGATGACATAGCAATGATAGCCTACGATTATGAAATGCTGAATGAAATGATTCAGGTCTCTGAACCATTGTTCAACAGAGCCGGATTAAGAGTAAAAGCATCAAAATGCGCGTTATTCTATGAGAGAAGATCAGGAAACAATTTGTACAAAGGAAAAAGTGACAAGCAGCCTACCTTGAAAGTTCAAGGAGAAAAGATTAAAATATGCAAGAGAGATGAGGGGTACAAGTACCTAGGAAAATCTTTGACTGTAGCCGGAGAAGATGAGAAACAAATAAGAGAATTCATTGAAGATTTCAAAAATATCATTGACAAAATAGAATCTTGTTCGCTCCCAATCCCGTTGAAAATGAGTGCCTTTAACAATATGGCCTTAGCAAAGGTGCTACATCATTTTGACAATAGTAAACTAGAAGAAAAACAACTCGAAGAGATGGATTCCAACATTAGCTGCACTGTCAAGAGAATGTTTAATCTATACCCAAAGACAACGGACAAGGTATTCTTCATAAACAGATTGCAAGGAGGATTAGGTATTAAGAAACCATCCAACGTATACAGAGCAGCACGCATTGCTCACTTAATGAAAATGTTAAATCATGATGACTCTAACATTCGACACATTGCAAGGGAATCTCTGAAGCTAGACATGAGGTCTAGGGGAGTAAAAACAATAAATGAAGAGGAGGGCTTCTTAGGGTATGAGCTGGATAACAACAGCAGGTTAATGAAAAGAAAAACATATGGGGGTAATTCAGACTGGCCAGATTTGCTTCACCATGTAAATAAAATCAAAGGGAGAGTAGTATACAAAGAGGATAAGGCTACGATTATCATTGATGGAAGAGAGATAAATCAGAGAAACCTCAAACGAGAAATTGAGAAAGAATTTGAAAAGATTGATCTATTAGGGTGTTTAGAACTACGAATGCAAGGAAATTTTATCAAAATGGAGAACATAGAGCAGAAAATATCACACCAAATCTATTATGGATGGAAGCTGTCAGATAGTCTTGTTAAATTTGTCGTACGTGCACGAATGAATCAACTTCCCTGCAATCAACTAATCAACATGTGGAACAAAGAACATGAAAAGAGATGCACATTATGCAATCATAACATTGAGTCAGTTGCTCACTTAATGAGTTCGTGCAGAAAATTTAAAGATTTGTACTCTCGGCGACACGATCGTATTGTAAGCACAGTAAGTGAGAAAATCCAAAAATCGAACCCAGCATCACATTTATTTGTAAATAAAATGGCAGAGACAGTTTTTCCAGCACTTCGAAATGAAATAAAAGAGATAAGCAGCAGAAAGCCAGACATAATTGAACTGAAAGAGAATGAAAAAGAGTGTGAAATCATTGAAATTACAGTTTGTTTTGATATGTATATGGAACAATCGTATTCAGGAAAAGCAGAGAAGTATAAAGAGTTGATCAGAGTGCTTGAACAAAACGGGATCAAGGCAAAAATCAATGTGCTTTGTTTTGGATCACTTGGCTCAGTGCACAAGGAAGTAAGAACATGTTTAAAAAAATTAGGGCTGTCATATGAAGAAGCAAAATCAACGATGAAATGGTGCGGAGTCTCAAATATGATTGGTGGAAACATCATTTGGCGGGAAAGATGCAAGTTAGTACACGAAGAAAGGAACAGTGAACATTGAAGATTTACCAGACAAACATTTGACGCAGAGACTTTAATTTCGTAGTTCTCGTTAGTCAAAGCATATTAGATTATTATTATTATTATTATTATTATTATTATTATTATTATTATTATTATTATTATTATTATTATTATTATTATTATTATTATTATTATTATTATTATCATTACATCGCACATTCTGCATTTGGCTGAACAGTGTTGTTTATCAATCATTTCCTTGATCCAATTTACCCGTAATGCCTGCTCCTGTGCTGCTAGTATTAATCCTTCTGTCTCTTTCTTTAATACCCCTTTCTGTAACCACAGCCAGCTATCCTTGTCACCCCTAACCTCTTTTGTTTCCTTGAAAAACGCTGAATGGAGCTTCCTTTCGTCAAAGTTTGCTTTCCGTCTTTTCATGATTTCCTGTTTTTTTCCTTTTTGGTTCTACTGACTCTGTAAATAGCCCATCTCTCACCACCTCCTTAAGTAGAGTTTCTTCTGTCTGTCCCAGGTAATAGCCAAGACTTGCTTTCTCTAATTCTACAACCTCTTCAACACTCTTCAACACTTATATTATTATTACTATTATTAATATGATTAGTATTAGTATAGTATTAGTATAGTATTATCATTAGTATTAGTAAAGTATAGTATTATTACTATTATTATCATTAATATTATTAAATAAACTAAACCACCATCATTGATAAACAGAAACATGAAATAAATGAAAACAACTGTTTAAAAACTTCTACGTTTCGATATAAAAATCTTCGTCAGGAACAACTTCTCAAGAGAGCAACCGAGTATTTATAGATAATGTACAAGTTAAAAACATACAAGCTGCAAGAAAATGAAGGTTTAAAATTGAATTTTACAAGTTTGAACAAAAGATTACCATGCCTAGTGAGAGTAAAACAGTAAGCTTAAGAAAAATGCAATTTTTGCTGCACCTCGAGAGAGCATAATTTTGTTTTTGGCTTATTGTAAACATGTTAGATGAATGTCTCTGGAGAGGCTTGAAACTCCGAAAAGGCAAAAATACAAGATCTAGTAGGAAACCGCGCGGACCTCTCCAATGACCTTTCCACGATTCGCTCCATGGAACAGCATGATTCCAATATAATTATTATCATCATCATTATTATTATTATTATTATTATTATTATTATCATCATTACTATTATTATCATTATTATCATTATTATTATTATTATCATTACTATTACTATTATTGTTATTATTATTATTATTATTATTGTTGTTATTATTATTATTATCAATTAAAACTGAACCACCATCAAAATAAACAGAAAAAGATAAATAAAAACAAGACTGTTTAAAATCAAACGTTTCGATATTCAAATCTTCATCAGTGTTTACAATCCACAGAACAGCCAAGTATTTATACCCTAAAACTTACAAAATAACACTTCCATAAAATCGTGGTAAAATTCCCCCGAGTCCCCCCTAAAAAACATACCAAACAAAACACCCAGACCACTAAAGTATTAGTTGTAAAGCCAAAACTTTCAATTTCAAAAAAAATATTTTTTGTAGCCAATTCCCTTACTTTAATTTTTATGTTTGCGGCATCAGAATGGAAGCTCTTTGTACGTGAAGTCTCAAGCCAAACCAGAAGCATGCCCCCTAACGATCCTCCTGGGATTTGCTTAAATTGCTAAATCCCTAGATGGCAAGACAAGGAATTCCACCCTGACACCACGTGCACCCTGACACGAAATACGGAAGGAAGCATGCCCCAAGAGAAGCGAAAGACTTATTAAAATGTAGTGACCGGATTTAGGCGGTTCCACAGGCAAACATATCCAATTCAATATCAGCCGCCCTCTCATTTAGGCCCTTGGGTGCAAATGTTCCCAATTTGTATTGCCAAAATAACTCCTTCCTTCGAAGTGAGTAAACATCTGAAGCCCCATCAATGATTTTTATGCTAACCGAAAAAACACCCTGATGACCTTCGCTAAAGAAATGCCCAAAGAAACCCGCCTGTGGTACCGCTTTACCCCTACCAAGACTGCCCTCATTGTGTTTGCGTGCATAAGTACGAAAGTATGACTTGTATACATTGAATCGTTGGCGAAATTTGGTTTTAGTGCTGCCCACATATTTTTTGTTGCAGCAATCACATTGCAACAAGTAGACCACATTTTCTGAGTTGCAATGATAAGCACCAGAGGAGATTGTAAAAGATCGCGAGTCATTAAAATTCCGAAATGTCCCCCCTTCCACAATAAGTGCACAAATTTGACAGCTTCTCCGGCCATTACATTTAAAAGTGCCCTTTTCAGCTTGTTCATCTGTTGGTTGGTAAACTTTGGCCCGAACCAGAGTATCCTTGAAATTTTTGGCCCTTCTGAACGAAACAAAAATTTTTTCCTTGAAAAGTTGTTGATGTTCAGTATCAACAAAAAGTGCATTAAGGCATGTTTGCAAAATTCCGTAAACCCTATGAAATGCTGGATGGTATGTTAAAACCAGGGGTATCTTCGTATCATCCTGGTTCTTTTGGTTCCGATCAAGAAGAGTATTACGATCCAAACCCCTGGCCCTATCAAACTGTCCCTGTATTTCACCCCTATTGTACCCCCGATCAAAAAGAAAATTCTCCAAATTTCCCAATCGTTTTTCAAAAAAAGAGTCTTCTGAGCAGATACGACGGATACGAAGGGCTTGCCCATAAGGAATACCCTTTATTATTATTATTATTATTATTATTATTATTATCATTATTATTATTATTTTTATAATATCATTATTATTTTTATCATTATCATCATTGTTGTTATTATTCTATGAATCCAAACAAAACGCCGCTGGAAAGCAAAGGGAGAAATGAACGAACAATTGACGCAAAATTTCTAAGTGGGCTACCAAAGTTCTTCTAGGCATAATGAGAGATTACAGGAAAGCAGCTAATAGAACTAAGGCAAGAATAATGTCTCAGCAATCCATTTGCATCGTATTTCTATTGTGAGTTTAAAGAAGGGCCTAAAACTTGCATAATGCGTTGTTTGGCCGCTTCAGGGCTATTGTACTCTAAAATTAACATGCTACACTCACCTTAAACTCTTTCGAAAGGAGAATTGTTTTATCATTCTGCTGAAGAAATTCTGATCTTTCCCATATGAACCAAATGTCGTGACAAACAAGGCACCAAAGTAACTCGAAAACCTGTCACGGAGAAATATGATTTAAAATAGTGTTTTTGCAAATGCGTTGTAGAAATTGCGAGTAGAACAAACCAGTCAAATCGTCAGGACGAAAAATGATATCCTTTCGACAGAAAACTTAGGTGAGAAATTTCGAAGTTAGAGCATGCAATATCGCAGAATCACGATATCGGCTGATAAGTACACTATTGACTGTGTCAGGGGTGCCTTTGCTAGGGGTGATACATGCATTAGTAGGTTCTACAAAACATATAATTGTGTGATCTACTTAATCACAATCAATCAGGTTTTCGTCCCGGGGACTCAACAGTCGACCAATTAATTTCGATAACGCACAGAGTATTTAGAGAATTAAACTGTGATTCCCGTCTTGACGCTTATTCGGTGTATCTTCACAATTCGAAAGCACTTGATAGGGTACGGCAAGAGGGTCCTATTTGTATGCTAAAACAATGTGGCGTCTCAGGAAAGCTTCTCTCTCTCTCTCATCCCAAGTTTTCTTGATGGCCGTAACCAGCGAACTGCCCTGCATGGAGAGTATTCCAACTGGGGTTCCCCAATTGGATATACTTTGGCAGGAGTGCCCCAAGGTTCTTATTTAGGACCATTGTTTTTCCTTGTTTACACAAAAGACGTCACTACACACTTGGAATGCAATAAACTTGTCGCTGATGACATCTCCTTGTTTACGGTTGCCCAAGAACCTAACGAAGCTGCAAATCATATGAATCACGGCTTTGAACTGATAAGACAATGGGCGAGAGATTGGAGGATGTCATTTAATCCCGATCCACAAAAGCAAGCCGTTGGAGTATCATTTTCAAGGAAAAGAGACAAATTATCATCAAGTGATCCTCCTCGACAGAACACCAGTGAAAAAACTAGATGAACATGAACATCTCGGTATTATCCAGGACACGAGGCTTCCTTTGTCAGAATTTGTAAGTAGAAACATCGCAAAACAACGAAAACAACATCGAATAAGCCGGTTTAGTGAGAATATACATTCTGCCAATATTTCGTCCTGCCATGCAGGACTTCTTCATGGCTGTCAGCTCACATCAAATCAGCTATCTCCAAAACGAGAAAGAACATTGGTCTGCTAAAATATCTCCCCAAATATCTACCCAGGCATGCCCTAAACGAACTGTATCAGTTTGATGTGCGACCCCCACTTGGACAACGGGGATCTTATTTGTCATATTCCAGCGAAAGTATGTGAATTCAGTAAAAACATCTTTCTATTAGATTTAATGGGAAAATTAAATTCTGGTCAGCATAAATGTGGCAAAACGCTGATCCAAAGAGGCTGATTAGGACCATAGATCAACTGAAAAGATCTGATGTGAAACATAAATCACAGATCAGGACGAGCTCTTATAAGCAATGTAGAAATCAAGTGAACACTCTAAATGTAACGTTAAAACGGCAATATTTCCCCGATAAGATCTTATATGGAGTGCCAAATGGAAAAAAAATAGAGTTATGCTTGTATATTCTAAAATTTAACATATGCTTGTCAGCAAGGAAGAATAATGTTTCAGACCAATCAGCTCATTTGTTTACTTCCTCGTTTGCCAATCAAAACGCGCAAAGGACAATAGAAAATCAGGAGAAAATAAATTTTGATTAGTCTGGAAAACGAGTACTAATTCAGGGACCCCTAGCTGTGAAGGAAAACAACTGCCACAAAAGGCTCGTGTTGCACGCGATAATTCCCTTTTACGAAGATATTTTTGCATTCTTAGCCAGAAAAGGTACTTATCTAAAACTCTGCCGCTTCCCTTCCCATAATATTTCTCTACAGATGCACTCGCACCGCCTTCCGCTTAGGCCCTTTTCTGGGAGAACGACTGTGTGGCGCAGGGCAGGTCTTCACAACCCACATTTCACATATCTATTTTCGACTTTGCAGAAATATTTAAAAGACTTTTCTTCTCTCAACTTTTGTTCTACCTCGGTCCTGCAATAGCCTGTTATTTTTTAGTGGTGCGCGAATAGGAATTCCCTCGCCCGCGCTATTTTCAGAACGCTGTCATTCGTTCATGATCTTCTTTATCAAACTGGAGACGAGCCGAGTATCACTCACGCCATCTCGATAAGTAAATTCATACAATGCAATCGTTTGTCTGATCTGTCGAACTTGCCATGGAATTTTTCTACCCACAAACCACAAACACCCCTATATTTGAATTTACCGCTTTACGAAGAAAGCCAACCAAAACAATCATATAAGTTAGGGTCATAAATCGAGGGGAATGTCCTCTTGCCCTCGTCATGGATTTGAGTCCACGAAAACGTTTTCCTGGAAAGAGCAGAAAGATCAGCTGATGTCACCAATGTCACGATAAGGCCTAAACATAATCGAGCAGAAAATGACTCCAGTAAAGAATTATCAATTGAAGGTAAGTTTTTACATCATAATTTCATGTTCCTTACCAAAGACAGTTCTTCTTCCGCTTTTACCCCATTTCTCTATTAATTTCATAGTAAATCTTGTTATAGCTATGAGATCTGGAAGAATATCGTAATTCCGATTCTTAGATTTCACTTCCTAGAGATTTCATGTGCTGGATCCCTAGGGCAACCCCACAGTGCTGGTCAGGTGTTTAACCGTTATAGGGCAGCCAATCACTATTCGTCCTTTTCATTCATGCGCCTGCGTTTTGGCGGGAAATCAAGCCCCTGGTTGGCGGGAAATCAATGTCTTTGGAATTAGCCAACCTACTAGCTCTATTTTAAGATGCCAAAATTTACTAAAGTTTGCCAGAACCCGCTTCATAACTGTTGGAATAAAAACGATAAAGATTCGAAAGTGATAAATTTGAGAGCTCATGGACTTGGTGATGTTTTGAATGTGTATAAATCTCTGGAAGCAGATCGTGGTGGAAGGCCCCGGCATATTGTGAGCAGTTGCTGTGTGTGTCTTAGTGTGTGCTTCAAGAAAGAAGAATTCAGATGCAACCTTAAAAAAGATTTGCAAATCCCTCTAAATGAGAAGGTAAATCATTTATAAACTTTACTCAGCAGCTTGTAGAAACTTTATCAGAAATTTTTCAAACAAAATTTACTATAAATCATTGTTTCAGGCATTATTATAACAGCATATTCAGATCATTACATTCTTCAAGGGACATCATTCTGGGGTGAATCAACAAACCATCTCCCTATCATCTATCTGTAATCCCTCGGATTGTAAACCAAAATGGAATCACCTGTTAAGTTACAAATTTTGGTATATCTCATTTCTTAGGGGTCTTTTGTATGTGCATCATTGCATGCAAAAGATTATGAATGGTTGAAGAAACACATTCATAATGATCATCATTCATCATAATCAAATCAAAACTTTGTTGAATTCCATTAAAAAAAATGTGCCAAATAGTCATACAACCCTCTTAATTATAGGGCTGTGGGCAACAGTGGTAACAACTTTCCAACTATTGACAGAACAATTTTCCTTTGTACAGATTTGCACAGTGCTTCAAAAATATGGGCTTGACATGTGTGATACCACAACTCCTCAAGATGAAATGGAATGGGAATCTTCTGAAACTGAATGCTTTGCCCTGTCGCAAGTTGAAACCAGTATGATGATTCTGCCACTATAACACTAAGTTGCCCAAGCCAGAAACTGATCCTGTCACAAGAGGAGGCTCCTTCCAATTCTTCAGATGTTGAGAGAAACGAGGAATCTTGTCAGACTGAAAGCAGCATAAACAACTCAGTGATCATTGGACAAGCTGATTATGAGAAACTCGTCAGAGATGCATCAAGCACTTTCAACCTGCAAGGTGAGATCACAAAGATCAGATCAAAATGTACAGAGTTGTATGGGGATGATGGAAGTCCTGAAATGGATCCCTCAAAATTTGAAAAAATTTGCAAAGATGCAGAAGCACAAAATGTCTTCCCCTACATTTACAACGCAATATGTGTAGAGAGGATGTCAGATAATCGCCTTACCCTAAATAAGATACGCACCATGGTCATCATTTACATAATGGTTTTTGGGCAATCACAAAAATGCAATTGGTTTCAAATAGCTCTATCAAGAACACTGTCCCAGTATGGAATTAGTGAGTTTGGACTGTCCGCTCTTAGGAATCTTGGAATAGCAGCACATCCTCGCACTGTAAAAACAGCAACAGCTTCAACCGCATCCAGCCATCTTCAGCAGGTCCATCATTTTTTCACAGAAGCAGCCAACAAGGAGCATTTTATTGTGATCTTAATTGATGATTATCACAATACAGCTAGGGGTCCCTGAATTAGTACTCGTTTCCCACACTGATCAAAATTTATTTTCTCCTGATTTTCTATTGTCCTTTGCGCGTTTTGATTGGCAAACGAGGAAGTAAACAAATGAGCTGATTGGTCTGAAACATTATTCTTCCTTGCTATGCTTGTCTAGTTGAGTAAAATTTAACATATGCTTGTTTATTTGAGTGAAATGCGACATATGCTTGTACTTTTGTCAAATTTTACACATGCTTGTATTTTGTTACATCTAACACATGCTTATTCTATTTTTGTATATTCAACACATGCTTACAAACGAGGTCATATTTTCACATTGCCTAACCATGGCAACGAAATCATATTTTCACATTGCTTCACCATGGCAACGAAATCTTACCTGGAAGAGTGGAAACGAGGCTCTAAGAACAAGATGGCTGTTCGCTGCTTGCATTTTGACAGCTGCCTATTGACTGCTGTTAGACTGCTGTTATGCTTGCAGCTTTAATCAACAATGCCTTGTGTTTATTTCAGTAGAATGGTGACTCTGTTGAAGAATTGCCCCGAGAGAAGTTGGTAGCGCTCTGTCTCAGCTGGGAAGTGATCCTGGAACCGTTGATTACGACATTGAGCCCACTCTTTTTGTTGATTCAGAATGTAGCATGTGATGACCCGGGACACTGCAAGTCATTTGTTGCAAGAATTCAAAATGACAAATCAACCTGGCAGCTTAAGGTTATAATGCAGATGTGAGGGGCTTGCACCTTTTATCGCTGGTCAAGCGTAAATTCAAACGTTGGTCTTCCTCTACTTCGATATTCTACAGCTAAATCCTCTTTATTCAATGACAAGTTGTGGATGATAATTACTTTAAAATTGATATACCTCCCTTTTTGTTTCAAGTGTTTGCCAAATTTGTTTAGATTAGCCCAACTACGATGCCATTCCCATGTCTTCTTTTTTCTGTTGATTCCAGCATCTCTCTAACAAACTGCCCGTACATTCTTTTTTCCTTCCATCTTTCTTCTTTTTCATTCATCCATCCCCTTTTGAACTCATCCTTACTTACGACATCTTCAGTGTCCACCACTTTAGCAAACCAAACACCTCGAATGAATGACTCCATGGAATTCCGGACATACCATCTAAAACTATCGTCCTCACTTCGAACACAACCCTCGCAGCTAATCAGTTTACGCCTTCCTTTCTCTCTAGTCAAATATGACATGTCTGCATAGCTCTTCAGATGAAATGCACCGTGCATTGTCATAATCTTCCTCAATTCCTATCCATGCTCTTTAATTCATCTGTTGTCCACTTCACGATACCTGCCCCATACCTCAAGGCTGATAAGCCCATGTGTTGATAGCTAAGATCTTATTCTTACCATTCAATTTTGATTTCAACACCAACTTTAACCTTCTTTTGTATTCGCTTGCAAACTTGTCTTTCATTTCTTTTTCTTCGATCTTATACATTTCTACAATGCCTAGGTATTTGTATCCACTTCCATCGATTTCTTTCATCAATTGCCCATTCGGACGTGTAATACCAGTTTTCTTGAATTTATAAATCGTCAGCATCCTAATATTAAATTTACGTATGAATTAGAGTCGGATTATGTCGGATTATGAGTTGGATGTACTTGTTGCTCATGATGATAATACTTTCTCAACTAGCTGATACAGGAAAAAGACATTTACTGGTCTTTATACCGACTTTTCTAGCCTAGCTCCCACGAAGTATAAGATTAATCTAATTAGGGTTCCAGTTTGTCGCGCCTTCCACATTTGCTCTTCATACCGCAATTTTCAAGAAGAAGTTGTTCATGTTCGTATCGAGAAAATCTTGACTGAGAATGGCTTCCCTGAGAGCCTTATTGATCGTATTATTAAGAAAATTCTTGATCGCCAATTTGGGCCTAACCCCCCCCCCCCCAAAAAGAGGGAGATAATAAAGTCTCCCTCCTATTTGTATACCTTTTCTTGGGCAGTATAGTCTGCAAATTAAGACTAAGCTACAATCAGTTACAAAATTGTTGAGGCACCCCAAGATTTTCAATTTGCCCCTGTTTTCCCCCCTCCTCCCTAGTCAATGTTGCAGTACCACAAAAAGATGCCGAATCACGCGTATCATCTCGATCAGGTACTTTTTTCAAAACAACATTGACATGGGGGAAGGGGAGAGGAAAATTTCATTTCTTTCTAGGGTGGCTCAACAATTTTGTAACTGATTGTCTGAAAATGTAGCACCTTTATGGTGCCCGAGAACCACCATAGCATTTTTTCAAGTTTTTCCAATTAAAAACATTATTTTGAAAAAAGCGATTGAAATGAAATAGAATGAAAACAAATTGAATTCTATTTCGATTCAAAACAAAAGTTAAATGAAATGAAAATAATTTCAAATCAAATGAAAAAGATACAAATTGAAATTAAAATTAAATGCATTTAAAAGTACAAAGAAAATTTTTTTGGATGCAGCCTAGAGCCACCATAGCACACAATGCTTTGCGCGTGACCAAACCAAAAGGAGGTTATAACAACATGCTACTTTCCCGCCAACTTTTGAATTCTGGTAGCAACAAGGCTAGGATTCAGAATGCATACCTCCTAGGACGACCGGAAAACTGACTGAGAAATGAAAATTTTATTTGAAGGAAGAGGTAGAGAACGGATATTTGTACAGAAGGAGGTAAAAACTTTAAGGATGCAATCTGGAATTTACAAAGAATATGAGTTTCATAATTGCCAGCAAAGGTGGTATCCCTCGGCTGGTGTAACCTGCATAACGCAGGTTGCATAATACAGGTTGCAGGTCATGTTTTATGGCCAAGGGCTGCATGGCTGTACCAAGAGGTTGTCATCTACAAGAAGGCTAACATTTCTGTGTCAGGGGGATTACAAATAGTTGGTATATAAGAGCTACTGTTCCTGTGGAAAGAACATGCCACAGGACTAGCAAATCAATATCATGAATTAAATCACTTGGTTGCAAGTGATTAATTGCCTCTGACTCAGATTTTGATGACAACAAAACATTGTTATCAAATCAATGGGGAATCAATGAGTGACATCATTCTATTCATATTCAATATCTATAACCAACATGATGCAATTGTAATGGTATCCTTGTGGATTTTCATGAAAATTTTATGTTTGTTCGAGGGGAATTTCGTGGGAATTTCATTCATTCGTCAAGATTTTTTCAGAGCAAAGGATTTTTAAGATTTTGATGGATTTTCTCAAAACAGAAGGATTTTTGCCAGAGGTGTACAAAATTTTTTGGGAATCAATGAAATGCCCTTGTGTTAGTTGCTTCCTCGGAGGAAACTTTCAAGTTTTCCAAAGTCTACCCTTTTCTGCTGGACCTACTTCAAGCTCGAAAAGTTGGACTTTGTGAGCAAAGTAATCTGAATCTTCTCTTAATGACCAAAATTCGTTTCATGCTCCACAAGAAACTTTGACAAAGTACATCACAGATAGAAAATAAATTTTTTATATCAATTGTTAAGCTTTGAAACCAAACACCTTGAAACTAAAAAGCTTAGTGTCATCACGAAGGTGGCCACATGGTACAGCCATGCAGCCCTTGGCCATAAAACATGACCTGCAACCTGCCGGGTATCCCTCACCATTATGATTTCCTGAAACATATGGTCTACTAAACGGCGGTGAGGAGTATGTGTATAGATTGGGATAATTTGGTGCAAAACATGTAATGAATTCTAGCTTGACATCAGCTTTAATACCTGCAGCATCACTCCCTTATCTACAATAGGAGGTTTTTATGCGGCACAGACCTTTGAGATGTGAAGATGGTGAGAACCCTAGAATTTGAGAGACTTCATCACATCCTTATGGTTATACGGACCCGGGGGGGGGGGGGTTAACTCGAATCTTGGGATGACCTGGACGTGCTGCCCAGCACTTTAGGGGAAGACCTGTATTTAAGGATTTTTGGTTGATTTTCATACCCATTTTTAAGGATTTCAGGGGGCAAAGCCTGTTGAAATTCCTAGGAATCAAGTTTCACGTCACTGTAACGGTATATTAAAGGAAGATAAGGTTACCACAAACCAGATTTCACAACTAAGATCAAGAAAACCCGACGATAACAATAAATATCTCGGACAGTTTCTATAATTACCCCTGCTGGAACTACTCTCCTTACACTATTGACTGTTGATGGAACACTTCACAATCTACTGTTTTTTTTTTCGCAATCAACATTTGAAAATTACCAGCTTTACCCCCAGCATACCTATTTTACCCTTGCATTCTTAAAAATCCTTCAAGTATAATTGGTGTTCTATAAGACAAATCTCATATGCCGTAGGCTGAAGAGTAAGAAGTTGCTATAATGGTAGGTGTACTTGAGACTAGCTGTGACCATTTGCCTTCTGTTTTTCAAAGGAAATGAGAAATAATTAAAGATCCACATGTAGTAGGACTGGAAAGTACCCTTTGTATGCTAATTTATGTTAATCCTTAATTACTCATTTACGTCTCAATTGTATATAGTCACTAATTATGTTTATGATAATCAGTCAGTTGTTAGTCTCATCACGAGTCACACGTTTGTTGTCACGCTCTCAACATTTCAAGACTACTCGAGGTAATAGGCCAACTTTATGCCTATTATAGTTGGTGGAGGACCCTCTTCAAGATCGTAGACCGTAGTTCCTTTCGCACAAGAAGCACGCTAAAGCTTTGGTTTTATGCAGACAAGAAAATGATGTTTCACTGCTCTTATTGCAAGACCAATGGCCACTTTACAAGAAATGGTCTGAAATTTCTCACGAAGAACTGTCATTCAAACGTATGCCGCGACTTCAATCGCTACGAAGTTTCCAAATGTGAAATTAATGGTACATGTGTGTTTAACAGAGCTCACACTTGCTTATTTTGTAATGAGCCTAACTGCAAAGCATATCTTCACATAATTATACAAGACGCTGGATCGCCAAATTTACCGAAGAGAAATGCAAATATTATCAAGGCATTGACAAACGCCCTTCATTCCTGTGTGGAAGCTATCAAAGATTTGGAAGGCCGTCTCATACACTCGAAGACATCGTCGCCTTTGAAATTCACACAAAGTCAACATCAAACATCGAACAGCTCTAGGATGAAAGCAGATGCAGAGATCCAAAGCCCTTCTGTATTTTCAACTGCAAAAGAAAGTCGAAAAGACTTCCCATCACATTGCTCGATAACACTTCCTGTTGTTTCAGTGAATCACAAGATCACAATGCCAGTCATTCCAGACCTCTCGTTATCATCTGTGTCGTCAAGCTTTGCAAAAGATTTAATGGATGCACTTGGCAACAAAGATTTGATCACTCCCTTGGAGCCAGCTGAATCTGCCATTGTGGCTGAAACTCATTCAACGCACTTGCGTCCCTGTGGAAGTATGATTGTTCCTTTGACTTTCGGAAACAACAGAACATTTCGTTTTAAGATGCTAGTGGTTCGGGAACAGTACGAGAAAATAATTTTTGGAAGAAATCACATCATGAAAACAGAAGCTGACATTAATGTCCCAAAAAGATGTATCACCTTTCGTGATCCAAGCATGAACTTCACACTTGATTTTGAGTTACGTGATCGAACTCACAAAGATCCAACCTAGAACGAGTGTTGCTGTCTTTCACTTCTAAAAAAAAGAAAGTCCCTTTCTTTTTTTAATGAAGAACGGATGGACTGTAGTAGGACTGGAAACTACCCTTTGTATGCTAATTTATGTTAATCCTTAATTACTCATTTACGTCTCAATTGTATATAGTCACTAATTATGTTTATGATAATCAGTCAGTTGTTAGTCTCATCACGAGTCACACGTTTGTTGTCACGCTCTCAACATTTCAAGACTACTCGAGGTAATAGGCCAACTTTATGCCTATTATACACAGCCCCGGGGGGAGGGGGGAGTGTAACTTAACTTGTCAATGGTACGGGGTTGTGCCATTTTTTAGGGTACCTTTTTCATGATAGATTCCAGATTTATGTGTATGGTTTGGGTATGGGTATGGCCCTCCAATAAAAACATTATTATTATTACAAAAATACCAAAGAAAACTACCCTAATCTAATTACAATGAAAACCATACTATTAACAACCTATTTACAAGAAATGATCATTTACATACATACTAAAAATGAAATAAAAGAGAGTAAAACGAAAACGAATCCGGAGTCACTGACAGAGGCAGACCCCGCAGCGCCAGCACCAGCCACCCGCAGGCGATAAGACATCCCAGAGCGAACAGCGATCAAAACCATGACCGCTATACGCCCCGAGCCGGCCCGCCACCCCAGGACAACCAGCGCCCCACTGCAGGCCCCACCCCTGCAGTTATCGCTGAACAGACTTTTTGAAACTGTTTAGGGACGATGCCTGCTTTGACTCAGCCGAAAGGCTATTCCACAATTTTGCTCCCCTAAAAGAGAAGCATTTCTGTCTCGGTATTTCGAAGGCAGCGGGTGGAGCATTGTGAATTTCTATTGAAAAGGCTACACAGGTATTGCGGAGCCAACTCATTGAGTGACTTGAAGACCACTGTATTTGACTCATTTCATTTCATTTTCATTTCATTTTATCATTATTTAAAACACACGAGATCCTTTCAGCAAATTAATATCCTATTAACAATATTTCTGTAAAATAATATGAGAAAAGAAAAAAAATTGGAATATTGCTGCTCTACCAAGGGGTCGTGTTTGGGTCCTGTGAAAGGTTCAAAAGATAATCTCTAAGACCTGTTCTAAAACGAGCGAGTCTCTTTCTCGAATGTTATCAGGGGCATCATTCCAGTTTTTGACACCAGAGAAGTAGAAACTTCGCTTTGCATATTCTAACCTAACTTTAGGAATTTGCAGATCTCCATGGTTTCTGGTTCTATACTCTGAAATCATGGATCATTGCTGATGAGCTGTTCAATGGTTCTCCAGCCCAACCTTTCGATGAGTGGCCTGCTTGGGGTGTCAAAACTGCTATTGGTAACGATCCTGGCAGCTCGGTTTTGAAGCTTTTGTAGCTGGTTGATTTCACTAGAACCACAACAACCCCAAACAGAACAACAGTATCGAAAGTGCGGCTCAACAATACCTGTGTAAAGATTTTCAAGAGTTACCCTTGGTAGGAACTTCTTTGCATGCTTTAAAAAGCAAATGGCCCTTGAGACCTTGGCAGAGACAGCCTTTATTTGCTCTTTCCAATCTAAAGAGTAATCAATTTGAACACCAAGGTATTTTGTTTTTGGGCAATGTCAAGCTCTTTGCCACGTATGCTCAATTCCAGATTCTGATCTGTACTTTTGAGAACGCTACGTTTTTGCTTGGTAGTAATAAGCATGGAGTGTGTTTTTGTAACATTCAAAGAAAGTTTATTGCCTTGGAGCCATGCGTCCAATTGCTTAAGATCATTGTTTATAGCCCCATTCAGCTGAGACATATTCAATGCCTGGTGACACAAACTGGTGTCGTCAGCATACATGGACACAGTCGAACCCTGGACGGCCAGAGGAAGGTCATTGATATTGATGAGGAAGAGAAGAGGGCCGAGACATGAACCTTGTGGCACACCGACTTCTACATCCTGTATGTCTGAGGCAACACCATTAACCCTGCAGAATTGTTTACGGTTGGATAGGTATGACCTGAACCAAAACAGCTCTCGCTGCTGAACACCATAAATTTAAGTTTTTCACAGAGGATGTCATGATCAACGGTATCAAAAGCCTTTTTCAAATCAATGAACATTAATCCCACAAGCCGTCCAAGGTCCAGACCATTGTACCAGTCATCAGTATTTTTAAGCACATTTTTTAAGCAGTATTTTCTAGGCCATTTTCTTTCATATGGTGTGGTTGATACAACCTTCAGGTGTGGGGTATTATGCTGTCGTGGTGGCCACTGGTGTCCTATCATTTGGATCATATCTTAGTCAAGATATGTCGTCAAGAACATAAAACCTAACCACAAAGCTAGAGAAATTAAATGTCTGCTACCTGATCAGCGCCTTTCATTGCGAACATTCTTGAATTAATTTCGACATCAAGTGGAATCACATCACTAGGAGAGATTTGGTTCCATTAGAATCTTGTGGATCAAAACCATTGCATCAGTGGGCTTACATACTCATAAGTACTGAATAAGTGAAAAGGGGATATGAGCAATTAATCAGTGAAGAGTCTTAACTAACGGGAGTTATGAAAATAAAGAATAGTAGGGAACCACAATGTATCTTGTGCGACATCAGGTGACTTCTGTAGAAAGGAAGGAAAGAATTACATGAAATGAAATGTTTGCTTCACAGTTGACAATATACCACAAGTAAATAATAAGACAAGAGAAGGGTAGGAACGGTTTTCTTAAATTTTTCGACACCTATTTGGTGTTGGAAAGTGATGAATCCTTAAGAAAAACTTCAGTCTCCAAGAAATGCGTCGGAAAATCTAGTCAAAATCAGTAGAATGAAATTTTCAACAACTATCTGGTGCTGAACATGCTATAATAATCTTTAATAACACATGTGTAGTCGATTTACTGCATATAAGATAATGATCCTCATGATCTAGTAAGTTTCCTTCATGCTGTAATCAGGCAATTATCTAACAAATGGGAAAGTTTTTCATATTTCAACTTTGGCATACACAGCTCAAAGAGCAATTCTCAGTGCACACAAACAATCTCAAAGCGCAGAAACAGATTCACTTCACTTTTTTATATCCAATAAAAACAAGGGATATCACTGACCGAAAATTTGCGCCGACACTGGTAGGTAAAAACCTTCACGGTACCCTTCATTTGTGACTTGAAAAACCTCCCAGCTGTACTACACAAATAACCTGTTTTTGTCTACCAGCTTCCGTTTCCTTCGCACACTATGAATAACGAGTTTTATCATTAAAAATGTTTCAGATTGGTTAGCATTATCTGCTTTAGACCAGGGGGGAGGGGGTGTTGTGTTCTTCCATAGCTAAGGTACCTGGGGATGTGCCACCAGCAAGGGTATAGTTTTTCGGAATGCTAGTCTAGCCAAGGGTATACTTTTGGCAATTTTATTCAATTTTAGTTTGGGTAATTGCTTTTTAGCAATTTTGCTCAAAGAAAAGTCAAACTGCGGTATAGAAACCCAATTCTTTTTTCGTCTAGAGAGTGCGAAAATTTGGCAATTTATGTCTAGAAAATGCCAACTCATGGCACTTTTGATGTAAAATTTAGTCTAGCCAAGGGTATCATTTTTACAAAACTTGGTCTTGCCAAGAGTACCACTTAGAAACTGTTGGTCGCACTAACCTACCCGAAATTTAGCCAAGAATGTGGCTTAGACATGCCGCCGTTCATTTCCTAAAGGCCCCAAACTGAATTCCTTGACAGTCTGATATCATTTCAGTACAAGGTGGCAACCAGGTGGGATTTAGCAAGTCTGGTCACTAACTGCTAGGACCATGAAAATGGGTAAAAACTGCCTAGAATATGTCAACTCAGAAAAAGTTTTGGGAATCAACATTGATGAGAAACTAAGTTGGAAGGAGCATACAGATAAAGTTGTGAAGTCAATGAGCTCAAAGATTTGTATGCTAAAAAGACTTAAGTATTTGCCATCAAACATGTTAGAAGAAATATATTATAAAACTGTGATCCCTGCCACCACTTATTGCATATCAGTATGGGGATCCTGCCCAGAAGCAACATTTAAAAGAGTGGAAAAACAACACATAAGGGCAGCTAAAGTCATTTACAGATTGAATAAATCAATAAAAGATGAAGATGTACTAGCAGCAGTCAACTGGCAAGACCTTGGTTACATCTATAAAAGGAAAATTGCAACTGAAATGCACAAAGTAACATTTGACACCAAAAGTAGAATAGCTCATCAGTACTGTGTTGGAAGACAGTCTTTGAGAAAGGGGGCACAATTTGAAATAAAGAGAATGAGAACCGAACTTGGAAGACAGTCATTACAGTTCAGGGGTCCCATAATATGGAATTCAATAAACAAAGAACTAAAGAAGCAAACAAATAGAGAAACTTTCAAACGCCAGTTAAGATCAGACATGAAAACATTAAATAAATTGTCTTTTGGAAAAGAAACAACATTTAACACAAATAGATATGAAAATTATGTTTACTATTAGAAACACTGCGCAATAGTGTACATTCAATTTTTTCGATTTAAGGCTAGAGAAAATTTTAACATTTACGTCAATTTTTAACAAACTTTTGTAATCAGGCTAGTTTTCTTTCTTCTCTAATTTTAAGTTAAGCAGGTCCACATCAGCTTTTTGCTGCCAAATTTTGACCTGGGTAAATTAAATCATGTATGTATGTATGTACGTATGTATGTATGTATGTATGTATGTATGTATGTATGTATGTATGTATGTATGTATGTATGTATGTATGTATGTATGTATGTATGTATGTATGTATGTATGTATGTATGTATGTATGTATGTATGTATGTATGTATGTATGTATGTATGTATGTATGCTTTTTACTACAACGTTAGCTTGCTTATTGAAGAGAAAATACTTCATTTTGAACTTGATAGAAAAACAGAGAGTAATTCCATGTAGCCATTCATTCAATTAAAACAAATTAATTCTTTAGATCCATAGACTAGAGCGGCAGGATTACCTACTGTCCAACATTACAAACTAAAAGTCCATGTGATACAATCATCTTTCCACATGCAGACACTGGACATTCCTGTTGAATAGAATGGAAATGGAATTTAGAGGGCTACAGGCTGCCAATACAAGGGATACATCCGAAAAGGCGTTGCATCAAGCTACAATAGCTGATCAATGAGTGCTGTCTGCTGTAATTTTGCTTTAATTGAAAAGGGTTCCAAATTTTATTGACTTTCGTTCCGTGTTTCCGACGTTTGCGTTAATTGAATATTTGGTTTCTAGGCAAACAACAACCGGTTTGTCAGGCTATGACGTACTTCCTCTCTAGTGACAATGGGCACCGGACGCCAGAAAAAGGATCCAGAAATAATACGAGCAGTTTCATTATCAGGGATACTTTGCATTAATGCAGGCTTTGTACAACCCTTTTATTTTGCTGGTCATTCACAGTCTCTGGCCTAAATTCCTTGGAGTCTCCTTGACGGGGCTGGTGTTCATCACTCTTCAAAATATTTGTCATCACAGGCTGGGAGACTCAGTGGGAGTATGCTGAAAGCACTGCAGGAAGGAGCAGAAAGGGGGCGTACCAACATAACTTTTGTTTTGTTTGATGCCGGAAGCCAAACCGTCCTTCGTTACACAACATAAATATCATGTGCAATCTAAAATAAACAGTCAAAGCAAAATATTTCAAAATAAATTTGTATGTGGTACCTGTTTGACTCAACTCTCCTTTCCAAGCCCGACAGTGAAAATGCAGTTGATCATACGACTTTTCTGCATTGTGTTCACTGCAAATTGTAACTAAAGTTGAAAATAAGGATACATTTGTTAAGTTTACCGATCAAACTGATAAGAAGTGGGGTATACTGCAATGATATCAATGTCAACATGGTGAATGTTTGCGCTAGGAATGGGCCATGTTTCATAAGTTTGCTGCTTTGCCCGTAGACCACAGCAGGGCCTGAATTTGACGGGTTGAAGGTAGAATTAGATAGATCAGGGGAATATGCATATTCAAAGTCACAAAATAAACGATGAAATACTTGAAGATAAAGTTTGTACATATACCATTTCACTCACCTTCCCATCTTGAGTTCGAAAACTCAGTAACCACACGACCACACCACACAGCCTTCCTCGTACATCTGAGTGGGTCTTTTGGCCTGCTTCATGTTTCACTTCGTCACAAACTTGACAAAAAGGAATAATTCTCTTTGCTCATGGTCATCTTTTGCTTGACCAAATGCGTACGCACACATTTTAGGAGGAACTTATCAACCATTTTTCTCTTTGTTGGTAAACGAACGCAAAACAAACACATTCCTGCATAATCCCGTGAAATTCCGCATAATCAGACAAATTCGATAACCTCATTGGCTAAATTTTTTTGGACACGAGCGCGCTCAAGCTCGACCGCCGATACTTGGAACGCATTCAACAGCCGCTTCATTTTAATAATTTGCTGCTTCTGCTTCGCAGAGGCGCAAATTAAATACAATATAAAGTTACAAACTACACTACTCTACAAAATTACTATGCAACAACTATACAATACCACTGGAACCATAACCCGAGGAACAAAGATGCTATGGCTACCGGAAGGCCAACTTAACATCGAAATAAAAACTACTGTCTGTCTCAAATTACATGCAACTACGAGAAATGTCTGCGATCGAAACAACTAAAGTGATTTGATTGGTCATTAAGCCCCGTTAAAACACTCTCAACATTGCACTGAACATCACTCAACATTTGTAGAGCGATGTTTAGTGATGTTGAGTAGTGTTGAGTGGGTGTGTTAAAACGCTCTCAACAATTTGACTCAACATTTGTTCATCGATGTTTTTTGGACTTGTTGACAATTCTTTTTGGTTTTTTAGCTTTCTTCCCCCTCGACATTAGTTGCCTGATAACTCTGTTACTGCAAGTTTTCAGGCGCAACGACGATTCAATCACAAGATCGACCTACTCTTCTTCAGGAGCCTGCTCTCTGTCTTGCTGCTTATTTGGTTTCACTGCCAACTGCATCCATGCTTTCGTAGCGATTTGCCATAGCGATTCATAAACTTCGACTTCTCTCTCACCTACTTAGACTAAACTCTCGATACGTTTTGAACTTTTTTTCGTTTTCTTCTTTTTTTGGCGGGAAGAGAATGACTCTGGTGCACTTGCGCCGACTGAACATTGTTGGATAGGGTGTTAAAACGCTCTCAACATAGCTCAACAACACCTAGAACAATAGAAATGTTGAGTTGATCCACTGAACATTTTTGACTTCTTTCAAATTCCACTCAACATCGCTGAACACCGCTCAACATCACTGAACATCACTCAACAAGGTGTTAAAACGCTCTCAACATTTTCCCTCTACAAATGTTGAGCGATGTTCAGTGAATTGTTGAGAGCGTTTTAACGGGGCTTTAGACATTAAGACAGATTTCGCGAGGTTTCTAATTTGAGGTAGAAGTTAAATATACGAGTGAAACAAAAGACGGAAAAAGCAAAGCAAAAAAAAAAGAAATGCACGTATTACTTAACTGGGAAATGGTTGGTTGTGGTTTTATGGCATAGCTTATAATGGAGTAAGAAATCTTCTAATCAAATTGACCAGATTTGTGGATAAATTTTAGAGCTAGCAGGAGTATATTCTTATCAAAATCGTTGGGAAGTTTTTATCACGATACAATAAAGTCTGCATTAGCACATTATTTTGGAGAATTGCATATCTAGAGGTCGCAATAAAGCAAAAACTCCAGCGAGAAGACTTTTGCGTGGTACTACAAGAGAAGGGAATAGACCAGGAGGAGAATAAGGGGGATGGTCACCCGAGGGCCAGGAAACCAGGATAAAAGATCATACCAGAATTGCCACTACAACAACTGACACCGGAGAGCAAAAAACAAGCAAAACACTAATAGATCATTTCTCTACCTCCTGCCCCAAGTATATTTTAAAGGCAGCTGTTATTAAGACGTGAATGGTTGACCACTATCTGGTGTAAGCGATTTGGAAAATCAATGCTTGGAGACTGAAGAAAAAAGAAAGGAAATTTGTTGAGTCTCGCATCATGAAAAAATATGACAAAACGCTTTTCCGAGTGGATATGCAACAGATAGATTGGGAATCCATTCTTGGCCCAATCGAAGGTGATCCTGCCGATATGGCGGCCACGTTTCTGGATGTGTTTGAATCAGCCTTGAATCTCCATGCCCCCCTACGCAAGAAAAGGGTACGTTGTGAATATGCCCCTTGGCTCTCTGCTTCTCTTAGAAACCTGATGAAGGAACGTGATAAGGCGAAGCAGATAGCCGATGGTCAACAGGAGATTTGGCCGAAATATAGGCAACTGCGTAATCAAGTAACAAAAGGGATTCGTATTGCCATTCAGGATTATTATAGTGGGCTAATCAAAAAACACGAGAAAGATCCAAAAAGAATGTGGAAGACAATAAACAAAGTCTTAGATAAAAACACTAACTCAGATATCCCTTCGAGTCTCGAATTCGAAGGAAAACGCTTAACAAGGGAGCCCGATATTCTTGAAGCATTTAATCATCATTTCACCTCTATAGGACCTAAACTTGCCCAAAAAATTGAGGTTCGAAATGATGATGATTGTCTTCAGAACATCACCACTGAATCAAATGATATGATTTTCAGAAATGTCGATGAAAATTACATTTTGGATGCAATTAATCAGCTAAAAAATGGAAAAGCATCAGGACCTGGTAAGGTATCGATTACCATCGTAAAAGATGTAAAAGACCTCATTGTAAAACTCTTGAAATTCATCTTTAATGATTCGGTAATTAGTGGCGTTTTCCCCGATATCTGGAAACTGGCAAGAGTAACTCCAATCTTCAAATCGGGCGCTAAAAATGATGCGAGCATTTATAGGCCGATTTCTGTCATTTCAATTTTCTCCAGGATGCTGGAACGGCTATTGCATGATCAGCTGTTTCATTCCTCAAAGCGAATAAAAAGCTTACCTGTAATCAATCAGCTTTTCAAAAACTATGCTCCACCATGACCTCCCTAATCACCAGCACTTATTATTGGTACGAAAACATGGATTCTCGGAAAATTAATTTGACTTTATTTTGGATCTCAAGAAAGCCTTCGATACAGTTGACCATTCTGTCCTTATGAAAAAGCTTCGTGCGTATGGTATTAGAGAATCTGCAGGGGATTGAACTGAATCGTATTTGAAGGAGAGAAAACAGTATTGTGCTGCTAATGGACACCGATCAAACATAAGAAATATCACTAGTGGTATACCCCAAGGCTCTTGCCTTGGTCCTCTCCTCTTTATCATTTACCTCAACGATTTTGAAAAGTGCCTACCGGGTGTCCCAAAAAGAAGGTAACAGATTTGATCAGGGATAGCGCTAAGAATCTAACTCCAATCAATCGGAAATAACTTTTAAACTAATCCTCGATAGTTTACTTGAAGAAAGACACCTTGTTTGTTGATATTGGAGCATAGAGAGTAGACATTTTTATCTTGAAAGTCCAGATTTGCCTTCACCTCCAAACCAGAGCTTTTAGGCTTTGGCCTAAACTACAAACGCACTGTTGTAGGGAATCTCCTCAAGGATAGGCACAATGTAGAAGGTCCGAGGAAGGACCTTTGCTTTGTGCATGCATATTTGAGTAGAAATGCAAAAACTGAAAACTGAAAAAGTCACTAAGGAATTTCTTTTACTAAGCCAAAATGAAAATGAATTTATAAAAAAGAAACAACTTAAGCACGAGGGAGTGCCCTCAAGGATCTTACCCTCGTGGGATGTTTACTCCTTTGGGTGTAAGCGACGAATTCTTGTTTCGTAATAATTTCATTGATCAAAAAATGCATTTTATTCGAACAAGGAAGATTTTTCCACACTCAAGGGAATCATTTCCCTGTAGGGTACTTTTATTTGGCAGCGGTAATTCACAGCTTACGTAGAATGAACAGAGATATCCTTTTGGGAAAAAATTCTTGAGTGTGATTGTCAAGTGCGATTTGGATTTCTATCAAGAATTTTTCCGAAGCACGAGGCTTCTTGTGTATACCTGGCTAGTCCTGGCTATGATTCAGGAGATTCCACAACAAGCGCGTTGACTGCTTAGGCCAAAACCCAACAGGTCTGGTTTTGATATAGAGGCAAATCTAGACTTTCAAGACTAAAATTTCTACTCTCAATGCTCCAAGATCAACAAACAAGGTATCTAACTTCAATTTAACTATCGAGGATTAGTTTAAACGTTATTTCCGACTGATTCGAGCCCAATTCTTAGCGCTAGTCCTGATCAAATCTGTTACCTTTCTTGTGATGTGATCTATCATAGCTATCAATAGAAACGACAATAAATATAAAGCTCAACGAGAATGCACGACTTATTTAGGCCATCATTAAAAGTTCTAGTGTTCTCACGAAAGTCCCGTATGTCAACATCATAACGAGGCACAACAACAACAACAACCATAACATCCTCCCTTCTCTAGTAAAAACAACAACTCAAGCATTAAACGTTTTATTGTTCAGGTTCATATCTTTGTGGAGGCTTTATCAATCGGCCATAACGACTTCTGTAGTGAACTGGTTTCGATTCCTCTGGAGGGGGTCTGGGAACAAGAGGTGCACTTGTGTCATTGCTTTCTTTCACGTTCGGTGCTTCATCACTCGAAATCTCTACATCACTGCCTGGGGCTTGGGAATCCTTATTGAAGGTTTCTTTCGTCTTCAAAATATCTCTACGATTGCGTCTATAAACCTTTCCTGTCTCTGCTTCAACTTTGTACGATCTTGGTTCTTGCAGTTTGGCAACAACGGTACCTTTCTTATCCCAGAATTTCCTTGGATAGGTCTTTTGTCTCAAACGAACAGTGTCACCGACATTTAACTCTGGTAAATTTTTACATTGCTGGTTATAATATCTCTTGGTATACTTGACTTTCTGAGTATCTGCTGAATAAGTTGTCGCTTTGATTGCTGGCAAAGTTGTACGTATATCTCTTCCCATAAGTTTTGCTGCAGGGGATACTGAGTCATTTGAAATTGGGGTAGTACGTAAGGCTAGTAATGCAAGATAAGGATCTTCTTTGTTTGCAAGTGCTTTCCTAAGTACTCTCTTCACCGTTTGAATATTTCTTTCAGCCATCCCGTTTGATTTTGGATGATAAGGACTTGATGTAGTCAGCTTAAAGTCCCATTCTCTTTGGAATTTCTTGAACTCGGCTGTGTCAAAAGGGTTATCGCTAATGACAGTTTTTGGAATACCGTGTCGAGCGAATATAGACTTCATGTACTTTATAATTGTAGGACTTGAAGTATCGGGCAGCAAGCATATTTCAATGTACTTTGAATAATAGTCTACAATCAACATGTACTTCTTGCTCTTTAATGTGAATAGATCTAACCCGACTTTCATCCATGGTGACGATGGGATATCATGTTGAATAAGCTCTTCCTTCTGTTGATAATTTCGATGTTCAAGACAGGTTGCACATGACGATACGAGCTCTTCAATTTCAGATGACATTCCAGGCCAGTATAAGGCTGTTCTTGCTCTTAGTCTGCATTTTTCAACTCCTTGATGACCTTGATGAATTAACTTCTTCATCTCTTTTCGCATGCTTGTTGGTACAATTATTAGACCTGATTTCAGTACGAGGCCTCTAGCTAGTGTGATTTCATCACGAAAATTGTAATATGGTTTGACCTCAGGTACAACACTACCTTTGTGTCTTGGCCAGCCATTTCTTACATACTCAGATAAGAGTTGGAGAGTTTCATCCTTCTCTGTTTCTTCTGTAAATTGGTTCAATCTTTCTTGACTGATTGGCAAGTCTGAGATAACAGCATGAATCACATAGTCCATCTCAGAATCTAGAATCTCTTGCTTTGGTACTTCCTTTAAGTAATTTCTACTGAGTGCATCAGCAACAATCATTTCTTTTCCTGGTTTGTATTCTAAAGTAAAATCATATCGTTGAAGTCTCAGCATAAATCTTTGAATTCTTGGAGGAGCTCTGAAGATAGGCTTTCCGAAAATTGACTTTCGTGGCTGATGGTCATTCTCCACCTCAAATTGTCGGCCATAAACAAATTGGTGAAACTTTTCACATCCAAATACAATACTGAGTGTCTCCTTTTCAATTTGGCAATAATTTTGTTCAGTTTGGGTCATAGCTCTACTTGCAAAGGCAACTGGAAGCCAATTATTGCCGTGTTTCTGCTGGAGAGATGCTCCTAATCCTGATTTACTTGCATCTGTGCTGATCTTGGTTTCCAATTTTGGATCATAATATTTCAAGACTGAATTGCTTGTAACTATTGACTTCAACTTGTTAAATGCTCTCTCATGAACTTTATCAAAATACCACTGGCTATCTTTTTCTAACAGTTCTCTCAATGGGGTTGTGATATCTGATAAATTGGGAACAAACTTTCCCAAATAATTAACCATTCCTAGAAATGTTCGCAGCTCTTGTTTACTTTGCGGAAATTGCATATCTGTTATTGCTTTCGTCTTCCTAGGATCTGGCTTTACTCCCTCTGATGTGAGTGTATGTCCTAAGTATGTAACTTCAGACACATTAAAGATGCACTTATCTTTATTCAACTTTAGTCCATAATCACGAATACGACGTAGGACATTTCTTAGGCGATTATCATGTTCTGTCTTTGTCTTTCCCCATACGATGATATCATCTTGTGCATTCTGCACTCCTTCAATACCTTCTAAAATTTCTGCAACATCAGCTTGAAATACCTCAGACGCATGGAGGACTCCAAATGGAAGTCTCTTGAATTTATAGCGTCCAAACGGAGAGTTAAAAGTGAGCAGCTTTGAGCTATCCTCGTCTACTTGTATTTGCCAATAGCCAGACGATGCATCGAGTTTGCTAAAAACTGTGGCTCCGGCCATACGAGATAGGATGTCTTCAGCAGTAGGAATGTGATGATAATGTCTTTTGATAGCCTTGTTCAGATCTTTGGGGTCCAGACATACTCTTAATTTACCATTTGGCTTCTGTACAACAACAAGGGAATTTACCCATTCAGTAGGCTCAAATACTCTTTCAATAATATCTAATTTCTCCATACGATCAAGCTCTGCTTTCAGTTTTTGATGCAGTGCAACTGGTACTCGTCTTGGTGGATGCACAACAGGCTTTACTTCTGGATTAACATGAATATGATGTATCTTTGGAAGAGTTCCAATTTCTCCAAAACAGTCTGAAAATTCCTGCATGATATCAGGATTGTCTTTGTTGACTAACATTATGCGTTTCACAAGATTGAGTTTTTCACAAGTATCCAAACCAAGTATTGCCATTGAATCTGTTTCCGCAACAATAAACATTATTGGAACCATCTTTCCTTTATGAAGCACTCTCAAGATACATTTTCCAAGAACAGGTATTTTAGTGCTATTATAGGCTGTTAATTTGATCTTGGTATCTTTCAATTTAGGCTTTTTTGCTAACTTCACATACTCAGATTTTGGCAAAATATTCACTTGTGCCCCTGTATCCAACTTATAGAGCACATTACTTCCATTTGTAGATAAAGAAATTGACCAGTCTGATGTAGTTGAGATTCCTCCTATTACATAATCTTCTGAACTTTCTTGCTTCTGTTCTGCATTTTTGTCAGATCCAAGTGAGGCATCAAATTCTGCTCCTACAGCACCAACAAAGAATTCATCCTCATCTGATGTTTCTGCATTTACTTCTCTCACTTTCCTTGTTTTCTTCATATTACAGCATTTTGCAAAATGATTAAGCTTTGAACAATTATTACACTTTTTGTTGTAAGCAGGACAGTTTCCTCTTGCATGTTGACCACCACAAAATTTACAGTTTGCTATCATGTTTTCAGATTTATTTGAATTTCTTCTCTTTGGAGAGGTCGCCCTTTTCCTTGTTGTTTTAGCTACATAATCAACAGTGTTTGTTTCTCGTTGCATTTCCGATAAATGGCGCTTTGTTTCCTGTGATGCTTGACCATATTCAATTGCTTTCTCAAGAGTAAGATTGGGTTCTCTCAAGAGACGCTCACGCAGGCGGTTGTCTGCTAGACCACAAATTGCAATATCCTTTATCAAACTGTCCCTCAGGGTTTCAAATTCACACTCTGCACTTCTTTTCTTTAATTCCGTGATAAATTCATCGAAAGTTTGTCCATCGCTTTGTTTACAAGTGAAAAACCTATGTCTGAGAAATGTAATATTTGCCCTTGGGTTACAATATTCTTGAAATTTTTCCAGTACAACATCAAAATCGAATTTGTCACCTTCCTCTGTGAAAGTAAAAGTGTTATAAATCTCCCTTCCTTTCCTTCCGATACAGGTAAGTAGAATCGAAGTTTTTACTTTGTCGTCTTTCTCATCACTTTCGGTTGCCGTCAGATACAGCTCAAGCTCCTGACGCCATATCTTCCATTGCTCAGCTACATTTCCATCGAAGATCAATGAAGATGGAGGCTCCAATTTATCCATTATGCGGCCTAAATATCTTTGAGCAATAACAAAACACCTGACACCATGTTATGTGATCTATCATAGCTATCAATAGAAACGACAATAAATATAAAGCTCAACGAGAATGCACGACTTATTTAGGCCATCATTAAAAGTTCTAGTGTTCTCACGAAAGTCCCGTATGTCAACATCATAACGAGGCACAACAACAACAACAACCATAACACTGCTTAGGCCAAAACCCAACAGGTCTGGTTTTGATATAGAGGCAAATCTAGACTTTCAAGACTAAAATTTCTACTCTCAATGCTCCAAGATCAACAAACAAGGTATCTAACTTCAATTTAACTATCGAGGATTAGTTTAAACGTTATTTCCGACTGATTCGAGCCCAATTCTTAGCGCTAGTCCTGATCAAATCTGTTACCTTTCTTGTGGGACACCCGGTAGAATTTTCGCAAGCTGGTCTCTACGCTGATGACACACAAAGCACGACTGAATTAGATGATACAGAAAAACTAGTACATAACACGCAGCATGAACTGGTCAACCTCTCTGAGTGGATGCGGATAAACAAATTAAGTCATAACCCGGCTATGCAGATGGTATATTGGGAGGTCTTTCAAAAACAAAATTAGAAACTCTTCAACGTCTGCATAACAGGGCTCATGCAACAATAGAAAATGCACCCACAAAGGACGAATGGTCATCTAATTGGTTACGTGTTGAAAGTCTTATTCGATTCGATCGTTCTGTGATGGCATATAAGATTCTCAACAAGTTGAGCCCGGAAAGCCTTTGGGACAAGTACCAATATAGATCCACGTATTCAAGTTATGAAACAAGGAAGGATCTCCAGATCCCAAGGCTTAAAACTGAGCATGCCAAAAAAGGATTTTACTGCTCTGACTTAAAAGCTTGGAACGATATCCCAGTCAATGATGATAATTCTATTATTGTATCAAAACTGCATATCAATAGACAGAATAAAGATTGTTCATTCAGACAGTATACATTACATCACCTCAAATTTCTTAAATTTCTTAAGGATTTCAAATTACTGTTGGGTTGCGTCTTTTCTGAAACACCCTGTAGACAGAGATGGGTAACTTACCATAAAAGTACACTAAAAATATTTACAGGGCATAGATGTTGAAAAATTAGATTAAGGACGTTTTTACAGTCTCGTTTTTGCAGATATAAGAGAAACCAACGACAACACAGTTCTAGAGAGAGATGGGTGACTTTTTAAAGAACATAATAATAATCTAGGTATATCTATGTAGATAAGGAGTGAAGACTTATGTTACGCACATTCCTGTTTGTGATATTTTCCCGCACGCAGCTTCTCGTGCCTACTGCTTACCTCCAAAAATTTCGAAAAAACGATGAAAATAGCTGACGATAAAGGCTTCTCTGTGGTCCAATACTTTTGTTCGTACAGTCTCTTGGGGTAATGTGAGGAGGGGTATTGTACTCAAATCTTAGCAATTTAATTCAACAATAGGCCTTAGCCTTCGACCTTTCTTTGTGGATGCTGATGGTAGCTATAGAAATGTGATGGCAGCGTGCAGAGTTATTGCCCTGTTTGCAGAGGCTCTCCGCTTGGTTTTGTCACAGTGCTACAAATTCAGAGTCTGCCCTTGTAGTTTTTTAGGTCTTCTGCTTATAAATTTACTGACTACAACGCATAGAGCCTTTACTCAATTCCTAGTAAAGACAGGGGCGGATCCAGATATTTGAGTGACTGATGGAAATGAGGCTGTCTTGGGCGAAGCCCCCAGAAAATGTTTGAATGACCACGCCCTTCAGACTCTCGGAAAACATAGGCAACACCCTTTTTCAATTTAGTTTTGGCTGGAAGACCTTGCTTTGAAGATTATTTCAGTTGGTAAATTTACCTCAAGCCAGTGCTTTTCGAAGCGTTGTTTACACCTTGGCCTAGACAGCCAAATTTCGTTGTTTGATGATTGTGTGCTGCCAGAAAAGTTACCCTTCACGGACTGCTTTATTCAGTCAACCACAATTTGGTCCTCTAAAGCTTTGAAGAAGCGTGTAGGTGCACTGCACTTTCCTTTCCGGCGAGAGGATGTGAGACAGCCAAACGGCGAACAACAATGATAGTGGAGGGCAATCTATTGCTCAATAGTTACCTTTGGACTGCATCAGTCAACCCGTGCAAAACGCTGGTTTTTCTCCACTCAGGGGTCTGAGGACCGATGCATTTTGGCTATCGTTTGTTGAGAAGAAAGGAGCTGTCAAAGCTGCTGTGATTGACACCGATGCACTCATCAATATGATTACGCAAGCCGTTGGCTTTTGTTGCCTTGTCGAGACGTGCGTCACACATGACTTGAATAGAGGATTAGAATAATAATGGGATTTACCGTAGTTGTTTTGAGGACACTTATTCTTTTGGATAATGGGTCTAATGGCTTTTGTATCTGAGTCTGACGAGGTTGCTACATAGGAGCAGTGGCTGGCACCAAATAGAACGGAACATTTCGAAAGACCTGAAATGTTTTGAATCTTATACAAATTCTGCTGCACATGCTACTAGATTGTCGATCATGTGAGACTGACTGATGCATTTGCATCAGCTGCATCGGTCTGGATCCGCCACTGACTGACCCTTTGTCAAAATGAACAGTTTATTGAGAAGAAGTTAAGAACATCCATAAGAATAATCTCAAAATATCAAAAGCATGATATTGTGCGGAGGCCTGGTATTGCCCATGTTCATATAGTGATTGACGGTTAAAGTGAATCACAACCAGTTCCGATGTGCAACGTAGCAAAAAAATATTGCTACTTTGTGAATCAACCAGCATAAAATTGATTTTAAAAACAAAGAGGTATTATAATCATGCTCAATAAGAGATTGCACAAAACTTTGCGCTGGAACATATTTATGGGTGCCTGATAAGACGCTTTGGCATTCTATCCACTACTTTGTTGCGAGCTCAAGTTGACGAGGCAGTGGACATCACCTCGAGGACTATGAACGCATGCGTAGTGTGTAAATTTCGCCGATTTGATTACGTTATGTCACTATTTTAATCACGAATTTTTAGTCATGTGAAAGACAACAGGTAGTAAGACGTTCGCACGAAACCACATCCGCCACAGAACAATCAATTGTCGATGGGGGAACAATAATAACAGTTAGACTGATGCCTTTTCGTCCCTTGTTTCCCTGCGTTCCTTGGTCAAGAGGGACTAATAACATTACTGTTAAATAGTGGGCCCAATAGTGGGTGGTTCCGTATTCACCAATCAAATCGCTAGAATTCAGTTCTTAACCAATCAGGGGCCGCTATTCAGAATGTTGTTGTTGTTGCTCTTAAAGAACGGTTGAAGAAGCCTGGAGTTCTCGCAGCTTCGATGGATCTATTTTGCTTCTACAGAGGAAGATTACTGTCTGAAAGGTATGCATTTTGCGTTTCGCACGTCAAGACAACATCATTCTTTGTACTAAAAGTTTCCTTTTCAATGTTCGAGCTCTTTAAACCAGATTTTGAAGCGATTTTGTTGAGTGTACGAGAACTCCCACCTTTTTAGGCCATTTTGAAAAAGTGGGCCCATTATATAAGCGTAATATCATGAGTCCCTATTGACCAAGTGATATCAGCATATCAAAGAACGCAGGGAAACAAGGGACGAAAAGGCATAAGTCTAAATAACAGTTTCAAAACCCCCCACGATATCGTTTCATATGGAAGGTTGGCAAAGAAATGAATTTATCTGATGAGTAAATGGTACAGTCCTACCCAGCTCATGTTGGGTTTTTGTGTCTAATCGCATTGGTTCGTGAAATTTTTTGTCAGCACGGCAAATCCAGATATGATAACTGGGCTTTCGAAAGCAATGCTCAAAGCGCTGGTGTTTTGCTTAGGCCACGCGAGACTAACCGCTTGGCATTTACTTCTGTACACCAAGCTTCCAGAACGATCAGTCATTAAATCTTGCAGGCACATATCAAATACAACTGCAGTCAAGAATTGATAAAACAATGATAAAACATAAGCAAAGTTTCCTGTCAATCGAGCTGCGAATCTTCCCTTTCTGTTCGCTGTGTCACTGCAATGATTCAGCTACCTTGATCTTAAAACCAGTAACTAACTCTCAGGTCCTGAAGAGCTTAAAACAACTCAAAAATGGCTAAGCATGTGGGCCTGATAAAATACTTCCAATCTTGGTAAAAGATGCAGCTAATTTCATTTCATACCCATTGACTCTCACCTACAATTCGCCAATAAATAATGGAACATTCCACGATCTTTGGAAAATAGCTAGGGTTGCTGCAATATTCAAATCTGGGAAAAGCTGCGATAGCAATAACTACAGACCAATCTCAGTGCTTTCAATTTTCTCAAGAGCATTAGAAAAACTTGTGCATGATCAGTTACACGAGTTTCTCAAAGCAAATGGTATCTTAACTAATAACCAATATGCATTTCGGAAACTCTATTCCACGATTATGTCCTTGATAAATAGCACTGAGCATTGGCTTAAAATGCTGATAATCGGAAGCTGAATATGACAGTATATCTGGACCTGAAAAAAGCCTTTGATACGGTTGATCACAAAATATTAATAGATAAACTGTTCAAATATGGTATCAAAGGAAAAGAAAGAGAATGGTTCCAGTCATACTTAAGCGGACGAAAGCAGTTTTGTTTTGTAAATGGTCATAGGTCAAAGACCGAGGAAGTTCTGTGTGGTATTCCTCAGGGGTCATGCTTAGGTCCCCTCCTTTTCATTGTGTACCTCAATGACTTTGAGGGTTGCTTGGATTTCTCTAAAGCAAACATGTATACCGATGATACCATCAGCGTCAGGAAACATTTGGATTGGACTTTTGAAAATTGTGCGGTCGAGGGCTGCGGTTTTTAAGACTACAAGCAGCCGCGTTACATTCTATGCAGCTTCGTTTCATTTGTTATCCACTGGACCGCTGACCCAACGGACGCTCATTTGCAAATCGACTTAAATCCTAAAATTTCGATGGATACGAAATCAACTAAAATCCTTAAAGAACTTTTCTCCCACGGCTCGTAGCATTCCAGAGCTCCTAGAACAATGGCAGCGTCCAAACGGTGACGGCACCGACGTCTCAAATTCCTTCGCTTGTAGATTTAGGGGGAGCTCGAATGGGAGCTCTGGAGAAATATTTGAATTTTGGCCTCGCTTGAGCAAGGGCTGTAAGACAAAGGATGCAGATTTGAATGAGACAAAGCAAGTTGGCAACTTCAAGAATAGATTTCACACTTTCAACAATGCGGACCATAATGGTTTGCTTTCTCTGTTTTGTTTGATTTGATTGAGTGCGCTCAGAGGTGTGAGATATGTTCTTCTCGAAGGCAAATCGCATTGTCCATTCGCAACCGTGAATCTTTTGTTGCACAAAATTCGCGATTGCTCCTGCCTGGTGTGCGGTAGAAGGGCGCGCTTTACAAACGGCAAGAGCATCACCAGGAAATGTATCAACACAACAAACAATAACTAGAATACTGCAATGAATGAAGGATATCAGTCTTCATGTTTACAGCCTGAGCCTGTGTGCCCCAATGAACATTCAAAAATATGGTTTTTCACGCTTTTCCTATAATTACACATTGTGGTAAGAACCCTTAAAATTAAAACAACTTTTGAAGAAACCCAGGCTGATTTTTTAGGAATGTGGACCCTCCTACAAGAAACTTTTATGAGTTTTAATGAAAAACTGAATAGGCTGTCTTGGGAGAAAATGATGTATATTTTGTGGTTTCATACCGAGGGGCATTTCGTTCTTTTGAAAAGGGAAGAAATTTTTCCAGAACGAAACGATTTTACGGACTTTTGGTAGATTCCTCAGAAGTAAAACAAAGGTGTACGAGATATTTTGCGATTTTTGTGTGAGTGAATTGACCCCCCCCACCCCCCCCCACCCGCCGCGTGGCATATGTTCTTACTGCACTCTCCACTACCTTTCAAGTAATATGATACAAACTAAATAATGTTTTCCCAGCCTGCAAAAAGTGACAAAATTTCATCAAGTTTTTAGTTGAGGAAACTTTGTGGGAAACGAAATGTCTGGGAATTTGATGTCTGTTTCCCTTTAGTAGTGCAGTAGCATATGTATCCGAGTGATTTTTTTGCTGTAAATTTTTGGCAACATGCATTTCTACATTCTTTGGGATGCCAATGAACAGAAAAACATTGGTGCCAATTTTTCAACAGAATTTCTGTGGCATTTCATCGAGTTTTTTATCTTTGAAGAATACATCTTTGAGAAGTATGACATTTTAAAAACAGGCCTAAATCTACGGCTCTTTCTATTATGGATGACTCCGTTTTTACTTCTCATATTTCTAGAGGATAAAATCTTAACGTCGTCTTTCGTCCACTGTTTTCACCATACTTGGATCTCAGGAACCTCGTCATGGGATCTAGTGCTTCTGGGGCCTTCTATTAGACAAGGGGGCGTTTTTGATGGATTTCCAAGAAAAAATCTTTCGGCTAAATTTGCAATTTGCGTAGAGACTTACGAGCAGGCGGGCACAGGGCATCGCAATCCTCCAAGTCTTTCGAAAATGAACTAAAAATGCCCTTTCAGTCCCGGGGGGGGGGGGGGGTACATGACTTGCGGATGGACGGGAGTCTGGCACCCGGTGTTCAGAAAGCTACCCTCTTCTAATTACCGACAGTTGCCGTCATACCCACTTTTATGATGAATTTTGGCGAAAACTACCCATTTTTGACAATTTTTTTGCCAATTTCTGGAAAACACACCCATGTTTAAGGAAAATCTGCCGAAAAAGGACCCTTATTTAGAGAATTTTGGACCCAAAACCCACCCATATGGGCGGCACATAGCCGTACCCTCAACATGTTATGTTACACCCCCCCCCCCCGGCTTTCAGTTCTATAAAGTTGCCTTTTTGAAAGAAGAACCCGTCAACATGTGAACTGCTCCCAGCGTCTCTGAATTTATGAATCCAGGACCTACTAGCCTGTGTTCCAGACCACCTTCCACCCTACTCAACAAACAGAATCAGAAGTACTGGATGACTAAAAAAATATCCCCCGGTTTGAAGATTTACTTTGGAAAATTTATTATTTGCGCTTTAATCATCAAAATTGATTTTTCTGACAGGTATAAGATTGAAGCATTTTACATATATGTTTCGTAATTTTCAAGATAGCAATCCAGTAGTAAATTGGAAAGATTCGAGTTTTACAATAAATTCAGCAATCCTTTTTAGGGCGATAAAATAAGATGTCAATTCGACTTTATATCTCAGATTTAGTTTATCATCTATTAGTCATGCTAATTCTTTAAAGGAATTCGAATAGACAATTGCACTAAAGATGGCGGCGAGGAATTTTTTACCAAGATGCATTGCATTCGTTAATCAAATTCTTATAGAATCGTTAAGGATTCGAAATAAGAACGCAATGCATCTTGGTAAAAAATTCCTTGCCGCCATCTTTAGCGCAATCGTCTATTGATTGCAAATGACCTTGAAAACTTGATCGGGCTTTTTAGCTGTTGATTTTAGATTTGATCGGGCGGTCTTTTAATTTTCGACGGGGCATAAAAAATGTCAATGGGGAAACGGCAGAAACAAGTCAGAGAGAATTTTTAAACTTAAACTTAGCAGTGAAACGAGTTTTCTTAGCGAGCCATTCTTCCACCTTGGTGGGGCATCGTTCCAGCGGGGTCGCACGGGGACATCTTGTTGAGTCACCCGGTAGAAAATATCAACAAACAATTATGAAAGAATGTCTCTCTTTCCTTAAGTTCTGACTTACCATCCAAGATTCCAGAATTCTTTTATTCATTGTCACTTTCATCATCGCTGCTGATATCTCCTGATAAATCCAACGAGTTATTGGCACAGTCATCATCACCTTGACAGAAGCATATCTCTGTGCATACCATTCCAACACGTCGACAGGAACAGCCCAGTCCTTTGCAACCTTTCTTGCATGAACAGCAAACCAGTTCTAGCACAGCATCAGGAGCAGCATTCACGGGAACGAGACTGTCACCTTCTCTCTTCCACCAATACAGTTCTGGTAATGGCAAAGATGGATGTGCAACATTGTCATTGTTCCAGATCATTGCTTGGTAATGCGCCCGCCTTATCGCTTCTCTTACAGCTTGAGTTGGGGGTAGCTTTGAAGCTTCCGCTTGGTTCTTGCGGAACAGTTCCCAACGAAGGTCTGTGACCTTATTCATCTCGGATTTAGCTGCATATAGCCTGCAGACAAATTCTTCAATGCTGGCATATATGTCATCTGATGGTTCTATTTCTTTCCATAGTTCTTTAAATGCATTGATGACATGATCATTGCATTTTCTTAGTGCATTCCAGCATGTTAGTTTGCCTTTGCCGGAAAACCTGCCAGTTGTGTCACATCCGGTCATACAATGGAAACCTGGAAGTGCTTCAGCCATATCCTTCCCAATAGCATCGTGGATTGGTCTCAGTGGTACGATTCGCTGCTTTGCATCCATGCCAATGATGACACACGCATCCTCTCCAACAACTGGAAATCGACGTAGAGCTAATATGAAGACATTGGTATCGGGTGATAAGATGTGGATAGTGGTTCCAGTGCCTGCTGAATGCAAGGCGTGCAGTATGAGAAGAGTATATGCCTCTTCTTGAGTGCTTGTCAGAATCTCCACATCGTCATGATATGACCTTGCTCCACTCTGTGTAGACACAATCACACTCTGCTTGCCAAAACGGAAATGGTCAAGCACTTTCATTCCCAAGTACTCTGTCAGGGAACTTTGGTCTGATGAAAGTACTCAGTGATGTGTTGATTGGTGTTTCATCGCTACACACATAAGTGCGAGTGTCAGTCACATTGCAATTTCTTTTCTGTCTCGCCATTTCCTTAAGTGATACTTTGACATCATAATGGTCGAAGACTACGTGAACTTTGTCATATTGTGAAATCATTCTCTCAACTGCCTTTATGTGCAGCTCTGCGAACTCCTTGCAGCTTTTCAACTTCATTTTTGATGCAGCTATTTGCTGAACAAGAACCATTGCATCTATCAGTATGACCCTGGATGTTGATGAGGAGGTAGAGGAAGATGGCGCACAGAAGCAGACTTCGTTCGATGGCTCATCTGGGATTTGTTCCAGAATTTGCAGCAGCTTGCTTTTGTCTTCACATGGGAGCAGTTTGCCATCAGATGCAAATAGAGCTCGCGATAAACTGCTAAATTCATGTTTTTCAATCGCATCTTTTATATCGATATCAGGTCGACTTCGTCCTGCAATAGCCATTCTTGCAAACAGGGATCTATTTTCCTGGAGCTCAATGACTCTGCTCTCTGTTTTTACTCTGACTTTCTTGGCTGCTGTCTTCCAACATTGCAACTTCACCTTGGACATCTTATCCCAGAGATTCACCGTACCAATTATCCTGTCGGCTACAAATTTGCTGTATGCTTTCTCGCCTGCCTCGTGTCTTGCAAGGATATCCACCTTTACTGAATCTGGCATTACAGACTTCGTTACGATATTAACCAAATCTCCACTTTCACCCTTGAAAGGACTAGATGCAGTAGTGACAGCTGTTAACTGTGTGATGTTCTGTTGCTGTCGTCGAGCTGATGAAACCGATAAATCGTGGTGGTGCTTTCGTCCTGCTTGCGCTATGCTTGCTTTGTCTTCTACGCTTCTAGCTAGACGAGCTAGCTCTGGTGCAGCCAGGAAGAACCTTGTCAACGTGTTAGGTTTCTGTGAAATTCCTTTAAGACCCCCAAGGACTTTCATCTTCCTGTTTTCTTGTTCCAAAGCGTGATCTACACCAATACTTGTGAATCCAACATCACCCTTGCTTACACTGAAATTTCCTTTGGAAAATTCATCCCAAATTTCAGGATCTGTTTCTTGCAAATGGTACATTTTTGCCAAGTATTCAGGCACGTGTTGTGCATACTTTAACCTATTTTGACTGAAGAATAAAGGGCAAAGCTGCTTCAGCGTGGCTAAATGTAATAGCCAGTTTCCTTCTCTAGATGCCCTAATGAAACTCAAAATGTTCTGAACGATTGCCATGTAGTCCAGCAAGAAACTGGAAATGGGTGACTGAGCTTTGAGATTATTGCAGAACTGCAAAAGTTTTTCGTGAAACTGTTCTTCTTCCATTGCTCTTACAACATTGATCATGACAAATGACTGATTTCTGCATCGATTTCAATGGCTCTTCGCATTTTGCAATAACTTCAGCAATGCTCATTGCCTTTACCGACAGGTCAAATAGCACTTCAACAGTCATTGAATGAGCATTAAGCGCTCTCTTCATCTGCTTTCCTTCCAAAATCTGTCGAACAGTTGCTGGGCCATAAATATTTGATTCTTCCCAGGAATCATCGATACCACTTTTCTCGATCACTCCTCCCAAAGCCCGCAATGCACACGGCACTGTATGAAACTCTCCAATTCTTAGAAGCAAGTCAGTGTCGCATCAGTGTCTCATCAGTGTCGCAAGGCTGCGTGAAAGATGGCCACAGCTATTTCTCAGGATACGTTCGTTGATGTTCGACCTCATGAAGATGATTTTGTTTCCGAGTCGGGAATTATAATGGGCAGTACGGAGATTGAAGAATTGATTGAAGGAGAAATATGTAGATTGGGAGAAAGCAGACACCGTATCGACGCTAAACTGATATGCCAGTCACTGAAGAAGGCACATGGCCTAAGTGAAAGCACGGTACTCCTGTCACTGAGTTACATGATAAATACGGGAAGAATAAAGAAGGAGGAATATAGGGGTTCTGAGACGCTGAAGCTGTCAGAAGAGAGAAGTAAGGAAGCAAAAGAATCACTGTCAACCAGCAAAGTATCTTCAGATAATGAAAAGATTATTCAATACCGCAGTGAACTTTTGGAAATTGCTTCGGGTGACGATCATGACGGCGATAGTACCACCGATAGCACCAGCGATAGCGACAGCACCATCGATAATGAACAGAATCCACAGTCAGACAACATCGTTCCGGACAAATCATCGAATATTTTTTAGAAAGTTCGCCTAAAGAAACCCCAGGTAATGCTTTTTGTAAAAAAATGAAAATACAGTAAAAAGAAATAATTCATGTTGTGAAGGAACAAAGAAACGCCTTTCCGAGATCGAGAAACACATCGATCATATTTTAGTCAAGTTAAATGACTCTGAATCTTCCAGTGAGAGGAAATGGAAGTCGATGTCAGATAGTTTTTTTCAGAGTTTTAGCACCCTGGAGCGGGAAAACCAGCTTTTAATAAACGAGAACAAAAGTTTGAAGGAAAAAAATGAAAGTTTGTTTAAGGGCGATAACTTTATTGATACTAGGCCATATTTCAAGCCCTTGGATTTACCTAATTTTACTAGTGATAAAACAAAGGAAAAAATGAAGCCCCAAGAGATCCGAGAATAGATCAAGTAAACCCTCAAGAGGATCGTGATGTAAGATCATCTGCTACAACAACGAGCATTTCAGCAAACCGTTGCCATGGTATGCAACAATATAGTCAAAATATGAATGGATCAGAAGACAAATGGGAATTCCCAAGGGCAGCAAGAAAACCTTTTCCAGTCCAAGATCGGGTAATACCAATAACAACAACCAACAGGTTCAGTGCTTTAGCAAGAATGGCTGATTGTGAGTCTCGCGAAAATGGAATTGAAAACCTGCAATCAGAGGAAAATTTGCGGGTCCCAAGAGAAAGAAATGCATCTTTTCAACCTCAAAGATTTGGAAACCAGGCTCCAATGCTAAATCGTTTGAATCGTAAAAATGATCAAGTTTCTGTGTCACAAGAGAATCATCAAATGCAGTCTGATGACCCTCGGCGAATCCAGGGAGACACAGCAAGAAATTTTCGTAATAGGCAAGGAATGGTCTCTGAAGACACATAAAGATTTTCTTTCTCAAGGGATAGGCGGACAGAGCCTGAAATGACCACTTTCGGAACTGCAACAAAGAGACAAAAGAACAGGATTGTCTATATCGTTGGAGACTCTGTGTTAAAAAATGTAAAGAGAAGAGAAATTAACTCAGAACTACAAAGCCGCGGCATAACCACACATGTGAAGACATTTCCAGGTGCAACTGCAGAAGATATGAAGTTCTACATACAACCCGAGTTGAAGGCAATACCTGAAACTGTAATTGTGCTTTGTGGGACAAATAACTTGCGGTCTGAAGAGCCAGATGTTGTTTGCCAGAAAGATAATTGATGTTGCTGTCCAAGCTAAGTCACACGTTCCGGAAGTAATGGTATCAGCACTAATCAAACGTGCAGATTCACAAGAGCTTCAAATCAAAATCAAATCATAAACATTCTTTACAGTTGGTGTAACGTAGTTAGGAAAAACTAATTAATACCAACTATTTGCAATATAATTTACAAGTATGTCTAAGAAATATATACAAGCTACACAACGTAATGGGCAGGCTATTTACAAATTTTGCAATTACATGCTTCACCCGTCCAGGTTTTGATCTTTCTTTTAAAGCTTGCAACTGTTGATAGCTCCTTTATTTCATCGTTAAGATTGTTCCACAATAAACTTCCTCTGAATGAGAGTGACTCCATGCCAAATTTTATCGTCCTCGTAATCGGCAATTTGCACAGATGCTTAGTTCTGAGATCATACTGAATCTCCTTCCTTTCATGAAGGTGCCAGATATATGATGGATTTAGATGGTTCATTGACTTAAAGATTTCTAGCATCAGTTTTTGGAGATTTTTAATATGGATTGTAACAGTGTCACTTTTCTCCAAAAGTATATTAAAGGAAGAGTCGTAATCATTGTGGAGTATAGTATTCTTAAAGCACGCTTGTGGGTACGGTTTATTTCATGGTTGGCATCTTTACCACAAAACATCCACACTAATGGGCAATAGTTAAAGCTTGAGATGATTACTGTGTTGCACAGTTTCATTGCCTGTTCTCTTGAGAGATAAAATTTTAACCTCCTAAAAGCACTGACTTTTCTGTTTGTTTGGTCGCATAGTGTTTCTACATGCTTATTGAATCGAAGTTTGTTGTCAATTTCAGTTCCAAGAAGTTTAACATGTTCTGTGGACGATATTTTTACACCCTCTATATTCAAGCGTAACTTGTGCCTTTCATTTAGTCCCAAGAACATCAATTGGAACTTATCAGGGTTTGCTACCATACCATTAGCATAAAACCAATTTAGGAGTGTACTTAGGTTGTTTTCTAAATTTGTCATAATTTCGCTAATACGAGTGCCACATGAATACACAGTGTTATCGTCGGCAAAATTACATATCTCTGAATTTAATTCCATATAGAATAAATCATTTAGGAAGATGTTGAATAGCAATGGCCCAAGAACAGAGCCTTGAGAGACGCCAATTTTGACACTGCTCTGAGAACTTTTATAAGACCCAATTTTTACCCTCTGTTTCCGATCCGTTAGGTAGCTATACATCAGTCGCAAGCTTTTTTCATTAAACCCATAGGCCTCCAATTTAGCAATAAGGAGGTCATGAGGTATACAGTCATATGCTTTTGATAGGTCCATAAGTATCGTACCAACTATACCAGACGAATCTAGGCTCCTTCTCCATGCTTCTATAACTCTTACTAGCGAATGTTGTGTGCTATATCCCTCTCTGAAGCCAGAAAGTAGACTTGATAGAATAGGTTTAAGAAAACCTTCCATTTGTCCTTTGAGTATTCTCTCAAAAATTTTGGAAACCGATGGCAAGACACTAATAGGCCTATAATTCACCTTTGTAGTGGTTACACCTTTTTTAAAACCGGGCGACACATCAGCGTCCTTCAGTTCCTTTGGAAATTCAGAATCGTAGATAGCAGAGTTGATGCAATCGGTAAGATACGGGCAAGCTAAATCCTTCGCTTTCTTAAGTTCATCGGTAGGTATTTTGCCACTATTTGCTTTATTACTATTAAGTGCGTCTATCTGCTTCCCAACTTCATTTGGTAAAACGTGCTTGAACTCAAATTTGGAATTTGTCCTGTCACTATTCTCCCTAATTCTCCTGATAGAAGGGTGGTTTTTATATTTCTCAACTGCCTTTTCTACCAGCTGATCTACTGTTAGATCGATTGGCATATCCTCATGCGCCTCCTTAAAGCTTGGTGCAATATCTAACGAGTCGGTTATGTTGCTAAAGTATTCGTTGAAGCATTCAGAGACCTCTTCGTCTCTCGAGAGTATCTTGTCTCCCTCAATCAATATGATCCTATCTCTTGTAGGATCCACGTTTGAAAACAATGGCTTTACGCTTTTCCAAAACTGTTTATCATTCTCTATGGTTTTCGATTGAATGGATTCAAAATACTCCCGTTTTTTTCTTATATTTAACTTTACAACAAGGTTCCTCTGATCTTTATACTTTCCCATATCTTCCATACTACCACTCTTATTTGCAACCTTTTTGAGATTGGTTCTTACCATCATCGCTTTACGCAGCTCTTTTGTTACGTGTGGTTTGTTATTTGCCCTAACTATTTTTGTTTTAAGGGGTGCATTTGCTTCAAGGGTGGTCATGAAGACTGATTCAAATTCCGAGTAGCTCGCTGGATGCGAGGCACGAAGATTTCTCTCAAGGTCCATTTTCCAGCGCTCCTCTGACCAGTTCTTATAGTCACGATAGAGAAGCTTCTTTGGAGGTGCCTTGTTGTAAGTTGACTTGAGTACAGTGTATATTAAATGGTGATGATCGCTAAATCCAGTCTCAAATGACTGGGTCATCATAAAAGAATGCTTCTTATTTGTTAACAGTAGGTCAATGCACCGTCCCTGGCAAGACTTGAAACATGTGGGCCCTTTGATGAGATTGTAAAGGTTATGTTATTCCAGTAAGGGAGACAGACTTTTATCATTAGGCTCCATGTTGAAGTCTCCAAGTACAAGTACATTGTCATACCGCCCAAGCTTATCGATGAGCTTGGAAATTTGTTCTACGAAGAAAGACATATTTTGATTTGGAGGTCTATAGATCGGTAGTAACAACCATTTTTGCTTTCTAATATTTAGTTCAAACGGAATAACCTGTATATCTGTTGATATATTGTCAACTTTAATCTCTGTCGAAAGGAGGCAATCTCTGACAAAGACCAACAACCCGCCACTTTTATCAGAGACATCCAGTCGGTATGGTGTTTTGAATCCGGGTATTAAGAACTGATTTTTTGGAAACGATGCATCTAATTTTGTCTCTGCAATGACCAAGATGTCTATATGATCCTGTATCATGATTGAAAAATTTTCAAATTTGTTCCGGATTGAGTTTATGTTAATGTACCCAAAGATGACATGTTTGGGATATTTTAAGCGAAGATTTTGGAGTTTGTCAAAACAATCTGCCTCAGTTTCACAGGCTACCGAATCTGATGTTGTCAATATATTTAAGGCATTTTCCCTTAAAGTTTGGTTATTACAATCATTATGATCAGAACGAGGTTGGTTCAGTTCCTGTCTTTCTTGTTGCGTTTCCTTACCTGTATTGTTAGTAGCTTCGATTCAATAACTTTTAATAAACTTAATGTAATTGTTTGCTAATACTGAGCTTGATGCAAAAAAGACTCAGGTAAATAGTTTGTTAATATCTTAGTGCAACAGACATGGTTTGCAGCTTATAAACAATGATAACATACAGTCTAGTCATCTTGACAAATGGGGTCTCCACTTAAATTTTCGTGGGACAAATATCGTTACAGGCAACCTGATTCGTAGTTTAGAGTGACTGAATTCGATAAACTTAATACCAGATGAGACTGTTAATACAGATACTGCAGATCACACGATTTCAAATAGTGATAGCCAGGTTAGTAGTTTTGAATCTTCTAGTTCATCAGTCCCCTATTCGCAAGTCACCATGACCTCGCCTGTATTATCAACTGACTCTGATCAATCCATGTCCTCTTGTGACATCGACAGATTTTTTGGTGTAAGGATTAAATACCCAAACAATCCAGTCATTGGTTTTTTGAACATAAACAGTCTGAGAAATGAGATTATTGACCTTAGATTAATAGTTGAAAGATGCAAACCTGATGTATTGGTAATTGGGGAAACAAAGCTAAATGCAAGTTTCAAAACTGAAACATTATCTACTGATGGTTATCAAAACCCTTATCGCAAAGATAGGACGGAATTTGGAGGAGGACTGATGCAATACATTAGAAACGGAATTGTATGTAAGAGAGGGCCCTGTTTTGAAACTCCTACCATCGAATTAATATGTTCTGAACTTACTATATGTAAGAAGAAATGGGTTGTTTTTAGTTTCTATCGACCACCGGACTCAAATCTAGAATCATTTTTTTGGGAAATGTTCAAATCAGTAAATACAGCTCTTGATAAATATGATAACATTATTATTATGGGTGATATCAACATAGATACACATGATGAGAAACATCCTGGCTGCAACAAGCTGAAATCTTTCTGTGACGTTTTAGGGTTATCCAATTTAGTAACGGGTAAAACTTGCTTCTCCAACCAATGCCAATCTTCCATTGATGTTGTACTTACAAATTGTCCGAAAAGCTTTCAATTGACCTCTGTTTATGAGACTGGGCTGAGTGACTGTCATGGCCTTATTGCTACTACAATGAAATCTCATATTCCTCGCCTTAAACCCAAGACAATTATGTATCGCAGCTTCAAAAATATTAATTCTGATGAATTTTTACTTGATGTAGGAAATATGGGACTGGATTGTAACATTGAGGACCCTAACTATCTATACATTGACCTCTCAGACAAACTTCGGAAAGTCGTTGACAAGCATGCCTCGCTGAAAAAGAAATTTCTTGAGGAAATAATGCCCCTTTCATGAACAGAAACTTAAAAAAGACAATCCATGTCCGAACGAACTTAAAAAAAAAGTTCATAAAAAGTCCAACTAATGAAAATAAAGCAAGGTTCAAGAAACATCGCAATAAGTGCGTTTCTTTGAGGAAAAAAGCCATAAGAGACCATTTTAAGAAGGCAACAAGTAAAGGCCTTATGTCAAACAAAGATTTTTGGAACCTAGTCAAGCCTTTCCTCTCCAAGGGGGCCTGTCAGATAGCAATATCACTTTAGTAAAGGGCGAAAAAATGATAACAGATGATGCCGAATTGACAGAAGTTTTTAACGACCACTATATTAATATTATTCAGAAATCCAGTGGTAAGAAACCTAGCAGTGTTGCCGAGAATTACGGTATCAAAGATGATCGTGAAGCTGTTAAAAGATTCTTGCAGAACACAAAAATCATCCAAGCGTTCTAGCAATCATTCAAAACCCGAATAACAATTCCGAGCCTTTTTCTTTCAAAGAAGTGGAACACTCCGTAGTTTTGCGACTATTAAAGGAGATGGACGGTAAGAAATCCACAGGCGAAGATAACATTCCCCCAAAACTAGTCTCTCTAGCTTCGGCTGAACTCACAACTCCGCTGACTAACGCTATTAACAGCAGTATCCGTAACTCTCAGTTTCCAGAGAAAGGAAAACGCGCATCTATCTGTCCTCTAGACAAGGGAGAGCGAGATAAAACAGTTGAGAGAAACTTTCGGCCTGTGAGTGTTCTAAACGCATTCTCCAAAATATACGAAAAAGTCATCAAAAATAAATTGATCCCACACCTCGATAAGTCTCTTTCTGTGTTTATTGCAGCCTATAGAGAACGCTATGGCACTCAACACGTCTTGATAAGACTAATCGAAGAATGGAGATCTAGGTTAGATAACGATTACGTGGTAGGAGCTATCCTTATGGACCTTTCGAAGGCATTCGATTGTATCCCTTATGACCTTTTGATAGCAAAACTGGCTGCATATGGGCTTGATGAAAACTCTTTAGTATATAGCTATTCCTATCTGAAAAGACGAGAACAGTGTGTTAGGATTAATAATACTTATAGCAAGTTTCAACTCATTCTATCAGGTGTCCCCCAAGGCTCCGTACTAGGCCCTATTCTTTTTAACTTTTTCATAAAAGACCTGATCCTGTTCATCAAAAAAGCATCGGTTTATAACTATGCCGATGATAACGCCCTTGTTTACTCTTCTAAAACAATGTCCGATCTTATAGATGTTTTGGAGTGCGAAGGAAATATTTCTTTAGAATGGCTAAAGAATAATGATATGATTGCAAATCCTGAGAAATTTCATGCACTTTGATTAGAAAAGATCAGTCTGATGCCAGTGGTGTTAATATTAGTATCCAGGGCAAGAGTATAAAATCGGAAGACAGCGTGAAGCTCCTGGGCATAAAACTTGATAACAAGCTAAACTTTGATTCGCATATTTCTGATCTTTGCCATAAAGCTGCAACTCAGCTTAATGTCCTGAAAAGGCTCAAGTCTTTTATTGGTTTTGAAGAACGAAAGGTGTTGATTCAAAGTTTTGCATATTCGAATTTTAATTACTGTCCGTTAGTTTGGAATTTTTCATCAGCAAAGTCCTTGCAAAAAGTTGAAAAGATAAAGGAAAGGGCATTGAGATTTTTATACAATGATCACACAACCTCGTATGATGCCTTGCTTGTGAAGTCGGGTAGATGCTACATGCACATTTCTAGGCTAAGATCCCTCTGTATAGAAGTTTACAAGACTATGAAAGATTTGAATCCCATTTTCGTGAAGGATCTTTTCAAATTCAAATCATCAACTAACTCACCTCGTTCTCAAAGAAATCCTTATGACCTACTGCACCATAGGCCTAATCAGGTAACTTACGGCTCTAATAGCCTTAGAGCCTTGGCACCAACAGTTTGGAACAGTTTGCCAAATGAGATTAAATCGGCTGATAACTTCGCTGCTTTTAAACGTTTAATTAAAGAATGGGAGGGTATCAAATGTGGCTGCAACGTCTGCAGGCACACAGAATCCTAATGGACACAGGAGCGGGATGGTTGGCCGGTGGGATACCCGGTGCTCGGTTGGATGGCTACGCCTGTTGTGGCGTGGTTTGTCCGTTCGTGTGCTGGGTGTCCTGCTTGCTTGGCCCCCTTGCACTTGTGTCAAAGTTTACATTGATTGGTGTAGTGTCTTCTTTTCAAAAATCCAATTGGTCTTTTCAAGGTCCTTCTGAAGGGACTGCAACTTTTCATCCTTCTTATAGGAAACTAAATTTCTTTTCCTTGGTGCTTCCATATCGAATTTAGTACATTTATTTAGCTTTAGATTTTCTTCGAATTTGATTGGTTTCTTTTTGTATATCATATATGATTAGAAGCTATTTATTTCATTCGAAGTAAAATAAGTCGTCGACAACAACGACAACAACAACAAGCTGTTCTTCAATTCTGGCATCAAAGTTTGGAGTTTTAGTGCCCGGGCGTAAAGATCCATATCCAACGTGACAATGGTTTCTCTTTCTGGTCCAACAACTTCAGCACTGATATGTTGAGCGTGCTTAAGAAATGTCATCAAGGTTTGCCATTCGTGTGCGGGAGAGGCTATCAATGGTAGAACGTGAATGCTTTATGCTTGTACGTTGCTTGTTCCTTTGATCTAGCATTGAGTTGAAAGCTGCCCAAGGAGGAACGTAACCACCGCAATTATCATCTTTCCAAGAGACTTTAAAACTCTCAGCAGAATCTTCCCACAGTGTCGCTGCCTCCTCTCCTTCTTTGTCAAAGCTGTGATTCTCTTTCACCGTTGGTTTCGCTACTTCTGCTTGATTCATTCTTACTAATGAGCGGCAAAAGAGCCAAGTTACATCCGTCTTTTCGCTCTTTGGAATTTCTACATCCTGACAGTGCTTGTACTCTCGGTACCGTTTACTCTCCTTTGGCTTTGGATTTCTGTTTATGTGGCAAGGCATCAAATCAACGATGGTGCTTGGCACAAGTGAAAGAAATTTTTCACGGGAAGGCTGCTCTAATTGTATCTTTTCTTGGACTCTCGTTGCACAACCTGTTTTTTGCTGAAAGGCTACCAAAACTGTACCATGAAGAGTGTTTTTACCGTCCACTGTGTCTTCAGCAAAGTCAATGTTATCAAGGGCAAAAAAGAGATGTCCCTCATTGCACAAACCAGGAGGAATATATATTCCGTTTGTAAGTGACATCTGCTTGATGACTGCCTCCGCTATTTGTGTCTCCAAACGCAATAATCAAATAATCAACGCTGACATTTATCGAATGAAGGAATGTCACCAAATGCTTGCAGCGTGTAGAGGAATGCACTTTTAAGCCAACACCTAGAACATGGTCGTTCTCGTGCTTTACAGCAAGATGTCTAAATTTGGTATCTGTATTTTTTGGCTGATATCTAACTTGCCTTGCCGATTTAACCTCATATATGATGCTCTGAGAGATGTTGGCGGTTATTTTGTGTACTGTAATTGATCTAGCTTCCAGGGAAGAGTCCATTGAGTTTATCTCAACGCCTGCAAATGATCCAATTTATCAGGTCGAAGAGGTGCTTTGGTTATCATCATCATTCATGAAAGATCCATTGAAAGGCAAAGCATCTTCTATCGCTTTCAAGATTGCATTTCTCACCAATTTCGAGCATTCCCGTACAGTTGCCTTTATTGCAGCATCCTTTGCTTTGGTAGAACAAACCATCTCACACTTTCTCCTGGATGGCTGACTAAACTCTACTTCTGGCATTTTTTCTTATTATCTTTGCTTTGAGAGTGGATGGTGTGCTTTTCTCGTCAAATATGCCATGCTGTTGCATTATATTATCATATTCGTTACAGATATCTCTTACTGACCGAATTTCTCCATTTTCAATTGAAGAATCCAATAGATTAAAAAAATGGTCATTGGCTTCCTGCAAATTGTCCCTCCGATCTCCTTGACACTTATCTTGATTTTTCGGCTGCCCCTCAATGCCATTGCCTCTTAAACATAACTTGATATAACAGTTGTTGTGGTACTTAACCCTTTGCTTCTTGATGTTGTTCTTGAACAACACAAAGATTATTTTGTCCTTTGTCTACATGTTCGCTGTTTTTCAGATGATTGGTCTATTTTACATTTGGGGGATACCTAGTGATTCTGGATATCCCCCAAAATGCCATAATGACCTCGTTTTCAAACACTGGTATCCTTTCAAAGATGGTGGATGCAGATTTTCAGTGAAGTGACAAGAGGGGAGACTTCCAGCAAGGTATGCAATTAAGGTAAGTGTTTCAGAGCCTCTAAAAAAATATCCTGATCTTTATTGATATGTTCTTTATACATCCATAATGGACTTCAAAGTTTTTATGAAGTTCGATACCATTTATCCCTGAATTTTGTTGTGTTGTTCCACAACAACATCAAGAAGAAAGGGAGTAAAAATGGTCACTGTAAAAAGTACAAATTCATGATAATTTCATGACTTGGGATGCTTTTTAGCATGGATATCTCACATATTTTTGGGGTATACTAGAATACTCAGATGGGGGACAATTTTAGGGGGCAAAAACTGTAAATTGCGGGGCAAAAATACAATGACGTACAGGAAAATAAGACACCTAGACCAATTTGAGAAGGCATTTTGGGCCATTTTGCCCCTCTCCAGCACCCCTGACCAGAAAATAACCAGAATTACCATGTTTGCTTCTTATCCAGTTGTCTAAACTAAATCTAGCTGTATATATTTCTTCTTCAGGATGCCGCTTTCAGATGGAAATTTGCACAAACCAAGATCTCATGACAATGAGCAATGTCACCATGCATTTTCTGCAGCACAGGATATTCAGACATCAAGAGCTGCACTGTGCCTCATGAAAAATCACAACTGTTTTCTTGACTTTCACATGAACTGAGGGGAAATTTGAGATATTTTGAGGACTTTCTATTGTTTGATTTTGTTCGTTTTGATAACAAAGAAGTAGCGCATACATGTTGGAAATAGTTTCTTTGATAAAATCAGTGTTTTGATCTGGTACTTCTGAAAATGAAAGACTGGCAAGGTTCAGAATTTCCAGAGAAGAATTATGCCTGGTTTTGGATTAAAATTCATGACATCTTTATGAATATATCAATGCATGCCACGCCCATAATTGTGAAATTCAGCCCATTTTAACTTCCAATGTGATATGTAAAGCTAAAATTGATATTACAAGCTATTTTATATCAGTGTTATTCAGTGTATGAGGTTAGAAATGACTTTTTATAATGAAGTATTTGAGGCATTTTTATACCCCGTTCTTCTTGATGTTGTTCAGGAACAACACAACCAAACAATGCCTTATGATGCCATAAAATCAAATTCATGAATATTTCCTTTAAACAGACCTTCAACCATCACTAAAAACCATATCAAATATTTTTTTTGCGTTTAAAACCATAATTCAAGAAGTAAAGGGTTAACTCCTATGGCACTTGCACTGTTCAGAGTTATTGGCTGCAACTTCACCTTCCATAAATCATTGCTGCTCTTCTCCACTGTGCTAAGTATCCTCTCATTGACGGTAGAGCAACTCACCTCGTGGAGTTTCCCATTCACTTCACCTTTGTCACAAAAGAAACAAACTTTTTGGGATCCTGCAGGGATTTTGAGGACCTCGTAAATCTTTGAGGCATTATTGGCTGCTCCTCCTTGATGCTTGAAGCTGATCTACCAGGTCTTACGGGTACCTGCAAAACTTCGCTTCCTTCTGGCAAAATCTGTTTGTCATACCTAGTTTTGGCCCTAAGGATTTTCGCTGGATGAACCGTGTCCTGGTAACACTCCCTGTGCCAGGATGCATGATTCCTTATAGGGTCTTCAGCACTGATACTTTCCAGGCAATTATCTAAGATCGTAAAATCATTATCGTAACAGGCTGCTCGCTCCTTGATAGCATGCAAAAATTTTTCAAATGATACAGGGTCTGGAGATTTTACGATGTTTCCTCCTGTCTGGCATCTCAGACATAGCTCAAAATCAATTTTTTCCTTTCTGCCATTTGTTATGTAAAAATAGTAGCGTGACCAAGGCTTTACAGGGGTAATTCTGCAAAAACCTGCCCTGTTCCGATTTGTTGGTTTCACTAGATCCATGAATGTTTGTGCAGTTGTTTTTAATCATTTATTAATTTATCAAAACATCATTAACACCTTTCACACCTTCCTGTCACCCTCATGAATAGAAAAGAAACGAAAGGAAAATGGTAATGAAATGGAAGGTCAGTGAAAAGACATAAATACGCCGTAAACAAGGCTGATTGAAAGACGCCATTGTACAAGGTGTTTGGAGCTAAACAACAGATTTAACATATACTGAACATAAAACAAAAGAATTGGATTCATAAAGCGATGTTTTTGGAATGAAATTCTTTATCTGACGCATTTGCCTTTTGTACTGTATCCCAAAGAGCTATGACATATAATGACTACATTCTCTTTGTTCCCGATAGACAAAAGAACATAGAAAAGTATGTTTCCACAAATTTACATCAAAAAAATCACTCGGCCTCTGTTTGCAACATAGGGCTTTGCACTATAAGTGCAAACGCGAAAAAACTGAATTTATGGTTATTGGTCATCAACAAAGAATAAATGAAATTGATGACCTCCCTCCACTCGAACTCAACGACTACGAAATAAAACGTGTGGAGAAAACCAAGTCTTTTGGTGTCATTATCGATGAAGGGCTGAAATGGAAGGATCAATATAAATCACTGACAGGAAAGTTAGCAGGTGGTTTATCATCTTTGAAAAAACTTAAAGACGTTCTTCCCCAATCAAAGTTATGTGATGTGTATCACGCTCTCTTTGAGAGTCACATACGCTACGGAAACGTAGTATGGGGTAGCATCTCTTCATCTGAACTACAAGCACTTCAACGTCTCCAAAACAGAGCCCTATCAATTATAGAGCGCGCAAGATTTAAGGACCCGTGGCCTAAAAAATGGCTAAGCGTTGTGAATCTTGTTCGTTTTGATCGCTGTGTTATGGTATATAAGATTTTAAACAAACAATGCCCTGAAAGCTTGTGGAATATGTTCCAACAGAGATGCTCTATATCAAATTATAATACGAGGAATCATAGAGATCTCCATATTCCCAAGCTAAACCTTGAATTAACCAAAAAAGGATTTCATTACTCGGGCATTAAGGTTTGGAACGATATTCCAGTTAACATCAGAGAACTGCCATCACTGCGACTATTTAAAACACATCTAAAAAGGCATCTGATGAGCCTTGATAATTGACTCAAGCCCCCTCAAGAACGACTCCCTGGAAGATCAGATTTATTAATTAACTATTTTATATTCTTAGTTTTAGATTTTGTAAGTTGCATTTTACTGAAGGGATATCGTTGTTTTAAATGAATTACATATATATCTCCGAAACGGCTGCAGATATTTGAATGATCAACTGATGTCTACAGCGCATGCGTTCATAGTCCCCGCACTGATTGGCTGTCAAGTTGACCCTAAAAAAAAGCGAGGAAACTATAGGGGGAGTACCATGTATTCTTAACAATACTACGGTCTTAAAGTTATGAGATGTCCTTCTCCTCTTCAGCCTGTTACTGTACTCAAGCATGCGCAATAAGAATCATATACTGTACTGATTGGCTGTCAAGTCGACCCCAAAACAAAGTGAGGAAACTATAGGGGGAGTACCATGTATCCCCAACAATACTACAGTCTTAGAGTTATGAGATGTCCTGCTCCTCTTCAGCCTCAGTTACTGTACTCAAGCATGCGCAACTCACCCAATGTGTGTTGTTTTTGTGTCAAATCTTCTGTCAGTGCCATCTTTATCTTCTGTCAGTGCCATCTCCATCTTTATTAAACTAATTAATAAAAGGTCCAAAACGACCAACATTTCTTCACTAGTGGTGGATGAGGCCTGCCTGACAAATAGCAGTGAAATCGCAGATTCTATGAATGACTATTTTTGCAACATTGGTAGCAAACTTAGTTCGAAGATACCAAACATAGAAAACCCATTTCTCAATGGTGATTATTCAATTAACGAAGACCATACGCGCTTTCACTTCCAAATGATTCGCCCTGACGAACTAAGCATAATAATGAATAAGTTTAAAACATCTCAAAGTTCTGGCATTGACGGTATATCAAGTTCATTTCTCAAAATTGCGATGCCTGTTCTTGCACCATCAATATGTAGTATATTCAATACGTCCATTTCACAAGGTTGCTTTCCAGGAAACTGGAAGATTGCGAGGGTCTCTCCTACCTACAAAGATGGCTCCACTGAAGATATATCTAACTATAGACCTATTTCTGTGCTTCCTGTAGTCTCACAATTATTTGAAAAGATAGTCTTCGATCAGGTATATAATTATTTTACTGAGAATGAATTTTTCTACTCAGACCAGTCGGATTTCGGGTTATTTCACTCCGTATTGACATGCTTACTGAAGTGTACCAATGATTGGTATCTAAGTTTTGACAAGGGACTCTTTTCTGGAGTCACTTTCATCGACTTAAAGAAAGCCTTTGACACAGTGGATCACGATATTCTCATAGCTAAGCTGCGTTTCTATGGAGTTGAAGGCGTGGAGCTCGACTGATCATACCTAAGTAATAGGAAGCAATGCTGTAAGGTTAATGGCAAAACTTCTGAAATACAAGACATCCAATGTGGAGTGCCTCAGGGCTCTTGCCTTGGCCCACTCTTATTTTTGATCTATATTAATGACTTGCCGTTTGCCTTACAAAGAACGAGGGTCACAATGTATGCAGATGATACAAGCATTTCCTATTCCTCGAAATCTGTCTCTGACCTGTGCAATGCCATCAACTCAGATCTTCAGAATCTTAGTTCGTGGCTCCAGGGTAATAAATTGTCTCTTAATATGGCCAAAACTCAGTGCATGATCCTTGGTACTGTACCAAACCTCAGAAGACTAGATTCCAATGATTCAAACAGTTTTCCCCTCTTTCAAATAAATGGCGATGAGTTCGAATCCACGGGTAATACAAAATATCTTGGGGTTCAAATCGACCCGTCATTAAACTGGAAAGAGCAAATCAACGTTGCTATCGGGAAGATTTCAAGAGGAATAGGAATGCTCAAGTATTCTAACAGATATCTTTCGCTGCAAACCATACAAAGGATGTACTTCAGCATAGTTGATTCGCACTTTAGATACTCCTGCTCTGTCTGGGGTTGTGCTGGTGATACTACACTAAGAAAATTGCAAAAGCTACAAAATCGGGCAGCTCGTGTAGTGACAAACAGTCCCTTCAACCATACATCGCTGCCATTAATATCAAAACTAGGGTGGTTAACAGTTAAAGAAATGATTGACTTTGAGACAGCCTGCATGGTATATAAAGCCTTGCATGGGCTTGCACCTCCCTATATGAAGTCGATGTTTCATAAATTGTCCGAGTCTTGCATTCGGACTTTACGTAATACCAGCACTGACCTCAGAATCCCTTTGTGTAAAACCTCAAATGGGCAGCGGAGCTTTTCGTATCGAGGAGTTACTGTTTGGAACCAATTAAGCCTTGAAATCAAAAATGCTCCTTCGCTAGCTGCTTTCAAAACGAAATTAAAATCTTTTTTGAAAGATCAAAGAGGTTGATGATCGAAATCTACTTCAGCCACATACTTTGACTTCAGAGTCCCCTTTCTTTTTGAAAATTTTCATTTTCTTATATATTGGATTTTAATGCCGATAATTATTCATGTAATTAAGTAAGTTAGGGTTTTAAAGCAGGGCACATTGTAAAACAGTAGATATCCATAGTTACTGAATGTATTTACCATGTTGAAATAAATGAAAATGAAATGAAATGAAATCTTGACCTTAACTGACTGCGCATGGTGCTTCGCAGTGTTTGCTTTATCACAGTCAAGATGGCGCAGATATGCTTGGAAGTTAAGCCTTTTCGAGCTGCCCCCTTCCTTGTTTTTGCTTGGTATCGTCCCCCTAATGAGTGTGCTGATATTTTTCGTCAGCTAGAGGAATGTATGCAAGTTCTAGACAGCGAAAATAAAGAAATTATACTTTTAGGGGATACTAACTGTGATATCTTGCTTAATTACTCGGATGGGGATAGCTTGAATAGTAATCTTCCAACCCATTCGATGCGTATTCTAGAACTTTATGACCTTTTCGGCTTTCATCAGCTGATCAAAAGAGGGACCAGGGAAACCTTGAAATCTTCCACCTTAATTGATCACATTGCCACAACTAACAAGTCAAACATAGTAACCTCTGGTGTGCATGAAACAAGTATCAGTGATCACTGCATGGTATACTGTGTAAGAAAGTTCCGTGGGGCTTCGAAAAGACAGCACAAAAAGATTACTACAAGACAACTGAAACACTTTGATCAAACCGAATTCATAAATGATTTACTTCTTGTTGACTGGAAGGGTATTGTCTCGAATGGAGATGACATTAACCTCATCGTTGAACAGTGGACTAAGATGTTTTCATTGATACTTGATAAGCATGCACCAGTACGTAACAGGCGTGTTTCCGATAAGTTTAGTCCCTGGTTGACAAAAGACTTGAAGCAGTTGTCTGCTACTAGAGACAGGTTGAAAAAACAAGCCGTGCGTTCCAAATCCAAAATCCTGATGGAAGCTTACAGGCAGACGCGGAACAAAGTTAATAAGCTGAATACAGATTTGAAGCGAGAGTTTTTCACTAATAAAATTGCTTCGCACAATGGTGACTTAAAAAAGACTTGGAGGACTATCAATATGGTCCTTAACAAGAAATCGAAAACCACCCAAATCGCAGCACTCCAGGTTGATGGGAGGCAAATTTGTGACAGTGAAAGTATGGCTGAATCGATGAATGAATTTTTTTGTAGTATTGGCAATACCCTTAGCGACAAGATACCTAAAACATCAAATCCACTTCTAGAAAATGAGTACTCGGTAAACCCACAAAATCTACGCTTTGAATTCGAAGCCATCAATGTGTCTCAGTTAGAGAGGGTTTTCGGTAAATTCAAAACATCTAAGGGATCTGGTGCTGATGCTATTGCTAATTATTTTCTTAAGATAGGCCTATCCGTTATCGCTGAATCACTTTGTGACATTTTTAATCTTTCAATCGTAACTGGTGTATTCCCAGATAGCTGGAAAATTGCAAGAGTGGCCCCTATTTTTAAAAGTGGTCAATCAAATGATCGTTCTAATTACAGACCGATCTCAGTGCTGCCGTTTCTGTCCAGGGTTTTCGAAAAGTTGATTTACAACCAACTTTACGACTACCTTGACAAAAACAGGCTTCTTTTTTCCAAACAGTCTGGGTTTAGATCGCTGCACTCTGTTGTCACCTGTCTGCTTAACTGTACGAACGACTGGTATATTAACATGGATAAGGGTCAGTATACAGCGATGGCGTTCATAGACCTCAAAAAAGCTTTTGACACTGATGATCATGAAATTCTTCTTAAAAAGCTGGCGAAGTATGGTATCATAGGTCTTGAGAATACCTGGTTTGCTTCTTATCTGGAAAACAGAATGCAATTCTGCAGAGTTAATGGGGTTCCCTCAAACGTTAACAATATAAATTGTGGGGTGCCACAAGGCTCTTGTCTTAGTCCTCTTTTGTTCTTGATATATATCAATGATCTGCCATTTTCTCTTCAAAACAGTCAGGTTACCATGTATGCAGATGATACCACCATATCATATTCGTCCAATAACATCGATGATATCAACGATAACCTAAATAGAGACTTGAACTGCCTGAAGCAGTGGCTTCAAGGAAATAAACTGTCTTTAAATGTTATTAAGACTCAAGCCATGGTTGTAGGATCTCGACCTAATCTTAAAAAGATCTCTGAAGGAAATGTTCAGTCCCCCTCCTTTGCTATAGGTGACTCGCAGATTGAGATTGTTGAGAAAACTAAGTATCTGGGAATTCAGCTAGATCAACACCTTGTTTGGGATGAGCACACTAGATTATTGCGTGCTAAGGTCCCGTGCTAAGGTCCCGTGCTAAGGTCCCGTGCCATAGGGTTTTTAAAGTATGCCAAGACAATACTACCCCAAGAAACTCTTAGTCAAATATATAGAGGAATCGTAGAACCGCATTTCCGCTATTGTTGCTCTGTGTGGGGGAGCTGTGGGGAATCCAGAAGGCTTACACTGCAGAAGTTACAAAATCGGGCTGCCAGAATTGTAAGCAACAGTAGCTATGATGCACCTGCTGATGCCCTTATACAACAGTTAAAGTGGCCAAATATCGCTGAAATCATAAAACGAGAGACAGCGACGATCGTTTACAAATCTTTAAATGGTCTTGCACCGACATATCTCTCAAATATCTTTTCAAAGAACTCTTCACGGCGCACTGTCAAGTTGAGAAACTCGGAGACTGACTTACGCATTCCGCTTTATAAAACCAGTAATGGGCAAAAATCATTCTCATATCGTGGCGTACATCTGTGGAACAGCCTTGAACCTGAGGTTAAGCAAGCACCCTCTTTATATGCTTTTAAACATCGCCTTTAATTTGATCGTGGGTGGCGGGATGCGGTTGGATTGGACTGGGATCGGTCGGATTCTTTGCCTTTCTTGAGGTGCTATAAATGGTGTCTTATTTCAGGGTGGGCATGGGGTCCGGTTTGCTCTGGTCCGGTCTGATTGTGTCATGCCACTCACGATATGAAAATTATGTAAATATTGATTTTAATTTTACTATAACTTTGTAATTAGATTTTTTAGTTTCGTTTGTTCATATATTTTACTTGTAAATTTTAGGCTAAGTTTTTGTCACGGCCCCCTGAAAAGCGGCCTTTGCCGACGGGGTTACCGTGTTTAAAGAATATAAAATGAATGAATGAATGAATGAATGAATGAATGAATGAATGAATGAATGAATGAATGAATGAATGAATGAATGAATGTAAAATGCAGACAGAAGATTTGACACAAAAACAATACACATTCGGTGAGTGTACATTATATGCTTCTTATTGCGCATGCTTCAAGGTGAATCATCAGATGCTGTTAGAAAGCTCTCCGCAGGAGCTAGGAATGTTGAAGCGCGAGCGAAGCGAGCGCTTAACTTCCTGGTCATAAAATAATGCAATATCTCTATTTGGTACGCTCCTACTAACTGTAGATACTGTGTCAATGACCCAAGTTCCTTCTTTCTCAGTGGAAAACTAAAACTTTGGTAAAAATGGTATCAAAAAAGCAATGCAAGTGACAAGTTGCGGGGGCATTCCCCGGTGCTTCCCATCGCTGTGCACTGTTCAAATCATAGATGTTTATGGATGCATCAACGTACACGTATTTTTGTTTTGCTACATGAAACTGAGGTCCGGCGCTGGTAGGCTTTTTCCTTAATTTTAGGGCCATTTTGCTGCCAAAGTTTTGTACGTATTTCTTTTGTCAAAAGGGCTGGCTCCCAGATCACCTATTCATCCCCTGTAGTAAGGTCGGAAAGCAAGTACACGTATTTTGTTATAAGAAACGCCTTATAAGAAGCTCTACTCTCAGATCGCTAAAAGAATAAGAAGCTTCAGTACTGGAGAATATATCTTAAGAAACTATTTATTTTGCTAATGGAAATTCTTAACATATTTTGACTTTACTTGTTTCCTGTATCAAATTACTCGAAAGGCACCCAACTTACATCTAAGCATTGGAAAGACTTCAAAAAAGCTTCCTTTGAAATGTTCAAGAGAAAAGATGAAGCAAGTAGCTACATCAGACTGACTGTCATGGAACCTTCACTCATAAGAAACTCTGAGTACTCAAATTCTGAAAATTTTAAGAGACTTTCAGAAAATGCGTGTAAATTCTTAGTTTCTTATAAAAAATACATGTGTTACGTTCAATGTCAGTTGTGGTTTATTTCTGCTATTTTCTTAACAAGCATCGAATTCCTCATACTTAGGTATAATGTCGAAAACAATGCCCGAGATCCCATCTTGATAACGCTAAGAAAAAGAACCTTGAATATTATTTCCTTTTGACGACAGAATATTGATCATTTCTTGAAAGGAGCCATGTTAAAAACGTGTACGTTGATGTTTCCATAAACAGTTTAATTTGAACAGTGCACGGCCATGAGAAGCACCGGGGAATCCCCTGCAACTTGCATTGCTCTTCTGGCGCTATTTTTACCAAATTTTTAGTTTTCCAATGAGAAACAAGGAAAGTTGGGTCATTGGCACAGTGTCTAGAGTTAGTAGGAGCGTTCAAAATAGAGATCTTGTATCATTTTATTATTCCGTCATTTTGTTCCGTCGTTTTGTCATTTCGTTCCGTCGTTTCGTGATTCCGTGGTTTGCGGACTGCCTTTCTACAGTTCTTTTACTGGTATCATGCATGCAGCTGTTAGCGTGCCAACTCGCAATACTGAAAATCTGCCCCACACGTAATGTGTTCGTCATTGGTACAAATAATGAGACGTTCTTTTGACCGGACCCGAGGACTCTGCGACTCGGGACTTACAACCCCAGATCACATGACAATACGACCCCAGGCCAACGTTTTACGTATTTGGTTAACAAGACTTTGTTCGGATGTATTAACATTTCATTGTTTCAATGTCAACAGAAGTGCTCATGAGTGACTGGGGATCTGGATGAGAATGAAGAAAGTTTGCATTTAAGAAATAACTTTCTTGCGAGAAAGACTCCAATAACCCTAACAGTCGAAATGCTTTATAGCCCTCTAATCTGAGTCTGTTACTTTCATGGCCTTCCAACTCAAAAAAGGAAAACTTGCTTTCTCTGATTTGAATCAAGCAAGGAGGTGCATATTTGTGGATATCCATTATAGATATTCATTGATTCTATTTGTATTCAATGGGGCGGTTTTGTTTACAACATGACTTTCAAATTTCTTGCTTCGTTCTTAGCTCAGCACGATTACACGGAATTCCTACGTGACCAAGCAAACTTTGACACGTACTAATGTCTTGCGTGTTCACTACACCATCGGCGGTGAATAAGTGTTTGTTGTAAGCAATGTATATCAAACTTTGTACAGGGATCGTATGGTCGAATGGTCGTATGATCGTATGTGTCTGGGGTCGCAGGGTCCAGTGTCATTCGGTCCAGGGTCGTGCGTTAGTACGGTCGGATTAAAGGGACATATCCCATCCCACTGAATCCTCCAACGTATGGGAACCTACAAGATATTCCATACTGCATAAAGTCGCAATTCATTCATATAAAAAGCTGAATTCTAGCATGACATAGTATTTCTCGCAGAGCACCTTACTTCTAATTTCTTACAAATGCACATATCTATTTTATTGTACAGTTGTACACGAATGTTTCTTTCATAAAAAAGCTGCCTATAAGAAACTCGTAACTTAAAAATGTATCTTAGAAGCTATTCATTTCATTCAAGGAAAGCCTTGACATAGCTCTACTTATTTTCACTTACTTCCTGCATCATTCTATACAGGAAATATGTGCTGCTACTAACTTCACAGTTTCTTATATTACTGGAAAGGCACTAGAATTAGTTAAAGATTGGTAGAACTAGAAGTAGGCAGAGTTAAAGATTGGTAGGGTCCTGTAACAGTGGCAGAAATTGTGGGGGATTGGGGGACACTGCCCCCAAATTCCGAAGGGCATTTCACTCCAAAAATGCTGGTACATCTACCAAAATCCGTAAAAATCCTTCTGTTCTGGAAAAAAAACTCATACGCCCCTTCGAATGAGTAAAATGCTACTAGCCAAATTGGAAAAGATTAGGAAATCTTACTGAAAAGTCAGAATTCCTTAAGTAGGATCGAAACTGCAATGAAAAGACGAGTCACCGTGGAGAAAAAGAATATCATCCGAAAAAGCAAATAGAAAGGATATGCTCAAAAGCATATTGTTCAGCTTTTATTTACACTTGCATTTCTTTCAAATTTGAGAAAGAAGTAGTTGAGTAGGTTAGCAATATTTCCCAGTGAAGCTGGAGCGTGGAAGGGAGAGGTTTTCCACTCAAAATCTAACCATTCAAAGGAGTACCCTGGGATTCATCTTTTTTTCAATATATGAAAGGAATCTATGGATGGTATGTCTTTAACAATAGGCTCCAGGTTTGACAGGTTCAGAGGCAGATGTATCTATCCATACTAGGTTTAGAACATCAATATTCAGCAAGCAAGTAAAGAGCAATTGTCACCCAGGGTACTTTACAGGCATTTTGCAATGTCAGACTATTTGAAAATCGAATTTTGCCTAAGTAAGCGAAAATGTGTATCCACTTTGCAGTAAATGAACTGATGGAAAATTCATCTGAAGTCAAATTTTCATTATCAGTTCAACTGCTACAGTGGGGACTCAAATTTTCTGCTTGGTCAAATTTGATTGCCAAACAGTCTGAAGATGCAGCCTCTACCCAAAGGACTCTATGTGACAATGGTTCTTTAGGAACTCATGCTTAGCATAGAGTAATCAAAGGATGTTTATAACTGCTCTGATTTCATGCAGGGTTGGTAACTTGGCTTTCCCTAAGGCATGTTTTGGAAATTTGCCTCTTTTCTCTTATTGTTGGCTTCAAAAATAATGTTTAGCTGCTTGGCTTAAGTTTGCCTTCTTTTGAGACTTTTAGTCGAGTTTCATTCGATTCTCTTCAAACTGGACTACATTTCTAACCTGATTTGTGTTTAAATCCTAACATGTCGTAGTACAATCACAGTCTAGGTTATTTTTCTTTGCAAGACAACATCAAAAACAAGGGGTTTTCATCAGGAGCTGCACGACATAGTATGTGAAAACAATGAAATGCAAGTACCCATCGCTTAAAATAATGAAACGGAGAATAGAACGAAAAAAAATGGAACGGAGAATGGAATGGGAAATCGCTCGGGGACTAGAAAAGTTATACCGAGTGAGTCAGAAAAAAGGTGGGGCGTTTGGCAGACTGTGACATCGCATTTAGCCACCCGATTGTCGTGAACTAAATTTTTTCGCGCAGCCAAGAGTCTAACTTAGATCATAAATCTCTTCCCATCGAAATCATTCGTTTAATGCATTTTCTAAAAAAGATTTCTTCGTAAGACGTTGCACGGGAGCCTTACAAACTGATGAAATCTTTCGTTGAGCTCTCTTCGCATTTCGTCTTGGCAAAAGTTACAGGTACACGTGGCATTATCAGAGGTAAATGAAATAGCTAGGAAGTAGTATTTTCTCCCTTCATGTCTTATCATAGCTTGTCTTGCATTTCATTTCATTTCATTTTCAATTTTTTAGGCATGGTAGCCCCTCAGTTAGAGAAAACTGATTTACAGGGGGCCATGCAATAAAATACACTAAAACTAAATTAAATATTTTACACAAAATAAAACTAATCAATAACCTAATTACAATCGTTAAAAAGAAATTTCAAAAGAAAACATTAAAAACGAAAAGGGGGTTTTGTTGATTCTTCGAGGACAGAAGATCATTTTCACGGCCGACAACCCATCATTCGACTTCCGTAGCCTCGTTCTGATGATAATAGTATAGGAGCATAATTTTTCTCCAACTTTGGCCTGATTTTTGCAAAAGAAATATATGACCTGTATCAACCAACCTGAGCAAAACTTGTAGCAAATTTATCAGAGATTTTGTTCACCCCAAAGTTGTTTTCATTCCAAAAGTTTAAATGACCGGGTATCAATTGTTTTTGAAGACAGGTCATAAATTCTTCTGGTAAACCCCATATATGGTATTGGTTCACCCTTATTTGGCACAACTTTTCCAACATCAAACAGGTCGACGAGCCGCTTCGGGAAGAAAAATTTCTTGTCACGGGACTGAATTTTACAAAATATGACACTACTACTTGCACAATCTAGGAGTTTGATATTGTATATTCAGCTGTAAGATGATGGATGATATATACATGAATGGTAGACTAAGGGAGTACTTCTGAGCCGTGAGAGAGCATAAAATGTTGGAGCGGAGACTGACTGGCCTAACCAAAATGAAGGGAACAAGAGATAAACCTGGCCAGCGCCTAGTTGATAGGCTCACAAACTCCAATAATAAGCAAGTTATATTTTACATCACGAAAAAGGCAGATAATTTTTACGTGGCTTAGGACGTTTCTTGATTCTATAACTTGTCATTTCTGCAAGAAAATACACTCCTAATGAATCAGATCAATTTCTGTAAAATTTGACGAAGCGATAAGTAAATGAATGGCGTGCAAGTTGAAAGAAACCCTAGAAACAAGGTAAAGCCAAAATTTCTTGGGAGAAGTGATTTTCGCATGGAAATATGGATATAATGAGATAAAATCGAAAAAATTGGATACCAAGGCGGCAGAAAGCCGCAAAAACGTTGAAAAATGGAGATGGAGACAGACTGGCCTAACCAAAATAATGGGTACAAAATTCATAGTTAGTCCACGCCTTTTTTATAGGTTTCATAACAACAACAAAAAATATACCAAACTTTAGCTCAAAAGAAAGAGAAATGAATTCTGCATGGCATAGGAAGGGTTTCTTTCTCATAGGACGTAGCATTTGGAAGAAAATTGGCCTTGAATGAAAAAGTGAAATTTTGGTAAAATTCGACGAGCGGAATTGCAGCAATTCAACATGCAGGTGGAATGCAACTCTAAGTTCAGAAAAAGCTACAGAATCACAATTTAATTGGTTTTTGGAAGAAAGTATGAATTTTGTTCCCTGAAAATGCCAACTTATCGATAAAATAGAGAACTTATGACTGAGAAAGAGACAAAAAGTCGAGGTGGAGACTGGTTGGCTTAACAAAAATAATGGGTACAAAATTCATAGTTAGTCCCCGTTCGTTATAGGTTTCATAACAACAACAAAAAATATACCAAACTTTAGCTCAAAAGAAAGAGAAATGAATTTTGCATGGTATAGGAAGGGTTTCTTTCTCATAGGACGTAGCATTTGGAAGAAAATTGGCCTTGAATGAAAAAGTGAAATTTTGGTAAAATTCGACGAAGGGAATTGCAGCAATTCAACATGCAGGTGGAATGCAACTCTAAGTTCAGAAAAAGCTACAGAATCACAATTTAATTGGTTTTTGGAAGAAAGTATGAATGTCGTTCCAGAAAGTGCCAACTTATCGATCAAATAGAGGACTTATGATTGAGAAAGAGACAAAAAGTCTAGGTGGAGACTTGTTGGCCTAACAAAAATAATGGAATTGCAAAGCGAAGTTGATCCGCGCCTAATTCAAAGGATCTGAAACGGAAGCCAAAAAGATGCAAAGTGCCATATCAAATGAAAGAAAAATGAATTTTGCATGGTATAGGATAGTTCGCTTTTCAAATAAACTCGTCACTTCTCGAGAAAACAACCCTGAATAAAAATCATGAATTTTCGTCTTACGAAACGAAAGAAAAATCTAAAGGGAGTCTTACGATTAAACACTTCTTGAAAATGGGTAATTTCATTTCCAAATTATCCCAAACAAAAGAAAACTAAGTTTGTGAAGACTGTTCTTCCAAATAAAATCAAACATCTTTGGAATATCACAGCAGATGGATAAAAAATTCAAAGATTAATGTTGAGTTGCAATCCCGGGCCTACGAGATTTTCGTGAAATCGACGAGGATCTGCTTACCTGCTAGCATCCATAGCGTTTGTTTCTCTGCTTCCAAATCATCAAATTCTTCAATTTTTGCACAGTTTTTATTACTAAACACGCTCAATATCAGATCTTACAAAAATGAAATGTTTTTTAGTGTGTACGCGTGATGAAATCAGGAAAAGGGCGCGCAAAAATCACATGACCTCCACCTGCCTCCACAGCTTCGAGGATTCAATGTGACGTCACACGTCAGTAGGGGTTGTCGGGCGTGATTTTATGGCTTTCATAAAATCTTTTAAAGTTTACGTAATTTTCGTAATTCGTCTTTTTAGATAACGTAATTTCAAACGTAATTTTTAGATAACGTCGTTGACGTAATTCGTCTTTTTAGATAAACCATTCCAAAGTTTCGCACCCTGATAAGAGAAGCATCTCTGTCCTGTGGTCGTTCTTAGAAAAGGGACTCTTAGGTCATAATCCGAATTTCTGAGAGACCGTGTTGTAGAGACGTTGACTTTAGTAAACATGTCACTCATATAGGACGGTGCATCACCATTCAGGAATTTGTAAACAATCCTTGCAGATTCAAGATCAATCATTTCCCTTACTGTGGACCATCCAAGTGCACGAATGACTGGGAGAGGCGAAGTATCGAATGGGCTGTTAGTGATTAATTTTGCCGCTCGATTTTGCAGTTTTTGCAATTTTTCTATAATTGATACACCAGCATTACCCCAAACCGGGCAGCAGTATCTGAAATAGGGCTCTACCAAACTTCCATACATTGTTTCAATCGTAGCGGGCGGAAGATATTGCTTTGCATAACGAAGAACGCCAATACCCCTGGAGATCATTTTCGTGACAGTGGTTAAATGATTCGTCCATTTTAGTTCTTGATCCACTTGAACTCCGAGGTATTTTACATCACTTACAAGTCTGACATCTTCAGAACCTATTCTAAACTGCGGCTTAGGGGCGTCAGGAGTATCTATCTTGTGCAGCTTTTTGTTGCTTCCAATTATCATTGCTTCTGTTTTTGCAACGTTTAACGACAATTTGTTGCCTTCTAGCCAACCCTTCAAAGCTATTAAATCAGCGTTAATAGCTTGATTTATTGCGTCAACGGAATCAAAAGAATAATATAAGCAAGTGTCATCAGCGTACATTGACACATTTGATTTTTCGAGACAGTTTGGGAGATCGTTGATGTACACTAAGAAGAGAAGTGGCCCCAGGCATGACCCTTGTGGTACACCACAATTTACGACCTCTGTTTTGGAAACCTTACCATTGACCTTGCAGTATTGACGCCTATTTTCTAGATAAGACTTAAACCAATTAAGTTCCTACCCATCTAGACCGCAAAAATTTAGTTTTGCCAACAAAATCTCGTGATCTACGATGTCAAAAGCTTTTTTGAGATCAATAAAAAGGGCAGCCGTATATTCACCCCTATCGATGTTCACGTACCAATCATTTGTGCATCTAAGAAGACATGTTAAGACCGAGTGAAGGCTCCGAAAACCAGACTGCTTACAGAAAATCAGTTTATTTCTATCGAAATAGGAGTACAACTGGCCAAAAACGAGTTTTTCAAACAAACGGGAATTGACCGAAAGAACTGATATGGGTCTATAATTCGATCTGTCATCCTTGGGACCTTTTTTATGGATAGGGGCTACTCTAGCGATTTTCCAGCTGTCTGGAAAGCGACTAGTTGAAAGAGACAAGTTGAAGAGCTGTGCAAGCGAAGGAGCGAGTACTTCGATGCCAACCTTGAGAAAGAAGACAGAGATAAAATCTGCACCATAGTCATTGGATGTCTTAAAGTCTTTGCATCCTTTCATCACATTTTCGGGGTTTACAGGTATAAACGCAAATTTTTCAACGTCTTTCTTACGCTCACCATAATTGCCTGTTAAAAGAGGATTCTCTTTGTTGGGGATTTTATCACTAAGGTCCTTTCCCACACTACAGAAAAACTGATTCATCGAGTCAGCTATTTTGGTTGGGTCAGATATGACCCGATCACCCTCTCTGATCGTCGATATTTCCGTGGTCTTAGACCTCTTGTTTACCAACTGGTTAATGGTTTTCCAGGTTTCCTTGATGTTGCCTTTGTTTAACTCAATTTTTGAGGAGAAATGTTCCCGTTTCAACTTTCGGTTCAAGTTATTTGCTTTACAGCGCATTTGTTTGTAGGCATTCATGGGAAGCTGCGACTTCGCCTTCACAGCTTTAATCTTCAGCTTGTCTCTTACCCTAAGAAGCTGCTTCAGTTCCGGAGTAATCCAAGGACTGAAGCGTTCGGTTACTCTGCGCTCTCTAAGGGGGGCATGCTTCTCAATTATATCTGACAGAGTGCGAGACCATTGACAAACAGCACTGTCCACATCATCTGAGTTGTAGACAATTGCAGACCAATCAACGGAAGCTAGGTTTTTTTTTATTATTTTTTTTCATAATCATAATCATAATCATAATCATAATCATAAAATTATTTACAGTTGGTTTGTTAGTAGCTAACAACAGCTAATTTACACCAACTATCTACAAAATATACAGTATAACAGAATATATAAAACCCTAAATTAAGTGCAAATGTAGCCATCCCAGCAACGTATTTCTTGTTTGAATTTCACGAGAGAAGTTGTCAATTTTAGGTCATCACTAAGAGCATTCCACAACAGACTCCCTCTAAAGGACAGGGAATTTATTCCGTAGTTTTGAGAACTCACCGAGGGGAGCTTGCATAGTTCCTTAGTTCGAAGGTTGTAGGGAACATCTTTCTTGACAAAAAAATCCCACATGTACTCAGGATTGAGATGGTTCATTGATTTGTAGATCTCCACCATGAGGTTTTGTAGATTCATTTTATGTGTTGTCTTTGTATCACCCCTATCGAAAAGTTCCTCAAACGTGGATTCATAGTCTCTATATAAAGTTCTCAGTGCGCGTTTGTGGGTCCTATTGATATCATTGTTTGCAACTTTGCTACAAAATAACCAGATCAGAGGGCAATAGGAAATATTCGACATTACCACGGAGTTTAAAAGTAACTTTGACTTTTGATCTCCTAAATATGGTCTTAACCATATTTAACCATACAATTTTGGTTGACCTTCTTACATATCTCTTTCACATGCGTTTCAAACTTCAGTGAGTTGTCAATGTTTACACCCAGAAGTTTTACATGTTCGCTTGATGGAATCAGTTGGCCGTTCATGTTAAGGCATAGTTTCTGTGCTCCCTTTAGCCCCAAAAACATTGTTTGGAATTTTGAAGGATTGGCACTCATGCCGTTGTTAGTAAACCATTGCATTAATCCCTGTAGGTCATTCTCTAATCTAATCATGACTGCCTCCACATCTGTATCGCACGCGTAAATTGTCGTATCGTCAGCAAATTTACATATCTCCGATTCCAGTTCCATATAAAACAGGTCGTTTATAAAGATGTTGAAAAGTAAGGGCCCAAGAACAGACCCCTGTGATACCCCAATTGAGATATGCTGTGGTGAGCTATATGTGGAGCCCATTTTGACCCTTTGTGTTCGGTTTGTCAGGTAACTATAAACCAGTTTGAGAGCATTTTTCTTGAACTCATATGCCTCTACCTTTGCAATTAGTAGATCGTGGGGTATACAATCGTATGCTTTTGACAAATCCATTAGGATTGTTCCTGCCATACCTGACGTATCTAGACACTTTTTCCAAGTCTCCACTACTCGAAACAGAGCATGTTGTGTGCTATAACCTTGTCGAAAGCCAGAAAGCAATGAAGATAATATACCCACAAAAAACTGATTTATTTGCTCACTCATGATCCGTTCAAAAATTTTGGACATGGCTGATAGGACGCTAATAGGTCTGTAATTGACTTTTTGGCATGTATCATCCATTTTATGGATTGCACAAACGTCTGCTTCGTTAAGTTTGTCTGAAAAGCAACAGTTGTCCATAGTTGCATTTATGCAATCAGTTAAGTATGGGCAAATCACCTTTTTCGCCTCCTGTATAATTTTTGTTGGAATGTTACCACTGTTTGACTTACTATTGTCTAAGGCCTCTATTTTAATCATAACGTTTAACAAGTTAACATTACTAAATTCAAATTTTTTCTCAATCTGGACTTTACTTTTTATAGCAACAATACTTGGGTGGTTTTTGTATTTTTCTGTAGCTATGTCTACCTTATTTTCCAGACTCACTCAATCCCATCATCCTTAAATGAGGGATCTAGACCAAGGGAGTCTGTGATGTTAACAAAGTGCGAATTTAAGCATTCAGCAATCACTTTATCATCTGATATAACCTCGCCTTCTTCGATAAGGACGATTTTCTCCCCCATTGGGTTTCCACTGGAAAACATTGGTTTGACTGCTTTCCAAAATTGTTTGTCATTGTCAATAGTGTTAATGTCTACAGAATGGTAAAAGTCACGCTTTGCTTTTTCTGTTCATACTGACAATCAGATTTCTCTGTTGTTTATATTTCTTGCGATCTTCGTCATTTCCAGATTTATTCGCCCTTGTTTTGAGTCTTTAAGGTCACTAAGGAAGAGGTCCTTATCAAAATTTTTCATCTGCCTTGACGTTATTACCTTGTGTTTTGCACTTAAAGAGCCTCGAAATTTTCTACATATGTATACCAAGTAATGATCACTAATAGAAGTCTTAAGGACTCCAGATTCAACAACATTAAAGTGGTTGCTGACGGCAATGTGATCGATTATAGAAGAGGTATCGATTGTTTCTCTTGTGGGCTCTGAGATTAACTGCTTCAGACCAAAAGAGTTGTAGAGATCTAAAATGCGCTTCGTGCTGTTAGGTAAACTTTGATTTGAGTCAATTTGAGGGCTGTAGATAGAAGTTACATCGCAGGTCGTGTCGCCTTGCAGAATAATCTCCTTTCCCTCCGATTCCAAACATTTTAGTACTTCTTCGAATTTGTCGAAAGTTTCTGTTAGATCGGAAGGAGGCCGATACCAGGAGACAACAAAAAACTGTTTTGCTCTTACAGGTTTAACTTCAATACATCTTAGCTCTAAAGAAGAAACAGGAAGGTCTTCGCGGATATCGACCTCCAAAGAGTCCCTAATATAAAAAGCTACCCCACCACCATTCCTGCTTCGATCATATCTGTCGAATTGGTAGCCTTTCACTTTCAGTAATTCGCTGGGGAAATCAGCATCTATTTTTGTTTCATTTAAAGCCAAAATATGAGAAAACGTTATGCATGGAGAAGACTTTATGCATGGAGAAGACGTTTGAAAACGCTGTGTAAATCGCAATGGGACTTCATGCAGACAACACTATTTCCTAAAGCCTGACTCAGAGAGCCGTGCAGAAAGACCCAAAAGACAAGTGATTCAAACTCTGAGTCTTTGTCTTTTGGTTCTTTCTGCACGATTGTAGTGATCTAAGCGACCGAATGTGAACCAGGCTGAACTTTTTTAGTATCCCATGATAATACAACGTGTACCTGCAACTCTCGCAAGGCTAAAATGTTCAAGGAGCTTGGTCGAAGATTTCACCAGTTTGCAAGACTCCCATACAAAGCGGTCGGACTTTTTTCCGGGTTTCGGATTTCGGGTTTAGGTCTCGGGTTTCGGGTTCAAGGTTTCGGGTTTCGGGTTTTGCAAAACGCTGGCGGTTTTGAAATCCATGACCATGTTGAAGAGGGGTTGAAGAATGCTGTGAATATGAGTATGACAATGTATCTGTTGTGTTGATTTGTTGTGTTGCATTCGTCACGGTTTTCCTTACTTTATGCTTGATTTGTTGGGAATATTGATACGTTGTGCTTTAACTTATGAAACAAAACTATCTTTGAATTAATCATTTATCATTACAGACTAAGTCCAGTTGAATTGGCCAATGTAACTTTTTCAAACGTAGATGTAGAAGCGCAAGAACTTGTAGATGTACTACTTCAAATCTATTCACTTGTTAATGTACAGCTCAGCTGAGACTACGCAGTTATACCATACATAAAAATGTTGGGTACAAAAGCAGAAATGAAGATCTTTTTTTAATATAGATCTAAAAAGAACGTTAAAAATACAAAATTGATACATTTCTATGTACCAGCCACAGCGGGGAAGGACACTTGGTCATCTGGTCTCCACTGCGGCTGGCACTTACAATTCAACTATACTAGATACAATAAGAAAACAAAAACAAACAAAGGATAAACAGGTAAAGGGAAGGGATTGCTGCTTTGTGTTGTGATGTGATATACCGGCCGAGTCAAAAATGCCCGCCGATGTGTAGTACATAAAAATTTCGAGTAATCAAGCCATTTCCACGCGCTATGCACTCACCCCACATCAAAAATGCCCACCAAGATGCAAGGACTCCCCCCCACCACATACGGTTAGGCAGAAACCTCACACCCAAACCAATACCCCCACCACAAGGTGAGCCACAGCACGCGGGAATGCTTGGAAGATGAAATCGAATAGCTTCACAAACATCAGCCGCCATTTTTGACTCACCCGGTGCAATTCAATCAAAACGATTCGTTTTGTCAATAAAGGCTATTGTAGCTTCAAGAATGATTCGATTCCCCATAATGTTCAGTTGAGAACTTCCAAGTAATAACAGTTCGCATAGGGCGTTTGATTCCAAATTCGTGATATCTAAGCCTGGAATATCAGTGAGCTGACCAAAGAGATCTATACGCATTGTACTAAGATCTTTTGAAAGCTTCATGACGGTTCGGTAATTTGTTACTGTACCAAGAATGATGTAAGTTATACATCGAGAAATAACAACCAGATGACACATTGTATAAGTAAAGGAAAAGCAGCTATATTTGAATATCTAAAAATCTTCGTGATTATTGTTTGAGTAACACGAACCATGGATTCGTAATGATTGGAGCTCTCTTTGAATGATATGAGTGTTCTTAACAAATAGTTACAGTGGCCTAAAGCTGATAACTTTGAACCCGAAACCCTGAACCCGAGACCTAAACCCGAAACCCGGAAAAAAGTCCGACCGCATACAAGGTCTTACGAAGAAAATTTTTTTAACAAATGCATCAAATGACCGATTTCGATGGGAAATGGTTTAATGATTTAAGTTAGACCCTTGGCTACATGGAAAAATTTAGTTCACGATAATCGAGTGGCTCAATGCGACCCCACAGTCCGTCAAACGTCCCACGTTTTTTCTGACTCACCTAGTACAGTATATAAAAGAACAAAGTAAAGCATTGCAAAGTACTACTCCAAATATATCTTTTCACCACGTTGCAAGTCAATAACACATATACTTTTGTTACAAATCAAAAAATAAACTTTACTTTTTCAAACAAACGGGAATGGAATGCATCGTTCTTTTATATACTGTATAACGTTTCTATTCTCACCGGACCGCGCGCTCGACATTACGCATTATTTCATTCCCGAGAGTCTAGTTTGAAGCATGTAGCCTACCTCTAGACTAGTGCCAGTCCTCTGCGGCACAAGGGGCATATTTAAACCTGTGCACGAGTCAGATGTGGCCTTCTTTCAAGAAACAACTCAATCGCCGAACTCCTGGAATCTTCTGTGACACATCGTGAACTGCCACTGACAGCGAGCTTGAACGGGCCTAATTAGTTGACGAAGCCACAGTTCGCTGAAGGACAGTTACCTTCAGGGATTTTCTGCTTCGACTAATATAACGACGTACAAGTGACCACAAGACTTGCCAGTGGCAAGTGATTTTGCCAGTGATTTTGCTCCCTGTCTGGTTAAGTCTTCCCCAAACATGTATGCAGATGATACCAGTGTAACATGTTCGGCAGAAGATATAGACACACTTTGCGATGACTTGAGAACCGAACTAACAAGCATTTCAGAGTGGATGAGACAAAACAAGCTTAGTCTTAATGCTAAAAAATCTGTATTCTTAACTGTTGGCCACAAAAGACAACTTAACGGTATCCATGAACCAGTGCAGCTACAGGTTGATGAGGAACCGATAAGAAGACTTCAGACAGTGAAATATCTTGGAATAAGGGTCGATGAAAACTTAAGTTGGAACGAACAATATAAAAGCCTCAGATGCAAAGTAAAATGTGGACTATCCTCTATTCGCAAACTTAAAGATATTTTACCCCAATCTAAGTTAGATCAAGTCTTCAGAGCCCTGGTTGAAAGCCACCTGCGATACGGTAAAGAACTATGGGGCAGTTTGTATGATACCAAATTAAATCATTTGCAGCGTCTCCAAGACAGAGCTCGCAGATTGATTGAAAGCTCCAATGTAAAGAACGGATGGACGTACAATTGGCTCTCTGTCTCTAGCCTTATCAAACATGACAAGGCTGTTATGGCATATAAGATATGAATGATTTATGTCTGAACAGCCTTCAAGGTGAATTCACCATGAGATCTCAAATATCTGTTTACGCAACGAGAAACTGCCAAGATATTGATATCCCAAAACGAAACCTAGAATTTTCAAAAAAGAGTTTTCTTTACTCTGGTGCTAAACTGTGGAATGATATACCTCTTGATATAAGGAATAGCCCCACAGTTCTCACATTTAAAAAGAAACTGAAGGACTACTTGCTACACTAGCATTTAACCCAAAGCACGATCCCTAGGACGGGCATCACTTACCACGGTTACATTCAATATCATTCTTTGTTGATATAATATAGTACGTTGTTCTTTTTTTTATTTTTCTTTTTACAATTGTTATTTTTCAAACCATTATCTTGTTGTTGTATTAGCTGATAGGGATTTGCGGGTAAATATGATTAAATGAAATGAAATGAAAAATGAAATGAAATGAAATGAAATGAAATGAAAATGGCTGAGGCTAAAAAACCTGGGGAAAATGGATTTTATCTGGACGTGGAATAAACAAGTAAGTTCATACTCGAAGTTGCACCTCGTGTTACAATTATTCCTGTGTTTTCTCACCGAATGTCAATGTTCTGTATACACACCCCTGGATATATTTTGGTTTCAACACTGGACTAACATGATACCTTTTCCAAACAAAATTTTCCGTTTTCATTATTCCCAACGGAATATGTGTTTTTCAATGACTGTTGTTCTTATTCTTTTAGGTTCGTATAATCTCGACAATGAAGACACACTTGATTTTTTATCAGATGGTCCCACAAACTGTGCCTAAGATATCAGAGATATTATCTTCGTTCCATTCGGTTTTTTCTTGTGAGTGATTTTGCAATTGCTGCAATTTCTAACCCGACTAACGGGCCCTGAGTGATTTGCATTTGTTGCGATATATAACCCGACTAACGGCCTTTTAGTGATTTGCATTTGTTGCAATATGTAACCCGACTAACGGGCTTTGAGTGATATTGCATTTGTTGCAATATGTAGCCCGACTAACGGGCTCTAAGTGATTTGCATTTGTTGCAATATGTAGCCCGACTAACGGGCTCTAAGTGATTTGCATTTGTTGCAATATGTAACCCGACTAACGGGCTCTGAGTGATTTGCATTTGTTGCAATATGTAACCCGACTAACGGGCTTTGAATGATTTGCATTTGTTGCAATATGTAACCCGACTAACGGGCTCTGAGTGATCTGCATTTGTTGCAATATGTAGCCCGACTATCGGGCTGTGAGAGAATTTACGTAAGTTGCACAACATTTTAAATGGAAAGTACGAAATGAAGACTCCCTTCTTATAGGGATTGAGTAATATTTGTGCATCTTTTGAGGATTTTTTTTATTGCCTTTGGTGAACGATATATGATTAGGGCTATCCGTGGAGTGGCTATTTTAATTCAGGCCTATGAAGATTTGGGCTTAAAATAAAAGGTTTTCATCGTTGATATCCGCTGAACCTATTCTGTAAAAACGGCTCTCACAGACTATTTTTGTGCTTCAGATGGCTGTGATTATTGAGCTTTGAATGAGGTTTTGCCAAAATTATGAGCAGCAAGGACCTATGAGTTAAGACTTTTCGTCCGACTCTGCTCACAGTAGATCCTCGAATGAGACATTCATATAGAATTAAACAGGTGGCTACTGAAAGAGACAACTTTGACCGCATCTGGTGATAATCTCAGCCATTTCATATGGCGTTTTTGGTTACTGATTGGGTTTCGCCTGATATACGTGAATTCTTCTTTAGTGATTTATGATATGTGTTGTTCAGATTCACTCTTACAATGATAAAAGGAACAGTATGAGCAGGCAGCAGAATGTAGTGAAAATGGCATCAACATGAGAAAATTCCTGCAAGACCTAGACTGTTTTACGTACAAATTCTAACTTACTTTGGATAATCATACTCAATCAGACGTCTATGCATTACATGCATTTTCGTTCATTGCCCGATTGATGGCTTTGTTTTTCTATTTTTTGTTAGTGATTGATGATGAATTTAGTTTTGCTAGCCATTAATGATTTTATTGAGTTTCCCTTTGTAATTTAAACAAACTTTGATTACTTAAGCAAGTCATTTGTATCAGCAGCGAGGTGCTGCAGTCCGTTCTTTCTTCAAAAGCAGAAAAGTCTATTTGGTTTTCTTTGACAAAATTAATATAGATCAAGCCGGTTCTGCTATAGGCCTCATTAAAGAATTACAAATCTACAGCATTAAAAAGAGCACAGAACAACTCGAGTTTCTTCTGTCTTCTTAAAGGGAATGTAAGCCTAAGCATATGTAAGTGGCTAAAGCCATTTGTTTTTTTTTTTTATATAAATTCAATATAAAAATTTACAATTTACGAATTACATACGACTACGAACGATCTACCATACAATACCACAAAACGATACCAAGGGGAGCAAAAGATCATGACTACCCCAGGGCCATCCACATGAAGAATATTAATCTAAAACTACAACTAAATATACAATTACGAGAAACTATTACGAACAATGGAACAGAGAAACGAGACTCTATGATAGGGGAACGTTACAAAAATGAACATGGTGTGGTGGCTTAGTTACATTTGGCTTAAAGCCATTTGTGGTCAAATTCTAGCCAATCATATATCAGTTTTCCCGGTTGACCTCGACAAGTTACCCAGGTATGTTGCGGCACATGTCATGGCCTTCTTTTGTCTTTGTAGGGCTGTTTTCATCAAAGATAGTTTATGTATATCTAGATTCCCTTTAACTACCGAAAAATATCTGCGTCAAAACAACAGAGGCAAAGCGAGAGCAAACATCGAATGATAGTGAGTTCCTATTTACCACTGAATAAAAGATCATTAGCAAAATATGTGAATTGATTTCAGATCTCGTGCCTAACGAAAAGCAAAGCTCATACCCGTGCGCATCTTGTTTTCGCCCAGTTTTAGCCTCAATCGAGCATTCTAGTCTTTAGCTTTGATTTTTAATACGTCCGGTCATCAGATGAAAGGAGCTCTTTATCTGTTGTATGATCAGCTCTACTTTATTTCATATGGTCTTGTTTCCTCTAAGATTTTTTATAACTGCAAGACAAGATAGTGTTGATACATTGTATGATCGAGGAGTATGGATGAATCATGTTCCTGGTTTAGCAGCGATCTATAGATACAAGGGCTAATGGTACGGCACACATTACGTGTTATTCTCACCCGCTGTGTCCGATTTTTTGTTACTTATTTAGAACAACTACAAACGATATATCACGACAAGAAGGACAAGCTAGTTTTAGTATCTTTTTAAATTGTACTATTTTTTCTTTTCTCTGACCTTGTAGCCCTTTGTCTTCCTGTTTTTCCTCTCTCCTCTACACTGTGATCCACGCCATGTAATTAATGTGAAAAATGAACTTTTTAAAATTCCACAGAATGTATTTTTTCCTTGTTCCCCATACTCTGGAGCACATGAAAACGCAAAAAATTTTCAAATCAAGCAACAGGAGCCCGAGAAAACATTTTTTGAAGTTAGGCCTAAATTGGGTAGTGTCAGCTTCTTGCAAGAGCAGACAAAGTCACAAAGTAGCATAAATTTTCAAATTTCCATTTCATCACTTGTATGTGTCCGATTTGAAAAATCTTCTTTTTGTTTGGTAGATTAAACCTTGTAGAATATGACCAAAATCAGTTGATTCACGATTTTAGCTTTAGATAGTGGAAATTTTGTGAATTCATAATGGTAACCATTCATTAAAAACTAGGTCGACTGAATTATCAAACCTGATTTCAACACTGAATACAAAAAATCTATGTTTCAGAAAACTCAGAAAACCAGTTTTAAAATGGACTTCAGCCTATTGCTGACACTCTTGCCAAAGCGCTTAGTAGAGGCACTACGCAAAAAATTTTCGCGATTTTTTTGCGAAGTCAAGTGAAGATGGGTTTTTGACAATTTTTGTAGACAACTGTCATTGCAGTGCTGACAAGGATGCATGTTTGACGAAACAACATTTCCCATCATTTCAAGAACAGGAAGCTGAAAAGAAATACTGGTTATTCTATGGATGTAATTTTCGCGTTTTTTGCGTTTTCTAACGTCACCCACCTGTTTTTCATTCATTCATAAGAAAAATGCGATGAGTGTCTATTTGATTTAATGAGGCATAGTTCTAAATCCAAAACTTCGTATGTAGTAATGTGCAAAGTTTATTTTATCCAAAGTCCGTCTCAAATTAGATTTCACTTAAAAATTCCCTCGAATTTGTTTTTTAAATTGGACAGATTACATCAGCAAATTTTACGTTTTTGGAAAACTCACCTGACATCTCATTTGAGACAGACGTTGATAATCTAGGAACAAAATCTGCTTACCTGAGCATTCTCTCTGGTATTTCATGAGCACTGTAATACAATGTGTTTCCAAAACAACGTTCAATTTAAACACAAAATTGAAACTCAAAACACTGTCAATCCAATTCCCCATGAACTCAACGCTTCAACGATGTTATTCAGTTTACTGTTCAAACATAGACCTAATGCAGGTTTCCTCTTCGTTTGCGACGGTTGTTACGCTCCACGTTGCGTTCTTTCGTCGAAGAAAGCTTTCTCTTGCTTTGGCAACCACAGGAGATGATGTTATTAACAAACGGACGAAAATATCATGGATGTTATCTTGGTTGCAATTTTGCCTTGCTCTACATCCCGCTCCGGCTCTGAAGTTTCTAATATGCTTGTTCCAAGCTTCTAACGCGCTCTCTCACCAAACGGCGATGGGACTGCCTTCCAAAATATCAAATAGTTCCCAGTTATGGGCCAACATTTGATGTACAGATGGGCTTACCCTCACCCAAGGGAAATGAAGTGCAATATGCAACATGGTATCATGACAATGCTGCCTGAATCTAGGCACATCAACCTTTTTCGCTGTATCAACACTCTCAGACACAGACAAACAGACATTCAATTGCCCAAGAAGAATCCGATAATTCTCTCGGTCTTCAGCACCAAGAATCTGACTACAGATGGCCTCGCGGTTGTTTGAATCAAAAAATCGGATGGCAACTGGACCTGTGTTTGTGTTACCACCTGCTGTCGTCGGTGTGTCTACAAGAAGACCTCCACAACTCATCTTGATGTGATTAATCACCTCTATCTTGGCATCAACAACCCTTGCCTTTACAAACGGGTTAGCCTCACTCCGCATTTTCTGACCAGCTACGAGATGGTACAGAATCTTCAACATAAAATCCAATGACCTCAATTTCTGGTGGAGAATGGCAAAACAGAAGCTATCGTGTGTGATTAGAGGCTTATGACATTGTCCCCTTCTTTCGACACTGTCGTAGGCTATTTCTCCCGACTGGACCAACTGCCACCTCTCTAAGCATTCCTCGACAGTCTTCGTTATAGGCATCCCCCCCAACTCCAACACTCGTTAGGTAGCTTAACCTGCTTGCATCATTTTGCGTGACATCACAATAATGGCAGAAGGCACCAGAATCACCCTGCACGATATCGACCATTTTGCCATCGATCATACTGATCTTGGTGTCAACAAGCACAGGGTTAATGATACCATCAACCGTATGCGGCATTCTGAGCTTATCAATGCTTTCCTGAAAACCAGGAAATATTTTCTCGACGATACTCCTTGACTCCTTTGCTTGCAGCAAGGTTACTGGCCGAGTATAAAATATGGAGTTCGGAGAAGGGTTTTCCCAAACTGTGATCATATCATCACCACTGACCACTGTCACTGCAATGGGGGTCATGAAGACACCAAGAAAATTAACAGAGCTTCCACTTTGCGTGTCTTCAACATCATCTCCTGACAATTGGTGCCTTTTATGATGCGAGCCAGATCCATCCAAGCCAGCTTTTACAGAAAACTTAAGGGAAGCATCTGCGGGAAAACTCTGCAGGGACTTGTCTAGATTTTCACTCGTAATAATTGTATGCAATGTAGAATGAAAGAGGCTTTCTACGTCGACTGAAGCTGACAAATTTTCCATCATGACAGGGGGATACAGATTCTTTTTGAAAGAATCAATATCATTTCGAGGTCTCAAAGAGTTAATCCCGTACTTAACCAAGATATTTCGACACATCTGGTACTGTCTTTGGGACAAATTAGCTACATACAAGAAAGCTGTAAGATCTGCTATTGGAATAACTGGTTGAGGGTTAAGGCTCTCTATAAGATCCGACATATTCCAATCCTTTGAACGACATGCCTCTAAAACCATTTTCTTCAACATTTCCTCCTTGGAAATTCCATTTTCTTCCGCAGTAGATGCCACTACAGAAAGGGAATCTTTAAAGAGGTTTGATTCAACCCTTTCGCAAGGTGAATCAGAAAGACAGAGACATGGACGACCACCTTTTTTCGAAGGGATGGGTTGATTAACAGATGCCGTTCGGCCGCGTTTTCTGGTATCTTCATTTCTTTCAGTTTGAAAACATTTAACTTTACTTCGCCACTCCTCGGTCTTATGTTTGGTGCGATAAATCTGTGTGAGTGCTAGCTGAATATTATATACATCATTCGTTAGATTCTTTTCGGTCTTTAGTTCTTCAGCTACAGTTTTGAATCTCCGTCTGTATTGGTTTGTTTTGGAGTATGCTGACGTATGACTTGGAAGTGCTCCCTTTTCAACAATATAGTCAAATAGCTCCCCATAAGAAATTTCTAGCGACATTTTAGGACATGATGTTGATGCAAATGAGAGAAGCAGCTGTTTACGAAGCTACACAATTTTTTAAACTCGATTTAATTTTTTCAGTAGCAGATATTTATCACTTCTGGGAATAAGTTTTTGCGAAAGTCTCACTAGTTTACCATCATAAAGCTTGTCCTCTGCTATCGTGAAAACATTCTTGAATAACAACTGTATAAACATTGTTCTAAAGTTCCTCATTTTTGGAAAGTAGCACTTGGTTTGGTACAAACCAGGACAAACCAATTCCCACGGTACCTAATCTGTTATAGTTACAATAAAAAGTTGAAGTGCAGACTTAAGCCTGGTCCATAGATCTTTTGGGTCGTTTTGGTCAGGGTCGTATCAAAGGAGTCATTTGTCTCTTGGGTCTTTCTGAACGATCCTAACGACCCAAAAGACCTGGTGTGAGCCAGACTTAATGAAATAATTTTTCACGTAAATATTTGTCTTTTTGATCGTAGCAATAGTCGTTCCTGAAATGTTTAGTGTACGCACCCTAAAAATAGACATGTGCACTCAACGTATCGAGTAATGAACGAACAAAGGGGCTGACGTTAGAAAACGCAAAAAACGCGAAAATTATATCCACTGGATAACCAGCACTTCTTTCTTGTTTCCTGTTCTTGAAATGATGGAAAATTTTGTTTCGCAAACATGCATCCTTGTCAGCACTGCAATGACAGTTGTCTACAAAAATTGTCAAAAACCCATCTTCACTTGGCTTCGCAAAAAATCGCGAAAATTTTTTGCGTAGTGCCTCTACCAAGCGCTTTGGCAAGAGTGTCAGCAATAGGCTGAAGTCCATTTTAAAACTGGTTTTCTGAGTTTTCTGAAACATAGATTTTTTGTATTCAGTGTTGAAATCAGGTTTGATAATTCAGTCGACCTAGTTTTTAATGAATGGTTACCATTATGAATTCACAAAATTTCCACTATCTAAAGCTAAAATCGTGAATCAACTGATTTTGGTCATATTCTACAAGGTTTAATCTACCAAACAAAAAAAAGATTTTTCAAATCGGACACATACAAGTGATGAAATGGAAATTTGAAAATTCATGCTACTTTGTGACTTCGTCTGCTCTAGCAAGAAGCTTACACTACCCAATTTAGGCCTAACTTCAAAAAATGTTTTCTCGGGCTCCTGTTGCTTGATTTGAAACCCTTTGCGTTTTCATGTGCTTCAGAGTATGGGGATTAAGGAAAAATACTTTCGGTGGAATTTTAAAAAGTTCATTTCTTCACATTAATTACACTAAAAGTGAAATCTGGATCACAGTGCTCTAGTTTCGACTTCTGGGGGTTTATCTAAGAGCCTCTACACTCGGCTAACACTGGGTTCCGGATGGTCGAAACTGGCGGGTCTGACCGTCTTTGGTCTTCTGCATTCTGATCTATACATTTATATTATTGGCTTTTTCACACCTAATCTTAAAGATTAATTTTAGAAAGCCTTGAATCAATCACTCTTTGCAGGATACCGCAGCAGAAATCTGGTAGCGTATGAGTATGTTTGACTGCGTGACCTCAAAGACGGAGGCCCCCCAGTTCGAATATCTGGGAGCCAATATACTGGTCTTAGGCAATGTTTTTTCAGTGCCATAGAAGTTCTTCATCTGTTTTACCATTGAAAATAGCCAAGGAACATCATAAAGAAAAAGTTATATTCGGTAAGCAAGCCTTGGAGAATCACAGGCTCATATTTGGGGCTGAATGACGTAGGATAAAAGATGGAACTTCTTTGGTTTTTTGAAAATCTCAGTGTGAATACAATTGGGAGTGAAATTAAGGCTCTGCAAGACATGATGAGATGGTTGAATAGTAGACATTCTTGTAGTCTCTAAAAGAATGATATCTTTACAGTAGTACCGGGTGTCTCAAAAAAGTACCCCCTTTTGGCTGGAAATAGGAACGAAACAATAAGATATCATTACTCTCCAAGTCGACAGATAAGTTTATCAGTCTTCAACTTAGATTCACATACCTTGATTTAAAAATCGTCCACCAAACACCGGAGATACAAGCTTGCAAAGTCAAATTTTACAGTGCCCCTGAAACCAGAGGTTTTGACAAAGGGCCTAGCCATGATTTGTATCATGCACATTTTCCAAAGCACCTGTAAAATTGAACTCTCCTTTGAAAAGAATAAAAGATTCGTAGACATCTCCCTGATTAGACAAATATAATAAAGATGCAGAAAGGCCTGATTCACACTAGGTCGTTAGGGTCGTTAAGATCGTGCAGAAAGATCCAATAGAGAAAGGACTCAAGCCCTGCTTCTTGTCTTTTGGGTCTTTCTGCACGACCCCAACGACCCAAACAACCAAGTGTGAATCAGGCTCAAGAGACGTGCCACATTTCCAAAATAAACGTGCATGTGCTCTTTTCTTCTTTTTTGAAACTTAGGATGGGATGGAATGCAATGCACAGATTGATAGAACTACCAATATATCGTCATTGACTGTTGATGGAAGTTCAGTCACCGATTCTGTCGGCATTGCTAACTCAATGAATGAATTTTTTTGTAACGTCGGCAGTGAATTATGTAAAGATATCCCCGATACAGAAAATGGTCTCTTGAAAGGTGAATATGCCATCAACCCTACAAATGCCACCTTTAGTTTATCACCTGTGGTATCCAAACAAGTGAGCCTAGCAATGAATAAATTGAAGACTTCCAATGGGTTTGGCCTTGATGAAATTTCCAGTTTTTTCCTAAAGACGGGAATGTCCATCCTGGCTGAACCATTGAGTCAGCTCTTTAATTTGTCATTTTCGGCTGGTATTTTCCCCGATCAATGGAAAATTGCTAGGATCTCCTTGCCTATCATTATCCATTATCTTTGCCTATCAAGAGGATCATTTATCGGAATTTTGACATCTTGCAGACTAACAAGGACACAAAGACCATCTTCACCAAACCACCATTAATAGCATTTCACCGAGATTCTAATTTAAGAGACATTTTGTTGCATTCTAAATTAAAGAAAAGAGAAGACAACCCTGGTACTTATCCTTGTAAACATCCACGATGCCGTACTTGCAACCACGTTTCACAACTCCCTACAATTCATAATCTTGGTAACTCTTTCACTGTTCACAAACGCTACACCTGTTCTTCCGCATGCCTTATATATGCAATAAAATGCAGAAAGTGCGAAATTCTGTACATTGGAGAAACCTGCCGACAGTTAAATGAAAGATTTGGAGAACACTTAAGGAACGTCGAGCATAAGATTCACGAGGATGAAACGAAAAAAGATCAAAGTGACATTAATGTTTCCTAACATTTCAATTCAACGGGACATTCCATTCAAGACATGTCCATTCTTGGTCTATTAGATGCCCCCATAGACTCACGAAGAAGAAAGACGTTGGAGAAGAGAATTATTTTCCAACTGGACACACGTGTTCCGAAAGGACTTAACAAACAATTTTCCTTTCTATGATTCTATCTCCTCTTGCTTCTGAGCAGGGATAAATAGTAGGGATGCGAAACGCGCATTGAGCTGCATTGCGCGATCATGAATGCGCACCCTTTGTTCCCCTGTGGTATTTATAGCGGATTTCAAGATGGATGGATGGGGAAGAAAGGGCAGGAGCTTTAGTACTAAATGCCCGCGGAATCGTATCTAAAGGTAAGAGATTGTTCAAATCGTTTGCTGATTAAGTTCTTTAGGGCCTTTTTCTTATTATTGCCTACTTTTTGATATGTTTGGACACCCATATCATTCTTTGTAGAACTATTTGTTTGGATCGCATTTAGGCCGAAGGATACATCGCAGCTTTTCTGATCACGCTTTGCTAAAAAAGTCTACTTCCCCGTGTGATCCCGTGTTTCAGTGTTTGCTAAATACCTTGGGGCTACCCTAATAAACAATTTTATTTCAAAATCTCATTGAACTAAATTGAACTGTGCGTGTGCGATCACCTCTTTTTCTAGGGTCTAATGACTCACAAAATATGATCGATGTGTGCAGCCGATCTCAAGAAGCTGGAATGACGATGAGTCTCCAGTTTCCATGTGCTCTTTGACTTGATAATCGCACTTCAGTCAACAGAGACTCGTAGTGTTGCTCTGAAAAAAGCTGGCCCTATTCAGGCCCAAAACTTCGTGATTCCTACAGTACCAACTAAATTGCAAGGTTTGTGAATTACTATTGTTACGGTGTAAATGTGATAGAATTTTCGATACTTTCAGTACTGAGCATAAATTTTATAAACTCTTCATTACTGAGTGGAAGTCATTTCAACACAAAAACCACTTCCATGCCCCTTTTCGCAGCCTTTTGTCTTTGAAAGCTTCTCTCCATGATGGATTTTTTAAATTCTTTTATAGGAAGCAGTAGGCCTTTGTGGATTCAAAGACTTGATGAAGCACTTCAGCTCCAATGATTTTGTTAGAGAAGTTGGCATGCTGTATATCATTCCAAAATGAAGAAGAAAAGTCTGCAGTGCAGATTGCACAGGAAGTAATAGAATTGGCCAAGGGCATAAGTGTAAATGATATAGAGGTTATAATCTCAGGCCTCGTGCCTCGTGGTGATGAGTACGAAACGAAACGAAAAAGAGTAAACTTGATATTAGCAGACTTGTGCTCTGAGAATAACTATGCTTTCATTGAGCACACAAACATCGATGCATCCAAACATCTAAACAGAAGTTTAATTCACCTTGATAAGGCAGGTGATAATTTGCTTGAAGGTAATTTAGTTCGTGCTCTTTGCTATTGACTAGAAAGTCCTATTGATAGGGAGGGTGCATTAAACAGTAATACCGCACAAGCAAATTCAACTTCTACTTCTTCGAAGAAAGCTAGCCCTGGCAGTAATAACGCGGGAACTGGGTGTCGTCAGCATATAGGCTACAGAAAAGGCATGGCGATTGCATCCCTGAATGTTAATGGTCTGTGTGGTAACCTTGATGAGATTCAGGTACTAATAAATAACTTAGGGATACATATTCTTGCCCTGAATGAGACTAAGCTTGATCCTAATTATCCAAAAGAATTGACTAGCATAGCAGGCTACCAGCAAGAACGCCTAGAAAGGACTTGTAATGGTGGTGGAGTCTCTATCTACGTTAGAGACTCCATCAAATACAAACCTCGTCCTGATGTCCCGGTTGAAGACTTGGAAATCATATGCATTGAGGTGGAGCCTCCTAATAGTAGGTCCTTTCTCGTTCTTGCCTGGTACAGGCCACCTAGTGACCCTGTTGTCTCTTTTGATAAGCTGGAAAAGGTTCTCTCTTTCTTGGACAAAGAGGGTAAAGAAATAATCCTCCTAGGAGACACAAACTGTGATCTCACTCCAAAACAAGCTGAACAGCCCATAGACAACAACTCAAAGCACATGCTTGATCTCTATGAGTTGTTCAGCTTCAAACAGCTTGTCGAGGAGCCTACTAGAGTCACTCTAACAACTTCCTCTATTATTGATCATATTGCTACAACATGTGCCAGAAACATTGTAAAATCAGGGGTGCATGAAGTTTCCATGAGTGATCATTATATGGTTTACTGCATTCGTAAATTCAATGGTGCAGTAGAAAAAGACCATAAAGTGATCATAACCCGCAAAATGAAAAATTTCAATGAGGATGCATTCTTGGCAGATGTCTCTGGCATATGCTGGGAGCTGCTGCTTACTGAAACAGATGATATCAATACTCTTGTTAATAATTGGTCAAACCTATTTTCCATGATCATAGACAAACATGCTCCAATAACTGAAATGCGTGTTTCAGAGAAATACTGCCCATGGATAGATAAAGACCTTAAAGATCTAATGCAAACTAGGGATAAATTAAAGAAGGCTGCTTCCAAAAGTAAGTCTCAATTTCTCATGGATTCATATAGGCAGGTCCGTAACAAGGTTAATTCTAGGAACATTCAGTTGAAGAAACAATATTTCACTGATAAGATCTCTACATGTCAAGGCAACATGAAAGAATCTTGGAATGCAGTAAATGAACTTCTCAATAAGAGATCCAAGTCCAGTTACATCAAGTGTCTCAAAGAGGCTGGCACTGAGACTGTTCATAAAAAAGGCATTTCAGATGCTATGAACAATTTCTTTTGCTCTATAGGCAAGGACCTAGCAGACAAAATTGATTCTGTCCCAAATCCTCTTCTTACAGGTGAATATGAAGTCAATGCAAATAAGGCTAAATTTAACTTCAGGACTATTGAAGTTAAAGAGGTCAGGGCTGCATTCGCCAAGATTAAAACTGCAAAAAGCTTTGGGATTGACAATATCTCTAGCTACTTTTTGAAGCTTGCCTTACCTTTCATTGAAAGCTCTCTGGCTTTTTTGTTTAACACGTCCATTGAAACTAGCCAGTTCCCTGATTCATGGAAAGTAGCTAGAGTTACTCCAATTTTCAACGAAGGAGACAAGACTGAAAAGTCAAACTGCCGTCCGATATCAGTCTTACCCGTCATCTCAAGGCTCTTTGAAAAACTTGTTTTTGACCAGCTGTATCAATATATGAAAGAAAATGGCCTCTTTTCCCCTGACCAATCTGGGCTTTTCAGGCTTCATTCTACACTTACTTGTTTGATTAAAAATACTGATGACTGGTACAATGGTCTGGACCTTGGACGGCTTGTGGGATTAGTGTTCATTGATTTGAAAAAGGCTTTTGATACCGTTGATCATGACATCCTCTGTGAAAAACTTCAAATTTATGGTGTTCAGCAGCGAGAGCTGTTTTGGTTCAGGTCATACCTATCCAACCGTAAACAATTTTGCAGGGTTAATGGTGTTGCCTCGGACATAAAGGATGTAGAAGTCGGTGTGCCACAAGGCTCATGTCTCGGCCCTCTTCTCTTCCTCATCTATATCAATGACCTTCCACTGGCCGTCCAGGGTTCGACTGTGTCCATGTATGCTGACGACACCAGTTTGTGTCACCAGGCATTAAATATGACTCAGCTTAATGGGGCTATAAACAATGATCTTAAGCAATTGGACGCTTGGCTCCAAGGCAATAAACTTTCTTTGAATGTTACAAAAACACACTCCATGCTTATTACTACCAAGCAAAAACGTAACATTCTCAAAAGTACAGATCAGAATCTGGAATTGAGCATACGTGGCAAAGAGCTTGACATTGTCCAAAAAACAAAATACCTTGGTGTTCAAATTGATTGCTCTTTAGATTGGAAAGAACAAATAAAGGCTGTCTCTGCCAAGGTCTCAAGGGCTATTGGCTTTTTAAAGCATGCAAAGAAGTTCCTACCAAGGGTAACTCTTGAGAATCTTTACACAGGTATTGTTGAACCGCACTTTCGATACTGTTGTTCTGTTTGGGGTTGTTGTGGTTCTCGTGAAATCAACCAGCTACAAAAGCTTCAAAACCGAGCTGCCAGGATCGTTACCAATAGCAGCTTTGACACCCCAAGCAGGCCACTCATCGAAAGGTTGGGCTGGAGAACCATTGAACAACTCATCAGCATTGAGTCAAAAACAGTGGTCTTCAAGTCACTCAATGAGTTGGCTCCGCAATACCTGAGTAGCCTTTTCGAAAGAAATTCACAATGCTCCACCCGCTGCCTTCGAAATACCGAGACTGACCTGAGGGTACCAAAGAAATCTTCTGCAAATGGGCAGAAATGCTTCTCTTTTAGGGGAGCAAAATTGTGGAATAGCCTCTCGGCTGAGTCAAAGCAGGCATCGTCCCTAAACAATTTCAAAAAGTCTGTTCAGCGATAACTGCAGGGGTGGGGCCTGCGGTGGTGGCGCTGGTTGCCCTGGGGTGGCGGGCCGGCTCGGGGCGTATAGCGGTCATGGTTTTGATCGCTGTTCGCTCTGGGATGTCTTGTCGCCTGGGGGCGGCTGGTGCTGGCGCTGCGGGGTCTGCCTCTGTCAGTGACTCCGGATTCGTTTTCGTGTTACTCTCTTTTATTCCTTTTTTAATATGTATATAAATGATCATTTCTTGTAAATATGTTTTTAATAGTATGGTTTTCATTGTAATTAGATTAGGGTAGTTTTCTTTGGTATCCTTGTAATAATGATAAAGTTTTTAATGGAGGACCCCTTGAAAAACGGCTTTTGCCGAAGGGCAACCCTCCTTAAATAAATGAAATGAAAATGAAATGAAATGAAAATGAAAATGAATTAACCAAGACTTTTTGGAGTCATTGTTTTCAGTTCAGTAGCAGATGTGTGTGGCGGCAACAAATTATGATTGCTCATGGTTATGGTTTAATTTAAATGGTATTTTATTCCAAGGCATCTTACCTTGTTTCAGATATTCTGACAAGTTATAGCATTTAGTGCTTGTGACATAGACTCTGTTGCTGTTGAATCATTGCTAAAAGGAATGGCAAAAGATTCTGTGAAGCATGACACTAAAGAGTCATCATTTGTTTGAAATTCTTTGAAATTGAAAATTTGGGACTAGGTAGACCTTTCCAGTACTGGTGTTAGTATGTACAATAGAGTTATACATGCAGCTTGGAGAGAGAAATGAATAAGAAACAGATGTGATTGTCTACGCATACTACCAGGTGAGTCAACAACAACGCCTGGCATCTGAAAAAATTGTGCTCCCTGAATATCAAATCAATGATATTGAAAACTTTCTTGTTTTATTCCCAATATGTCAAATTAGGTTCAGTAATTTACCAGGCTTTGATTGGTCATTCCTTCCCATTGAAATAGGAGATTTTCTGCAGAACGCCCCTGTCAAAAACCTGCAAAAACGTATGAAAACACGAAGCAAGATCTCCCTTGTTCTCCTTCCTGGCAATAGTGACTCTTGGATGTGTTCATGTTTTTGTCCTCTTGGGAGAATGGAATCCCCATGAATAAGTTATTTACCCTAGTGGGAAGACTTTTCAGCCTGCCAAGAGGAAAGCACATGCTAATGCTAAAACATGCTAAATATCATTGCTGTGCGGTAGCACATTGGGGAAATTTGCTTGTAACTTTAGCACCTTTTTTAAGGTTTCTCAAAGGGAATTTTTTCAAAACATTGCTTACAGCTGATTTTAGCCAGAAAAAATTCTAAAAATAATTGAACAAGTTACAGTAGCTATACAATCTGACATTGCAAAATATCATTATGTACATTAGGAGGAAGCACTAGCCTTTTAAACACCGGCCATCTTTCTTGGCTCACTCGGTATGTGTTAAAATGTCCACTATGATAAGATACAATCAGCCAGATAAATAACATGTCCTTTGTGTTGTGTGCTGTAACATTCAATTCAATCAAATTTTATTAATAGAAATACATCCTAGTACAAAGCTATCAGTAAACAGCTTTTTATATACGATTCTACATTAGCCTAAGTATTCTATCTTTAACAGTTACAGTAATGTCTGTTCAATTACTACCCTGACTACTCCTCAAGCAGGCTGGGGGTCAAAGAAATTTATTGCACAAATTTTTAGCAAATGGCTGGGGCATGGCACTGAGAACATGCCATTCCCAGTAACGTGAGAGATTCTGGTCTTGTTAAATGCCCTGCGGCTTGGGAAAACTTTATAATCAGACGTTCAGGAACCAGGAATATTTTCTGTGCAAATACCCTGGGATGTCTTGGGGGATGGTCAGGGTAGAGAAAAAACATTTTAACTGCTTGACTCTGACATGTTGATTTCAGCTCAACTCCAACATAGGTCTTTTAATCCAGGAATCTATCGCTGTTTGTTCCCTGCACTTTTGAAGCTAAAAAATTGATAAAAATGTGTGATTAACTGATTGGGACATTTTACTGCAAAAGGCTCAGTATGTTGTAAGTACTACATGAGTTTATTGAATTTTTATGCACTGCAAACAATTTACACCATATGTTAATCTTTTAAAACTGCAGATTTGCATTGATGAGATACTGTATCATTGTTTGTTCTGTGATCATATCAGAATATAAAGGCCAAATTCATTGTCTCTTTGAATGCATTTCTTTTACTATGTATCATCATAAAAAGAAGGTCAGCATGAATGATTCTTTCTGGTATGATTTGAAATCAAATTGATTTGCCAGATCAAATCGTTTATGTCTATACCTCTACTACATACTGCAGATGACCTGAAAACCAATCTGCACATGGACAATGTCGTTTTGCTATTTCATGGCGCATGAAAATGGTGACAATCAAGGGGAACACTCTCAAAGCACGCTGGCTACAACTGAATTCAATTTTTCAACTTTAAAAATACATTGAACCCTAAAGGTACTGTAACACATGAAAAATACTTACATATGAAAAATGTAACTGTGACTATGGCTCAGGAAATTACCACTAGGTGAGCCAGAACAGAAAATAATTCCCACTTCTGGCACTTAATAGCACCAAAGGGTACTTGTCGGAACTTGATTTGAATGATTAAAGTTTCGATTTTTCTCACATTTTTATGAGCGCTACAGAAATATGGCTAAGGTCAACTGGGTACCTAAATTACCTTTATCAAGTCATGAAGCAACTTAATAAAGAAAATACAATTTTCCATGGGTGGTAAACGGAGTGACGACCGGTGAGTGAGATTAGATTTGTTGTTTACACTTCTCAACTAGAAACTAGCACCAACATTACTACTACTCTCTTCTAATTCTTCTTCAATACAATCTGAATCTTCATCGAATAAATTCTCACCTAGCACCTTCAGTCCTTCAGGCAGGTCCGCCAAAGATCTATGAAAAATCCATCTCTTGTCTTGATCTTGAAAGGAACTCCTCTTCTCTTCGCAGCTTCGGTTCGTTGCCAACGGGCTTGCAACAGTTCACATCGGTTGCTAAGGGCTTCATTGAAACGAGGCTGCATTTATGCTCCTTCGCGCAAAACCATTGCGTTTCGCATCCCTACTATTTATCCCTGCTTCTGAGCATTCTTTATTCGCTCGTCACATTCTTCCATTACTTGCTCGATCCTACTGTTCTATTAAACATTCTCCCCTTTTCCATGTTCTTCGCTTCCACTAATTTCCTTTACTACTGACGAAGGGCACGGCCCGATACGTTTAGTTCTTTTATTCTATGGCGTTAAAGTATATTTTGATAAGTATTATCGATCGTTTTGCCTTTTACAAAACCTCTGGTTTCGGGTGCACTGTAAATTTTGACTTTGCAAGCTTGTATCTCCGGTGTTTGGCAGACGATTTTTAAATGCAAGGTATGTGATTCTAAGTTGAAGATTGATAAATTTAGCTAGTCACTCCGTGAGTTAGAATATTTTATTGTTTCGTTCCTATTTCCAGTCAAAAGGGGGTACTTTTTTTTGAGACACACGGTACATCTTTTGACTTTTCCCTGTCACTTCTTTTTAATTCCATACGGAATGGATTTGAAATATCTTTTATCAGCTGGAAATTTGGAAATTTGGAAATTTGGAGGAACGTTTGTCAAAAATAGAGATTTGGAAGAAGGTTTTGAATAATTATTTCAACAAAAAAATTGAGACAAAATTATTGGAAGAAAGTGTCATATGCAATTAAAGCCTGGTTTCCATATGATCGTAACAGTCGGCGACGCTTCGGCGACGTGTCCGCGATCAGTCGGCGACATATGGAAACGATCACTGTTATGATCATATGGAAAACACGCTTTAAACTCATCTCAACTTTTTTGATGCGTCCCCGTACCGTCGCCGTCTGATCGGCGACGTCGGCGACGTCGTTCAGAAAATGTTCCCATTTAACGCAACCGTCCCATTTTTCATTTTAAATTATTTATACACGAAATCCCTTCAGCTTACAAAAAAATAAAGTTTCATTAATTATATTACATCATACAAAAATATAAAATACTGAGGGCTAATCGCATCGCTGATCTTCCAGGGAGTCGTGTTTTATCCAGGGAGTTTTTTTTCCAGGGAGTCGTGTTTTATTCCAGGGATCTCCCCGATGTGTCCCCGAGCCTGTCTCGGCGACGCGTCCCCGACTGTTACGATCATATGGAAACCAGGCTTAAGTCAGAGCGCATTGGCAAGACATGTCAAATGATTTGTCTCGCAAAACTTTTTTTAAATAGATCATCTAAAGCTAGTGAAGTTTGATTGGCCAAAGCTATTTTGAAACAGTGCGAGTGAAATCTCATCCGTATATGTTGTATGCATTGAATGTGCATAGATCTGCAATACAAAAACAATACACCATTTTGAGCACTTGTCACTCATTTCAGATTAATCCCTTGTTAGGGATGTCAAATTTTTATACAAAACAATAGGAAATAACATGTTCAGGTCATTTTTATGCGGGCAGAAGGGCAGTCAGCCCCATCCTGCATTCCTGGCTTTCTTCATGTCAGGTGGAATTAAAAATTAACATGATACATTGTTCTCAGCAATGCAACAAATAGCTAGTCGATCGAGGAGGTCTCCGTCAAGTATAAGTACATGTATGGTGGACAGGACCTTGCATTTTGGCTTCCGCCGGAATACGCAAAGCCTCAAATCTTGATATCTTATGGTCTATATGCTATAAATTATCTCTTGGTATACGCAAAATTTACCCGGAGGACGCATATGGCAAGCGGTTCTACCTCGACTCCACTGTGGGCACAAGGTAGTCGCATCAAAAAGAAATAGGGTAAATTTCTGACATCTAAGTCATTAATTTGTTACTCCTTGCATTCTCTATCAGACAAAGCTCTGAAGTTAGTATTGCAAGTCTTATGACGTTAAGTGTGAAACTCCCATGGCTCTCGATGTATCAGGACTGAAGTACTTGCTTCTTGTGACACATGACACATGGTTCTTGCCCTGACTCTGATTGTTCACGGACAAAGCTTTTCCTTCCCCAAATCATTGTCAATGTAAAAAAAACCTTCCCTCAAAAAGACGAACATTGACGTTGAACGCAAAAATCAGTGGACATACCGACACTGCTACACTGTTGTTGAAGCTCTTGAAAATGCATTGGCAAAGTTTGGTGTGCGGTGCCGATCTGGAGAAATAAACACCTGAAAATTGGCGATTTCAGCCAACGAGTGTTGAACCATTTTAGACTGCACTTTGGTAAATGATTTGCCTGCCTTGTCGACCACTTACAATGATAAGCTTTTGGATGTTCTATGTCGAGAAGCATTGCTATCAACACAAACAAAGGCCAGATTTCCAGCTGTAGTACCGGACGAGTCAATACAAACGTCCGGCGTTTGAAAAAATCCTCCTTCCTGAATATCACAGCAATGATGTTGAAAACTGTCTTGTTTTATCCCCGATATGTCAAATTAAGTTTAGTAACTTACGGGGCTTTAATCGGTCATTCCTTCCCGTCGAAAAAGGAGATTTTCTGCAGAAAGCCCCTTTCGAGAACCTGCATGCTGAATGTTGTTGTTGTTGGAATTGGGTGAAGACGTGTTTTGAAGACGAAGAGTGAAAATCTATGGAATTCGCCAAGTTCAGTGTCAGTCAGTGGATTTAGTCGCTTCATTTAATAGTATTAGTACTTTATACGCATTGTCGTTCGTTTCTGCTAAAGAGCATTGCAAGATTATGCGATATTTTGATTGTAGACATTGAAACACTCGCCAACCAAGCAAACAAAATGGCCGCCATTGTATTATCAATGCTATCATCTCTCGTCATTTTGCTTGATGCAATAAGTTGGAACCAAACTCAATCATTGCCAACAAGTCATAGTCATATTTTGCTGCCAGCTCCACTTATGGTAATCACATGCAATCCACGAATAGCGAACCAACGTAGAAAATTGCTGATAGGCCCTATATTGAAAGAAACTTCGAACACGAGACTGTTGGTTTTTAGCCTAATATTATCAGGTGATATACAATTGAACCCCGGACCTACTGTAGCTCAACTAGATTTAGGAAACTCATCAAAGATTTATCCATGCGGTTCTTGCAGAAAACCAGTTACATGGGAAAATGAAAGGGCCATATGTTGTGATGAATGCGATATATGGTATCATTCATTCTGCCTCGAATTGTGCTCAAGCAGTTCTGAATTATTCCAACACAACAGTGTGTCATGGTTGTGCGCAAAGTGTAATAATTTGAATGCTAATAATTTCATGTATCATTCATTTGAACTAGAGACCAGCAATCGATTCAGTGTTCTAAGCAACATGTCAACCATACCATCTATTGACTCATCTTTTAGTCCTATAACATTCAGTAGTACTCGAAAGCGTACATTGCTATCATCTTCGTCATTGTCATCATCACAATCATCTAGGCAAGAAGCTGCACAGTTACCAAATAAGAAACCAAAGCAAAATCTAAGAATCCTTGTTTCCGAATGTCAAAGTATATGTAACAAACGTGCACAGTTTGTTGAGGCAGTAGATTACTTAAATCCAGATGTAGTTCTTGGCACAGAGTCTTGGTTATCACAGGACATAAAAAGTTCAGAAATTTTTCCATGCAATTTTCAAAAGAATGTTCACAGAAAAGATCGAAATAGAAATGGTGGGGGTGTATTTGTTACATGCAAAGACCACTTTGAATCATGGTCACTCGAAGACAGTGATGTAAACTGCGAAATAATTTGGACTGAAATCCAAACAGGGACAAAGAACGTAATTGTGGGGTCATATTACCGACCACCGAGTGCAAGTATAAACTCCCTTGAACAATTGAATGAGTCAATTTACAAAGTTAAGGAGAAATGTAAAGATAAAATAATCATACTAGGTGGTGACTTCAATCTTCCTCATATTGACTGGGAGTCATCGTCAGTGAAATTAGGGTGTAACCAAAGTAACCAACATCACTACTTACTAGACATAATGGAAGAACATGGACTTGAGCAAATGCAAACCAGCTTAACCAGGGAAAACCATAACCGTGATCTATATTTTACATCACATCCAAGCCTAGTGAAGGCATGTCAAACCGTACCTGGAATTTCAGATCATGACATAATAGTTATTGACTCTGATATCAAACCAAAATACAATAGAGTAAGAAGGCGCAAAGTGTATAACTATAAAAAAGCGGACTGGAATGATGTGAGTGCAAAAATGGAAAAACTAACAACAGAAGTGTGCAAGTGCTCTTCCACTGAGGAAAGCTGGAAAGCTTTAAAAATGGGGATAAACAGTGTTTTAGATTCTTCCATACCCTCAAAATTAACTTCAAAAAATCATGGGTATCCCTGGATATCAGCAAGATTGAAGAGGAAAATCAGAAAGAAGCATAAGCTCCATCAGAAAGCAAAACAGACAAACTTGAAAAGTGACTGGGAGAAATATAGGATTCTTAAAAGGACAACCCAGAAAGAATGTAGAAATGCCCACTGGAAATATGTTAATGAATCTTTGTCAAATTGTCTTGAAGAAGGGAAAAATAAATCTTTCTGGAAGTATATAAAGTCAAAAGGAAATGATAGTGTCGGTGTTTCAGCTCTAAGAAAGAATGGCCAATTGCATCAGGACAGTAAATCTAAAGCTGACATTCTAAATGATCAATTTAAATCTGTTTTCACAAAACAAGATCACCTTGAAGAAACCCCAAAACTGAATGAACCAAGATACCCAAAAATAGACGATCTCCATATATCAATAGAAGGAGTAGAGAAACTCCTGCACAATCTAGACCCGAATAAATCCAGCGGACCAGACAACATTCTCAACAAAATTCTAAAATTATGCGCCAAGGAATTAGCACCAGCAATAACACATATATTTAATCAAAGTTTGAGCACGGGAATACTGCCAGTTGACTGGAAAAATGCAAACATATCACCGATATTCAAGAAAGGAAATAAACATGATCCAAGTAATTACCGGCCAGTATCTCTTACGAGTGTATGTTGTAAAACCCTAGAGCATATAATTTGCCGTCATATCCTCTCTCAACTGGAACATCATAAAATATTGACATCACTGCAACATGGATTTAGAAGTGGACATTCTTGTGAGAGTCAATTGATTGTCACTATGAACGATATATTGAGCATGTACGATCAGAGGAAACAAATAGATATGGTAATTCTTGACTTTAGTAAAGCATTCGATACAGTTCCACACAATAAGCTGTTACTTAAGTTAGAAAACTATGGTATTCATGGTGAAATTCATCGGTGGATTACATCATTTTTGACAGGACGGCACCAAAGGGTAATTATTGAAGGTGAAGTATCATCAAAGTGTACAGTTGACTCAGGAGTACCACAGGGAACTGTACTAGGGCCGTTGTTGTTCCTTTGTCATATTAATGATCTGCCATGTAGCGTCAGTTCACAAGCTCGCTTATTTGCTGATGACTGCCTCCTATATCGTAATATAAACTCCCACTCAGACCATCTAACTCTACAAAAAGATTTGGATTCTCTCCAAACATGGGCCGCAAACTGGGGAATGAAATTCAATGCAACCAAATGCTACCCTATGTCCATACATAGCACCAAGAAGCCATCCGTTTTTTGAGTACTCATTGAACAAGCACATTTGGAAAAAAGTACAGGACAACCCGTATCTGGGCGTTCAGATTAGCTCAAATCTTAAATGGTCAGACCATGTCAACAAAGTATCTAACAAAGCAAACGGTATAATGGGTTTAATTCGGAGAAACCTTCGTCATAGTAAAAAGGATTTCAAACAGACAGCATATATTTCCCTCGTCCGATCAGTAATGGATTATGCATGCACAGTTTGGGATCCGTATCTGAAAAAAGACATTGATAAATTAGAAGGCGTCCAACGACGAGCTGCTCGATTTGTTACCAACGATTATCGCAGACATAGCAGCGTCACTAAAATGATGAAAGACCTCAAATGGCAGCCACTGCATGAGCGTCGAAGAGAAAAACGGCTTGTCTTCTTTCATAAGATCGTATATGATTTGGTTGCTGTACCCAGGGACTCCATATTGCAATTCAACCAACGGAAACAACGCACTTCAAACTCAAAATGTGTCAAAATAATGCGCTGCAATACAGACATGTATAAGAACTCGTTTGTACCAAGAACCATAAGTGATTGGAACCATCTGCCTGACTCAGTGGTTCTAAATGAGAAAAATGAGGACTTTAAAGCTGCATTGACAAATTTTCTGAACGTAGTCTAAAGCCTGATTTCCACTGGGCGGGCTTTTCATGTGAAGCAACTGTTCTCTAGCTAAATTTATGTTAATACTATGTGATGATGCCTATTAGCAAACTGTTTTTTGCAACTAACCCCGTTATGTGCTAGTTTCATCATTAAGCTGTAAATCTAAGTTCGTAAATCTAACTTCTTGCAAGTGGCCGAATGCTAAAAATTTTGTAATTATGTTCGAGACAGCTTCGCATGAATAGAGGCGTACAGTGGAAATCAGGAATCAACAACAATTACCCTTAGCGTATTTGCTCATTAGTGAGTATTAGCTAAGTAACATACAGATACAGATACAGATGCAAAAACGAGCGAAAACAGCAAGCAAAATTTCCCTTTGTTCTCCTTCCTAGCAATAATGACTCCTGTACGTGCTCATATATTTTGCCCTCATGGGAAAATGGATTTCCCCTCAATAAGTTATTCACACTAGGGGGAAGACTTTTCAACCCGCCAAAACGAAAGAACGTGCTAAAGCGTGCTGAAAGTCATCGCTGTGAGTTAAACACATTAGGGACTTTTGCTTGTAATTTTAGCACGCTTTTTAAGGCTTCTCAAAGGGACCCACCTCGGATAGAATCTGAAAGGAATGACCGATTTTAGCCAGGAAAATTTCTAAAAATAGTTCAAGATGTTAGCAATTTATTCAAATATTGCAAAATATCATTGCTCATATGTTCAGGAAGCAGTAGGCTATCAAACGCAGGGCGTTTTTTCTGACTCACCCGGTATTTCCATGGAAAAACGATATGGCAGGAATGGCTCTCTCTGTTATTAGGCTAACATGGTCCTAGAGAAGTGTCCAGAAAACCTGAAATAACTTTCCAACACGAAAAACAGTGAAAACCCACCTGAAAGGTGATGTTTTCTGACATCCTTGGAAAGAACTCCTGTATAGATCTTGTAACGTGCAACTGTTTCTTTTGTTCAAACTTTAGCTAAGTTTTTAACTTATTGTCAAGAGACAGTTATTATAGAGGGACAGCTATTGTCATGGGACGGTTCTGTCTGGTTTTGTTATCTTGTCTATCTAAAAATTTGCTTTTGATTGTAAAGTGTTTGTCGACCTTTGACCTCGTCTTACGTTGCAGTTTCTTATTTTGTCAATGTCTTGAGCTTCCGTTTTCCGTGTTTGTGCCCAGTCTCCGTAGCTATAAATACTTTGCGCGTGTTGCTGGGCAGTGTGTGAATCCAGTCATCCAGGTTTCAAGAGCTGTGGGGATGCTGAGGAGCAGATGTGGGAGCGGAAGGCTCCATGGCCTAAAAGGAAAGTTTGGTTTAGCCAACATCACTGTTTATAGCTACGAAGGCAAATAGATTGTAAGTTTATTTTCTTTTCTTCTTTAACCTCATTTGCGTATCAATGTTAGATTTGCTGTATTTTATGAGAGATTTCTGTCATTCGTTGGAATATACTTACTACTTGAGACCATGTTGACACTTTGGATTTTGCACGCGCGCGTAGCCGTAATAGTTTCTTAATGTTTCTGTCGTTAACTATTCTGTATAACCCGTTGCCTTATTATTAATCCTTATGTAACCGTTCTTCTAATTTAAAACAAATATTCATCGTATGTTCAATTTATTTTAGCAAACCACATTTCGAGTTCTGAAAAGTTTGCAGTTTTTTGTTTGCTGTGTGTCTGCTGACCAGAAGGACTGATAGTGCGTTTGACATTTGACCTAAATGGTGCTTGTTTTGGTGCTTTATAGTTTGAATCTAGCTTTCTGTGATGGAGGACCGGAAAACCAACGAAGATTTGGTGAATTTTGAAGATGAACGAATGACAATGGATTGGCAAACCCACAGATTGGAGAATGCACGGATACTTAAGATATTCAGAGCAAATTCAAAGCTTGCATTAACCAATCATGTGTCCGATGCATTGACAGTTGGTGGAGAATCTGATGGCATGGAAAACCAAAATTCAGCTGTTTCCATGTATGCTGATGACACAAGTCTGTGCTACCAGTCTTCGGACATAAATGTGTTGAACGAGGCCATTAATAACGACCTCAAACAACTGGATACTTGGCTTCAAGGCAACAAGCTCTCCTTAAACGTTGCAAAAACAAATTCCATGCTTGTCTCCACCAAACAAAAGCATGGTATCCTCAAAAGTCGAAATGAAGACTTGGATTTGAAAATTCGCAACAATGAGCTCGAAATAATCCAAAAAACAAAATACCTTGGTGTTCAGATCGACCACTCTCTTAACTGGAAGGAACACATCAAGACTGTCTCTACCAAAGTTTCTAGAGCTATTGGCTTTTTAAAACATGCCAAGACGTTCCTACCGAAGGAAACATTGAAGACTCTTTACACAGCTATTGTCGAGCCACACCTTCGATATTGTTGCTCTGTTTGGGGTTGTGCCGGTTCGACTGAGCTTAATCAGTTGCAAAAACTTCAAAATCGAGCTGCAAGAATTATAACCAACAGCAGCTTTGATACCCCAAGCAGACCACTTATCGACCAGCTGGGCTGGAAGACCATTGAACAACTCATCGCTAGTGAATCTAAGATAATGGTCTTCAAGTCCCTGCATGAACTGGCTCCCCAATACTTGTGTGACCTTTTCACCCGAAACTCAAAGTGCTCTTCGTATGTCCTGCGCAATTCTGAGACAGATTTAAGATTACCCATGAAAAAGTCAAGTAATGGGCAAAAATGCTTCTCCTATCGTGGAGCAAAAGTGCGGCATGAACTTCCTGCCGATACCAAACAGGCATCTTCCCTGAATAGTTTTAAAAAATCTATTTAGGAATATTTCCTTTTCCCTTTCTTTTATGTTAGATTTTGTAAATATTGTATTAGGTTTTTATATTATGGTTTTTATATTGTAATTATTCTTTTTAGTATGTAATTGTATATTAAAGTTTTTAAGTGGAGGGCCCCTTGTAAAACGACTCTGGTTGAAGGGCTACCCTCCTTAATAAAATGAAAATGAAAATGAAAATGAAAATGAAATGAAACCGCTGCGAGACGTATGGAGGATACATTCTGTGAAGCAAAGCGTGTGAAATCTACCGTCATTCATTACGAGACGAAGATGACATCAAAGAGTGCACGGCGTATTTCCATGAAGCAGAAACAAGATTTTGGAGCACGAAAGATAGAGTGACTTTCTGGAATGATTCATCAAAATTGGAATTTCATCGTAATGAGCATGAAGGAAGCAAAATCAGATCAGAAGACTCGGAAAGTCAAACGAAATCTCATTCTTCTCGTAGAAGCCAGTCTTCAAGGATCTAAAGAAGTTCAAGAATGTCTCGTCTCAGTGAAACAATACTGAGAAATTCAACGAAACAAGCGTCATTACTGGTTGAACCATCGATGATGGAAATACATCAGAGCCTTGCAAATGAAGAAATGCGATTGAAATGCGACGAAGTGAGATTAAGTCAACTGAAACAAAAGTTGAAATTGGAGACAGAAATTGCGAAAGTCGAAGCAGAGGAGAAGGCTTGTGCTGAGTTTATCAAGTCAACTGAGAGACACTACGAAGGAGTGTCTGGTGAAGTGGTGCAGAAGTCAATGGAAAAATGACATGTCAGTTGAGAGACACTGCGAAGGAGTGTCTGGTGTGCAGAGAGAGAATGGAGATTTTGCATCGAGAAGATCAGTCCAGAGCAATCCATTCATATCAACAGAGTTTCAACCAAGGATGAAGGATGATTCCAAATACAAGCCCCCTGTGTTTATGACACATCCTCGCCCTGTGTCTTTGACACGTCCCCCTCCTGTGTCTTTGACACGTCCCCGCCCTGTGTCTTCGACATGTCCCCCTCCTGTGTCTACGACACGTCCCCCTCCCGTGTCTATGACACACCACTACCTTGTGTCTATGACACACCCCTACCTTGTGTCCTCGACACGTCCCCTGTCCCGACCCTACCCCAATGATACAACCCGACCCTGTGAGCAGCCAGTTGCAGTCTGCAGTCGATGGCGATTTAGCACTTCCGAAGTCAATGTTGAACGCTAGTGCTCCTCCATGGCAAGAAACAAACTATGAGAGAGCCTTTGCAACAAGTCATGAAAACCGAGCCTGTGAGAATGTTAGCAAGCCACCATTCGAGCTCAAATGAATCAGATGATGCTGGTGTAGAATACCTTGAAACCATGAAAAAAATTGGCAGTTGCTACAATGTTGCCGAAATCAGAACTGACAGTTTTTTATGGTAACCCCTTGAAATACTTCATTTTTATGCGAACCTTTGAAAACAATGTTGAAAAGGATCCTGATGATATTGCTAGAAGATTGCAACTTCTCATTCAGTTTTGTACAGGGAAAGCCAGAAGGGTTATCGAGAGCTGTATCCTACTTGAACCAGAAGAAGGCTATCTGAAAGCGAAGAACGGATTGGCAGGAAGATTTGGTGATGTTTTCAAGGTCTCAAATTCATGGATGGAGAAGGTGTCAAATGGACCTTTTATCAAACCTGGAGACCGTGAGGCATTGCCGGAGCTGGCAGACGATCTCGAAAGTTGTAGGATGACACTCAAAGCGACAGGAAGGCTGGCGCAGATAAACAATGAAGATCGGTTGGTGAAGATTTTGGGGAGATGCCCTGGATTTGTTAAATCACGATGGCAATCACATGTTCAAGATATCAGAGCCAAAGGACGAGAACCAAACATTGAAGATGTGCAGAGACTAGTGAAGACCATTGCTTTGGAGAAGAATGACCCTGTTTATGGTAAACTTATGGATGGTGGAGGGAACGATTCTGCAGCCACAACGAAGATGGGCAGAAGAATGGGACAAGCTACTAGCAGACCAGCATCTCAGCGAAACATGAACTTCAGTGTAGAGACAAATGGTGAGAATGTCAAGCAGGTGGGTGAACATGTCAAGTGCTACTACTGTGAAAAGAATCATAAAGTTGACAGCTGTGAAGAATTTAAGAAGTTGAATTGTGAGGAAAAGTTCAAATTTATACGTGCTAAGAAACTTTGCAATAATTGCCTTTCTTCATTTCAGTTTGCTGCTGGGTGCAGACAAAAACATGCGTGTGAAGTATCAGGATGTGAAATCAAACGAAAACACATGACTTCAGTAAACGACCAAGTGTTGGTATTTGAACAAAGACGCAATGAGCAGTGGAAGAAGACGGCTAATGGAGACCAAAGAGACAATGCACGTGATCCGAAGCAATTTGTTGGACTGGCAAGTCAGACTGGGGCCGGATGTGGCAACCAAGCACTATCGATTGTTCCAGTGAAGGTGAAGGCAAGAGGAAATGGTACACTCGTTGAAACTTATGCTTTACTTGACAGTGGCTCGACAGCAACTTTTTGCAGTACTAGTTTACTCAGGGAGCTTGGTGAAGAAGGTAGAAGATGTCAGATGTCAGTGGCAACGATAGATGGTGTCAAGGAAGATTGCAAATCCTCTGCGACGAGCTTAGAAGTGTTGGATCTTGACGAAGATGTGCTAGTTGAACTGTCCAATGTGTTTTCCATGCAACAGTTGAACATTTCAAAGGATGAAATTGCTAGACAAGAAGATGTAGACAGATTGGTGTACGTGCAAGGTGTGCAGCTACCAAGAGCAACTGACAATTGTGAAATCAGTCTGTTGATTGGCGTTGATGTGCCTGAAGATCTACAGCCAGTGGAAATTCGCAAATCTAGAAATGGAGGGCCATTTGCTGTTTAGACAAGATTTGGATTAACTCTCAATGGACCACTGAATCGATCTAGCAGAGGTAACTATTGTTTCTTCATGAATGCAACATCTTCAAGTGATGAATTTCTGAGCAACCAGCTGAAAAACTATTTCAACCAAGACTTCAATGAGTCCTTAGCCGACGATGGGAAGATGATGTCAGTTCAAGACAAACGTGCTTTGAAAATCTTTGAAGAATCAGCTCATTTGGTGAATGGTCATTATCAGATTGCGATCCCATGGAAACAAGGTCAACCGTGCATGCCAAACAATAGAAGACTTGCAGAACAGCGTCTGGAACATTTGAAAAGAAGACTAATTCATGATCCTGCTCTGAAGCAAAGGTATGCAAATTTTATTGATGACCTTCTGGACAAGGGATATGCACGCAGAGTTCCTGACCAGCAGCTCAGTTGCAATGATGAAACTGTATGGTACCTTCCACACCACAACGTAGTTCATGCAAAGAAGCCAGACAAGGTGAGAGTCGTTTTTGATTGCGCTGAAAAATATTATGGTGAATCACTAAATGACAAAATCCTACAAGGTCCAGATTTGACGAATTCCCTGGTTGGTGTGTTATGCAGGTTCAGACAGGAAGCTGTCGCGGTGATGGCTGATGTGGAGGCGATGTTCCATCAGGTTCGCGTACACCGTAAAGATGTGAATGCTTTGAGATTTCTGTGGTTTCCTCATGGTGACTTGTCTGCTCAGCCTTGTGAATATCAGATGATGGTGCATTTGTTTGGAGGTGTCTGGTCGCCTAGATGCTCAAGCTTTGCTTTGAAGAAGACAACGGTGGACAATCGTGACAAGTTTGATCCTGATGTCATCACTACATTGAACCGAGACTTCTACGTTGATGATCTATTGAAATCAGTGGAGAATTCAGAAGAAGCGATCAGGATGTACAAGCAGTTATGTGAGTTGCTCTCCCTTGGCGGATTTCGCCTAACAAAGTGGATCAGCAATAGCCGAGCAGTGTTGAATGCAATACCAGAAGCAGTGTCGTCGAAGGAGCTAAAAGACATCAGTTTAGAAGATGAAGAATTTCCAACAGAGCGAGCTTTGGGATTACAATGGAATGCAGAGGTCGACAAGTTCACATTCAAGATTTGCAGCAAGGAGAAGCCACCGACTTGCAGAGGATTGTTAAATATAATCTCTTCAGTCTACGATCCTATTGGATTTGTTTCTCCTTTCATTTTGAAAGCAAAGATCATTCTTCAGAAACTTTGTCGTGAGAAGATAGGATGGGATGTAGAAATAGCTGACGTACATCTTGCGCAGTGGAATAAATGGTTGCAGGAAGTCCCAAAATTGGAGCAATTTTCAGTGGACAGGTGTGTAAAGCCTTCATGTTTTGGCAATGTTGTCTGCAATGAACTACACCATTTCTCTGACGCTTCAGAACAAGGCTATGGTGCAGTGTGTTATCTGAGATTGATCAACGAAAATGGTGATATTCACTGTTCCTTTGTTCTTGGAAAATCACGAGTGACATCCCTCAAGAGAATGACCATACCGAGGCTGGAACTGTCTGATGCTACTGTGGCCGTCAAACTCGACAAGATGATTAAGAAGGAGCTGGAGATAACGGTACACAAATCTGTTTTTTGGACTGACAGCACCTCTGTATTACGCTACATTCGAAATGAAGACAAAAGATATCACACTTTCGCTGTGAATAGAATTTCAACAATTCATGATGGATATATTCAACCTATCGATTGCGACAGGAGTTTTTCCAGATTCTTGGAAAATTGCTAGGCTTGCCCCTATTTTCAAAAGTGGACAAACTGATGATCGGTCTAACTACAGGCCTATATCTGTTCTCCCGGTACTTTCGAGAATTTTTGAAAAACTGATCTTCAATCAACTCTATAAGTACCTGGACACAAACAAACACTTGTTTCCCAAACAATCCGGTTTTAGACGCCTTTACTCTGTAGTAACAAGTCTCCTGTCCTGCACATAGGACTGGTATAAAAATATGGATAAGGGGAAATACACTGCATTGGTGTTTATAGACCTAAAAAAAGCGTTTGATACTGTTGATCATGATATCCTGCTGAAAAAGATGCAGAAATATGGAGTTTCTGGTAACAAGCTTGCCTGGTTTACGTCATATCTCCAAGGCAGACGGCAGTTATGCAAGGTCAATGGTGTTTCTTCACGAATGGAAGAAATAAACTGTGGTGTACCTCAGGGATCTTGTCTTGGACCCCTTCTTTTTATAGTCTATATCAATGATCTTCCGTTTTGTCTGGAGAGCTGCCAGGTCACCATGTATGCTGATGATACCAGCATCTCCTTTACTGCAAAAAGTGTCAGCGATCTACATATGATGCTGAACAAAGAACTTGATTCTTTACGGAAATGGCTCCAAGGCAATAAACTGTCATTGAATGTCCTGAAGACACAGGCGATGGTTATTGGATCTCATCCCAACTCGTTTTCTATTGGGGGCTCCGAAGTCGAAATGGTAGATAACGTCAAATATTTAGGGGTGCAGATTGATAGACATCTGGCTTGGGAGGAACATATCCATTTTATACGATCTAAGGTATCTCGTGCAATTGGATTCCTTAAATATGCCAAGAAGTTACTGCCACAGGACACTCTCTGTAAAATGTTTCGTGGTAACGTAGAACCGCACCTCCGCTACTGCTGTTCGGTCTGGGGAGCATGTGGGGGGACTAGGTTGCAGGAGCTGCAAAAACTTCAAACCGTGCAGCTAGAATTGTAACCAACAGTAGTTATGATTCTTCTGCTAGTGCCTGGATAAAAACTCTAAATTGGCCTACGGTAGCGGATATGATAAAAGTCGAGACACCTTGCATGGTTTATAAATCAATAAATGACCTTGCTCCAGACTATCTGTCAGAAATGTTTACGAAAAACTCCGCATGCAGGAAAAATTTGAGAAACACGGCAACTGATCTCCAGGTTCCTCTAATGAAAACGTGCAATGGTCAACAAGCTTTCTCATATCGTGGTGCTCGGGTCTGGAACCACTTAGTATGGAAGTCAAGCAGGCATCCTCTTTCAAAGCATTTAAAGACGCTGTTAAAAAATGATTTATTTTGCTTTTTCGTCTGATTTATTTATTTATTTATTTATTTATTTATTTATTTATTTATTTATTTATTTATTTATTTATTTATTTATTTATTTATTTATTTATATATTTATTTATTTATCTATTTATATATCATTGTAATTACGGTAGGGTTTTTAAACAATAAATAATTTTTTTTTAGATTTTAAGCACGGCCCCCTGAAAAGCAGTCTTCTTAGACTGACGGGGTAGCCGTGGGTAAATAATTTAAAATGAAATGAAATGAAATGGATCCGAACCTGATCAATGGCGATATGTCGATACAAAGCTCAATCCTGCAGATGATGCATCTAGAGGCCTTTCAGTTGATAACCTGCTCAGCAACACACGATGGATCAAAGGACCTGAATTTTCGTGGAAGGCACAATCGATGTGGCCAAAATGTGATGCAGTACTTGGAGAGATACCTGAAGGAGACGATGAAGTAAAAAGAACGATGCATTCATATGCATTCATGTCGCAACGATGCATTCATGTCGCTTAAACAAGTGTGGAAGCGACAAAAGGCATGACGAATATATTTTTCTCAAAGTTCTCAAACTGGAAGAAATTGCAGAAAGCTGTATCATGGCTGTTAAGATACAAGGAGTTTCTCATGAGGAAAGCTCAGAAAGGAGACACAGGTGGTGACTTGATGAAGAAGGGACAAATCACTGTGAAAGAACTGCGGAGAGCAGAACGTTGCATTGTGTCATGCAAACAAGGAGAATGTTTTATTGAAGAACTCAGCATGTTGAAGTCAGGCCGAGCAGTTAAGAAGTCAAGTCCTTTATGTCGACTAGGTCCTACTATTCTTGATGGTTTGATTTGTGTAGGAGGACGTCTCAAGCACGCTCCAGATGGTTATGATCTTCCTAAACATCCACCGATTCTTCCAAAACAGCACCATGTCAGTGATCTTATCATCAGATATCATCATGAAAGGTCTAGAAGCATTGGACAGGAATATGTCTTGTCACTCATCAGGGATCATTTTTGGATCATCCAAGCTAGAGTATCAGTGCGACGTATTGTAAGAAGCTGCTTTGATTGTAAACGAAGATGCCAAGCCCCACATGAGCAGAAGATGGCAGACCTTCCATCTGACAGAGTGACACCTGATAAACCCCCATTCTCATTTGTTGGCGTTGACTGCTTTGGGCCCTTCATGGTAAAGAGGACGCAGCTTGGTAAAGATTGACTTGCTACGAGTCTCTCTCGCGTCAAAAATGGGAGAAGGAATAAAAGCGAGAAAGACTTGTAATACTTGGTAGCTAGGATCGTTGGCTGGACAGGATTCTGTCCAGTCGGCATCTTTTTGCAAAAACCAATGTCCAATCATATGCTCAAAATGGACAATGATACAACAGAGCGAGGCTCTGCGACGTTCTTTGACAATGGCCGACTCAATATTCGATGAAACGGTTGACAACAACCCCGTCTTTTGAAAATGGAAGCAAGGCTCGATAGCTCATGAATATTAATGAGCATGCCAAGCATTACAAGTCTCTCTCGCTTTTTCCTTCTCCTGTTTTTTCCATGAGAGAGACTTGTAGCAAGTCCAGGTAAAGAGGAATGGAGTTATTTCTACCTGCTTGGACACCGACTCGTTCGTTGATGCTCTTAGAAGATTCATGGCAAGACGAGGTAAACCAGAGGTAATACGCTCTGACAATGGAACCAATTTTACAAGTGGAGAAAGGGAAATCAGAGAAGCAATTCTTCAGTGGAATCAAGAGAGCATCCATGAATTCCTAGCGAAACGAAATGTACAGTGGATATTCAACCCTCCAACAGCATCTCACATGGGTGGCGTCTGGGAACGTGTTATTAGATCAGTCAGGAAAGTAATCAATGCATTATTGAAGAAGCAAACTATGGATGACGAAGGCATTATAACGTTGATGTGTGAAGTTGAAGCAATGATAAATGCAAGGCCACTGACGAAAGTATCAGATGACCCTCGGGATATAAATGCACCAACACCGAGCCACCTGTTACTTCTCAAATCGAATGAAAGTTTCCCTCCTGGGATTTTCAAAAGGAATGATCAGTATAATCAACGAAGATGGCGTCAAATACAGTACATGGCAGAAATGTTTTGGAGAAGATGGGTGAAGGAGTACCTTCCAATTTTACAGTCCAGACAGAAGTGGCATGAAGTTAGAAGAAATGTTGCAGAAGGAGATATCGTGCTTGTTGTGGAGCAGAACATTCCGAGAGGTGATTGGCCATTGGGTAGAATCATAGAAGTAAATCATGGAAGAGATGGACTTGTTTGATCTGCAAGAGTGAAGACAATGAAATCAATTTTGGTGAGACCTGTTAACAAATTATGCTTGTTGGAAACTGCCAACATAGAATGAAGAGCTGAAGAATTTGCACGTATTTTATGAAGAAGAAGAAAACTGTCTTATGGGGTCACCAGTTTGGGGCCGGATGTAACGTGCAACTGTTTCTTTTTTATTCAAACTTTAGCTAAGTTTTTGAGTTATTGTCAAGAGACAGTTATTATAGAGGGACAGCTATTGTCATGGGACGGTTCTGTCTGGTTTTGTTATCTTGTCTGTCTCAAAGTTTGTTTTTGATTGTAAAGTGTTTGTCGACCTTTGACCTCGTCTTACGTTGCAGTTTCTTATTTTGTCAATGTCTTGAGCTTCCGTTTTCCGTGTTTGTGTCCAGTCTCCGTAGCTATAAATACTTTGCGCGTGTTGCTGGGTAGTGTGTGAATTCAGTCATCCAGGTTTCAAGAGCTGTGGGGATGCTGAGGAGCAGCTGTGGGAGCGGAAGGCTCCATGGCCTAAAAGAAAAGTTTGGTTTAGCCAAAATCACTGTTTATAGCTACGAAGGCAAATAGATTGTAAGTTTTTTTTCTTTTCTTCTTTAACCTCATTTACGTATCAATGTTAGATTTGCTGTATTTTATGAGAGATTTCTGTCATTCGTTGGAATATACTTACTACTTGAGACCATGTTGACACTTTGAATTTTGCACGCGCGCGTAGCCGTGATAGTTTCTTAATGTTTCCGTCGTTGACTATTCTGTATAACCCGTTGCCTTATCATTCCTTATGTAACCGTTCTTCTAATTTAGACAAATACTCATCGTATGTTCAATTTATTTTAGCAAACCACATTTCGAGTTGTGAAAATTTGCAGTTTTTTGTTTGCTGTGTGTCTGCGGACCGGAAGGACTGATAGTGCGTTTGACATTTGACCTAAAGCAGTTTTGGTGCTTTATAATCTTGATGTGACACGATGTAGTTTTTGAGTAATATACTCCTATGTCAGTCGGAAGTTGCATGTGAATTAGGCCATGTTTTCCATGACCACAAGAAGTCTTCGAATAATGATTTTTAAGAAGAAAATTTGGTCGATCACTACTTTTTCTATCTTGTCCGACCTTTCCAACACCTGAATTCATTTGTCGATTGATGGGCGTGCGGAAGTGCTCATGCTGGAATGCAACAGCGACTGTCCAATCCATTTAGGCCTGCTGCCTGAATTTGAGCGGCCAGCGATTCCTGAGATGAATTTTCACCATGGTAAAAAGTCCTAAATTCAGTTTTCCAACATCTATGCCCAGTAAATATGCTTACTATACGTTAAAAAGTTACCCATCTCTCTCTCTCTCTCTCTCTCTCTCTCTCTCTCTCTCTCTCTCTCTCTCTCTCTCTCTCTCTCTCTCTCTCTCTCTCTCTCTCTCTCTCTCTCTCTCTCTCTCTCTCTCTCTCTCTCTCTCTCTCTCTCTCTCTCTCTCTCTCTCTCTCTCTCTCTCTCTCTCTCTCTCTCTCTCTCTCTCTCTCGAACTCTCGAACTCTCGAACTCTCGAACGAACGAACGAACGAACTCTCGAACGAACGAACTCTCGAACGAACGAACTCTCTCGTACTCTCTCTCGAAACCGACACTTTAAAAGGAAATACAAGGCTGATAGCCCCCCCCCCTCCAAGAATCTCCGTAAAACATCGATTTTCGAAATCAGTACCCTCGAATTGACGACGAGGACTTCGCCCCATAAATTTCACCCACAGGTAACCATTCGCCTATTCTCCGCATGGTCTAAAAGGAATCTCTTCACTTCTGGGAAAACTGAAACAAACTCCATCATCTCAACATTCTGTTACTGACAAAATTCAGTTTAGAATACTCTGGACACGCTTTTTTATCTACTAGCTCCTACTACTAGTAAATTCCGTCAAGCCTGATCCCGATAAAGATAAAATAGCTAAATATTAAAAAGAGCAAAATTCGGTCTCCAGATTCCTTCAATCCATCTGTTTCTGAGTTTTAGGTCACTCAATGCGTGGTAAAGATGAAAGTGCACAAAGTCATAAGCTAATACACATACTGTCGCTTTAGCTCTTCCACCATCCAGTCTACTCTAGTTTCTTTCTGCACTAGTGTTAACCTGTAATGAGAATCAATACGATACAGTGAGTATTTATCAGTCATGAATTTTTATCAAGAACGTTCCTTCTCCAGATGCAGATGAGCAAAGTTGAAGGGTATGAAACACTACAAGAATCTTTACACAAGAATTCTTACGAATTTTGTGACAACTCTTGCTCAAGAAAACAGCGTTAATATAGCACAACGAAATCTTCATGACCTCTAAGGGCACAACACTTCAAAACTGGGAAGGACAGCAAAATTTCTACTGACTAATGTACTCGCTTAATTCTCGACCTATTTTACATCAATTAAAATCTCTATCCTTGTCCATTATTAAAAGAAGGAGAGTGAAGCAAAGAAATCGAATTTGTGACAATCGCGCCAGAATAATGAATATCAAAATAAGCAAGAAATGATTACAATCTAGCATCTAGCTATTACATTTCTACAGTTATCTGAAAAGGAAAGATAGGTTAGTTTAAGTGGGGGTTAGGAAGTGCAACTTCGGCGGTCAAAGAGACATTGTTCGATGCACCACGTTCGAAAGGTGGTACTTCCCTCGCCGGGGTAGTATGGGCGGTATGGGCCGTATTGGCCGGGGTAGTATGGGCCGGGGTAGCATAGACTATAGTCTCCTACGTTCCACATTGGGTAATCAAAACAGTATACTACTTCACCTATTGGGATGGATGAAGTCTACACCCACAAAGAACAAATTTTTGAGAGTCATGCACTTTAATACGAAATCAATCCAATTTGTGATTAGACCCATTCAGGGCGACGGTGCTCCATGCTTGTCTTCTAAGAAACGTACTGCATATATTTCATGACGTCAAATTGAACAATCAACATCATTACTCGCAAAACAAATCAAACAACTAGAGCAAGCGCCATCGATTTAGTACCACTCAGCTGAAAAAGTTTGAATTAGAGCTATTCCAAAATTTTTTTCCTCACATTTTGAGGTCGAGTGAGTGGCTGTATGCATGTTTCGGCATATAAAACCGTACCAAAAAACCAGTAAACGCGAGGAGATCTTTGAAAGCTGGAGGGGATATGTCCGTCTTCAAGACATAGCGCAAACTATTTCTATAATTCCACTCCTTTGACTCGAGGGTGCTTCAACGGCAGCATCAAAAACGTGGAAAACAATTTATAAAGTCAGTTCCTTGCTCAGCTTCTTCCTTCACTGTTTGTGATACATGACATGGAAAAACAGTGATGCTACAATGACTGTGTGTGACTGTGAAAGATTTTTACTGCCATTTTAGTCGAAGTTTTAAATGTTTCCATCAATTGGAGGTAGTTTGCTTTGTTTTCAGATTCTGATGAAACACAGACCCTTTGGATACCAAAGTGGACCCACCACGCGTAATATCACAGGTCACAGCACGGGTCACAAAATGGGAAACATCCTTCTTAGATGCTAAAGTGTACTTTTTGCTAAAGAAACCCCGGGTCGCACAGTTCAGCACACTTGCTTTTTCATAAAAATGTAGCACTCTCGAGTGCCGAATCATCGTCCAACCCCCGCTTATCAATTTTTGAAAAATTTTCCACCCCCCCCCCGCTCTTATTCCATTTATTAATGTTTGGAAAAATGAAATGATAGTAAACATAATTTCTGAATAAACGCAAGAGAAAGTCTCAAGAAGTGCATCTAACAGAACAGGAGCTCAAGTAAATGTATCAGGATACATCACTGTTTACATAAATATATAAAAGATACATGTTTGCCAAAGAAAAAGACTATTTTCCATTTTTCCAAGCATGCCCCCCTATTATTCCAACTCCCCCGATTATCGTTTCCAACCCCCCGATTATTCTCAACCCCCCCCCGTTTATTCGGTACTCTCGAGTACCGAATAAACGGAGAGGTGAGAATATGCGGGGGGGAGGGGGTTGGAAATGGTTCCACATAACAATAATCGGAGGGGCTGGAATGGCTTGTAAGGAAGGGTATGGCTTGTTATTATTATTATTATTATTATTATTATTATTATTATTATTATCATTATTATTATTATTATTATTATTATTATTATTATTATTATTATTATTATTATTATTATTATTATTATTGTACTCATTCACAGTGTTGTTGTAATTTACTGGTTTGCGTCCTACCAGCAGGCTACTTCCCGTAGCTTTAGCAGGTAGGCTTGTACTGTTCAACTAATCTTTTCTTGATGTTATCTCCTGTTCTTCTACTTTGTGTCCAAAACTTTCCTCAGTATTCTTGCTGATCCCAGAAGGCAGGTTCTTTGCACTACTTCCAAGTGAACATCGCACTTCAGCTGCTCTAGGTAACTTTTGAATCTTTTGGTCACTGAGCCTAACGCTCCGATGATAATTGGAATGATAAAAACTTTGTTGACTTCACCTTTATATACTTTGAATATCTCGTACTTCAGATCACCGTAAGCATCTTTCTTTTCCATTTCTTTTTTCTCAATTCTGGTATCGAAGGGACATGCCACGTCTATTATATAACATGTTTTTGACTTTTTCTCAATGACAACTATATCTGGCCTGTTATGTTCGATTTTAGACTCAGTCTGCATGGAGAAATCCCATAGAAGTTTAACTGCTTCATTTTCTAGTACAGCAATTGTGTTATCTACAAAGTGTTCATAGTTCTTTGATCCGCAAGAAAATCCAAACTTGTGACACAGATGCCAATGTATCACGGCAGTATATAGTAGTATATGCAATGTATCATTATTATTATTATTATTATTATTATTATTATTATTATTATTATTATTATTATTATTATTATTATTATTATTATTACCATTATTAAAACCAAAAAATTATCATTAAAACCAAATTTAGGCAGAGGTTTAACGTTTATAAATCATATTTCAGGTCGTACGCGCGCAAACATAATGAAGGGACGCTGGACAGGGGGAAACCGATTCCACAAGCGAATTTTTTTAGTCATTTTTTTGAATCACACCATCGCGGAAAATTTGATGTTACTATCAAAATAATTGATGGGGCAGAAAATGTATTTTCATTGCGACGAAAAGAACTTTTTTGGCAATATCGATTGGGAACATTTTTACCAAGGGGACTTAATGAACGGGCTGCGGATGTTGAGCTGGACATGTTTGCGTGCGGGATGGCCTGAATCTTGCTATTGCATTTATTTCCTGAAGATTGTGGTGGGCGTGGCTGTGCGGCCATCTCCTTTGATTTCGTGTTATGTTACGCGGGCTATTCTTGATTCAGCCTTGAGCAAATCGTAGAAGGGCCATCGGAGAGGTCCGCGCGGTTTCCCAATGAGCCTTGTTGTTTTTTGCCTTCTCAGAGTTTCAAGCCTCTCCGGGGACATTGACCAAAGATGTTTACAATAATCTAAAAAATATAAATTTTGTTCTCTCGAGGTGCAGCAAAACATGCACTTTTTCTTTAAGCCTACATTTTTACTCTCACCGGGCATGGTTACCCTGGGTACCAGAGCCTCAAAATTTAGATGAAAGGAAGTTGGTAAGAGGAAAAGAGAGAAGGAAGAATGGAGGCTCTGGTCAAATGATAACACAACCTCGTTTTGGTGCTGATCAGCGTGATTATGAATCAATCCGATCACCATTTGCGCAATGATTGTAATCAATAAACATCTTCATCATTCATACTATTAATCACATATTGTGCTGTTATCTGAGCTTTACTGTTTTCCTGAACAATTGATGATTTGATTCGAATGGCGAGAAAAGTTTCTGTTGTGGAGCTGGATGTTTGCTGAAAGCCGTAATGCTAATTTCGTCTAACCACAATAACTGATTTCAACTGCTTCCAGCCTTTTGTAACTATCAACATGGAACTGAAGTCTGTCGCGTGCAAAACACCCTAAATTGAGGTTTTTCGAAATAAGTATTTATCATAAAATATTGAACTGTACCGTCTGCGGTTGTTAAAACACTTATGGGAAAACCAAGGTCAAGTCACGTATAGCATACCCTGGGTACCAGATGGGGAAACCAAGGTCAAATCCAAACGTTGTGTTGTGTTGGTATTTGTAAATTATATGATTAACAAATGTCTGTGCTCAAATAAACATTGAACAACTAAAATTGCTGAGAAAAATGATACGAAACAAAGTCGTCCTTGACACAAACAAAAATCAGTTTCGCTGCGAAATGACCGATACAGGAAGTATTTCTTGGGTACCAGTACGAAAAGTTTATCGCAAGAAACGGGTGCGAAATGACCGATACAGGAAGTATTTCTTGGGTACTAGTAGGAAAAGTTTATCGCAAGAAACGGTTTGAAGACAGATGATGTCACATTTCGATAGGAATCAATATGAAATCCAAAATCTATGGCCAACGATGCGACGATCATTCTTTGAGACTTTCCTTCGATATTTCAAGTAAACACAAATCATATCACATACAATAAGAAAGATAATTACGTTCCTACCAGTTTGGAATGCAGTTCTCATCAGCAACGATTACTCTTTGCCAGTGTGTCAATGATTTTCAGTAATAGCGTGACAATCACAATATCACGATTAAATTCTCGAAACTGCTCTCCACTTCTTGTTCCTCGCCCCAACTAGGCCTAAACTTTCAACCAAGTTCACTGGGCGAATGAAATCTCAGCTTCAAACAGCAACGACTTTTCCGTGATCAGGAAGTTATTGTCTCAAACTGTTGTGGAGTTAAGTTCCTATTTTGGCTGCAAAGCTTTCCAATTATTACAGACTCCACACAGCTCCCCTCACAACATTCGCCATTGTTGTGAAAGCAAACGTGATCACAACCGTCTGAATCAATTTTTCTGCTCACAATCGTAGTCTTGTCATGTGACACACGCTATCCAAACAAATCTCACAAAATCTATATACCCGATCAAGTATATAGGCTCCTTATTGGTCAATTCCTACAATGGATGTCACCATTTGACCAGAGCCAACTTTCTTTCCTTCCTTATTTTTTTCTTTTTATTATTTTTTGGCTCTGGTACCCAGGGTACGGGCATGGTAATATTTTGTTGACACTTGCAAAATTCAGTTTTAAGCCTTTATTTTCATGTAGCTTGGATCTTTTTATCTCGTAAAATATCTATAAATACTCGGTTGCTCGCATGTAAAGTTATTCCTGATGAAGATTTTATCGAAACGTTGAAGCTTTTAACAGTGTTGTTTTTTATTTTACTTTTCTGTTATCAATTATGGTAGTTTATTTATTATTATTATTATTATTATTATTATTATTATTATTATTATTATTATTATTATTATTATTATTATTATTATTATTATTATTATTATTATCATTATTATTATTATTATTATTATTATTATTGTTATTATTATTATTATTATTATTATTATTATCATTATTATTATTATTATTATTATTATTATTATTATTATTATTATTATTATTATTATTATTTCTTGTGTATCTCAGCTATAAAGATGTAAGATGCTGGTTTATTCTACTGAACATCAGGTTGCAACCCACAACCTCAGATATTCAGAGCGTATCTTAGGGTCCTCGCTGTTCCAAGAAGACAGGCCTTTTGTAAGGTTCCAAAGTAGATGTTAGGATCGATCTTATCAATCCATTGATGGAAGTTCTTTGAGATGGTACCCAAAGCACCAATAACTGCAGGTATCACTGTCACTTCACTACAGTTCCAGATCCTCTTCAATTCATTCTTCAGTTCCTGGTACTTGTCCACTTTCTCCCTCTCTTTTTCAACAACTCGGGTGTCAAAAGGGCACGCAACGTCCACAATCTTGCATGTTCTTTTCTCCTTCTCAAAGACTACAATGTCCGGTCTCGAGTGTTCCAGGATCTTATCAGTTTGTATCTTCATATCCCAAAGGATTTTGACTTTTTCGTTTTCTGTTACCTTTTCTGGACGATGATCGTACCACTTTTCCACGTGGTACCATGATAAGGAATTTTTATTATTATAAAAATAAGGAAGGAAAGAAAGTTGGCTCTGGTCAAATGGTGACATTATTATTATTATTATTATTATTATTATTATTATTATTATTATTATTATTATTATTATTATTATTATTATTATTATTATTATTATTATTATTATCATTATTATTATTATTATTATTATTACTATTATTATTATTATTATTATTATTATTTTATTTAAGGTTGGCAACTTACATAGCTAAAATGTAAAAATGCGAATTCAAGCCAACAAATCAATTTACAATAATACCACAAAATAAGTAAAACAAGTCAATAAGATTACAAAGTTCATAAAATCTATATATATACAATCTAAACGAGATATAAAACTATAAAAAGCCGAGCTGGGGTATGTATTGTTTGCATAGTCTACAGTCACAGTCTACATGTTTCCAAAATTTTATTCTATTCTTGAATTGTTGCACAGAATTTGCATCTTTGATTTCCTGTGGAAGAGTGTGCCAAATGTGCTGTCCTCTATAACGGACTGTTTCAGTACTATATTTAACAGTATGTACGATAGGAACTGTGAATGTATTTGAATTTCTCAAATTATAAGCAGCATTTCTTTGAGGAAAAATTTCATTCATGAATGTGGGACTTTGATTATTTATTATTTTGAACATTTCAGTCATTAGCAATTGCAGATTTTTCTTATGTATCGTTACGGATCTATCTTTTCCAACAAAGTTGCGAAACTAGAACAAAAGTCTTTGTATGCTATTCTGAGGGCTCTCTCGTGCAGCCTATCGATTTTGTTGTTCATTTTTCTGCTATGAAACATCCAAACCAATGGACAATATTGGAACTGACTAGTAATAAATGCTCTCATCAAAATTCTCAATTTATCAGTACCTAGATATGCAGACATTCGTGACAAAGCAAATAGTTTATTGCCAGCCTTTTGACAAATATTGCTAATGTGCTTTCCAAAGCTAAGATTTGCGTCAATTAAGATTCCTAGCAGCTTTTCCTCTTTTGAATTATTGACGGCACAGCTGCCAATATTTATGCTCACCTCTTGATTTGTTCTTTCACCATATATCATAAAACGGCACTTGTCTTCGTTCAGTTTCATATAATTGTTTCTAAACCAATCGATTATAATTCTAGAATCATTTTCTAGCCTAGAGATTACATTTTCGAGACGAACATCGCATGTATAGATGGTTGTATCATCCGCATAGTTACAGATATCTGTTTCTTGAATCGATAACAGAAGGTCTTCGATATTCTAGATATTGAAAAATAGAGGTCCAAGTATGGATCCTTGACGAATGCCAAACCTTATATGTTTATAGCTGCTGAAAGAACCATTGATTTTTACTCGTTGTTGCCGATTTTCCAAATAGCTGTAAACAAGCAATAAAGCTTCACGGCTAAATCCGTATGCGTGCAACTTAGCAATTAGTAAGTCATGTCGAATACAGTCAAAGGCCTTTGAAAGGTCCATAAAGACAGCCCTTATTTTCCCACCGTTGTCAAGGCAAGCTTTCCATGTTTCAATTGCGCGCATCAATGCATGTTGGGCATTGCAGCCCTTGCGAAAACCACAAAGCAGCCATTATAAATACGGAGCCATGTGTGAAGAAATCTGAGTATCCATGAGCCTTCAAATACCTTTGATACTGTAGGGAGAACACTAATTGGTCTGTAATTACCCTTGAAAGTTTTGACTTCTTTTTTGAAAAGAGAGGACACATCTGCTAACTTCAATTCATCCGGAAAGGAAGATTGTTCTATTGAGTTATTAAATATGATGTGCAAAGGTGTAGAGACCAGGTCGGATTCATTTTTCCAGGTCGGACTCCAGGTCGGACTCATTTGAAAACTCTCTGGCTTTTTTGTTTAACACTTCCATTGAAACTAGCCAGTTCCCTGATTCATGGAAAGTAGCTAGAGTTACTCCAATTTTCAACGAAGGAGACAAGACTGAAAAGTCAAACTACCGTCCGATATCAGTCTTACCCGTCATCTCAAGGCTCTTTGAAAAACTTGTTTTTGACCAGCTGTATCAATATATGAAAGAAAATGGCCTCTTTTCCCCTGACCAATCTGGGTTTCTGAGGCTTCATTCTACACTTACTTGTTTGCTTAAAAATACTGATGACTGGTACAATGGTCTGGACCTTGGACGGCTTGTGGGATTTGTGTTCATTGATTTGAAAAAGGCTTTTGATACCGTTGATCATGACATCCTCTGTGAAAAACTTCAAATTTATGGTGTTCAGCAGCGAGAGCTGTTTTGGTTCAGGTCATACCTATCCAGCCGTAAACAATTCTGCAGGGTTTGTTTGTTTTTGTTTTCAGTTTGTTTTGAGTGAGCTTGTCAGGATTCCTAGCTACTGAAAGCTAATTTAGGCCCACTGTGCATGCCGCATCCAGGCATGGGACCCCTAGTTTAACGTCCCTTCCGAAGGAGGACGAGGTGAGTTGCGAGGTCAGTCCTCAGAAGTCACCCATCCGAAATCTGACCTCACTCGACCAAGCTTAACTTCAGTCACCTGACGAAGACTGTATAAGCCACTCGGCCACTCACCCCGCATAATGTTAATGGTGTGCCTCAGACATAGGGTTAATGGTGTTGCCTCAGACATACAGGATGTAGAAGTCGGTGTGCCACAAAGCTCATGTCTCGGCCCTCTTCTCTTCCTCATCTATATCAATGACCTTCCACTGGCCGTCCAGGGTTCGACTGTGTCCATGTATGCTGACGACACCAGTTTGTGTCACCAGGCATTAAATATGACTCAGCTGAATGGGGCTATAAACAATGATCTTAAGCAATTGGACGCTTGGCTCCAAGGCAATAAACTTTCTTTGAATGTTACAAAAACACACTCCATGCTTATAACTACCAAGCAAAAACGTAACATTCTCAAAAGTACAGATCAGAATCTGGAATTGAGCATACGTGGCAAAGAACTGGACATTGTCCAAAAAACAAAATACCTTGGTGTTCAAATTGATTGCTCCTTAGATTGGAAAGAACAAATAAAGGCTGTCTCTGCCAAGGTCTCAAGGGCTATTGTCTTTTTAAAGCATGCAAAGAAGTTCCTACCAAGGGTAACTCTTGAGAATCTTTACACAGGTATTGTTGAGCCGCACTTTCGATACTGTTGTTCTGTTTGGGGTTGTTGTGGTTCTCGTGAAATCAACCAGCTACAAAAGCTTCAAAACCGAGCTGCCAGGATCGTTACCAATAGCAGCTTTGACACCCCAAGCAGGCCAATTATCGAAAGGTTGGGCTGGAGAACCATTGAACAACTCATCAGCATTGAGTCAAAAACAGCGGTCTTCAAGTCACTCAATGAGTTGGCTCCGCAATATCTTATTTCATATTTATTTCATATTTTATTCTTTTAAGGAGGGTTGCCCTTCAACAAGTTGGTTTTCAAGGGGCCCTCCGATAAAAACATTAGTTACAATATAATACAAAAGGAAAAAGCTATGGATCTAATTAAACTATAAAACCTTATTTACAATATCTAAAACTTATATACAATGATGTTAAAAACTTTACAGTAAAAGTGAAAGGAAAGAGTGTCTGTTTCTAAATAGTTTTTTTGAAACTATGCAGAGAGGTTGCCTGCTTTGACTCGGCTGACAGGCTATTCCATAGTTTAGCACCTCTATAACAGAAACATTTCTGGCCATTGTTTGACCTTTTCATCGGTAACCTCAAGTCGGTCCCCGTGTTACGAAGACTATATGATGAGCAGTGCGAATTTCGGGTGAACAACTCACACAGATACTGTGGAGCCAGCTCATTCAGGGACTTGAAGACCATTGTCTTAGACTCACTGGAAATCAGTTGGTCAACGGTCTGCCATCCCAGCTCTTCGATAAGAGGTCTGCTTGGGGCATCAAAGCTGCTATTCGTTATTATCCTAGCAGCACGCTTTTGAAGTTTTTGTAGCTGATTAATTTCACTTGAACCAGCGCAGCCCCAGACAGAACAGCAGTATCGAAAGTGAGGCTCCACAATACCTGTATAGAGAGTTTGCAAAGTTTCTTTCGGAAGAAAAGACTTGGCATGTTTCAGAAATCCAACTGCCCTGCAGACCTTGGCAGACACTGTCTTGATCTGTTCTTTCCAATCCAAAGAACAGTCAATTTGCAAACCGAGGTATTTAGTCTATTTGACTACATCCAGCTCATTATCACGTATTTTCAATTTCAAGCGCTTATTTTGACCCTTGAGACTACTATGTTTCTGCTTGGAGGAGATAAGCATAGAATGAGTTTTTGCTACACTCAGGGATAGCTTGTTGCCTTGTAGCCAAGTGTCCAGTTTGGTAAGATCACTGTTAATAGCCTCATTCAGCCAAGTCATATCGTGAGACTGGTAGCACAAACTGGTATCATCAGCATACATGGACACGTTGGAATCCAGGACTGCTTGTGGGAGATCATTGATGTAGACAAGGAAGAGAAGAGGGCCAAGACATGAACCTTGTGGCACACCAACTTCTATGTCCCGGATTTCAGAATCAACCCCATTCACCCTACAAAATTGTTTCCGATTCGTTAGATAGGATTTGAACCAAGAGAGTTCACGATGATGTACACCGTAAAGCTCAAGCTTTTTGCAGAGAATGCTATGATCAACAGTATCGAATGCCTTTTTAAGGTCAATGAACACCAGACCCACAAGCTTTCCAAGATCCATTCCATTGTACCAGTCGTCAGTATTTTTGAGCAAGCAAGTTACTGTTGAATGAAGACGCAAAAAGCCGGACTGGCCGCATGAAAAGTGGCCGTTTTCATTCATATACTGGTACAGCTGATTTGTTACTAATTTTTCAAAGAGCCTTGAGATGACAGGCAAGACTGATATTGGTCGATAGTTGGACTTATCAGCCCTGTCTCCATCTTTGAAGATCGGAGTAACTCTAGCAACTTTCCATGAGTCGGGGAAACTACTTGTTTCAATGGATGTATTGAACAAGAAAGCAAGCGAGTTTTCAATTAAAGGCAGCGCAAGCTTTAGAAAGTAGCTAGAGATTTTTTCAGTCCCAAAGCTCTTTGCTGTCTTGACAGTTGCAAATGCATCCCTGATTTCCTGCACTTCAATGGTCCTGAAATGAAATGTTGCCTTATGTTTGTTAATTTCATAGTCACCTGCAAGAAGGGGATTTGGGGCTGATCTATTTTTTCAGCAAGATCCTTACCTACTGAGCAGAAGAAACTGTTCATTGCATTAGAAATATCTTTTTTATGAACAGTTTCGGAACCAGACTCTTTAAGACAATCAATGTTACTGGATTTTGATCTCTTATTGAGGAGTTCATTGATTGCCTTCCATGATTCCTTCATGTTACCTTGACATGCAGAGATCTTATTAGTATAGTACTGCTTCTTTAGTTGGATATTTAGGACATTGACCTTGTTACGGACCTGTCTATAAGAGTCCATAAGGAATTGGGACTTTTTTTGGCTGCAGCCTTTTTTAGCTTATCCCTGGTCTGCATTAGTTTCTTCAGGTCCTTGTCAATCCAGGGGCAGTACTTCTCTGAAACACGCATTACAGTCATTGGGGCATGTTTCTCTATGATTAAAGAAAAAAGGTTTGACCAATTGCTCACAAGAACATCTATGTCATCCGTTTCAGTAAGCATTTGCTCCCAACAAATGCCAGAAACATCGGCCAGGAATGCCTCTTCGTTGAAATTTTTCATCTTCCGAGTTTTGATCATTTTATGGCCTTTTTTCACTGCTCCATTGAATTTTCGAATGCAGTAAACCATATAATGGTCACTCGGGGAAACCTAATACACTCCGGATTTTACAATGTTTCTGGCATGTGTTGTAGCAATATGGTCAATTATAGAAGAAGTGGTTACAGTGACCCTAGTCGGTCCCTCAATAAGCTGTTTGAAGCTGAACAACTCATAGAGATCAATCATGTGCTTAGCATCTGAGTAGCCTTTTCAAAAGAAATTCACAATGCTCCACCCGCTGCCTTCGAAATACCGAGACTGACCTGAGGGTAGCAAAGAAAACTTCTGCAAATGGGCAGAAATGCTTCTCTTTTAGGGGAGCAAAATTGTGGAATAGCCTCTCGGCTGAGTCAAAGCAGGCAAGCAGCTTAGAAACAAGGTAACAAAAGAGATAAAGTTGCTATAGAAACACATTATCGCGGGTTAATAGAAGAAAATAAGGATAACCCAAAGAAGATGTGGAAGACCATTAACAAAGTGTTAGATAAATCTTCACAATCAATAACAACCTCATGTTTAGACGTTGAGGGCAATAGAATTACGAAAGAAGCAGACATAGCAGAGGCACTAAATCATCATTTTGTCACAGTTGGCCCAAAACTTGCAGGTAAAATCGAACAATGGACGAATGATGATCCCCTGAAATACGTAGTTAAGCAATCTAGTGTCATGAAGTTTAATCTTGTTAGCGACATCTTCATACTTAACTCCATCAAGCAGTTAAAAAATGGGAAGGCACCAGGACCCGACAAGATTCCGACTATGCTAATAAAGGATGCTGCAGAGGTTATATGTGAACTTTAGCGATGATTTTTAACTCCTCCTTACGGCATGGCATCTTTCCTGATATCTGGAAATTGGTGAGAGTCACTCCCATCTTCAAATCGGGCTCGAGAAGTGATGCAAATAATTATAGACCTATCTCAGTCATCTCCGTTTTTTCGAGAATTCTGGAAAGAATCGTGCATGACCAGATGTATGATTACCTAAGATCACGTGGCATCTTGACGATTAGCCAATCCGCTTTTCAGAAACTCTGCTCAACGGTAACATCTTTAATTGACAGAACGGAGTTTTGGTATGAAAATGTTGATCACAGAAAGGTTAATTTGGCAATATTCCTTGATCTGAAAAAAGCGTTCGACACCGTTGACCATGAGATCTTGCTTGAAAAATTAGAAGCGTATGGAATCCAAGAATTAGCCGGTAACTGGTTCAGATCATATCTGGAAGGCAGACAACAATACTGCAAGCTTAACTGCTATGAGTCTAGGGCTAAGACTGTCACTTGAGGGATTCCCCAAGGATCCTGTTTGGGTCCTCTTCTGTTCATAGTGTATCTAAATGACTTTGAAAAATGTTTGAAAGCATCTAAGGCTGGCATGTATGCTGATGATACTCAAGTATCGTTGGTATCTTCAAGTGTCGATGAGTTGGTTCGCAAAGCCCAAGATGAATTAAGTAATATCTCTGAGTGGATGCGACTGAATAAATTAAGTGGTAATCCACAAAAAACAGAATATGTGTTTATTGGCCACCCAAATAGAACTAATAAGATAACCGAGCAAGAAAAACTAAAATTAAACGGCTCAGAAATAAAACGAGTGAAGAAAACAAAATCATTGGGGGTAATTATCGATCAAGGACTCAATTGGGAGGACCAATTTAAAGCTATCAAAGCGAAAGTACGCGGGGACCTTGCTTCTTTAAAAACCCTAAAAAACATTGTTTCGCAATCTCAATTAAGCAATGTCTATCGTGCGCTCGTAGAGAGTCATATAAGATACGCTGATGTCATATGGGGTAGTGTATCCAACTCCAAAATGGAATCATTACAGCGTTTTCAAGACAGGGCAATTTCGATAATTGACACTGCCAGGATAAAGGTTGACTGGTCGAAGAATTTTTTACAAGTTAAACAACTCATTACGTTTGATCGATCAGTCATGACATATAAGATCATGAACAGGCTATGTCCAGAAAACCTTTGGAATAAATTTCAACGGAGATCTCATTACTCTAACTATAATACTAGATTTTGTGAGAACCTTCAAATCCCAAAGTATAATCTGGAATATTCTAAAAAGAGATTTTCTTACACAGCTCTGAAGGCTTGGAACGAGATTCCTATGAATATTAGGGAGCTCCCCACCTTTTATCAATATAAAAAACAGTTAAAAAGTCATTTGATGAGCTGAAACCAATGCAAACACGGCCCCCTGGAAGATCAGCAGTAGTTTTCTTTTCTTGTTTTAAAAAATGATTGTAATTAGATTTATGTTTTTTAGCTAAAGTTATTTTGTTGCTGAAGGGTCTCGGTGTATAAAGAATTAGAAATAGAAATAGAAATAGAAATAGAAATAGAAATAGAAATAGAAATAGAAATAGAAATAGAAATGGAAATAGAAATAGAAATAGAAATAGAAATAGAAATAGAAATAGAAATAGGCATCGTCCCTAAACAATTTCAAAAAGTCTGTTCAGCGATAACTACAGGGGTGGGGCCTGCGGTGGTGGCGCTGGTTGTCCTGGGGTGGCGGGCCGGCTCGGGGCGTATAGCGGTCATGGTTTTGATCGCCGTTCGCTCTGGGATGTATTGTCGCCTGGGGGCGGCTGGTGCTGGCGCTGCGGGGTTGCCTCTGTCAGTCACTCCGGATTCTTTTTCGTTTTACTCTCTTTTATTTCATTTTTAGTATGTATGTAAATGATCATTTCTTGTAAACAGGTTTTTAATAGTATGGTTTTCATTGTAATTAGATTAGGGTAGTTTTCTTTGGTATTCTTGTAATAATAATAAAGTTTTTAATGGAGGGCCCCTTGAAAAACGGCTTTTGCCGAAGGGCAACCCTCCTTAAATAAATGAAATGAAATGAAATGAAATTTTTCAACAGTTTTGGAGGAATACTCTTGAAACTGGTTGACTTGGAGGGGTTTAGTCCATCAACTTCGTTTTTCATATTTGGAACTGACACCTTTTCAAATGAGAAGGAACCAATGTTCACATTCAAGGAACGAATTTTTTGGATACTTGGGTGTCTTGAGAACCTAAATAATATTTGATCAATGGGATCCCTAATATCTTCAGAAGGAAGAACAATATCTTCATTTTCAACAATTCTCAGAGAATCGGTAATAGTGACAAAAAAGTCATTAAAAATTTCAACTACTTCTGACTCGTTCGACATAATTTTTCCTTTTTCGATCAATGTTATGCGTGATTTTGAAGAGCTCTTATCCTGTTTATCCGTAAGGTCAAGTTCGTGCCAATTCAGGTTAAGGTTGTTTTTCTATCAGTGAAAACATCATAGCTATATGTCAATCTTGTGGTGTCAAATCTGTCCAACATGAAATAAGCCGACGTCACATTTTGCTATAGTATCGCAGGAAACTTGTGTCTCGTATGCGCTTTCCGCGCGCTTTCTTTATTTCAATAAACTTTATGTGCTTGCTCGCATGTCACCATGTATGGATCAGAGAAAGTTGAGAACTCTCATGAGGGCATTTATTACCAGTCAATTTCAATACTGTCCTTTAATCTGGATGTTTCACGGCAGGCAGCTCAACAAAAAAATTAACGAAATACAGGAAAGGGCTTTGAGAATAACTTATAAGGATGCCGAATCTACTTATAGTGAACTATTAGAAAAGGACTGTGCCGTTACCATTCATACAAAGAACCTTCAATCACTCATGACTGAGATTTTGGCGAATTTGAAGTACCTGACAACATTGGCGAGTTCGTAATTGCTCATGGCTCTTTCATCGAGATTTAAGATAATCGCAAGATTTTTGCCTTGAAACTTCAATGACACACTGCAGCAATTCGCAGATAGTACTGAATTCAATCGAGGAACTCAGGATTAAAAGAAATAGGCGAGACCATGAAACTGTTGTATCGCACGCTGAGAAGAAACATGGCCTAAAAGTGAATGATCGATGCGAGTCGCTTTGCTACCTCATGAACAAAGGCTTTGTAATCAATAAACCAAAGCAAGCTGGTCATATATCGCTTTTCGTCAAAAATAATGAAATGGATAGTAAAACTACATCGGATGTCGAGGATAAGCTCATCGAGCCCTCCGCATCCGCTCCTGGAAATCTCTTTGACGGTGAACCACAATGCAAGCGTGACGCCAGGGAAGTGCACGAGGATGACAGACAAATGGAAGATAGCACTCTGCCTCCTAGCTTTATGTCAGAGATTGGCATAACAAATTGCGAAACTGAAACGAAATCTGGTGAGCCTAGATGTTTAGATGACGGTAAGAGTGTTGTAAATCTTTCAAATTTTGGTGATGATACCCTGGATGAACTTGACCTGGGCCTAGGCACATTTGATACTCCACAGAAGCGCCCTTCAGAAATTGAAAACCTTGAAAACAGTGACTTTGGTGCGTTCCTTGGTATCATTAGAGAGTTTACGAAACCAGGACGGCAACGCCAACCAGAACGTCGTCTGAAATTCCGGAAAGCAAGTCTTGTTTCTGTACGCTACCTTTAATATATCATCCAAAAGACCAAAATAAGCCCCCCTTTTACTGAGAGATGCTTGAAAACGATATTTTTACTTTGAAGACAAACATTTAAAACGACTAAGTTTTACTTCGCAGGCTTAGATCTGCAGTACAGAACGCCAGAAATGCGGTTTCCAAGGTGTGAAATTGAAGAGGACAATTTCAGAGTCTCTCATGGGAAGCGAATTCGAACGAAAAGCGAGGAATCATTTGAATCTAATGTTCTGAAACAAAAGCAACTTTGCGTTGTAGTCGCCGTTGCCGTCGTGGTTTCGTAAACTCCCTATTGGGAAATTAACTGATGACATAAGGGAGCTCAATTCAATGATTTCTGAGGAAAGAAAGACCGTAGATGCCCTAAGGGACCTATGTATGTATGTATGTATGTATGTATCATTTGCCACATAAAAATATATACAAGCTATTATAATAAATATAAAAAATAGATACAATACAATACTTTAAGGTTAAAAACGTACAATAAAAACACCCATAATTACAGTGGCAGGGATAGCATTAAAGGGTCAAGCTGACCTTATTTCCATAATGGTCCCCTTAGAGGTGCTGGTATAACGGAAAAAGAAAAGAATAAATAAATAAATGATAAAATAAAATAAATGAATCAATAAAGTACTGTAGTTGTTTTCAGTACAAAAACACAGTTTGGTCGATGGAAATATGACAGAGATGAGGAAGGGTCTTAGTAGAATACATATATATCATCTTCCTCTTTTTGTATTTGTTGGAAAAAATTTTCTTTGATCTTATGTTTGAGTGTATTCGGATCTTTAGCTGATTTTAAGTCAGATGGAAGATTATTCCATATTTTCGGCCCGAGGTAAGATAAGCATTTTTGTCCAAAAGTACTTTTACGAAATGGAAATTCTAATTTAAACTTAGATCTTCGCGTTATTCGGCCTAGGTTAGCTGGATGGAATATCTCGGCACTGTATGCTGGGGCAGTTCCATTGAAAAACTTCATTACATTAACACAAACACATTGATCCATCCTATTCTTTGTGGGGAGCCAATTTATAGCCGTAAATTCTGTGGCGCCAATATGGGCTGTATTTTTTAAATTCAGGTAAAAGCGAACGCATTTGTTTTGAGCAGCTTGAATTTTTTTGGACAGCCTCTTATTCAACATTGGGTACCACGAGGTGCATGCGTAATCAAAATGGGGTTGAATAAGGGCATTCAAAAGCAACCTTCGAAGGGAGCCATCTAGGAAGTTCTGTTTTCTGTACAAAAATTTTAGCTTGCCATTTATCTTTCCAAGCATCCTAGTTGCCATTGACTCCCCAGAGAGATTTTCATCCAGAATACATCCCAGATATGTGACCGTTGAGTATTGTTTGATCATTATGTCACCTCTCCTGATATCTAGTTTTTTAAGATTCTTGCAATTTTTACGCCCAAAGAGAATTGACTTAGTTTTGTCTTCTCCAAAATGAATACTCAGTCTGTTTTCTAAGAACCAATCGCAGAGCGTGTTAAAATTTCTATTCAAATTGGTTTCTATTTGCTCGATGCTTTTGTCTCTAAATATTAAGCAAGAATCATCTGCGTACAAAAGCAGGTCACAGTCAACCGCCCGTGCCATGTCATTCACATAAAGAAGAAATATGAGTGGACCAAGAATTGACCCCTGAGGAACCCCGCATGACAGATTTCCATGATTTGAATATTCCTTTCCTATGTTGACAGTAAACGATCGGTCCTGAAGGTAAGATTTAAACCATAATATGGTAGAATTACTAAAGCCAAGGCAAGCCATTTTATCCAGGAAAATTTCGTGGTCAATTGTATCGAATGCCTTTTGAAGGTCTATTAAGATCATGCCTGTAAACATCTTGGTTTCGAATCCTTGAAGGATCTTATCACTCAAGTAAGATAGGCAGATGTCCGTTGAGTGATGAGGGCGAAAGCCAGATTGGTATCTAAACAATATTTTCTTTTCGTCTAGGTACTTTTGTACTTGACCATGGATAATTTTTTCAATAATTTTTGAAAGTTGTGGAAGTAAAGAAATCGGTCGATAGTTTTTGGGATCATATTTCGATCCTTTTTTGAAAAGTGGTTTTAGTTTTGCCTGTTTGCAACCGTCAGGAAATTTTGATTGTAGGATTGAGAGATTACATAACTCTGTTATCGGCTCGGCTAGGGCGGGTTCCACCGTCTTTGAGGAATTTTCCTGCAATATTATCCAAACCTGTCGCTTTTGAGGGGTTTATCTCTTCTAAGAGTTTGAGGACATTGTCAGTGGATGTAGGAAGCAGTGAAAATGGTTCAGTAAGTTTCAAGTGCTGATAATACTTTCGCACACTGTCTAGTCTATGTGGGGATGGATTAAGTTTCTTTACTAAATCTGAGGCTAGATTTGAAAACAAGTCCTTAAAAATTTCAGCATTTGTTTTATCATCGAAAGATTGTTTGCCTTTATCATTTAAACAAATTTTAGAGGGCGAGTTGTTTCCTGACGACAGTCCGAGAGATTTTAAACACTTCCATAGATCTTTAGGTTTCCCTATATTCTCATTTAGTTTTCCAACAACAAAGGATTTTTTCTTCTTTTTGATCAAGTTTTGGACATGATTACGAGCTTTCTTGAAATTTACATAATCAACGTGAGCTCTAGATGACCTAAATTTTGTCAGTAATCTGTCATGAATTCTAATCCCCTCAAGGACTTCCTGGTCCATCCACTCTTGTGTGTTCTTCCTGACACGAACCTCCCTCATGGGGGCAACCTCATCAATGATCTTTGTGACCAGTTCAACAAAATGGGAGTAGGCAACATTAATGTTATCAAAATCCATGTATTTTGGAAAAGTGACCTGACTTAGCTTATCGAGAAAGAGCTGTTTTGTGTAATTCCTTAATGTACGGATCTTGACATAAGTATGTTCATGCATTTTAGTGCGGATGGTCTTTCTTGTGCAATAAATCAGTTGATGACCGGACAAACCCAAGTCGAGAACCCCTTGCTGAGAAATTTTAGAAAATGAGTTTGTAAGTATGTGATCACCTGTCATAATGAGTTTGTAAGTATGTGATCACCTGACCTGTCATAAAGTATCTGCTACAGGGGGGCGGAGGATATCGGCCGGGGCCACCACAAATTTGATGGGCTTGTTAATGGGCCACAGAAAATATTTGCAGATTTTGAATGGGCCATGAAATGTGTCAGTGAGTAACGTTACAAAAGCTTTCTGAAATGTTGAAGACACTGTGAAGTTTATGCGAGAGAAAATTCAGAAGTCTTTTAAAAAAGTAAAATCAGTTTAGTTATGCAGTCAGAATCCAATCCAGTCACTGGTTCAACTTTCCATTCACTTTTTTCAAAGCATAAGCGGATTTTCCATTATCTGATGCCTGTTTTGCATCAGAAACAAGTTTGAAACTTCCACAACAGAACCATCCTTCTTCAAATCCTTGCATCAGCCCATCAACTCAAAAATAGTTGCAAATTCTTAGAGCTTGCTTCTTTTTTGCTGTTTGCTGAAAGTCCATTAAGTCAACAACAACCTCAAAGCTTGGAGGCAACAATCATAAATACTAAGAGTGGACATGTTGCCTCTTTTATGCACGGCAGTTCAGTATAAAATAATGTTAGGTCTATGGTAAGTGAACAATATTAGTGTCATAGTCAAAGTCTGAAGATGAAGTGGAAAGAGGAGAGCACCTTGTGTTATAGGGGTGCTATGGGCAAATTCAAAAAATTCAAATTGAAATGGGCCACAAAAATTGTTATTCTCTGGACGAGGGGCCACAGAAGTTTCTATTCCTTTTCAATAGGGGCCTTGAATAATATTTTGACCACAGTCGAATTTCAACAACAACCACAGTTGTTGTCGATTTTCCACCCCCCCCCCCCTGTAGTAGATACTTTATGACAGGTCCCTAAGACGTGAAAATTTTCAATTACAGATGGAAACTTCAAAGCTGAAGAAAATTATTTGCATGTCTGAGGTCTCTGAAAAAATAAACAGTCCTCCAGAAACTCTGCATGGGTCCCCTGCCTCAGCACACTGCCAAGAGGAACCAACCACACTGCCTTCAGAAAAAAATTCCCCGTTAAACTTTGAACAGCAGTGGAAGATCTGTCTTGAAGAGAGGAGGAGAAAGTTTGAATCCTATCAAGTAGAATATAAGCGAAAACAACAAACAGCCAAGCAACAAGCACACGTCAAACCCGTAGGAAAAGATCAACAAGGAAGAAATAAGCAAGATAAACAAGAGACAAAGGTCAGCAATAATCACAACAAAAGAAATGAGATGAGAAAGGTTCCAAAGAAAGATGCAATTAACCCCCTTAGTGAAAACAACACAACAACCTTCAAATCATCAGCACATATGGCCTAAAAGGACTGTACTGATTGCTGGTGACAGCATGTTGCACGGGATAGTTGAGAATAAACTCAACTACAAAGCAGGATGCTACTTTGCTAACCTCAGAATTAGCCTTTTGCTCCCAATAATTCCTGTGATGCTGGGATGATGCTTCTATTCTTTGTTTAGATTCAAATATTTACAGTCAAGTGGTCGATTGGTATCTAATATGGTTGCTAATTTTTGCTTCAGATTTTTCATGATCTGTCAGGACTGGAAGTTCTCTCTCACTGGACACTGTTCCCTGGAAACCTTGGGTAATGCATAGATTTGGTGATTTCTCGTACACATTTACTTCAGCCTCGGAGTGCATCCTTGCGGTGTTGAAGAAACCCGTAAGAGCATTTTAGTGAAAGAGGGCACTGATTTGTTGGTGCATCAAAGATTGAGTGTTGGAGAGATGCCCTCAGAAATGTTTCAAGAGCACGTTCTTTACTTTTGCGAGGAACGGTACCTTAGTCGTAAGACTCCCATTTTCGTGGACACCTCAAAAAGTTTCCAGAACATGACTGTTTTCTCATTACGGCTCGAAGTTCCCCCTTCCCTTAAATCAAGAACTCATTAATTCCAGTTGGTTGCCTTGGCAGTTCAAAATAGACATCCTGTACAGGAATTGGAGGGTGCATGGGATTGTAATGAAAAGTATAAAACTTGTGAAGTGAACTCTCGTCAAATGTATGTGCTCTCAAGGTCCCGCGTTTTCTACTCATGCTCCCTGACTCCTGGCTTTTCTTAGGCCATGCTCTCTTGCTCCCAAAAACACTATCAGAGCCTGCATAATGAACGGTAATGAGATCGGCTAAAAAGAGCAAAATTTCGGAGACTCACAAGGACTGTAGGACATCACAATTGGAGTGAACAGGAGCCAGAAAAATCCCAAAACACCTTAGCTATTTTTGGATACGTAGTTTCCTTTTGCCACTGTCTTATTTGAAGTGGGGGGTCATCAGGGTTTGCAGAACAGCGGAATTTGATGAAAATTTGTCGCAGAAAACGGAATTCTGGCAATTTCTCTGCGGAACGACGGAATTCTCTACCCCAACCGGACGCGGATTTTCTCGAAAATGATAAGCGGAATGCGGAATGTTCATGAGCTTTTATGGATTTGCGGATCCTTCATACGTTGTCTTGTAAAAAGAGGTCGTGGTCACATCCTTGTTCTTCTGATCAGCACTATGAGAATATTTTTCAAAGCTTTGCACAAGAAATCGAACTGCCACTCTCCTCCTCTTTCCACCTGGATGGATGAAGATGTCTAACAATACAAATTCGTGCCATCATTTTGATGACGAAGTGGAGGAAGGCGGAACTTTGGCAGGAAATGACCCGAACGGCGAATTTTAACAGAAAATCACACGGAACGGCGGGTTTCTACCCCCCTTGATGACCCCCACTTGGAGGATTTCTGTTCAACTTCAGGTTTTCACATGGTGTTTTCCGCTGATATTTGGAGGGAAGATGATCGCATCCATTGTTGGTTCGTAACTTGTAGTTGTCTTCCAGTGTTTCGTATCATTGCCACTTTTTTGTATTACTTCTTTGCCTATGATATCTTAGCTGGAACCGATCTCCTGAGAAGATAGGTGGCTATTGTCTCGATTCATCCCCAATACTCTTCAGGGAAACTTCCTCTCTAATTCTAGCCCCCTTAAAGGCTCACTTAGGTATAGAAGAGACACATGATCCTCTTAAACCTCCAACCGCCTGTCTTGGCTGGAAATAAAAAGCCGTACCAATCTAATAAAAGTTAGAGGAGACATCACCTACTGTCTCTTTTTAGCCCAATGCTCCCAGAAAAACTTGCCCTCTCATTGCATCCCCTTTGAAGGTCTCTGTGATAGAACAAGTCCATATGATATCTCAGCTGGAGCCGATCGCCTGAGAAGATAGGTGGTTTTTGTCTCCATGCACCTTTATGCTCTCCAGACAAACTTCCTCTCTGATTGTAGCCCCCTTGAAGGCTCACTTAGGTATGGAAGAGATCCGTGATCCTCTTAAACCTCAAACCGCCTGTCTTGGCTGAAGAAATAAGCCGTACGAATCTAATAAAAGTTAGAGGAGACATGAGCTACTGTCTCTTTTTAGCCCAATGCCCCAGAAAAACTTGCCCTCTCATTGCATCCCCTTTGGAGCTCTCTGTGATAGAAGACGTCCACATGATGTCTTAGCTGGAACCCATCTCCTGAGAAGATAGGTGGCTTTTGTCTCCATGCACCCCTATGCTCTCCAGACAAACTTCCTCGCAAATTGTAGCCCCCTTGAAGGCTCACTTAGGTATGGAGGAGATCCGTGATCCTTTTAAACCTCCAATCGCCTGTCTTGGCTGAAGAAAGAAGCCGTACGAATCTAATAAAAGTTAAACGAGACATGAGCTACTGTCTCTTTTTAGCCCAATACCCCCAGAAAAACTTGCCCTCTCATTGCATCCCCTTTGAAGCTCTCTGTGATAGAACACGTCCATATGATAATTTAGCTCGAACCGATCTCCTGAGAAGATAGGTGGCTTTTGTCTCCATTCAACACAATTCTCTTCAGAAAAACTTCCTCTCAAATTCTAGCCCCCGTGAGGGCCCACTTAGGTATGGAAGAGATCCGTGATCCTCTTAAACCTCCAACTATCTGTCTTGGCTTGAAAAGAAGCCGTACCAATCTAATAAAAGTTAGAGGAGACATGAGCTACTGTCTTTTTTTAGCCCAATGCCCCAGGAAAAACTTGCCCTCTCATTGCATCCCCTTTGAAACTCTCAGTGATAGAACACGTCCATATGATATCTTACCTGGAACCGACCTCCTGAGAAGATAGGTGGCTTTTGTCTCCATTCACCCCAATGCTCTTCAGAGAAACTTCCTCTCTCATTCTAGCCCCAGCGAGGACTCACTTAGGCCAGGGGCGGATCCAGACCAAAGTTGAAGGGGGGGGGCAACTTGGAGAGGGGGCGCCAAAACACAATGGAAAGTGAGCGCGCTGAAGGCACGCGCAAATTTTTGGGCGTTTTTCGAGAAAATTCTCTGGTTTTTCTACCGAATAACGCCTTATTTCATTCATTTTCATTTCATTTCATTTTTTATTTTTTATCCACGGTAGCCCCGTCAATCTGCATTGATTGCTTTACAGGGGGCCGTGCAAAAATACATATAATTTACAAATTTAAAACCTAATCCTAATCAATTTACAATTGTGTTTACAAAAACGAAAAAAAAAATCAAATGAATGTACATAAAAAAGATCTTTAACCCTCTACTACGTCTTTAAGCCTCCTTTTGAAGGTAGAAAGGGAGGGTGCAAGTCTGACATCAGAGCTTAATTGATTCCACAGCTTAGGCCCACGAAATGATACTGACTTCTGCCCATTTGCCGTTTTGAAGAGAGGAACACGCAAGTCAGCTTCGGTATTTCTAAGTCTCATTGTGTTAAGCGCTGAGTTCTTTACAAACAGCTCGGAAAGATATTCAGGCGCAAGACTATTTGTTGACTTAAACATTATGGTCGCTGTTTCACTTAGAATAATGTCCGAGATTGTTGGCCACCCCAGCCTTTTAATCAGACCAGTTGCTGAAACATGATAGCTGCTATTCGTAACAATTCTGGTAGCTCGATTTTGCAGTCTTTGGAGGGCATCAATTTGAGTTTTGCCGCAACATCCCCATACTGAGCAACAATAACGAAAGTGGGGCTCAACAATTCCTCTGTACATTTTACTGAGCGTGCCCTGTTGAAGAAATTTCTTTGCATATTTCAGGTAGCCTAAAGCTCGAGAGACTTTGTTTCTCATACCCTTTATATGCTCATCCCAAACAAGATGACAATTCAACTGAACACCGAGGTATTTAGTCCTTTCGACAGTTTCTATCTGTGTGCCATTTATGAAAAAGGAAGGCTGCTCACTGACTTCTTCGGAAATCCTCTTGAGCTTTGGACGGGATCCAACTACCATTGCGTGAGTCTTAAGGACGTTTAAAGACAGCTTATATTAGCTTATATGTTTCTCCGCATTCGGAACGAATCACTGATAAAAGAGTGCATTTGGGTCAGGATAAAGGGCGCTTTTCTTGCCAAAAAGGGGGGCAAAAGCTGAATTTTCTTCGTGAAGGGGGGCAGTTGTCCCCCATCTGCCCCCTAAATCCGCCACTGACTTAGGCATGGAAGAGATCCGTGATCCTCTTAAGCCTCCAACCGCCTGTCCTCGCTGGAAAAAGAAGCCGTACCAATCTAATAAAAGTTAGAGAAGACATGAGCTACTGTCTCTTTTTATCCCAATGCCCCCAGAAAAACTTGCCCTCTCATTGCATCCCCTTTGAAGCTCTCTGTGATAGAACACTGCCATATGATATCTTAGCTACAATCTTGGTCAAAATTCTTGGGACAAGTCACAAAATTGCACTATTTTAGTCCTTGATTCAGTGCCCCCCCGCTCCCCCCGTTTCAATGTTGGTTGAATCAAACTCCATTCGACCATCCCAGCATTGAATTAGGGGGGAAGGGGGATGAGAAGGTTCTAAACGCATGTTTTCACCTTTATATTTTAGGAAACATGACTAAAACACAGAAATTTGCCAGTGTCCCAATTTACTTTGACCAGGATTGTCTGAAAATGGTTGTTACCAAATAAAGACTCAGAGCTTGAGAACCCATCGAGATTTTTGCGTGAAATCTTACCACCATCATCCCTGACACAAGAAGTAACTTCTCAGCCATTTATGCCGAAATAGGCGATGTTCGCTAAATTCGCTGAGCACTATCTTCAATGTGGGCGTGGCAAAATTGTTGCGCTTTACACAAACTTACAGATTCCTTTATGAAATGTGAGAAACATTCGGGCTCTGAGCGTTCTTCCACTGTCATCGCATTGCATGGTCTGCTGCTCTTTTGAATGTGAGTAATTGTTGCAAGAAAAGCTTTTGGGGCATTGTCTGAGGGCCGGTTTCTTGTGAATTCCTCGGTTCTCCCAACGGCGCTCCACAGAAAACGCCCCATAATTTTGGGATAAGTTACGCTTTTTCGGTAAATTCGTTTGATTCCAGATTGGAACATCAAAGTATTCCTACTCATGCAAAAAAAACCAGGTAAAAATCGCCTGGAAGGGCAAAATCCAACGGTTCTCCAAAAATAAAATACTTAAAATAAACAATTCCGGATAAGTTTTTTATGAAATTGATGGAGATCCGTGGAAAATAGTACTTCATGAAATCTTACAGCAAAGATTGATTGTAAGCTAATAAAGCTTATTCTGCACAGCAGAATGAGACAAAATTCGTCAAGATAGCTCGAGCGAAGCCAAAGTTATTAATGTTTAAGTAAGGAAGAAGCGTTGAAGATTTGATCACTTTCTCAAAATTCCAGTCATTGCCTAAAACCGCCTTGTCGGCACGCGACCTCGGCATTCTTCTTCAACAAAGAGTTCTGCATGACCATTTGTCGAGCACAATGGAAGATTAAATCCCCTCCAAGGGTGAATGAAAGTTTGCTGGAGTGGAGTTAATTTCATTGAAAGTAAATGAATAAGTAGAAATTCGAGAAAGGGCACATTTGAAAACAAGACAATTGCGCTGTGGAGGCGCATGATTGGCACTTTCCCGAAATAAAACTTTGTTTTCGAATCCTCTTTCCCAGTTGTCCTGTTTTCAAACGAAATCCATTGGTAGATTTCATACACAAAAGGAGTTTTGCAAAACGCAATGGGAAAATCGTTCATAATTTGATGACGTCATAGTTCTAATGAATAAACCATTAACTATAAAAACTTTAAACTCTGAAGTATCCTGGAGTTTAGCCCACACTAAGTGGCTATCGGGTCATAGTAAAAGGGGTTGTCGGATACAAGTAGATTTGGATTTATTTTAACATTTACAATAAGCCAAAATCCAACATGGCGATCGGAAGCAAAATCCAACATGGCGATCGGAAGCACCTTCGATATGCTCCTCGTGATTTTGATGCTTGCGTTGTCATTCTGTGTTAAAAAGCATGCATTTGTTAGCACAAGCTGTGTTTACCAATCTGCTGCAACTTTAGATCGGTTCAATGTTGCAGCCGTGGCTGAAAGCCATGTTTTTTCGACTCTTTGGTGTACGAACTGTGTGCACAGCAACTTGAAGCTGAGTCCACGTTTGGGCCTACGAATCACATCCAGAAAAGGCTTGCTGCTGCTCTTGTTGCTAATGGCTGGAGACATAGAAACCTGCCCAGGACCAGCCAGTTCTCTTTTTGCAGATGTGAAGAAATTCATTCGCAGTCGGGGATTAAAGATCTTTCATCAGAATGTAAGAGGTTTACATTGCCTTCGAAAAATGGAACAGTTAAGATTACTTATGGCTGAGACAAAAAAGGAGATTCAAATCCTTGGAGTGACTGAGACGCACTTAAACGGCGATATCACTGATGAAGAAGTATCAATTCCAGGATATAGAATAGAACGTAAGGACAGAGCAAAAGGTTCAGGTGGAGGTGCAGCTATTTACATTTGTGATGATCTGCAGCCACAGAGGAGACACGACCTTGAAGTCAAGGGAATTGAATGTCTGTGGATTGAGCTAATGATAAAGAAATCCAGACCACTCTTGCTTTGTATTGTTTACCGACCCCCAGATACCTCTAAATATCTCGATTCAGATTTTGATGCCAAATTCGAGCAAATGTTAAATATTGTTCTCACAGAGGGAAAGGAGTTTATTAATGGCGGGAGATTTAAATTGCAATTATAATATAAAATCAGACAACAAAGTATTGAAGGATATTATCCAACTAAACGGTTTTAATCAAGTCATAAGGGAATCGACAAGAGTGACTCAGGATACAAGTACTCTTATGGGTGTTGTTTTGACAAATGATGTCTCAAAAGTGCTGAAAACAGTTGTTACAAATGTAAGTCTAAGTGACCATGAATTAACTGGAGTTATTCGAAGAATGCACTGTGTGACATATAAACCACGCAAAGTCAGGTACAGATATTACTCCCAATGCGACATGACAGCGCTCAAGTCTGAACTTAGGCAAGTCTCGTGGGATGCATTGTTAAACAATTATGAAACAAATTCTGCCTGGAAGATATTCAAAGAGTATCTTGCAGCTGTTATCGATAATCATGCCCCATTGAAAGAGCGCACTGTCAGAGGACGTGACTGCCCATGGTTGAATCATAACCTTAAGAAAGCCATGAGAGAGAGGGATTTCCTTCTTTCAAAAGCTAAAAAATCTGGCACAGAAAATGACTGGTCAGCTTATAAAAGAAAGAGCAATTTAGTGACAAAGATGCAGAGGCAAAATATCATAAAATATAATCAAGATCTACTCAATGAGCATGCAGATAAACCAAAAAGCTTTTGGAAACAAATAAAGAAGTGTTTTCCATCTAAGAAAAGTGAAAATAGTCAGCCTCCTAATGTTTTTACTGAAAATGGAGTGCAAATCAATGAAAAGAAACAAATTGCTGAGCATTTCTGTTCATTCTTCACAAACGTAGCTGTCAAACTGCAGGGGACTATACCAACCTTGACATCATTTATCTGGAATCAAAGCAACTTAAAACAGTTAAGGCAGTTAATCAATACACAAAATTTGTTTTTCTCTTTCAAGCAAGTTTCTCCAGAGTATGTCATGAAGGTCATAGCTAATTTGAAGGCATCGAAGGCACCTGGATTTGACAACATTCCAACAGGTATCATCAAGGATTGCAAAGAAATAATTGCATACCCCTTAACATACCTCATCAACCTATCGTTAGAAACTGCGACTTTTCCTGACTGCGAAAAGATAGCAAAAGTTGTTCCTTTGTATAAATCTGGGAGTAAATCTAATTTTGACAACTACCGCCCAATTTCGGTATTACAAGTCTTGTCAAAAGTAATTGAAAGAGTAATACATAACCAGCTGTATGATTACCTGGAAAACCACAATCTGTTGTCACAATGCCAATTTGGCTTCAGAAAGAAACGCTCAACAACCCAAGCAGTTACTTATTACAAAGACTATATCAGAAAACAAATGGAGAAGGGTCATCTTACAGGTTCACTCTATTTGGATTTACGAAAAGCATTTGACACAGTAAATCACGGAAGATTGCTGTCAAAATTAGAATTGTACGGAATTAAAAGTAAGGAATTATTATGGTTTGAAACTTATCTATTTGGTCGACAACAAAGTGTTTGCTTTGAGCACACCTATTCCAGCAACCAGTATATTAAATGTGGTGTCCCTCAAGGCTCCATTTTGGGACCTCTCCTATTTGTTATCTACGTCAATGATCTGCAATTAAAACTCGAAAACTGTAATATGTTGATGTATGCAGATGACACAGTTATTTATCATTCAAGCTCTGACAGCAAGATTATAGAAAACACCATAAATAAAGAGATTGATCAAATTGCCAGCTGGTTTCATGAAAATTTATTGGTACTAAACCTAAAAAAAGGGAAAACAGAATTTGTTCTCTATGGAACCACCAAAAGGTTGAAAGGGGCACCAGGAGTAAAGATAACAATCAATGGCATAGAAGTTTCTAACAGTGAGGTTTATGAATATCTTGGAGTAAATGTGGACAAATCGTTGTCTTTCTCGGATCAATTTGACAAGGTTTATCGCAAAGCGGTGAAAAGAGTGCATCTTTTTTTTTTCATTCATTAAAAGTAATGCAACGAATCTTACATTCTACTATACGGATCTAATTACTATACAATACTACGGGGACGATACCATGGGGAGCGAACGACAATGACTACCCCATGGCCAATATGAAAAGACACGCAATGCTAACCTAAATACAACAAACACTACGGACAATTTAATATCTACTAAACTAGATTCGGTTCCACATCAGATGTAAGGTCAGGGTTGCGATAAGTTTACGTTCTTTGAAGTAATTTCAAATTCCTGACATCTGATGTGAAACAGAATTTACAAAGTAAAAGGACATTTACGTTAACGACGTGGTGGTTGCTTTGTGCATAGCTGAGGGTTGAATGATTTTAGTCAAAGCGACCAGTTTCGCGAATGACACGTGAGGTCAATTCGAGTATATTTTTATTCAGGTCATAAGAAAGGTCTTGATCACCATATAATAAAAGCTGTGTCAAAGCGTCATTTGAGAGATCGGTGATTTGCACAAATGGTCGTAATAATTCAACCATTCCAGCGAGCAGATCTTGTCGTTGAGCATCAAAAGAGGGGCAGAACAACAAAAAGTGCTCCGTATCCTCAATACCATCGCTTGTTGGGCACATCGGGTTTATGGTATCTCTAAAATTATGCTTGAATTTGTGGAAATTTAACTTGCTAAGACCAACCCTAAGTTGAGTAAGATGGGACAATCCTTTAGGATCGTGAATTCCATAAACAGATTTTGCAGGAGGACGGATTATTGACAAGAGTTTCTTCTTAAAAACAGCAATAGAAGGTGCACCTCTCAGTTCAGGCTCAAGCTTATTCCATTCGGATAAACAATTTGGATAGAAAGTCGACTTGAATTTTTCTGTCCTTGCATTCAAACGCCCAATGACATCCTGGTTGCGAAGGCAGTACTGCGACTGGTGAAGAGGGGGAATTGGATCTACTGTATACACAGGACTAAGATTGTTTACAAACTTGTAAAACAAGGTAAGACGTCTACTCCATCTTCTGGAACTCAGGGACTCCCAACCAAGCTCTGTGTACAACTTCTCCCGAGATGTTCCTCTCCATGTGCCGGTAACAGCCAAAGCAGCAGAATACTGAACAGACTCAAGTTTTTCCATTAAGTTTGGTAGAATGATATTTTGACTGAAATTACACAATTTAGCAGGAATGTGATAAATAACATCACCATAGTCCAGGTGGGGTCGAACATAGAGTTTATACAACTCATTCAGGGTATGCCTTGGCAGATAACTGGAGAGATATTTCAGCAAACCAATGCCCTTTCTTGTTTTAGAAATAGCAGATTTGATATGAACAGAGAAAGAAAGCTTAGAGTCTAGGATAATTCCTAAATGTTTATGTTCACTTACTTTTTTCACAGGTATGTCGTTAAAAAGGATCATTGGATGATCAGTTTCAATTTTCTTCCTTGAAAATGTCAATTCAACAGCTTGTTTTTGTGGATCAGGATTAAAGGTCATTCTCCAAGCGTGAGCCCATTGACTTATCAAGTCCAAGTCATGGTTCATATCACTGGCAGCTGTATTTGAATCTTCAACCACTGTGAATAGTGATGTATCATCGGCAAATAGCTTAACATTGCACTTCAAGCCTACAGATAGATCATTTATATACACAAGGAAAAACAAGGGTCCTAGAATAGAACCCTGGGGCACACCTGCCGAAATATCTCCCCAGTTAGAACTTTGTCCATTCAGTACTGTCCTCTGCTTTCGATCATTGAGAAAACTTTGAATCAAAAAGTTGCCCTGAGACACCACATCGCTTTAACTTGTAAATTAGACCTTCGTGCCATACCCTATCAAATGCTTTCGAAATGTCAAGGTACACCGAGCGAACATCAAGAGGAGGATTACAGTCAAAAGCTTTGAAAATAGTATGCGTTATCGAGAGTAATTGGTTGACTGTTGAGTCTCCTGGGCGAAAACCTGATTGATTCGGGTTGAGAAGATCATGTGATTCAAAATGTGAGTAAAGAGAATCGAATATGAGTTTTTCAAGTATTTTCCCAAAGATTGGTAGCAGAGAAATGGGACGGTAATTCCCCTTCACATTTTTTTCATTTTTCTTATGAACCGGCACCACATTTGCATGTTTCCATATTTCAGGAAATAAACCACGCCGCAAACAATTTATGAAGATTGTTTTCAGTGGAAGAACCAATGCATCATCGCTCAACTTTATCATCCTCACAGACATTTCATCCCAGCCATGTGCTTTATTAGGATTAAGTGATCGTATTATATTAAGTGCAGAAACCAGCGTATTTGGGAAAGCTTGTTCAGGGAAATGGCCATCATTACAGTCAGAAAGACACAGAAAAGCAGCACTGTTCGCATACAAATGTATACATGGGCTAACGCCAGATGTCTTTAAAGATTATTTTGAAAAAGTTAATCACGGAAAAAGAACCAGAGGTGATGCGGTTAACCTGAAACTTCCGAAGACAAAACTTGAAGCCTTTAGGAAAAGCATTCAGTTCCAAGGGGCATTGCTATTCAACAAATTGCCGAACGAACTGAAAGTTGAAAACTCATTATTACGTTTTAAAACCAAATTAAGAGAACATCTTAACTGAAAAAACATCATGTAAAAAAAAAATTATTATATACATATATATAGATATATATCTATGTATAACTTCAACTTTTTAAACTTTAGAAACTTGTTAAGCTTTTAAACTTGATTGATATATTTTTACTTTTTACTTTTACGTTAACAGGTCCCAGAGTGATAGCAGCTTTTTAAGCTGAATCCGGTGACCTGTATAAATATAGTATCATTATTATTATTATTAAGCAGTAATGGCTGTTTTTCAGACAGTAGAACCGATCTCCTGAGAAGATAGGTGGTTTTTGTCTCCATGCATCCCTATGCTCTCCAGACAAACTTCCTCTCTAATTGTAGCCCCCTTGAAGGCTCACTTAGGTATGGAAGAGATCCGTGATCCTCTTAAACCTCCCATCGCCTGTCTTGGCTGAAGAAAGAAGCCGTACGAATCTAATAAAAGTTAGAGGAGACATGAGCTACTGTCTCTTTTTAGCCCAATACCCAAGAAAAATTTGCCCTCTCATTGCATCCCCTTTGAATCTCTCTGTGATAGAAGACGTCCATATGATATCTTAGCTGGAACCGATCTCCTGAGAAGATAGGTGGCTTTTGTCTCCATGCACCCCTATGCTCTCCGGACAAACTTCCTCGCAAATTGTAGCCCCCTTGAAGGCTCACTTAGGTATGGAGGAGATCCGTGATCCTCTTAAACCTCCAATCGCCTGTCTTGGCTGAAGAAAGAAGCCGTACGAATCTAATAAAAGTTAAACGAGACATGAGCTACTATCTCTTTTTAGCCCAATGCCCCTAGAAAAACTTGCCCTCTCATTGCATCCCCTTTGAAGCTCTCTGTGATAGAACACGTCCATATGATATTTTAGCTCGAAGCGATCTCCTGAGAAGATAGGTGGCTTTTGTCTCCATTCAACACAATTCTCTTCAGAAAAACTTCCTCTCCAATTCTAGCCCCCGTGAGGGCTCACTTAGGTATGGAAGAGATCCGTGGTCCTCTTGAACCTCCAACCGTCTGTCTTGGCTTGAAAAGAAGCCGTACCAATCTAATAAAAGTTAGAGGAGACATGAGCTACTGTCTTTTTTTAGCCCAATGCCCCCAGAAAAACTTGCCCTCTCATTGCATCCCCTTTGAAACTCTCAGTGATAGAACAAGTCCATATGATACCTTAGCTGGAACCGACCTCCTTAGAAGATAGGTGGCTTTTGTCTCCATTCACCCCAATGCTCTTCAGAGAAACTTCCTCTCTAATTCTAGCCCCAGGGATGACTCACTTAGGCCAGGGGCGGATCCAGACCAAAGTTGAAGGGGGGGACAACTTGGAGAGGGGGCGCCAAAACACAATGGAAAGTGAGCGCGCTGAAGGCGCGCGAAAATTTTTGGGCGTTTTTCGAGAAAATTCTCTGGTTTTTCTACTGAATAACGCCTTAGTTTATATGTTTTTCCGCATTCAGAAGAATCACTGATAAAAGAGTGCATTTGGGTCAGGATAAGGGGCGCTTTTCTTACCAAAAAGAGGGGCCAAAGCTGAATTTTCATCGTGAAGGGGGGCAGTTGCCCCCATCTGCCCCATAAATCCGCCACTGACTTAGGCATGGAAGAGATCCGTGATCATCTTAAGCCTCCAACCGCCTGTCTTGGCTGGAAAAAGAAGCCGTACCAATCTAATAAAAGTTAAAGGAGACATGAGCTACTGTCTATTTTTATCTCGGGGGGGGGGGTACCTTAGTACTGTTCGTGGTACGGGGACGTGCCATTTTCTAGGGGTACTTTTTTCAAGCAACTACGGAATTATGGGTATCATTTTCACAATTATTTGACATTTCACGGAATTATGGGTGTCCTTTTCAGGGGATTTTCATAATTCACGGAATTATGGCCCAGATATTTATTGGATTTGTGGAATTATGGTCCTAAAATCCACCAGAATTTACGGAATTATGGGTACCAATTTTTCGGGCAAAATGGCACGTCCCCATCACATAATAGGTTGAGTTACCCCCCCCCCCGAGCTTTTTATCCAAAAAGCCCCTAGAAAAACTTGCCCTCTCATTGCATTCCCTTTGAAGCTCTCTGTGATAGAAGACGTCCGTATCGTTCCCGCTCAGATTTCTCATTTCCAGGAATTCATTACCTTGGTCCTGCGTCAGACGAACGGAATGCATTCACCCTATTTGAATTCCTTCTTTCAAAATTTCAATCTATAAGCCTCCTTGCAAACTGAAACAAAGCCGTTGATCAATTCAAAGGAATGAAGGCTTCTTTGTAGTTTCAGGTATATAATCCAGATCGGTAGAGGAAATATGGCCTTAGATTTGGAGTCCTTTTTCAGTCCCATTTCGCTCAGAATTAGCTTCCCCTCTCATTCATGACCCCAGTTAAAACCTTCCTTTATGCTTCCTCCAGTGCCTGAGCTATCTTAGCTGGAGAAAGAAAGCGATCTAAGTAAGCCTTCCTTCTCTTTTTAGCTTTTTCGTTAAGTGAAGGGACGGGAGTACGATAAAGATCCAACGCACTGATAGTCCGGCAATAAGGATATATGCAAAGATCATTCCCTTGGGAGTTGAACCTCAGATAAAAATGGATGTACCCCAGCCCCCATATTGCAGAAAAAGGAAATAATGCCATTCGTACCCACTTCAGACTTGGGAGCAAAAGCTGGGAGGGTTCTTTTCCGTGGGAGAGACGCATATAATAATAATAATAATTCCATCTCTGCGAAGTCTACCGTTTTCAGAGTTTGGTAGGTTTGGAATTACCAATCAAACCCCCTTAGAAAATTTTATGAAGTTGAATTCACGAATGCATCCAGTGCTCGTAAGAAGGTGAGAAAGATCACAAAACATGCTTCCATTTTTCGCCTCAGAAGTAATATTTGAATCATTGAAATCCATGAACTACTCTTGGTGTCATGAATTATCACATAAATACGCCTTGTAAATCGTTTGATAATGCATAATATCTAAGAAATTATCTTACCCATCAAAGCTTCTCATCTTCTTGAATGGCCGTCCAGTCAGACCTTAAACAAAATAAACTAAGATACATATATGACTAGAAGTAACTATAAGTTATCAACTGCTCGCACTCTAAGATATTTGTGAAGTCAAATAAAGCCACACTAAATTCGTAAATGAATGTTTTGGTATCCCCTTGAGGTGGATTTGTTCGTTCCATTATTCCGTATTCCATGTTTTATGAACGTAAAGGAGGTTCAATGTTTTATTGAACGCAGGTTCAACAGATTATTCTGTTCTGTGATTAGCCATCCCTTTTTTCAGAGCATCTGCTTTATCTTGCTTTCAGAAATGCTTTATTTTATGCAGGATGCGCAGGTCGAGAGTTATTTGAATTCGATACTAGGGAGCTTTCTATGACGAACGCTTTGTATGAATTGCAATGTGTAGACTCGGAAAGAACACTATTGTCAAATAGTTCGGAGTAAGTCGTTATCAGTTAGTTCTCAAATGAGACAGCAGTGTGTATCAGTCTCAAAGTACTTGAACAGTACTCTTGTCTGTGCGGGATCCTACTGAATGCAATTCATCATAAAAATTTGTTAATGTAACGAGTGTCTTTTGATATATGTATCTGGTGATATATCCCTGATTGCGAGCGACGAAGGAGCGAGACGAAGGAGCGAGATTACTAAAGTGATCCAGCCAAGTAGCTGTGATGTCCACGCATATGTTTATTGTATTGTTTTGTTACTTTTGATTATCTATTGCCGCTGGTTAGTTTAAGGGCCTGTTTATATGAGGAAAAACACCTCACTTGCCAGGCCCGGGGCTGAGAGGTGAGATTCCACCTTCCAATAAAATCCTTTGTGTTTTCATTTCGCGTTTACATGACGAACGCAACACCACCGGTATAGTGAAGTTCCACCTCACTGGAGGTGGAATCTCACCTGGGTGAGGTGAAAATTTTTGGAGTCATCCCTTTTAAAAAACACCCTGTTTAAAAGATGGCGAGAAGCTGATCAGTTGTTCACTCCTATCAACATAGTGCTAAACTTTTTTGAATTACAACGCTTTCAAGACATGTTTAATTTGTTTATTAGGGTAAGGACGTCTCCTGTCAAATTCTAGCCTATAAGGTATCAGAATTCCCTAATGAATAACAAAGTTGCTTTGCGTGTAGTACGTCGTTGGCTTATTGCAATCGATTCATTCTTTTAAAAAATACGACTTTGTACTTGAGAGATAATTGGTATATCGTTTCGAGCATTACTCTTCATCAAGTGTGAAAATAAGTTAGGGAGCAATCGTATAAGAATAGATTAGAATGGTAAATTCGAATGATACAAGAAGGCATAAGAGAACACCAACAGAATCTGGCATCAAGTGAGAAATGCAATGCACCGTGATACGCATAGGAGAAGTAGATATGTTATAAAGGGATCGAATAAAACAAATAAAATGAAAAAGCAAGTACATGAATGAATAAATAAATACATGAATATATAAATAGATAAATAAATACACGAATATATGAGTAAATAAATGAATAAATAGATAGATAGATGAAAAAGATAATAGAAGAGGAAGACCTAGTTCTATTATTATGAAAGGTAGGGAAACTGCTTATTAAGTCCTGCGAGGACAAGTGTTTCGAGCTTAAATATAATACGTTTTTCTAGAGTTCTTCGCTTGATAGAATCCGAGGATGCAAAGCAAAGCCCGGCTTTTTTCATATCGGAGATGGTGTGACCGGCAAAATTGAAGTGTAGAGAAACAGTTGAGTCAGAGTTGTCCTTGTGAGCATCTTGAAGGTGTACTTTCTCTTCCACGTTTCGGAGATGTTCACCAAAATGTGCATTAACTTGCCTTGAAGTTTCACCAATAAATTACTATTATTTGTTATTATCATTGTTGATTTAGTTAGAGGAGACACAGAAAATACTTCTGTGTTTCAAGCCAATAACTATCAATAACATGTTTACTCGACGAGATTGTCTAAATTTATACCATACGTTGTTTACGAACACGCATGCTCAAGTAATGTCCCAATCGGAAAGCATAACACAACACCTCCCTTTCTAATAAAGTTCGTACAAAACTATTTGCTTTCCATATTTTCACGTGCCTTGTGTGAAGGTTTTATAATCCTCTTTGGTCTGCTCATAATGTTCAAAGGTGGAATTACTGGCCTTTCAGAAACTGACACTGGGCTTGACTGCCTTAGTGTGGTTGCTGTTGTGACTGAAGTTGGCGAGGGTGGTAATGGAGTGATCTGAACCCTGTTGCGCTTCACTTCTGATGTAGGTGTTGCTATAACGTAGTGTCTTCGACTTGCGATTTTTCAACAACAAAGCCGGGTTGCACACGACTCTTAATCTTCACTTCCTGTCCTGTAAATAATGAAGGTAATGGTTTTGCGTGATGTCTTGCATTGTAATACGCTTGCTGCTTTTGCCTGTATGCTGTTTCTTTCTCATTCAGCTTGTCGAGATTTGGCCACTTTGGTTGAAGCTGTGCATGGAAAACAGGAGCTGTCATTCTGAGCTTCCTTCCCATCAACAATTCTGCAGGCGACAAACCATTCTGAAGTGGACTTGATCTGTAAGCAATGCCTGATACTTATCCTTTTCCTTCTTCAAGATATTCTTAATTGTTTGCACTGATCTCTCTGCTTAACCATTTGACCAGGGGCGGACTGGCAGTAGAATTGGGGCCCGGGCGATTCGGCAGCGAGGGAGCCCACAACTACGCGAGCGAAGAGTTTGCAGGGCACTCCCTTGTGACATTTTTTGTGGACACACCCCCTGGATTGGCCTCAAATAATACTGGACTCACTTCGAACAATTTGAATGGTTTTCTTTACGAGTTGCATTCTGACCACTTCAAGTGATGTTTAACAGACTCATGAGAACTAAATACATATTTGATGGAGCTGAAACTAAGTGCGAGAGCAGCGATAAAAGCTGGGGGTCCGGGGGGTTGCCCCTGGAAAAAATTCTCATTGCCACAGCCTTTAGATTGTTGGAAAACGCCCCATTTTGGAGAATTTGCCATTTAAAGAAGCAAAGCATCACGAGTGATGGGAGTCCTTCCGGGAAAATTTTAGAAAATGACTGCAATTTTGTGAGTAGATACATTATTTTTGAACTGCACAATGTAAAAAGGAATAGTTTGATAGATTCTGGCAACCTTCTGGAATAGATTTTAGAATTTAAATTTTCATTTCTATAAGCTTGGCTTTCACAGTCTCTTTTGCTTAAAAATAAACGAACTTCAGCAAAGTATTACGGGCTGAAGCGCCTCAGCCGACCGTTTCCAGCAGGCCTGTTGTTGGGAGAATGCAATTTTTCATAGCATAAGTTGAATGCGAGACCAGAAATCTCAGCGCCACAATGACTTTCAGTTCCACGCCCGTTTCGTTCATGGTGAAGGTCTGATTCATTGCCGAGAAATGCTTTCATTTGTCATTCCTCAAACTTCAACATCTAACAACTTACGAAAGGGAATCCCCTTGACGAAAGACCTCATTGGGAAAATTCTTGAAAGTAGAGCATCAAAATCGTCTACGAAAGATCTTTTTGTCAAGTCAATTACTGTACATGCTTTTGTATCATTGTTCTTGTGAAATTTTTATTTCATGCCTTAAAAGTATCATTAGATCACATTTGAGAATCCTTAAATGTTGAATCCAGAGGCGTACGCAGAATTTGAAGTGGGAGGGGGTCTGCGGCGTAGCCCCAGAAAAATTCTTAGTAACCACGACATTTAGGCGCTCGGAAAATGAAGGAGACGCCCTTCTCAGCTATGCTTTGCATCGTAAACATGGTGGCAATTATCACAGCAGGTCGCTCTTTCAAATTTGTAATGAGAGTTTATACTCATCATAGCAAGTTACTCTAGGAAAGTCACGAAGAATAATTATTCAATAACGTCCAGACTAGTATATCAAAACACGCATTGCAACATTGCCTTACTGCAAAATGATTTGGAGCTAGTCCTTCGAGCTTGATAAATGCCTCTTTTCGCTCATTTATAATTGTTTAGTTGGTCGGTGGCATCTTTTATGCAAGAAGCTTTGGCAAATTTCAACAGTAGCAGCAAATTAGGATCCCTATAGCTAGCGGCATGGACAGGCTGAGATAACTTGGGATATTGAAATAATTGATTGGGTCTGGGGGCCAAGCCCCCAGGAGAATTTTTCAGGATATGTATTCTACGATTCTACTTTGGCTGAGAATGCCATTTCAAGCCGCGTTCAAGCATTCGTTATAAGCCCAAAACCTTTCAATGAAACTTTGACAAGCCCCAACACAAATTTTATTACATTTTTGTTCGAATCTCGAGGGCCATCTTTTTTGAAAAATGGGGGGTCCGGACCCCCATTCTCACCTTGGGTACGCCACTGCTTCTATCTTTTCTCAAAAACCTTATTCATATCTTAAATACCCCTAACATGGTCTCCTTGGTCGCTGTAAATCGAGTGTAGATATAGGCAAAAAAATATTTTGAAATTAACAGACTGGCAAGGGCAAGAGGTAAAGTGAGAAGGGGCCACTTCATGTAAGACACCTTCCTCAATCAGGTCTTTATTGGGCCCCTTTGGCAAAAGCTGCTCCAGTTTCGTCAATTTCTACGTTTGCGGATTCATCAGTACACCTACCAGTAGAAAATGAGACTATGCCAATTGGAATTTTGCAGTACCCTTATCTTACGAACTGGGGCCCACTTGCAATCTTTTTCAACTGTTTGACAAACAAAGATAACTGTTGAAAAATTATTACAGGGCCCTTAAACCAATTTTTCGTTGATTGAAACTGGTTGTTTTGTCACTGTCATAAAGTTAATCCAAAATTAACCATTTGAAGTATTTTTCTTCCAGCACAGAAGGGGACCATGGGAACCCTTGCTATCAATCAATTGGGTGTTATTTTGAAGAAAAATAGTTTCGAGGATAGTAAGAACCCGCAGAATCAAAACCACTGTTTCCAAAACAGCCTGTGGAAACGTCAATCCACCTGCTCAAAATATCGCACCCCAGTGCAGGAAGGACGCAGAGACAAGACGACTTATTTAGAGGACTGTATCTTCCGACAAAACCATTCTTCACAAATCGTACGGCCGCTCACGGCCGAGCTAGCTCACAAATCAACGAAGTAAACAACTGCACGCAACTTTATAATCGTGCCAAAAACACATACGCAAGAGGTCACATGCATCCTACAATTAACCAATCAATGTTTTACTTATGTATCAATTTATCACTACAGCTCTGACATTTATTCCAGTAAATTTTCAAAAACAGAACACTCCTCCACATACTCCCCCCTGCTTGACCCCCTAGGGTTCAAGCATAGCCCTAGTCTTCCAGCCCGAGTCCAAAGCCGCAACTCGCCTAGCTGGTCTATCTCTAACTACTTCAGGTGACTGTATAGTTTCTTCTATCTGATTCTGCTTCTCTTCCATAGATACTTCATTTCCTGCTTTTACCTGTTTAGCTTCAATCTCGAGAGGATATAACTTCTGAACCGGTCTATCAAGATATACTGGCTTACCCTTTGCAACTAATCTAACTTTTGCCCCTCGCGCATGACCATCCTTTCCAACTATCAGTTTTTCCACAACTCCTACCTTCCAGTTGCATCTACTAACATGCTCCTCATACACTAGGACCGGTTCTCCTACTTTCACTACGCGACCATTTATCTGCTTATTTCCTTTCTGGTACTCTCTAAGATCAGCTAAATACTCCCTTCTCCAACGATTCCAAAAGTGCTCCTTTTTACGAGCTAAATACCTGAACCTTTTCATCAGCTTACTGTCTGTAACATCATCTTCTACAGCATGATCAGGGATTGATAAAAGCCTCCTCCCACTAATGAGATGTGCTGGGGTTAACACTTCACTTCCCACCTCATCATACTCATAAGTTAAAGGTCTCGAATTCAATGTTCCCTCCACTTCTACAAGGATAGTTTGCAGTTCTTCAAATGTCATTCTTGCATTGCTCAAAACCTTTCTCAAACACCTCTTCATTGTCCTTATCATCCGTTCATACGACGAGCCCCACCAGGGAGCCTTACTTAAGTTGAATCTCCAAGTTATCCCTTGCTGTGCTATGTACCCCCTAAATCCTTGATCTTTATACAAGTTCTTCAACAATATTTTTGCAGCCTTAAATGTTTTAGCATTGTCTGAAACAATCAAAGATGGTGTTCCTCTTCTAGCTGCAAATCTTCTCAAACAATTCAAGAAAACCTGAACAGTCATATCTGGTACCAACTCTAAATGTACAGCTCTTGTCACACAGCATGCAAAGATAACAATGTAGACTTTCTTCATCACACCCTTTCTCTCTTTCACATATAGAGGTCCTGCAAAATCTACACCTACATTTGCAAAGGCTGGTGCTTCATTGACTCGAAAATCAGGTAGATCTGCAACAGGTGGTGTCTCAAAAGCTTTACCTTGCACCCTTTTACACACAATACAATCCCTTAAGATGTTTTTCACAGTCTGTCTACCCCTTGGCACCCAAAATTTAGATCTTACTTCTGCTAAAGTTGATCTCAAACCACTGTGATGAACACGCCTATGACAATCTTCAACAATCAACTTTGTAAGATGATGCTGCCTGGGAATTATTATTGGCTGTCTAGCATCAAAACACAAATCAGAATTCCCCAGTCTACCCTTGCATTTCAAGAGTTTGTTATACTCAACAATCTGCAGATCTTTAGCCAACACCTTATAATTGTCCTGCTCTTTCAACTTTCCTTGCACTTCAAGGATCCACAATCTTTCAGCATTCACAATTTCATCTCTTGTCAACTCTCCTTTGGTTACAAGGACCCCCCTTTGCTTAGCCTTTAAATTAGAAACAAATCTCTTAACCCATGCTGTCACTCGATACAAGTGCTGTATGCTACTAAATGCTTCAACATTCATGACTTTCCCAACCGAAGCACTCACTTTCTCACTTGCAATCAATACAACAGATTTTTTCTCTTCTTCATGAGTTTCTACTGTCTCTAAATTTTCGGGTTTTTTAGGCCATTCCTTACTTTGAAGCCATTCTGGGCCATCCCACCACAACTTTGCTTAACTCAATTCAAATGCTCCAACACCCCTAGAACCTATATCAGCTGGATTCTCCTCACTCTTACAGTAGCCCCAATCACTTTTTCTTGTTATTTTCAAGATCTCATTCACTCGATGTCTAACAAACTGTTTCCATTCACCTTTGTTATTTATCCAACTCAGCACAGTTTTGCTATCAGTCCACATTCTCACATAGTCAAGTTCTAACTCAGTTTCCAGTGCCCTTTTCACAGTATCCATCAATAGAGCTAATGTTCTACCAGCCATAAGTTCTAATCTAGGGATGGTCTGGGTTTTAACAGGTGCAACCCGAGTTTTGGAAGCTAACAGGGTTACCGTTACCCCCTCTGGAGACTCACAAACAAAGTATATAACGGCGCAATAAGCCTTTAAGCTAGCATCTGCAAATCCATGTAAGCTATATTTTGCAGACTCACTTTTCATTCCGTGAACACATCTTGGAATACTTATTTGCTGAACTTTCTTTAATTGTCTCACCCATACTTCCCACTGCTTTCCTTCATCTCCATTTATCTCTTCATCCCATGCTCTTTTCTCCACACACAGTTGCTGGAGTAACACCTTTAAACTCACAACAATTGGGCTGACAATTCCTAATGGATCATAAAGGCTTGCCAAAATGCTTAAAATATTTCTTTTTGTTGGAATCAAAGCCTCACATTTTGCTACAATGTTTTCAAATCCAAATACAAATTGATCTGTTTCACATTTCCACTGTATTCCTAACACTTTTTCCATTGCTGGATCTTTCTGCACATTTCCAAGAGAAACCTTAGCATATGTCTCATCGTCTCCAATCTCTCTCATGCTATCTCCATTTCTCTCACATTCTGCTATCTTCTCTTTAACCTCATTATCATTTGTTAACCATTTCCTCAATCTAAACCCTCCTTCAGCCATTCTAGATTTTGCAAGGTCATACAGTTTCAAAGTACCTTCTGGAGTTTGACTACCCCCTACAAGATCATCGACAAATAGGCTTCTCTTCATTATGCCTACAAATTCCGGATCAACATTTTGAAACTTGTCTAGGTGAAACTGAACTGTAGCATTTAATAAAAACGGACTGGAATTCACCCCAAATGGAACGCGACAAATTTTATACTCCACTGGTTGTATTTCTTTAGAATTTATATCTTCAACCCAAAGGAATCGAAGACAATCTCTATCCCGTTCTTCTACCTCTACATTCAAAAATGCTTTCTCTATGTCTCCCACTAGTGCGATGCTCTTTTCTCGAAATCTAATCAGTATATCAAACAATAGTGGAGTTAATGCTGGGCCTACATGAAGACAATCATTCAGTGACACGCCCCCCTTTTCCTTTGATGAGGCATCAAAAACCATCCTAACCTTTGTTGTTTTAGCTTCCCTTCGAACAACGGGGTGGTTTGGAAGATAATGAATTTTGTCTGATTTTTCAAGTTCAAAAACTCTTTCTATTATCCCTCTGTCTAACTGTTCTTTAATTATACGATCACATTCTTGCAAAATTTCAGGTTCCTGTCTCAATTTGTTCACCTGTCCTTTCAATCTTTTTAAACTGTTCCAATAATTGGATGGGAGTTTATCATGACCTTCCTTCCAAGGCAGTCCGACCTTATACCTTTCCCCGTTAAATGAGATATTATCCTTCAAGGCCTCATGAACTTCATTCTCCTCCCTTATTCCAACTGTTTCCAAGTCCCAAAGTTTCTTCACACTTTTTTCCAACTCTCTCTCTTCTTCTTTCTTACCATGATTTTCATCCTTTATCACATCACTGCCAACCAAATTCACATTCATTTCACTTCTCCCTCTCTCCCCCCTTAAGGGACCAGAGAGCACCCAACCTAATTTGGTTTCTACAGCAACTGGGTCTTGCTGCTCCCCCCTTATGGTTCTATCTCCTTGGAAACACCAGATATAATCTGAGCCTATAAGGACTTCCACTTCTAAACTATCTGCATTTTTACATACATCAGAAAACCACAACCCTTTCAAGTGCGCATACTGTAACTTTCTAACTTCTATATGCTCATTTCTGACACTGGATATACTTGGAACTAAATATGCTTCAATTTTAGTCCCTTCCCCACCATTTACAGGGCACAATTCAAAAGCAAATACTTCCTTTAGCCCCTTAATGGTCCCTTCCTGCCCGAAAGTACTTATTTCAACGGTCTCCTTTCTAATGGGCTGTAATCCTGAAACAACTCTTGGGGTAACGAAAGATCTCTGACTGCCTGTATCAAACAGAACTCTAACTCTCACTGCACTATCTAGGCCTGAACATTTCACTAAAGCTTGAGCTGTCTGCAAAGCTACGCCACACTCTGTCCCTACATGCAGGGTTGGACTCGTGCTAGTCCCCGTAGGGCCTGCTGATTCCCCAGGGCTGTCACAAAGAGAAATATGATGTTTCCCCTTACAACGCGCGCAACAAAAATTTGAATTACATTTCCAAGAAACGTGACCCTTTCGCATGCATAAATAGCAACGACCATACTTACGAGCCAGCTGCTTTCTCTGGTCTACAGATGTAATTTCTTTACAATCATGATGTTCGTGATTTCCTTTACAAAATGCGCAAAATAAGTTCTTCGATTTAGTCACAAGAGTGCTGGCCGTCGTTGGCCTAGCCGCGTCTACACCGTCTCTCTTCCCGTGATCGAGCCTAACGTTCTTCTTCTCCATTCGGCCATATTCCTCCCGCAATTCCAATTCATTTCGAATTTGTTCTAACAATTCGTCCACTGTCCAGTTCATATAATCCTTTCCACGCGTAATCTGTAAACGAATTCCCTCAGGTAATTTCTTGATAATTCCCGGAACAACAATACTTTCATAAGTGAGTGGATTCACGTCCAAAGCTTCCAGCGCCCTGTGATTACACTCCACAGCGTCGTATAATTTCCTTAGCCTCGCAGTGTCCCAATCATTATAAACTGGCTGCAAATTCAACAATGCATCTACATGGGCTTGATGTATTATCGATTTTTTCCCGAATCTCTTCTGCAATGCTTCTATCGCCAATCCATAATTTGCAGCGGTTGTACGAAATCCTGTGATGCTTGATTTTGCTGCCCCCGAAACGTAACGACGCAAATATGCAAACTTGTCAACATCCGAAATGTCCCCATTATCATGAACCGCACTTTGGAACGTGTCCCAAAATTCCTGCCATTGTTCTGGTCGCCCCGTAAAAGTTGGCATCTCTAACTTAGGCAATTTTGCTTGAACTTTACTCCTCGTAGTCGACTGAGAATTTTCCACAACAACTGCTTGTGCAGTATTCACTTCTAAATATTTCTCTATGCCAACTAACGCCGCAGTCATTTCCGATCTCATACTGCCAGACTCATGTACTTCCGAAAATATCTCACGGTCGCCATCTTCTTTATCCGCTACAGCTTCCGTCAACAAATCCAAAATTTTCTCGTCCAATCCTTCCAATCTATTCAACTGATCGACCAAACTTGCCTTCAGTTGAAGCGCCAAATCTACATTCCTTTCTGTCGAATCAGTTGTCAACAATGTAGCCGTTCTCTTCAATGTCTCCGTCACAAAAAGCCTATGTCCCTTTCGTTTCTTGACATGCTTCTTCAAGTCAGCCATGTCTCTTCCTGCACTGGCTGTGCGATTCAGTCTTCTTCAAATCGTTCAATTCAGTTCCAATCTTCGATCAATCCGCTCGTGTGTGACCAAATATGTGGAAACGTCAATCCACCTGCTCAAAATATCGCACCCCAGTGCAGGAAGGACGCAGAGACAAGACGACTTATTTAGAGGACTGTATCTTCCGACAAAACCATTCTTCACAAATCGTACGGCCGCTCACGGCCGAGCTAGCTCACAAATCAACGAAGTAAACAACTGCACGCAACTTTATAATCGTGCCAAAAACACATACGCAAGAGGTCACATGCATCCTACAATTAACCAATCAATGTTTTACTTATGTATCAATTTATCACTACAGCTCTGACATTTATTCCAGTAAATTTTCAAAAACAGAACACTCCTCCACACAGCCTGTTTGGTTTCCATTAAAAACTTCTTATATGAGGTTACCATGTCTCAACAAAATCAGCCCAAGGTTTCTTAAAAATTTGTTTTTCTTTTGCGAATCCTACTGCTGCTGTGCTCCATATAATTGAAAGTTAGAGCAACTGAAGAAACTCAACACAGCAATTTAACAACTTTTTTTAGCTTACTCATGAAGATGCTCTGTTGCGAACTGTAAATATCTTTGTTTATGAGGCACATGGCCATTCCTTTTTGCAGTTTTTAGTGGCTCTATCCATGCCACCAAAAAGTGTCTGTTAAGAATCCAAATAGATCTTTATAAAAGATATGTACCGGGTGACCCAAAAAACCTTTTCACGAGCTAGATGGCCTATATCTCCTTGACAGCAAATTTTATGAAGACAAACAAGGTGTCAGCATGTAGCTGAAAGGCTCTGCTATCTTTCGAGATGTTGCATGGTCAGTTTAAGATATGCGTACTGTCCGAAATAACAAGTTCAAAAATATGGAAATTCATTCATTTCTTGGACCATTCTCTCCCTTGGAAAGTGTGACAAAACCTGAATTCAAACTTTGCTTTTGAGCATGAAATTTGAATGAGGAGTTCAGATCACTCATTTTGCAGACAAAAAATTTCCCCAGACGACTTCTAAAGCATTGCTATGTCGAGTTTTCACAGAATGTTAACTGGAAAATGATGGTGATTATTTCACTCAAAATGGGAAATCTTGGATTCAAAATTTTCATTGAATCTGGTTTTTCGGATGGTAATCATTGCTCAAAATGACCATACAGCATCTCAAAAGATAGCTAAGCCTTTCAACTAAACTATGATGGAAAGCATTTGGCAATAGCTTTTGATTTCAGGGAGCCAGTTATGATCTAGCTCGTGAAGTTTTTTTGGGTCACCCGGTATGTTCAGGCGCGGATTTAGTGGGGGGGCCGGGGGGCCGGGGGGCCATGCCCCCCCCCAAAGTGTACGAGTTCACGTTAAAAACGTTCACATTTAAGAGTTCACATTTTCCGAGAGTCTGAAGTTCTAGGCCAATAGCTGTGCCGTAACTATTCTGAAAGAATCAATCAAATTCACAACGTTGATATCCCCGCTTACTATGCTATGTTTGGTTTTAGAAAAAGGCATTTTGTTCATTCATCTCATGTTCTGTTGAGTTATAAATTCTGTTGAAACAAACCTGTTGCTTATTTGTGTATATCTTTCTTATCATCAGTTAGGAGTGAAATGCCCGTTAATTTCGATTCATTCATAGTCATAGAGTTCCAAGTTCCAGAAGTGTGGAAAATTAGTTTAAAGCAGCGAAAGGTGTCTCACTCACAAACATAGATGAAAGTACATAAAAATAACGCAATCCGAGGGGCATTTGACACCCGAAATTCTCGTACATCTTTGGCAAAAACCCTTCGTCTTAAGGAGAAATCCATCAAAAACCCGTAAGAATCCTTTTGTTCGGAAAAAATCTCGTACGTTTTTTTGGAATTAGTGAAATGTTCCTCGGTTCAATCTACTTGCAACAAAGGCGTAAAGCTACAGGGGTGTACTCAAGGCCGTAAGAAGCAGCCACTGATAAGGGGGGGGGGCAATTCTTCTTAAAACAATAGAGAACAATGCATCTAATCGATGCTTGTGACGTAGCACCGTTGTTTTCAAAGTTATTGGGGGGCTCGAACCCTACCTGCCCCCCGCTTCTTACCGGCCTGGTGTAATTTTGTTAAAGGACAAGTCCGGGGTTGGTAAGACTGATGATAAAATACAAGATTAATAGCTACTCTTAAGAATGGTGTATCATAATTTTCTCCATCAGTTTTCGTTATTCCTCGGGGACATCATGTATTCAGACGAGCGGCCAGAGGATAGTGACGTCAGAAATGCAAATAATCCTCACATTTCTGACGTCCCGCTCAATTCAAACCGATGTCGCCCTGTTTCTTCTTCTATCTTAATTGCTGCTAGCCTCTTTATGGTTTTTTATGAAACAATGGGGATGGTGCTGGTGCTAAATTCGCAGAATGCGCGACTAATTTACAGCCGTTGCAAGCGTCAAAATCTGGAAAGAAGTTCATCATTGGCGGCAAGTTCTTCAGCTTGTTTTCTAGCATTAATCATACTAGCCCTAGACTTTTAAGTTCTTAAAACCATCAGCTAACCCAACCCATTTAAGTTTCCAAATGCCTTTCTCATTTTGCCGTCCTTGGTCCTTTTGCACAAAGAGTCATCTCCGACCCTCTTCGTTTCATCGTATCACCTACGCACTCGTAGTGGATGATTACGTACAACTAACTTACAGAGAAAATTCATCTAGAATTGTAACAACATCTGTGTATACTCTCGCCCCAAATTGCCCATCGTCATAGAAAGGATCTGGAATATGCACTTGAAAAGATATTTTTTTTATATATCGATATAAAATATTACAATATATGCTACATTCTACTATACTTTAACTACTATGCAACACTACAAGGACGATGCCAAGAGGAGCAAAAGACTATGTCTACCCCATGGCCAACACATGAAAATACACAACTAAATCAACAACTAAATAAACACCTACAAAATGGTACACATACGATACGATACTGATGGATACTGGAATCTGTTTCGCATTGGCATGCAAGGTCATCGACGGAGGCGCCGGATGCCGAACAATACTGTTCAAGACATTGCGCCTTTAAGTTGTCGGTTTAACTTGAACTTGAAAAGATTGTATGTCTTCTTCAGAAAGTCCTGATGCGATTTGAGGAACACTGACTTGATAGTCATCGTCTTCTGGTATTGGTCCATCGGGATCAATGCCATAAAGTTCTAAATCACCTTCTGAAAATATTCCTTCGATTCCAGAACAATCCGTATCTCTTAACCTTACGACACCCTCTATCCATTGCATGTAAGGGCTACAGTTGTGAGCTGTCCTCATGGGATGGTGGTTCCAGCCTTCAATGAACTGGGACAATGATGCATTTATGCGACCTTTATATGTGTAATGGAGTGCAAAGAGATGTAATTCATTCAGGGGGTCAAGGAGTCCATGGTATTCCAAGGTTTCAAAAATGGTGACATAGAATGCTAAGACACCTTCATACACATCTCTGTGCAGGCGTTCTACTCGTTGATTGTGAACGGAGCTGCCGGTGATTATGCTACCCCTGTTTTCTCCCCTGTGCTGCAGCATGAACTGTGCAACTTGGACATTCTCCAGGCCATGGTCACTCCTCACCCGTGATGGAATTCCGTACCGTATCGTTGAGTTTTGAAACAACCCGAGAACTGTGTCACTCCTATTGTTGTCAGCACAATGGAGGTATATAACCAGGCGTGAAAAGCCATCGATGCACGCGTGGATGATGAATCGCCATCTTATCATCTTGTGGTTGCCATCTATGTGCCAAAGGGCATTCGGGGAAGGGACAGAATATGTTCTTCGATATATGGCTCCATACCAACGTAGAGAAGTACCTTCTGGGTCCAAAGCTCTCATCATGGCCCTTATTCTTCTTTGCTTTACACGCAGTCCACGTCCTCTCAATGCGCCTCTCATTCTTCTCTGCCCAATGTTCGGGTTTGATGCCATAATGTCCAACATAATCTGTTCTAATTCTACATCAGTTAATTCTGTGTAACCGTCATTAGTATCATTCAGGCCCAGCTCCTGTCTCCTTCGAAGCAATGTGCTGCGTGAGATTCCGAGTAAAAGCTGAATCCGGGTCCAACTGAAGCCAAAATCTCGTAGAAACTGGAGCTGATCTTCTCTGATTTCTATCCTCGGCCTACCACGTGGGCCTTGCCTTAGTTCGAAAGTTCCTTGTCCCTCCTCTTGCTGCTCTATGACCCTACGAAGAAAACCCCCGATCTCCAAAGCAATGGTTAAAAGCCGATGGACAGTCTGTGCTGCTTCCTGGTCTGTGAGTGCCAGCAAGAGACGCAGTCCATTTCCTATTTCCTCAACCTGGCTAGTAACATTGTCGAGAAAATCAAGATCTTGGAATGATGTCACAGCCGCTAGGCTATTGAAGATACTGTTGCATGATTCTATGAAAGCTGTCAGTGCTTCTTCCTGATTTTCTCCGACTCCTTGTATCCTTTGCCTTGCTATAAGCGATAGTTTGGCATTGCGTAAATGTAACATTGGCATACGTGACTTGGATGAACTACTTAGGCCCATTCGGTATTTTCCCGCCAAAACTAGTGAACCGCAATGCATCACACCATGCAGAAATGCATCATGTCATGAAAATTGAAACCGAAGGTCATCATAATAAAAATCAAATGACAGCAGAATCAGAATCAAATCATATCAAAATTTAAATCAATGGACAACAAAATTAAAATCCAAAGACATCAGAATTGAAATGAAAGGACAACAGAATTGAAATCAAATGACATAATAATAATAATAATAATAATCAACTGACATAATAATAATAATAATCAATTGACAGCAGAATTAGAATGAAAGACAACCAGATTATAAATTGTGACTGAAATCTCAAATTGTAAAAGTATTAACTTAAACAGTATTTAAAGGAATATAAATGATGAAAAAAGTCAATTGTCGTTAGAAAAATTCTTATTCATGATCAAAATGAAATGTTATAAGACATTAACAAGACAATTGACAACGAAATAATTACATGGTAATAAAGACGCACATGACACTCCATAGTTATTCAAATCTGTTTTCATTGAGTTGTGTTGAAAGGAAGGAATGAGTGAGAGGAAGTTGATTTTAGGATGCATCTCGAAGCAAGTTTACCAAGTGTTTGTGACTTTGAAGTGCCTGGAAATTTAAAGGTTGGGCTTTTACCATGGTCTGCAGAGAGAATGCTAAAGTTCCTTTGACGTAGCAAACTCTTTTGGTGGAGAGTTTGCTTCATATTATATTATTCATGTATTAAATCATTTTTACACAAAATCCCTTCAGCATAAAAGAAAAAAAAGTCATAAAAATCAAAATTACAGTCTAACTGTTAGGGCCTATTTGCTGCTCTTCCAGGGAGTCGTGTTTCATGTTAATTCAGCTCTTTAGATGAGTTTTTAAATTTCTTTTGAACTGCGGGAAGGTTGGCAGTTCTCTGATACTGATGGGGATGCTGTTCCATGCAGTAAGAGCTGAATAATGAAAGACTTTTTTCACATATTCAAGGTTATATCTTGGAATTTGGATGTCCTTGCAGTTTCTCGTATTGTAGTTTGAATGCAAGGATATCTGGGGGAATTTATCCCAAAGGCTCTCTGGGCACATCCTGTTCATAATCTTGTAGGTCATGGTTGATCGATCGAATTTGATTAATTGTTCAACATTGAGCCAGTTATATGACCAATCGTCTTTGATTCTAGCCCTCTCAATTATGGTTCGGGCTCGATCATGTAAATTTTGTAATATCTTTATTTTGGAACTAGGAATACTGCCCCAAATAACATTTGCATACCGCAAATGACTTTCTATAAGGGCTCGATATACATTGTCTAGTTGTTTTTGTGGCACAAGGGTTTTTCAGTTTTTTAAGAGATGAGAGGCCTCCACGAACTTTCCCTTTAACAACTTTGAAATGTTGTTCCCAGTTCAACCCTTCATCTACGATGACCCCAAGTGATTTTGTCTTCTTTGTGCGTTTTATTTCTGCGTTGTTTAGCATTAGCGGTTCGGAGACACCCAATTTGTTCACTTTACGGGGGTGGCCAATCAACATGTATTCAGTTTTCTTAGGATTGGCAGTTCGCTTATTAATTCTCATCCACTCTGAAATGTTGAGAAGTTCCCTTTGAGCATTCTCAAGTAGATCTTCAAGGTTGTTGGATGTTATTGTAACATGTGTGTCATCTGCATACATGCTGGCTTTCGATAATTCTAAGCTTCTTATATTGAACCCATGTTGAATTTAGCTTTGATCCAGCGGAACTGAAACTTGAAAGAGAGATGTTTTGGTTTCTTATGCTATCCACTGGAGTCGAGCACAGCTTCGTATCTCTGTAAGTTTTGGACCTTTCTTGTTGTTTACTGGGTCCCATAAAAGCTTCTACCTTCCACGTCAGCAATTTCCAAGTATTTGTTCGTAACTTGAAGTGAAATTTCAAACTCCAGCCCCTTTCCAACTTCACTGCAATTTTTCTTTGGTCAGTCGCCGTCAGTGTCGCTCTATTGGTTATTCTTTTCTTCGAGTCAGCCAATAAAAACTCTATTAATTGTTAGGCCGGCCAATGATAACCTATTCATTCTTCCTTTCAACCAATCACGTAAAGTCTTAGCATGTGACTGCCATTGTTTTAACAATTGACTAATTAGCAAGGTATGTGCTCAAATCTCAAATTCACTCAGCTACATAAAGATTAGTAAGCGCCCTTCGGCCGCAATAACGAGCGAATCTAAGACAATGGTCTTCAAGTCCCTGAATGAGCTGGCTCCACAATACCTGTGTGACCTCTTCACCCGAAATTCGTTGTACTCATCATATAGGCTTCGTAACACAGGGACTGACTTGAGGTTACCGATGAACAGGTCAAACAACGGCCAGAAATGTTTCTCTTCTAGAGGTGCTAAATTATGGAATAGCCTGCCAGCCGACTCAAAGCAGGCAACCTCTCTGCTAGAAACAGACACTTTTTTCTTTCGCTTTTACTGTAAATTTTGAACATTATTGTACATACGTTTAGATATTGTAAATAAGGTTTTATAGTTTCATTTAATTAAGAGCTTTCTTCCTTTTATATTATATTGTAATTAATGTTTTTATCGGAGGGCCCCTTGAAAAACAACTTGTTGAACGACAACCATCCTTAAAAGAATTAAATATGAAATGAATGTAAATATGAAAATATGAAATATGTGGCTGGGCCAAAATGTCGATTCTGAGAACGAAATATGTCAAAAATCACCAAAAGATAATCTAATCAAACTCCATCCTTCATAGAACAGGTTATTCTTTGCAAAAACACCAAATAAATTGTCATCCCTCCATTAAATTCAAAAGAAACTTTGACAATCTGTGAAGTCCGCGTTTTGTGCTGAGACCTATGCCAGGGCACAAAATGCGGACTTCGCGGACTTTTCTCCTTTGATGCATAGTCAAGTAAAATTCGATGACGCAGACTAGAGAGGACAACTACGTGCTTAAAAGTAACCTCCTGGGGCCTGAGGCATGCTGTTGTCGTTCTCAACTCCGTATTTTTTCCACTTTTATTTTGGTAATGGGCCTAAGTGCGTGGCTAGGCCAAAAAGTCGATTTATGATAATGATAATGATGATAATAATAATAATAATAATAATGATAATAATAATAACAATAATAATAATAATAATAATCAATCAATCAATGACAAGGGTCCCTAGAGGAGTAGTACCCTTCCTAGATGGCCTCTTGTGGCGTCCTAGACTGGCCTCCCTATACCCAGCACCATGTGAAGCGTCATACATAGCCTCTCCATGGCGAAGACCGTCCGTACGTGGTGAAGAGTCACAACCTACTTGAGGTGACCTTGTGCCCAGCAGAACACGGTGGATCTAGGGGAGGCAACCCCGAAGAAATATCCCCACCTGTGGGTTAAATAGGCGCAACTCAAGGTGTAATGTGAACCGTGCTAATGAGTGGATGACCGATGCGTTAAGAGGTCTGTAACGGTACCTGTCAGAATCAGGCGAACCCTGACAGTAACAGCCTTATCCGCTGTGCCGGGCAACCGCGGATGGACCGTTTATACCCGTGCGTAATTGCAACCTAAAAATGGATAATATTGATCGAAATAATCAAAACCAAATAAACTTACCAAATGGTGCTCCGAGTCACAATTCAGAAGCAGCCCAGGCTGAGGACGCAGGAGGAGCAACAAATAATGTAGAGTGCAATCTACAGAGTCAGAGGACTAACCCTTATTGGACATGGAATCTCAGGGTAAGGTTAGTCCAAATAGACATGGATGAAAGAGAAAAAGGACCTGGATTTATGAAGAGAGTGCACGAAAGGTGGCATAAAGAGTTCCCAGGAAAAGAAATACGGACAGCTCAGAACTTATGTGACAATGCGAAGAGATTCAAGAAAGATAGGGCAGTGATATATGAAATCGAAAGGAGGCAAGGAACTTCAAATCTAACCAGAGAAGTACATGATGAAATCATAGAACCTTTGGCAGAGGTAGGACATGTAAGATGGACAACCAACATGAAAGTAAGGCTAGTTGAGATAGATACGGAGGAGCGACTTAAAGGAAGAGGGTTCATGCAACGAGTGAAAGCCAGATGGGATAATGAATTCAGGGAGTTCAGTGATGCGGGTGCGCAAATACTTAGAGACAATGCAAGAAGATTCCGAAATGAAAATGAGGTAACAAACTTGGTGCTAGTACGCAAACGGCAATCAGAAAATGAGTTAGAATCAATAGCAGTTTCAACAACATCGACAGTACCAGCTGCAGACAAAGACACAGCAGAAAAATCCCCAGATAACGAGGAAAGCGAGTGGAATCAACCTCAGATCGAAATGGAAAAAGATGACTTGTATGAGAGGCTTGAGGCAATATTTAAAGAAGAACTGGAAAAGATAGCGGAAAAGAACTTGCAAGAGATAGAGCAACGCGAGAAACTTCCAAAATTTAGAATGCTGAGTAGTATTGAGAAAAGTGCTAAATTGATCTTAGGTAATTACCTAAACCATAACAGCGACATGAAAGAAATAACTGATGCAGTGTATGCGATGGGAAAAGCTGCAGAGAGAGCTCAAAATGTCAAACCAAAAGGGCTAAGCAAGAAGGTATCAGGTGGTAATAGAAGAGAAAGGAAGTTGCGCAGCAAGATTAAGGCCCTGCGCCAAATAATTGCACGTATTTGTAACGAGTTACATCGAAGAAAGACAAGACGTAAGCCTACAAATAAGGAGAAGAGAATCCTGAAAGAAATTAGTTCAAGAATAGAGGGGAGTAAAACGAGAACAGCAGATCTCCAAAACGCTAAAGAGCAATTTTTAGATGAGCTGAGAACAAAGAAAGTGAAGTTAGAACTGATGATAATCAAAGGAAAGCGAATTAGGAACAACCAAATGTTTGTAACTGACGAAAGTGGGTTTTACAGGAAGACAAATGAAACAAAACAGCATCATGGGAAAGTACCAGAGATTGAGGATTTTGTGAATTTCTGGGGCGAAATCTGGGAAAAAGAAAAACTCACACCAGATCAGCCATGGATGAGTGAAGTGCGCGAAAAACTGCAGGAAAAGATCCATAGTGTTCAAGAGTTCGAAGTAATTGAAGAAAACCTTAGCATGGTTATCAAGAGGAGAAAAAATTGGTCAGCACCTGGAGTAGACGGAATACAGAACTACTTTTGGAAAAGATTCAAGGGAGCATGGAAAGTGCTGTGTAAAGTGATGGCAGGATGGAAGAAAGATGTAAAAACGATTCCAGAATGGCTGTCGTGGGAGAACGGTAACATTGCCCAAGACTGAAGATTTAAGCCCAGTGAAAGATTATCGACCAATCACTTGCCTTAATACATCATATAAGATATATACAGGAATGCTGGCAAAGTATATGAAAGAGCATGCAATGAGGAACAATGTATGGGATGAAGGCCAATTAGGAGCAATTGATGGAGTACTTGGGACAGTGGACCAATTATTAATAGACACGTGCATTGTTGATGAAGTTAGAGAGCATAAACGAAACTTAGCAGTTGCATTTTATGACTACACTAAAGCTTATGACCGGGTACACCACGATTGGATGCTCAGGGTTTATCGATGGATAGGAATACCAGAAAATGTGATCAGAATCATTAGCCAGTTGATGAAGAATTGGAAAACTAGACTTGAAGTGTATGATGGAAAACAGCGACAGGTTAGCCGTTGGATACGCATTGCCTGTGGGTTCTTGCAAGGGGACAGCTATTCGCCAATTGGATTTTGTCTTTCAGAAGTTCCGGTATGTTTGTTGCTTAATGAGAGTAGAGGTTACAGAATGGGTCCACCTGGTCAAAGGCTGGTTAAAAGAACGCACAGCCAATTCATTGATGACCTAAAAACCTATCAAGAAAGCCACGAGTTACTTTGTGCTGCGAATGAAATGCTAGTCAAAGCAAGCAAAGACACTTGGGCCTGCTATGGAGTCAACAAGTGTGCAGAAATTGTGTTTCAAAGGGGGAGGATGGTGTTAGCAGAAGGATTAGAGGTTTTGCAGGAAAAAATGAGAAGTTTAGACCCGGACCAGAACGAAACATACAAATTTCTTGGAATTGAACAGGGAAGTAAGATAGATAAAGAGAAAGTCTTCGAAAGAGTCACGACAGAAATGGGAAAAAGACTGAAAAGTTTAACTGAGCTTGAGCCATATGACAAGAATTTAATAAGAGCAATTAATTGTAGGGTAATCCCTGTTGCTGCATACACCATGAATGTAATCAGATTTTCAAAGGTAGAACTGAATTAATTTGATATGATAGTGAAAAGAGAGCTCAGAAACAAGAACATGCTTGGTAGGCTGTCAAGTGACGAAAGGCTGTACATGAGTCGAAAGTTAGGAGGTAGAGGGCTGATAAGTTTCAGAGATGTTTATAAAAAGACCAAGGTCCGTGTGGCAACTTATATGGCAAAGTCACCAAGCGTATGCATTAGTGAAGCTTGGAAGAGAGAATGCAGAAGTGAATACTGTTCAATTAAACGAGAAGCTGAGGATTCATTGAAAGAACTAGGAAAAAATATGCAGTTTGACAAGGATAAAGTAGTACTAGATGGAAAAGAAATGACAAAACCATGGAAAGAATGTTGGAAAACAATAAAGGAGAGGATGAAAACTGGAATTGAGAGCAAAAGGAAAGCAGATTACGCAGAGAAGCAAATGCAAAGTTGGATGTTCACAAATCAGGAACCTGAATGCAGTGCTTGGTTAAACTGCAATATGGATCCTAGGAAAACGGCTTCGATCATTAATCTACAAGAACAAATGGTCGAAACGCGAAAATAGAAAGCCATTAGAGGTCTTGAGGTTAAAGATGAGAATTGCAGACTCTGCGGAGAGTACAGTTAAACAGTTGAACATGTACTAGCTGGATGTAGGGTTATTGCTGACACAGAGTATTTGCGGAGGCATGACAACGCCCTGAAAGTATTGGCGGTGGCATGGTGTAAACAACAAGGAATTCTGAGCGATGATGTGTTATGGTACAAAGTTAACTGGGGGAAAGGCCATGTTGTCGAAGGTGATGAAAAAGATGCTGTGGGATTTTGAGTACAAGCTGAGGGTAACTGAGAAAGCGAAGAGACCGGACTTGACTAGCCTGCGTGCAGACTCTACTGACTTCTTTTCAGAGAGGTTCTCCTCCAGTAGAGTCTGCGCATCGGCGACCAAATCCTTGTTCTGAGCCACGCGCGATTCCCTCTCTTGAGGAACCAAGTCATTGAATTGGATTCAATAGAGCGACCTATAGAGTGGGAAGGCATAACACCCACACACAATAAGGTTTCATTTGCCAGCTTTGTCCATGGAAGAGCTAATTAAATACCTGCAGACTCGAACAAAGACAGAGACGTTCATGAAAGAAAGGGGATATGCGTCAGCCAATCAGGAAAGGTTCCATGTTTCTCATGAACTCACAACAAGGATTTGGTCGCTGATGCGCAGACTCTACAGGAGGAGAACCTGTCTGAAAAGGGATAAGTAGAGTCTGCACGCAGGCTAGACTTGACACTCGAAGACAGGGCAAAAAAAATGATTTGGATAGTAGATATGGCTTGCCCACAGGAACATAATATAAGTGATAAACACAGAGAAAAGCTTAACAAGTACCAACAGCTGACATTTACAACAAGAGAGAAAAGACCGGGGTATGATGTAAAGATCTTGCCAATGATAATTGGTTGTTTGGGTGGTGGAATGCAAAGGTTGGTGGAACAAGTTGCAAAGATAATAAAGGGCAAAAATGATGTAGAAGGAGTATGCCAAAATATGCAGAAGACTGTCCTTGTGGAAAGTGAGACTATCATGAACAAAGTTATTAGCGGGATTATTCAACGATCATGACTCTATGACATTGTAGATATGACTCTTACCAAGTAGACTAGCAAATATTGGTAGTCTGCAACATCATTAGGCTGGACTTACACAGTTATGTCGCGTATAATAATGATAATAATAATAACAATAATAATAAAAGAAAAGAAGGGGAAAAAATTGAGATATATCAAGACTTGAAGAGAGAGATCAAGAGGCTATGGAATGTAAGAGAAGTCAAGATAGTACCAATAATCATTCGAGCTCTGGGAACGATTGGAAAGAACTTTGAGAATTGGCTGAAGGAAATTGAAATAGAATGCAACACGGAACTTTTACAGAAAGCTTGCCTGTTAGGAACTGCAAAGATACTAAGAAAAGTACTGGATACCTAAAGCCGAGGGATTTGGCCTGCTATCCAGCAGATAACCGGCAATCAACATCACCGCCGAGTGAACATTGAACAATAATAATATGATCCTAAATTATTCTGCACCGAAGCAAATGGCAAAGACCTACTGCTTAGTTCAAATACAGAATGTTTGTTGGTTTACAGTTACTGTTAATAAACGCTATAGCACATACGGTGAATGAATTTATCACTGAGTATCAAACATGAAAAGGATCACACTTGATGTAGCTTAAAAAAAAAAAAAAAAACCGGCCAAATGAACAGCAGACCAAAACGGAAGATGAAATGGAAAGAAATCAGTGATTCAATTTTTTCACCCTGTGCTTCCAGATATAATTCGCTCCAATGATATTAGAAATCGAGCACCAAGCTAACAGTTCCTTAATTTTTGCTTTTCCAAATCCAATATTCCTCAATCGTTCATAGACGTCCTCTTTGATACACCCAAGCGCACCAAAACACAGAACATGAAGAGAAGGTTTCCAACCATTTTCACGAAGAACGTCACACAGTTCCTGGTAGCGATCACACTTCGCTGGAAACGAAAATCCAAAGTAGAGATCAAAACACACTGTAACTTCTGCTATGATAATATCTCGTGAAGTTTCATCCATTATCACAATGTCCGGTTTCCGATGTTGAAGCACGGTCAACTCTTCTTTATTCTCCGGCAACAAAGTTTCTAATAACTTGTTTGTATAAACCTTCTTCCTTGCACTTGATATCAACTTTATTTCATCGAAAAGTTTCCCAACAATCCGATCGTGACGGCGACTGTAGAAATTGTGAAATCCCTTGCATCCATTGAACAAATGAGCAACACTCTCAGTGTGACCAAAACAAAACGGGCAACACGGATCATTTGTTCTGTTCCAAATATGAGTTGTGAAATTTGTTGGGAGTAAGCTTAAACGCGCTTTGATAGCAAAACGGACCAAATCATCACTTATGTTCCAGTTGTAAAATATAGAATGCGACGCTTTTATCTGAATGTCATTTAGTCCAAGAAAAGGACCTTGGATACTAAGTTCTTTGCTCTTCTGGAGATCTCTATCTATGGTGATGCGAAAAAGTCTATTCTGAAGTTTAGGGGTTTCGTCCAGAGTTAAATCGTTGTGAGTTATTTCTGCTTTTCCGTTTCTGAAAATCACTTTGACACCCAACTTACGAGCATATCGTAGCATGTCTGGCCAGTCTGACTGGCACCCGAATCGCGTTCTTGCATTCAAAAAGCCATTAGCATTCAAGTCATAACCAAGAAAGTTATTGCTATTCTCTGACAGTGGCACTCCTCTTTTAACCATATCTAACCTCAAAGACTCACGAGCCATATTTCTGAACTGTAGCACATCATGATTCAACATCTTGACTAAAAATGCCAGTCTTGTAGTCCGATAGACATCGGACACTCTTTTCACTCCAATACCACCATGTGTGTGTGTGTGTCATCTTATTTAAAATCGAAATATCTATTAGCTAAAAAATAGCTAGTCTAATTCGATTATTTAAAATATACAAGATCGACAAGATTAATTTCGAAGGCATACATTGCACAGATTAATTTCGAAGGCATACATTGCACCTGCAGGTGGCCCCATCCCAGCTCTTGATTAGCTTTTTGAATTGGACCAGATTTTCGGCTGACTTGATGTCATCTGGCAAACGATTCCAAATCTGCGGCCCAAGGGACCTTAGACTATTTGAACCGAACGTTGTCTGGTTTGGCCTGTAGTGCTGTAAATCATTTGGACGACGTGTAGGTCGCTTTGAGGCTCTTGTTTCGAAAATATTTTGCATGAATTCAGGATTTAGCTGGTTTACAGTTTTGAAAATCTCAATACAAAGGTATCTAAGCCTATTTACATGCATTTACACCATACTCCCGAGGTAAATAAATCACAAGATTGGTTGTAGTAGTGTATAATGCATACATTTCTCTGACAGTCTTAGTAACTGACTTGTCAATATCCTCAAGTTGTTCTTCCGATAGTCGTGTATTATAAAAATGATGGAGGATTTTGGCTAGGGCCATGTTATTCAAAGCGCTTGCTTTAAGTGCCAAAGGTAAACTGGAATCCGAGATTTTCTTCACTAAATCGAGATACGTTTTAATAAATTCTTCAACTTGAGCACTGTCTTCACCTGACAACGACAGAGATTTTCCTAAATACTTGTACGAATAGTTGCGATCATGCGTCTCAAGAACATTTCCCTGAACAGTAATTACCGGAGTGACGTCATTTTTTCCTTTGTAGCAACTATTACCAGAGCGTCGTGCGTAGAGAACAGCACATTTCTCGGGTTTAACTTCGAGTCCTGACTGAATACTGACTTCTTCGCTGACATCGAACATCTTTTGAATAAGCTTAGCGTCATGATGGGTAGTGTTAATATCGTCTGCAAATGCCTGTACCGGTAATGGATTAATGATCGTTCAAAATGTTCATTTCATCTAAAGCTCTTCCATACATAGGCCGACATACAACATCAATCACCAGAATGAAAATGAGGGCACTAAGAGGGTCCCCAGTTTTGGTACCACGTATTATATAAAATAGTTCACTGAGCTCACATCCACAAATTACCGCGAAGGACGAATAACGGTAAATGTCCTCAATCAATGCACAATATATCAAGGGAATAATAATAATAATAATAATAATAATAATAATAATAATAATAATAATAATAATAATAATAATAATAATGATAATAATGATAATAATGATAATAATGATAATAATAATAATAATAATCGGAGGAGGAGGAGAGTCCATTGGACGAAAGAAATGAACAAAGTAGTGATGAAATGTTATTTGAAAAGTGATCCCAGCAAGAGAGGTTACAGAAAGAGAATGCTTGCAATATGGAATGAAATAGGAGTGTTTGAAACTACAGAACAACAACTAGCAGGTCAAGCCTTATGTATAAAGAACAAAGGATGGCTGTCTCAAGTTGAAATCGAGGAAATAAAACGGAGCTTGGATACCAGGGAAGTTAATGAACGAGAGAATGTTGAAGAAAATGTTGAAGTTATAGATGGAACAGTATTACCTGAGAGCGTACAGTTAGAAGTAGAATTGGAGGAGGAAGGCATCACCGCTGAAGAAGGAAGAGTATTGGGACGAATAAAAGAAAAATTGGAGCATCCAGAAAGATTAGAAGCTCAAAACTTACGTTATGTAGACAGGAAGAAATTGCGAGAAACGTCAACGATAGTAAATAGTGTTATCAATAGAGTTAAAACTAAGAACATCACAGAGACGAATGTGCTAGTACTGGCTGGGGCGAATGTTGTTGCTGATCTAATGAATATCAAGAAAAGGAAGGCATCCAGAGATAAAGATCCTTGGTGGAAGAAGAGAATAACCGGAAAAATACGAGAGTTACGAAAGGATATCAGCAAATTGGACCAATGGAACAGAAAATCGTTAAAAAGTGAACATTGCAAGAAAAGGCTGGAACAACTTTTTTCGAATCATTTGGAAAACGGGAATTACGAATGCTACGGTTAACTGCCGTAGTTAAAATGTTTGTTAGCTCATTTGCAGCTAAAGAAACAAGCTTCGGGGGTATTTTGTCTTCACCGGTGGATTTCCTGCCATCTAAGGATTTTAATAGTTGCGCAACTTCTTTATTTTCTATCTCTTGAAAAGTGAAGGTGTCCAGTACTTGCTCTGGGTTTTGAATTATAACTAGGACACTAGGGTGGTCCTTATACTTCTCTAGAATCAAACGAACGATTTGGCGGTCATCAGAAATTCCGACATCTTTAGCAATGCTATTAGGTTTCTTGCCACTGGATTTTTCCACTATATTTACATAGTGTTCGTTAAAAATTTCTGTTTGTTCCTGGTCATCAGTTATAACGGTATCATTTTTTACAAGAGAAATATCGCTACTCGCAAGTCCCCCTTTATTTGACAGAAAGGGTTTAATGAGATCCCAAAATTCTTTGTTAGACATAGTGCCATTTTTAGTTGCTTTTTTGAAATGGTTTTTCATAGCCTTCCTTCTTATGGAAACACATTTATTTCTATGCTTTTTGAAATTGCTTCTATTTTCTGCGGTAGGATTTTTATTCAATCTCTTTTTGAGCCTTGATCTTGTATAAATTGCCTTCTGCAGTTGCTGATTCATAAAAGGGGCAGCATTTCCTCTCTGAACTTTCGTTTTTAAAGGAGCATGTTTATCAACAAGTTTCCGAAAATTAGATGAAAGATTCCTGTAAGTCAAATCTGCATCATTCGGATCTGCTTTAAAGTCGGTATTTTTTACATCTTGGAGAAACCTTACAGGATCAAATTTCTTATAGCTACGATATTTAATTACCTTGGGTTTGAGACGAGGTATTTGTGTTCTCATTAAAGTGGAGACAAGACCATGAAAGTCACTCAGACCAGTTTCAAAAACGGTGGTATGTTGAAAACATCTGGGTTTGTTTGTGAGCAGGACGTCAATTGACGAACTGTGACCTTTTGTGAAACATGTCTTATCCTTTACTAACTTTGATAGTCCAAACACATCAATGAAAGAATTTAACTTAGTATAGCCAAGATGCTGAATATCATGTGTGTCAATGTTTATGTCGCCCATAACTATTACATTATCATATTTGTCTAAGGCCGAGTTTAACGAAGATGACAGTTCTCTAAAAAACAATTCCAGGTTAGAAGCATCTGGTGGTTGGTAAATGCTAAAAACAACCCATCTCTTTTTGGAAACCATTAGACCAGAGCAAATGATCTCGATAGCATGACTCTCAAGAGCAGAAACTCTATTGCAAACAACCCCTTTCCTAACAAATTGCATTAAGCCCCCACCAAAGTCATTCCTGTCACGACGAATCGGCTTTTGATAGTTATTTATAAGAAAGGACTCAGTTTTGAAATCTGAATTTAGTTTTGTTTCCTCAATTACCAAAATAGCAGGCAAGCACCTTTCCATCACCAATCTCAAATCAGTTATTTTGTTTCGAAGACTGTTTATATTTAAGAAACCAATCAAAGGATTGTTTGGACTTTTTATTCTCAGATTAAAAAACTCCTCAATGTCACTTGTATTATTCGGTTCTGGTGAAATATCAAGGTCTGGTGTTAGTGTAGAGCTCTCTGTTAGTGAGATATATGAAAATGAAAAATCATCATTACAGCTCTTTTCTAAGGAGTCTGGTGAAGTTTCAGGGCCTGCCAGGGAACTACCTCTGTCAACCTGTTGCTTGAGACTGACTTTCTCGGCAGCATCTGAGGCTTTTAATACCGAGCTTAGTCTTGTTTGACGTCTTATTAATAGAAATGTGGCGCTTTGGCCCAGGCCTATTTCGGCCCACTGTTTTAGAGCTATCACCGGAATTTTCTCGGCGTGCTATGCCTTTTTGGCTTTATATATATACATATAACATCAAGGTCGAAAGAACGTATCCCGCCTCTTTCAAAACAGAGTGAAGATAAATGGTGAAAGCTTCGAGAAGAGCCGGTAGACGTGGCTTGTAAGCTGGGAATGTATGTCTTCTTGAACGAATAAAAATTTGAAGCAATTTCAGAATTTTAGGCTTTATCATGAAATGATATAGGGCCTAAAGTCGTATCGTCAGTTAGTTGAATGTTGACTAAGATGTACTTCAGCTGATAAAGAAGGCGTCGCTAATTACAGGGCATTGATGACACTCAAGTCAAAGTTATTTGAGGTTTGAATATTGATTTGTTTGTGAATTTACTGAATTCCGCATTTTGTGCTGGGACCCATGCGAAAGCACAAAAGGCGGACATACATGGACGCGGACTAAGAGTCTGCGGAGTCCGCGGAGTCCACAAAGTCCGTGGGGTCCGCGTTATAGACCTGGCCCATCGTTGTGTTAGAAATACAGCAAAATAAGCAATTTCAAACTTTCTGACGCAATGATAATCTTCAAAGAAGTGAGGTTGTTTCTTCAACATGGGTCTAAGTAAAGTCCTAATAATGTGGATCTTTGTAAAGCCTAATTTATGTACATGAGATGAGATATCTTTGGGGGCAGGAACATCATAGGAAAAGAAAAAATTGATACTATGGCATTAAATCGAATTTTTCAAGTTTCAAAAAGTTCCGCGAGATGGAGTTCCGCGTTACTGATTGCAGCCCTATGCAACAATCGATAACGCGGAACACCTAATTGTGGTTCCGCGGAATTTTGGCGTTCTGCGTTTTTGATCTGGCCAACCTTTCTTGAAAAGTGGAGTTAATTTTGCCAAACTTCATCTTGCCAGGGAATATCCCAGATTGAAATGATTCATTTATGATTTGAAAAAGTGGAGGAGATATCAAGGGAAAAATAGACTTTGGAACTAAGCTTTGGAATTCATTTCCCATGGAACTTCGGTATGCGCCATAAAAAACTATCATTCAAGAAGGAACTGAAAATTTACTATTAATATTCTGTTGAACAAGGGCAGTCGATGATTCTAAGCTATTTTTGTTACTTGCACAATTCCTACTTTATTTTCTGAAAAGCAACACGTGTATTTCTTGAAATTGGGCAGTTTTGGCTGGCCCCAGCTTTGGATTCCTGGTATGAGGGATCTGGATTGTGACTTGGTGGCTGCCTGCTGATTTAGCTGGCATTGTCCTATTATTCAAATCCAACCAAATTCACTAGAAATTATTCAAAATAGGGGGCTCTCTCCTTGATTAGTTTTCTTATTGAGAGAGTTTCTCCTTTAAGTAATTGAAGGTGAAATGAAGTGAAGGTGAAGTTGCCTTTTTCAGCACCAAGCCCAGGGATCGCAAAAATAGAGCAGACCTAATCGAGTCCGCGACCCCTTGTCATTACGCTCAAGTGGTGGGGCCCTACCGGGACTCAAACCCTCTCCACCTGACTATTCTGGCTGCAATGTCAGAGGATTATACCACGGCGCCACAACACCTTCAATGCAGTAATTCCTTGCATACAATTTTTCCCCACTTTTATATTTTTATTTCTTTATCTATTTTATAGTGTATCATTGCATGAATTTCTTTTGCACATCATTGTATTTCCTTGTAGTTTGTTGGTTATAAATTGTATGTAGTGGAATTATTAATATATGTGAACTGAACAGAAAACTTCAGAATTTTCATGGGAATGCTATTCATGGGAAAGAGACTTTCCAGATTTTAGAGCTGAGATTATATCTGAAATTTTGAAAGGAACTGAAGGTGCAATAAAATATGAATAATGTGGATAATGTGAATAATGACTCTGTCACCCATAAAATCCATAGGTGACTTATTGGATCTTGGTATATTTTGTGTGATATCATGAGAAACATTAACAAAGAATCTATTAAAAATGTTGGCAACAACCGCTGGGTCTGATGTAATGTTACCATTTGGGTCCTCAAGCTTGTTAATCACATTCATGTTGCTTGAATTTCTAAAACTTATAACTGATTTAATACCTGACCATAATTGTTTCATGATGTTGCTGTTCTGTTGAAAGTAGTTATAAAAATAGCTAGCTTTGCTTTCATTCAAGGAAACTGAAACTCAATTTCTAAACTGTTTATGAAGATTGATAAGAGACTGATTGTTGTTCTTTTTGTACTTTCTAAGTATCCGATCTCTGATGCGCATCATTTTTTGGATTTTGCCATTGATCCAAGGCTTATTCCTGAACTTATCTTCCCTTTTAGTAAGTTTTTTCAATGGAGTGTGTGTCTTCTCTAATTCATCAAGTATGGACAGGAGTCTGTTAAAGTTAGAATTTATATCTAAAGCACTGTCATTGAAAAAAGGTAAGATCAATGTTTGCAAAATCATGTTGAAAAATCAGATTTGATTTGAAAAATCATGTTTAAAATATGGAAAAATTCTTATAAGTCATTCCTGCATGTTATTTGAGTTAAAATGTTACCACTTGTGATTTCATTATCTGTGATGTTAGAAAAGATATTATCAATAAGAGTAGCAGTTGTGCCAATACTCTGAAAGGATGAATGATGTATGGCAAGAATTGCTTAGCGAAGAGGAAAAGGTCATAATTATTAATAGGTGTACACAAAGCATATATAATTCAGAAGGTTAATATTGACATCTCCAAGGATAAAGACTATTGTTTATAAGACACAACTGGATTAGACGGAACCAGGGATGGCGCCTGAAACTTTCCAACAGAGGGGCTGGAGCTTCCGACAGGGGGGCTAAAGTGACTGAAAAATAATGTTTTCATGCGTTATTTTGCCAAATTTTGTACGACGAGAACCCAAAATTTCCTCTGATGGAGAGCTAGATGACTCCCACGAGGGGAGGCTGTAGCCCCCTAGCACTCCCCTGGTGCCACCCCTGGACGGAACTCCTTGCATATGTTCAGTGAAGGTATCAATGGATGTGCTTGGATGGCAGTAACTACAGCAAAAAAGATGACTTTGCCACTTTTATTTTCAATTTCAACCCAAACGGACTCAAAATCAGTGCTATCCTTGCTTAACTCTGGTCTGAGACACTTTGCATGAGGTACCACACCACACGCAGCCCCCATTGGCCACGCCCCTGACCGGTCATACCCCAGGGGGGTACTTGACTAGGGAAGTGATGGGGGTGTGTGGCAAAGCTCTCCACACCCTGTACCCTGTCCCATAAAAAATGGCCCAAAAGTATACCCCGTCGCATAAAAATTTTGCCAACATCCATTGTTTCAAGAGAAATCTAAAAAATTTCCTTCCACATGATACCCTGTCGCATAATTTTGATATCGCATAATTTTATCAGAAAAGGACACCCTGTCGCATAATTTTTACCGTAAAAGGACACCCCGTTCAGCGGCACATCCCGTCAAGTCAAGTATGGGAGTAGCAACCCCTCCGGGGGTCATACAAACTTACTTTCCAACAAAATTTTCATGTTGTGTCCCTTCAGTAAATCAACCAGGACATTATGCATCAAAAGACCAGAGCTTGAGCTGACTCTCAAATTCACCCACGCAGTAAATCCATTTATTCTCGTTCTCAAGGACATGCTAACGTCGGAAATTCTCTGTCTTTCGCCAACAATATCGAAGATCCACGCGCTTCTTGTCTTGATCAATGGCCTTTTTTCAGATATGATGGATGTTCATGATTGCAGGCCCAAAATATCATCATTCGTAGGTAGGGCACAACCATCCAGCATTTCCTTCGCCATAACATCAGGAATGTCTTCAAGTACGTACGTATATCCTGTTTTTCTGCTTGGGCAAGTGAAATGCTGTCATCTTACAGAAACATTACTGCAAAGGCGAAAAGGCGACGTTGCTGTTTGCCTGATTGCCAGGCATAGCAACAACCACAACAACAAACAAAGGACTGCTCCCAGTGGCTCAGTGGCTGCGCTTGACAGGATGTGAAAGTATTTTTTTTATTTTCATTTCATTCTCAAATTATAGATTACAATAATGGCAATGGAAAATTAATTGCAGAAATAAATGTGAGGCAAAGAAAACATGCCTAAAAATATCCGAGAAACTACTTAAAAACTACTCAAAACACCCAAAACGTTACCCTGGGTACCAGAGCCTCAAAATTTAAATGAAAGGAAATTGGATATTGGTATTTTTTTCTTTTTATCATTTTTTGGCTCTGGTACCCAGGGTACCAAAATGTAATATTAAAATATTCCCTTCAAAAGGATGTTCTTATTATTAATCTCATGACACAATACTGTAGTACATGTTCAGCTAAGAAAATGAATATAAATGTTTAGAACAGAGGAAATGTCAATGAAAAGGAAATTAAAAGGGAAAGTGATGATGATGATTCATGAAATATCATATTAGTTAAGACTAACTACATATGATTTCATACGCCCCAGAGGAAGCAGAGCTTATCGAGTCTGGGGCGCTTACAAACAAAACAGAACTGTTGATTATACAATGCGAGGTTATACAATATGAAGTTAAAACATTACAATATAAGAATAACTACTCACGTACATGATAAACTATTTACAAAACAACTAATCAGATTAAACATATATGGGAAAGGTACATAGAGCTGTGATAATCTTAATAATAGTCCAATGAATGTGTTTTATACATAGGAACGGAGTTTGTATTCTTTTAGAGCCTTGACATATTCTTTAAGGGGAGCTGTCTTGTTAAGTTCAGAGGGTTGAGAGTTCCATAACCTTGGACCTTTAACGCTTATTGCTCGATCCCCGAAGCGATTTTTAGTTTTTGGTACTTGGAAGTTATCGCTGTTGCGGGTGGGATAGTTATGAATATTTGATCTAGTCTGGAATAGATTCTGAAGAGCATCTGGCAGTTTTTCATTGTTGTTCACGTACAGATGCATCAATCGTAAAATTTTTAATTCGTACTGGTCTGAAATTTTCAGCACACTGAAATCTCTGTGTATAGCATTGGTAAATGTGCAAATATTTCTGTACTGTAAGATTTTGAGTATTCTATTTTGGTGAACCTGGGTTCGCTTGAGAAGTTTCTTCGAAGCGTCACCATATATTTCAATGGCATGGTCTATTCTAGACTGGATAAATGCATTGTAGAGGGATTGCAAACAATTTCTAGGAAGTAGGTGTCTAACTTTACGAAATATTGAAGCATAGCGAACTATTTTAGACCCTAATTCTTCCAGGTGCTTTTCCCATGTAAGTTGTTCATCTATAATTAATCCTAAGTATTTGACATAGCTGGACCTTTTGATATCTTCTCCAATTCGGATGCCGATGTTTGGCGCAGGATTATTCTTTTTGGGGGAATAGATACAGTAGGATGTTTTGTCTATACTTAGTTTCAATCGGTTTGCTTTGAACCAAGCATGTAACTTTTGTAATTCTACGTTGGTGTTTTCTATCAGTACGTCAATATTCGTACCAGATGCAAAAATATTGGTGTCGTCTGCGAAGAGTCGTGGTTGTAGTATTGTAGCATTGGCCATGTCGTTGACATAGATTGAGAAGAGTATAGGGCCTAACACAGATCCCTGTGGGACACCTGTATGGACTGTGCCAAGTCCAGAACGGTGGCCGTTAACGTAGGTGAATTGTTTTCGACTTGTAAGGTAGCTGGAAAACCATTTCTTTGCAAGTCCACGAAAACCGTAATGTTCTAACTTTTTTATCAGGATGTTGTGGTCTATTGTATCAAAGGCTTTTTTGAGATCTAGGAATACCCCAAGTACGAAGTTCCCTTCATTTAGGCTTGTGTATATTGTATTTAAGGCTTCAGCAAGTGCCAAAGCAGTAGAATGATTTTCTCTAAATCCAAATTGTAGCTTGTATAGAATTTTATGTTTTTTCAAGAAGTCTAATATACGTTTGCACATTAATCTCTCGAGGATTTTTTCAAAACAAGAGAGAAGGGAAATAGGGCGATAGTTATCTTCATCTGTTCTATCTCCTTTTTTGAAGATGGGAATGACTTTAGCAATTTTCCAGATATCTGGGAACACGCCAGTTTGGAATGAAAGGTTATACAAATGTGTGAGAGGGTCAATCAAAGTTTCAGCACATTCTTTGATGATATCGGGTTTTATGCCATCATTACCTGCTGCTTTACCAGGTTTTAAGCGATGTATTTCGTTTAGGATCTCTTGTTTAGAAACCTCGCTGATAAAAAAGGAGTTTTCATTTTGGTTTTGTAAGAACTTGGAGTAGTGAGTATTTGTAGCAGCTACTTGACTACCAATTTTGCTACCGATACTACAAAAAAAGGTGTTAAGACCGTTTGCAATATCAGTGTCCGTTTGGAGGGTGCGTTTTTCTTTATTTACTAGTTTTGCGATGTTAGATACAGATTTATTCTTTTTTGGATTTAGCATTGGGCCAAGGAAGGCCCACATTCTGAAAACAGCGTTTGCCTTATCACTTAAGATGTCATTGAAGTAATTAGCTTCTGCTTGCCTCAAGCAATTTATTAGGATGTTTTTGTACTTCTTGTATTTTTCAGTTGAGATTTGATCTTTTCGAGAAAGAGAAAGTTTATAGAGCTTGTTTTTCTTGCGTATGCACTTTCTAAGGCCCTTAGATATCCATGGTTTGTCTTTGAGGCGTTTTTTGGGCAAAGTTTTAAGTGGGAAGCAGGCATTGAAACACTTCGATAGCTTATCATTAAAAATTTCGCACGCAGCATTGGCATCCTGACATGCGTAAAGCTCGTTCCAGTTGAGTTTCAGGAGCATTTCTTTAAATTTAGCACGATTCTTTTCGCTATAAAAACGCACTTTAGGCGAAGCAGGATTTTTTACAACGTTCTGTCTGAGCATTAATATTGAGGCAAAGTGGTCACTAATGTCAGTTATTAGATTGCCTGCGATGATTTGGTCACTTGGTCGTTGCTGATACATAAAAACATGGTTGATAAGGGTTGCGCTGCTACTAGTGATTCTAGAAGGTAACACAGTTTGCGGCAGGAATCCATGGCTAACAAGGAGTTCCACGTAGGTTTTCACGTTCTTGTGCTTACTGTCATTATACTTAAGTAAGTTTATGTTCAGGTCACCAATTATGATGCCTTGGCTAAATTTTTGCTTGGCTATTTTTTCAAGAGTTGGCTCCAGTTTTTCACAAAATTCGTTGATGTTACCATCTGGGTGCCTATAAATGAGGCCTAAAATGGATTCTGTGTTATTCTTAGATAAAGTAAACCATAGGTTTTCGCATGGGCTCTCGCAGGTAAATGTGAAATCACTTATTATGTTGAATTTTATATCAGATTTTACATAGACGCAGATACCACCAACATTGCCTCTTTGTGATGGGACTGGGTGAAAAGTGTAGCCATTCAAAAGGGAAGCAAAATGATTCAAGTTAGTATTATGTACCTCAGTTAGGCATATGCAATCGAAAGATAATTCAATAGAACTTAAAAGGCTAACTAGCTCATCAGCATGTTTATTTAGGCTCCTTACATTTAAATGAAAAGTTGAAAAGCACGTTGAATCTTTACTGAGTTGATTTATTTTGTCAACGGTTAGGTACCTGCCATTCTCAGTAGCTGAGTCGAATTGGTCCATGAAGTTAATAAAATCACTACTTACAGAGGCATATCCTAAGTCATCGTCACAAACAGGGGGAAGACTTCCCACCATAGCTGTGCCAAGCGAAGACCACGTGGTAAGACGTAGCCCCGGACCGGGAAAACGCGAAAGTAAATAATAATTAAAGGGAATTTAAAAGACTGGGATGGGCATACCAAATTGCCTAGGTTGGAAAGTAAAGGGACTAGGGATATTGTTAAACTGATACCATGGGTTTGTGTAAGTTCCACTTTGCGGATGAGATGGACTTCGGGTGGCCTGCATTGACATCAAGGGCCATTGAGTTTGGTACTGTTGTGGTGGAACTGGATTTCCTGGGAATCCTTTGGTGACATCACTATGCTGGTTACTGTACATGGGAAATGAACTTTGCATTGGAGGTACAGAAGGCAGTTCAAGAATTTTTCCATGTGTTTGGGTTGTTTCTGGCTGTTGGCTATTGCTCTCCTTGCGGTTATTTCCACTGATATTTCCAAAACGAGGGGCATAGTAGTTTCTTTTGGGTAGGAAAGCACCTTTGAAATTTCGTGAGAGGATCGCGGTTCCCCTCTCAGTAAGATGAAGACCATCATAACGGAGCTCTGGGTCTTCTAAGTTTGGTGTATTGTCGATGACTTTAAAGTTGAGTTGAGATGACAGACGTTTTAAATTATCGTTCACATAACTGATTTTTTGGGCACTTCCTGTGGCTTTTAAGTCTTCCCTTGGCAAAATAGTTGATATGAAAATAGACAGGTTTGGGTATCTTGCTGTGATTTCATTAATGGTACGTTCGAACTGGTCAACAAGTTCGTTGCCAGCCTGTTTGGGGATGTCGTTGGTACCAATATGTATCACGAGGTTTCTTAAAGAGGATAGATCTTGAGTAGCAAGTACGTTCCTCACATCCTTCAGCTGTTTTCCCCGCAGTGTCCTGACTTTTGTAGAGCGACTATAATCTAGCTTTCGTGGCAAGATGCCTTTAAGAATGGAGTCACCAATCACGAAGTTAGAAATGTCTGCGTTCGTCAGGTCGTCGAGGTTAATCCCTTCTTGTGTAGGACTGGTCTCTCTTCCGCTTTGGTTCCTCAGGCGCACAGATTCCTGAGGAGATTTCACGAAAGGCGGTTCACGAGGGCTGGGAGATGGATTGATAGCAGTTGCGTTTACATGGGTATCTTCTTGTTTGCTTGCTGCAGGGGGATTAACTCCCTTTCTGTAATTCTTTACAGTGTGTTGGAATTTTCTCTAATGCTTTTCTTAATGTCGTTCATTGAAACGAGAAGCTTTTCATAATTATTAGCAGACTTTTGTACTTGATCTCTGACGTTTTCAATTTCAAGGTTGATTTCATTCACATTTTTCCTAAACAATTTGTCTGAATTTTTGTCTGTTGTCTTCTTGTCGAATTTGTCTTCTTGAATACTCATGACGATGTTCTTGGTTGCAAGGATTTCGTCCTTTAGGCTTTTTGCCAACGGGCAGTCAGCGGTTTTGGTGGATGTGCTTTTTTCTTGGTTCGTAAAGAGATCTTCGAGTTGCTTTTGAAAGGTTATTATATTTTTCTCAAGGCCTGCAATTTTTGTTTTCAGGATCTCAATCTCAGCTTTGTTTTCAGCGACCTCAGCTTTTAACGTAGAATTTTCATGAAGGGCTGCATCTAGATTTTCTTGAAGGGCAGCAGTTTGAGTGATTCTGTCATGTCCTATTTCGACTTCCTCAAGGGAAAAAATCATATTGGAGTCATTACTGCCGTTAGAGATTGTATCATCGTCGTCGTCCTCGGTATAAACTTCTTCTAACAATTCATCATTGCTCTCATCAAGTGCAAGCTGAATCATACGCAGATCTTTCCGTTCAGGGTTCTTCTCATCGACTTCCGTGTTGGGCTGACCAGGCCCACTGGCCTGCTCCATGTGGTCGATATCTTCGCTCAAAATTTATGTAGTTGTCCTTCACTTGTAACGCTGTTCTTCTTTGAAACTAGGTCCAGGGCTACTATTTACACTATACAATTGATATTTACATGATAAAGAATATTAAACGCTTTTAAAAATCGAAAAAGAATCGCTCCTACGTGAGTCTCCTCCACCTTCACTTCAAAAAGCTACGAATGAAAGTGAGCGTGCCTGTAAGTAAATGAAATACAAAAGAAAAGAAATGAAAGAAAATAAACAAATCTAAACCTAAGAACTACTGCATAAAGTGAACATGAATGTGTTAAAAGTTAAGTTTTCTGATCTCGATATAGGCACTTGTACTATAAAATAGGCTCATAACGAAAGTTCAAGTTTATGGCTCCACAGGGTTTTCTTCCCGGAGGTTCTTTGCTTTTTTGCACAAGAATATGATCAGAGAATTCGTTTTAGGAAGTGTTCGGCACGACATGACTTCTACGAAGTGGTTCGTTAGGTCCTTTTCAAGGGGAGAAATCGTAATTTCAGGAAATTTATGCATCATTTCGTCCCTTATCTGTGCATATTTCTCACATCTAAATAGGAAATGTATTTCGTCCTCAGCATCTTGCAAGTCACAGTGTTTGCAAAATCTTTTATCACGGCTCAGATTCTTGTGCCTTCCCGTCTCGATGTGTAGGTCATGATCCGAATATCGTAATTTCGACAGAACCTTCCGTTTTTGAAAATCTGGTATCAGGCTGAGGTATCCTTCTAATTTGAAATCTGCTTTAAAAAGTTCGTAAAAGCGGAGTTTCCTATTGTCTTGAGAAGTCTCAGAAGCTCTGTTTATCTTAGGTTTCCATTTTTCAATAGAAAACGATTTAAGTTTTCTCTTGACAATGTTGAAAAGAGCATTTGCAGTAGCATAGCGGAGAAATCTTTTCTTTTGTCCAAAGATCCCGTGAGGTTGACAGTCACGCTCTGGTCAGATCACAGTTTCTCCTAATATTGACCAATCAGATGCCGTCGTTGTGTTTACTTCCGCGTTTTGCGGCGAAGCTTAGGCCATTTTTGACCGTTTTGACCACCATTCCGAAAAAAAACATTGCACGCTCGGCTATGTCGATTTTCATCAAAATTTCAACGGGAGAAGATTCTCCATACCTCGGACCATAAGTGTTTTCGACATCGCTATGCGATCGCTAAAATTAGCCGATTTGTGGCATTTTGAAAATCATTGCAGCCAGTTTAGCGTAACAAATCCAGCAAAATTGAGCAAAGTGAGACCAAAAACTGATAATTTAAAGTCTACAAACCTACCTCAACTGTTTTGAAGACAAATATCCACTACTATACTGCAATCCCCTCCCAGTTGCGCCACCAAATCGCTCCCATTGCTATGCGCCTTTTTCGATGAACAGTGCCCTTCTCCCAACTCCTGCAATGAATGCAAGTCTGAAGGAGTGGCAGCCGAAAATATCAACCAAAATGTCGCATATATTTTCACAGTCCATACTTCTAGCATCACATGAGAAGACGGTGTCGCCTTTCAGTGTAGCAGGTACGTGAAATAGAAATGAAATGAAGCTGTGTTTAATCTTCCTACAATTAGCAGCAAGCGGAAGAAATTGGCATGTTGTTTTCGTCACGAAAACCATTGAACTTTTTAAAAACTATTTTCAAAACCCCTCAAAATCAATTTCACATTTTGTGAGGGTATCATAGAAGATATCTTTAGTCCTCCAGAGCGTATTAGGAAATCACCCCTTGGCAGTGAAACAAAAAAACAGGATCAAAGCAAACATAGATATCAGTGTTACATTTTGTAAAGTCATGGAAGTACACATGCATTTTTTGAGATACTAAAACTATGATCTGGTATCGATAGCTTCTCAAAGTTTTTGTTATTATCTGAGTAAGGAAAGATTCTTAAGGGTTTGCCTCTTGTGCCCTGCTGTGAACTGTCCTAAAAAAGTTTTCGAGGTCAGTGTTTGGACATTACTCAACCTTCTGAGTCTTATGACACAGAGTTTCTTACAGGCAGTTTCTTACAGATCATTGTTTACAGAACAAAATCATTTCATCATTAGCCTGTTTCCTTTACTCCAAGTTTCTTGCGTGATCCCGATCCTAGAGACCCCACACCAATACCAATGGAAATCTGAGGGGCCCCTATCAATGGAAATTAGAAAGAACTTATAAGAAACCCTTACTTATAAGAAACTCTCTCACCTGAGATGATAAAATAAGAATTCTGAGACGCTGATCCACGGGGGGGTTCTCGGCTAAATTTCGGGCAGGGGTGTGCCGCCCACAGTTTCGAAATGGCACCGTTGGCTAGACCGATTTTTCTGAAAATGATACCCTTGGCTAGACTAATTCCTACATCAAAAGTGCCATGAGTTGGCATTTTCTAGGCAAAACTTGCCAAATTTTTGCATTCTAAGGAGCAAAATTTGAAAAAAATTCGGGTTTCTTTACAGGAATTACCGAAGTTTGACAGTTCTTTGACCAAAATTGCCAAAAAGATACCCTTGCCGAGACTAAATGGGCGAAAATTGGCAAAAAGTATACCCTTGGCTAGACTAAATGAACTAAAATTGGCAGAAGGTATACCCTTGGCTAGACTAGAAGGTTTGAAAAAGCATACCCTTGCGGGCGGCACATCCCCAGGTACCTTTACTATGGAAGAACCCCCCCCCCCCCCGTGCGCTGATCAAAGTTTTAGTATCTCAAAAATACATGTGTACCTCCATGAGTATGTTTGCTTTCATGCTGCCTTGTTGTTTGACTGCCATGGGGTGATTTCCTAATACATACTGGAGGGCTAAAGAGATCTTCTATGATACCTGCACAAGATAGGTAGGTAGGTATTTATATTTAACATGGCTAGCCTGTGAAAGTCTGAGAGACTTATTTACAACAGGGGCCACGGATGTTTTACCATCAGTCCGCCGCAGCTACCCGCCGCAGCTACCCGCCGCAGCTACCAGATTTCCCTCACATGGCACTGGTTGACCCGGGCTAGAGTTACGGACAGCGACCAAACTGTCCAGCGCGGGATTTGAACCTACGGCCGTTCTGACCTTTGGCTTACGAGTCAGACGCCTTAACCACTCGGCCACGCGCTCTCGTGAAATTGATTTTGAGGAGCTTTGAAAAGTAGTATTAAAATGCTAAATAGTTTTTCGTGATGAAAACAAAATGTACATTTCCTCCGTTTAAACACAGCTTCAGTTCATTTCTATTTCAAATACACGCTCTACTCTACTGTAAAACGACACTATCATCACTTGTGCTCTTATGCAAGAAGTGATTCATAACTTTCCGAAATTTTGGTTGACATTGCCGGTTTCTACTCCTACAATCATTGCAGGAGTTGGGAGAAGGATTGGATTGGGGCACAGTTTATCGAAAAAGGCACATAGCAATGGGAGCGATTTATGGTGCAACTGGGATTGGATTGCAGTACAGATGTGGATATTTGTCTTGAAAACAGTTAAGGTAGGTTTATAGACTTTAGATTATCAGTTTGTGCTCGCCTTTTGCTCAATTTTGTAGGATTTGCCGCGCAAAAATGGCTGCAATGATTTTCAAAATGCCACAAATCGGCTAATTTTAGCGATCGCATAGCGATGCCGAAAACACTTATGGTCCGAGGTATGGAGAATCTTCTCCCGTTGAAATTTTGATGAAAATCGACATAGCCGAGCGTGCAATGTTTTTTTTCGGGATGGTGGTCAAAACGGTCAAAAATGGCCTAAGCTTCGCCGCAAAACGCGGAAGTAAACACAACGACGGCACCTGATTTGTCAATATCAGGAGAAACTGTGATCTGACCAGAGCGTGACTCATTTTTCATTTCATTTTCATTCATTTTCAAATTTTTAAGGAGGGTAGCCCTTCATCAATAAGAATGATGATTTACAAGGGGCCCTCCACTCAAATACATACAAATTAAAATATATTGGAAAAAAAACTAAATTAACCTAATTACAATTTCATAAAATACTAATAAAATAGCCTAGGATCTAAAATGAATATTTACAACAAAAAGAAATCCAAATACATATATACACTAATGATTGTCAACACGTTTGAATTTGTAAATTGTGGAAGCATTCTTATGCTCAGCTGAGAGGCCATTCCAAGATTTAGCACCCCTAAAAGAGAAGCATTTCTGCCCATTTGCTGACTTTTTCTTTGGTACTCTTAGATCTGTTGCTGAATTCCTAAGATTCCTTGAGGTTAGCTGGGATGTCTTTGTGAATAGATTGGACATGTATTGTGGAGCAAGACCATGAAGGGATTTGAAGACCATGATATTAGTCTCACTACTGATTAGCTCATCAATGGTCTTCCAGCCAAGTCTTTTTACAAGTGGCAAGCCCGGTGCATCAAAGCGACTGCCAGTTATAATACGTGCAGCCCGGTTTTGTAATTTTTGCAAATGGTTAATCTCAGTCAGACCACAACAGCCCCAAACAGAACAACAATAGCGAAAATGCGGCTCCACAATACCTGTGTACATAGTTCTCAGAGTCTTTTCTGGCAGAAATGATTTTGCATGTTTCAAAAAGCCAATTGCTCTTGAGACCTTTGAGGAAACTGTCTTAATGTGTTCCTTCCAACCCAACTTGTTGTCAATCTGCACTCCAAGATATTTTGTTTTTTGCACAACTACAAGTTCATCATTCCGAATTTTTAACTTCAAAGATTCACCTTGATTCATTAAAGTTTTATGCTTCGGTTTTGTGGAAATGAGCATGGCATGTGTTTTCATTACATTAAGAGAGAGTTTATTACCCTTGAGCCATTTTTCAACTAGTGCAAGGTCACTGTTGATGGCCCCATTCAGCTGAGCAATATCAGAGGATTGATGGCAGATACTCGTGTCATCAGCGTACGTGGACATTCTTGATCCCTGGACAGATCGTGGGAGATCATTAATATAAATGAGGAAAAGAAGGGGACCAAGACATGAGCCTTGGGGTACACCGACATTTATTTCCTCAACTGATGAGTCAATGCCATTCACCCTAGAAAATTGTTTTCTATTGGCAAGGTAAGATTTGAACCATGCTAAGTGCCGCTCCTGAATACCATAATATTCTAATTTTTTACAGAGTATATCATGGTCCACTGTATCAAATGCCTTTTTCAGGTCAATAAATAATAGGAGTCCCACTAGCTTTCCGAGATCCAGCCCATTATACCAGTCATCGGTGTTTTTAAGCAAGCACGTTACTGTAGAATGAAGGCGCAAAAAGCTTGACTGCTCAGATGAAAAGGGCCCATTATCATACATGTGCTGGTACAATTGGTTGGCAACGAGTTTTTCAAAGAGCCTTGAGATGACAGGTAAAACTGAAATAGGGCGATAATTTGATTTATCAGCCTTGTCTCCCTCCTTGAAGATTGGTGTAACTCTGGCCAATTTCCATGAGTCTGGAAATTGGCTTGTTTCAAGTGACGTATTGAACAAACATGCCAATGAGTTTTCAATAAAAGGCAAGGCTAGTTTCAGGAAATAACAGGAGATACTGTCACTCCCAAAGCTCTTTGAAGTTTTGGTCTTGGCAATCGCATCCCTGATTTCCTGCACTCAAATGGTCCGAAACTGGAACTGAACATTGTTACTCCTTTCAGTAAAGTCCCCAGACAGAAGTGGGTTAGGGGTGGCATCAATTTTACTGGCTAGTTTCTCACCAATTGTGCAGAAGAAACTATTCATGGCGTTTGAAATGTCTTTTTTATTAACAATAGCATTCCCAGAGTCCTTGATACAATCAATGTTGCAGGATTTGGATCTCTTGTTCAGGACTTCATTGATTGTTTTCCAAGACTCTTTCATATTCCCTTTACATTCAGAGAATTTTGTAGAAAAATATTGCTTTTTGAGCTTGATATTAACAGAGTTGGCCTTATTTCGAGTTTGTCTGTATGCATCCATGAGAATAGTAGACTTACTCTTAAGAGCAGCCTTTTTCAGTCTATCCCTAGTCTGCATCAGACTCTTAAGGTCTTTGTTAATCCAGGGACAATATTTTTCAGAAACACGCATTTCCCTTAGAGGGGCATGTTTTTCTATGATTAAGGCAAACAAGGTAGACCAGTCATCAACAAGTGTATTAATATTGTCGGTCTGTTGAAAAAAATGCTCCCAACAAATGTCAGAAACATCAGATAAGGATTCATCTTCTTTAAAATGTTTCATACTCCGAGTTTTTATCCGTTTGTGGCCTTTTTCAACGGCTCCATTGAACTTTCGGATACAATAGACTAGAAAGTGATCACTGAGGGAAACCTCATGGACGCCTGCCTTAACAATGTTTCTGGCACATGTTGTGGCAATGTGGTCAATGAGAGTTGCTGTTTCAAGAGTGACTCTTGTCGGCTCCTCAACAAGCTGTTTAAAACTGAATAGCTCATAGATATCTGCCATGTGTTTGGCATTGTTATCCATGAGCTGATCACTTGATCTCCTGGTGAGATCACAATTTGTGTCCCCAAGGAGGATCATTTCCTTTCCTTCCCTATCCAAGTAGGCAAGTACTTTTTCCAGCTTGTCAAAGGAACCAACTGGGTCACTAGGTGGTCGGTACCATGTAATAACAAGAAATGGCTTGCTTTTTGGGGGCTCAATTTCAATACAAATAAGTTCAAGCCCATCTATTGGTATATCATCTCTGGGCTTAAAATTGACTGAGTCCCGTACGTAAATAGAAATTCCCCCACCATGACAGGTCCTATCAAGGCGAATTTGTTGGTACCCAGAAACTTTGGTCAATTCTTTGGGAACAGAATTGTCCAATTTAGCTTCATTTAGTCCCAAAATATGAATTCCTAACCTCTTCATCATAAGCTTAACTTCATCTAAGTGACTACGAATGCCATTAACATTCAGGGACGCGATTGCCATGCCCTTTTTTGATCCTAATTGCTGAGGACACGAGACCCTATCGATAGGCCTGTTGGAATTTTTATCAGTTCTATCTAAACTGGTGATTGTCAAAGCCCTTGTTTTGTCTAGTCAATAATACCTGTTAATAGCATCGATGAAGTTATTGGCTAATTTTGCTGTACCACTCTCATTTAAATGCAGACCATCCTTCCATAAATGCTGGTCTACCCTAATTTCTGCATTGTCAATATACACAAATCCACACTGCTCACGTAGCTCTCTCAGTTTGTCATTCACAATGTTCCTCTTCTTCTGACATTTCAGAGGTCTTCTGCTCGTTCTGCTAGATATCATGACACAATTTACACCGCATTTTTACATCTTTCACCAACCTGAACAATGATTTGTGCAATTTCATCTTCTGACAGCTCAGTTCCGGTCCTTGGTTGCAAGTCATTAGTCCCACAATGGATGATTACTGTGTCAGGTGTGTTTCTCTCTAAAGTAGGTTCTATGTAATGCTTCATGTCTCTCACGGTAGCTCCTGGAAATTTCTTGAATTGACAATGGCCTTGATGTAGATTATCATTGAACTCTTGATGCCTTATCCTGGATGGTATGCTATCACCAAAAACAACCACTCTTCGACCTTTCTTTACAACTTCACTATAACTGCTTTGCCCTGGAACTGTTCTTCTTCCCTGATTTACTTGAATTCTCTCTGGATAGGGATTAACCACAACATTTGGGCGTTTGCTAGATTTTGAAACAAGGATGCCAAGAAAATGCTTCTGTGAGTTGTTGGATACCACATGGTCTGACTTGGAATTAGTAGCTCCCTGTGAAATGATCTCATGTTCCAAAACATTGAAACGATTTGGAGAAGCAAAGGTAAGCATTGATGAAGAGTTAGTATTTGGTACCCTCCGAGTCCTGCACACATCAATCCAGGGATTTTTTTCAGGCAGTAATAATTCTGGCTCCTGACTTTTCCCTGGAATTTTGAACCTGTCTTTTTGCAAGTCACTCAGGAGTATGTTGATAACTGCTTGCTTACCCTGTAGCTCAGATTTTAAAAAATTGTTCTCCTCTCTCAGTTGCTTTAGGTTGTTATCAATGTCCTGATGTGCCAGTGTTTTCATTTTGTTAAGTTCATTGAAAACGTGTTCTTTGAACTCAAAATGATCCTCCAAGAATAAGCCTGAGTCAGGTAATTTCATATTTGTAATATCTGATTCATCATTACAATTAAGAGACTTCATCTTAAAGACCCTTTACTGACCGGCACCCTTTGCAAGCCTTTATTATTGTTTACAAAAATTGTATAGACTGATTACAACGAGTCCAAGTTATCTATCATCAAAGCAAAACTGCCGCCATTTTATCTATAGCACTGTGTCTATAGTGATGTTACGATGGTGTTATAAGTCATGTATTCATTCCATCGCAAACAAATCATGGCGGCAGTTCAGTATCGACGAAGGATTACTGTCAGATCTCGGTACAAGACCAGTTGGATATTGGAGAAATAACTGCAGATATGATTCCTGAGAGCAAGAAGACCAATTTGAACTGATAAACTTTCACCTACCTGTTCTCATTCTGGCAAATTTTCCCGTTGTTACTCGAACAAGGAATCAGATCCAAGGAGGAGGGTACTGTAAAGTTTATTGCATTCCTCAGTTTTAATCCTTGCGTTCACATGCATTTATTTGATGAATTTAATGCTTGAGCATAACAAACAAACAAGATATATTCGCCCTTAGAGGCTTTCTTTCCTGTAAATTAGATAATTTCCTCTCCACTCCAGTTCACTCTCTCAGCCATTGTGACCCAAGATTCTTTCGTCTCATTTTCACAACTCCGATCATGGAATACGAAAATATATGCCTGAATACATTGTTTATGAACTAAAGAGACTGTTGATATCATTTGTTGGTCAATTATGCGATTTCAGTTGAAGATTAAGACGGATTACAACTGTGATAATTTCTGGATGTCAGAAATTATCGCGAACGAGTCAAAGCTGTGGAGAACAGCAATCGAGGGCCGCAAAGGATGCTGGTCAGGAAAGGGTCTTTAACGTCAACATTTTTCAAGTTACTTTTGACTTTTTTGCTACCATCATGATCATGCTTGCCATTATATGATTGATTTCCAAAATTTTCAGAGGTTTTCGTTGACTCTACAACGAAATACTTATCCTTTTTGGAAAAGATTTGGTTTGTAGTTTGAAGTTTATTCAACAGCTGCCCGGTTTCATTTTCGTCAAGGCCAAGTGATTTGAAGGCCTCATTTATTATGTTCTTCTTGGAGCTTCCACCTTTCTTCTTGCTGATCAGGAGTTTACTGATTACTTCTAAAAGTTTGCTGTCCTGTGGTGTTATGATTACTTCTTCTTCACTCGGTCTTTTAGTGCAAGATGTATCCGCCTGTTGAGTGCCATCTGTGTTTGCTGTGGCCATCTTTGACTGACAACCCCTCGGGATCTTTGGACAAAAGAAAAGATTTGTCCGCTATGCTATTTGCAGTATATTGTTTGGCGTTATCGTATACTGAGTAAACAAGGGCAAACTTTCAAAAGAGCCGAACCGGATGTTTACATTTGCACGTTAGCCAATCAGATGTGACCATGACGTCACGCAAACAAACGAATCGACGTGAGAAAGTACCTCTCACATATAGGGGGTCGTGCACGCGACTATTAGGTAAATTCAGGAAAAAATTATATTTTTCAACTCTGTACTAAGGGTAAGACGGGGTAAAGTGAACTATTTTGTAGGTTTTCGTAGAACTAAATTTTTATTTCGATGAAAATATCAAACCTCCTTGCGTTAAAGTGACATTGTGGCCTTTGCAGCAAGGAGAAAAATCTTTTGGCTTTTGCGTGTTTGTTTACATTTTATGCGTGTTTGTTTATATTTTGTGCGTGTTTGTTTACGTTTTTCTTGGGAGCCAATCACAAGGCTCCTACATTTTACGTGACTTTGTGGTAGATTTGTAGCTAATGGCGTCGTATGAACACAGAAGCTGTGGCGTGGGGCATTTGGAGCAAAACCATACTCCATATTTAGGCCCGGAAGCACATTAATTTTTCGAGAGTTTTCAAAAACTTTGAATCAGACAAGAAAGACTGATATTTTCCAAAAATTTTTGCCAAAGCCTAAAATGATGAAATTTGAAAGCTCGAAAATATCGCTGTTAGCTTTTTAACGATTTTTGCCGCCCTCCATTCTGCCTAACAAGGCCTACTTGACAGATGATGCTATGTTTCCTTGATAAGAATTTGTTTCTACAGCACAGTTTTCAGCGCAACGGAGACTAATGTTATGAAAATACTTTTCAATTACTTTTTTCTTCATTTAACAACACAAGCACAATTGTACTGGAAGGCCCAAAGTTTCCTTGCCTGTTAGATTCTAAATGACAGATCGTTGTTGAGATACGTGAGATTGCCTATGTGATTCTTCTTCGTTTTGAGTTATATTTTGCAGTTTGCTACATTAGAAACAATCAGATGGAGAAGAAACGAAGGGAATAAAAAAGCTTTAAGGCACGAGGGATAACTGTGAAACGTACAGCTTTCTCTACTCTACTCGCAAGTATCTCTAAAATCAAATATATCCAGAAATTACTGAATTACTTTGCAAGGGGTTTAAAATTCTGCTTGACCTCTGGTTGACCTCATCCTCTCATCAGATTGGCCTTAGTCAGAAAACCGAAAGCCAAAGCAACTTGAAGAGGTAAATAAGTAATAACTTACCCTGTTTTCATTCACTTAGACCAAGCAATACTGAATAAACAAAGTTCCACTTGTTTAATTCTGAACAGAGTGAATTCCAAGCGATAAAATGAAACTGTTTTCCCTTGCCATATTTGACCAACACAGCCTTGACTGTGCTCTCACAATAAGTTGACGAATGTGAAATGTACATCGATTCCAAAATCTAGGAAGAAATGGCGCGAAAACAATCTTGTCTCCAGTCTCCAAAAATGTTGTTTATATGTAATGAAACAAACAAATTTATTTGATAAGAATAAAAAGTTCTGGCTTTATAAGAAACCAATCCCTCAGATTACACAAAAAATAAGAAACTTGAATGCTTGGATATTTTCTAAGGAACAGCTTTCGTAGGGGGCGTTTTCTACAATTGAATTGGTTCAATGCTGACTAAATTCTCGAAAAATCAGTCCCTTTTCAAGAAGACACAAGATCCTTTCCAGAAACAATTCCGTTGCTTGTAAGGATACATCTTTTTATAAGAAATTGCTTATGATTAGAAACTCAACTCTCACATCGCCAAAAATTAAGAAGCCACGTACAGGCAAAATGTAAATTAAGGAAGTATCAATGGAAATCCTTGACATACTTTTGCTTCATTTTCAGTTGTTTACTTTATCATATTACAGTACCTGAGTGAATACCTAAACGTTGAAAAGGCATAAAAAACATTGTTTGAACTATTCACCAGAGCACAGGTAGTAAAAATGAAAATTGCCATGGCAGCTCTTGAGTATTCAAAATCTGATAGTTATAAGAAACTTTTACTATTGGCCCAAATTCTTAGTTGATGAAAAAAATGCTTGTAGAGTGCTAAAGTTTGGAACTGCATGTGTGTTTCTAATTCTAGAATTCTCTTATCTTAATGGGCGAAGTTTGTAGATGTCAAGAGCCTATCTATTTAAGTTAGAAAAGCTTCCAATTTACTTCAGCAATGTCTAATCATAATATCGATACATTTACTCGTCAGTTTCCTAGTTATGAACTGAAAATGACTGTGGTAAAAAAGATAGAATGAAGTTTGTTATGGAAACATCTTCTATTTTAGGAGACTGGCGACAAGATTGTTTTCGCGCCATTTCTTCTTAGATTTTGGAATCGATGTACATTTCACATTCGTCAACTTATTGTGAGAGAACAGCCAAGGCTGTGTTGGTCAAACATGGCAAGTGAAAACAGTTTCATTTTATCGCTGAGAATTTGCTCTGTTCAGGATTAAACAAGTGGAACTTTGTTTATTCAGTATTGCTTGGTCTAAGTGAATGAAAACAGGGTAAGTTATTAATTATTTACCTCTTCAAATTGCTTTGGCTTTCGGTTTTCTGACTAAGGCCAATCTGATGAGAGGATGAGGTCAACCAGAGGTCAAGCAGAATTTTAAACGCCTTGCAAAGTAATTCAGTAGTTTCTGGATATATTTGATTTTAGAGATACTTGCGAGTAGAGTAGAGAAAGCTGTACGTTTCACAGTTATCCCTCGTGCCTTAAAGCTTTTTGATTCCCTTCGTTTCTTTTCCATCTGATTGTTTCTAATGTAGCAAACTGCAAAATATAACTCAAAACGAAGAAGAATCACATAGGCAATCTCACGTATCTCAACAACGATCTGTGATTTAGAATCTAACAGGCAAGGAAACTTTGGGCCTTCCAGTACAATTGTGCTTCTGCTGTTAAATGAAGTAAAAGTAATTGAAAAGTATTTTTATTATGTTAGTTTCCGTTGCGTTGAAAACTGTGCGTAGAAACAAATCTTTATCAAGGAAACACAGCATCATCTGTCAAGTAGGCCTTGTTAGGCAGAGTGGAAGGCTGCAAAAACCCTTATAAAGCAAATTGCGATATTTTCGAGCTTTCAAATTTCATCATTTTAGGTTTTGGCAAAAATTTTAGAAAAGATACTAGTCTTTCTTGTCTGATTCAAAGCTTTTGAAAATTCTTGAAATTAATATGCCTTCGGGCCTAAATATGGAGTGTGGTTTTGCTCCAAATGCCCCACGCCACAGCTTCTGTGCTCATACGATGCCATTAGCTACAAATGCACCACAAAGTCACGTGTAAAATAAGAGCCTTATGATTGGCCCCACTAAAAAGTAAACAAACACGCAAAAATGTAAACAAACACGCAAAAAGATTTTTCCTCCTTGCTGGCCTTTGCTGAAATATTGATGCATGTTTTGATTTTTGATGATTGGCGTTTCCACGCATCAGCGTGTTTTTGGCAAGCAGTCGGGTAGTTCACTTTACCCCGCAAAACGGGGTAAAGTGAACTAGTAGAGTGATGGCCAAAACTCAGTTGTTTTATCGACTTTGAACTGCTTTGGAGATCAATCTATGTATTTCTAAGTGGAAAATAGTTCAGACAGGGCCGAGCAAAGATTTTTGACGCCCTAGGAGAACCTTTGGAATTAGCAAGTCAAAATATTCATGTATGAAGCAAAAGTGAAGGAGACATTCCGATCTTTCTTGATGTTTTATCATGTGCTCTAACCTTGACTACAACACCTTTGCCAGAGTCGTGCTTTTTCATGTTTTCACGCAGAATTTTCCAATGAATTGTCAGCCTGGTAAAAACCAGAAACATGGATATTTATACTTATAGTAGACTGACGACGTGATTCCTTGTATTCGTTCATTATTTTCCATCTGATATTTTATTTTCAATGAGCGCAAAAATAAAAAAAAAACAGAAAATATAGCGATACTATTGAGACTATGTCATGAGTATATACTTATAGAAACTCAGCTCATAGATCGTCAAAAATTAAGAAACTCCAGTACTGGGAAAACATAAAAGAAACGATTAAGTTCGGAAAAGAAATTCTTAAACATATTTTACTTTCTTTCACCTGTTTCTTTCATCATATTTCTCGGCAGAGATGGCGCCAGAGATGAAATTCTGGGGGGGGGGGCAAATACTGTCAGAGTGCTGACAGCGATTGAAGCAAGAAATTTTTAAAGACCTTTCAGGTTGGCTTGAAACGCAACCAAATTCTCTGAAAACATGACATAGAAGTTTTGGAGGTGCCGACAGCGGATAGAAATTTTCAGAAATCTAAGTGCCAGTGGGGCTCAATGAAATTGCCGGGGGCTCTTGCCCCCAAGCACCCCCGCTGGTGATATCATCTCGGTCTCTTGGCATGTACTTGAGTGATGTATAAACATCGGAAAGGCTTCAAATAACGTCGTTTTGAAAAATTCACAAGGGTGCAATAGTGAACATGAAGATTGTCATGAACCCTCACAGAAACTCCAATTAGGGACATAGATTATGAGAGAAAGTCATTTTTTCAGATATTTTGATCTTTTGAGCATCATTGCCCCCCCCCTCGGCCCCCCTCAATGAATTTTGAAAGATCAGAGACCCTCCTTGACACATCATCAACATAGAGGGGCATCTTCATCGTCAGATCTTAAATTCTGAATTTTTTCAAGTTATTTTGTCTATGATTGTCGTAAGAGACTCTCCCCCAAGATACCCCTTTGCGGAGATTAGGATTCTTTTCAATTTCATAACGAAAACTGAAATTGAATCAATTTTATGAATATAAAATTTTACACAGAGAAGGGACTCTTTAAGTAAAGAAATTCTCATTAGATCAGTTGCTATTGCTTCTGAAGTTTTGAAATTTAGTGCTGAAATATGATTCTTTGCAAGCCTGATAAAGACAGCATACAAGTCAAATCTTTCAATAGGGCACAGGAAACCCATAAATCTTCCAATTTCACGCTTATCAGCCAATGGTGTTGCCGTATTCTCGTCACATGACCGAAAATAAGCTCTTTGAGACGAATTTTCGAGGAAAATAAGCTCTTTGAGACGAATTTTCGAGTACCTTACGTAAATCAAAATGGACATTCGAGTAGTAAAGATACAGAGCTGCTTTTGCCACGAGTCGATTCTACAGGCCCTACTCCATATTTCTCACCTTGCATTTCAAGAAAATCTCATCAGGGATCAGCACTACATCGAATTTCATGCAAACGAAAATAGGCCTATATTCAAATATCATTTGGGAACGCAACAAATAAGATCTAGTTTCCAAAATTTCACACCTTACGTGAATTATAGTAAGGAATAAGCTGAAGATATTTCTTTGCTTCAGTTCCCAAATCCTTGACGAGTCTCAACTATTTGCGACGAAGAAAGCTATTGGGCCTACAACCAGTTGCAAGATTGTTGAGCCATTTTAAATTATAAGGCTTTTTAGCCACTGTGCCCCCCCTCCCCCTTTCCAATGTTGAAATCAGTCATAAAAGTTGTAAATCGTTAGTTGCCAACAGAAAAGTCACGTTTGTTTCCAATCAACATTGCAATGGGGGGAGGGGGGGCAAAAAACCTCATTTTTCCTCAATGGCTCAACAATTTTGCAACTGATTGTCTGAAAATGGTCAAACATTGAATGCGTCTAATTCACCAACGCATTATAATTTTTCAGTCTAATTTGGAGATCATGTAGAGTTGAGTTAGATTCAGGCATGCATGCTGTTTGGCTCGTTTTCCGGCAATAATGTAGCATTTGGATACATATGAAAACTGGGAGATTTTGCTTAAAATCGATATGTTTTGCCCCTCAAATAGAAAGGGGGCGTGGCACCACCTAATTCACGCAAAATACCCAAAATCATCCACAGCTTCTCTAGACACCTTATGCCAGCGTATAACGTCGAAAAAAGGGTATCTCATGTGAATACTTTCGACTTACGACGATTTTATCTTAAATTTAACTCCCCTCATCATTATCAATGCAAAATTCACTATCAGAAATACATGCGGTATGTGCTTACATCCAACAAATGCTGCCACCAAGTGTAGTGAGAGGACCAGGCAACTTTTCCATCACGTTTATGACTAGAAGAGGAAAAAACTTTTTGTAGAATATTGTCTATTGCACATTTTCTTTTGGGAATAGCAAATATTAATAAGAAGGGAGAAAATTAACAGGAAAAAAAGTGCTTTATCACACTGAAAAAAATTCAAATTTTCCTGTCTCTTAAGTAAAAAATAATGCAGTTCATGTTTTTTCTTCTATATCAAGCTAAAAACTTACAATACATATTACCTAATAACACTACCTACAAAATACTTTACCCTACTACTAAAACAATACCATTTGGAGCGAAAATTAACGTCTACCAAATGGCAACATAAAACTAAAAACACGAACATAGCATTAGACGTGACGACATTGAAAGACAAAGATAGCACATAAACTACACGTAACTACTACAAAAAAAGAAAAAACGTCTAACTAAGAGGGGAATTAATTGACCTAATCGGCCAAGGCTTGTTTCACCCATCCCGAGTCATGTGACCAAACTCTTGGAAAATTTTTTAGTATCATTCAACTGTTGTACCCATGGCACAACTTTTCAAGACACGGAATATGTTGGAGAAATCAAAAGCTGATTTAACAAGAAACTGATCACATGAATCGAAATGTTCGTAAACAAACCCTAGCCGATTTTGTCTATGGCTTTGTCTATGGCTTTGTGGCGCATCACAAAAGTTAGGAGTTGAGTTATCTTAATCAAACCGACCTGTTCGGTGGATGAATTCGAGAGTCAGCTCGAGTATACTTCTATTGACGTCATCAGTAAGGTTTTTATCACCATACAGCAAGCATTCTATTAGAACGTTGTTTGGAAGGGTGTCGATTTGGACAAATGATCGTAATAATTCCGAAACTCCAGCGAGAAAATCTCGTCGTTGCATTTCAAATGAAGGGCAGAGCAACAAAAAGTGCTCCACATCCTCAATGCCGTCATTCGTTGGGCACATTGGATTTACAGTATCCCTAAAATTATGTAAGAATTTGTGGAGGTTTAATTTGCTTAGACCAACTCTGATTTGAGTAAGATAGGATAAACCTACTGGGTCGTAAATCCCAAAGACAGATTTTGCAGGGGGACGAATTATCGAGAGAAGCTTCTTCTTAAAGACGGCGACAGATGGTGCTTGTCTCAGTTCCGGATCAAGTTCATTCCATTCAGCTAAGCAGTGCGGATAAAAGCTAGATTGGAATTTTTCTGTTCTTGCCCCTATTCGCCCAATAACATCCTGGTTACGAAGAGCATAGTTGGACCGGTGGAGAAGTGGAATTGGTTCCTTTGAATACAAAGGGGTCAAATTATTTACAATCTTAAAGAACAAAGTTAGACGCCTGCTCCATCTTCGGAAATTTAGTGATTCCCAACCAAGCTCTGCATAAAGTTTTTCCCGCGATGTTCCCCTCCAAGCTCCTGTTACAGCCAGAGCAGCAGAATACTGGACAGACTCTAACTTTCCCATTAGATTTGACAAGGTCATATCTTGACTGAATTCAGATATTTTCGCCGGAATATGGTAAATAACATTTCCGTAATCTAGATGGGGTCGCACATACAGCTTGTATAATTCGCTTAGAGTCTGCCTGGGGAGATATTTAGAAAGATATTTCAGCAAGCCAATGCCCTTTCTTGTTTCAGAAATACCTGCGTTGATATGGGCAGAGAAGGAAAGTTTCGAGTCCAGGATAATGCCTAAATGTTTATGTTCACTTACTTTTTTCACAGGAATATCATTAAAAGTTATCACTGGATGATCAATTTCAATTCTTTTCCTTGAAAATATCAACTCAACTGCTTGTTTTTGCGGATCTGGATTAAAGGACATCTTCCAATCATAAGCCCACTGTCTTATTAACATCAAGTCGTGGTTCATGTCATTGGCAGCTGTGGTTGGGTCTTCTACTAAAGTGAACAATGATGTATCATCAGCAAACAGCTTAACATTGCACTTTAAGTCAGCAGAAAGATCATTTATACACAAGGAAAAATAAGGGACCCAGTATGGAACCCTGAGGTACTCCTGCTGAAATATCTCCCCAGTTGGAGCTCTGCCCATTCAAAACAGTTCGTTGTTTACGATCCTTTAGGAAACTTTGGATAAGGGAAAGGAGCTGTCCTGAAACACCACATCGTTTTAGTTTGTAGACAAGACCATCATGCCATACTCTATCAAATGCTTTTGAGATATCGAGATACACAGAACAAACGTCCAAAGGAGGATTGCAGTCGAATGCTTTAAATATTGTGTGTGTTATGGAGATTAATTGGTTGACTGTTGAGTCACCGGGACGAAAACCTGATTGATTTGAGTTAAGTAGCTCATGTGAAACAAGGTGTGAATATAGAGAATCGTATATGAGTTTTTCGAGAATTTTTCCAAACATTGGCAAAAGAGAGATCGGACGGTAGTTTTTCTTTAGACTTTCCTCGTTTTTTTTTTTTGTGAACTGGCACGACATTTGCACATTTCCATACTTCAGGAAATACACCACACTTCAAACAGTTTGTGAATATGATCTTTAGGGGGGTAACTAAAGCAGCATCACTTAATTTTATCATTCTGACAGATATTTCGTCCCATCCATGTGCTTTATTAGGATTAAGCGATCTTATGATGTTCAGTATTTTGTCGTCGGAGATGAGAAATTCACTTATCTGGGAAGTGGGTACTGGTGCATCATGTGGAATTTCACTTCTTGTGTCAATCGTCGTACACTGAAGTATAAAATAGTCGTTGAATATCTGTGCCTTTTCAGTGAAATCAGTTACAAATAGTCCATTCTCTAGAAGAGGTGGTATTATTGGAATCTTCGCCTTATTTAGAACAGTATTTATTAAGGTCCAATAAGTTTTGCTACAAGTTCCAGGATTAGCTAAGGTTTTCCCAGCCTTACGAAAGTAATTGCGTTTGGCATCCTCAATCAGTCTTGTGGCTTCAGATGTCATGTTTTGTATTCCCTCGAGCTTTTCGTCAGGCCGACCGTTTTTCACAAAGCTTTTATAAGCTCGACTCTTTTTCTTCAAAAAATTTTTAACAGTTTTCGTAATCCACGGAGCTTGACGAGGCTTAATGGTTTTGACTTGGTTAGGAATGAAGTTAGAATAGATGTTTAAAAGTACTTCATTGAGTAATTTGACCTGCTTATTGGGACATGCAATTTTCTGCAGATGCTCTTGCCAACGAAACATTTCAATGCTTTTTACGATTTTCACAAAATCTGCTTTATCATAAAACCAAATCTTGCGGGTGCACGGTGGTAGTGTTATGTTCGACACAGAAAGTTTCCCATAAACTATCTGATGATGACACTGCTCATGCAATGAGGGATGAACACCAGAATCGGTAATAAGGTTGGGCTGATCAGTAAAAAGCAAATCAATGCAAGATTTGGAACTTCCCATGAGGTGAGTTGGTTCTGAAATTAGCTGATGTAGACCAATATCAGCCGTTAGTGGCTCAAATAGCTTTCCTTCATTATTCTCAATATCGCTTTCCCACCACTGGGTTGATCTACAGTTAAAATCCCCAGTAATAATGACGCAGTAAGGGTTTTCGGCAGTGTAAAAGTAGACATACTGGGAGTGAATATACTTGTATCGAACATGAATGATAAAACCGCATGGAATTCGCTTGGAAAGTTCAACAGTCACATAAAATACCGTCTTCGTAAAATGATGCACTCGGGCGAGAAAGGGACAAGAAACATATCCGATCAACGAAACAATGCGCTGCAAGAAACTGTGTGATTAGAACAGCGGGCAGGACTAAGGTTGCGATTACAATGAAACAAAAACAAGACCAGTATAACTTTGTGACTTGAAGTAAAATTGAAAGAGGCCAAAGGTTTTTACTCAGGGGACACAATCTAGGAATAGAGGCATTGAAGCACCCAATCGTTGCTCGCCATTGATTCAATTCAACCGGCATCAAAGTGAAGAAATCTTCTTGCTGGTCCTAAGGGGAAATAAATCACAGTGCAACAACAATCTATTTGACTGGAAAAAAACAATAAAACGCTCATAGGACAAACTTAGTTACAAATTGCCACAAAAAGCCATGATAAAGTAAACAGCACATTAAAGAAACAAAAGAAAGTTACATACACAAACAAAGTAAGACTTATCAAAACAACACAAAAAAGAAGTTTTAGATAAACAATTCGCACGTCCATACTAGCTACAAACAGGTAGCAGGTGTTTCCCAGACGACTGCAGCGGCTCTCCAGGGACATCAATTTCATATGTTGTTATCATAGTAGTGAAGTGGTTTTTCTCAAGTAGTTAGGTTGAAAAACTGTGAATACTTTGAATAAAATGTAAGGAAGGGTTTCCCAAAGAGCAAAAAAAAATCACTGATGGGGCAGTTTTCTAATTTTTAACGGCACTCCACAAGGGAAAAGCGTGAAAAATGATTAATCTAATTTGAAAGCACTGCCGGCAGTTAACCATGGAGGGCACCCTGGCGGGCACGTCAGACTTTATGCGCTAGTGGGGCTACATTATGGGTGAACCACCGACAAGTAAAACGAAAAACCTTGGATACTTTAATACAAGAAAAAAAAGCAGTATAACCCAGTAAGAACGTACCTGGAGCAAAGTTCGATCGTTATTGAGAAGCAAAACATCAACGAAGATTCAAATTATCCACAAGTAGCAGTCACTCTGACTTGCAATGCTAAATAAACAACTCCTAAAACTTTTGGTTCGCTATGCTACATGTTGGTTCGAAAGGGAAGCAAAATAGGGGAAAACTAAAACTTTGGATTTTTTATCATGTTCGTTTTGTTTTAAACATCGGTAACTCATCTCAGACTAAGTTGCAATTAGTGAGGTACGTAATTACAGGATTATACTGCAGCTTCACAAATTGCCAAAACACAACTCAAACACCCAGACTAGTCAGATGACTTTGAGTTCAATGGGAACGAGAATGTCATGTCCAATAACGACAACAAGAAGAAATACCACTAGTATGTCTCAAATTCAGAAGTGCCAGATTCATTGAAGACTGAAGATCCATTTCGCCTCATATCATGTAAATGATCAATTAGTTCGTTCTCTGTTGAGAAATAGAAGAAATCTGGGCCTATTTTTGCACACAAACGGCAGTTGATATCTGCAAAAGCGAATGCACCTTTCGTCGATTTAAGCATTTCATTTGCATTCCTTAGTATGGTTGCCTTGGTTGCAGTTAAATCCAGCTTAATTCGATATTTCTTTGATTCCTTTCGTGCTTTATAAACAAGTGTCCGATGTCGCCAAGTTGTGAAGCGGACGATCATTTGCTTGTATCTTCTACCTTCGATTTGTTTGACTTCTCCTATTCGATGTGCTCGATCGATTACTACATCTGGTACGTCAACACCAAGCTCATTAAAAATTTCTTTGACTTTTTCCAGGGACTGATCTCCAGTTTCCCTCTCGCCTTCATCTGGTGCTGGTATGCCATTGATCCTAAGGCAAAGCCTGCGGTGGTACTGTTCCAAATCATCATTATTTCTCTTGAGCTTGTCAATGTGAGCATCCATTACTGCAATTTTCGATTCGAGCTCAACTATCTTTGTTTCTTGTTTTACAATTCTCTCCAACAGTTTCTCAATGCAATTCTTCGTAGCCATGTTGTCAGCCAGCTCACTAAATTTGCTATCAAAGTAATCCTTGATGATATCTAGTGTCAATGGAGCAGATTCCCGATGTTCTTCATCATCGCTACTTGATGCCGTTGATGTTGATGTGTTACCTTCATCCTGAGTTTTGGTTCTGGGCAGTTTGCTTGAGAGCGCGTGCGAACATGCGACATATCAAATCCAATGACAGGCTTAGGCCAGTATTGCTTCACCCCACGTGCAGATAAGCTTCGGTACAATTTCAATCAAAATATTCAATAAACAAAATTATTCGACCAGTTATTTGAATCATACTGTTAAACTGAACATTCTCTCACAAATCTGTAATCTTTTTAAACCATATCAACAATTATTCACAATGTTATCGACGTCAACGAAGCAGCCGCAGAAAAACACGTCAGTCCACCATGACGTCCAACGGCGAAAAAAAAAAGTTCATGTTCAAAATATTAATTGAATTTCCCTTCAATGTCATTTGAAAGAGTCTTTTCAAATAGTTTTATTGGGATATAAAGCGCGAGATTTGAAATCTTGAATTAAATTCGTTGACATCAACTTCAAAATGGCAGGACAACGTCTCGTTTATCTCGTCACCTACAGCCAAGCCGACTTGGAAAAGTTTCCTGATCGTGCAGAGTTCGCAAAAATAATTGTAAATGGTTTCGAAAGTAGAGGTGTGCAGATAGTTCAATGGGTTGTATCTCTTGAGGCTCATGACGTCGAAGGCCATCATTATCACGTTGCCGTGAAGTTATCCCGTAGGATGAGATTTGCGAAAGTTCGGCAAGCCATTTGTGACCGACATGACATTAATGTAAATTTTTCTGAAGCAAAGGAAGGGGATACGTACTACTCAGCATTCCGGTACGTACCAAAGCACGATAATGACTATAAGACATCGCCAAACCACCCTGAAATGACAGCCCTTCAGCAAGCCACCGATCGGGCGACGGCAAGCAGATGCAAAAAGGGGCGTAGTAGTCTCAAGAGAAATCGGGATCGTATGACTGACTTCGACTTGTTGACCATCATTCAGGAGAAGAAGTTGAAGAGTCGAATTGAGGTCATGTCTTTGGCATCTCGACTCCAACTTCAAGGAAATTGCACTTTAACGAAGTTCATCACCAACCGGGGCTCTAAGTGTGTCGACAACGCCCTTTCACTTGCAAAAGAGTTGGCTGAGTCGACGGAAATCCTTCTAAGGCAGTGCAAAAGTCGGCTTGCTATCTTACGTGAAGAGCTTCTTCGAGAGTGTGCAACGGGTTGTGAGAAAAGCTGGCTTAATTGTGCTGTTGAGGTTGTAAGTCAGAACGGTATCGACGTGCCAGCATTTGCAAAGGCAATTTTTGACTTGCTTCAACTTGGGCGTGGCAAATTCCGCAACATATACATACATGGGCCAGCCAACTGCGGAAAATCGTTTATTCTTCAGCCTCTCAAACTCATCTACAAGTGCTTCTTGAATCCTGCGCATGGTACCTTTGCTTGGGTTGGTGTGGATGAAGCAGAGCTTGTCTTTTTGAACGATTTCCGCTGGAATCCAACGCTGATTTCTTGGGAAACATTCTTGGTGCTTTTAGAGGGTGACATCACCCACCTCCCTGCCCCCAAAAATTTTTGTCAACGAGACATAGAGGTAAAGAATGATGTGCCTATCGTCGCCAATGCAGACATGCCAGTCGTCTTTGTAAAGGGTGGTGCAATCGATCAAGTAAACACTCGTATGATGGAGGTAAAATGGAGATCGTTCCATTTTTGGAAAGTGATTTCTGAAAGCCAGCGTAGAGAGATTGTCCCATGAGGCCGTTGCTTTGCAGAATTTGTGCTTGAATTCGGACAACAGAATCAGCCTTCGTAACATCGCCTTTCACAGACATGCTGATTGACTTGCTTTTTCGAAGATGCACATGAATTGCCATGCATTGATCTTGCAACCGTTTGCTTGGCCATTCATGTGCATCGATGACAATGTCTTTATTCGTGTCGCATTGAACTACACAAACGTTGCTAGGATAATTCGTTTTACAGACATCTTCCGTCAAGAAAACTCATCTTATTTTGCCACAATAGATGTGTGCAAGGCCAAAGAAAACACAACTACAGCAAACCCTTCATTGGTTTGCTGAAACGAGGCAAGTTTCAAACCACAATTTGAAATGTCTACACCTGTGACAACGTGAAATCGAGGCTCATCGGTACTCACTTGCACGGGTCATGACAAAACTTGTTTTAAATGCGAATGAAATTAATTTAGATTCTGGCTAGTATGCCCAATGCCATGGTAAAAGATTTATTGATCTGATTTTCACTTTAACCTGACAAAAAATGGCTACATTTTCCAGCGCAAAGGCGCAGAATCGCAGAATCTTATCGAAGGCCACCTTTTCTATTTTCAAAACAAAGTGAATCTTGATTTTTAATGGTAAAATCCGACCTCCGAACGTGTTTTCTGTCCGCAGAATCAAAATTGGCAACTATCATGAAAAGTTTGGTAGGAATTAGCAAGAGAGACATATTTTGTATCCTTTTAGCATCAAATGTCATTAAAAAAATTTGTTTCCGATTTAATATGCCATTATTTGCAATGCAAGAAGCTTGTGAGTATCGTTTCAACGCTCCAGTGAATCTCACAAGACATTTCCTCAATAATCGTAACGGTAGAACAACAAAAGAGAGAACGACTGGTTTGAACAAACCAATTCAATAGGCCTTTATCATAAATCGGACTATGCACATACGTCATACTTTGTTAGATATCAAAGACAATCAGCACTTGTAAATAATTGTACAATCATAAGTTGAAGTTTCCTCACACAGCTCAAAATCATGGAGAAGCCAATGGGAGTGAAACGAGGGAAAATGCACGGTCTGTGCCCCTAAAGATAAACTGCGGAGAATACACCTTTTTCAACTGACGGCCTCGTTTCGGAAATTTTAGAAATATCTTGACACGAAATTTCCGACAACGGATTGGATTCAGCATCCTAAGTTTAGTCTAGTTGCAAATTTTCATATTACTTCAGTATGCAATTTCAATTTTTTGGCGATAATAAATTTGAGAATTCACGGTCAAACCCCTTATAAATTTTCCAATTTGTTTTCCTCATAAAATCAAGGTCGCTAACAGTAAGATCATGAAAATTTGCAATTAGACTAAAATTAGGGTGCTTAATGTGAATACGGGGTCAGAAATTTTCATATGTTGCAAGCTAGAGAAATTTTTTAAGATTCCAAAACGAGACCGCTTAGTTGAAAAAGGTGTTTTGCCTATGACAAAACACTCAGTGAAATTTGGAAACTAACGGCATAACCTTCTTCAGACCCTATGGCTTCACCAATAACTTAAGTTTAATATTTCAAACGTTGACCACCACTAGCTACAATTTTCGGTAATCTTTTACTTACAGACTCTATGGTTTTGTTAATAACATCAACTGGGATATTACGTAAAGTTCTCTTTACACGAAAAGAAAATTGTTCAAAAGTCTCACGTGAAATTTTCTTGTCGACAGTTTCTTTGTTGAGTTCTCTTGTAGCCAAGTGGAAGATGTTTTCTATTGGATTCAAATCGGGACTTCTTGGAGGAATTTTCAGCAGTGTTGCCCCTAGTGCTTTCCATGCTTCACGGGCTGACTTGCAATTTTGTGATGGATCTCCGTCCTGAATCCACAATTTCTCGTCATTCTTGAAATTTTCCATGATAAGCTTTGGAAAACGTCGTGTCACAAATGAAGCAAAGTAACCACCGTTCATCTTCTCATACTGCTCAATTTCGCAAACTCCTCGTCCATGCGAAATGCAGTGCTCTTGCTGTGCAACCCTTCGTGAGACCCTCATCAACTGCTCGCCAGACACGGGTCCTCGGAGATTTGATGCTTGCAAGGGGGTTTCTCTTGTGCTCGAAAGATTTCCCATCCAAATAGAACATGATTCCATTTGACCAAATGTCAGGGCTGTACTTCTTCATCATGTCCTTTGCAAATTTGCATCGCAACTTCAAGTCTTTGTTCGTCAGGATACCTAAAAAAAATAGGAAAACTTATGGAGTTACTCGATTTACCATTTATGACAAAGAAAAAAGTTCTCGGCGATTATTCAACCATAAATCCTTGTCAAAGTGAGTTAGAATGGCAATGACTCAACATTTTCCTACCCTAATCAATGAATCATGAAGCTTGGGAAACTGGAACTAAGACTCAAACATTAAGAAACTTACCCTTTCTCCTCGCAACACGGAAAGCAATTCCATTTCTGCGTAGCGCCCTCCGAATAGTCCAGATAGGAATGTGATCGAGTCCAACAGCATTTCTCAGGTCTTTCAAAGTAAAGTGGCCACCGTAGTCCTCCCTTCTGAATTTCTTCACTTGATTTATCAAGTTTCTCTCGTCTCGCTTGTCCAATAATCTAGGCCTCCCTCGCCGCTTTCGTTGCTCTCTCCTAGCAATGCTCTGCTCTGGCTCCTTCAGGATCCTTTTCACCGTTGCTAGAGACAGACCTGTTGCTTCGCATATGTCAGCCAGTTTGCATCCTGAATGGCGCCTTAACTCCTTGACAGTCTTGCGAAGAGCTTCGTCGTATCTTTTCTTGAAAACCATTCTGGCTCTCTGTAACGATACCTAACTTCGCGGGCATCTTTTGTTGTATTTTGTTATTTACGCCTATGTTACGCGTATGGTCACCCTGTGACATACACACCCCTCGCCATGTGAGACAAGGAGAGGGAGTGAAACGACACTTGTACAAGATAACGCCAACGAACAAACGTCGAAATAATCACGAAACAAGTTTAGAAACGCGCGAAACAAGGAACTGGACTGGGAATACGATACGATAAATGTAATACGCCTTGAAATAACGATGGTATTAGATAATGTTACGAAATCTTGAACTATGTACACAAACTTGCTCATTTGTCCTTAGTCTTAGGCCATCCGGCAAATCTTCTTAAAAAGAAAGAATGCAGGAAACAGCCTGGCGTTTTGCTCCAATGTGGAAATAAACATATGCCTGCGTTAAAATACATCATGGTGCCGTGACCCGGGAAAGAAGATTAGAAGATGGCTGAAGATCTGAGGAAGAACTTGAAAACAAGAAGTGGACATCGATTAGTAGTAAAAAACGCTATAGCAAAGAATAAGGAACTCATACCGCCCGCGGGAACTCCGGTTCCAAACGAAGTTAAGCCGAAACTAATTTCCTTCAAGAACACGCTGCTAAGAAAGAGAAACGACCTAGAAACAATCGGCGCCGACATTTTGGGAGCATTAAAGAAAGATGAAGAAATCGAGAAAGAAATTTTAGAACGAGAAGAAATCGAACAAGAGATCGATGATTATTTAAGTTTCGTTGATAACGCACTCGCGGAAGTAGGGGAAGCAAATTCGCCATCGCAAAGACAATCGAGTCAAGAAAGACATGAAGAAAAAGTTAAATTACCAAAACTTTCCCTCGCAACATTTAATGGAGATTCTACGAAATGGACAAGTTTTTGGGATAGTTTCAAATCAACCATTGGAGATCATAGAGGACTTTCGAAAATTGACAAGTTGAAATATCTCGTAAATTCTTTAACCGGAGTCGCCGCGCAAACGCTCACAGGATTACAAATCTCAAACGACAGTTACGATGAAGCAATCGAGTTATTGGAGAAACGTTTTGGTAACAAACAAGTCATTATTACAAGCTTTATGGATAGCTTACGAGAATTACCCAAGATTTCATCGAGTGACGATATACGAAAACTTCGCATCCTGTATGACAAGACTGAAGCCGCAGTGCGAAGTTTAAAAAGTGTGGGAGTTTCATGCGAAAGTTATGGTACAGTATTATCGCGTGATATCATGTCAAAACTACCCCAAGACATACGCCTAACCATTACAAGAAATTTGGAGGATGAATGGGATTTACAAGGATTAATCAAGAATTTGGGAGATGAGCTAAGTTTACGGGAGAGATGCGCCTTAGCTCCTGTTACGTCAACAACGACACCACGTCCAACGCCGCCAAGAGCCGGATATTTCAACCATAATGCAGCTGGCCCCAAGCAATCATCGACGACATCAACCTTGTTACTTGAAAACGGAGCATCACATGGAAGCAACCAAGTCTTGCCTAATTGCCTTTTTTGTGGATACAAGCATTTCTCTGCAAGTTGCAAAACCGTTTCAGATCCAACCGCCCGAAAGAAGATTCTTCGCGAAAAACGGAGATGCTTTGTTTGCTTGAAAGGAAATCACTTAAGTCGACAGTGTGCATCGCGATCGAAATGTTATCATTGTAACGGAAGGCATCATGCAGCTATTTGTGGTGCAAACGAGGATGATTCGAGACCTGCACGAAATTTGCCATCACAAAATCCGCCTTCCGCGCCACCCAACCTTAACGCGCGACAGCCGCCGCCAGTTGCAGCTCAAACTGTAAGTACAAATCTTTATACTTCACATGATTCCTTGAGCAATGCAACTCTGTTGCAAACAGCCAAAACTGAAGTTCATAGTATCAACGATCAAGCAAATAGATGTAACGTAAGAGTCATTTTAGATTCTTGTTCACAAAAAACTTATGTCACTGCAAGATTGAAAGATAAGTTAAATCTTCCTGCCATTTCAACGAAGGAAATTCTTATTAAAGAGTTTGGTAACGAGCAAGGTACACTTAAAATGTGCGAAACGGTACAATTAGCGGTTCATTGTGCTGATAACTTAACAGTCTACATTAACGCTTTTGTTGTAGATTTGATCTGCAGTCCGCTATCAAATCAAGCAATTGATTTCGCACAAGCGAATTATTCTCATATCAAAAATTTGCCGCTCGCGGACAGCGGAGATGGATCACAGGATTTAGACATTGATATATTGATTGGTGCAGATTTTGTTCATCTTTTTATGCTCGACCAAGTTGTACGGGGGGAACACCCTATGAGCCCCGTTGCGATTTTGACAAGTTTTGGTTACGTATTAAGTGGCCCGATACAAATTCCTACACAGAATGAGTGCTCATCAAACATTACAGTCGCTCATGTGTTAAAAACCGATGCTATTTTAGTTGAAAAGGAAAACGATTTGGAAGATGAAATTAAGAGATTTTGGAATCACGAAAGTTTAGGGGTGAAATCGAACGAAAACATAGACGATTTCGAGTCAGAAATTCTTATGCAAGACAAAATCAAATTCGATGGTAAAAGATACGAAATTTCTTTGCCCCTAAAAGATGATCATCCGATCATTCCCGACAACTATAACGTCGCAAAAAGTCGCCTGAATTCGCAGTTAGATCGCTTAAAGTTGAAACCTGAAGTATTTGATGAGTACAATTCTGTAATCAAGGATCAGTTAAATTCAGGAATTATCGAAAAGGTTATTGAAGATGAGGAAATTCCAAAGCCAGGTATGACTCATTATATTCCGCATATTGGTGTGGTGAAACAAGAAAGGCAAACTACAAAACTTAGAATCGTTTATGATGCTAGCTCAAAGGTCCAAGGCGAAGTAAGTTTGAACGATTGTTTGCACCCAGGCCCAAATCTCGCCCCCCTGATATTCGACGTGCTTTTAAAGTTCAGAATGCACAAAATTGCCCTCATCGGGGATTTAGAGAAAGCATTTTTGCAGATTTCAATTGATCCAAGTCAGAGAGACCTATTACGATTTCTCTGGGTAGATGATTCTAACCCTGACAATCCAAAAATCGTGAAGCTAAGGTTCGCCAGACTCGCCTTCGGCCTCTCCTGTTCGCCGTTTATTTTAAATTCGACGATACGACACCATCTCGAAAATTATCAAGAAGCTGACCCCGAATTTGTACGTAAAGTAATCAGTTCTCTATATGTCGACGATTTTGCGTCTTCTTTTGCCTCAGAAGATGAGAGCTTCGCCTTTTATGAAAAACTAAAACAGAGATTTTCGGAAGCTGGTTGGAACATGCGCAAATTTAACAGTAACAACGAAAATTTACGTGAGCGCATCGAAAAAGCAGAAAGTGCACGTATTTCAAATGATCAATCAAAAAGCAATGAGAGTCAAAATGTTCTTACACAAAATGAGAATCAAAATGTTTCTCACGCAGTCCAAAAAGAAGACGAAATTAAAGTTTTGGGAATGACATGGAACGCTAAAACTGACAAATTAAAGTTTGACCTTGCCTCCTTTTACGAAGCCCCTGCCCAGGACAAAATCACAAAACGTTTGATTCTCAGTTCGATCGCGCGGATTTATGATCCGCTTGGTTTGTTATCGCCACTCCTTGTTCCACTCAAGCGGTTATTTCAAGATGTCTGCAAATTGAAAGTGAATTGGGATTCTTGTTTACCGGATGAATTCTGCCAAAGATGGCACAATATCGTAAATGACATTCCGCAAGATTTCAATGTAGAAGTTGACAGGTCCCTTCTAGGAGACATTTCATGTGATGAAATACAGTCTATTCAAATCCACGGGTTCGCCGACGCCAGCCAAATTGCCTATGGTGCAGTTGTTTACGTAAGAATCAAGACTGATAAAGGGATTTTTACCAAATTAGCTTCAGCAAAAAGTCGAATTGGGCCGTTGAAAACCGAATCAATGCCGAGTTTAGAGTTGATGGCAGCACAAATTCTTGCCAAATTGATTTACTCAGTTCAAAATACGTTGAAAGAATGCTGTCAAATCTAATCCATTCATTGCTGTTCACGTTCACAGGTAGTCCTGCATCGAAATTTTTGAATCAATGGTTAAGTTAACCAAACGATGTTTACGAAAAACTCTCGGTAACGCGCATTTAACTTACGAAGAATTGGAAACGGTATTGTTGGAGACTGAAGGAGTTCTTAATTCGCGACCGCTAACGTTTGTTTATAACGATATTACCGAACCTCCAATCACACCATCATGTCTAGTCTCAGGACGAAGATTGTTAGACAGACCATCACTTTCGGAAAATATCGAAAACTCGGATTACGAAAACTTGACGAAACGAGCGAAGTATTTGAAAACATTGTTATCTCGATTTTTTAGCAGATGGAAACGTGAATATTTACCTTCATTACGCGAACACGAAAACAAACAAAACAAGTCTGCAAAACGAGTACCAGAAATCGGTGACATTGTCACAATTCATAAAGATCTTATTCCTAGGCAACGTTGGGTTCTAGGAAAGGTAACTCGCCTCTTCGAAGGAAGAGAAGGTGTAGCACGTGCTGCTGAAGTTTTGACTCTTGACAAATCGGGCAAGAAAATACTCATTAAACGTCCGATTCAAAAGTTGTATCCGTTAGAAGTAAGATGTCCAGTACAAGAACATGAAAAACTAGGAAAACATTCGAAAGAAGTTTCAATTACGACAGTAAGAGACGAAGATGTGATCGAGAACATTCGAGGACAATAAGAAGTATTTTTCATTTGTAATATTTTTTCGCTGTAAATAGGAAACAATGATTGACCCTGGTCAATCATGGGGGGGGGAAATGTTGTATTTTGTTATTTACGCCTATGTTACGCGTATGGTCACCCTGTGACATACACACCCCTCGCCATGTGAGACAAGGAGAGGGAGTGAAACGACAATTGTACAAGATAACGCCAACGAACAAACGTCGAAATAATCACGAAACAAGTTTAGAAACGCGCGAAACAAGGAACTGGACTGGGAATACGATACGATAAATGTAATACGCCTTGAAATAACGATGGTATTAGATAATGTTACGAAATCTTGAACTATGTACACAAACTTGCTCATTTGTCCTTAGTCTTAGGCCATCCGGCAAATCTTCTTAAAAAGAAAGAATGCAGGAAACAGCCTGGCGTTTTGCTCCAATGTGGAAATAAACATATGCCTGCGTTAAAATACATCATCTTTAAAAGGAATGTTCACTCTCGAGGGACTTCGCTAACTGCTAAACCGAAGTTTGCATGCATAAACAATTTTTGTCGGAAGCCTTAAAGCCATCTGCCGACGTATCTCTTAACGCTTCTACCGGCCCTTGGCACGTTTTAAGCTGGGTACAAACACCAAAGGCCAATGCCCTATTCACACTGCAATTCAATCCAGCTTAAATTAATAAACCAAGCTTTCGAATTGGGCCTTCTGATTGGTCAATCCTTCAAATCTAGTCATTTGATTGGTTGAAATTAAAACTGGTTTAAGCAAAGCTGATTTAATTGTGTCGGTGTGAGTGCAGTAGATGTCTGATTAGGGTTCTCTGAGACGAGCAAAGGCGACAATTTTAAAAAAGGGCTATAACTTCACAGGAAAATCGTGCCAACTTGATGATAGAAAAGTTTCTAATTTTGCATCGAAAATGATAAAGATTGCTTAAACAATCTTATTTTTTAGGAGTATGTCTACATTTGTTATGTCTCGATTTCCATTGGCACAGCGAGCTTCTCGATCGCATAAAGCAGAAAATAGGTACGATATCAATACAAAATGCAGTTTTTTCAAAAGCTCCCAAACAAGGCATTTCTTGTATTACAACCTTTGCAGTTTGTTGCCTTACAGACCCTGTTAGGTTCTAAATGCTGACCAGATTAGAAGACCATAGTACAAAAACTGTCGGAGTAATACAGCTTTGAAATTTTTGCGCTTTCAGACAACCAGTTGCAAAATTGTTGAGCCATTCTAAAAAATAAGGTTTTTTAGCCACTGTGCCCCCCCCTCACCCCTTTGCAATGTTGAAATCAGTCATAAAAGTTGTAAATCGTTAGTTGCCAACAGAAAAGTCACGTTTGTTTCCAATCAACATCGCAATGGGGAGAGGGGGGGGGCAAAAAACCTTATTTTTCCTCAATGGCTCAACAATTTTGCAACTGATTGTACCTTCATCCACTGCATAATGCTATTATTCTGTTTCAAATCGGCTTCTTTGCTGTAGCAAGGTAGCAGAGCTATTCACCAACAACATAACACGTTCCATTATTCTCCGCTGAAAAATTGCCATCAACCTTGGTAAAACGCGATGAACTTTCAACAGCTCTTCGCCACACGATCTATTCCAAGTTTTGAAACAGTGTGCTCACGTGCAGAAAATTCTGCTATTGTCAAAGCGCTCAAGATGTCATGGTCAAGAGGTAGGTCTCGTATCATCCTCTCTCTACAAAGACTTGGCCTTTGTTTTAGTATGAAAAGTGGAAGGGATTGAGGCCGGGCTTTCAAAATTATCTGTATTTCTCAAAAAAAGGAAAATGTTGAATGCATATTTCAAAATAATTTGAATGAATATGAGAGTTTTTTCATGGAAGTTAAAGGGTATTGGAGCTTGCGAAGATACCTAGGCCCCCTATCATTTGAATAATTCAAATTCATTTGAAATATGCATTCACCATTTTCCTTTTTTTAGAGAATAAAGATAATGTTGAAAACCCGGCCTCAATCCCTTCCACTTTTTCGTACTAAAACAAAGGCCAATCTTTGTAGAGAGGAAATGATACGAGACCTACCCCTTGACCATGACATCATGAGCGCTTTGACAATAACAGAATTTTTTCCACGTGAGCACACTGGATTAGATAGTGTGGAGAAGAGCTGTTGAAAGTTCATCGCGTTTTACCAAAGTTTCCAGTGGAGAATAATGGAAATTGGTGTTGTGTTGTTGGTGAATAGCTCTGCTACCTTGCTACAGCAAAGAAGCCGATTTGAAACAGAATAATGGTATTATGCAGTGGATGAAGGTAGACCCAAGAGCTTTCTTCGTCGCAAATAGCTGAGACTCGTCAAGGATTTGGGAAACTGAAGCAAAGAAACATCTTCAGCTTATTCCTTGCTATAATTCACGTAAGGTGTGAATTTTTGGAAGCTATATCTTATTTGTTGCGTTTCCAAATGATATTTGAATATAGGCCTATTTTTGGATGCATGAAATTCGATGTAGTGCTGATCCCTGATGAGATTTTCTTGAAATGCAAGGTGTGAAATATGGAGTAGGGCCTGTAGAATCGACTCGTGGCAAAAGCAGCTCTGTATCTTTATTACTCGAATGTCCATTTTGATTTTCGTAAGGGTACTCGAAAATTCGTCTCAGAGAGCTTATTTTCAGTCATGTGACGAGAATACGGCAACACCATTGGCTGATAAGCGTGAAATTGGAAGATTTATGGGTTTCCCTGTGCCCTATTGAAAGATTTGACTTGTATGCTGATTAAGAAGCCCTACATTAGTCATATTAAGTTGAAATACGCAGAAATTGGTTTAATTTGAGAAAATCTGGGAAAGGCTACGCTTTCTCAAATGAAGGAAGCTTGGAATGCATCAAAACTCCAGTTTCATGCATGCAATGCAGGTAGTTCACTTTACCCCGGTCAAGGCAAAATCTGGACTGAATGGTGGGCCTTTCAAAATACCATGCTAGCGAACTAGAAAGTCTTTCTTGGTTACCTTTTTTCTGGAAAAGGGAATGACATAGTGTGAGCTTTAATAAAAAAAAAATCCCGGAAAATAATTTCGTTTTGGAGTCAAAAATCAATGCTAAAAAAGATAGGCCAAACCTAAAACTGCAATTTTCCAAAGTTGTTTTCACTACCTCGGATTAAGGGATTTTTCGCAACAACAGAAATAACCCTTCAGCAAAAATATTTTGATTTTCTGTCAGCACATATAATCAAGCATCTGTCATGAATTATGTTTTATCATAGCGTTTCTACGTTCGGAGCAAAGCGTGAATGTTCTGAGTAGTTCACTTTACCCCGTAGTTCACTTTACCCCGTCTTACCCAATATGTTTAAATTTTCCTCGCGGGTTTTTTCAAAAGAACGCGTAAATCCAGAGAAAACGGCTTTTGATTTTTGAGTAAGGCCTATCATTTGGCGTCTTGATCCCTAACAAATAAGCCCTTCAAAAACAAACATAAATTCATATCGATGTCTTCCTATTTCCTAAATATCACTGAACATACATTAGCAAGCGACAGCAGTTGGCTTTCAACAGTACCGAACTTCTATCGCGGAGGCAGTGGCAACTCAAAACTTCGCATTTTTCATACACGAACAACATTGCATATACGAACAATATTGCACGGTATAGAGCATTTACATAACGTTTGACTTAACCAACGGCATAATTTTGGATTTTGGTGAAGCATTCTAGATAGCAGAAACTCTCCACAGTTTCCCTTGAGTATTTAGTTGTTGTTGTTGTTTAAGAGCATATGTCTGCCCTCATGATTTAGGTCATTAAGATAAGTTAAGCCTTCCTCACATTAGATGTCAGGCGAATTATTCAAATGATACATTGTTAGAGATCGCAACTACTTTGCGTAATCATCCCAGACATCTAAGGTGAGACAGATTTCCCTTCTTCTGTTTTGTTTTCTTCTAAGAAGTTTTTTTTTCTATACTGAATCTGTTTTAATTAGTTCTTGGATCAGATTTCTACTCAGAACACCCTGTCGCGCGTTCTATCACGCAGCGTTTCGTTCACGACCAGGTCCAATTAAAACGGTGATCCTGGAACACCCCGCGCGTCAGAGTGCTGAGTGGAGGTACGCCCTGAGAGCCAAGCTTCACTTTGAAGCTTTTGATATTCAAAACAAGACGAATCAATACTCTTCTAGGCATTAAGCTGAGCAGTTTTTCCGTGCAAGTTTTCCTTCTAAACTTTCATTTTCCAAACTTATCGTAAATCCCAAGTCCTTTGCTTTCAAACATTTTCTCGTACCACCAAAATGTTCTTTTCTCCCTTGAGGCTTCAAAATAGTATCTTTAAATCTAAATCTATAGAGCAGAAATTCGACAAATTAGAAAAACACCATACCCTTACAATAGAACAAATACCGGTATCACGCACAAACAAGGTGAACGATGCAAAATCTACGTTGCGCTTGGAAGTGTGATAACTTTGTGTTTTCATGTTTATTTGTTCTGTGTCAAATGTTCCCCCGGCTAGGTTCATGAATTGGAAAGTTAAACGAGACTTACCTGTAAGTTGAAGTTTGACTGCAATTCTATTCTTGCCATCAGCCTATACTCATTACACAAGTCTCAATAGCATCGCTATCTTTTCTTTATTTTTTTTCATTTTTTCGCTCACTTGAGCATGAGTATGAGTATGAGTATGAGTATGAGTATGAGTATGAGTATGAGTATGAGTATGAGTATGAGTATGAGTATGAGTATGAGTATGAGTATGAGTATGAGTATGAGTATGAGTATGAGTATGAGTATGAGTATGAGTATGAGTATATAGTATGAGTGAAAATAAAATATCAGATGGAAAATATTGAACGAATACAAGGAATCACGTCGTCAGTCTACCATCAGCCAGGGAGTGAGAGAATTGTACGAGAGAGTGCAGCGCATGCGCAAATATCAGGCTTCAGAGTTTTCAGGCATTCAGAGAAGAGTGAGAGAATTAGGTGGGGTTATAAACCTAAAACAATTGGTTTGAGGATGGGCGTACAATTCTCTCACTCCCTGGCTGATGGCAAGAATAGAATTGCAGTCAAACTTCAACTTACAGGTAAGTCTCGTTTAACTTTCCAATTCTATTCTACCATCAGCCCGAGGTCGTGATCAAATTGTACGAGATTTCAGAGCTTCTGAATGCCTGAAAATTTTAAATCAATGACATAGAGAAAATAATAAACAAAAGTAACATACTATATTTCAGCATTCTCCATTACCATCATAATTTGAAAGTAGGCAATTTCCAAGATTACATTCATGTTCAAATGGTCTATTATAAACAGTCTGGAATGTTTTCTCATTGGACCACCCAACTGTAGAAAGAATTTTGTTGATGTCTGTCACTTGGGCCACAGATGATGTTGATGCTGATCTTGTACTATGAGTAGAAAAGATGGTTGTATCAATTCCAGCTTTCTGGAAAAAAGTTTTACACCAGTGAGAAATGGTCTGTGTTGAGACAGGTTTGTATGGCTTTATGTAAGTCACTAACAGCTGAGAATCAGAACAATCACTAACAGCTGAGAATATTTTCTCCTTTTTCAGTACTCATCGAAATGAGTGACAACACATAATTTTGCATCATGGGGGTATGATTTGAAAGAAATTGGAGGTATGTGTCTATTTGGACGTGTTTGCTTCATTTTGGTTGATATCTGAAATACGTAGCTCTGGTTGCTAAAATGCATGTCATTTACAGAGAGACTCCTTACTGTCTGGCATCGTTGAGCACTGGTGATGAATAATAGGAAAGTAAGACTCATGGACAAATCCTTTAATGAACAATCTGATACAGGGGGCAAAGCTTTCATGTAGTCAAAAACAACAGATACACGTTTTTTCCCAAATAAGAAACTGGTTTATAAGAAACTAGTACTAAGATGGCCTAATTTTTAAGAAACTCTAGTACTATGTCTGAGAAGTACTAAGAAACTTTTTCAAAGTTAAAAGCATGAATTTTATAGCAAATAGATCGTTGAACCTTTACTATTGGGCAATATTATCTAACCATTTGTGTTTTCAACATAACAGAACACTGTTTATTTCCACATGATGTTTTAAATATCAAGAAACATATCTGCAGCAGTGTTAGCGACCACATTGACAATTCGTGCATTCGAAAAATAAGAAACCGATTAAGAAACTTTTAGTACTAAAATGGACAAAATTTCATGTTAAATTAAGAAACTTTTAGTACTATGGCCTGATCCTAGTTTCTTATAAAAAAACCTGTACATCCCAAATTGAATGATATCTAGGAAAAGCAGGGCGTGATTGAAAAACACCTTTCATGAAACGTTTAACCAAGGGTATTTGTCCGTAAGGTAAGTCATTGTTTGTATTCATAGGGAACTGTGATAGGGCACTCATAGCAGTGTTGATTGAGCTGTATGACAGTCCAGCCCAGGGGGGGGGGGGGACTTGGTAGTTCAAGGTGACGTATCCGTTGCAAAATGTTGCAAATCCCTAAACCCTTAGCGGTAGTAGCTTTTAGCCTAAGCGGTAGTAACTTTTGGCTTCCGTATGCACCAATAACAATAGGTTCATCGTTCCAGAAACAATGCTGCTATTATATTACAGGCATGAGAAAGAAAACAACTACTATTTACTTTGAAATAATACAGGTGTAGAAGTAAAGGTAGGATTAGGATGGGAGGACCTTCTCCAAGTGTGAGTATATGACAGTATTGTCAATGCAATGGTCCATCATTGATCAGAAATTTGTTTTGATAGGTTTGCATAACGTGAGCAATTCAGTTCATCAACCTTTCTTAGATTTCCATCAGCTTATCATATCAAGCTTCACAACCCTTCGCGGTTGTAAATTTGAAAATTTTTTGACCCTAAGAGGTAGTAAATCGCAGATTTCGAGACCCTAAATTTTGCAACAGGTACGTCACCTTGAACTACCAAGTCCCCCCCCCCCCTGGGCAGTCCAGACTCATACAGACTAACTAAAATCTCCAAAAATATATTTTAGTGTGGTGATATGATACTATCACAATGAACTTTCTCAGTATATCGTAACCAATTATTTATATAAACCTGGTATTGTCCTTTTGTAAAATCACGCCAAGATGGTATTATAATTTCCACCGCCTTTTGAAAAATTCCTCTTCCTTCCAGTCTCTGCCGGAAACCAAGCAAATCATCATTTCTAATATTCTCGCTAATGAATGGGTCTTCATTGGATCCATTGGTAGCTGGAGGAGATTCTTTGATGGTCTCACATGTATGGGTTCTTTCAAAAGAACTTTCCGTAAAAGTGGGTACCAAGGCTGTGTTGGCCAATTCGGAGCCACTAATATACCTGTTGCGTTGTCCTGATTGCTCTTTTGGAGAGCATACAGAAGACAACTAAAAGGAGGGAAACAATAGAACTTTAATTCCTTCCAGGACATAGAAAATGCGTCAATATAGAATGCCTCAGGGTCTGGCTGAAGTGAACAATATTGTGGAAATTGTTTATTCAACCTTGAAGCAAAAAGGTCTATTTCAGTAATAAAGTCTAAACATTTTAAGGCATTCTGCAACGTAAAGGAGTTCAGCATCCATTCAGTATCAATATGAAAAGTTCTGGACTCTTTATCTGCCAAAATATTCTTTGAGCCTGGCAGATGGGCAGCAATAAGCCAAATTCCATTTTCTATGCAAAAATTCCAAATCTCAAAACAGAGACTATTGATTGCACTGGTAGCTATGACTGGTTCCCCTTTTGTTTATAATATGAACAGCTGCATTGTTATCCACCATTACTTTGACATTCTTATTATTTATTGAAGAAGAGAAAGACTTAAGGGCAAAATAGGCAGCCTTAAGTTCCAAAACATTATTGTTGTTTGAGGATTCTTCATGATTCCAGTTGCCACCAGTAGAAATGCCATCAAGTTCAGCCTCCCATCCAATTTTTGAGGCATCTGAATATAGGATCTTTTGAATGCTTGGTGGAATAATTTCCTTGTACATAGATGTAATATTTTTTAACCACCAATGTTAATTTACACCTTCATCAGAAACAGTCATTAGAGCTTCAAAATTTCTTCTAGCAGCAGTAAGCGCCCCAGATTTGTCCTTTTCTAAATGTCGATAATACAGTTTACCAAATTTAGAAGCAGGCAAGGTAGAAATGATATGACCAATAGCAATAATCTTGGCAACATTTCTAATTTTCGGGTTATCCTTGTGCTTCAAGGTTTCCTGAATCAATGACTGAATTTTTAAAATTTTTGCATCAGTAATGGAAACTGTCATCAAACAGGAATCAATGTTAAATCCTAATGCAGAAATTTTTTGCTTTGGAATAAGGACAGACTTATCAGGGTGGATCACAAAACCAAGTTGAACTAACGTAGAAATTACATGAAGTGTGCTTACTACACACTGTTCATATGAACCTGCCTGTACATACAAATCGTCAATGTAGCATGAAACAATATGGCCCTCGTTTCTGAACTTAGCTAGAATGGAATTGAAAAGTTTCGTGAATTTTCTTGCACATGAAAATAACCCATTCGGATAACAGGTAAACTTGTAATAGGACTCATTATGAAAGAATTTTAGAAATTTTTGGTCTTCTTCCGTATTTTAACACTATAATAAGCATCTTTCAGGTCAATTGAAGTCATCCAGCATCCTCTTCTAACAAGTTTAAAATGGTAGAGATATCTTCCATTTTAAAATGAAAAAATTCTACATACTCATTCAGTTTTTTCAAATTCAATATCAATCTCAACTTCCCATCTTTTTAGGGACCGTAAAGATTGGAGACACAAAATCTCCTGCCTCACGACTACACTTGACAATCACACGTTTTTTGATAAGTTCCATTATCTCATGGTGCACAGCATCATGGTGGATAGATGCTATGCTATTATTGGGAAAACAACGTTGTTGTGGAGTAGCGATAAATTGAATTTTTTCACCACGGATAGTTTGTAGTATCTCATTGTCACTGGTAAGCAGAATCCAGTGATCAATATGGTAGGAAAGCTGACCGGCAGTGAAAGATTCAACGGCTTCTTTTAGTAGCAAAATCAAAATCTGATTGAAGATGAACCATATTCATTTACCTTAAACTTGAGATTCTCTAATTCTTGAAGTATTTCTTTCTGAAGTTCTGTCTGTGAGCTTGACCTTGATTTTGACTTTGAGTATTGCATGCATAAGTTTGGTTGTTCCGGGGACGATATGCTGCCCTCCCCCTGTTGGATAAAAAATTGTTCTTTCTGTATGAAAAACCTTGGGAGTTGCTCCCCTTATGATATTCATTATACCTTGGCTTGTACGATTCATTGGTCATAACTTTGTAGTTGAACCAATACTTTGGATAGTTTTATTGATGTCTATAATTCCACTTGTTTACATGGATTTCTATATCAATATCTACAAGCATTGCTTTTTATAATGGTTTACTTTAACTTTGTGGTATTAACTTAATTCGTCGAATTCAGCAGTTTTATACCCATAATTCCACTTGCTTACATGGATTTCTATGTTAACAACTACAAACTTTGCATTCTGCAAACTTTGTTTGCAAGGTTTACATTAACTCTGTTTTATTAACTTAATTCGTTGAATCAATTAGTTTTATACCCATAATTCCACTTGTTTACATTGAATTCTATGTTAATAAATACAAACTGTGCTTGTTTGCAAGGTTTACTTTAACTTTGTTGTATTAAGTTAATTCGTTGAATTGATTAGTTTTATACCCATAATTCCACTTGTTTAGTTTGATTTCTATATTGATAACTACAAACTTTGCTTGTTATAAAAGTTTACGTTAACTTTGTAGTATTAACTAAATTCGTTGAAATAAGCAGCTTTATACCCATAATTGCTCTTGTTTACATGGATTTCGATGTTAATAACTACAAGCATTGCTTGCTATAAAGGTTTACTTTAACTTTGTTGTATTAACCTAATTCGTTGAATTAAGCAGTTTTATACCCATAATTCCACTTATTTGCATGGATTTCTATTTTAATAACTGCCAACCGTGCTTCTTATAAAGGTTCACATTAACTTTGTTGTATTAACTTAATTCGTTGAATTAAGCACTTTCATACCCATAATTGGACTTGTTTACATGGACGTCTATGTTAATAAGCACAAACCGTGCTTGTTATAACTGTTTACTTTAAAGGTCAGATAAAGGCAAATGCAATTTTTTTATATTTGTAACTTTAAACTATGGGGAATCCGATGGCAATAATATTTTTTATCTTTGGGATGCAAAAGGATGGGTTTGGGGGTTTTGAAAAAGGGCACTTCTTCAAAAAACCGCGTAGTGGTAGAGGCCTGGAACTAGCTAAGTCGTGACGTGGAATGAGTAATGAGAAATTTATCACTTGAGAGGCCCAAGGCGCTGAGAGAAAGCAGTAACGACGAAGATCGCACGCGGCGTGTCAACTTGATCCCACTCTGCAATGGAAGCACACAAAAACATCATTTGGAGGATTATTTGATCTGTGACTAGCAATAACATTAGTTATTGAGTGCAGCGTTTTGGGATCAAACTACAAAAACATCATTTGGAGGATTATTTGATCTGTGAATAGCCGAATGAAACCATAGTAATGATCAAACAGTTGACTATTGTGTTAATTGCAAAGGCTACCAGAAGAACACACCTTGATCCCCTCAGGGTTAGATTGTTTTTATCAGGATTCATTCTCCTCGTTGGGCTTACAAGCGCCTGTCGAAGGTACATTTGCATGGCTTCACGAATGATCTTTAAATACAAATTATATTGTACGAGGTAGGAAATACACAGGCCACCTAAGAAGTTCGCAAATAGAGTCATCGAAGAAAAGGAAAACTATATTTGCAGAAAGAACGCTCTCTTATCGGTCTATGGTAAGAGACTATCACTGGGCCTAGTCATGACATGGCAATTTTCCCGCTGTCTGCATCTGCGATTCGGTGAGTATATCTTTCAATTTTAACTACAATTTCATTTTCCTCACGCCGAAGAAGGTGCTCTGGAAGCTAGCTAAATCATTTGTAGCAGCCAATGAATGTTCAAAGTCGCTAGGATTGAAATATTTAGTGCAGACCCCCGATGTTTTCATTGTTGCAATTCTTGTACGTGTTCACTCTCCAAGCCAGTCCACAGCTCAGCTCACTGCTGCAACACGTCTGTCCGTGCCAAAGTACAGAATAATGTGCATGTAAATTCTTCTCTGCACAAGCTGACTAGCCACAACCATAAAGTGCCCACTTTCTCGGCGTTTTGATTTGAGAACTTTCGAACTTTCCTGATTTGACTGTCAGTGAGTGCAAACAGACTCCTACATTCTCTCGCAGCTTTGCATTGACTCAATCGACTCATTCCACGTCACGCCTCTGCTAGTTCCAGGCTCTTTTGCTTGCGCGGTTTTTTTGAAAAATTTGACTGAAAAAAGGAATTTGAGCGGCAATTTCGATAAGTTCCGGAACTCATATCGAAATTTCGTTTGAAATGTTGAAATCTCCAGACTGTAAATGGTAGAAATCAATAAAAAGGAATTTTGCCTTTATCTGACCTTTAACCTTGTTGTATTAACTTAATTCGTTGAAATAAGCAGTTTTATACCCATAATTTGACTTGTTTACATGGATTTCTATGTTAATAACTACAAACCTTGCTTATTATAAGGATTTACTTTAACTGTGTGGTACTAACTTAATTCGTTGTACAGTAAAGTCCCGCCGTTAAGAAACTGCATTATAAGAAACTCAGGCCTGATTTTGGTAAGTGGAATACCTCTCTGCAAGAAACTATCCAGGCTGATTCATCTTCAGTTTCTTTTATAATGGTACATAGTAATATTTTATGGCATATATTTGAATATGGCTCCAATGAGTCTCAGTTCTGTAGAAATAAGGATGAAAATTTTAAGCGGAAATTATTATAATTTCAAGAAACTTTCAGTACTGACCCAAACTATCAGCTTCTTGTTCAACTGCGCGTATTTAGAAAACGTTTTCTTAACAATTTTGACAGCTATTTGGAATAACATAGCCGCCAAATCTTTACTTTTGTCCCAAGTTCCCAATGGGCGCTGACTCATCTTCTGATCAGATCGCATTTTCTGCGAGAATAGACCTTTTAGCCATTCTACAAAAGAGCCTGGATCGAGCGTTATTTTTATACAAATTTATACACGAGGCTCGATCGAGTGGCGTTAGAGGCTCTATCACTATTATGCACATACGAAAATTCTTAAAATTGCATCGTAACATCGTTCGATTCTGATTCTTTCCCAGAATAGCTAAAAGGTCTATTGACCAATCAGATGCCGTCATTTCATCACTTCCGCGTTTCGCAGCTATATCTAGGCCATTTGGGATACCCCCCCATTAAAAAAGCATTGCACTCTTGAGTAAATCGATATTTTAAAAATTTCAACAGGAAAAGGATGCTAATACATAGGATAACAAGTGTTCATGTGGTTTCCTCGCAGTGGCTTGAAGTGAATGATTGGTGGCAGTTTTAGAGGTAAGCATCAGTTTCTTTTTAGTCATTTTCATACAATTTCCAGTATGAAATCAATAGGAAGATTGTCGATTACGACTGAAGTTGGATGGAGCAAAGTATCGAAACAACTGCCAAATTTAATTCCTGCGCTTGGGATGGAGTGTGAATGAGACCAAATTGACGGAATTACGAACAATTCACAAGGAAGACGACGGCGGCATTGCACCAAGAGCGGTAAAGATCACGATGAAGCAGGTTTTCTTTCTATCTACTTTGCAGATGTTGTCTTGCTGTCAGCACATTTCAAATTTTAAATTCTTCTCGAGGAAGATTTTGACAACGATAAATGCTCATTGCTTGCAAGCAATGCTATATCATTGCTTTACAAGAAGCCGCTAATAGCCAACTCTGTGCCTGTGTGGAGTTGTAAATTCAATTTTGTTAAAAGTTAGAAAATCTATAAAAAAAACTTTAACCCCAGGAAGAGCTGGGGTCAAACATAACTCTAAGCCCAGTCCTCAGACAAGTTTGTTGTAAAAGTTAATATAGTTTTCACATCCTTTTTATAAGGAACTGAATATTTGGCTCAATACTGAAACCCGAAAAAAACTGAATTTATGGTTATTGGTCATCAACGAAGAATAAATGAAATTGATGACCTCCCTCCACTCAAACTTAACGATTCCGAAATAAAACGAGTGGAGAAAACCAAGTCTTTAGGTGTCATTATCGATGAAGGGCTGAAATGGAAGGATCAATATAAATCACTGACAGGAAAGTTAGCAGGTGGTTTATCATCTTTGAAAAAACTTAAAGACGTTCTTCCCCAATCAAAGTTATGTGATGTGTATCACGCTCTCTTTGAGAGTCACATACGCTACGGAAACGTAGTATGGGGTAGCATCTCTTCATCTGAACTACAAGCACTTCAACGTCTCCAAAACAGAGCCCTATCAATTATAGAGCGCGCAAGATTTAAGGACCCGTGGCCTAAAAAAGGGCTAAGCGTTGTGAATTTTGTTCGTTTTGATCGCTGTGTTATGGTATATAAGATTTTAAACAAACAATGCCCTGAAAGCTTGTGGAATATGTTCCAACAGAGATGCTCTATATCAAATTATAATGCGAGGAATCATAGAGATCTCCATATTCCCAAGCTAAACCTTGAATTAACCAAAAAAGGATTTCATTACTCGGGCATTAAGGCTTGGAACGATATTCCAGTTAACATCAGAGAACTGCCATCACTGCGTCTATTCAAAACACATCTAAAAAGGCATTTGATGACTGATGAGCCTTGATAATTAACTAAAACCCCCCCCAAGAACGACTCCCTGGAAGATCAGATTCATTAATTATCCTATATTCTTAGTTTTAGATTTTGTAAGTTGTACTTTACTGAAGGGATATCGTTGTTTTTTAAATGAATTATATATATATATATATCGAAAGTTTCTTATAAGATTATCAAATTGTGAGCACATAGATACTCAAAGCTCCTTCCGAATTTTCCAAAGGTGCCATAACACTATCGGCCTATCTCGGTACTGCCAGTAGTCTTGCGCCTGTTTGAGAAGCTAATCTGTGACCAAGTCTATTCTTTCCTCAATGAACACCGTCGTCTGTTTTCAAAACAATCAGGATTTCGGAAATTTCATTCCGTGCTTACCTGTTTGTTAGAATGTACAAACGATTGGTATCTGAACCTCGATAAGGGACAATATACTTCTGTCACCTTCATTGATCTAAAGAAGGCTTTTGACACTGTTGATCACCAAATATTGATAAGAAAGCTATGTGTTTATGGAGTTGCGGGAAAGAGTTGAATTGGTTCAGATCTTACTTGCAAAATCGTAAGCAGTGTTGCAAGGTCAATGGGCACGTTTCCAGCATGGAGTCAATTAAGTACGGGGTTCCCCAAGGTTCTTGCCTTGGGCCTTTACTATTTCTTATATATATTAATGATCTTCCCCTCTCACTTAAGTTTGGAGAAGTTAATATGTATGCAGACGATACCAACACCTCCTACTCCTCGGACTCGGTTACAAATATTAATGATTCAGTCAATGAAGACTTGGATCACCTTAAGAACTGGTTGGAGGGTAATAAGCTATCGCTAAATGTAGCAAAGACACAGAGCATGCTAATCGGTAGCCGAACTAGACTCAAAAAGATCTGCATGTCTGAAAACCCAGAGCCAGCCCTGAAAATAGGAGAGGAGCCTATCTCTATGGTTAAGCACACTAAATATTTAGGTGTTCAGATCGATCAGCACTTACTGTGGGATGAGCATTTAAGTGTTATTACCAAAAAGATTTCTCGAGGTTTAGGAATGCTGAAATACTCAAAAAAATACCTCCCATTATCCACCATTCAAAGAATGTGTAAGAGTCTTGTAGAGCCTTACTTCAGGTATTGTTTACCTGTCTGGGGTAATTGTGGTACTACGGCTCTTCAAAAAGTGCAAAAGCTGCAAAACAGAACAGATTCAACAAATGATTGAGTTTGAAACAACTAAGATTGTTCACAAGACATTGCACAATGAAGTACCTGAATATCTACAAGGTCTGTTTACTAGGGTCTCTGATAAATGCGTCAGGGAATTACGCAATTCCAAACTAGATTTGAACCTTCTGCTGTTGAAAACATCCTTTGGACAAAAGAGCTTTTCATTCAGGGGTGCAAAGCTTTGGAACAAATTAGGATCCGAAGCCAAAACTACGAGTAGCTTTTCTGCTTTTAAGAAAGCTGTGACGCAAAATTGACTCTATATTTTCTTTTACCTTTACTCTATATTTTCTTATACGTTAGCTGCGACATAGAATTGTAAATAGGTTTTTTTTCAATATTATTTTTGTTTAGTTGACAGGGCAAGCTGTAAAGCAGTAATTTTAGATATTGAAGTTTTTTACCCTGTATAAAGAATTAAAAATGAAATGAAAATGAAAACAGTCTTCATGTCTACTACTTGTGCCCTGAACATTTCAAAACAAAAACTTTTGAAGCCTTTCCAAAGAGACCTTTCTCAAGTACCTTTCGAGCAATATGATACACGAAATAAGTGAAAATAACCTAAAAATAACGTCTAAAACAGCATTGCAAAGGTTTCAAGGACCTTGCTTTGAAATTCACGAGGACACAGGAAAGGGAACACGAAGAATCTGATAATCTTGAGAGACTTGTAATACTAAATTCTTAGATATTCTTAGTTTCTAATAAAAGGTATGTGCACTGGAGTTTCTTAATACTTGGCGGTCTGATGGCTGAGTTTCTTAAAAGCAGGTTCTTACAAAAAGATTTCATGTAAGGCAACTGTTAGGAATGTTATTGTCTAGGAAATTCATTTTGTTTTCGAACTCCAAAAAACCTTTTGACAAGCAGGCCCCAAGCAGGCAAACTTTCGAAATTTGTTGGCAAATTTTTTGTATATTCTCTCTTGTCGAGACATATCAGACAGTCAATGCAAATTTGTTTGTAGCGTCTTTTCTTTCGATGTGAATGATTTGCAACAGTTGAAGATGTTGCCAATTCCAGTCGAGCTTTCAACGAACATTGCATTTGAATGAGATTTTGTTTTCCTTTCCCCATTTTTGAAGTAACATTTAAGACAGTAAATTAACTTACCGACAAAAATATGACAACATTATCGTCTTTAATCATTTCTTTTCCCTGCATTTCCTGTTGAGTCTAGATCAGAGTGGGGCACAGGAGGGGCATGGGTCAGAAATTCGCATGGCAAGGTGAAATAAAGCGCAGATCTCGAAAATTTCAAAGGAAATATGCACATTGTTGATAATTTTGCTAAAAAACTACTTTTTGGGGGGAACGGTGAGCAAGATGCCGCTAACTGTATGAAAAAATATCGAATTCCAGCATTCAGATCGCCGTAATTTTTTAATCTTGAGAGATGGCATAGATACTACGTGAAAACTTGTGGTCCTATGTATTTGCATCCTTTTCCCGTTGAAATTTTTAAAAAATTCGATTTACTCGCGCGTGCAATGTTTTTTTATTGGGGGGTACACGGAGTGGCCTAAATCTAGCTGCGAAACGCAGAAGTAATGAAGTGACGGCATCTGATTGGTCAATTCTCGCAGGAAATGCGATCTGATCAGAGGATGAGTCAGCGCCCCTTGGGAACTTGGGACAAAAGAAAAGATTTGGCGGCTATGTTGTTTGGAATACAAAAGAGTTTCTTCTACCATGGTATACACACTCTGCTTTGAGGAAATATATTCTAACATAAGGAACCAATCAGGCTGTTTTAGTGAAATGAGTTTTTAAGGGCGGAACTTTACTGTATTCAGCAGTTTTATACCCATAATTCCACTCGTTTACAATGATTTCTATGTTGATAGCTATAAACTGTGCTAGTTATAAAGGTTTACTTTAACTTTGTTGTATTAACTTAATTCGTTTAATTAAGCACTTTCATACCCATAATTGCACTTGTTTATATGGATTTCGATGTTGCTAACTACAAACAGTGCTTGTTATAAAGGTTTACATTAACTTTGTTGTATTAACTTCATTCGTTGAATTAAGCACTTTTATACCCAAAATTTGACTTGTTTACATGGATTTCTATGTTAGTAACTACAAACTTTGCTTGTTATCAAGGTTTTCTTTAACTTTGTTATATTAACTTAATTCGTTGAATTAAGCACTTTCATACCCATATCTGAACTTGTTTACATGGATTTCAACGATAATAACTACAAACTTTGCTTGTTACAAAAGGTTTACTTTAACTTTGTTGTATTAACTTCATTCGTTGAAATAAGCAGTTTTACCAATAATTCCACTTATTTACATGCATTTCCATATTTATAACAACAAGCATTTCTTGTTAGAAAGATTTACTTTAACTTTGTGTTATCAACTTAATTCGTGGAAATAAGGAGCTTTATAGCCATAATTGCACTAGTTTACTTGGATTTCTTCGTTAATAGCTACAAACTTCGTTTGTAATAAAGGTTTGCTTTAACTTTGTTGTATTAACTTAATTCATTGAATTAAGTTAATACAATTTAATACAATACAATGGATAATACAATTAAGTTAATAAAATTTCGAATTAAGAATTTTACCCATAATTTTACTTGTTTACATGGATATCTATGTCAATAACTACAAACTTTGCTTGTTATAAAGGTTTTCTTTAACTTTGTTGTATTAAGTTAGCTCGTTGAAGTAAGCACTTCAATACCAGTAATTGAACTTGTTTACATGGATTTCTATGTTAATAACAATAAACCGTGCTTGTTATAAAGATTTACTTTAAGTTTGTTGTATTAACATAATTCGTGTAAGTAAGCAGTTTTAAACCCATAATTATACTTGTTTACATGGATTTCTATGATAATAACTACAAACATTGCTGGTTATAAAGGTTTTCTTTAACTTTGTTGTACTATCTTAATTCGTTCAAATATGCAGCTTTATACCCATAATTGCACTTCTTTACATGGATTTCTTTGTTAATAACTACAAACTTTGCTTCCTATAAAGGTTTACTTTAACTTTGTTGTATTAACTTAATTCGTTCAATTAAGCACTTTTTTACCCATTATTCGACTTGTTTCCATGGATATCTATGTTAATAACTACAAACTTTGCTTGTTATAAAGGTTTTCTCTAACTTTGTTGTATTAACTTAATTCGTTGAATTAAGCACTTTTTTACCCATTATTCGACTTGCTTACATGGATTTCTATGTTAATAACTACAAACTTTGCTTCCTATAATGGTTTACTTTAACTTTGTTGTATTAACTTAATTCGTTCAATTAAGCACTTTTTACCCATTATTTGACTTGTTTCCATGGATATCTATGTTAATAACTAAAAACTTTGCTTGTTATAAAGGTTTTCTTTGACTTTGTTGTATTAACTTAATTCGTTGAATTAAGCACTTTTTTACCCATTATTCGACTTGTTTACATGGATTTCAATGTTAATGACTACAAACTTTGCTGGTTATAAAGGTTTTCATTAACTTTGTTGTATTAACTTAATTCGTTTAATTAAGCACTTTTTTACCCATAATTTGACTTGTTGACATTGATTTCTATGTGAATAACTACAAACTTTGCTTTTTACAAAGTTTTACTTTAACTTTGTTGTATTAATTTACTTCGTTGAATTAGGCAGTTTGATACCAATAATTCGACTTGCTTACATAGATTTCTTTGTTAATAACTGCAGACCATGCATTTTTATAAAGGTTTACTTTAACTTTATTGCATTAACTTAATTCGTTGAATTAAGCAGTTTTATACCAATAACTCCACTTGTTTACATGGATTTCTATGTTAATAACTACAAACTTTTCTTGCTGGAAAGGTTTACTTTAACTTTGTTGTATTAACTTAATTCGTTGAAATAAGCAGTTTTATACCGATAATTGGACTTTTTGACATGGATTTCTATGTGAATATCTACAAACTTTGCTAGTTATAAACTTTGTGGTATTAACTTAATTCGTTGAAATAAGCAGGATTATACCCATAATTCGACTTGTTTACATGGATTTCTATGTTAATAACTACAAACGTTGCTTCCTATGGAGGTTGACTTTCAATTTGTTGCATTAACTTAATTTCGTTGAAATAAGCAGTTTTGTATCCATAATTCGACTTGTTTACATGGATTTCTATGTTAATAACTACAAACTCTGCTTGTTATAAAGGTTTTACTTTAACTTTGTTGTATTAACTTAATTCGTTGAAATAAGCAGTTTTATACCCATAATTCGTCTTGTTTTACATGGATTTCTATGTTAATAACTACAAACTTTTCTTGCTGGAAAGGTTTACTTTAACTTTGTTGTATTAAGTTAATTCGTTGAAATAAGCAGTTTTATACCGATAATTGGTCTTGTTTTACATGGATTTCTATGTTAATAACTACAAACTTTTCTTGCTGGAAAGGTTTACTTTAACTTTGTTGTATTAACTTAATTCGTTGAAATAAGCAGTTTTATACCCATAATTCGTCTTGTTTTACATGGATTTCTATGTTAATAACTACAAACTTTTCTTGCTGGAAAGGTTTACTTTAACTTTGTTGTATTAACTTAATTCGTTGAAATAAGCAGTTTTATACCGATAATTGGACTTTTTGACATGGATTTCTATGTGAATATCTACAAACTTTGCTTGTTATAAACTTTGTGGTATTAACTTAATTGTTTGAAATAAGCAGTTTTATACCAATAATTCGACTTGTTTACATGGATTTCTATGTTAATAACTACAAACTTTGCTTCCTATGGGGGTTGACTTTCAATTTGTTGTATTAACTTAATTCGTAGAAATAAGCAGGATTATACCCATAATTGACTTGTTTACATTGATTTCTATGTTAATAACTACAAACAATGCTTGCTTTAAAGGTTTACTTTAACTTTGTTGCATTAACATTAATTCGTTGAAATTAGCAGTTTTATTACCCATAATTCGACTTGTTTACGTGGATTTCTATGTTAATAACTACAAGCCATGCTTGTTATAAAGGTTTACTTTAACTTTGTTGTATTAACTTAATTCGTTGAATTAAGCACTTTTAAACCCATAATTGGACTTGTTGACATGGATTTCTATGTGAATAACTACAAACTTTGCTTTTTACAAAGTTTTACTTTAACTTTGTTGTATTAATTTACTTCGTTGAATTAGGCAGTTTGATACCAATAATTCGACTTGCTTACATAGATTTCTTTGTTAATAACTGCAGACCATGCATTTTTATAAAGGTTTAATTTAACTTTATTGCATTAACTTAATTCGTTGAATTAAGCAGTTTTATACCAATAACTCCACTTGTTTACATGGATTTCTATGTTAATAACTAAAGACTATGCTTGTTATAAAGGTTTACTTTAACTTTGTTGCATTAACTTAATTCGTTAAACTTAGCACTTTTATACCCATAATTCGACTTGTTGACATGGATTTCTATGTTAATAGCTACAAACTTTGCCGGCTATAAAGGTTTTCATTAACTTTGTTGTATTAACTTAATTCGTTGAATTAAGCACTGTTTTACCCATTAATCGACTTGTTTACATGGATTTCTATGTTAATAACTACAAACTTTGCCGGTTATAAAGGTTTTCACTAACTTTGTTGTATTAACTTAATTCGTTGAAATAAGCACTTTTTTACCCATAATTTGACTTGTTGACATTGATTTCTCTGTTAATAACTACAAACTTTGCCGGTTATAAAGGTTTACTTTAACTTTGTTGCATTGACTTAATTCGTTGAAATAAGCAGTTTTGTATCCATAATTCGACTTGTTTACATGGATTTCTATGTTAATAACTACAAAATCTGCTTGTTATAAAGGTTTACTTTAACTTTGTTGTATTAAGTTAATTCGTTGAAATAAGCAGTTTTATACCCATAATTCGTCTTGTTTTACATGGATTTCTATGTTAATAACTACAAACTTTTCTTGCTGGAAAGGTTTACTTTAACTTTGTTGTATTAACTTAATTCGTTGAAATAAGCAGTTTTATACCGATAATTGGACTTTTTGACATGGATTTCTATGTGAATATCTACAAACTTTGCTTGTTATAAACTTTGTGGTATTAACTTAATTGTTTGAAATAAGCAGCTTTATACCAATAATTCCACTTGTTTACATTGATTTCTATGTTAATAACTACAAACGTTGCTTTCTATGGGGTTGACTTTCAATTTGTTGTATTAACTTAATTCGTTGAAATAAGCAGGATTATACCCATAATTCGACTTGTTTACATGGATTTCTATGTTAATAACTACAAACGTTGCTTCCTATGGGGGTTGACTTTCAATTTGTTGTATTAACTTAATTCGTAGAAATAAGCAGGATTATACCCATAATTTGACTTGTTTACATGGATTTCTATGTTAATAACTGCAAACCGTGCTAGTTATAAAGGTTTACGTTAACTTTGTTGCATTAACTTAATTCGTTGAAATAAGCAGTTTTATACCGATAATTGGACTTGTTGACATGGATTTCTGTGTGAATAACTACAAACTTTGCTTGTTATAAACTTTGCGGTATTAGCTTAATTGTTTGTAATAAGCAGTTTTATACCAATAATTCCACTTTTTTACATTGATTTCTATGTTAATAACTGCAATCCGTGCTTGTTATAAAGGTTTACTTTAACTTTGTTGCAGTAACTTAATTCGTTGAATTAAGCAGTTTTATATCAATAATTTCAGTTGTTTACTAGGATTTCTATGTTCATAACTACAAACTCTGCCAGCTACAAAGGTTTACTTTAACTTTGTGGTATTAACTTAATTCGTTGAAATAAGCAGTTTTATATCAATAATTTCACTTGTTTACAAGGATTTCTATGTTCATAACTGCAAACTCTGCCTGTTACAAAGGTTTACTTTAACTTTGTTGTATTAACTTAATTCGTTGAAATTGGCAGTTTTATACCGATAATTGGACTTGTTGACATTGATTTCTATGTGAATAACTACAAACTTTGCTTGTTGTAAACGTTTACTTTAACTTTGTGGTATTAACTTAATTCTGTGAAATTAGCAGTTTTATACCGATAATTGGACTTGTTGACATTGATTTCTATGTGAATAACCACAAACTTTGCTTGTTGTAAACGTTTACTTTGACTTTGTGGTATTAACTTAATTCTATGAAATAAGCAGTTTTATACCAATAATTCCACTTGTTTACATTGATTTCTATGTTAATAACTACAGAAGTTGCTTGTTATAAAGGTTTATATTACCTTTGTTGTTTTAACTTATATCGCTGAATTAGGCACTTTTATACCAATAATTGGACTTGTTGACATGGATTTCTATGTGAATAACTACAAACTTTGCTTGTTATAAAGGTTGACTTTCAAATTGTTGTATTAACTTAATTCTTTGAAATCAGCAGTTTTATACCAATAATTCCACTTGTTTATATTGATTTCTATGTTAATAACTACAAACGTGGCTTGCTATAAAGGTTGACTTTCAAATTGTTGTATTAACTTAATTCGTTGAAATAAGCAGAACTATACCCATAATTCGACTTTTTTACATGGATTTCTATGCCAACAACTACAAACGTTGCTTGTTATAAACGTTTACTTTAACTTTGTGGTATTGACTTATTTCTTTGAATTAAGCACTTTTATACCAATAATTGGACTTGTTGACATGGATTTCTATGTGAATAACTACAAACTTTGCTTGTTATAAACGTTTACTTTTAACTTATCTCTTTGAAATAAGCAGTTTTATACAAATAATTCCACTTGTTTACATTGATTTCTATTTTAATAACTACAAAAGTTTCTTGCTATAAAGGTTTACTTTCAATTTGTTGTATTAACTTGATTCGTTGAAATAAGCAGGATTATACCCATAATTCGCCTTGTTTACATGGATTTCTATCTGAATAACTACAAACTTTGCTTGTTATAAACGTTTACTTTTAACTTTGTCGTATTAACTTAATTCTTTGAAATAAGCAGTTTTATACAAATAATTCCACTTGTTTACATTGATTTCTATCTTAATAACTACAAACGTTGCATGCTATAAAGGTTTACTTTAACTTTGTTGGATTAACTTAATTCGTTGAATTAAGCAGTTTTATGTCAATAATTTCACTTGTTTACAAGGATTTCTATGTTCATAACTACAAACTTTGCCGGTTACAAAGGTTTACTTTAACTTTGTGGTATTAACTTAATTCGTTGAAATAAGCAGTTTTATACCGATCATTGGACTTGTTGAGATGGATTTCTATGTGAATATCTACAAACTTTGCTTTTTATAAACTTTGTTGTATTAACTTAATTGTTTGAAATAAGCAGTTTTATACCAATAATTCTACTTTTTTACATTGATTTCTATGTTAATAACTACAAACGTTGCTTGCTATGGGGTTGACTTTCAATTTGTTGTATTAACTTAATTCGTTGAAATAAGCAGGATTATACCCATAATTCGCCTTGTTTACATGGATTCCTATCTGAATAACTACAAACTTTGCTTGTTATAAACGTTTACTTTTAACTTTGTCGTATTAACTTAATTCTTTGAAATAAGCAGTTTTATACAAATAATTCCACTTGTTTACATTGATTTCTATCTTAATAACTACAAACGTTGCATGCTATAAAGGTTTACTTTAACTTTGTTGGATTAACTTAATTCGTTGAATTAAGCAGTTTTATATCAATAATTTCAGTTGTTTACTAGGATTTCTATGTTCATAACTACAAACTCTGCCAGCTACAAAGGTTTACTTTAACTTTGTGGTATTAACTTAATTCGTTGAAATAAGCAGTTTTATATCAATAATTTCACTTGTTTACAAGGATTTCTATGTTCGTAACTGCAAACTCTGCCTGTTACAAAGGTTTACTTTAACTTTGTTGTATTAACTTAATTCGTTGAAATTGGCAGTTTTATACCGATAATTGGACTTGTTGACATTGATTTCTATGTGAATAACTACAAACTTTGCTTGTTGTAAACGTTTACTTTAACTTTGTGGTATTAACTTAATTCTGTGAAATTAGCAGTTTTATACCGATAATTGGACTTGTTGACATTGATTTCTATGTGAATAACCACAAACTTTGCTTGTTGTAAACGTTTACTTTAACTTTGTGGTATTAACTTAATTCTATGAAATAAGCAGTTTTATACCAATAATTCCACTTGTTTACATTGATTTCTATGTTAATAACTACAGAAGTTGCTTGTTATAAAGGTTTATATTACCTTTGTTGTTTTAACTTATATCGCTGAATTAGGCACTTTTATACCAATAATTGGACTTGTTGACATGGATTTCTATGTGAATAACTACAAACTTTGCTTGTTATAAAGGTTGACTTTCAAATTGTTGTATTAACTTAATTCTTTGAAATCAGCAGTTTTATACCAATAATTCCACTTGTTTATATTGATTTCTATGTTAATAACTACAAACGTGGCTTGCTATAAAGGTTGACTTTCAAATTGTTGTATTAACTTAATTCGTTGAAATAAGCAGAACTATACCCATAATTCGACTTTTTTACATGGATTTCTATGCCAACAACTACAAACGTTGCTTGTTATAAACGTTTACTTTAACTTTGTGGTATTGACTTATTTCTTTGAATTAAGCACTTTTATACCAATAATTGGACTTGTTGACATGGATTTCTATGTGAATAACTACAAACTTTGCTTGTTATAAACGTTTACTTTTAACTTATCTCTTTGAAATAAGCAGTTTTATACAAATAATTCCACTTGTTTACATTGATTTCTATTTTAATAACTACAAAAGTTTCTTGCTATAAAGGTTTACTTTCAATTTGTTGTATTAACTTGATTCGTTGAAATAAGCAGGATTATACCCATAATTCGCCTTGTTTACATGGATTTCTATCTGAATAACTACAAACTTTGCTTGTTATAAACGTTTACCTTTAACTTTGTCGTATTAACTTAATTCTTTGAAATAAGCAGTTTTATACAAATAATTCCACTTGTTTACATTGATTTCTATCTTAATAACTACAAACGTTGCATGCTATAAAGGTTTACTTTAACTTTGTTGGATTAACTTAATTCGTTGAATTAAGCAGTTTTATGTCAATAATTTCACTTGTTTACAAGGATTTCTATGTTCATAACTACAAACTTTGCCGGTTACAAAGGTTTACTTTAACTTTGTGGTATTAACTTAATTCGTTGAAATAAGCAGTTTTATACCGATCATTGGACTTGTTGAGATGGATTTCTATGTGAATATCTACAAACTTTGCTTTTTATAAACTTTGTTGTATTAACTTAATTGTTTGAAATAAGCAGTTTTATACCAATAATTCTACTTTTTTACATTGATTTCTATGTTAATAACTACAAACGTTGCTTGCTATGGGGTTGACTTTCAATTTGTTGTATTAACTTAATTCGTTGAAATAAGCAGGATTATACCCATAATTCGACTTGTTTACATGGATTTCTATGTTAATAACTACAAACGTTGCTTCCTATGGGGGTTGACTTTCAATTTGTTGTATTAACTTAATTCGTAGAAATAAGCAGGAATATACCCATAATTTGACTTGTTTACATGGATTTCTATGTTAATAACTGCAAACCGTGCTAGTTATAAAGGTTTACGTTAACTTTGTTGCATTAACTTAATTCGTTGAAATAAGCAGTTTTATACCGATAATTGGACTTGTTGACATGGATTTCTATGTGAATAACTACAAACTTTGCTTGTTATAAACTTTGCGGTATTAGCTTAATTGTTTGTAATAAGCATTTTTATACCAATAATTCTACTTTTTTACATTGATTTCTATGTTAATAACTGCAATCCGTGCTTGTTATAAAGGTTTACTTTAACTTTGTTGCAGTAACTTAATTCGTTGAATTAAGCAGTTTTATATCAATAATTTCACTTGTTTACATGGATTTCTATGTTAATAACTACAAACTTTGCTTCTTATAAACGTTTACTTTAACTTTGTGGCATTGACTTATTTCTTTGAATTAAGCACTTTTATACCAATAATTGGACTTGTTGACATGGATTTCTATGTGAATAACTACAAACTTTGCTTGTTATAAACGTTTACTTTTAACTTATCTCTTTGAAATAAGCAGTTTTATACAAATAATTCCACTTGTTTACATTGATTTCTATTTTAATAACTACAAAAGTTTCTTGCTATAAAGGTTTACTTTCAATTTGTTGTATTAACTTGATTCGTTGAAATAAGCAGGATTATACCCATAATTCGCCTTGTTTACATGGATTTCTATCTGAATAACTACAAACTTTGCTTGTTATAAACGTTTACTTTTAACTTTGTCGTATTAACTTAATTCTTTGAATTAAGCACTTTTAAACCCATAATTGGACTTGTTGACATAGATTTCTATGTGAATAACTACAAACTTTGCTTTTTACAAAGTTTTACTTTAACTTTGTTGTATTAATTTACTTCGTTGAATTAGGCGGTTTGATACCAATAATTCGACTTGCTTACATAGATTTCTTTGTTAATAACTGCAGACCATGCATTTTTATAAAGGTTTACTTTAACTTTATTGCATTAACTTAATTCGTTGAATTAAGCAGTTTTATACCAATAACTCCACTTGTTTACATGGATTTCTATGTTAATAGCTACAAACTTTGCTGGTTATAAAGGTTTTCATTAACTTTGTTGTATTAACTTAATTCGTTTAATTAAGCACTGTTTTACCCATTATTCGACTTGTTTACATGGATTTCTATGTTAATAACTACAAACTTTGCTGGTTATAAAGGTTTTCACTAACTTTGTTGTATTAACTTAATTCGTTGAAATAAGCACTTTTTTACCCATAATTTGACTTGTTGACATTGATTTCTATGTTAATAACTACAAACTTTGCCGGTTATAAAGGTTTACTTTAACTTTGTTGTATTAACTTAATTCGTTGAAGTAAGCAGTTTTATACCGATAATTGGACTTTTTGACATGGATTTCTATGTGAATATCTACAAACTTTGCTTGTTATAAACTTTGTGGTATTAACTTAATTGTTTGAAATAAGCAGTTTTATACCAATAATTCGACTTGTTTACATGGATTTCTATGTTAATAACTACAAACTTTGCTTCCTATGGGGGTTGACTTTCAATTTGTTGTATTAACTTAATTCGTAGAAATAAGCAGGATTATACCCATAATTGACTTGTTTACATGGATTTCTATGTTAATAACTGCAAACCGTGCTAGTTATAAAGGTTTACGTTAACTTTGTTGTATTAACTTAATTCGTTGAAATAAGCACTTTTTTTACCCATAATTTGACTTGTTGACATTGATTTCTATGTTAATAACTACAAACTTTGCCCGTTATAAATGTTTACTTTAACTTTGTTGCATTGACTTAATTCCTTGAAATAAGCTGTTTTGTATCCATAGTTCGACTTGTTAACATGGATTTCTATGTTAATAACTACAAACAATGCTTGCTTTAAAGGTTTACTTTAACTTTGTTGCATTAACATTAATTCGTTGAAATTAGCAGTTTTATTACCCATTATTCGACTTGTTTACGTGGATTTCTATGTTAATAACTACAAGCCATGCTTGTTATAAAGGTTTACTTTAACTTTGTTGTATTAACTTAATTCGTTGAATTAAGCACTTTTAAACCCATAATTGGACTTGTTGACATGGATTTCTATGTGAATAACTACAAACTTTGCTTTTTACAAAGTTTTACTTTAACTTTGTTGTATTAATTTACTTCGTTGAATTAGGCAGTTTGATACCAATAATTCGACTTGCTTACATAGATTTCTTTGTTAATAACTGCAGACCATGCATTTTTATAAAGGTTTACTTTAACTTTATTGCATTAACTTAATTCGTTGAATTAAGCAGTTTTATACCAATAACTCCACTTGTTTACATGGATTTCTATGTTAATAACTAAAGACTATGCTTGTTATAAAGGTTTACTTTAACTTTGTTGCATTAACTTAATTCGTTAAACTTAGCACTTTTATACCCATAATTCGACTTGTTGACATGGATTTCTATGTCAATAGCTACAAACTTTGCCGGATATAAAGGTTTTCATTAACTTTGTTGTATTAACTTAATTCGTTGAATTAAGCACTGTTTTACCCATTATTCGACTTGTTTACATGGATTTCTATGTTAATAACTACAAACTTTGCCGGTTATAAAGGTTTACTTTAACTTTGTTGCATTGACTTAATTCGTTGAAATAAGCAGTTTTGTATCCATAATTCGACTTGTTTACATGGATTTCTATATTAATAACTACAAACTCTGCTTGTTATAAAGGTTTACTTTAACTTTGTTGTATTAACTTAATTCGTTGAAATAAGCAGTTTTATACCCATAATTCGTCTTGTTTTACATGGATTTCTATGTTAATAACTACAAAATTTTCTTGCTGGAAAGGTTTACTTTAACTTTGTTGTATTAACTTAATTCGTTGAAATAAGCAGTTTTATACCGATAATTGGACTTTTTGACATGGATTTCTATGTGAATATCTACAAACTTTGCTTGTTATAAACTTTGTGGTATTAACTTAATTCGTTGAAATAAGCAGGATTATACCCATAATTCGACTTGTTTACATGGATTTCTATGTTAATAACTACAAACGTTGCTTCCTATGGGGGTTGACTTTCAATTTGTTGTATTAACTTAATTCGTAGAAATAAGCAGGAATATACCCATAATTTGACTTGTTTACATGGATTTCTATGTTAATAACTGCAAACCGTGCTAGTTATAAAGGTTTACGTTAACTTTGTTGCATTAACTTAATTCGTTGAAATAAGCAGTTTTATACCGATAATTGGACTTGTTGACATGGATTTCTGTGTGAATAACTACAAACTTTGCTTGTTATAAACTTTGCGGTATTAGCTTAATTGTTTGTAATAAGCAGTTTTATACCAATAATTCCACTTTTTTACATTGATTTCTATGTTAATAACTGCAATCTGTGCTTGTTATAAAGAATTAATCTAACTTTGTTGCAGTAACTTAATTCGTTGAATTAAGCAGTTTTATATCAATAATTTCAGTTGTTTACTAGGATTTCTATGTTCATAACTACAAACTCTGCCAGTTACAAAGGTTTACTTTAACTTTGTGGTATTAACTTAATTCGTCGAAATAAGCAGTTTTATATCAATAATTTTACTTGTTTACATGAATTTCTATGTTAATAACTACAAACCATTCCTGTTATCAAGGTTTACTTTAACTTTGTTGTATTAACTTAATTCGTTGAATTAAGCAGTTTTATATCAATAATTTCACTTGTTTACAAGGATTTCTATGTTCATAACTGCAAACTCTGCCTGTTACAAAGGTTTACTTTAACTTTGTTGTATTAACGTAATTGCTTGAATTAAGATCTTTTATACCAATAATTGGACTTGTTGACATGGATTTCTATGTGAATAACTACAAAATTTTGCTTGTTATAAAAACGCATACTTTTAACTTAATTTTTTGAAATAAGCAGTTTTATACCAAAAATTTAACTTGTTTACATTGATTTCTATGTAAATAACTACAAACGTTACTTGCTATAAATTATTACTTTCAATTTGTTATATTAACTTGATTCGTTGAAATACGCAGGATTATACCCATCATTAGACTTGTTTACATGGATTTCTATGTGAATAACTACAAACTTTGTTGTTATAAACGTTTACTTTAACTTTGTGGTTTTAACTTAATTCTTTGAAATAAGCAGTTTTATACCAATAATTCCACTTGTTTACATTGATTTCTATGTTAATAACTACAGAAGTTGCTTGTTATAAAGGTTTATATTACCTTTGTTGTTTTAACTTATATCGCTGAATTAGGCACTTTTATACCAATAATTGGACTTGTTGACATGGATTTCTATGTGAATAACTACAAACTTTGCTTGTTATAAAGGTTGACTTTCAAATTGTTGTATTAACTTAATTCTTTGAAATCAGCAGTTTTATACCAATAATTCCACTTGTTTATATTGATTTCTATGTTAATAACTACAAACGTGGCTTGCTATAAAGGTTGACTTTCAAATTGTTGTATTAACTTAATTCGTTGAAATAAGCAGAACTATACCCATAATTCGACTTTTTTACATGGATTTCTATGCCAACAACTACAAACGTTGCTTGTTATAAACTTTGCGGTATTAGCTTAATTGTTTGTAATAAGCATTTTTATACCAATAATTCTACTTTTTTACATTGATTTCTATGTTAATAACTGCAATCCGTGCTTGTTATAAAGGTTTACTTTAACTTTGTTGCAGTAACTTAATTCGTTGAATTAAGCAGTTTTATATCAATAATTTCACTTGTTTACATGGATTTCTATGTTAATAACTACAAACTTTGCTTCTTATAAAGGTTTACTTTAACTTTGTTGTATTAACGTAATTGCTTGAATTAAGATCTTTTATACCAATAATTGGACTTGTTGACATGGATTTCTATGTGAATAACTACAAAATTTTGCTTGTTATAAAAACGCTTACTTTTAACTTAATTTTTTGAAATAAGCAGTTTTATACCAAAAATTTAACTTGTTTACATTTATTTCTATGTAAATAACTACAAACGTTACTTGCTATAAATTTTTACTTTCAATTTGTTATATTAACTTGATTCGTTGAAATACGCAGGATTATACCCATCATTAGACTTGTTTACATGGATTTCTATGTGAATAACTACAAACTTTGTTGTTATAAACGTTTACTTTAACTTTGTGGTTTTAACTTAATTCTTTGAAATAAGCAGTTTTATACCAATAATTCCACTTGTTTACATTGATTTCTATGTTAGTAACTACAAACGTTGCTTGCTATAAAGGTTTACTTTCAATTCGTCGTATTAACTTATTTCGTTGAAATAAGCAGGATGATACCCATAATTCGACTTGTTTACCTGGATTCCTATGTTAATAACTGCAAACGGTGCTAGCTATAAAGGTTTTCATTAACTTTGTTGTATTAACTTAATTCGTTTAATTAAGCACTGTTTTACCCATTATTCGACTTGTTTACATGGATTTCTATGTTAATAACTACAAACTTTGCTGGTTATAAAGGTTTTCACTAACTTTGTTGTATTAACTTAATTCGTTGAAATAAGCACTTTTTTACCCATAATTTGACTTGTTGACATTGATTTCTATGTTAATAACTACAAACTTTGCCGGTTATAAAGGTTTACTTTAACTTTGTTGTATTAACTTAATTCGTTGAAATAAGCAGTTTTATACCGATAATTGGACTTTTTTACATGGATTTCTATGTGAATATCTACAAACTTTGCTTGTTATAAACTTTGTGGTATTAACTTAATTGTTTGAAATAAGCAGTTTTATACCAATAATTCGACTTGTTTACATGGATTTCTATGTTAATAACTACAAACTTTGCTTCCTATGGGGGTTGACTTTCAATTTGTTGTATTAACTTAATTCGTAGAAATAAGCAGGATTATACCCATAATTGACTTGTTTACATGGATTTCTATGTTAATAACTGCAAACCGTGCTAGTTATAAAGGTTTACGTTAACTTTGTTGTATTAACTTAATTCGTTGAAATAAGCACTTTTTTTACCCATAATTTGACTTGTTGACATTGATTTCTATGTTAATAACTACAAACTTTGAACGTTATAAATGTTTACTTTAACTTTGTTGCATTGACTTAATTCCTTGAAATAAGCTGTTTTGTATCCATAGTTCGACTTGTTAACATGGATTTCTATGTTAATAACTACAAACAATGCTTGCTTTAAAGGTTTACTTTAACTTTGTTGCATTAACATTAATTCGTTGAAATTAGCAGTTTTATTACCCATAATTCGACTTGTTTACGTGGATTTCTATGTTAATAACTACAAGCCATGCTTGTTATAAATGTTTACTTTAACTTTGTTGTATTAACTTAATTCGTTGAATTAAGCACTTTTAAACCCATAATTGGACTTGTTGACATGGATTTCTATGTGAATAACTACAAACTTTGCTTTTTACAAAGTTTTACTTTAACTTTGTTGTATTAATTTACTTCGTTGAATTAGGCAGTTTGATACCAATAATTCGACTTGCTTACATAGATTTCTTTGTTAATAACTGCAGACCATGCATTTTTATAAAGGTTTACTTTAACTTTATTGCATTAACTTAATTCGTTGAATTAAGCAGTTTTATACCAATAACTCCACTTGTTTACATGGATTTCTATGTTAATAACTAAAGACTATGCTTGTTATAAAGGTTTACTTTAACTTTGTTGCATTAACTTAATTCGTTAAACTTAGCACTTTTATACCCATAATTCGACTTGTTGACATGGATTTCTATGTTAATAGCTACAAACTTTGCCGGCTATAAAGGTTTTCATTAACTTTGTTGTATTAACTTAATTCGTTGAATTAAGCACTGTTTTACCCATTATTCGACTTGTTTACATGTATTTCTATGTTAATAACTACAAACTTTGCCGGTTATAAATGTTTACTTTAACTTTGTTGCATTGACTTAATTCCTTGAAATAAGCTGTTTTGTATCCATAGTTCGACTTGTTAACATGGATTTCTATGTTAATAACTACAAACAATGCTTGCTTTAAAGGTTTACTTTAACTTTGTTGCATTAACATTAATTCGTTGAAATTAGCAGTTTTATTACCCATAATTCGACTTGTTTACGTGGATTTCTATGTTAATAACTACAAGCCATGCTTGTTATAAAGGTTTACTTTAACTTTGTTGTATTAACTTAATTCGTTGAATTAAGCACTTTTAAACCCATAATTGGACTTGTTGACATGGATTTCTATGTGAATAACTACAAACTTTGCTTTTTACAAAGTTTTACTTTAACTTTGTTGTATTAATTTACTTCGTTGAATTAGGCAGTTTGATACCAATAATTCGACTTGCTTACATAGATTTCTTTGTTAATAACTGCAGACCATGCATTTTTATAAAGGTTTACTTTAACTTTATTGCATTAACTTAATTCGTTGAATTAAGCAGTTTTATACCAATAACTCCACTTGTTTACATGGATTTCTATGTTAATAACTAAAGACTATGCTTGTTATAAAGGTTTACTTTAACTTTGTTGCATTAACTTAATTCGTTAAACTTAGCACTTTTATACCCATAATTCGACTTGTTGACATGGATTTCTATGTTAATAGCTACAAACTTTGCCGGCTATAAAGGTTTTCATTAACTTTGTTGTATTAACTTAATTCGTTGAATTAAGCACTGTTTTACCCATTATTCGACTTGTTTACATTGATTTCTATGTTAATAACTACAAACTTTGCCGGTTATAAAGGTTTACTTTAACTTTGTTGCATTGACTTAATTCGTTGAAATAAGCAGTTTTGTATCCATAATTCGACTTGTTTACATGGATTTCTATGTTAATAACTACAAACTCTGCTTGTTATAAAGTTTACTTTAACTTTGTTGTATTAACTTAATTCGTTGAAATAAGCAGTTTTATACCCATAATTCGTCTTGTTTTACATGGATTTCTATGTTAATAACTACAAACTTTTCTTGCTGGAAAGGTTTACTTTAACTTTGTTGTATTAACTTAATTCGTTGAAATAAGCAGTTTTATACCGATAATTGGACTTTTTGACATGGATTTCTGTGTGAATAACTACAAACTTTGCTTGTTATAAACTTTGCGGTATTAGCTTAATTGTTTGTAATAAGCAGTTTTATACCAATAATTCCACTTTTTTACATTGATTTCTATGTTAATAACTGCAATCTGTGCTTGTTATAAAGAATTACTCTAACTTTGTTGCAGTAACTTAATTCGTTGAATTAAGCAGTTTTATATCAATAATTTCAGTTGTTTACTAGGATTTCTATGTTCATAACTACAAACTCTGCCAGCTACAAAGGTTTACTTTAACTTTGTGGTATTAACTTAAATCGTCGAAATAAGCAGTTTTATATCAATAATTTCACTTGTTTACATGAATTTCTATGTTAATAACTACAAACCATTCCTGTTATCAAGGTTTACTTTAACTTTGTTGTATTAACTTAATTCGTTGAATTAAGCAGTTTTATATCAATAATTTCACTTGTTTACAAGGATTTCTATGTTCATAACTGCAAACTCTGCCTGTTACAAAGGTTTACTTTAACTTTGTTGTATTAACTTAATTCGTTGAAATTGGCAGTTTTATACCGATAATTGGACTTGTTGACATTGATTTCTATGTGAATAACTACAAACTTTGCTTGTTGTAAACGTTTACTTTAACTTTGTGGTATTAACTTAATTCTGTGAAATTAGCAGTTTTATACCGATAATTGGACTTGTTGACATTGATTTCTATGTGAATAACTACAAACTTTGCTTGTTGTAAACGTTTACTTTAACTTTGTGGTATTAACTTAATTCTATGAAATAAGCAGTTTTATAGCAATAATTCCACTTGTTTACATTGATTTCTATGTTAATAACTACAGAAGTTGCTTGTTATAAAGGTTTATATTACCTTTGTTGTTTTAACTTATATCGCTGAATTAGGCACTTTTATACCAATAATTGGACTTGTTGACATGGATTTCTATGTGAATAACTACAAACTTTGCTTGTTATAAAGGTTGACTTTCAAATTGTTGTATTAACTTAATTCTTTGAAATCAGCAGTTTTATACCAATAATTCCACTTGTTTATATTGATTTCTATGTTAATAACTACAAACGTGGCTTGCTATAAAGGTTGACTTTCAAATTGTTGTATTAACTTAATTCGTTGAAATAAGCAGAACTATACCCATAATTCGACTTTTTTACATGGATTTCTATGCCAACAACTACAAACGTTGCTTGTTATAAACGTTTACTTTAACTTTGTGGTATTGACTTATTTCTTTGAATTAAGCACTTTTATACCAATAATTGGACTTGTTGACATGGATTTCTATGTGAATAACTACAAACTTTGCTTGTTATAAACGTTTACTTTTAACTTATCTCTTTGAAATAAGCAGTTTTATACAAATAATTCCACTTGTTTACATTGATTTCTATTTTAATAACTACAAAAGTTTCTTGCTATAAAGGTTTACTTTCAATTTGTTGTATTAACTTGATTCGTTGAAATAAGCAGGATTATACCCATAATTCGCCTTGTTTACATGGATTCCTATCTGAATAACTACAAACTTTGCTTGTTATAAACGTTTACTTTTAACTTTGTCGTATTAACTTAATTCTTTGAAATAAGCAGTTTTATACAAATAATTCCACTTGTTTATATTGATTTCTATGTTAATAACTACAAACGTTCCTTGCTATAAAGGTTGACTTTCAAATTGTTGTATTAACTTAATTCGTTGAAATAAGCAGGACTATACCCATAATTCGACTTTTTTACATAGATTTCTATGTGAATAACTACAAACTTTTCTTGTTATAAACGTTTACTTTTAACTTATCTCTTTGAAATAAGCAGTTTTATACAAATAATTCCACTTGTTTACATTGATTTCTATCTTAATAACTACAAACGTTGCATGCTATAAAGGTTTACTTTAACTTTGTTGGATTAACTCAATTCGTTGAATTAAGCAGTTTTATGTCAATAATTTCACTTGTTTACAAGGATTTCTATGTTCATAACTGCAAACTTTGGCGGTTACAAAGGTTTACTTTAACTTTGTTGTATTAACTTAATTCGTTGAAATAAGCAGGATTATACCCATAATTCGACTCGTTTACCTGGATTTCTATGTTAATAACTGCAAACGGTGCTAGCTATAAATGTTTACGTTATCTTCGTTGCATTAACTTAATTCGTTGAAATAAGCAGGACTATACCCATAATTCGACTTTTTTACATGGACTTCTATACCAACAACTACAAACGTTACTTGTTATAAACGTTTACTTTAACTTTGTGGCATTGACTTATTTCTTTGAATTAAGCACTTTTATACCAATAATTGGACTTGTTGACATGGATTTCTATGTGAATAACTACAAACTTTGCTTGTTATAAACGTTTACTTTTAACTTATCTCTTTGAAATAAGCAGTTTTATGCAAATAATTCCACTTGTTTACATTTATTTCTATGTAAATAACTACAAACGTTACTTGCTATAAATTATTACTTTCAATTTGTTATATTAACTTGATTCGTTGAAATACGCAGGATTATACCCATCATTAGACTTGTTTACATGGATTTCTATGTGAATAACTACAAACTTTGTTGTTATAAACGTTTACTTTAACTTTGTGGTTTTAACTTAATTCTTTGAAATAAGCAGTTTTATACCAATAATTCCACTTGTTTACATTGATTTCTATGTTAGTAACTACAAACGTTGCTTGCTATAAAGGTTTACTTTCAATTCGTCGTATTAACTTATTTCGTTGAAATAAGCAGGATGATACCCATAATTCGACTTGTTTACCTGGATTCCTATGTTAATAACTGCAAACGGTGCTAGCTATAAAGGTTTACGTTAACTTCGTTGCATTAACTTAATTCGTTGAAGTAAGCAGTTTTATATCAATAATTTCACTTGTTTACTAGGATTTCTATGTTCATAACTACAAACTCTGCCGGTTACAAAGTTTTACTTTAACTTTGTTGTATTAACTTAATTCGTTGAATTAAGCAGTTTTATATCAATAACTTCACTTGTTTACAAGGATTTCTATGTTCATAACTGCAAACTCTGCCTGTCACAAAGGTTTACTTTAACTTTGTTGTATTAACTTAATTCGTTGAAATAAGCAGCTTTATATCAATAATTTCACTTGTTTACAAGGATTTCTATGTTCATAACTGTAAACTCTGCCTGGTTTACCTTAACTTTGTTGTAATAACTTAATTCGTCGAATTATGCAGTTTTATATCAATAATTTCACTTGTTTACAAGGATTTCTATGTGAATAACTACAAACTTTGCTTGTTGTAAACGTTTACTTTAACTTTGTGGTATTAACTTAATTCTATGAAATAAGCAGTTTTATACCAATAATTCCACTTGTTTACATTGATTTCTATGTTAATAACTACAGAAGTTGCTTGTTATAAAGGTTTACATTACCTTTGTTGTTTTAACTTAATTCGTTGAAATAAGCAGGACTATACCCATAATTCGACTTTTTTACATGGATTTCTATGTGAATAACTACAAACTTTTCTTGTTATAAACGTTTACTTTTAACTTATCTCTTTGAAATAAGCAGTTTTATACAAATAATTCCACTTGTTTACATTGATTTCTATCTTAATAACTACAAACGTTGCATGCTATAAATGTTTACTTTAACTTTGTTGGATTAACTCAATTCGTTGAATTAAGCAGTTTTATGTCAATAATTTCACTTGTTTACAAGGATTTCTATGTTCATAACTACAAACTTTGGCGGTTACAAAGGTTTACTTTAACTTTGTTGTATTAACTTAATTCGTTGAAATAAGCAGGATTATACCCATAATTCGACTCGTTTACCTGGATTTCTATGTTAATAACTGCAAACGGTGCTAGCTATAAATGTTTACGTTATCTTCGTTGCATTAACTTAATTCGTTGAAATAAGCAGGACTATACCCATAATTCGACTTTTTTACATGGACTTCTATACCAACAACTACAAACGTTGCTTGTTATAAACGTTTACTTTAACTTTGTGGCATTGACTTATTTCTTTGAATTAAGCACTTTTATACCAATAATTGGACTTGTTGACATGGATTTCTATGTGAATAACTACAAACTTTGCTTGTTATAAACGTTTACTTTTAACTTATCTCTTTGAAATAAGCAGTTTTATACAAATAATTCCACTTGTTTACATTGATTTCTATTTTAATAACTACAAAAGTTTCTTGCTATAAAGGTTTACTTTCAATTTGTTGTATTAACTTGATTCGTTGAAATAAGCAGGATTATACCCATAATTCGCCTTGTTTACATGGATTTCTATCTGAATAACTACAAACTTTGCGTGTTATAAACGTTTACTTTTAACTTTGTCGTATTAACTTAATTCTTTGAATTAAGCACTTTTAAACCCATAATTGGACTTGTTGACATAGATTTCTATGTGAATAACTACAAACTTTGCTTTTTACAAAGTTTTACTTTAACTTTGTTGTATTAATTTACTTCGTTGAATTAGGCGGTTTGATACCAATAATTCGACTTGGTTACATAGATTTCTTTGTTAATAACTGCAGACCATGCATTTTTATAAAGGTTTACTTTAACTTTATTGCATTAACTTAATTCGTTGAATTAAGCAGTTTTATACCAATAACTCCACTTGTTTACATGGATTTCTATGTTAATAGCTACAAACTTTGCTGGTTATAAAGGTTTTCATTAACTTTGTTGTATTAACTTAATTCGTTTAATTAAGCACTGTTTTACCCATTATTCGACTTGTTTACATGGATTTCTATGTTAATAACTACAAACTTTGCTGGTTATAAAGGTTTTCACTAACTTTGTTGTATTAACTTAATTCGTTGAAATAAGCACTTTTTTACCCATAATTTGACTTGTTGACATTGATTTCTATGTTAATAACTACAAACTTTGCCGGTTATAAAGGTTTACTTTAACTTTGTTGTATTAACTTAATTCGTTGAAATAAGCAGTTTTATACCGATAATTGGACTTTTTGACATGGATTTCTATGTGAATATCTACAAACTTTGCTTGTTATAAACTTTGTGGTATTAACTTAATTGTTTGAAATAAGCAGTTTTATACCAATAATTCGACTTGTTTACATGGATTTCTATGTTAATAACTACAAACTTTGCTTCCTATGGGGGTTGACTTTCAATTTGTTGTATTAACTTAATTCGTAGAAATAAGCAGGATTATACCCATAATTGACTTGTTTACATGGATTTCTATGTTAATAACTGCAAACCGTGCTAGTTATAAAGGTTTACGTTAACTTTGTTGTATTAACTTAATTCGTTGAAATAAGCACTTTTTTTACCCATAATTTGACTTGTTGACATTGATTTCTATGTTAATAACTACAAACTTTGCCCGTTATAAATGTTTACTTTAACTTTGTTGCATTGACTTAATTCCTTGAAATAAGCTGTTTTGTATCCATAGTTCGACTTGTTAACATGGATTTCTATGTTAATAACTACAAACAATGCTTGCTTTAAAGGTTTACTTTAACTTTGTTGCATTAACATTAATTCGTTGAAATTAGCAGTTTTATTACCCATAATTCGACTTGTTTACGTGGATTTCTATGTTAATAACTACAAGCCATGCTTGTTATAAAGGTTCACTTTAACTTTGTTGTATTAACTTAATTCGTTGAATTAAGCACTTTTAAACCCATAATTGGACTTGTTGACATGGATTTCTATGTGAATAACTACAAACTTTGCTTTTTACAAAGTTTTACTTTAACTTTGTTGTATTAATTTACTTCGTTGAATTAGGCAGTTTGATACCAATAATTCGACTTGCTTACATAGATTTCTTTGTTAATAACTGCAGACCATGCATTTTTATAAAGGTTTACTTTAACTTTATTGCATTAACTTAATTCATTGAATTAAGCAGTTTTATACCAATAACTCCACTTGTTTACATGGATTTCTATGTTAATAACTAAAGACTATGCTTGTTATAAAGGTTTACTTTAACTTTGTTGCATTAACTTAATTCGTTAAACTTAGCACTTTTATACCCATAATTCGACTTGTTGACATGGATTTCTATGTTAATAGCTACAAACTTTGCCGGCTACAAAGGTTTTCATTAACTTTGTTGTATTAACTTAATTCGTTGAATTAAGCACTGTTTTACCCATTATTCGACTTGTTTACATGGATTTCTACAATCAGTTACAAAATTGTTGAGCCACCCTAGAAAAAAATGAAATTTTCGTCCCCCCTTCCCCCATGTCAATGTTGTTTTGAAAAAAGTACCTGATCGAGATGACACGCGTGATTCGGCAACTTTTTGTGGTACTGCAACATTGACTAGGGGGGAGGGGGGAAAACAGGGGCAAATAAACTGAAAATCTGGGGGTGGCTCAACAATTTTGTAACTGATTGTCTGAAAAGCGCGCAACTTTAACTCCAGTTTTCAAGAAAAGTGATGAAGGCAATGATGCACAATTTTGCTTACAGAATGTTATTGATACAAAGTTGATATAAGCATTGGGCTTAAGGACTTTCATCAACTGGACATTTTTTACGTGATTTTTGAAATTCGCGTTTTTCCGCGATTTTGCAAAAAAATGGCGTAATTGTCTGAAATAGTGAATATTTAAGGTTCGTCTTCCTCTAGTTCAAACCATGATAGAAAGTAATCATAACGCGTTTCGATATCATTAAGCCTTGATCAAACTCTGGCAACTCGAACACACCAACGATGGCCAGGATGCGAGCAGTTTGTGTGCATGATGCCAGTTCGTCTGCAAGGCGAATTACGTCATCGTCGCTCGCCACAATGCTCAGTGCTCAGTACATTTCTCACTAACATTGCTCATTCCATTTTGTGCTTCTTTGCAAGGGTAAACATACCTTATTTATCAAAAGGACGTAGGCTTTGATGTCAGTGGGAGTGGAGACTCCTATTTATGACCAAAAACGAACAATACTTTGCACAACAAAGCTAAACTTTTAGGAATCATACCGACATTGCTCACTTTTGGTGCTTTAAAAAACTAATAGGAGTCATTTTAGTAGTGTCTAAAGTGGGAATTGTTGACCTTTTCGCCATTTTACATCAAATGAGCGCCAGCTTTCTGCTGAAAACTCCGCACATGTCTACTCACAGGTCATTGCTACATTTTGGTTGACTTTATTGACTTTTTATCGAGGTCTTTGGGCGTTTTTAAGGAACTTTAAAAAGTGGGAATTGTTGGTGAGAATTGTTCTCAATCTCAACCACTCACTCGGTGACGTCAATGTCTTTATTTGGTTATTTGGGCTTTCAAATCACTGTGGGCTCAGTGGACCGATAAGAAATGATTTGTTATAGGGCTTTGTCCGTTCCCAAAAGAATTATGACTGATTTCAAAGGGGTAACGTATGCCCTTTGAAATTCAAATGTCGATTTTTCAAATTTCCCGCGCCTGATCATGTGAAATGATTCCTTTTTTAAGACACAAATACGGCACAACATTGTTTGGTTTATGGGAATTATTGCGTGAAAAGACGTTCGATTCTGAATGTATCATGAATTTCCGCTAAAGAATTTGTAATTTCGTTCGAGAATCACATTTTTCATTTTGTGTAGGGCTTGAAAATGGTTAATTTTGCACAACGGAACTCCTGTAAGTTTACAGGCAGACAGAGGCTATCGCAGACGTGGTATCTATTTGATAGCTGTTGCATATGAACATACATCAGTAAAGCTTCACGAAACCAGCTTTCCTAGCAGATAATCATCATTTCCCTGTAACCAAGTCACCGTGACAAAAACAGGCAGATTCCAGAGAATTACCCTAAATCAACAGAAATTACGCGGAAAATGTAAACCTATGCAGCTCCACCACTGTCATTAAACACGGCAATGTTAGCAATTCAAAAAGTTGATTTAAGCTCTCCCGTGCTAACAAAAATAATTATTGTGGTATACCTTTTCGTCGAACCTGATTATTGCGAGGCCTAAACAAGTAGGCACATAACTAAAAAATGTCGAAAATAGGCATATTTTCAAAGGGACGCTGCGAGGCCGCATAAGCTTCCAAAATTCCCGAAAAAATCTGAGACATTTATCTACCAATGTATTACAAATACTATTAATTTCACATTGTTTGAAGCAAATGTTTTTGATTTACATCCATTAAAAGGTGCTACATTTTCAGACAATCAGTTACAAAATTGTTGAGCCACCCTAGAAAAAAATGAAATTTTCGTCCCCCCTTCCCCCATGTCAATGTTGTTTTGAAAAAAGTACCTGATCGAGATGACACGCGTGATTCGGCAACTTTTTGTGGTACTGCAACATTGACTAGGGGGGAGGGGGGAAAACAGGGGCAAATAAACTGAAAATCTGGGGGTGGCTCAACAATTTTGTAACTGATTGTATGTTAATAACTACAAACTTTGCCGGTTATAAAGGTTTACTTTAACTTTGTTGCATTAACTTAATTCGTTGAAATAAGCAGTTTTATACCCATAATTCGTCTTGTTTTACATGGATTTCTATGTTAATAACTACAAACTTTTCTTGCTGGAAAGGTTTACTTTAACTTTGTTGTATTAACTTAATTCGTTGAAATAAGCAGTTTTATACCGATAATTGGACTTTTTGACATGGATTTCTATGTGAATATCTACAAACTTTGCTTGTTATAAACTTTGTGGTATTAACTTAATTCGTTGAAATAAGCAGGATTATACCCATAATTCGACTTGTTTACATGGATTTCTATGTTAATAACTGCAAACCGTGCTAGTTATAAAGGTTTACGTTAACTTTGTTGCATTAACTTAATTCGTTGAAATAAGCAGTTTTATACCGATAATTGGACTTGTTGACATGGATTTCTATGTGAATAACTACAAACTTTGCTTGTTATAAAGGTTGACTTTCAACTTGTTGTATTAACTTAATTCTTTGAAATCAGCAGTTTTATACCAATAATTCCACTTGTTTATATTGATTTCTATGTTAATAACTACAAACGTTGCTTCCTATGGGGGTTGACTTTCAATTTGTTGTATTAACTTAATTCGTAGAAATGAGCAGGAATATACCCATAATTTGACTTGTTTACATGGATTTCTATGTTAATAACTGCAAACCGTGCTAGTTATAAAGGTTTACGTTAACTTTGTTGCATTAACTTAATTCGTTGAAATAAGCAGTTTTATACCGATAATTGGACTTGTTGACATGGATTTCTGTGTGAATAACTACAAACTTTGCTTGTTATAAACTTTGCGGTATTAGCTTAATTGTTTGTAATAAGCAGTTTTATACCAATAATTCCACTTTTTTACATTGATTTCTATGTTAATAACTGCAATCTGTGCTTGTTATAAAGAATTACTCTAACTTTGTTGCAGTAACTTAATTCGTTGAATTAAGCAGTTTTATATCAATAATTTCAGTTGTTTACTAGGATTTCTATGTTCATAACTACAAACTCTGCCAGCTACAAAGGTTTACTTTAACTTTGTGGTATTAACTTAATTCGTCGAAATAAGCAGTTTTATATCAATAATTTCACTTGTTTACATGAATTTCTATGTTAATAACTACAAACCATTCCTGTTATCAAGGTTTACTTTAACTTTGTTGTATTAACTTAATTCGTTGAATTAAGCAGTTTTATATCAATAATTTCACTTGTTTACAAGGATTTCTATGTTCATAACTGCAAACTCTGCCTGTTACAAAGGTTTACTTTAACTTTGTTGTATTAACTTAATTCGTTGAAATTGGCAGTTTTATACCGATAATTGGACTTGTTGACATTGATTTCTATGTGAATAACTACAAACTTTGCTTGTTGTAAACGTTTACTTTAACTTTGTGGTATTAACTTAATTCTGTGAAATTAGCAGTTTTATACCGATAATTGGACTTGTTGACATTGATTTCTATGTGAATAACTACAAACTTTGCTTGTTGTAAACGTTTACTTTAACTTTGTGGTATTAACTTAATTCTATGAAATAAGCAGTTTTATACCAATAATTCCACTTGTTTACATTGATTTCTATGTTAATAACTACAGAAGTTGCTTGTTATAAAGGTTTATATTACCTTTGTTGTTTTAACTTATATCGCTGAATTAGGCACTTTTATACCAATAATTGGACTTGTTGACATGGATTTCTATGTGAATAACTACAAACTTTGCTTGTTATAAAGGTTGACTTTCAAATTGTTGTATTAACTTAATTCTTTGAAATCAGCAGTTTTATACCAATAATTCCACTTGTTTATATTGATTTCTATGTTAATAACTACAAACGTTGCTTCCTATGGGGGTTGACTTTCAATTTGTTGTATTAACTTAATTCGTAGAAATAAGCAGGAATATACCCATAATTTGACTTGTTTACATGGATTTCTATGTTAATAACTGCAAACCGTGCTAGTTATAAAGGTTTACGTTAACTTTGTTGCATTAACTTAATTCGTTGAAATAAGCAGTTTTATACCGATAATTGGACTTGTTGACATGGATTTCTGTGTGAATAACTACAAACTTTGCTTGTTATAAACTTTGCGGTATTAGCTTAATTGTTTGTAATAAGCAGTTTTATACCAATAATTCCACTTTTTTACATTGATTTCTATGTTAATAACTGCAATCTGTGCTTGTTATAAAGAATTACTCTAACTTTGTTGCAGTAACTTAATTCGTTGAATTAAGCAGTTTTATATCAATAATTTCAGTTGTTTACTAGGATTTCTATGTTCATAACTACAAACTCTGCCAGCTACAAATTTTTACTTTAACTTTGTGGTATTAACTTAATTCGTCGAAATAAGCAGTTTTATATCAATAATTTCACTTGTTTACATGAATTTCTATGTTAATAACTACAAACCATTCCTGTTATCAAGGTTTACTTTAACTTTGTTGTATTAACTTAATTCGTTGAATTAAGCAGTTTTATATCAATAATTTCACTTGTTTACAAGGATTTCTATGTTCATAACTGCAAACTCTGCCTGTTACAAAGGTTTACTTTAACTTTGTTGTATTAACTTAATTCGTTGAAATTGGCAGTTTTATACCGATAATTGGACTTGTTGACATTGATTTCTATGTGAATAACTACAAACTTTGCTTGTTGTAAACGTTTACTTTAACTTTGTGGTATTAACTTAATTCTGTGAAATTAGCAGTTTTATACCGATAATTGGACTTGTTGACATTGATTTCTATGTGAATAACTACAAACTTTGCTTGTTGTAAACGTTTACTTTAACTTTGTGGTATTAACTTAATTCTATGAAATAAGCAGTTTTATAGCAATAATTCCACTTGTTTACATTGATTTCTATGTTAATAACTACAGAAGTTGCTTGTTATAAAGGTTTATATTACCTTTGTTGTTTTAACTTATATCGCTGAATTAGGCACTTTTATACCAATAATTGGACTTGTTGACATGGATTTCTATGTGAATAACTACAAACTTTGCTTGTTATAAAGGTTGACTTTCAAATTGTTGTATTAACTTAATTCTTTGAAATCAGCAGTTTTATACCAATAATTCCACTTGTTTATATTGATTTCTATGTTAATAACTACAAACGTGGCTTGCTATAAAGGTTGACTTTCAAATTGTTGTATTAACTTAATTCGTTGAAATAAGCAGAACTATACCCATAATTCGACTTTTTTACATGGATTTCTATGCCAACAACTACAAACGTTGCTTGTTATAAACGTTTACTTTAACTTTGTGGTATTGACTTATTTCTTTGAATTAAGCACTTTTATACCAATAATTGGACTTGTTGACATGGATTTCTATGTGAATAACTACAAACTTTGCTTGTTATAAACGTTTACTTTTAACTTATCTCTTTGAAATAAGCAGTTTTATACAAATAATTCCACTTGTTTACATTGATTTCTATTTTAATAACTACAAAAGTTTCTTGCTATAAAGGTTTACTTTCAATTTGTTGTATTAACTTGATTCGTTGAAATAAGCAGGATTATACCCATAATTCGCCTTGTTTACATGGATTCCTATCTGAATAACTACAAACTTTGCTTGTTATAAACGTTTACTTTTAACTTTGTCGTATTAACTTAATTCTTTGAAATAAGCAGTTTTATACAAATAATTCCACTTGTTTACATTGATTTCTATCTTAATAACTACAAACGTTGCATGCTATAAAGGTTTACTTTAACTTTGTTGGATTAACTTAATTCGTTGAATTAAGCAGTTTTATGTCAATAATTTCACTTGTTTACAAGGATTTCTATGTTCATAACTACAAACTTTGCCGGTTACAAAGGTTTACTTTAACTTTGTGGTATTAACTTAATTCGTTGAAATAAGCAGTTTTATACCGATCATTGGACTTGTTGAGATGGATTTCTATGTGAATATCTACAAACTTTGCTTTTTATAAACTTTGTTGTATTAACTTAATTGTTTGAAATAAGCAGTTTTATACCAATAATTCTACTTTTTTACATTGATTTCTATGTTAATAACTACAAACGTTGCTTGCTATGGGGTTGACTTTCAATTTGTTGTATTAACTTAATTCGTTGAAATAAGCAGGATTATAACCATAATTCGACTTGTTTACATGGATTTCTATGTTAATAACTACAAACGTTGCTTCCTATGGGGGTTGACTTTCAATTTGTTGTATTAACTTAATTCGTAGAAATAAGCAGGATTATACCCATAATTTGACTTGTTTACATGGATTTCTATGTTAATGACTGCAAACCGTGCTAGTTATAAAGGTTTACGTTAACTTTGTTGCATTAACTTAATTCGTTGAAATAAGCAGTTTTATACCGATAATTGGACTTGTTGACATGGATTTCTATGTGAATAACTACAAACTTTGCTTGTTATAAACTTTGCGGTATTAGCTTAATTGTTTGTAATAAGCATTTTTATACCAATAATTCTACTTTTTTACATTGATTTCTATGTTAATAACTGCAATCCGTGCTTGTTATAAAGGTTTACTTTAACTTTGTTGTATTAACGTAATTGCTTGAATTAAGATCTTTTATACCAATAATTGGACTTGTTGACATGGATTTCTATGTGAATAACTACAAAATTTTGCTTGTTATAAAAACGCATACTTTTAACTTAATTTTTTGAAATAAGCAGTTTTATACCAAAAATTTAACTTGTTTACATTGATTTCTATGTAAATAACTACAAACGTTACTTGCTATAAATTATTACTTTCAATTTGTTATATTAACTTGATTCGTTGAAATACGCAGGATTATACCCATCATTAGACTTGTTTACATGGATTTCTATGTGAATAACTACAAACTTTGTTGTTATAAACGTTTACTTTAACTTTGTGGTTTTAACTTAATTCTTTGAAATAAGCAGTTTTATACCAATAATTCCACTTGTTTACATTGATTTCTATGTTAGTAACTACAAACGTTGCTTGCTATAAAGGTTTACTTTCAATTCGTCGTATTAACATATTTCGTTGAAATAAGCAGGACGATACCCATAATTCGACTTGTTTACCTGGATTCCTATGTTAATAACTGCAAACGGTGCTAGCTATAAAGGTTTACGTTAACTTCGTTGCATTAACTTAATTCGTTGAAGTAAGCAGTTTTATATCAATAATTTCACTTGTTTACTAGGATTTCTATGTTCATAACTACAAACTCTGCCGGTTACAATGGTTTACTTTAACTTTGTTGTATTAACTTAATTCGTTGAATTAAGCAGTTTTATATCAATAACTTCACTTGTTTACAAGGATTTCTATGTTCATAACTATAAACTCTGCCTGTTACAAAGGTTTACTTTACCTTTGTTGTATTAACTTAATTCGTCGAAATTAGCAGTTTTATACCGATAATTGGACTTGTTGACATTGATTTCTATGTGAATAACTACAAACTTTGCTTGTTGTAAACGTTTACTTTAACTTTGTGGTATTAACTTAATTCTATGAAATAAGCAGTTTTATACCAATAATTGGACTTGTTGACATGGATTTCTATGTGAATAACTACAAACTTTGCTTGTTATAAACGTTTACTTTTAACTTATCTCTTTGAAATAAGCAGTTTTATACAAATAATTCCACTTGTTTACATTGATTTCTATTTTAATAACTACAAAAGTTTCTTGCTATAAAGGTTTACTTTCAATTTGTTGTATTAACTTGATTCGTTGAAATAAGCAGGATTATACCCATAATTCGCCTTGTTTACATGGATTCCTATCTGAATAACTACAAACTTTGCTTGTTATAAACGTTTACTTTTAACTTTGTCGTATTAACTTAATTCTTTGAAATAAGCAGTTTTATACAAATAATTCCACTTGTTTACATTGATTTCTATCTTAATAACTACAAACGTTGCATGCTATAAAGGTTTACTTTAACTTTGTTGGATTAACTTAATTCGTTGAATTAAGCAGTTTTATGTCAATAATTTCACTTGTTTACAAGGATTTCTATGTTCATAACTACAAACTTTGCCGGTTACAAAGGTTTACTTTAACTTTGTGGTATTAACTTAATTCGTTGAAATAAGCAGTTTTATACCGATCATTGGACTTGTTGAGATGGATTTCTATGTGAATATCTACAAACTTTGCTTTTTATAAACTTTGTTGTATTAACTTAATTGTTTGAAATAAGCAGTTTTATACCAATAATTTTACTTTTTTACATTGATTTCTATGTTAATAACTACAAACGTTGCTTGCTATGGGGTTGACTTTCAATTTGTTGTATTAACTTAATTCGTTGAAATAAGCAGGATTATAACCATAATTCGACTTGTTTACATGGATTTCTATGTTAATAACTACAAACGTTGCTTCCTATGGGGGTTGACTTTCAATTTGTTGTATTAACTTAATTCGTAGAAATAAGCAGGATTATACCCATAATTTGACTTGTTTACATGGATTTCTATGTTAATGACTGCAAACCGTGCTAGTTATAAAGGTTTACGTTAACTTTGTTGCATTAACTTAATTCGTTGAAATAAGCAGTTTTATACCGATAATTGGACTTGTTGACATGGATTTCTATGTGAATAACTACAAACTTTGCTTGTTATAAACTTTGCGGTATTAGCTTAATTGTTTGTAATAAGCATTTTTATACCAATAATTCTACTTTTTTACATTGATTTCTATGTTAATAACTGCAATCCGTGCTTGTTATAAAGGTTTACTTTAACTTTGTTGTATTAACGTAATTGCTTGAATTAAGATCTTTTATACCAATAATTGGACTTGTTGACATGGATTTCTATGTGAATAACTACAAAATTTTGCTTGTTATAAAAACGCATACTTTTAACTTAATTTTTTGAAATAAGCAGTTTTATACCAAAAATTTAACTTGTTTACATTGATTTCTATGTAAATAACTACAAACGTTACTTGCTATAAATTATTACTTTCAATTTGTTATATTAACTTGATTCGTTGAAATACGCAGGATTATACCCATCATTAGACTTGTTTACATGGATTTCTATGTGAATAACTACAAACTTTGTTGTTATAAACGTTTACTTTAACTTTGTGGTTTTAACTTAATTCTTTGAAATAAGCAGTTTTATACCAATAATTCCACTTGTTTACATTGATTTCTATGTTAGTAACTACAAACGTTGCTTGCTATAAAGGTTTACTTTCAATTCGTCGTATTAACTTATTTCGTTGAAATAAGCAGGATGATACCCATAATTCGACTTGTTTACCTGGATTCCTATGTTAATAACTGCAAACGGTGCTAGCTATAAAGGTTTACGTTAACTTCGTTGCATTAACTTAATTCGTTGAAGTAAGCAGTTTTATATCAATAATTTCACTTGTTTACTAGGATTTCTATGTTCATAACTACAAACTCTGCCGGTTACAATGGTTTACTTTAACTTTGTTGTATTAACTTAATTCGTTGAATTAAGCAGTTTTATATCAATAACTTCACTTGTTTACAAGGATTTCTATGTTCATAACTGGAAACTCTGCCTGTTACAAAGGTTTACTTTACCTTTGTTGTATTAACTTAATTCGTCGAAATTAGCAGTTTTATACCGATAATTGGACTTGTTGACATTGATTTCTATGTGAATAACTACAAACTTTGCTTGTTGTAAACGTTCACTTTAACTTTGTGGTATTAACTTAATTCTATGAAATAAGCAGTTTTATACCAATAATTTTATACCACTTGTTTACATTGATTTCTATGTTAATAACTAAAGAAGTTGCTTGTTATAAAGGTTTACATTACCTTTGTTGTTTTAACTTATATCGCTAAATTAGGCACTTTTATACCAATAATTGGACTTGTTGACATGGATTTCTATGTGAATAACTACAACTTTGCTTGTTATAAACTTTGTGGTATTAACTTAATTCTTTGAAATCAGCAGTTTTATACCAATAATTCCACTTGTTTATATTGATTTCTATGTTAATAACTACAAACGTGGCTTGCTATAAAGGTTGACTTTCAAATTGTTGTATTAACTTAATTCGTTGAAATAAGCAGGACTATACCCATAATTCGACTTTTTTACATAGATTTCTATGTGAATAACTACAAACTTTTCTTGTTATAAACGTTTACTTTTAACTTATCTCTTTGAAATAAGCAGTTTTATACAAATAATTCCACTTGTTTACATTGATTTCTATCTTAATAACTACAAACGTTGCATGCTATAAAGGTTTACTTTAACTTTGTTGGATTAACTCAATTCGTTGAATTAAGCAGTTTTATGTCAATAATTTCACTTGTTTACAAGGATTTCTATGTTCATAACTACAAACTTTGGCGGTTACAAAGGTTTACTTTAACTTTGTTGTATTAACTTAATTCGTTGAAATAAGCAGGATCATACCCATAATTCGACTCGTTTACCTGGATTTCTATGTTAATAACTGCAAACGGTGCTAGCTATAAATGTTTACGTTACCTTCGTTGCATTAACTTAATTCGTTGAAATAAGCAGGACTATACCCATAATTCGACTTTTTTACATGGACTTCTATACCAACAACTACAAACGTTGCTTGTTATAAACGTTTACTTTAACTTTGTGGCATTGACTTATTTCTTTGAATTAAGCACTTTTATACCAATAATTGGACTTGTTGACATGGATTTCTATGTGAATAACTACAAACTTTGCTTGTTATAAACGTTTACTTTTAACTTATCTCTTTGAAATAAGCAGTTTTATGCAAATAATTCCACTTGTTTACATTTATTTCTATGTAAATAACTACAAACGTTACTTGCTATAAATTATTACTTTCAATTTGTTATATTAACTTGATTCGTTGAAATACGCAGGATTATACCCATCATTAGACTTGTTTACATGGATTTCTATGTGAATAACTACAAACTTTGTTGTTATAAGCGTTTACTTTAACTTTGTGGTTTTAACTTAATTCTTTGAAATAAGCAGTTTTATACCAATAATTCCACTTGTTTACATTGATTTCTATGTTAGTAACTACAAACGTTGCTTGCTATAAAGGTTTACTTTCAATTCGTCGTATTAACTTATTTCGTTGAAATAAGCAGGATGATACCCATAATTCGACTTGTTTACCTGGATTCCTATGTTAATAACTGCAAACGGTGCTAGCTATAAAGAATTACTCTAACTTTGTTGCAGTAACTTAATTCGTTGAATTAAGCAGTTTTATATCAATAATTTCACTTGTTTACTAGGATTTCTATGTTCATAACTACAAACTCTGCCGGTTACAATGGTTTACTTTAACTTTGTTGTATTAACTTAATTCGTTGAATTAAGCAGTTTTATATCAATAACTTCACTTGTTTACAAGGATTTCTATGTTCATAACTGCAAACTCTGCCTGTTACAAAGGTTTACTTTAACTTTGTTGTATTAACTTAATTCGTTGAAATAAGCAGCTTTATATCAATAATTTCACTTGTTTACAAGGATTTCTATGTTCATAACTGCAAACTCTGCCTGGTTTACCTTAACTTTGTTGTAATAACTTAATTCGTCGAATTATGCAGTTTTATATCAATAATTTCACTTGTTTACAAGGATTTCTATGTGAATAACTACAAACTTTGCTTGTTGTAAACGTTTACTTTAACTTTGTGGTATTAACTTAATTCTATGAAATAAGCAGTTTTATACCAATAATTCCACTTTTTTACATTGATTTCTATGTTAATAACTACAGAAGTTGCTTGTTATAAAGGTTTACATTACCTTTGTTGTTTTAACTTAATTCGTTGAAATAAGCAGGACTATACCCATAATTCGACTTTTTTACATGGATTTCTATGTGAATAACTACAAACTTTTCTTGTTATAAACGTTTACTTTTAACTTATCTCTTTGAAATAAGCAGTTTTATACAAATAATTCCACTTGTTTACATTGATTTCTATCTTAATAACTACAAACGTTGCATGCTATAAATGTTTACTTTAACTTTGTTGGATTAACTCAATTCGTTGAATTAAGCAGTTTTATGTCAATAATTTCACTTGTTTACAAGGATTTCTATGTTCATAACTACAAACTTTGGCGGTTACAAAGGTTTACTTTAACTTTGTTGTATTTACTTAATTCGTTGAAATAAGCAGGATTATACCCATAATTCGACTCGTTTACCTGGATTTCTATGTTAATAACTGCAAACGGTGCTAGCTATAAATGTTTACGTTATCTTCGTTGCATTAACTTAATTCGTTGAAATAAGCAGGACTATACCCATAATTCGACTTTTTTACATGGATTTCTATGCCAACAACTACAAACGTTGCTTGTTATAAACGTTTACTTTAACTTTGTGGCATTGACTTATTTCTTTGAATTAAGCACTTTTATACCAATAATTGGACTTGTTGACATGGATTTCTATGTGAATAACTACAAACTTTGCTTGTTATAAACGTTTACTTTTAACTTTTCTCTTTGAAATAAGCAGTTTTATACAAATAATTCCACTTGTTTACATTGATTTCTATTTTAATAACTACAAAAGTTTCTTGCTATAAAGGTTTACTTTCAATTTGTTGTATTAACTTGATTCGTTGAAATAAGCAGGATTATACCCATAATTCGCCTTGTTTACATGGATTTCTATCTGAATAACTACAAACTTTGCGTGTTATAAACGTTTACTTTTAACTTTGTCGTATTAACTTAATTCTTTGAATTAAGCACTTTTAAACCCATAATTGGACTTGTTGACATAGATTTCTATGTGAATAACTACAAACTTTGCTTTTTACAAAGTTTTACTTTAACTTTGTTGTATTAATTTACTTCGTTGAATTAGGCGGTTTGATACCAATAATTCGACTTGGTTACATAGATTTCTTTGTTAATAACTGCAGACCATGCATTTTTATAAAGGTTTACTTTAACTTTATTGCATTAACTTAATTCGTTGAATTAAGCAGTTTTATACCAATAACTCCACTTGTTTACATGGATTTCTATGTTAATAGCTACAAACTTTGCTGGTTATAAAGGTTTTCATTAACTTTGTTGTATTAACTTAATTTGTTTAATTAAGCACTGTTTTACCCATTATTCGACTTGTTTACATGGATTTCTATGTTAATAACTACAAACTTTGCTGGTTATAAAGGTTTTCACTAACTTTGTTGTATTAACTTAATTCGTTGAAATAAGCACTTTTTTACCCATAATTTGACTTGTTGACATTGATTTCTATGTTAATAACTACAAACTTTGCCGGTTATAAAGGTTTACTTTAACTTTGTTGTATTAACTTAATTCGTTGAAATAAGCAGTTTTATACCGATAATTGGACTTTTTGACATGGATTTCTATGTGAATATCTACAAACTTTGCTTGTTATAAACTTTGTGGTATTAACTTAATTGTTTGAAATAAGCAGTTTTATACCAATAATTCGACTTGTTTACATGGATTTCTATGTTAATAACTACAAACTTTGCTTCCTATGGGGGTTGACTTTCAATTTGTTGTATTAACTTAATTCGTAGAAATAAGCAGGATTATACCCATAATTGACTTGTTTACATGGATTTCTATGTTAATAACTGCAAACCGTGCTAGTTATAAAGGTTTACGTTAACTTTGTTGTATTAACTTAATTCGTTGAAATAAGCACTTTTTTTACCCATAATTTGACTTGTTGACATTGATTTCTATGTTAATAACTACAAACTTTGCCGGTTATAAATGTTTACTTTAACTTTGCTGCATTGACTTAATTCCTTGAAATAAGCTGTTTTGTATCCATAGTTCGACTTGTTAACATGGATTTCTATGTTAATAACTACAAACAATGCTTGCTTTAAAGGTTTACTTTAACTTTGTTGCATTAACATTAATTCGTTGAAATTAGCAGTTTTATTACCCATAATTCGACATGTTTACGTGGATTTCTATGTTAATAACTACAAGCCATGCTTGTTATAAAGGTTCACTTTAACTTTGTTGTATTAACTTAATTCGTTGAATTAAGCACTTTTAAACCCATAATTGGACTTGTTGACATGGATTTCTATGTGAATAACTACAAACTTTGCTTTTTACAAAGTTTTACTTTAACTTTGTTGTATTAATTTACTTCGTTGAATTAGGCAGTTTGATACCAATAATTCGACTTGCTTACATAGATTTCTTTGTTAATAACTGCAGACCATGCATTTTTATAAAGGTTTACTTTAACTTTATTGCATTAACTTAATTCGTTGAATTAAGCAGTTTTATACCAATAACTCCACTTGTTTACATGGATTTCTATGTTAATAACTAAAGACTATGCTTGTTATAAAGGTTTACTTTAACTTTGTTGCATTAACTTAATTCGTTAAACTTAGCACTTTTATACCCATAATTCGACTTGTTGACATGGATTTCTATGTTAATAGCTACAAACTTTGCCGGCTATAAAGGTTTTCATTAACTTTGTTGTATTAACTTAATTCGTTGAATTAAGCACTGTTTTACCCATTATTCGACTTGTTTACATGGATTTCTATGTTAATAACTACAAACTTTGCCGGTTATAAAGGTTTACTTTAACTTTGTTGCATTGACTTAATTCGTTGAAATAAGCAGTTTTGTATCCATAATTCGACTTGTTTACATGGATTTCTATGTTAATAACTACAAACTCTGCTTGTTATAAAGGTTTACTTTAACTTTGTTGTATTAACTTAATTCGTTGAAATAAGCAGTTTTATACCCATAATTCGTCTTGTTTTACATGGATTTCTATGTTAATAACTACAAACTTTTCTTGCTGGAAAGGTTTACTTTAACTTTGTTGTATTAACTTAATTCGTTGAAATAAGCAGTTTTATACCGATAATTGGACTTTTTGACATGGATTTCTATGTGAATATCTACAAACTTTGCTTGTTATAAACTTTGTGGTATTAACTTAATTCGTTGAAATAAGCAGGATTATACCCATAATTCGACTTGTTTACATGGATTTCTATGTTAATAACTACAAACGTTGCTTCCTATGGGGGTTGACTTTCAATTTGTTGTATTAACTTAATTCGTAGAAATAAGCAGGAATATACCCATAATTTGACTTGTTTACATGGATTTCTATGTTAATAACTGCAAACCGTGCTAGTTATAAAGGTTTACGTTAACTTTGTTGCATTAACTTAATTCGTTGAAATAAGCAGTTTTATACCGATAATTGGACTTGTTGACATGGATTTCTGTGTGAATAACTACAAACTTTGCTTGTTATAAACTTTGCGGTATTAGCTTAATTGTTTGTAATAAGCAGTTTTATACCAATAATTCCACTTTTTTACATTGATTTCTATGTTAATAACTGCAATCTGTGCTTGTTATAAAGAATTACTCTAACTTTGTTGCAGTAACTTAATTCGTTGAATTAAGCAGTTTTATATCAATAATTTCAGTTGTTTACAGGGATTTCTATGTTCATAACTACAAACTCTGCCAGCTACAAATTTTCACTTTAACTTTGTGGTATTAACTTAATTCGTCGAAATAAGCAGTTTTATATCAATAATTTCACTTGTTTACATGAATTTCTATGTTAATAACTACAAACCATTCCTGTTATCAAGGTTTACTTTAACTTTGTTGTATTAACTTAATTCGTTGAATTAAGCAGTTTTATATCAATAATTTCACTTGTTTACAAGGATTTCTATGTTCATAACTGCAAACTCTGCCTGTTACAAAGGTTTACTTTAACTTTGTTGTATTAACTTAATTCGTTAAAATTGGCAGTTTTATACCGATAATTGGACTTGTTGACATTGATTTCTATGTGAATAACTACAAACTTTGCTTGTTGTAAACGTTTACTTTAACTTTGTGGTATTAACTTAATTCTGTGAAATTAGCAGTTTTATACCGATAATTGGACTTGTTGACATTGATTTCTATGTGAATAACTACAAACTTTGCTTGTTGTAAACGTTTACTTTAACTTTGTGGTATTAACTTAATTCTATGAAATAAGCAGTTTTATACCAATAATTCCACTTGTTTACATTGATTTCTATGTTAATAACTACAGAAGTTGCTTGTTATAAAGGTTTATATTACCTTTGTTGTTTTAACTTATATCGCTGAATTAGGCACTTTTATACCAATAATTGGACTTGTTGACATGGATTTCTATGTGAATAACTACAAACTTTGCTTGTTATAAAGGTTGACTTTCAAATTGTTGTATTAACTTAATTCTTTGAAATCAGCAGTTTTATACCAATAATTCCACTTGTTTATATTGATTTCTATGTTAATAACTACAAACGTTGCTTCCTATGGGGGTTGACTTTCAATTTGTTGTATTAACTTAATTCGTAGAAATAAGCAGGAATATACCCATAATTTGACTTGTTTACATGGATTTCTATGTTAATAACTGCAAACCGTGCTAGTTATAAAGGTTTACGTTAACTTTGTTGCATTAACTTAATTCGTTGAAATAAGCAGTTTTATACCGATAATTGGACTTGTTGACATGGATTTCTGTGTGAATAACTACAAACTTTGCTTGTTATAAACTTTGCGGTATTAGCTTTATTGTTTGTAATAAGCAGTTTTATACCCATAATTCGTCTTGTTTTACATGGATTTCTATGTTAATAACTACAAACTTTTCTTGCTGGAAAGGTTTACTTTAACTTTGTTGTATTAACTTAATTCGTTGAAATAAGCAGTTTTATACCGATAATTGGACTTTTTGACATGGATTTCTATGTGAATATCTACAAACTTTGCTTGTTATAAACTTTGTGGTATTAACTTAATTCGTTGAAATAAGCAGGATTATACCCATAATTCGACTTGTTTACATGGATTTCTATGTTAATAACTACAAACGTTGCTTCCTATGGGGGTTGACTTTCAATTTGTTGTATTAACTTAATTCGTAGAAATAAGCAGGAATATACCCATAATTTGACTTGTTTACATGGATTTCTATGTTAATAACTGCAAACCGTGCTAGTTATAAAGGTTTACGTTAACTTTGTTGCATTAACTTAATTCGTTGAAATAAGCAGTTTTATACCGATAATTGGACTTGTTGACATGGATTTCTGTGTGAATAACTACAAACTTTGCTTGTTATAAACTTTGCGGTATTAGCTTAATTGTTTGTAATAAGCAGTTTTATACCAATAATTCCACTTTTTTACATTGATTTCTATGTTAATAACTGCAATCTGTGCTTGTTATAAAGAATTACTCTAACTTTGTTGCAGTAACTTAATTCGTTGAATTAAGCAGTTTTATATCAATAATTTCAGTTGTTTACTAGGATTTCTATGTTCATAACTACAAACTCTGCCAGCTACAAAGGTTTACTTTAACTTTGTGGTATTAACTTAATTCGTCGAAATAAGCAGTTTTATATCAATAATTTCACTTGTTTACATGAATTTCTATGTTAATAACTACAAACCATTCCTGTTATCAAGGTTTACTTTAACTTTGTTGTATTAACTTAATTCGTTGAATTAAGCAGTTTTATATCAATAATTTCACTTGTTTACAAGGATTTCTATGTTCATAACTGCAAACTCTGCCTGTTACAAAGGTTTACTTTAACTTTGTTGTATTAACTTAATTCGTTGAAATTGGCAGTTTTATACCGATAATTGGACTTGTTGACATTGATTTCTATGTGAATAACTACAAACTTTGCTTGTTGTAAACGTTTACTTTAACTTTGTGGTATTAACTTAATTCTGTGAAATTAGCAGTTTTATACCGATAATTGGACTTGTTGACATTGATTTCTATGTGAATAACTACAAACTTTGCTTGTTGTAAACGTTTACTTTAACTTTGTGGTATTAACTTAATTCTATGAAATAAGCAGTTTTATACCAATAATTCCACTTGTTTACATTGATTTCTATGTTAATAACTACAGAAGTTGCTTGTTATAAAGGTTTATATTACCTTTGTTGTTTTAACTTATATCGCTGAATTAGGCACTTTTATACCAATAATTGGACTTGTTGACATGGATTTCTATGTGAATAACTACAAACTTTGCTTGTTATAAAGGTTGACTTTCAAATTGTTGTATTAACTTAATTTTTTGAAATCAGCAGTTTTATACCAATAATTCCACTTGTTTATATTGATTTCTATGTTAATAACTACAAACGTTGCTTCCTATGGGGGTTGACTTTCAATTTGTTGTATTAACTTAATTCGTAGAAATAAGCAGGAATATACCCATAATTTGACTTGTTTACATGGATTTCTATGTTAATAACTGCAAACCGTGCTAGTTATAAAGGTTTACGTTAACTTTGTTGCATTAACTTAATTCGTTGAAATAAGCAGTTTTATACCGATAATTGGACTTGTTGACATGGATTTCTGTGTGAATAACTACAAACTTTGCTTGTTATAAACTTTGCGGTATTAGCTTAATTGTTTGTAATAAGCAGTTTTATACCAATAATTCCACTTTTTTACATTGATTTCTATGTTAATAACTGCAATCTGTGCTTGTTATAAAGAATTACTCTAACTTTGTTGCAGTAACTTAATTCGTTGAATTAAGCAGTTTTATATCAATAATTTCAGTTGTTTACTAGGATTTCTATGTTCATAACTACAAACTCTGCCAGCTACAAAGGTTTACTTTAACTTTGTGGTATTAACTTAATTCGTCGAAATAAGCAGTTTTATATCAATAATTTCACTTGTTTACATGAATTTCTATGTTAATAACTACAAACCATTCCTGTTATCAAGGTTTACTTTAACTTTGTTGTATTAACTTAATTCGTTGAATTAAGCAGTTTTATATCAATAATTTCACTTGTTTACAAGGATTTCTATGTTCATAACTGCAAACTCTGCCTGTTACAAAGGTTTACTTTAACTTTGTTGTATTAACTTAATTCGTTGAAATTGGCAGTTTTATACCGATAATTGGACTTGTTGACATTGATTTCTATGTGAATAACTACAAACTTTGCTTGTTGTAAACGTTTACTTTAACTTTGTGGTATTAACTTAATTCTGTGAAATTAGCAGTTTTATACCGATAATTGGACTTGTTGACATTGATTTCTATGTGAATAACTACAAACTTTGCTTGTTGTAAACGTTTACTTTAACTTTGTGGTATTAACTTAATTCTATGAAATAAGCAGTTTTATACCAATAATTCCACTTGTTTACATTGATTTCTATGTTAATAACTACAGAAGTTGCTTGTTATAAAGGTTTATATTACCTTTGTTGTTTTAACTTATATCGCTGAATTAGGCACTTTTATACCAATAATTGGACTTGTTGACATGGATTTCTATGTGAATAACTACAAACTTTGCTTGTCATAAAGGTTGACTTTCAAATTGTTGTATTAACTTAATTCTTTGAAATCAGCAGTTTTATACCAATAATTCCACTTGTTTATATTGATTTCTATGTTAATAACTACAAACGTGGCTTGCTATAAAGATTGACTTTCAAATTGTTGTATTAACTTAATTCGTTGAAATAAGCAGAACTATACCCATAATTCGACTTTTTTACATGGATTTCTATGCCAACAACTACAAACGTTGCTTGTTATAAACGTTTACTTTAACTTTGTGGTATTGACTTATTTCTTTGAATTAAGCACTTTTATACCAATAATTGGACTTGTTGACATGGATTTCTATGTGAATAACTACAAACTTTGCTTGTTATAAACGTTTACTTTTAACTTATCTCTTTGAAATAAGCAGTTTTATACAAATAATTCCACTTGTTTACATTGATTTCTATTTTAATAACTACAAAAGTTTCTTGCTATAAAGGTTTACTTTCAATTTGTTGTATTAACTTGATTCGTTGAAATAAGCAGGATTATACCCATAATTCGCCTTGTTTACATGGATTCCTATCTGAATAACTACAAACTTTGCTTGTTATAAACGTTTACTTTTAACTTTGTCGTATTAACTTAATTCTTTGAAATAAGCAGTTTTATACAAATAATTCCACTTGTTTACATTGATTTCTATCTTAATAACTACAAACGTTGCATGCTATAAAGGTTTACTTTAACTTTGTTGGATTAACTTAATTCGTTGAATTATGCAGTTTTATGTCAATAATTTCACTTGTTTACAAGGATTTCTATGTTCATAACTACAAACTTTGCCGGTTACAAAGGTTTACTTTAACTTTGTGGTATTAACTTAATTCGTTGAAATAAGCAGTTTTATACCGATCATTGGACTTGTTGAGATGGATTTCTATGTGAATATCTACAAACTTTGCTTTTTATAAACTTTGTTGTATTAACTTAATTGTTTGAAATAAGCAGTTTTATACCAATAATTCTACTTTTTTACATTGATTTCTATGTTAATAACTACAAACGTTGCTTGCTATGGGGTTGACTTTCAATTTGTTGTATTAACTTAACTCGTTGAAATAAGCAGGATTATAACCATAATTCGACTTGTTTACATGGATTTCTATGTTAATAACTACAAACGTTGCTTCCTATGGGGGTTGACTTTCAATTTGTTGTATTAACTTAATTCGTAGAAATAAGCAGGATTATACCCACAATTTGACTTGTTTACATGGATTTCTATGTTAATGACTGCAAACCGTGCTAGTTATAAAGGTTTATGTTAACTTTGTTGCATTAACTTAATTCGTTGAAATAAGCAGTTTTATACCGATAATTGGACTTGTTGACATGGATTTCTATGTGAATAACTACAAACTTTGCTTGTTATAAACTTTGCGGTATTAGCTTAATTGTTTGTAATAAGCATTTTTATACCAATAATTCTACTTTTTTACATTGATTTCTATGTTAATAACTGCAATCCGTGCTTGTTATAAAGGTTTACTTTAACTTTGTTGTATTAACGTAATTGCTTGAATTAAGATCTTTTATACCAATAATTGGACTTGTTGACATGGATTTCTATGTGAATAACTACAAAATTTTGCTTGTTATAAAAACGCATACTTTTAACTTAATTTTTTGAAATAAGCAGTTTTATACCAAAAATTTAACTTGTTTACATTGATTTCTATGTAAATAACTACAAACGTTACTTGCTATAAATTATTACTTTCAATTTGTTATATTAACTTGATTCGTTGAAATACGCAGGATTATACCCATCATTAGACTTGTTTACATGGATTTCTATGTGAATAACTACAAACTTTGTTGTTATAAACGTTTACTTTAACTTTTTGGTTTTAACTTAATTCTTTGAAATAAGCAGTTTTATACCAATAATTCCACTTGTTTACATTGATTTCTATGTTAGTAACTACAAACGTTGCTTGCTATAAAGGTTTACTTTCAATTCGTCGTATTAACTTATTTCGTTGAAATAAGCAGGATGATACCCATAATTCGACTTGTTTACCTGGATTCCTATGTTAATAACTGCAAACGGTGCTAGCTATAAAGGTTTACGTTAACTTCGTTGCATTAACTTAATTCGTTGAAATAAGCAGTTTTATATCAATAATTTCACTTGTTTACTAGGATTTCTATGTTCATAACTACAAACTCTGCCGGTTACAAAGGTTTACTTTAACTTTGTTGTATTAACTTAATTCGTTGAATTAAGCAGTTTTATATCAATAACTTCACTTGTTTACAAGGATTTCTATGTTCATAACTGGAAACTCTGCCTGTTACAAAGGTTTACTTTAACTTTGTTGTATTAACTTAATTCGTCGAAATTAGCAGTTTTATACCGATAATTGGACTTGTTGACATTGATTTCTATGTGAATAACTACAAACTTTGCTTGTTGTAAACGTTTACTTTAACTTTGTGGTATTAACTTAATTCTATGAAATAAGCAGTTTTATACCAATAATTCCACTTGTTTACATTGATTTCTATGTTAATAACTAAGGAAGTTGCTTGTTATAAAGGTTTACATTACCTTTGTTGTTTTAACTTATATCGCTGAATTAGGCACTTTTATACCAATAATTGGACTTGTTGACATGGATTTCTATGTGAATAACTACAACTTTGCTTGTTATAAACTTTGTGGTATTAACTTAATTCTTTGAAATCAGCAGTTTTATACCAATAATTCCACTTGTTTATATTGATTTCTATGTTAATAACTACAAACGTGGCTTGCTATAAAGGTTGACTTTCAAATTGTTGTATTAACTTAATTCGTTGAAATAAGCAGGACTATACCCATAATTCGACTTTTTTACATAGATTTCTATGTGAATAACTACAAACTTTTCTTGTTATAAACGTTTACTTTTAACTTATCTCTTTGAAATAAGCAGTTTTATACAAATAATTCCACTTGTTTACATTGATTTCTATCTTAATAACTACAAACGTTGCATGCTATAAAGGTTTACTTTAACTTTGTTGGATTAACTCAATTCGTTGAATTAAGCAGTTTTATGTCAATAATTTTACTTGTTTACAAGGATTTCTATGTTCATAACTACAAACTTTGGCGGTTACAAAGGTTTACTTTAACTTTGTTGTATTAACTTAATTCGTTGAAATAAGCAGGATTATACCCATAATTCGACTCGTTTACCTGGATTTCTATGTTAATAACTGCAAACGGTGCTAGCTATAAATGTTTACGTTATCTTCGTTGCATTAACTTAATTCGTTGAAATAAGCAGGACTATACCCATAATTCGACTTTTTTACATGGACTTCTATACCAACAACTACAAACGTTGCTTGTTATAAACGTTTACTTTAACTTTGTGGCATTGACTTATTTCTTTGAATTAAGCACTTTTATACCAATAATTGGACTTGTTGACATGGATTTCTATGTGAATAACTACAAACTTTGCTTGTTATAAACGTTTACTTTTAACTTATCTCTTTGAAATAAGCAGTTTTATGCAAATAATTCCACTTGTTTACATTGATTTCTATTTTAATAACTACAAAAGTTTCTTGCTATAAAGGTTTACTTTCAATTTGTTGTATTAACTTGATTCGTTGAAATAAGCAGGATTATAACCATAATTCGCCTTGTTTACATGGATTTCTATCTGAATAACTACAAACTTTGCGTGTTATAAACGTTTACTTTTAACTTTGTCGTATTAACTTAATTCTTTGAAATAAGCAGTTTTATACAGGGTGTCCCAGAAAAATTGTGCCCCGTTTGCCTGAAGATTGCGACAAAACAACTAAAGATTCTCACTAACCTTTTCCATGATGTTGCTCTTCAGATGTTCAATTAAAGTTTGCTACCATCCCCGTAAAAATCTGTTGAGAAATGATGGAGCTATGACGTTCAGAAGGCCAAATTTACCTGATGACTGAAACCCACGGTCGGCCATTTTGTTTTACCATTTTGCAACGGTAAACAGCTTCATGGATGAGCTGAAACAGTAGCCTCCAATTTCATAGCTCTCGCGAAAGTTTCAGCTATCTTCAGAGAGTTCAGCTATTTCTTACCCCACGACCCTTGATTGAATGTCAAAACGAAGACAAGGATCCCAAGATAATAAACAACCAAACGGTGATGAAAAACATATAGTCACGTTTTGTTTGCAGGTGTGAGGAGTGTCTGAACCAATTATTTAGTTTATTGATCAGTTCAAAATCTTTTGCCCCTCTCATTTCTTTAGTTCATTGTCTTCGGTAGTAAATCAACAATTGCTTGTAACAAATTAAGGAAGAAATCTACGTAAGGAAGGCGGCAAATTTAATTTTAAATATATTTTTGTCGAAACCTTTGGTGTTTTACTACTTTGGGAATTCGTATCTTCATTTTTGCATTCCATCTAAGATCGTGGGGTACACAATAGATGAACTCTCTGATGATTATTGGAATTTTCACGAGAGCTATGACATTAGAGGCTGCTATTTCAGTTCATCCATGAAGCTGTTTATCGTTGCAAAATAGTAAGATAAAATGGCCGACCGCTGGTTTCAGTCATCAGGTAAATTTGGCCTTCTGAACGTCATAGCTCCATCATTTCTCAACAGATTTTTACGGGGATGGTAGCAAACTTTAATTGAACATCTGAAGACCAACATCATGGAAAAGGTTAGTGAGAATCTTTAGTTGTTTTGTCGCAATCTTCAGGCAAACGGGGCACAATTTTTCTGGGACACCCTGTACAAATAATTCCACTTGTTTACATTGATTTCTATCTTAATAACTACAAACGTTGCATGCTATAAAGGTTTACTTTAACTTTGTTGGATTAACTGAATTCGTTGAAATAAGCAGTTTTATACCAATAGTTTCACTTGTTTACATGGATTTCTATGTTAATAACTACAAACTTTTCTTGCTGGAAAGGTTTACTTTAACTTTGTTGTATTAAATAATTCGTTGAAATAAGAAGTTTTATACCGATCATTGGACTTGTTGAGATGGATTTCTATGTGAATATCTACAAACTTTGCTTGTTATAAACTTTGTGGTATTGACTTAATTGTTTGAAATAAGCAGTTTTATACCAATAATTTTACTTGTTTACATTGATTTCTATGTTCATAACTACAAACGTTCCTTGCTATGGGGTTGACTTTCAATTTGTTGTATTAACTTAATTCGTTGAAATAAGCAGGATTATACCCATAATTCGACTTGTTTACATGGATTTCTATCTTAATAACTGCAAACCGTGCTAGTTATAAAGGTTTACGTTAACTTTGTTGCATTAACTTAATTCGTTGAAAAAAGCAGTTTTATACCGATAACTGGACTTGTTGACATGGATTTCTATGTGAATAACTACAAACCATCCTTGTTATTAAGGTTTACTTTAACTTTGTTGTAGTAACTTAATTCGTTGAATTAAGCAGTTTTATATCAGTAATTTCACTTGTTTACAAGGATTTTTATGTTCATAACTACAAACTTTGCCGGTTACAAAGGTTTACTTTAACTTTGTGGTATTAACTTAATTCGTTGAAATAAGCAGTTTTATACCAATAGTTCCACTTGTTTACATGGATTTCTATGTTAATAACTACAAACTTTTCTTGCTAGAAAGGTTTACTTTAACTTTGTTGTATTAACTTAGATTGGTTGAAATAACCAGTTTAATACAGATAACATTACTTGTTGACATGGATTTCTATGTGAATAACTACAAACTTGGCTTGTTATGAACTTTCTGGTATTAACTTAATTGTTTGAAATAAGCAGTTTTATACCAGTAATTCAACTTGTTTACATTGATTTCTATGTTAATAACTGCAAACCTTGCTAGTTATAAAGGTTTACGTTAACTTTGTTGCATTAACTTAATTCGTTGAAATAAGCAGATTTATATCGATAATTTCACTTGTTTACAAGGATTTTTATGTTCATAACTACAAACTTTGCCGCTTACAAAGGTTTACTTTCAATTTGTTGTATTAAATTAATTCGTGGAAATAAGCAGGACTATACAAATAATTCGACTTGTTTACATTGATGTCTATGTTAATAACTGTAAATCGTGCTAGTTATAAAGGTTTACGTTAGTTTTGTTGCATTAACTTAATTCGTTAAAATAAGCAGTTTTATATCAATAATTTCACTTGTTTACATGCATTTCTATGTTAATAACTACAAACCATCCTTGTTATAAAGGTTTACTTTAACTTTGTTGTAGTAACTTAATTGGTTGAATTAAGCAGTTTTATATCAATAATTGCACTTGTTTACATGGATTTCTATGTTCATAACTACAACCTTTGCTTGTTATGAAGGTTTAATTTTAACTTACTTCTTTGAAATAAGCAGGATTATACCCATAATTCCACTTGTTTACATGGATTTCTATGTTAATAACTGCAAACCTTGCTAGTTATAAAGGTTTACGTTAACTTTGTTGCATTAACTTAATTCGTTGAAATAAGCAGTTTTATATCGATAATTTCACTTGTTTACAAGGATTTTTATGTTCATAACTACAAACTTTGCCGCTTACAAAGGTTTACTTTCAATTTGTTGTATTAAATTAATTCGTAGAAATAAGCAGGATTATACAAATAATTCGACTTGTTTACATTGATGTCTATGTTAATAACTGTAAATCGTGCTAGTTATAAAGGTTTACGTTAGTTTTGTTGCATTAACTTAATTCGTTAAAATAAGCAGTTTTATATCAATAATTTCACTTGTTTACATGCATTTCTATGTTAATAACTACAAACCATCCTTGTTATAAAGGTTTACTTTAACTTTGTTGCAGTAACTTAATTCGTTGAATTAAGCAGTTTTATATCAGTAATTTCACTTGTTTACAAGGATTTTTATGTTCATAACTACAAACTTTGCCGGTTAGAAAGGTTTACTTTAACTTTGTTGTATTAACTTAATTCGTTGAAATAAGCAGTTTAATACCGATAATTTGACTTGTTGACATGGATTTCTATGTGAATAACTACAAACTTGGCTTGTTATAAACTTTCTGGTATTAACTTAATTCTTTGAAATAAGCAGTTTTATACCAATAATTCCACTTGTTTACATTGATTTCTATGTTAATAACTACAATCATTGCATGCTATAAAGGTTTACTTTCAATTTGTTGTATTAACTTAATTCGTGGAAATAAGCAGGATTATACCGATAATTCGACTTGTTTACATGGATGTCTATGTTAATAACTGCAAACCGTGCTAGTTATAAAGGTTTACATTAACGTAATTTATATAAGTTAAAACGAGCTGAAACCACCTGGAACGAGCTGAAACGAGCTGAAACGAGTTGAAACCATCTGAAATGAGCTGTCGAAATCGGGATCGAGGCTGAAACGACTTGAAACGACCTGATTATCCTAGCAACGAGGTGTAAGGTGTAGGTGTCAGGGGAGTCCTTTGTTCTCTACGTATTGTCACATTCTCTTTAAGAAACGATAGAAGCAAATCTAATGGTAGTCCTTTTGTTCGCTTTGTATTGTTGAATTCTCTACTAGAAACCAAAGAAACAAATCTTAACGGATTCTCTTGTTTTCTACGTATTGTCGCATTCTCTCTAAGTACCAACAGTCACAAATGATAGGGGAGTCCCGTTGTTCTCCAACAAATCTTTGGGGATTCTCTGCTTTTACGTATTGTTGCATTCTCGTTAAGATACGACAATGACAAATCTTAGGGGAGTCCATTTGTTCTGCCTTGTTTTCATATGATCGCAAGGATCGCTGGTCAGGCAAGGATCGCATAAATTTGTGAGCAGCAACTGTCAGCGATCCTTGCATCATGTAGTTTCCATTTGTCACAACGATCGCTCAAATCTTAGTTTGGCACCAAAATCCAATTCTCAAATGGCGGTAAACGATAATAAAGAAATATCTTTTGAAAGAGAGGCCTCGATCGCTGAAATTCATCGGCTTCCCTTTGATGCAAGGATCGCTGCGATCGCAGAGATAGAAATTTTTTTTTCAAACGCAAGGATCCCTGGCAACGCAACAATCGCTGGCAAGCTGAACAAGACAGTCTCCATTTAGACGCAACGATCGCTGGTCACAAAATTGTGCGATCCTTGCGTCACCAGAGATCCTTGCGATCATATGGAAACCAAGCTTTTAGAGAACCAGGCTTTAAAAGCATATACCTTTACAAGCATTTATGATTTATCAACACGACCGAGGGGCAAATCACTGATTTTTTTGTACATCTCCCTTGAAATCACAAAAAAATCACATACAAAAATCACAGAAAAATCGCATGCAAAAAGCACTGAAGTCACAAATTACTGAAAAATCAATAAAAATCACAAAAACATACAGAAAGAAATCACGCGATTCTAAAATCACAAAATCGAGTACGTTAATTGCGGCCGAAAGGCGCTTACTAATCTGTACGTAGCTGAGTGAATTTGAGATTTGAGCACATACCTTGCTAATTAGTCAATTGTTAAAACAATGGCAGTCACATGCTAAGACTCTATGTGATTGGTTGAAATGAAGAATGAAAAGGTTATCATTGCCAGCCTAACAATTGATAGGGTTTTTATTGGCTGAGTCGAAGAAAAGAATAACCAACAATCGATCGACACAGCGACTGCGACTGACCAAGGAAAATTTGCTGTGAAGTTGAAAAGGAGCTGGAGTTTGAAATTTCATTTCAAGTTACGAACAAATACTTGGAAACTGCCGACGTGGAAGGTGGAAACTTTTATGGGACCTAGTAAACAACAAGAAAGACCCAAAACTTACAGAGATACGAAGCTGTGCTCGACTCCAGTGGACAGCATAAGAAACCAAAACATCTCTCTTTTAAGTTTCAGTTCCGCAGGATCAAAGCTAAATTCCACCGCAGGATCAAAGCTAAATTCCACATGGGTTCAATAAGAAGCAAACTTTCCACCAAAAGAGTTTGTTACGTTAAAGGAACTTTAACATTCTCTCTGTAGAACATGGTAAAAGCTCAACCTTTGAATTTCAAGGCACTTCAAAGTCATAAACACTTAGTAGACTTGCTTCGAGATGCATCCTAAAATCAACTTCCTCTTACGCATTCCTTCCTTTCAACACAAGTCAATGAAAACAAATTTGAATAACAATCTAATTCATTTCCATGGTTGCAAGGTCGAAGCACCAAATGTCAAATTCTATGGTCAAATTCTATGATTCTTTCAAATGTTTCTTCCATTATTTCAAATCCTCCGCAGAAGCAATCTTGTCGAAAGAGTCTCCCCCTGCAGTAAAACAGCACTTTTAGCAGATTTGCCCCGAGTTTATTTCGTCATCTGTAAAGGACTGAAAGGCTGGGGGCAAGTCTACACTTTTGGGGACGATTTTTCCTGATTCCAAATCATTTTATATCCAACAATACTATGATTCAGCTACCCGGCCGCATGTTTGTAATTTACAAGTTGCTAGTTTTAGAATTAATTTGCCCCTCGAACACTACTATCAACTTTGCTTTCAAAGAACTCCCCTAAAGTTTGTTTCTTTCGTTTCTTAAAGAGAATGCGACAATACGTGGAGAACAAAGGGACTCCCCTAAGAGTCGCCACTGTCGCTTCTTGAAGAGAATACGTAGAAAACAGAGAGAATCCCTGAAGACTCGTTTCTTTGGTTTCTAATAGAGAATGCAACAATACAAAGCGAACAAAAAGACTCCCCTTAGATTTACTACTATCCTTTCTTAAAGAGAATGAGACAATAAGTAGCGAACAAAAGGACTCCCCTGACACCTACACCTCATTGCTAGGATAATCAGGTCGTTTCAAGTCGTTTCAGCCTCGATACCGATTTCAACGGCTCGTTTCAGATGGTTTCAACTCGTTTCAGCTCGTTTCAGCTCGTTTCAGGTGGTTTCAGCTCGTTTTAACTTATATAAATTACGTTTACATTAACTCTGTTGCATTAACTTAATTCGTTGAAATAAGCAGTTTTATATCAATAATTTTACTTGTTTACATGAATTTCTATGTTAATAACTACAAACTTTGCCGATTACAAAGGTTTACTTTCAATTTGTTGTATTAACTTAATTATTTGAAATAAGCAGCTTTATACCAATAATTCCACTTGTTTACATTGATTTCTATGTTGATAACTACAAACGTTTCTTGCTATAAAGGTTTACTTTCAATTTGTGGTATTAATCAATTTGTGGTATTATCAATTTTCCAATGACCAATCAGGTTTTTTGCGCCTTCGGTCCACTGTAACTTGTTTACTTAAAAATACTGATGATTGGTACAATGGGTTAGATCTCGGTAAGCTTGTGGGGCTAGTATTCATTGACCTTAAAAAGGCATTCGATACCGTTGATCATGTTATTCTCTGCAAAAAGCTTGCCCACTATGGTGTCCAACACCGAGAACTTTCTTGGTTTAAATCTTACCTTACCAACCGTAAACAGTTCTGTAGGGTTAACGGTGTTGACTCAGACTTTGGGGATATAGAAGTTGGTGTGCCACAAGGCTCATGTCTTGGTCCCTTACTTTTCCTGATCTATATCAATGATCTCCCACAAGCTGTCCGAGATTCCACAGTGTCCATGTTTGCTGATGATACCAGTTTATGCCACCAGTCCAATGATTTGACTCAGCTGACTGAGGCTATTAACAACGATCTTAGACAACTAGACACTTGGCTCCAAGGCAACAAACTTTCTTTGAATGTTGCAAAAACTCATGCCATGCTTGTTTGCACCAAACAGAAACATGCCACTCTCAAAAGTCGGAATGAAGACTTGAAATTGAAAATTCGTGAAAATGAGCTTCCAGTTGTTGAAAAAACGAAATACCTTGGTGTACAAATTGACTGCTCTTTGGACTGGAAAGAACAAATCAAGGCGGTCTCTGCCAAGGTTTCTAGGGCAGTAGGCTTTTTGAAGCATGCCAAATCATTCCTACCAAGAGAATCGCTGAAAACTCTCTACACGGGTATTGTGGAGCCCCACTTTCGATACTGTTGCTCTGTTTGGGGATGCGCAGGTCCAACTGAAATTAATGAGTTGCAAAAACTTCAGAATCGCGCTGCAAGAATTATAACAAACAGCAGCTACGACACCCCAGGCAGACCACTTATCGAAAGGCTTGGTTGGAAGACCATTCAGGAACTCATTAAAATTGATTCTGGAACAATGGTCTTCAAATCCCTCAATGGGTTGGCTCCGCAGTACTTGAGTAGTCTCTTCACAAGAAACTCGGCATGCTCCTCCCGTATTCTCCGCAATACAAACACGGACCTGAGGTTACCTTTGAAAAAAACAGCAAACGGTCAAAAATGTTTTTCTTTCAGAGGAGCGCAGTTATGGAATAGCCTCTCAGCTGAGTCAAAGCAAGCACCCACCGTTAGCTTATTTAAGCAGACGATATAGGGTTTCTTCTTTTTTTTTTATTTTTTTAAATGGACATTACATATTGTAAATATATTTTTAGATTGTTAAATAGGCTTAGGTTTTTAGATTCCGAAGTTTTTATATTAGTCATTTTTGTAATTTAGTTTAGTTTTAATTTATGGGAGGGCCCCTTGAAAATCAGCACTTCTGCTGAAGGGCTACCCTCCCCGTTAGATAAATAAATCAAAAAAAAAAAAAAAAAAATTAACTTGATTCGTTGAAATAAGCAGGATTATAACCATATTTCGACTTGTTTACATGGATTTCTATCTGAATAACTACAAACTTTGCTTGTTATAAACGTTTACTTTAACTTTGTGGTATCAACTTAATTCTTTGAATTAAGCAGTTTTATATCAATAATTGCACTTGTTTACATGGATTTCTATGTTCATAACTACAACCTTTGCTTGTTATAAAGGTTTAATTTTAACTTACTTCTTTGAAATAAGCAGGATTATACCCAAAATTCCACTTGTTTACATGGATTTCTATGTTAATAACTGCAAACCTTGCTAGTTATAAAGGTTTACGTTAACTTTGTTGCATTAACTTAATTCGTTGAAATAAGCAGTTTTATATCAATAATTTCACTTGTCTACAAGGATTTTTATGTTCATAACTACAAACTTTGCCGGTTACAAAGGTTTACTTTCAATTTGTTGTATTAAATTAATTCGTGGAAATAAGCAGGATTATACAAATAATTCGACTTGTTTACATAGATGTCTATGTTAATAACTGTAAATCGTGCTAGTTATAAAGGTTTACGTTAGTTTTTTTGCATTCACTTAATTCGTTAAAATGAGCAGTTTAATATCAATAATTTCACTTGTTTACATGCATTTCTATGTTAATAACTACAAACCATCCTTGTTATAAAGGTTTACTTTAACTTTGTTGTAGTAACTTAATTCGTTGAATTAAGCAGTTTTATATCAGTAATTTCACTTGTTTACAAGGATCTTTGTGTTCATAACTACAAACTTTGCCGGTTAGAAAGATTTACTTTAACTTTGTGGTATTAACTTAATTCGTTGAAATAAGCAGTTTTATACCAATAGTTCAACTTGTTTACATGGATTTCTATGTTAATAACTACAAACTTTTCTTGCTAGAAAGGTTTACTTTAACTTTGTTGTATTAACTTAATTCGTTGAAATAAGCAGTTTTATACCAATAAATCCACTTGTTTACATTGATTTCTATGTTAATAACTACAGACATTGCATGCTATAAAGGTTTACTTTCAATTTGTTGTATTAACTTAATTCGTGGAAATAAGCAGGATTATACCGATAATTCGACTTGTTTACATGGATGTCTATGTTAATAACTGCAAACCGTGCTAGTAATAAAGGTTTACATTAACTTTGTTGCATTAACTTAATTCGTTGAAATAAGCAGTTTTATATCAATAATTTCGCTTGTTTACATGCATTTCTATGTTAATAACTACAAACCATACTTGTTATAAAGGTTTATTTAACTTTATTGTAGTAACCTAATTCGTTGAAATAAGCAGTTTTATACCAATAGTTCCACTTGTTTACATGGATTTCTATGTTAATAACCACAAACTTTTCTTGCTAGAAAGGTTTACTTCAAATTTATTGTATCAACTTAATTCGTTGAAATAAGCAGTTTTATACCGATAATTCGACTTGTTGACATGGATTTCTATGTGATTAACAAACTTTGCTTGTTATAAACGTTTACTTTAACTTTGTGGTATAAACTTAATTGTTTGAAATAAGCAGTTTTATACCAATAATTCCACTTGTTTACATTGATTTCTATTTTAATAACTACAAACCATCCTTGTTATAAAGGTTTACTTTAACTTTGTTGTAGTAACTTAATTCGTTGAATTAAGCAGTTTTATATCAGTAATTTCACTTGTTTACATGGATTTCTATGTTAATAACTACAAACCATCCTTGTTATAAAGGTTTACTTTAACTTTGTTGTAGTAACTTAATTCGTTGAAATAAGCAGTTTTATACCAATAGTTCCACTTGTTTACGTGCATTTCTATGTTAATAACTACAAACTTTTCTTGCTAGAAAGGTTTACTTTAACTTCATTGTATTAACTTAATTCCTTGAAATAAGCAGTTTTATACCGATAATATGACTTGTTGACATGGATTTCTATGTGAATAACTACAAACTTTGCTTGTTATAAACTTTGTGGTATTAGCTTATTTGTTTGAAATAAGCAGTTTTATATCAATAATTTCACTTGTTTACATGGATTTCTATGTTAATAACTACATACGTTGCCTCTTATAAAGGTTTACTTTAACTTTGTTGTGTTAACGTAATTGCTTGAAGCTCTTTTATACCAATAATTTGACTTGTTGACATGGATTTCTATGTGAATAACTACAAAATTTTGCTTGTTATATAAACGCTTACTTTTAACTTAATTTTTTGAAATAAGCAGTTTTATACCAATAATTCCACTTGTTTACATTGATTTCTATGCTAATAACTACAAACGTTACTTGCTATAAAGGTTTACTTTCAATTTGTTATATTAACTTGATTCGTTAAATACGCAGGATTATATCCATCATTAGACTTGTTTACATGGATTTCTATGTTAATAACTGCAAACCGTGCTAGTTAAAAAGGTTTACATTAACTTTGTTGCATTAACTTAATTCGTTGAAATAAGCAGTTTTTTACCGATAATTGGACTTGTTGACCTGGATTTCTATGTGAATAACTACAAATTTTGCTTGTTATAAACTTGGTGGTATTAGCTTATTTGTTTGAAATAAGCAGTTTTTTACCAATAATTCCACTTTTTTACATTGATTTCTATGTTAATAACTGCAGTCCGTGCTAGTTATAAAGGTTTACATTAACTTCGTTGCATTAACTTAATTTGTTGAATTAAGCAGTTTTATATCAATAATTTCACTTGTTTACATGGATTTCTATGTTAATAACTACAGACGTTGCCTCTTATAAAGGTTTACTTTAACTTTGTTGTGTTAACATAATTGCTTGAAGCTCTTTTATACCAATAATTGGACTTGTTGTCATGGATTTCTATGTGAATAACTACAAATTTTTGCTTGTTATAAAAACGCTTACTTTTAACTTAATTTTTTGAAATAAGCAGTTTTATACCAATATGTCCACTTGTTTAGATTGATTTCTATGTTAATAACTACAAACGTTACTTGCTATAAAGGTTTACTTTCAATTTGTTATATTAACTTGATTCGTTGAAATAAGCAGGATTATACCCATAATTCGACTTGTTTACATGGATTTCTATCTGAATAACTACAAACTTTGCTTGTTATAAACGTCTACTTTAACTTTGTGGTTTTAACTTAATTCTTTGAAATAAGCAGTTTTATACCAATATGTCCACTTGTTTAGATTGATTTCTATGTTAATAACTACAAACGTTACTTGCTATAAAGGTTTACTTTCAATTCGTTGTATTAACTTATTTCGTTGAAATAAGCAGGATTATACCCATACTTCGACTTGTTTACCTGGATTTCTATGTTAATAACTGCAAACCGTGCTAGTTATAAAGGTTTACGTTAACTTTGTTGCATTAACTTAATTCGTTGAAATAAGCAGTTTATATCAATAATTTCTCTTGTTTGCAAGGATTTCAATGTTCATAACTGCAAACTCTACCTGTTACAAAGGTTTACTTTAACTTTGTTGTATTAACTTAATTCGTTGAAATTAGCAGTTTTATACCGATAATTGGACTTGTTGACATTGACTTCTATGTGAATAACTACAAACTTTGCTTGTTGTAAACGTTTACTTTAACTTTGTGGTATTAACTTAACTCTTTGAAATAAGCAGTTTTATACCAATAATTCCACTTGTTTACATTGATTTCTATGTTAATAACTGCAAACTCTACCTGTTACAAAGGTTTACTTTAACTTTGTTGCATTAACTTACTTCGTTGAAATAAGCAGTTTTATATCAATAATTTCACTTGTTTACAAGGATTTTTATGTTCATAACTACAAACTTTGCCGGTTACAAAGGTTTGCTTTCAATTTGTTGTATTAAATTAATTCGTGGAAATAAGCAGGATTATACAAATAATTCGACTTGTTTACATAGATGTCTATGTTAATAACTACAAACTTTTCTTGCTAGAAAGGTTTACTTTAACTTTGTTGTATTAACTTAATTCGTTGAAATAAGCAGTTTAATACCGATAATATGACTTGTTGACATGGATTTCTATGTGAATAACTACAAACATGGCTTGTTATAAACTTTCTGGTATTAACTTAATTCTTTGAAATAAGCAGTTTTATACCAATAATTCCACTTGTTTACATTGATTTCTATGTTAATAACTACAATCATTGCATGCTATAAAGGTTTACTTTCAATTTGTTGTATTAACTTAATTCGTGGAAATAAGCAGGATTATACCGATAATTCGACTTGTTTACATGGATGTCTATGTTAATAACTGCAAACCGTGCTAGTTATAAAGGTTTACATTAACTTTGTTGCATTAACTTAATTTGTTGAAATAAGCAGTTTTATATCAATAATTTTACTTGTTTAAATGAATTTCTATGTTAATAACTAGAAACTTTGCCGATTACAAAGGTTTACTTTCAATTTGTTGTATTAACTTAATTATTTGAAATAAGCAGCTTTATACCAATAATTCCACTTGTTTACATTGATTTTATGTTGATAACTTCAAACGTTTTTTGCTATAAAGGTTTACTTTCAATTTGGGGTATTAACTTGATTCGTTGAAATAAGCAGGATTATACCAATAGTTCAACTTGTTTACATGGATTTCTATGTTAATAACTACAAACTTTTCTTGCTAGAAAGGTTTACTTTAACTTTGTTGTATTAACTTAATTCGTTGAAATAAGCAGTTTAATACCGATAATATGACTTGCTGACATGGATTTCTATGTGAATAACTACAAACTTGGCTTGTTATAAACTTTCTGGTATTAACTTAATTGTTTGAAATAAGCAGTTTTATACCAATAATTCCACTTGTTTACATTGATTTCTATGTTAATAACTACAAACTTTGCTTGTTATAAACGTCTACTTTAACTTTGTCGTATTAACTTAATTCTTTGAAATAAGCAGTTTTATATCAATAATTTCACTTGTTTACATGCATTTCTATGTTAATAACTACAAACCATACTTGTTATAAAGGTTTACTTTAACTTTGTTGTAGTAACCTAATTCGTTGAAATAAGCAGTTTTATACCAATAGTTCCACTTGTTTACATGGATTTCTATGTTAATAACCACAAACTTTTCTTGCTAGAAAGGTTTACTTTAACTTTATTGTATTAACTTAATTCGTTGAAATAAGCAGTTTTATACCGATAATATGACTTGTTGACATGGATTTCTATGTGATTAACAAACTTTGCTTGTTATAAACGTTTACTTTAACTTTGTTGTAGTAACCTAATTCGTTGAAATAAGCAGTTTTATACCAATAGTTCCACTTGTTTACATGCATTTCTATGTTAATAACTACAAACTTTTCTTGCTAGAAAGTTTTACTTTAACTTCATTGTATTAACTTAATTCGTTGAAATAAGCAGTTTTATACCGATAATATGACTTGTTGACATGGATTTCTATGTGAATAACTACAAACTTTGCTTGTTATAAACTTTGTGGTATTAGCTTATTTGTTTGAAATAAGCAGTTTTTTAACAATAATTCCACTCTTTTACATTGATTTCTATGTTAATAACTGCAGTCCGTGCTTGTTATAAAGGTTTACTATAACTTTGTTGCATTTACTTAATTCGTTGAATTAAGCAGTTTTATATCAATAATTTCACTTGTTTACATGGATTTCTATGTTAATAACTACAGACGTTGCCTCTTATAAAGGTTTACTTTAACTTTGTTGTGTTAACGTAATTGCTTGAAGCTCTTTTATACCAATAATTGGACTTGTTGACATGGATTTCTATGTGAATAACTACAAACTTTGCTTGTTATAAACTTTGTGGTATTAGCTTATTTGTTTGAAATAAGCAGTTTTTTAACAATAATTCCACTCTTTTACATTGATTTCTATGTTAATAACTACAAACGTTACTTGCTATAAAGGTTTTCTTTCAATTTGTTATATTAACTTGATTCGTTGAAATAAGCAGGATTATACCCATAATTCGACTTGTTTACATGGATTTCTATCTGAATAACTACAAACTTTGCTTGTTATTAACGTCTACTTTAACTTTGTGGTTTTAACTTAATTCTTTGAAATAAGCAGTTTTATACCAATAATTCCACTTGTTTACATTGATTTCTATGTTAATAACTGCAAACGTTGCTTGCTATAAAGGTTTACTTTCAATTCGTTGTATTAACTTATTTCGTTGAAATAAGCAGGATTATACCCATAATTCGACTTGTTTACATGGATTTCTATCTGAATAACTACAAACTTTGCTTGTTATTAACGTCTACTTTAACTTTGTGGTTTTAACTTAATTCTTTGAAATGAGCAGTTTTATACCAATAATTCCACTTGTTTACATTGATTTCTATGTTAATAACTGCAAACGTTGCTTGCTATAAAGGTTTACTTTCAATTCGTTGTATTAACTTATTTCGTTGAAATAAGCAGGATTATACCCATGATTCAACTTGTTTACCTGGATTTCTATGTTGATAACTGCAAACCGTGCTAGTTATAAAGGTTTACGTTAACTTTGTTGCATTAACTTAATTCGTTGAAATAAGCAGTTTTATATCAATAATTTCACTTGTTTACATGAATTTCTTTGTTAGTAACTACAAACCATCCTTGTTATAAAGGTTTACTTTAACTTTGTTGTATTAACTTAATTCGTTGAATTAAGCAGTTTTATATCAATAATTTCACTTGTTTGCAAGGATTTCAATGTTCATAACTGCAAACTCTGCCCGTTACAAATGTTTACTTTAACTTTGTTGTATTAACTTAATTCGTTGAAATTAGCAGTTTTATACCGATAATTGGACTTGTTGACATTGACTTCTATGTGAATAACTACAAACTTTGCTTGTTGTAAACGTTTACTTTAACTTTGTGGTATTAACTTAACTCTTTGAAATAAGCAGTTTATACCAATAATTCCACTTGTTTACATGGATTTCTATCTGAATAACTACAAACTTTGCTTGTTATAAACGTCTACTTTAACTTTGCGGTTTTAACTTAATTCTTTGAAATAAGCAGTTTTATACCAATAATTCTACTTGTTTACATCGATTTCTATCTTAATAACTGCAAACGTTGCTTGCTATAAAGGTTTACTTTCAATTCGTTGTATTAACTTATTTCGTTGAAATAAGCAGGAGTATACCCATAATTCGACTTGTTTACCTGGATTTCTATGTTAATAACTGCAAACCGTGCTAGTTATAAAGGTTTACGTTAACTTTGTTGCATTAACTTAATTCGTTGAAATAAGCAGTTTTATATCAATAATTTCACTTGTTTACATGAATTTCCATGTTAATAACTACAAACCATCCTTGTTATAAAGGTTTACTTTAACTTTGTTGTATTAACTTAATTCGTTGAATTAAGCAGGTTTATATCAATAATTTCACTTGTTTACAAGGATTTCTATCTTAATAACTACAAACATTGCATGCTATAAAGGTTTACTTTGAATTTGTTGTATTAACTTAATTCGTGGAAATAAGCAGGATTATACCCATAATTCAACTTGTTTACATTGATTTCTATGTTAATAACTACAAACCATCCTTGTTATAAAGGTTTACTTTAACTTTGTTGTATTAACTTAATTCTTTGAAATAAGAAGTTTTATACCAATAATTTCACTTGTTTACATGAATTTCTATGTTAATAACTGCAAACGTTACTTGCTATAAAGGTTTACTTTCAATTTGTTATATTAACTTGATTCGTTGAAATAAGCAGGATTATACCCATAATTCGACTTGTTTACATGGATTTCTATCTGAATAACTACAAACTTTGCTTGTTATTAACGTCTACTTTAACTTTGTGGTTTTAACTTAATTCTTTGAAATAAGCAGTTTTATACCAATAATTCCACTTGTTTACATTGATTTCTATGTTAATAACTGCAAACGTTGCTTGCTATAAAGGTTTACTTTCAATTCGTTGTATTAACTTATTTCGTTGAAATAAGCAGGATTATACCCATAATTCAACTTGTTTACCTGGATTTCTATGTTAATAACTGCAAACCGTGCTAGTTATAAAGGTTTACGTTAACTTTGTTGCATTAACTTAATTCGTTGAAATAAGCAGTTTTATATCAATAATTTCACTTGTTTGCAAGGATTTCAATGTTCATAACTGCAAACTCTGCCTGTTACAAAGGTTTACTTTAACTTTGTTGTATTAACTTAATTCGTTGATATTAGCAGTTTTATACCGATAATTGGACTTGTTGACATTGACTTCTATGTGAATAACTACAAACTTTGCTTGTTGTACACGTTTACTTTAACTTTGTGGTATTAACTTAACTCTTTGAAATAAGCAGTTTATACCAATAATTCCACTTGTTTACATTGATTTCTATCTTAATAACTACAAACATTGCATGCTATAAAGGTTTACTTTCAATTTGTTGTATTAACTTAATTCGTGGAAATAAGCAGGATTATACCCATAATTCGACTTGTTTAGATGGATTTCTATGTTAATAACTGCAAACCGTGCTAGTTATAAAGGTTTACGTTAACTTTGTTGCATTAACTTAATTCGTTGAAATGAGCAGTTTTATATCAATAATTTCACTTGTTTACATGGAATTCTATGTTAATAACTACAAACTTTGTTTCTTATAAAGGTTTACTTTTAACTTAATTCTTTCAAATAAGCAGTTTTATTTCAATAATTCCACTTGTTTACATTGATTTCTATGTTGATAACTACAAACGTTTCTTGCTATAAAGGTTTACTTTCAATTTGTGGTATTAACTTGATTCGTTGAAATAAGCAGGATTATACCCATACTTCGACTTGTTTGTATGGATTTCTATCTGAATAACTACAAACTTTGCTTGTTATAAACGTCTACTTTAACTTTGTCGTATTAACTTAATTCATTGAAATAAGCAGTTTTATACCAATAATTCCACTTGTTTACATGAATTTCTATGTTAATAACTACAAATCATCCTTGTTATAAAGGTTTACTTTAACTTTGTTGTAGTAACTTAATTCGTTGAATTAAGCAGTTTTATATCAGTAATTTCACTTCTTTACAAGGATTTTAATGTTCATAACTACAAACTTTGCCGGTTACAAAGGTTTACTTTCAATTTGTTGTATTAACTTAATTCGTTGAAATTAGCAGTTTCATACCGATAATTGGACTTGTTGACATTGACTTCTATGTGAATAACTACAAAATTTGCTTGTTGTAAACGTTTACTTTAACTTTGTGGTATTAACTTAACTCTTTGAAATAAGCAGTTTATACTAATAATTCCACTTGTTTACATTGATTTCTATCTTAATAACTACAAACATTGCATGCTATAAAGGTTTACTTTCAATTTGTTGTATTAACTTAATTCGTGGAAAGAAGCAGGATTATACCCATAATTCGACTTGTTTAGATGGATTTCTATGTTAATAACTGCAAACCGTGCTAGTTATAAAGGTTTACGTTAACTTTGTTGCATTAACTTAATTCGTTGAAATAAGCAGTTTTATATCAAAAATTTCACTTATTTACATGAATTTCTATGTTAATAACTACAAACCATCCTTGTTATAAAGGTTTACTTTAACTTTGTTGTTGTAACTTAATTCGTTGATATAAGCAGTTTATATCAATAATTTCACTTGTTTACAAGGATTTCTATGTTAATAACTACAAACCATCCTTGTTATAAAGGTTTACTTTAACTTTGTTGTAGTAACTTAATTCGTTGAAATAAGCAGTTGTATACAAATAATTTCACTTGTTTACATTGATTTCTATGTTAATAACTACAAACCATCCTTGTTATAAAGGTTTACTTTAACTTTGTTGTATTAACTTAACTCTTTGAAATAAGAAGTTTTATACCAATAACTCGACTTGTTCACATTGATTTCTATGTTAATAACTACAATCATTGCATGCTATAAAGGTTTACTTTCAACTTAATTCATGGAAATAAGCAGGATTATACCGATAATTCGACTTGTTTACATGGTTGTCTATGTTAATAACTGCAAACCGTGCTAGTTATAAAGGTTTACATTAACTTTGTTGCATTAACTTACTTCGTTGAAATAAGCAGTTTTATATCAATAATTTCACTTGTTTACATGAATTTCTATGTTAATAACTACAAACCATCCATTACCAATAATTCCACTTGTTTACAAGGATTTTTATGTTCATAACTACAAACTTTGCCGGTTACAAAGGTTTACTTTCAATTTGTTGTATTAACTTAATTCGTGGAAATAAGCAGGATTATACCCATAATTCGACTTGTTTACATGGATTTCTATGTTAATAACTGCAAACCGTGCTAGTTATAAAGGTTTACGTTAACTTTGTTGCATTAACTTAATTCGTTGAAATAAGCAGTTTTATATCAATAATTTCACTTGTTTACATGGAATTCTATGTTAATAACTACAAACTTTGTTTCTTATAAAGGTTTACTTTTAACTTAATTCTTTCAAATAAGCAGTTTTATTTCAATAATTCCACTTGTTTACATCGATTTCTATCTTAATAACTGCAAACGTTGCTTGCTATAAAGGTTTACTTTCAATTCGTTGTATTAACTTATTTCGTTGAAATAAGCAGTTTTATACCAATAATTCCACTTGTTTACATGAATTTCTATGTTAATAACTACAAATCATCCTTGTTATAAAGGTTTACTTTAACTTTGTTGTAGTAACTTAATTCGTTGAATTAAGCAGTTTTATATCAGTAATTTCACTTCTTTACAAGGATTTTAATGTTCATAACAACAAACTTTGCCGGTTACAAAGGTTTACTTTCAATTTGTTGTATTAACTTAATTCGTGGAAATAAGCAGGATTATACCCATAATTCGACTTGTTTACATGGATTTCTATGTTAATAACTGCAAACCGTGCTAGTTATAAAGGTTTACGTTAACTTTGTTGCATTAACTTAATTTGTTGAAATAAGCAGTTTTATATCAATAATTTCACTTGTTTATAAGGATTTCTATGTTAATAACTACAAACCATCCTTGTTATAAAGGTTTACTTTAACTTTGTTGTAGTAACTTAATTCGTTGAAATAAGCAGTTGTATACAAATAATTCCACTTGTTTACATTGATTTCTATGTTAATAACTACAAACCATCCTTGTTATAAAGGTTTACTTTAACTTTGTTGTATTAACTTAACTCTTTGAAATAAGAAGTTTTATACCAATAACTCGACTTGTTCACATTGATTTCTATGTTAATAACTACAATCATTGCATGCTATAAAGGTTTACTTTTAACTTAATTCATGGAAATAAGCAGGATTATACCGATAATTCGACTTGTTTACATGGTTGTCTATGTTAATAACTGCAAACCGTGCTAGTTATAAAGGTTTACATTAACTTTGTTGCATTAACTTACTTCGTTGAAATAAGCAGTTTTATATCAATAATTTCACTTGTTTACATGAATTTCTATGTTAATAACTACAAACCATCCTTTACCAATAATTCCACTTGTTTACAAGGATTTTTATGTTCATAACTACAAACTTTGCTTGTTACAAAGGTTTACTTTCAATTTGTTTTATTAACTTAATTCGTGGAAATAAGCAGGATTATACCCATAATTCGACTTGTTTACATGGATTTCTATGTTAATAACTGCAAACCGTGCTACTTATAAAGGTTTACGTTAACTTTGTTGCATTAACTTAATTCGTTGAAATAAGCAGTTTTATATCAATAATTTCACTTGTTTACATGGAATTCTATGTTAATAACTACAAACTTTGTTTCTTATAAAGGTTTACTTTTAACTTAATTCTTTCAAATAAGCAGTTTTATTTCAATAATTCCACTTGTTTACATTGATTTCTATGTTGATAACTACAAACGTTTCTTGCTATAAAGGTTTACTTTCAATTTGTGGTATTAACTTGATTCGTTGAAATAAGCAGGATTCTACCCATAATTCGACTTGTTTGTATGGATTTCTATCTGAATAACTACAAACTTTGCTTGTTATAAACGTCTACTTTAACTTTGTTGTATTAACTTAATTCATTGAAATAAGCAGTTTTATACCAATAATTCCACTTGTTTACATGAATTTCTATGTTAATAACTACAAATCATCCTTGTTATAAAGGTTTACTTTAACTTTGTTGTAGTAACTTAATTCGTTGAATTAAGCAGTTTTATATCAGTAATTTCACTTCTTTACAAGGATTTTAATGTTCATAACTACAAACTTTGCCGGTTACAAAGGTTTACTTTCAATTTGTTGTATTAACTTAATTCGTGGAAAAAAGCAGGATTATACAAATAATTCGACTTGTTTACATGGATGTCTATATTAATAACTGTATATCGTGCTAGTTATAAAGGTTTACGTTAGTTTGTTGCATTAACTTAATTCGTTAAAATAAGCAGTTTTATATCAATAATTTCACTTGTTTCCATGCATTTCTATGTTAATAACTACAAACCATCCTTGTTATAAAGGTTTACTTTAACTTTGTTGTAGTAACTTAATTCTTTGAAATAAGCAGTTTTATACCAATAATTCCACTTGTTTACATTAATTTATTTGTTAATAACTACAAATCATCCTTGTTATAAAGGTTTACTTTAACTTTGTTGTAGTAACTTAATTCTTTGAAATACGCAGTTTTGTACCAATAATTCCACTTGTTTACATTGATTTTCTATGTTCATAACTACAAACTTTGCCGGTTACAAAGGTTTACTTTCAATTTGTTGTATTAACTTAATTCGTGGATATAAGCAGGATTATACCCATAATTCGACTTGTTTACATGGATGTCTATGTTAATAACTACAAACTTGGCTTGTTATAAACTTTCTGGTATTAACTTAATTGTTTGAACTAAACAGTTTTATACCAATAATTCCACTTGTTTACATTGATTTTTATGTTAATAACTACAAACGTTGCTTGCTATGGGGGTTGACGTTCAATTTGTTCTATTATATTAATTCGTTGAAATAAGCAGGATTATACCCTTAATTCGACTTGTGTACATGGATTTCTATGTTAATAACTGCAAACCGCACTAGTTATAAAGGTTGATGTTAACTTCGTTGCATAAACTTAATTCGTTGAAATAAGCAGTTTTATATCAATAGTTCCACTTGTTTACATGGATTTCTATGTTAATAACTACAAACTTTTCTGGCTAGAAAGGTTTACTTTAACTTTGTTGTATTAACTTAATTCGTTGAAATTAGCAGTTTTATAGCGATAATTGGACTTGTTGACATGGATTTCTGTGTGAATAACTACAAACTTTGCTTGTTATAAACGTTTACTTTAACTTTGTGGTATCAACTTAATTCTTTGAAATAAGCAGTTTCATACCAATAATTCCACTTGCTTACATTGATTTCTATGTTTATAACTACAAACGTTTCTATGAAGGTTTACTTTCAATTTGTGGTATTAACTTGATTCGTTGAAATAAGCAGGATTATACCCATAATTTGACTTGTTTACATTGACTATGTTAATAACTATGTTAACTATGGTATTAACTATGTTAATAACTACAAACATTGCATGCTATAAAGGTTTACTTTCAATTTGTTGCATTAACTTAATTCGTTGAAATAAGCAGTTTTGATATCAATAATTTCACTTGTTTACATGAATTTCTATGTAAATAACTACAAACCATCCTTTTTATAAAGGTTTACTTTAACCTTGTTGTATTAACTTAATTCGTTGAAATTAGCAGTTTTATACCGATAATTGGACTTGTTGACATGGATTCCTATGTGAATAACTACAAACTTTCTTGTTGTAAACGTTTACTTTAACTTTGTGGTATTATCTTAAATCTTAGAAATAAGCAGTTATATATCAATAACTGCACTTGTTTACAAGGATTTTTATGTTCATAACTACAAAATTTGCCGGTTACAAAGGTTTACTTTAACTTTCTGGTATTAACTTAATTCATTGAAATAAGCAGTTTTATACCAATAATTCCACTTGTTTACATTGATTTCTATGTTAATAACTACAAACCATCCTTGTTATCAAGGTTTAGTTTAACTTTGTTGTATTAACTTAATTGGTTGAATTAAGCAGCTTTATATCAATAATTTCACTTGTTTACAAGGATTTCTATGTTCATAACTACAAACTCTGCCGGTTACAAAGGTTTACTTTAACTTTGTGGTATTCACTTAATTCGTTGAATTAAGCAGTTTTGTATCAATAATTTCACTTGTTTATAAAGATTTCTATGTTCATAACTACAAACTTTGCCGGTTACAAAGGTTTACTTTAACTTTGTGGTATTAACTTAATTCGTTGAAATAAGCAGTTTTATACCGATAATTCCCCTTGTTTACTTGGATTTCTATGTAAATAACTACAAACAATCCTTGTTATCAAGGTTTACCTTAACTTTGTTGTATTAACTTAATTCGTTTAATTAAGCAGTTTTATGCCTAGAATTGGACCTGTTGACATCGATTTCTATGTTAATAACTACAAACGTTGCTTGTTATAAACGTTTACTTTAACTTTGTGGTATTAACTTAATTCGTTGAATTAAGCAGTTTTATGTCAATAGTTTCACTTGTTTTCTTGGATTTCTATGTTCATAACTACAAACTCTGCCGGTAACAAAGGTTTACTTTAACTTTGCGGTATTAACATAATTCGTTGAAATAAGCAGTTTTATACCTATAATTGAACTTGTTGACATGGATTTCTATGTTAATAACTACAAACGTTGCTTGTTATAAACGTTTACTTTAACTTTGTGGTATTAACTTAATTCGTTGAATTAAGCAGTTTTATGTCAATAATTTCACTTGTTTTCTTGGATTTCTATGTTCATAACTACAAACTCTGCCGGTTACAAAGGTTTACTTTAACTTTGTGGTATTCACTTAATTCGTTGAATTAAGCAGTTTTGTATCAATAATTTCACTTGTTTATAAAGATTTCTATGTTCATAACTACAAACTCTGCCGGTTACAAAGGTTTACTTTAACTTTGCGGTATTAACATAATTCGTTGAAATAAGCAGTTTTATACCTATAATTGAACTTGTTGACATGGATTTCTATGTTAATAACTACAAACGTTGCTTGTTATAAACGTTTACTTTAACTGTGTGGTATTAACTTAATTCGTTGAATTAAGCAGTTTTATGTCAATAGTTTCACTTGTTTTCTTGGATTTCTATGTTCATAACTACAAACTCTGCCGGTAACAAAGGTTTACTTTAACTTTGCGGTATTAACATAATTCGTTGAAATAAGCAGTTTTATACCTATAATTGAACTTGTTGACATGGATTTCTATGTTAATAACTACAAACGTTGCTTGTTATAAACGTTTACTTTAACTTTGTGGTATTAACTTAATTCGTTGAATTAAGCAGTTTTATGTCAATAATTTCACTTGTTTTCTTGGATTTCTATGTTCATAACTACAAACTCTGCCGGTTACAAAGGTTTACTTTAACTTTGTGGTATTCACTTAATTCGTTGAATTAAGCAGTTTTGTATCAATAATTTCACTTGTTTATAAAGATTTCTGTGTTCATAACTACAAACTCTGCCGGTTACAAAGGTTTACTTTAACTTTGCGGTATTAACATAATTCGTTGAAATAAGCAGTTTTATACCTATAATTGAACTTGTTGACATGGATTTCTATGTTAATAACTACAAACGTTGCTTGTTATAAACGTTTACTTTAACTGTGTGGTATTAACTTAATTCTTTGAAAGAAGCAGTTTTATACCAATGATTCCCCTTGTTTACATTGATTTCTATGTTAATAACTGCAAACCGTGCTTGTTATAAAGGTTTACTTTTACTTTGTTGCATTAACTTAATTCGTTGAAATAAGCAGGATTATACCCATAATTTGACTTGTTTACATTGACTATGTTAATAACTATGTTAACTATGGTATTAACTATGTTAATAACTACAAACATTGCATGCTATAAAGGTTTACTTTCAATTTGTTGCATTAACTTAATTCGTTGAAATAAGCAGTTTTGATATCAATAATTTCACTTGTTTACATGAATTTCTATGTAAATAACTACAAACCATCCTTTTTATAAAGGTTTACTTTAACCTTGTTGTATTAACTTAATTCGTTGAAATTAGCAGTTTTATACCGATAATTGGACTTGTTGACATGGATTCCTATGTGAATAACTACAAACTTTGCTTGTTATAAACGTTTACTTTAACTTTGTGGTATTATCTTAAATCTTTGAAATAAGCAGTTATATATCAATAATTGCACTTGTTTACAAGGATTTTTATGTTCATAACTACAAAATTTGCCGGTTACAAAGGTTTACTTTAACTTTCTGGTATTAACTTAATTCATTGAAATAAGCAGTTTTATACCAATAATTCCACTTGTTTACATTGATTTCTATGTTAATAACTACAAACCATCCTTGTTATCAAGGTTTAGTTTAACTTTGTTGTATTAACTTAATTGGTTGAATTAAGCAGCTTTATATCAATAATTTCACTTGTTTACAAGGATTTCTATGTTCATAACTACAAACTCTGCCGGTTACAAAGGTTTACTTTAACTTTGTGGTATTCACTTAATTCGTTGAATTAAGCAGTTTTGTATCAATAATTCCACTTGTTTACATGAATTTCTATGTTAATAACTACAAATCATCCTTGTTATAAAGGTTTACTTTAACTTTGTTGTAGTAACTTAATTCGTTGAATTAAGCAGTTTTATATCAGTAATTTCACTTCTTTACAAGGATTTTAATGTTCATAACTACAAACTTTGCCGGTTACAAAGGTTTACTTTCAATTTGTTGTATTAACTTAATTCGTTGAAATTAGCAGTTTTATACCGATAATTGGACTTGTTGACATGGATTCCTATGTGAATAACTACAAACTTTGCTTGTTATAAACGTTTACTTTAACTTTGTGGTATTATCTTAAATCTTTGAAATAAGCAGTTATATATCAATAATTGCACTTGTTTACAAGGATTTTTATGTTCATAACTACAAAATTTGCCGGTTACAAAGGTTTACTTTAACTTTCTGGTATTAACTTAATTCATTGAAATAAGCAGTTTTATACCAATAATTCCACTTGTTTACATTGATTTCTATGTTAATAACTACAAACCATCCTTGTTATCAAGGTTTAGTTTAACTTTGTTGTATTAACTTAATTCGTGGAAAGAAGCAGGATTATACCCATAATTCGACTTGTTTAGATGGATTTCTATGTTAATAACTGCAAACCGTGCTAGTTATAAAGGTTTACGTTAACTTTGTTGCATTAACTTAATTCGTTGAAATAAGCAGTTTTATATCAAAAATTTCACTTATTTACATGAATTTCTATGTTAATAACTACAAACCATCCTTGTTATAAAGGTTTACTTTAACTTTGTTGTTGTAACTTAATTCGTTGATATAAGCAGTTTATATCAATAATTTCACTTGTTTACAAGGATTTCTATGTTAATAACTACAAACCATCCTTGTTATAAAGGTTTACTTTAACTTTGTTGTAGTAACTTAATTCGTTGAAATAAGCAGTTGTATACAAATAATTTCACTTGTTTACATTGATTTCTATGTTAATAACTACAAACCATCCTTGTTATAAAGGTTTACTTTAACTTTGTTGTATTAACTTAACTCTTTGAAATAAGAAGTTTTATACCAATAACTCGACTTGTTCACATTGATTTCTATGTTAATAACTACAATCATTGCATGCTATAAAGGTTTACTTTCAACTTAATTCATGGAAATAAGCAGGATTATACCGATAATTCGACATGTTTACATGGTTGTCTATGTTAATAACTGCAAACCGTGCTAGTTATAAAGGTTTACATTAACTTTGTTGCATTAACTTACTTCGTTGAAATAAGCAGTTTTATATCAATAATTTCACTTGTTTACATGAATTTCTATGTTAATAACTACAAACCATCCTTTACCAATAATTCCACTTGTTTACAAGGATTTTTATGTTCATAGCTACAAACTTTGCCGGTTACAAAGGTTTACTTTCAATTTGTTGTATTAACTTAATTCGTGGAAATAAGCAGGATTATACCCATAATTCGACTTGTTTACATGGATTTCTATGTTAATAACTGCAAACCGTGCTAGTTATAAAGGTTTACGTTAACTTTGTTGCATTAACTTAATTCGTTGAAATAAGCAGTTTTATATCAATAATTTCACTTGTTTACATGGAATTCTATGTTAATAACTACAAACTTTGTTTCTTATAAAGGTTTACTTTTAACTTAATTCTTTCAAATAAGCAGTTTTATTTCAATAATTCCACTTGTTTACATCGATTTCTATCTTAATAACTGCAAACGTTGCTTGCTATAAAGGTTTACTTTCAATTCGTTGTATTAACTTATTTCGTTGAAATAAGCAGTTTTATACCAATAATTCCACTTGTTTACATGAATTTCTATGTTAATAACTACAAATCATCCTTGTTATAAAGGTTTACTTTAACTTTGTTGTAGTAACTTAATTCGTTGAATTAAGCAGTTTTATATCAGTAATTTCACTTCTTTACAAGGATTTTAATGTTCATAACTACAAACTTTGCCGGTTACAAAGGTTTACTTTCAATTTGTTGTATTAACTTAATTCGTGGAAATAAGCAGGATTATACCCATAATTCGACTTGTTTACATGGATTTCTATGTTAATAACTGCAAACCGTGCTAGTTATAAAGGTTTACATTAACTTTGTTGCATTAACTTACTTCGTTGAAATAAGCAGTTTTATATCAATAATTTCACTTGTTTACATGAATTTCTATGTTAATAACTACAAACCATCCTTTACCAATAATTCGACTTGTTTACAAGGATTTTTATGTTCATAACTACAAACCATCCTTGTTATAAAGGTTTACTTTAACTTTGTTGTAGTAACTTAATTCGTTGAAATAAGCAGTTTTATATCAATAATTTCACTTGTTTACATGGAATTCTATGTTAATAACTACAAACTTTGTTTCTTATAAAGGTTTACTTTTAACTTAATTCTTTCAAATAAGCAGTTTTATTTCAATAATTCCACTTGTTTACATTGATTTCTATGTTGATAACTACAAACGTTTCTTGCTATAAAGGTTTACTTTCAATTTGTGGTATTAACTTGATTCGTTGAAATAAGCAGGATTATACCCATAATTCGACTTGTTTGTATGGATTTCTATCTGAATAACTACAAACTTTGCTTGTTATAAACGTCTACTTTAACTTTGTTGTATTAACTTAATTCATTGAAATAAGCAGTTTTATACCAATAATTCCACTTGTTTACATGAATTTCTATGTTAATAACTACAAATCATCCTTGTTATAAAGGTTTACTTTAACTTTGTTGTAGTAACTTAATTCGTTGAATTAAGCAGTTTTATATCAGTAATTTCACTTCTTTACAAGGATTTTAATGTTCATAACTACAAACTTTGCCGGTTACAAAGGTTTACTTTCAATTTGTTGTATTAACTTAATTCGTGGAAAAAAGCAGGATTATACAAATAATTCGACTTGTTTACATGGATGTCTATATTAATAACTGTAAATCGTGCTAGTTATAAAGGTTTACGTTAGTTTGTTGCATTAACTTAATTCGTTAAAATAAGCAGTTTATATCAATAATTTCACTTGTTTCCATGCATTTCTATGTTAATAACTACAAACCATCCTTGTTATAAAGGTTTACTTTTACTTTGTTGTAGTAACTTAATTCTTTGAAATAAGCAGTTTTATACCAATAATTCCACTTGTTTACATTAATTTATTTGTTAATAACTACAAATCATCCTTGTTATAAAGGTTTACTTTAACTTTGTTGTAGTAACTTAATTCTTTGAAATAAGCAGTTTTGTACCAATAATTCCACTTGTTTACATTGATTTTCTATGTTCATAACTACAAACTTTGCCGGTTACAAAGGTTTACTTTCAATTTGTTGTATTAACTTAATTCGTGGATATAAGCAGGATTATACCCATAATTCGACTTGTTTACATGGATGTCTATGTTAATAACTACAAACTTGGCTTGTTATAAACTTTCTGGTATTAACTTAATTGTTTGAAATAAACAGTTTTATACCAATAATTCCACTTGTTTACATTGATTTTTATGTTAATAACTACAAACGTTGCTTGCTATGGGGGTTGACGTTCAATTTGTTCTATTATATTAATTCGTTGAAATAAGCAGGATTATACCCTTAATTCGACTTGTGTACATGGATTTCTATGTTAATAACTGCAAACCGCACTAGTTATAAAGGTTGATGTTAACTTCGTTGCATAAACTTAATTCGTTGAAATAAGCAGTTTTATATCAATAGTTCCACTTGTTTACATGGATTTCTATGTTAATAACTACAAACTTTTCTGGCTAGAAAGGTTTACTTTAACTTTGTTGTATTAACTTAATTCGTTGAAATTAGCAGTTTTATAGCGATAATTGGACTTGTTGACATGGATTTCTGTGTGAATAACTACAAACTTTGCTTGTTATAAACGTTTACTTTAACTTTGTGGTATCAACTTAATTCTTTGAAATAAGCAGTTTCATACCAATAATTCCACTTGTTTACATTGATTTCTATGTTAATAACTACAAACCATCCTTGTTAAAAAGGTTTACTTTAACTTTGTTGTATTAACTTAATTCGCTAAATTAAACAGTTTTATACCCATAATTGGACTTGTTGACATGGATTTCTATGTTAATAACTACAAACGTTGCTTGTTATAAACGCTTACTTTAACTTTGTGGTATTAACTTAATTCTTTGAAATAAGCAGTTTTATACCAATAATTCCACTTTCTTACATTGATTTCTATGTTTATAACTACAAACGTTTCTATGAAGGTTTACTTTCAATTTGTGGTATTAACTTGATTCGTTGAAATAAGCAGGATTATACCCATAATTTGACTTGTTTACATTGACTATGTTAATAACTATGTTAACTATGGTATTAACTATGTTAATAACTACAAACATTGCATGCTATAAAGGTTTACTTTCAATTTGTTGCATTAACTTAATTCGTTGAAATAAGCAGTTTTGATATCAATAATTTCACTTGTTTACATGAATTTCTATGTAAATAACTACAAACCATCCTTTTTATAAAGGTTTACTTTAACCTTGTTGTATTAACTTAATTCGTTGAAATTAGCAGTTTTATACCGATAATTGGACTTGTTGACATGGATTCCTATGTGAATAAGTACAAACTTTGCTTGTTATAAACGTTTACTTTAACTTTGTGGTATTATCTTAAATCTTAGAAATAAGCAGTTATATATCAATAACTGCACTTGTTTACAAGGATTTTTATGTTCATAACTACAAAATTTGCCGGTTACAAAGGTTTACTTTAACTTTCTGGTATTAACTTAATTCATTGAAATAAGCAGTTTTATACCAATAATTCCACTTGTTTACATTGATTTCTATGTTAATAACTACAAACCATCCTTGTTATCAAGGTTTAGTTTAACTTTGTTGTATTAACTTAATTGGTTGAATTAAGCAGCTTTATATCAATAATTTCACTTGTTTACAAGGATTTCTATGTTCATAACTACAAACTCTGCCGGTTACAAAGGTTTACTTTAACTTTGTGGTATTCACTTAATTCGTTGAATTAAGCAGTTTTGTATCAATAATTTCACTTGTTTATAAAGATTTCTATGTTCATAACTACAAACTTTGCCGGTTACAAAGGTTTACTTTAACTTTGTGGTATTAACTTAATTCGTTGAAATAAGCAGTTTTATACCGATAATTCCCCTTGTTTACTTGGATTTCTATGTAAATAACTACAAACAATCCTTGTTATCAAGGTTTACCTTAACTTTGTTGTATTAACTTAATTCGTTTAATTAAGCAGTTTTATGCCTAGAATTGGACCTGTTGACATCGATTTCTATGTTAATAACTACAAACGTTGCTTGTTATAAACGTTTACTTTAACTTTGTGGTATTAACTTAATTCGTTGAATTAAGCAGTTTTATGTCAATAGTTTCACTTGTTTTCTTGGATTTCTATGTTCATAACTACAAACTCTGCCGGTTACAAAGGTTTACTTTAACTTTGCGGTATTAACATAATTCGTCGAAATAAGCAGTTTTATACCTATAATTGAACTTGTTGACATGGATTTCTATGTTAATAACTACAAACGTTGCTTGTTATAAACGTTTACTTTAACTTTGTGGTATTAACTTAATTCGTTGAATTAAGCAGTTTTATGTCAATAATTTCACTTGTTTTCTTGGATTTCTATGTTCATAACTACAAACTCTGCCGGTTACAAAGGTTTACTTTAACTTTGTGGTATTCACTTAATTCGTTGAATTAAGCAGTTTTGTATCAATAATTTCACTTGTTTATAAAGATTTCTATGTTCATAACTACAAACTCTGCCGGTTACAAAGGTTTACTTTAACTTTGCGGTATTAACATAATTCGTTGAAATAAGCAGTTTTATACCTATAATTGAACTTGTTGACATGGATTTCTATGTTAATAACTACAAACGTTGCTTGTTATAAACGTTTACTTTAACTGTGTGGTATTAACTTAATTCTTTGAAAGAAGCAGTTTTATACCAATGATTCCCCTTGTTTACATTGATTTCTATGTTAATAACTGCAAACCGTGCTTGTTATAAAGGTTTACTTTTACTTTGTTGCATTAACTTAATTCGTTGAAATAAGCAGGATTATACCCATAATTTGACTTGTTTACATTGACTATGTTAATAACTATGTTAACTATGGTATTAACTATGTTAATAACTACAAACATTGCATGCTATAAAGGTTTACTTTCAATTTGTTGCATTAACTTAATTCGTTGAAATAAGCAGTTTTGATATCAATAATTTCACTTGTTTACATGAATTTCTATGTAAATAACTACAAACCATCCTTTTTATAAAGGTTTACTTTAACCTTGTTGTATTAACTTAATTCGTTGAAATTAGCAGTTTTATACCGATAATTGGACTTGTTGACATGGATTCCTATGTGAATAACTACAAACTTTGCTTGTTATAAACGTTTACTTTAACTTTGTGGTATTATCTTAAATCTTTGAAATAAGCAGTTATATATCAATAATTGCACTTGTTTACAAGGATTTTTATGTTCATAACTACAAAATTTGCCGGTTACAAAGGTTTACTTTAACTTTCTGGTATTAACTTAATTCATTGAAATAAGCAGTTTTATACCAATAATTCCACTTGTTTACATTGATTTCTATGTTAATAACTACAAACCATCCTTGTTATCAAGGTTTAGTTTAACTTTGTTGTATTAACTTAATTGGTTGAATTAAGCAGCTTTATATCAATAATTTCACTTGTTTACAAGGATTTCTATGTTCATAACTACAAACTCTGCCGGTTACAAAGGTTTACTTTAACTTTGTGGTATTCACTTAATTCGTTGAATTAAGCAGTTTTGTATCAATAATTTCACTTGTTTATAAAGATTTCTATGTTCATAACTACAAACTCTGCCGGTTACAAAGGTTTACTTTAACTTTGTGGTATTAACTTAATTCGTTGAAATAAGCAGTTTTATACCGATAATTCCCCTTGTTTACTTGGATTTCTATGTAAATAACTACAAACAATCCTTGTTATCAAGGTTTACCTTAACTTTGTTGTATTAACTTAATTCGTTTAATTAAGCAGTTTTATGCCTAGAATTGGACCTGTTGACATCGATTTCTATGTTAATAACTACAAACGTTGCTTGTTATAAACGTTTACTTTAACTTTGTGGTATTAACTTAATTCGTTGAATTAAGCAGTTTTATGTCAATAATTTCACTTGTTTTCTTGGATTTCTATGTTCATAACTACAAACTCTGCCGGTTACAAAGGTTTACTTTAACTTTGCGGTATTAACATAATTCGTTGAAATAAGCAGTTTTATACCTATAATTGAACTTGTTGACATGGATTTCTATGTTAATAACTACAAACGTTGCTTGTTATAAACGTTTACTTTAACTGTGTGGTATTAACTTAATTCTTTGAAAGAAGCAGTTTTATACCAATGATTCCCCTTGTTTACATTGATTTCTATGTTAATAACTGCAAACCGTGCTTGTTATAAAGGTTTACTTTTACTTTGTTGCATTAACTTAATTCGTTGAATTAAGCAGGATTATACCCATAATTCGTCTTGTTTACATGGATTTCTATGTGAATAACTACAAACTTTGCTTGTTATAAACGTTTACTTTAACTTTGTGGTATTATCTTAATACTTTGAAATAAGCAGTTTTATACCAATAATTCCACTTGTTTACATTGATTTCTATGATAATAACTACAAACCATCCTTGTTATAAAGGTTTAATTTAACTTTGTTGTATTAACTTAATCGTTGAATTAAGAAGTTTTATATCAATATTTTCACTTGTTTACATGGATTTCTATGTTAATAACTACAAACTTTTCTAGCTAGAAAGGTTTACTTTAACCTTTTTAACTTTGTTGAATTAACTTAATTCGTTGAAATAAGCAGTTTTATACCGATAATTGGACTTGTTTACATGGATTTATATGTTAATAACTACAAACTTTTCTGGCTAGAAAGGTTTACTTTAACTTTGTTGTATTAACTTAATTCGTTGAAATTAGCAGTTTTATACCGATAATTGGACTTGTTGACATGGATTCCTATGTGAATAACTACAAACTTTGCTTGTTATAAACGTTTACTTTAACTTTGTGGTATTATCTTAAATCTTTGAAATAAGCAGTTATATATCAATAATTGCACTTGTTTACAAGGATTTTTATGTTCATAACTACAAAATTTGCCTTTTACAAAGGTTTACTTTAACTTTCTGGTATTAACTTAATTCATTGAAATAAGCAGTTTTATACCAATAATTCCACTTTTTTACATTGATTTCTATGTTAATAACTACAAACCATCCTTGTTATCAAGGTTTAGTTTAACTTTGTTGTATTAACTTAATTGGTTGAATTAAGCAGCTTTATATCAATAATTTCACTTGTTTACAAGGATTTCTATGTTCATAACTACAAACTCTGCCGGTTACAAAGGTTTACTTTAACTTTGTGGTATTCACTTAATTCGTTGAATTAAGCAGTTTTGTATCAATAATTTCACTTGTTTATAAAGATTTCTATGTTCATAACTACAAACTCTGCCGGTTACAAAGGTTTACTTTAACTTTGTGGTATTATCTTAATTCGTTGAAATAAGCAGTTTTATACCGATAATTCCCCTTGTTTACTTGGATTTCTATGTAAATAACTACAAACAATCCTTGTTATCAAGGTTTACCTTAACTTTGTTGTATTAACTTAATTCGTTTAATTAAGCAGTTTTATGCCTAGAATTGGACCTGTTGACATCGATTTCTATGTTAATAACTACAAACGTTGCTTGTTATAAACGTTTACTTTAACTTTGTGGTATTAACTTAATTCGTTGAATTAAGCAGTTTTATGTCAATAATTTCACTTGTTTTCTTGGATTTCTATGTTCATAACTACAAACTCTGCCGGTTACAAAGGTTTACTTTAACTTTGCGGTATTAACATAATTCGTTGAAATAAGCAGTTTTATACCTATAATTGAACTTGTTGACATGGATTTCTATGTTAATAACTACAAACGTTGCTTGTTATAAACGTTTACTTTAACTGTGTGGTATTAACTTAATTCTTTGAAAGAAGCAGTTTTATACCAATAATTCCCCTTGTTTACATTGATTTCTATGTTAATAACTGCAAACCGTGCTTGTTATAAAGGTTTACTTTTACTTTGTTGCATTAACTTAATTCGTTGAATTAAGCAGGATTATACCCATAATTCGTCTTGTTTACATGGATTTCTATGTGAATAACTACAAACTTTGCTTGTTATAAACGTTTACTTTAACTTTGTGGTATTATCTTAATACTTTGAAATAAGCAGTTTTATACCAATAATTCCACTTGTTTACATTGATTTCTATGTTAATAACTACAAACCATCCTTGTTATAAAGGTTTAATTTAACTTTGTTGTATTAACTTAATCGTTGAATTAAGAAGTTTTATATCAATATTTTCACTTGTTTACATGGATTTCTATGTTAATAACTACAAACTTTTCTAGCTAGAAAGGTTTACTTTAACCTTTTTAACTTTGTTGAATTAACTTAATTCGTTGAAATAAGCAGTTTTATACCGATAATTGGACTTGTTTACATGGATTTATATGTTAATAACTACAAACTTTTCTGGCTAGAAAGGTTTACTTTAACTTTGTTGTATTAACTTAATTCGTTGAAATTAGCAGTTTTATACCGATAATTGGACTTGTTGACATGGATTCCTATGTGAATAACTACAAACTTTGCTTGTTATAAACGTTTACTTTAACTTTGTGGTATTATCTTAAATCTTTGAAATAAGCAGTTATATATCAATAATTGCACTTGTTTACAAGGATTTTTATGTTCATAACTACAAAATTTGCCTTTTACAAAGGTTTACTTTAACTTTCTGGTATTAACTTAATTCATTGAAATAAGCAGTTTTATACCAATAATTCCACTTTTTTACATTGATTTCTATGTTAATAACTACAAACCATCCTTGTTATCAAGGTTTAGTTTAACTTTGTTGTATTAACTTAATTCGTTGAATTAAGCAGCTTTATATCAATAATTTCACTTGTTTACAAGGATTTCTATGTTCATAACTACAAACTCTGCCGGTTACAAAGGTTTACTTTAACTTTGTGGTATTCACTTAATTCGTTGAATTAAGCAGTTTTGTATCAATAATTTCACTTGTTTATAAAGATTTCTATGTTCATAACTACAAACTCTGCCGGTTACAAAGGTTTACTTTAACTTTGTGGTATTAACTTAATTCGTTGAAATAAGCAGTTTTATACCGATAATTCCCCTTGTTTACTTGGATTTCTATGTAAATAACTACAAACAATCCTTGTTATCAAGGTTTACCTTAACTTTGTTGTATTAACTTAATTCGTTGAATTAAGCAGTTTTATGCCTAGAATTGGACCTGTTGACATCGATTTCTATGTTAATAACTACAAACGTTGCTTGTTATAAACGTTTACTTTAACTTTGTGGTATTAACTTAATTCGTTGAATTAAGCAGTTTTATGTCAATAGTTTCACTTGTTTTCTTGGATTTCTATGTTCATAACTACAAACTCTGCCGGTTACAAAGGTTTACTTTAACTTTGCGGTATTAACATAATTCGTTGAAATAAGCAGTTTTATACCTATAATTGAACTTGTTGACATGGATTTCTATGTTAATAACTACAAACGTTGCTTGTTATAAACGTTTACTTTAACTGTGTGGTATTAACTTAATTCTTTGAAAGAAGCAGTTTTATACCAATGATTCCCCTTGTTTACATTGATTTCTACGTTAACAACTGCAAACCGTGCTTGTTATAAAGGTTTACTTTTACTTTGTTGCATTAACTTAATTCGTTGAATTAAGCAGGATTATACCCATAATTCGTCTTGTTTACATGGATTTCTATGTGAATAACTACAAACTTTGCTTGTTATAAACGTTTACTTTAACTTTGTGGTATTATCTTAATACTTTGAAATAAGCAGTTTTATACCAATAATTCCACTTGTTTACATTGATTTCTATGTTAATAACTACAAACCATCCTTGTTATAAAGGTTTAATTTAACTTTGTTGTATTAACTTAATCGTTGAATTAAGAAGTTTTATATCAATATTTTCACTTGTTTACTTGGATTTCTATGTTAATAACTACAAACTTTTCTAGCTAGAAAGGTTTACTTTAACCTTTTTAACTTTGTTGAATTAACTTAATTCGTTGAAATAAGCAGTTTTATACCGATAATTGGACTTGTTTACATGGATTTATATGTTAATAACTACAAACTTTTCTGGCTAGAAAGGTTTACTTTAACTTTGTTGTATTAACTTAATTCGTTGAAATAAGCAGTTTTATACCGGATAATTCGACTTTTTGACATAGATTTCTATGTGAATAACTACAAACCATCCTTGTTATGAAGATTTACTTTAACTTTGTTGTATTAACTTAATTCGTTGAATTAAGCAGTTTTATATCAATAATTGCATTTGTCTACTAGGATTTCTATGTTCATAACTACAAACTTTGCTTGTTATAAAGGTTTACTTTAACTTTGTTGTATTAACTTGATTCGCTAAATTAAGCAGTTTTATACCTATAATTGAACTTGTTGACATGGATTTCTAAGTTAATAACTACAAACGTTGCTTGTTAAAAACGTTTACTTTAACTTTGTGGTATTAACTTAATTCTTTGAAATAAGCAGTTTTATACCAATAATTCTACTTGTTTACATTGATTTCTATGTTAATAACTAGAAACGTTGCTTGCTATAAAGGTTTACTTTCAATTTGTTGTATTAACTTAATTCGCGGAAAAAAGCAGGATTATAACCCATAAATTGACTTGTTTACATTGATTTCTATGTTACCAACTGCAACCGTGCTAGTTATAAAGGTTTACGTAAACTTCGCTGCATTAACTTAATTCGTTGAAATAAGCAGTTTTATATCAATAATTTTACTTGTTTGCATAATTTTCTATGTTAATAACTGCAAACCGTGCTTGTTGTAAAGTTTTACTTTAACTTTGTTGCATTAACTTAATTCGTTGAATTAAGCACTTTTATATCAATAATTTCACTTGTTTACATGGATTTCAATGTTTCTATGATAATAACTAGAAAGTTTGTTTCTTATAAAGGTTTACTTTTAACTTAATTCTTTCAAATAAGCAGTTTTATTTCAATAATTCCACTTGTTTACATTGATTTCTATGTTAATAACTAGAAACGTTATTTACTATAAAGGTTTACTTTCACTTTGTTGTATTATCTTAATTCGTTGAATTAAGCAGTTTTATATCAATAATTTCACTTGTTTACATGGATTTCTATGTTAACAACTGCAACCGTTCTAGTTATAAAGGTTTACGTTAACTTCGCTGCATTAACTTGATTCGTTGAAATAAGCAGTTTTATATCAATAATTTCACTTGTTTACATGAATTTCTATGTTAATAACTACAAACCATCCTTGTTATCAAGGTTTACTTTAACTTTGTTGTATTATCTTAATTGGTTGAATTAAGCAGTTTTATATCAATAATTTCACTTGTGTACAAGGATTTCTATGTTCATAACTACAAACCATCCTTGTTATCAAGGTTTACTTTAACTTTGTTGTATTAACTTACTTCGTTGAATTAAGCAGTTTTATATCAATAATTTCACTTGTTTACAAGGATTTCTATGTTCATAACTGCAAACTCTGCCTGTTGCAAAGGTTTACTTTAACTTTGTGGTATTAACTTAATTCGTTGAATTAAGCTTCTTTATATCAATAATTTCACTTGTTTACATAAGTTTCTATGTTAATAACTGCAAACCATCCTTGTTATCAAGGTTTACTTTAACTTTGTTGTATTAACTTACTTCGTTGAATTAAGCAGTTTTATATCAATAATTTCACTTGTTTACAAGGATTTCTTGTATTATCTTAATTCGTTGAAATTAGCAGTTTTATACCGATAATTGGACTTGTTGACATTGATTTCTTTGTTAATAACTACAATCGTTGCTCGTTATAAACGTTTACTTTAACTTTGTGGTATGAACTTAATTCTTTAAAATAAGCAGTTTTATACCTATAGTTCCACTTGTTTACATGGATTTCTATGTTAATAACTGCAAACCGTGCTTGTTATAAAGGTTTAATGTAACTTTGTTGCATTAACTTAATTCGTTGAATTAAGCAGTTTTTTATCAATAAATTCACTTGTTTACATGGATTTCTATGTTAGTAACTACAAACTTTGCTTCTTATAAAGGTTTACTTTTAACTTAATTCTTTGAAATAAGCAGTTTTATACCAATAATTCTACTTGTTTACATTGATTTCTATGTTGATAACTACAAACGTTTCTTGCTATAAAGGTTTACTTTCAATTTGTTGTATTAACTTAATTCGCTAAATTAAGCAGTTTTGTACCCATAATTGGACTTGTTGACATGGATTTCTATGTGAATAACTACAAACTTTGCTTGTTATAAAGGTATATTTCAATTTTGTTGTATTAACTTAATGAGTTGAAAGAAGCTGTTTTATACCCAAGATTCGACTTGTTTACATTGATTTCTATGTTAATAACTACAAACCATCCTTGTTATAAAGGTTTAATTTAACTTTGTTGTATTAACTTAATCGTTGAATTAAGCAGTTTTATATCAATAATTGCACTTGTTTACATGGATTTCTATGTTAATAACTGCAAACCGTGCTTGTTATAAAGGTTTACTTTAACTTTGTAATATTAACTTAATTCTTTGAAATAAGCAGTTTTATACCAATAATTCCCCTTGTTTACATGGATTTCTATGTTAATAACTGCAAACCGTGCTTGTTATAAAGGTTTACTTTAACTTTGTTGCATTAACTTAATTCGTTGAATTAAGCAGTTTTATATCAATAATTTCACTTGTTTACATGGATTTCGATGTTAATAACTACAAACTTTGCTTCTTATAAAGGTTTACTTTTAACTTAATTCTTTGAAATAAGCAGTTTTATACCAATAATTCCACTTGTTTACATTGATTTCTATGTTGATAACTACAAACGTTCCTTGCTATAAAGGTTTACTTTCAATTTGTGGTATTAACTTGATTCTTTGAAATAAGCAGAATTATACCCATAATTCGACTTGTTTACATGGATTTCTATCTGAATAACTACAATCTTTGCTTTACAAACGTCTACTTTAACTTTGTCGTATTAACTTAATTCTTTGAAGTAAGCAGTTTTATACCAATAATTCCACTTGTTTACATTGATTTCTATGTTAATAACTACAAACCATCCTTGTTATAAAGGTTTGCTTTATTTTTGTCGCATTAACTTAATCGTTGAATCAGTTTTATATCAATAATTGCACTTGTTTACATGGATTTCTATGTTCATAACTACAAACGTTGCTTGCTATGGGGGTTGACTTTCAATTTGTTGTATTAACTTAATTCATGGAAATAAGCAGGATTATACCCATAATTCGACTTGTTTACATGGACTTCTATGTTAATAACTGCAAACCGTGCTAGTTATGAAGGTTTAGGTTAACTTTGTTGCATTAACGTAATTCTTTGAAATAAGCAGTTTTATATGGAGTGCCAATGCTGACAAAAATACTTTCTGCAAATTTTGTGTACTTCTTAGAAAAAACATACTTCCTTTCAAGGTTCCAGATACTTATCCGCATATTGCAACCTTTTCAATTTCATTGTACTTTTCATTTATTCAACTTAGTTAACTTTCTGCATGCTTCTTTGATATTTTGCATACTTGTAAGAAATTTTCAATACTTTCCTCGTTTTGAAAACGAGGATAGTATCCAAAAATTTCTCCTTGTATCAGAAGTTTCATACTTCTAAAGAATGTCATACTTATTCAAAACTTTTCATCTGCTTGAAATTTTCCATACTTTTTAGAATTTTTTCATACTTGTTAGAAATTTGTCATACTTGTTAGAAATTGTTCATACTTGTTAGAAATTTTTCGTACTTGTTTGAAATTTTCCATGCTTGTTAGAAATTTTTCATACTTTCCTCGTTTTCAAAACGAGAATAGTATATCAAAAAATATGTCTGGATGTTTCAGACGTTTTATCAAACTTTGATACTTTTGGGCAGAGACCTCATCAATTGCTATTCAAAATTGTAATTTTTTCCAAATATTTCATAATTTCTTTGTCTCTAATGTATCTTCCTTCGAAAACTTCATACATCGTGCAGATGCGCAACTACTTCCAAGTTCCATCAACGGCCTAATTGTTCGGGTGATCATTATATCATGAAGATCTTCCACTCTCTGAAAGGCCTCGTTAGACAGTTCTTCAGCAACGATGTAGTCCGTACTGTTCTGGTTTTGTTCACGAAGAGTCGAGTACATGCCTTTAGCAGGTTTTGTCTTTGGCTTAAGCATTTATGTATGAAGCAAGAATTGCCAAAAGTGAATACTCTATGATTTGCCAAAAATGGCTAGGCCATGACTACACTCCACTCTTTCTTTCATAGACACCTCTGGAGAGACCATTATGGAAACAAGGTTGTATTGACCTTTTAATGCCATCCCTACCATTTTTAAACTGGGGGTGTTTTTAATCTATATTTTGCCTTTTAATTTTTTTAACAGTGTACATTTGCAATTAGATTCTTTTTTTCCTTTAAGTTTTATGATCTTTCAGTCCTTTTTTATTACTTTAATGGCAAATTTTTACCTAGCTACGTACCTACCTACCTGTTCATCTATGTTGCTAGCTGTTAGAAACTAAATTGGATAGCTAAATGAAACTGAACATTAAACACTTGTCATTGTCTACCCCGAAGTATGAAAGTTTAATAACACCGTAGAAGCTCTGTTAAGCCCGCGGGGTTGGGGGCTTATCTAATTTTAGATGCTCCAGAAGGGGGCTTAATAGAGCAGGGGACTTGTCAGAGGGAGGGCGTTTTCACAAAATCAAGTGACAAGGATATATTTAGCAACAGTACTTAGACCCCATATTTTTCGGATTTAGCATACTGTTTTGCGAGTCACATACCATAAATTTGACACATTTCTGACCCCAAATCAGATCAAAATTAACATGCAAGCTTGTTTAGCTAATAGATGGAAAATGTTTGGTAATTTCCCAGATTTGATACGATATGTAGACATTTTTATATGTCACCCTCGTTTTGAAAACGAGGAAAGTATGAAAAATTTCAAACAAGTACGAAAAGTTTCTAACAAGTATGAAAAATTTCTAACAAGTATGACAAATTTCTAACAAGTATGGAAAATTTAAAGCAAATATGAAAAGTTTTGAATAAGCATGACATTAGTTAGAAGTATGAAACTTCTGAAACTAGGAGAAATTTTTCGATACTATCCTCGTTTTCAATACGAGGAAAGTATTGAAAATTTCTTACAAGTATGCAAAATATCAAAGAAGTATGCAGAAAGTTAACTAAGTTAGATGAATGAAAAGTACAATGAAATTGAAAAGGTTACAATATGCGGATAAGTATCTGGAACCTTGACAGGAAGTATGTTTTTTCTAAGAAGTACGCAAAATTTGTAGAAAGTATTTTTGTCAACATTGGCACTCCATAGTTTTATACCAATAATTCCACTTGTTTACATTGATTTCTATGTTAATAACTACAAACGTTGCTTGCTATAAAGGTTTACTTTCAATTCGTTGCATTAACATAATTCGTTGAAATAAGCAGGATTATACCCATAATTCGCCTTGTTTACATGGATTTCTCTCTGAATAACTACAAACTTTGCGTGTTATAAACGTTTACTTTTAACTTTGTCGTATTAACTTAATTCTTTGAAATAAGCAGTTTTATATCAATAATTTCACTTGTTTACAAGGATTTCTATGTTCATAACTACAAACTCTGCCGGTTACAAAGGTCTACTTTAACTTTGTGGTATTAACTTAATTCGTTGAATTAAGCAGTTTTGTATCAATAATTTCACTTGTTTATAAAGATTTCTATGTTCATAACTGCAAACTCTGCCGGTTACAAAGGTTTACTTTAACTTTGTGGCATTAACTTAATTCGTTGAAATAAGCAGTTTTATACCGATAATTCCCCTTGTTTACATGGATTTCTATGTTCATAACTGCAACCTTTGCTTGTTATAAAGGTTTACTTTAACTTTGTTGTATTAACTTAATTCGCTAAATTAAGCAGTTTTGTACCCATAATTGGACTTGTTGACATGGATTTTTATGTTAATAACTGCAAACCGTGCTTGTTATAAAGGTTTAATTTAACTTTGTTGCATTAACTTAATTCGTTGAATTAAGCTGTTTTATATCAATTAATTCACTTGTTTACATGGATTTCTATGTTAATAACTGCAAACCGTGCTCTCTTTAAATGTTTACCTTAACTTTGTGGCATTAACTTAATTCGTTGAAATAAGCAGTTTTATACCGATAACTCCCCTTGTTTACATGGATTTCTATGTTAATAACTACAAACGTTGCTTGTTATAAACGTTTACTTTAACTTTGTGGTATTAACTTAATTCTTTGAAATAAGCAGTTTTATACCAATAATTCCACTTGTTTACATTGATTTCTATGTTGATAACTACAAACGTTTCTTGCTATAAAGGTTTACTTTCAATTTGTGGTATTAACTTGATTCTTTGAAATAAGCAGGATTATACCCATAATTCGACTTGTTTACATGGATTTCTATCTGAATAACTAGAAACTTTGCTTTACAAACGTCTACCTTAACTTTGTCGTATTAACGTAATTCTTTGAAATAAGCAGTTTTATACCAATAATTCCACTTGTTTACATTGATTTCTATGTTAATAACTACAAACCATCCTTGTTATAAAGGTTTGCTTTAATTTTGTTCTATTAACTTAATCGTTGAATCAGTTTTATATCAATGATTGCACTTGTTTACATGGATTTCTATGTTAATAACTGCAAACCGTGCTTGTTATAAAGGTTTACTTTAACTTTGTTGCATTAACTTAATTCGTTGAATTAAGCAGTTTTATATCAATAATTTCACTTGTTTACATGGATTTCGATGTTAATAACTACCAACTTTGCTTCTTATAAAGGTTTACTTTAACTTTGGTGCATTAACTTAATTCGTTGAAATAAGCAGTTTTATACCAATAATTCCACTTGTTTACATTGATTTCTATGTTAATAACTACAAACCATCCTTGTTATAAAGGTTTGCTTTAACTTTGTTGTATTAACTTAATCGTTGAATCAGTTTTATATCAATAATTGCACTTGTTTACATGGATTTTTATGTTAATAACTGCAAACCGTGCTTGTTAAAAAGGTTTACCTTAACTTTGTCGTATTAACTTAATTCTTTGAAATTATACCAATAATTCCACTTGTTTACATTGATTTCTATGTTAATAACTACAAACCATCCTTGTTATAAAGGTTTGCTTTAATTTTGTTCTATTAACTTAATCGTTGAATCAGTTTTATATCAATAATTTCACTTGTTTACATGGATTTCTATGTTAATAACTGCAAACCGTGCTTGTTATAAAGGTTTACTTTAACTTTCTTGCATTAACTTAATTCGTTGAAATAAGCAGGATTATACCCATTATTCGACTTGTTTACATGGATTTCTATCTGAATAACTACAAACTTTGCTTGTTATGAACGTCTACTTAACTTTGTCGTATTAACTTAATTCTTTGAAATAAGCAGTTTGATACCAATAATTCCACTTGTTTACATTGATTTCTATGTTAATAACTACAAACCATCCTTGTTATAAAGGTTTGCTTTAACTTTGTTGTATTAACTTAATCGTTGAATCAGTTTTATATCAATAATTGCACTTGTTTACATGGATTTCTATGTTCATAACTACAACCTTTGCTTGTTATAAAGGTTTACTTTAACTTTGTTGTATTAACTTAATTCGCTAAATTAAGCAGTTTTATACCCATAATTGGACTTGTTGACATGGATTTCTATGTTAATAACTACAAACGTTGCTTGTTATTAAACGTTTACTTTAACTTTGTTGCATTAACTTAATTCGTTGAATTAAGCAGTTTTATATCAATAATTTCACTTGTTTACATGGATTTCGATGTTAATAACTACAAACTTTGCTTCTTATAAAGGTTTACTTTTAACTTAATTCTTTGAAATAAGCAGTTTTATACCAATAATTCCACTTGTTTACATTGATTTCTATATTGATAACTACAAACGTTTCTTGCTATAAAGGTTTAATTTCAATTTGTGGTATTAACTTGATCGTTGAATCAGTTTTATATCAATAATTGCACTTATTTACATGGATTTCTATGTTCATAACTACAAACCGTGCTTGTTATAAAGGTTTACTTTAACTTTGTTGCATTAACTTAATTCGTTGAAAAAAGCAGTTTTATACCAATAATTCCACTTGTTTACATTGATTTCTATGTTAATAACTACGAACCATCCTTGTTATAAAGGTTTGCTTTAACTTTGTTGTATTAACTTAATCGTTGAATCAGTTTTATATCAATAATTGCACTTGTTTACATGGATTTCTATCTGAATAACTACAAACTTTGCTTTACAAACGTCTACCTTAACCTTGTTGTATTAACTTAATTCTTTGAAATAAGCAGTTTTATACCAATAATTCCACTTGTTTACATTGATTTCTATGTTAATAACTACAAACCATCCTTGTTATAAAGGTTTGCTTTAACTTTGTTGTATTAACTTAATCGTTGAATCAGTTTTATATCAATAATTGCACTTGTTTACATGGATTTCTATGTTCATAACTACAACCTTTGCTTGTTATAAAGGTTTACTTTAACTTTGTTGCATTAACTTAATTCGTTGAAATAAGCAGTTTTATACCAATAATTCCACTTGTTTACATTGATTTCTATGTTAATAACTACAAACCATCCTTGTTATAAAGGTTTACTTTAACTTTGTTGCATTAACTTAATTCGTTGAATTAAGCAGTTTTATATCAATAATTTCACTTGTTTACATGGATTTCGATGTTAATAACTACCAACTTTGCTTCTTATAAAGGTTTACTTTAACTTTGGTGCATTAACTTAATTCGTTGAAATAAGCAGTTTTATACCAATAATTCCACTTGTTTACATTGATTTCTATGTTAATAACTACTAACCATCCTTGTTATAAAGGTTTGCTTTAACTTTGTTGTATTAACTTAATCGTTGAATCAGTTTTATATCAATAATTGCACTTGTTTACATGGATTTTTATGTTAATAACTGCAAACCGTGCTTGTTAAAAAGGTTTACCTTAACTTTGTCGTATTAACTTAATTCTTTGAAATTATACCAATAATTCCACTTGTTTACATTGATTTCTATGTTAATAACTACAAACTATCCTTGTTATAAAGGTTTGCTTTAATTTTGTTCTATTAACTTAATCGTTGAATCAGTTTTATATCAATAATTTCACTTGTTTACATGGATTTCTATGTTAATAACTGCAAACCGTGCTTGTTATAAAGGTTTACTTTAACTTTCTTGCATTAACTTAATTCGTTGAAATAAGCAGGATTATACCCATTATTCGACTTGTTTACATGGATTTCTATCTGAATAACTACAAACTTTGCTTTACAAACGTCTACCTTAACTTTGTCGTATTAACTTAATTCTTTGAAATAAGCAGTTTGATACCAATAATTCCACTTGTTTACATTGATTTCTATGTTAATAACTACAAACCATCCTTGTTATAAAGGTTTGCTTTAACTTTGTTGTATTAACTTAATCGTTGAATCAGTTTTATATCAATAATTGCACTTGTTTACATGGATTTCTATGTTCATAACTACAACCTTTGCTTGTTATAAAGGTTTACTTTAACTTTGTTGTATTAACTTAATTCGCTAAATTAAGCAGTTTTATACCCATAATTGGACTTGTTGACATGGATTTCTATGTTAATAACTACAAACGTTGCTTGTTATTAAACGTTTACTTTAACTTTGTTGCATTAACTTAATTCGTTGAATTAAGCAGTTTTATATCAATAATTTCACTTGTTTACATGGATTTCGATGTTAATAACTACGAACTTTGCTTCTTATAAAGGTTTACTTTTAACTTAATTCTTTGAAATAAGCAGTTTTATACCAATAATTCCACTTGTTTACATTGATTTCTATATTGATAACTACAAACGTTTCTTGCTATAAAGGTTTAATTTCAATTTGTGGTATTAACTTGATCGTTGAATCAGTTTTATATCAATAATTGCACTTATTTACATGGATTTCTATGTTCATAACTACAAACCGTGCTTGTTATAAAGGTTTACTTTAACTTTGTTGCATTAACTTAATTCGTTGAAATAAGCAGTTTTATACCAATAATTCCACTTGTTTACATTGATTTCTATGTTAATAACTACAAACCATCCTTGTTATAAAGGTTTGCTTTAACTTTGTTGTATTAACTTAATCGTTGAATCAGTTTTATATCAATAATTGCACTTGTTTACATGGATTTCTATGTTCATAACTACAACCTTTGCTTGTTATAAAGGTTTACTTTAACTTTGTTGCATTAACTTAATTCGTTGAAATAAGCAGTTTTATACCAATAATTCCACTTGTTTACATTGATTTCTATGTTAATAACTACAAACCATCCTTGTTATAAAGGTTTACTTTAACTTTGTTGCATTAACTTAATTCGTTGAATTAAGCAGTTTTATATCAATAATTTCACTTGTTTACATGGATTTCGATGTTAATAACTACCAACTTTGCTTCTTATAAAGGTTTACTTTAACTTTGGTGCATTAACTTAATTCGTTGAAATAAGCAGTTTTATACCAATAATTCCACTTGTTTACATTGATTTCTATGTTAATAACTACAAACCATCCTTGTTATAAAGGTTTGCTTTAACTTTGTTGTATTAACTTAATCGTTGAATCAGTTTTATATCAATAATTGCACTTGTTTACATGGATTTCTATGTTCATAACTACAACCTTTGCTTGTTATAAAGGTTTACTTTAACTTTGTTGTATTAACTTAATTCGCTAAATTAAGCAGTTTTATACCCATAATTGGACTTGTTGACATGGATTTCTATGTTAATAACTACAAACGTTGCTTGTTATTAAACGTTTACTTTAACTTTGTTGCATTAACTTAATTCGTTGAATTAAGCAGTTTTATATCAATAATTTCACTTGTTTACATGGATTTCGATGTTAATAACTACGAACTTTGCTTCTTATAAAGGTTTACTTTTAACTTAATTCTTTGAAATAAGCAGTTTTATACCAATAATTCCACTTGTTTACATTGATTTCTATATTGATAACTACAAACGTTTCTTGCTATAAAGGTTTAATTTCAATTTGTGGTATTAACTTGATCGTTGAATCAGTTTTATATCAATAATTGCACTTATTTACATGGATTTCTATGTTCATAACTACAAACCGTGCTTGTTATAAAGGTTTACTTTAACTTTGTTGCATTAACTTAATTCGTTGAAATAAGCAGTTTTATACCAATAATTCCACTTGTTTACATTGATTTCTATGTTAATAACTACAAACCATCCTTGTTATAAAGGTTTGCTTTAACTTTGTTGTATTAACTTAATCGTTGAATCAGTTTTATATCAATAATTGCACTTGTTTACATGGATTTCTATCTGAATAACTACAAACTTTGCTTTACAAACGTCTACCTTAACCTTGTCGTATTAACTTAATTCTTTGAAATAAGCAGTTTTATACCAATAATTCCACTTGTTTACATTGATTTCTATATTGATAACTACAAACGTTTCTTGCTATAAAGGTTTAATTTCAATTTGTGGTATTAACTTGATCGTTGAATCAGTTTTATATCAATAATTGCACTTATTTACATGGATTTCTATGTTCATAACTACAAACCGTGCTTGTTATAAAGGTTTACTTTAACTTTGTTGCATTAACTTAATTCGTTGAAATAAGCAGTTTTATACCAATAATTCTACTTGTTTACATTGATTTCTATGTTAATAACTACAAACCATCCTTGTTATAAAGGTTTGCTTTAACTTTGTTGTATTAACTTAATCGTTGAATCAGTTTTATATCAATAATTGCACTTGTTTACATGGATTTCTATCTGAATAACTACAAACTTTGCTTTACAAACGTCTACCTTAACCTTGTCGTATTAACTTAATTCTTTGAAATAAGCAGTTTTATACCAATAATTCCACTTGTTTACATTGATTTCTATGTTAATAACTACAAACCATCCTTGTTATAAAGGTTTGCTTTAACTTTGTTGTATTAACTTAATCGTTGAATCAGTTTTATATCAATAATTGCACTTGTTTACATGGATTTCTATGTTCATAACTACAACCTTTGCTTGTTATAAAGGTTTACTTTAACTTTGTTGCATTAACTTAATTCGTTGAAATAAGCAGTTTTATACCAATAATTCCACTTGTTTACATTGATTTCTATGTTAATAACTACAAACCATCCTTGTTATAAAGGTTTACTTTAACTTTGTTGCATTAACTTAATTCGTTGAATTAAGCAGTTTTATATCAATAATTTCACTTGTTTACATGGATTTCGATGTTAATAACTACCAACTTTGCTTCTTATAAAGGTTTACTTTAACTTTGGTGCATTAACTTAATTCGTTGAAATAAGCAGTTTTATACCAATAATTCCACTTGTTTACATTGATTTCTATGTTAATAACTACAAACCATCCTTGTTATAAAGGTTTGCTTTAACTTTGTTGTATTAACTTAATCGTTGAATCAGTTTTATATCAATAATTGCACTTGTTTACATGGATTTTTATGTTAATAACTGCAAACCGTGCTTGTTAAAAAGGTTTACCTTAACTTTGTCGTATTAACTTAATTCTTTGAAATTATACCAATAATTCCACTTGTTTACATTGATTTCTATGTTAATAACTACAAACCATCCTTGTTATAAAGGTTTGCTTTAATTTTGTTCTATTAACTTAATCGTTGAATCAGTTTTATATCAATAATTTCACTTGTTTACATGGATTTCTATGTTAATAACTGCAAACCGTGCTTGTTATAAAGGTTTACTTTAACTTTCTTGCATTAACTTAATTCGTTGAAATAAGCAGGATTATACCCATTATTCGACTTGTTTACATAGACTTCTATCTGAATAACTACAAACTTTGCTTTACAAACGTCTACCTTAACTTTGTCGTATTAACTTAATTCTTTGAAATAAGCAGTTTGATACCAATAATTCCACTTGTTTACATTGATTTCTATGTTAATAACTACAAACCATCCTTGTTATAAAGGTTTGCTTTAACTTTGTTGTATTAACTTAATCGTTGAATCAGTTTTATATCAATAATTGCACTTGTTTACATGGATTTCTATGTTCATAACTACAACCTTTGCTTGTTATAAAGGTTTACTTTAACTTTGTTGTATTAACTTAATTCGCTAAATTAAGCAGTTTTATACCCATAATTGGACTTGTTGACATGGATTTCTATGTTAATAACTACAAACGTTGCTTGTTATTAAACGTTTACTTTAACTTTGTTGCATTAACTTAATTCGTTGAATTAAGCAGTTTTATATCAATAATTTCACTTGTTTACATGGATTTCGATGTTAATAACTACGAACTTTGCTTCTGATAAAGGTTTACTTTTAACATAATTCTTTGAAATAAGCAGTTTTATACCAATAATTCCACCTGTTTACATTGATTTCTATGTTGATAACTACAAACGTTTCTTGCTATAAAGGTTTAATTTCAATTTGTGGTATTAACTTGATCGTTGAATCAGTTTTATATCAATAATTGCACTTATTTACATGGATTTCTATGTTCATAACTACAAACCGTGCTTGTTATAAAGGTTTACTTTAACTTTGTTGCATTAACTTAATTCGTTGAAATAAGCAGTTTTATACCAATAATTCCACTTGTTTACATTGATTTCTATGTTAATAACTACAAACCATCCTTGTTATAAAGGTTTGCTTTAACTTTGTTGTATTAACTTAATCGTTGAATCAGTTTTATATCAATAATTGCACTTGTTTACATGGATTTCTATCTGAATAACTACAAACTTTGCTTTACAAACGTCTACCTTAACCTTGTCGTATTAACTTAATTCTTTGAAATAAGCAGTTTTATACCAATAATTCCACTTGTTTACATTGATTTCTATGTTAATAACTACAAACCATCCTTGTTATAAAGGTTTGCTTTAACTTTGTTGTATTAACTTAATCGTTGAATCAGTTTTATATCAATAATTGCACTTATTAACATGGATTTCTATGTTCATAACTACAAACCGTAATTATAATACAGGTTTACTTTAACTTTGTTGCATTAACTTAATTCGTTGAAATAAGCAGTTTTATACCAATAATTCCACTTGTTTACATGGATTTCTATGTTAATAACTACAAACCATCCTTGTTATAAAGGTTTGCTTTAACTTTGTTGTATTAACTTAATCGTTGAATCAGTTTTATACCAATCATTCCCCTTGTTTACATGGATTTCTATGTTAATAACTGCAAACCGTGCTTGTTATAAAGGTTTACTTTAACTTTGTTGCATTAACTTAATTCGTTGAATTAAGCAGTTTTATATCAATAATTTCACTTGTTTACATGGATTTCGATGTTAATAACTACCAACTTTGCTTCTTATAAAGGTTTACTTTAACTTTGGTGCATTAACTTAATTCGTTGAAATAAGCAGTTTTATACCAATAATTCCACTTGTTTACATTGATTTCTATGTTAATAACTACAAACCATCCTTGTTATAAAGGTTTGCTTTAACTTTGTTGTATTAACTTAATCGTTGAATCAGTTTTATATCAATAATTGCACTTGTTTACATGGATTTTTATGTTAATAACTGCAAACCGTGCTTGTTAAAAAGGTTTACCTTAACTTTGTCGTATTAACTTAATTCTTTGAAATAAGCAGTTTTATACCAATAATTCCACTTGTTTACATTGATTTCTATGTTAATAACTACAAACCATCCTTGTTATAAAGGTTTGCTTTAATTTTGTTCTATTAACTTAATCGTTGAATCAGTTTTATATCAATAATTTCACTTGTTTACATGGATTTCTATGTTAATAACTGCAAACCGTGCTTGTTATAAAGGTTTACTTTAACTTTCTTGCATTAACTTAATTCGTTGAAATAAGCAGGATTATACCCATTATTCGACTTGTTTACATGGATTTCTATCTGAATAACTACAAACTTTGCTTTACAAACGTCTACCTTAACTTTGTCGTATTAACTTAATTCTTTGAAATAAGCAGTTTGATACCAATAAATCCACTTGTTTACATTGATTTCTATGTTAATAACTACAAACCATCCTTGTTATAAAGGTTTGCTTTAACTTTGTTGTATTAACTTAATCGTTGAATCAGTTTTACATCAATAATTGCACTTGTTTACATGGATTTCTATGTTCATAACTACAACCTTTGCTTGTTATAAAGGTTTACTTTAACTTTGTTGTATTAACTTAATTCGCTAAATTAAGCAGTTTTATACCCATAATTGGACTTATTGACATGGATTTCTATGTTAATAACTACAAACGTTGCTTGTTATTAAACGTTTACTTTAACTTTGTTGCATTAACTTAATTCGTTGAAGTAAGCAGTTTTATATCAATAATTTCACTTGTTTACATGGATTTCGATGTTAATAACTACGAACTTTGCTTCTTATAAAGGTTTACTTTTAACTTAATTCTTTGAAATAAGCAGTTTTATACCAATAATTCCACTTGTTTACATTGATTTCTATATTGATAACTACAAACGTTTCTTGCTATAAAGGTTTAATTTCAATTTGTGGTATTAACTTGATCGTTGAATCAGTTTTATATCAATAATTTCACTTGTTTACATGGATTTCGATGTTAATAACTACCAACTTTGCTTCTTATAAAGGTTTACTTTAACTTTGGTGTATTAACTTAATTCGTTGAAATAAGCAGTTTTATACCAATAATTCCACTTGTTTACATTGATTTCTATGTTAATAACTACAAACCATCCTTGTTATAAAGGTTTGCTTTAACTTTGTTGTATTAACTTAATCGTTGAATCAGTTTTATATCAATAATTGCACTTGTTTACATGGATTTTTATGTTAATAACTGCAAACCGTGCTTGTTTAAAAAGTTTACCTTAACTTTGTCGTATTAACTTAATTCTTTGAAATAAGCAGTTTTATACCAATAATTCCACTTGTTTACATTGATTTCTATGTTAATAACTACAAACCATCCTTGTTATAAAGGTTTGCTTTAATTTTGTTCTATTAACTTAATCGTTGAATCAGTTTTATATCAATAATTTCACTTGTTTACATGGATTTCTATGTTAATAACTGCAAACCGTGCTTGTTATAAAGGTTTACTTTAACTTTCTTGCATTAACTTAATTCGTTGAAATAAGCAGGATTATACCCATTATTCCACTTGTTTACATGGATTTCTATCTGAATAACTACAAACTTTGCTTTACAAACGTCTACCTTAACTTTGTCGTATTAACTTAATTCTTTGAAATAAGCAGTTTGATACCAATAATTCCACTTGTTTACATTGATTTCTATGTTAATAACTACAAACCATCCTTGTTATAAAGGTTTGCTTTAACTTTGTTGTATTAACTTAATCGTTGAATCAGTTTTATATCAATAATTGCACTTGTTTACATGGATTTCTATGTTCATAACTACAACCTTTGCTTGTTATAAAGGTTTACTTTAACTTTGTTGTATTAACTTAATTCGCTAAATTAAGCAGTTTTATTCCCATAATTGGACTTGTTGACATGGATTTCTATGTTAATAACTACAAACGTTGCTTGTTATTAAACGTTTACTTTAACTTTGTTGCATTAACTTAATTCGTTGAATTAAGCAGTTTTATATCAATAATTTCACTTGTTTACATGGATTTCGATGTTAATAACTACGAACTTTGCTTCTTATAAAGGTTTACTTTTAACTTAATTCTTTGAAATAAGCAGTTTTATACCAATAATTCCACTTGTTTACATTGATTTCTATGTTAATAACTACAAACCATCCTTGTTATAAAGGTTTGCTTTAACTTTGTTGTATTAACTTAATCGTTGAATCAGTTTTATATCAATAATTGCACTTGTTTACATGGATTTCTATCTCAATAACTACAAACTTTGCTTTACAAACGTCTACCTTAACCTTGTCGTATTAACTTAATTCTTTGAAATAAGCAGTTTTATACCAATAATTCCACTTGTTTACATTGATTTCTATGTTAATAACTACAAACCATCCTTGTTATAAAGGTTTGCTTTAACTTTGTTGTATTAACTTAATCGTTGAATCAGTTTTATATCAATAATTGCACTTATTAACATGGATTTCTATGTTCATAACTACAAACCGTAATTATAATAAAGGTTTACTTTAACTTTGTTGCATTAACTTAATTCGTTGAAATAAGCAGTTTTATACCAATAATTCCACTTGTTTACATGGATTTCTATGTTAATAACTACAAACCATCCTTGTTATAAAGGTTTGCTTTAACTTTGTTGTATTAACTTAATCGTTGAATCAGTTTTATATCAATAATTGCACTTGTTTACATGGATTTCTATGTTAATAACTGCAAACCGTGCTTGTTATAAAGGTTTACCTTAACTTTGTCGTATTAACTTAATTCTTTGAAATAAGCAGTTTTATACCAATAATTCCACTTGTTTACATTGATTTCTATGTTAATAACTACAAACCATCCTTGTTATAAAGGTTTGCTTTAATTTTGTTCTATAAACTTAATCGTTGAATCAGTTCTATATCAATAATTGCACTTGTTTACATGGATTTCTATGTTCATAACTACAACCTTTGCTTGTTATAAAGGTTTACTTTAACTTTGTTGTATTAACTTAATTCGCTAAATTAAGCAGTTTTGTACTCATAATTGGACTTGTTGTCATGGATTTCTATGTTAATAACTACAAACGTTGCTTGTTATTAAACGTTTACTTTAACTTTGTGGTATTAACTTAATTCTTTGAATTAAGCAGTTTTATATCAATAAATTCACTTGTTTACATGGATTTATATGTTAATAACTGCAAACCGTGCTTGTTATAAAGGTTTAATTTAACTTTGTTGCATTTACTTAATTCGTTGAATTAAGCAGTTTTATATCAATAAATTCACTTGTTTACATGGATTTCTATGTTAATAACTGCAAAATTTGCTTCTTATAAAGGTTTACTTTCAACTTAATTCTTTGAAATAAGCAGTTTTATACCAATAATTCCACTTGTTTACATCGATTTCTATGTTGATCACTACAAACGTTTCTTGCTATAAAGGTTTACTTTCAATTTGTGGTATTAACTTGATTCGTTGAAATAAGCAGGATTATACCCATAATTCGTCTTGTTTACATGGATTTTTATGTGAATAACTACAAACTTTGCTTGTTATAAACGGTTACTTTAACTTTGTGGTATTATCTTAATTCTTTGAAATAAGCAGTTTTATACCAATAATTCCACTTGTTTACATTGATTTCTATGTTAATAACTACAAACCATCCTTGTTATAAAGGTTTAATTTAACTTTGTTGTATTAACTTAATCGTTGAATTAAGCAGTTTTATATCAATAATTGCACTTGTTTACATGGATTTCTATGTTAATAACTACAAACCGTGCTTGTTATAAAGGTTTACTTTAACTTTGTTGCATTAACTTAATTCGCTGAAATAAGCAGTTTTATACCAATAATTCTACTTGTTTGCATTGATTTCTATGTTAATAACTACAAACCATCCTTGTTATAAAGGTTTGCTTTAACTTTGTTGTATTAACTTAATCGTTGAATCAGTTTTATATCAATAATTGCACTTGTTTACATGGATTTCTATGTTAATAACTGCAAACCGTGCTTGTTATAAAGGTTTACCTTAACTTTGTCGTATTAACTTAATTCTGTGAAATAAGCAGTTTTATACCAATAATTTCACTTGTTTACATTGATTTCTATGTTAATAACTACAAACCATCCTTGTTATAAAGGAAAGGTTTGCTTTAATTTTGTTCTATTAACTTAATCGTTGAATCAGTTTTATATCAATAATTTCACTTGTTTACATGGATTTCTATGTTAATAACTGCAAACCGTGCTTGTTATAAAGGTTTACTTTAACTTTGTTGCATTAACTTAATTCGTTGAAATAAGCAGGATTATGCCCATAATTCGACTTGTTTACATGGATTTCTATCTGAATAACTACAAACTTTGCTTTACAAACGTCTACCTTAGCTTTGTCGTATTAACTTAATTCTTTGAAATAAGCAGTTTTATGCCAATAATTCCACTTGTTTACATTGATTTCTATGTTAATAACTACAAACCATCCTTGTTATAAAGGTTTGCTTTAACTTTGTTGTATTAACTTAATTCGCTAAATTAAGCAGTTTTGTACCCATAATTGGACTTGCTGACATGGATTTCTATGTTAATAACTACAAACGTTGCTTGTTATAAACGTTTACTTTAACTTTGTGGTTTTAACTGAATTCTTTGAAATAAGAAGTTTTATACCTATAATTGAACTTTTTGACATGGATTTCTATGTTAATAACTACAAACGTTGCTTGTTATAAAGGTTTGCTTTAACTTTGTTGTATTAACTTAATCGTTGAATCAGTTTTATATCAATAAGTGCACTTGTATACATGGATTTCTATGTTCATAACTACAACCTTTGCTTGTTATAAAGGTTTACTTTAACTTTGTTGTATTAACGTAATTCGCTAAATAAAGCAGTTTTGTACCCATAATTGGACTTGTTGACATGGATTTCTATGTTAATAACTACAAACGTTGCTTGTTATTAAACGTTTACTTTAACTTTGTGGTATTAACTTAATTCTTTGAATTAAGCAGTTTTATACCAATAATTCCCCTTGTTTACATGGATTTCTATGTTAATAACTGCAAACCGTGCTTGTTATAAAGGTTTACTTTAACTTTGTTGCATTAACTTAATTTGTTGAATTAAGCAGTTTATATCAATAAATTCACTTGTTTACATGGATTTCTATGTTAATAACTGCAAACTTTGCTTCTCATAAAGGTTTACTTGTAACTTAATTCTTTGAAATAAGCAGTTTTATACCAATAATTCCACTTGTTTACATTGATTTCTATGTTGATAACTACAAACGTTTCTTTCTATAAAGTTTTACTTTCAATTTGTGGTATTAACTTCATTCGTTGAATTAATCAGGATTATACCCATAGTTCGCCTTGTTTACATGGATTTCTATCTGACTAACTACAAACTTTGCTTGTTATAAACGTCTACTTTAACATTGTCGTATTAACTTAATTCTTTGAAATAAGCAGTTTTCTACCAATAATTCCACTTGTTTACATTGATTTCTATGTTAATAACTACAAACATTGCATGCTATAAAGGTTTACTTTCAATTTGTTGTATTAACTTAATTGGTGGAAATAAGCAGTTTTATACCAATAATTCCACTTGTTTACATGGATTTCTATGTTAATAACTACAAACCATCCTTGTTATAAAGGTTTGCTTTAACTTTGTTGTATTAACTTAATCGTTGAATCAGTTTTATATCAATAATTGCACTTGTTTACATGGATTTCTATGTTAATAACTGCAAACCGTGCTTGTTATAAAGGTTTACCTTAACTTTGTGGTATTAACTTAATTCGTTGAATTAAGCAGTTTTATATCAATAATTTCACTTGTTTACATGGATTTCGATGTTAATAACTACAAACTTTGCTTCTTATAAAGGTTTACTTTTAACTTAATTCTTTGAAATAAGCAGTTTTATACCAATAATTCCACTTGTTTACATTGATTTCTATGTTGATAACTACAAACGTTTCTTGCTATAAAGTTTTACTTTCAATTTGTGGTATTAACTTGATTCTTTGAAATAAGCAGGATTATACCCATAATTCGACTTGTTTACATGGATTTCTATCTGAATAACTAGAAACTTTGCTTTACAAACGTCTACCTTAACTTTGTCGTATTAACGTAATACTTTGAAATAAGCAGTTTTATACCAATAATTCCACTTGTTTACATTGATTTCTATGTTAATAACTACAAACCATCCTTGTTATAAAGGTTTGCTTTAATTTTGTTCTATTAACTTAATCGTTGAATCGGTTTTATATCAATGATTGCACTTGTTTACATGGATTTCTATGTTAATAACTGCAAACCGTGCTTGTTATAAAGGTTTACTTTAACTTTGTTGCATTAACTTAATTCGTTGAATTAAGCAGTTTTATAACCATAATTGGACTTGTTGCTATGGATTTCTATGTTAATAACTACAAACGTTGCTTGTTATAAGCGTTTACTTTAACTTTGTGGTATTAACTTAATTCTTTGAAATAAGCAGTTTTATTATACCAATCATTCCCCTTGTTTACATGGATTTCTATGTTAATAACTGCAAACCGTGCTTGTTATAAAGGTTTACTTTAACTTTGTTGCATTAACTTAATTCGTCGAATTAAGCAGTTTTATATCAATAATTTCACTTGTTTACATGGATTTCGATGTTAATAACTACCAACTTTGCTTCTTATAAAGGTTTACTTTAACATTGGTGCATTAACTTAATTCGTTGAAATAAGCAGTTTTATACCAATAATTCCACTTGTTTACATTGATTTCTATGTTAATAACTACAAACCATCCTTGTTATAAAGGTTTGCTTTAACTTTGTTGTATTAACTTAATCGTTGAATCAGTTTTATATCAATAATTGCACTTGTTTACATGGATTTTTATGTTAATAACTGCAAACCGTGGTTGTTAAAAAGGTTTACCTTAACTTTGTCGTATTAACTTAATTCTTTGAAATTATACCAATAATTCCACTTGTTTACATTGATTTCTATGTTAATAACTACAAACCATCCTTGTTATAAAGGTTTGCTTTAATTTTGTTCTATTAACTTAATCGTTGAATCAGTTTTATATCAATAATTTCACTTGTTTACATGGATTTCTATGTTAATAACTGCAAACCGTGCTTGTTATAAAGGTTTACTTTAACTTTCTTGCATTAACTTAATTCGTTGAAATAAGCAGGATTATACCCATTATTCGACTTGTTTACATGGATTTCTATCTGAATAACTACAAACTTTGCTTTACAAACGTCTACCTTAACTTTGTCGTATTAACTTAATTCTTTGAAATAAGCAGTTTGATACCAATAATTCCACTTGTTTACATTGATTTCTATGTTAATAACTACAAACCATCCTTGTTATAAAGGTTTGCTTTAACTTTGTTGTATTAACTTAATCGTTGAATCAGTTTTATATCAATAATTGCACTTGTTTACATGGATTTCTATGTTCATAACTACAACCTTTGCTTGTTATAAAGGTTTACTTTAACTTTGTTGTATTAACTTAATTCTTTGAAATAAGCTGTTTTATTATACCAATCATTCCCCTTGTTTACATGGATTTCTATGTTAATAACTGCAAACCGTGCTTGTTATAAAGGTTTACTTTAACTTTGTTGCATTAACTTAATTCGTTGAATTAAGCAGTTTTATATCAATAATTTCACTTGTTTACATGGATTTCGATGTTAATAACTACCAACTTTGCTTCTTATAAAGGTTTACTTTAACTTTGGTGCATTAACTTAATTCGTTGAAATAAGCAGTTTTATACCAATAATTCCACTTGTTTACATTGATTTCTATGTTAATAACTACAAACCATCCTTGTTATAAAGGTTTGCTTTAACTTTGTTGTATTAACTTAATCGTTGAATCAGTTTTATATCAATAATTGCACTTGTTTACATGGATTTTTATGTTAATAACTGCAAACCGTGGTTGTTAAAAAGGTTTACCTTAACTTTGTCGTATTAACTTAATTCTTTGAAATTATACCAATAATTCCACTTGTTTACATTGATTTCTATGTTAATAACTACAAACCATCCTTGTTATAAAGGTTTGCTTTAATTTTGTTCTATTAACTTAATCGTTGAATCAGTTTTATATCAATAATTTCACTTGTTTACATGGATTTCTATGTTAATAACTGCAAACCGTGCTTGTTATAAAGGTTTACTTTAACTTTCTTGCATTAACTTAATTCGTTGAAATAAGCAGGATTATACCCATTATTCGACTTGTTTACATGGATTTCTATCTGAATAACTACAAACTTTGCTTTACAAACGTCTACCTTAACTTTGTCGTATTAACTTAATTCTTTGAAATAAGCAGTTTGATACCAATAATTCCACTTGTTTACATTGATTTCTATGTTAATAACTACAAACCATCCTTGTTATAAAGGTTTGCTTTAACTTTGTTGTATTAACTTAATCGTTGAATCAGTTTTATATCAATAATTGCACTTGTTTACATGGATTTCTATGTTCATAACTACAACCTTTGCTTGTTATAAAGGTTTACTTTAACTTTGTTGTATTAACTTAATTCTTTGAAATAAGCAGTTTTATTATACCAATCATTCCCCTTGTTTACATGGATTTCTATGTTAATAACTGCAAACCGTGCTTGTTATAAAGGTTTACTTTAACTTTGTTGCATTAACTTAATTCGTTGAATTAAGCAGTTTTATATCAATAATTTCACTTGTTTACATGGATTTCGATGTTAATAACTACCAACTTTGCTTCTTATAAAGGTTTACTTTAACTTTGGTGCATTAACTTAATTCGTTGAAATAAGCAGTTTTATACCAATAATTCCACTTGTTTACATTGATTTCTATGTTAATAACTACAAACCATCCTTGTTATAAAGGTTTGCTTTAACTTTGTTGTATTAACTTAATCGTTGAATCAGTTTTATATCAATAATTGCACTTGTTTACATGGATTTTTATGTTAATAACTGCAAACCGTGGTTGTTAAAAAGGTTTACCTTAACTTTGTCGTATTAACTTAATTCTTTGAAATTATACCAATAATTCCACTTGTTTACATTGATTTCTATGTTAATAACTACAAACCATCCTTGTTATAAAGGTTTGCTTTAATTTTGTTCTATTAACTTAATCGTTGAATCAGTTTTATATCAATAATTTCACTTGTTTACATGGATTTCTATGTTAATAACTGCAAACCGTGCTTGTTATAAAGGTTTACTTTAACTTTGTTGCATTAACTTAATTCGTTGAAATAAGCAGGATTATACCCATTATTCGACTTGTTTACATGGATTTCTATCTGAATAACTACAAACTTTGCTTTACAAACGTCTACCTTAACTTTGTCGTATTAACTTAATTCTTTGAAATAAGCAGTTTGATACCAATAATTCCACTTGTTTACATTGATTTCTATGTTAATAACTACAAACCATCCTTGTTATAAAGGTTTGCTTTAACTTTGTTGTATTAACTTAATCGTTGAATCAGTTTTATATCAATAATTGCACTTGTTTACATGGATTTCTATGTTCATAACTACAACCTTTGCTTGTTATAAAGGTTTACTTTAACTTTGTTGTATTTACTTAATTCGCTAAATTAAGCAGTTTTATACCCATAATTGGACTTGTTGACATGGATTTCTATGTTAATAACTACAAACGTTGCTTGTTATTAAACGTTTACTTTAACTTTGTTGCATTAATTTAATTCGTTGAATTAAGCAGTTTTATATCAATAATTTCACTTGTTTACATGGATTTCGATGTTAATAACTACGAACTTTGCTTCTTATAAAGGTTTACTTTTAACTTAATTCTTTGAAATAAGCAGTTTTATACCAATAATTCCACTTGTTTACATTGATTTCTATATTGATAACTACAAAAGTTTCTTGCTATAAAGGTTTAATTTCAATTTGTGGTATTAACTTGATCGTTGAATCAGTTTTATATCAATAATTGCACTTATTTACATGGATTTCTATGTTCATAACTACAAACCGTGCTTGTTATAAAGGTTTACTTTAACTTTGTTGCATTAACTTAATTCGTTGAAATAAGCAGTTTTATACCAATAATTCCACTTGTTTACATTGATTTCTATGTTAATAACTACAAACCATCCTTGTTATAAAGGTTTGCTTTAACTTTGTTGTATTAACTTAATCGTTGAATCAGTTTTATATCAATAATTGCACTTGTTTACATGGATTTCTATCTGAATAACTACAAACTTTGCTTTACAAACGTCTACCTTAACCTTGTCGTATTAACTTAATTCTTTGAAATAAGCAGTTTGATACCAATAATTCCACTTGTTTACATTGATTTCTATGTTAATAACTACAAACCATCCTTGTTATAAAGGTTTGCTTTAACTTTGTTGTATTAACTTAATCGTTGAATCAGTTTTATATCAATAATTGCACTTGTTTACATGGATTTCTATGTTCATAACTACAACCTTTGCTTGTTATAAAGGTTTACTTTAACTTTGTTGTATTAACTTAATTCGCTAAATTAAGCAGTTTTATACCCATAATTGGACTTGTTGACATGGATTTCTATGTTAATAACTACAAACGTTGCTTGTTATTAAACGTTTACTTTAACTTTGTTGCATTAACTTAATTCGTTGAATTAAGCAGTTTTATATCAATAATTTCACTTGTTTACATGGATTTCGATGTTAATAACTACGAACTTTGCTTCTTATAAAGGTTTACTTTTAACTTAATTCTTTGAAATAAGCAGTTTTATACCAATAATTCCACTTGTTTACATTGATTTCTATGTTAATAACTACAAACCATCCTTGTTATAAAGGTTTGCTTTAACTTTGTTGTATTAACTTAATCGTTGAATCAGTTTTATATCAATAATTGCACTTGTTTACATGGATTTCTATCTGAATAACTACAAACTTTGCTTTACAAACGTCTACCTTAACCTTGTCGTATTAACTTAATTCTTTGAAATAAGCAGTTTTATACCAATAATTCCACTTGTTTACATTGATTTCTATGTTAATAACTACAAACCATCCTTGTTATAAAGGTTTGCTTTAACTTTGTTGTATTAACTTAATCGTTGAATCAGTTTTATATCAATAATTGCACTTATTAACATGTATTTCTATGTTCATAACTACAAACCGTAATTATAATAAAGGTTTACTTTAACTTTGTTGCATTAACTTAATTCGTTGAAATAAGCAGTTTTATACCAATAATTCCACTTGTTTACATGGATTTCTATGTTAATAACTACAAACCATCCTTGTTATAAAGGTTTGCTTTAACTTTGTTGTATTAACTTAATCGTTGAATCAGTTTTATATCAATAATTGCACTTGTTTACATGGATTTCTATGTTAATAACTGCAAACCGTGCTTGTTATAAAGGTTTACCTTAACTTTGTCGTATTAACTTAATTCTTTGAAATAAGCAGTTTTATACCAATAATTCCACTTGTTTACATTGATTTCTATGTTAATAACTACAAACCATCCTTGTTATAAAGGTTTGCTTTAATTTTGTTCTATAAACTTAATCGTTGAATCAGTTCTATATCAATAATTGCACTTGTTTACATGGATTTCTATGTTCATAACTACAACCTTTGCTTGTTATAAAGGTTTACTTTAACTTTGTTGTATTAACTTAATTCGCTAAATTAAGCAGTTTTGTACTCATAATTGGACTTGTTGACATGGATTTCTATGTTAATAACTACAAACGTTGCTTGTTATTAAACGTTTACTTTAACTTTGTGGTATTAACTTAATTCTTTGAATTAAGCAGTTTTATATCAATAAATTCACTTGTTTACATGGATTTATATGTTAATAACTGCAAACCGTGCTTGTTATAAAGGTTTAATTTAACTTTGTTGCATTTACTTAATTCGTTGAATTAAGCAGTTTTATATCAATAAATTCACTTGTTTACATGGATTTCTATGTTAATAACTGCAAAATTTGCTTCTTATAAAGGTTTACTTTCAACTTAATTCTTTGAAATAAGCAGTTTTATACCAATAATTCCACTTGTTTACATCGATTTCTATGTTGATCACTACAAACGTTTCTTGCTATAAAGGTTTACTTTCAATTTGTGGTATTAACTTGATTCGTTGAAATAAGCAGGATTATACCCATAATTCGTCTTGTTTACATGGATTTTTATGTGAATAACTACAAACTTTGCTTGTTATAAACGGTTACTTTAACTTTGTGGTATTATCTTAATTCTTTGAAATAAGCAGTTTTATACCAATAATTCCACTTGTTTACATTGATTTCTATGTTAATAACTACAAACCATCCTTGTTATAAAGGTTTAATTTAACTTTGTTGTATTAACTTAATCGTTGAATTAAGCAGTTTTATATCAATAATTGCACTTGTTTACATGGATTTCTATGTTAATAACTACAAACCGTGCTTGTTATAAAGGTTTACTTTAACTTTGTTGCATTAACTTAATTCGTTGAAATAAGCAGTTTTATACCAATAATTCCACTTGTTTACATTGATTTCTATGTTAATAACTACAAACCATCCTTGTTATAAAGGTTTGCTTTAACTTTGTTGTATTAACTTAATCGTTGAATCAGTTTTATATCAATAATTGCACTTGTTTACATGGATTTCTATGTTAATAACTGCAAACCGTGCTTGTTATAAAGGTTTACCTTAACTTTGTCGTATTAACTTAATTCTGTGAAATAAGCAGTTTTATACCAATAATTTCACTTGTTTACATGGATTTCTATGTTAATAACTGCAAACCGTGCTTGTTATAAAGGTTTACTTTAACTTTGTTGCATTAACTTAATTCGTTGAAATAAGCAGGATTATGCCCATAATTCGACTTGTTTACATGGATTTCTATCTGAATAACTACAAACTTTGCTTTACAAACGTCTACCTTAGCTTTGTCGTATTAACTTAATTCTTTGAAATAAGCAGTTTTATACCAATAATTCCACTTGTTTACATTGATTTCTATGTTAATAACTACAAACCATCCTTGTTATAAAGGTTTGCTTTAACTTTGTTGTATTAACTTAATTCGCTAAATTAAGCAGTTTTGTACCCATAATTGGACTTGTTGACATGGATTTCTATGTTAATAACTACAAACGTTGCTTGTTATAAACGTTTACTTTAACTTTGTGGTTTTAACTGAATTCTTTGAAATAAGAAGTTTTATACCTATAATTGAACTTTTTGACATAGATTTCTATGTTAATAACTACAAACGTTGCTTGTTATAAAGGTTTGCTTTAACTTTGTTGTATTAACTTAATCGTTGAATCAGTTTTATATCAATAATTGCACTTGTTTACATGGATTTCTATGTTAATAACTGCAAACCGTGCTTGTTATAAAGGTTTACCTTAACTTTGTCGTATTAACTTAATTCGTTGAATTAAGCAGTTTTATTATATCAATAATTTCACTTGTTTACATGGATTTCGATGTTAATAACTACCAACTTTGCTTCTTATAAAGGTTTACTTTAACTTTGGTGCATTAACTTAATTCGTTGAAATAAGCAGTTTTATACCAATAATTCCACTTGTTTACATTGATTTCTATGTTAATAACTACAAACCATCCTTGTTATAAAGGTTTGCTTTAACTTTGTTGTATTAACTTAATCGTTGAATCAGTTTTATATCAATAATTGCACTTGTTTACATGGATTTTTATGTTAATAACTGCAAACCGTGCTTGTTAAAAAGGTTTACCTTAACTTTGTCGTATTAACTTAATTCTTTGAAATTATACCAATAATTCCACTTGTTTACATTGATTTCTATGTTAATAACTACAAACCATCCTTGTTATAAAGGTTTGCTTTAATTTTGTTCTATTAACTTAATCGTTGAATCAGTTTTATATCAATAATTTCACTTGTTTACATGGATTTCTATGTTAATAACTGCAAACCGTGCTTGTTATAAAGGTTTACTTTAACTTTCTTGCATTAACTTAATTCGTTGAAATAAGCAGGATTATACCCATTATTCGACTTGTTTACATGGATTTCTATCTGAATAACTACAAACTTTGCTTTACAAACGTCTACCTTAACTTTGTCGTATTAACTTAATTCTTTGAAATAAGCAGTTTGATACCAATAATTCCACTTGTTTACATGGATTTCAATGTTAATAGCTGCAAACCGTGCTTGTTATAAAGGTTTAATTTAACTTTGTTGCATTATCTTAATTCGTTGAAATAAGCAGTTTTTTACGTATAATTGAACTTGTTGACATGGATTTCTATGTTAATAACTACAAACGTTGCTTGTTATAAACGTTTACTTTAACTTTGTGGTATTAACTTAATTCGTTGAATTAAGCAGTTTTATATCAATAATTTCACTTGTTTACATGGATTTCGATGTTAATAACTACAAACTTTGCTTCTTATAAAGGTTTACTTTTAACTTAATTCTTTGAAATAAGCAGTTTTATACCAATAATTCCACTTGTTTACATTGATTTCTATGTTGATAACTACAAACGTTTCTTGCTATAAAGGTTTACTTTCAATTTGTGGTATTAACTTGATTCTTTGAAATAAGCAGGATTATACCCATAATTCGACTTGTTTACATGGATTTCTATCTGAATAACTAGAAACTTTGCTTTACAAACGTCTACCTTAACTTTGTCGTATTAACGTAATTCTTTGAAATAAGCAGTTTTATACCAATAATTCCACTTGTTTACATTGATTTCTATGTTAATAACTACAAACCATCCTTGTTATAAAGGTTTGCTTTAATTTTGTTCTATTAACTTAATCGTTGAATCAGTTTTATATCAATGATTGCACTTGTTTACATGGATTTCTATGTTAATAACTGCAAACCGTGCTCGTTATAAAGGTTTACTTTAACTTTGTTGCATTAACTTAATTCGTTGAATTAAGCAGTTTTATAACCATAATTGGACTTGTTGCTATGGATTTCTATGTTAATAACTACAAACGTTGCTTGTTATAAGCGTTTACTTTAACTTTGTGGTATTAACTTAATTCTTTGAAATAAGCAGTTTTATTATACCAATCATTCCCCTTGTTTACATGGATTTCTATGTTAATAACTGCAAACCGTGCTTGTTATAAAGGTTTACTTTAACTTTGTTGCATTAACTTAATTCGTTGAATTAAGCAGTTTTATATCAATAATTTCACTTGTTTACATGGATTTAGATGTTAATAACTACCAACTTTGCTTCTTATAAAGGTTTACTTTAACTTTGGTGCATTAACTTAATTCGTTGAAATAAGCAGTTTTATACCAATAATTCCACTTGTTTACATTGATTTCTATGTTAATAACTACAAACCATCCTTGTTATAAAGGTTTGCTTTAACTTTGTTGTATTAACTTAATCGTTGAATCAGTTTTATATCAATAATTGCACTTGTTTACATGGATTTTTATGTTAATAACTGCAAACCGTGCTTGTTAAAAAGGTTTACCTTAACTTGTTCGTATTAACTTAATTCTTTGAAATTATACCAATAATTCCACTTGTTTACATTGATTTCTATGTTAATAACTACAAACCATCCTTGTTATAAAGGTTTGCTTTAATTTTGTTCTATTAACTTAATCGTTGAATCAGTTTTATATCAATAATTTCACTTGTTTACATGGATTTCTATGTTAATAACTGCAAACCGTGCTTGTTATAAAGGTTTACTTTAACTTTCTTGCATTAACTTAATTCGTTGAAATAAGCAGGATTATACCCATTATTCGACTTGTTTACATGGATTTCTATCTGAATAACTACAAACTTTGCTTTACAAACGTCTACCTTAACTTTGTCGTATTAACTTAATTCTTTGAAATAAGCAGTTTGATACCAATAATTCCACTTGTTTACATTGATTTCTATGTTAATAACTACAAACCATCCTTGTTATAAAGGTTTGCTTTAACTTTGTTGTATTAACTTAATCGTTGAATCAGTTTTATATCAATAATTGCACTTGTTTACATGGATTTCTATGTTCATAACTACAACCTTTGCTTGTTATAAAGGTTTACTTTAACTTTGTTGTATTAACTTAATTCGCTAAATTAAGCAGTTTTATACCCATAATTGGACTTGTTGACATGGATTTCTATGTTAATAACTACAAACGTTGCTTGTTATTAAACGTTTACTTTAACTTTGTTGCATTAACTTAATTCGTTGAATTAAGCAGTTTTATATCAATAATTTCACTTGTTTACATGGATTTCGATGTTAATAACTACGAACTTTGCTTCTGATAAAGGTTTACTTTTAACATAATTCTTTGAAATAAGCAGTTTTATACCAATAATTCCACCTGTTTACATTGATTTCTATGTTGATAACTACAAACGTTTCTTGCTATAAAGGTTTAATTTCAATTTGTGGTATTAACTTGATCGTTGAATCAGTTTTATATCAATAATTGCACTTATTTACATGGATTTCTATGTTCATAACTACAAACCGTGCTTGTTATAAAGGTTTACTTTAACTTTGTTGCATTAACTTAATTCGTTGAAATAAGCAGTTTTATACCAATAATTCCACTTGTTTACATTGATTTCTATGTTAATAACTACAAACCATCCTTGTTATAAAGGTTTGCTTTAACTTTGTTGTATTAACTTAATCGTTGAATCAGTTTTATATCAATAATTGCACTTGTTTACATGGATTTCTATCTGAATAACTACAAACTTTGCTTTACAAACGTCTACCTTAACCTTGTCGTATTAACTTAATTCTTTGAAATAAGCAGTTTTATACCAATAATTCCACTTGTTTACATTGATTTCTATGTTAATAACTACAAACCATCCTTGTTATAAAGGTTTGCTTTAACTTTGTTGTATTAACTTAATCGTTGAATCAGTTTTATATCAATAATTGCACTTATTAACATGGATTTCTATGTTCATAACTACAAACCGTAATTATAATACAGGTTTACTTTAACTTTGTTGCATTAACTTAATTCGTTGAAATAAGCAGTTTTATACCAATAATTCCACTTGTTTACATGGATTTCTATGTTAATAACTACAAACCATCCTTGTTATAAAGGTTTGCTTTAACTTTGTTGTATTAACTTAATCGTTGAATCAGTTTTATATCAATAATTGCACTTGTTTACATGGATTTCTATGTTAATAACTGCAAACCGTGCTTGTTATAAAGGTTTACCTTAACTTTGTCGTATTAACTTAATTCGTTGAATTAAGCAGTTTTATATCAATAATTTCACTTGTTTACATGGATTTCGATGTTAATAACTACCAACTTTGCTTGTTATAAGCGTTTACTTTAACTTTGTGGTATTAACTTAATTCTTTGAAATAAGCAGTTTTATTATACCAATCATTCCCCTTGTTTACATGGATTTCTATGTTAATAACTGCAAACCGTGCTTGTTATAAAGGTTTACTTTAACTTTGTTGCATTAACTTAATTCGTTGAATTAAGCAGTTTTATATCAATAATTTCACTTGTTTACATGGATTTCGATGTTAATAACTACCAACTTTGCTTCTTATAAAGGTTTACTTTAACTTTGGTGCATTAACTTAATTCGTTGAAATAAGCAGTTTTATACCAATAATTCCACTTGTTTACATTGATTTCTATGTTAATAACTACAAACCATCCTTGTTATAAAGGTTTGCTTTAACTTTGTTGTATTAACTTAATCGTTGAATCAGTTTTATATCAATAATTGCACTTGTTTACATGGATTTTTATGTTAATAACTGCAAACCGTGCTTGTTAAAAAGGTTTACCTTAACTTTGTCGTATTAACTTAATTCTTTGAAATAAGCAGTTTTATACCAATAATTCCACTTGTTTACATTGATTTCTATGTTAATAACTACAAACCATCCTTGTTATAAAGGTTTGCTTTAACTTTGTTGTATTAACTTAATCGTTGAATCAGTTTTATATCAATAATTGCACTTGTTTACATGGATTTCTATCTGAATAACTACAAACTTTGCTTTACAAACGTCTACCTTAACCTTGTCGTATTAACTTAATTCTTTGAAATAAGCAGTTTTATACCAATAATTCCACTTGTTTACATTGATTTCTATGTTAATAACTACAAACCATCCTTGTTATAAAGGTTTGCTTTAACTTTGTTGTATTAACTTAATCGTTGAATCAGTTTTATATCAATAATTGCACTTATTAACATGGATTTCTATGTTCATAACTACAAACCGTAATTATAATACAGGTTTACTTTAACTTTGTTGCATTAACTTAATTCGTTGAAATAAGCAGTTTTATACCAATAATTCCACTTGTTTACATGGATTTCTATGTTAATAACTACAAACCATCCTTGTTATAAAGGTTTGCTTTAACTTTGTTGTATTAACTTAATCGTTGAATCAGTTTTATATCAATAATTGCACTTGTTTACATGGATTTCTATGTTAATAACTGCAAACCGTGCTTGTTATAAAGGTTTACCTTAACTTTGTCGTATTAACTTAATTCGTTGAATTAAGCAGTTTTATATCAATAATTTCACTTGTTTACATGGATTTCGATGTTAATAACTACCAACTTTGCTTGTTATAAGCGTTTACTTTAACTTTGTGGTATTAACTTAATTCTTTGAAATAAGCAGTTTTATTATACCAATCATTCCCCTTGTTTACATGGATTTCTATGTTAATAACTGCAAACCGTGCTTGTTATAAAGGTTTACTTTAACTTTGTTGCATTAACTTAATTCGTTGAATTAAGCAGTTTTATATCAATAATTTCACTTGTTTACATGGATTTCGATGTTAATAACTACCAACTTTGCTTCTTATAAAGGTTTACTTTAACTTTGGTGCATTAACTTAATTCGTTGAAATAAGCAGTTTTATACCAATAATTCCACTTGTTTACATTGATTTCTATGTTAATAACTACAAACCATCCTTGTTATAAAGGTTTGCTTTAACTTTGTTGTATTAACTTAATCGTTGAATCAGTTTTATATCAATAATTGCACTTGTTTACATGGATTTTTATGTTAATAACTGCAAACCGTGCTTGTTAAAAAGGTTTACCTTAACTTTGTCGTATTAACTTAATTCTTTGAAATAAGCAGTTTTATACCAATAATTCCACTTGTTTACATTGATTTCTATGTTAATAACTACAAACCATCCTTGTTATAAAGGTTTGCTTTAATTTTGTTCTATTAACTTAATCGTTGAATCAGTTTTATATCAATAATTTCACTTGTTTACATGGATTTCTATGTTAATAACTGCAAACCGTGCTTGTTATAAAGGTTTACTTTAACTTTCTTGCATTAACTTAATTCGTTGAAATAAGCAGGATTATACCCATTATTCGACTTGTTTACATGGATTTCTATCTGAATAACTACAAACTTTGCTTTACAAACGTCTACCTTAACTTTGTCGTATTAACTTAATTCTTTGAAATAAGCAGTTTGATACCAATAATTCCACTTGTTTACATTGATTTCTATGTTAATAACTACAAACCATCCTTGTTATAAAGGTTTGCTTTAACTTTGTTGTATTAACTTAATCGTTGAATCAGTTTTATATCAATAATTGCACTTGTTTACATGGATTTCTATGTTAATAACTGCAAACCGTGCTTGTTATAAAGGTTTACTTTAACTTTCTTGCATTAACTTAATTCGTTGAAATAAGCAGGATTATACCCATTATTCGACTTGTTTACATGGATTTCTATCTGAATAACTACAAACTTTGCTTTACAAACGTCTACCTTAACTTTGTCGTATTAACTTAATTCTTTGAAATAAGCAGTTTGATACCAATAATTCCACTTGTTTACATTGATTTCTATGTTAATAACTACAAACCATCCTTGTTATAAAGGTTTGCTTTAATTTTGTTCTATTAACTTAATCGTTGAATCAGTTTTATATCAATAATTTCACTTGTTTACATGGATTTCTATGTTAATAACTGCAAACCGTGCTTGTTATAAAGGTTTACTTTAACTTTCTTGCATTAACTTAATTCGTTGAAATAAGCAGGATTATACCCATTATTCGACTTGTTTACATGGATTTCTATCTGAATAACTACAAACTTTGCTTTACAAACGTCTACCTTAACTTTGTCGTATTAACTTAATTCTTTGAAATAAGCAGTTTGATACCAATAATTCCACTTGTTTACATGGATTTCAATGTTAATAGCTGCAAACCGTGCTTGTTATAAAGGTTTAATTTAACTTTGTTGCATTATCTTAATTCGTTGAAATAAGCAGTTTTTTACGTATAATTGAACTTGTTGACATGGATTTCTATGTTAATAACTACAAACGTTGCTTGTTATAAACGTTTACTTTAACTTTGTGGTATTAACTTAATTCGTTGAATTAAGCAGTTTTATATCAATAATTTCACTTGTTTACATGGATTTCGAGGTTAATAACTACAAACTTTGCTTCTTATAAAGGTTTACTTTTAACTTAATTCTTTGAAATAAGCAGTTTTATACCAATAATTCCACTTGTTTACATTGATTTCTATGTTGATAACTACAAACGTTTCTTGCTATAAAGGTTTACTTTCAATTTGTGGTATTAACTTGATTCTTTGAAATAAGCAGGATTATACCCATAATTCGACTTGTTTACATGGATTTCTATCTGAATAACTAGAAACTTTGCTTTACAAACGTCTACCTTAACTTTGTCGTATTAACGTAATTCTTTGAAATAAGCAGTTTTATACCAATAATTCCACTTGTTTACATTGATTTCTATGTTAATAACTACAAACCATCCTTGTTATAAAGGTTTGCTTTAATTTTGTTCTATTAACTTAATCGTTGAATCAGTTTTATATCAATGATTGCACTTGTTTACATGGATTTCTATGTTAATAACTGCAAACCGTGCTTGTTATAAAGGTTTACTTTAACTTTGTTGCATTAACTTAATTCGTTGAATTAAGCAGTTTTATAACCATAATTGGACTTGTTGCTATGGATTTCTATGTTAATAACTACAAACGTTGCTTGTTATAAGCGTTTACTTTAACTTTGTGGTATTAACTTAATTCTTTGAAATAAGCAGTTTTATTATACCAATCATTCCCCTTGTTTACATGGATTTCTATGTTAATAACTGCAAACCGTGCTTGTTATAAAGGTTTACTTTAACTTTGTTGCATTAACTTAATTCGTTGAATTAAGCAGTTTTATATCAATAATTTCACTTGTTTACATGGATTTCGATGTTAATAACTACCAACTTTGCTTCTTATAAAGGTTTCCTTTAACTTTGGTGCATTAACTTAATTCGTTGAAATAAGCAGTTTTATACCAATAATTCCAATTGTTTACATTGATTTCTATGTTAATAACTACAAACCATCCTTGTTATAAAGGTTTGCTTTAACTTTGTTGTATTAACTTAATCGTTGAATCAGTTTTATATCAATAATTGCACTTGTTTACATGGATTTTTATGTTAATAACTGCAAACCGTGCTTGTTAAAAAGGTTTACCTTAACTTGTTCGTATTAACTTAATTCTTTGAAATTATACCAATAATTCCACTTGTTTACATTGATTTCTATGTTAATAACTACAAACCATCCTTGTTATAAAGGTTTGCTTTAATTTTTTTCTATTAACTTAATCGTTGAATCAGTTTTATATCAATAATTTCACTTGTTTACATGGATTTCTATGTTAATAACTGCAAACCGTGCTTGTTATAAAGGTTTACTTTAACTTTCTTGCATTAACTTAATTCGTTGAAATAAGCAGGATTATACCCATTATTCGACTTGTTTACATGGATTTCTATCTGAATAACTACAAACTTTGCTTTACAAACGTCTACCTTAACTTTGTCGTATTAACTTAATTCTTTGAAATAAGCAGTTTGATACCAATAATTCCACTTGTTTACATTGATTTCTATGTTAATAACTACAAACCATCCTTGTTATAAAGGTTTGCTTTAACTTTGTTGTATTAACTTAATCGTTGAATCAGTTTTATATCAATAATTGCACTTGTTTACATGGATTTCTATGTTCATAACTACAACCTTTGCTTGTTATAAAGGTTTACTTTAACTTTGTTGTATTAACTTAATTCGCTAAATTAAGCAGTTTTATACCCATAATTGGACTTGTTGACATGGATTTCTATGTTAATAACTACAAACGTTGCTTGTTATTAAACGTTTACTTTAACTTTGTTGCATTAACTTAATTCGTTGAAGTAAGCAGTTTTATATCAATAATTTCACTTGTTTACATGGATTTCGATGTTAATAACTACGAACTTTGCTTCTTATAAAGGTTTACTTTTAACTTAATTCTTTGAAATAAGCAGTTTTATACCAATAATTCCACTTGTTTACATTGATTTCTATATTGATAACTACAAACGTTTCTTGCTATAAAGGTTTAATTTCAATTTGTGGTATTAACTTGATCGTTGAATCAGTTTTATATCAATAATTGCACTTATTTACATGGATTTCTATGTTCATAACTACAAACCGTGCTTGTTATAAAGGTTTACTTTAACTTTGTTGCATTAACTTAATTCGTTGAAATAAGCAGTTTTATACCAATAATTCCACTTGTTTACATTGATTTCTATGTTGATAACTACAAACATTTCTTGCTATAAAGGTCTACTTTCAATTTGTTGTATTAACTTGATTCGTTGAAATAAGCAGTTTTATACCAATAACTCCACTTGTTTACATTGATTTCTATGTTGATAACTACAAACATTTCTTGCTATAAAGGTCTACTTTCAATTTGTTGTATTAACTTAATCGTTGAATCAGTTTTATATCAATAATTGCACTTGTTTACATGGATTTTTATGTTAATAACTGCAAACCGTGCTTGTTAAAAAGGTTTACCTTAACTTTGTCGTATTAACTTAATTCTTTGAAATAAGCAGTTTTATACCAATAATTCCACTTGTTTACATTGATTTCTATGTTAATAACTACAAACCATCCTTGTTATAAAGGTTTGCTTTAATTTTGTTCTATTAACTTCATCGTTGAATCAGTTTTATATCAATAATTTCACTTGTTTACATGGATTTCTATGTTAATAACTGCAAACCGTGCTTGTTATAAAGGTTTACTTTAACTTTCTTGCATTAACTTAATTCGTTGAAATAAGCAGGATTATACCCATTATTCGACTTGTTTACATGGATTTCTATCTGAATAACTACAAACTTTGCTTTACAAACGTCTACCTTAACTTTGTCGTATTAACTTAATTCTTTGAAATAAGCAGTTTGATACCAATAATTCCACTTGTTTACATTGATTTCTATGTTAATAACTACAAACCATCCTTGTTATAAAGGTTTGCTTTAACTTTGTTGTATTAACTTAATCGTTGAATCAGTTTTATATCAATAATTGCACTTGTTTACATGGATTTCTATGTTCATAACTACAACCTTTGCTTGTTATAAAGGCTTACTTTAACTTTGTTGTATTAACTTAATTCGCTAAATTAAGCAGTTTTATACCCATAATTGGACTTGTTGACATGGATTTCTATGTTAATAACTACAAACGTTGCTTGTTATTAAACGTTTACTTTAACTTTGTTGCATTAACTTAATTCGTTGAATTAAGCAGTTTTATATCAATAATTTCACTTGTTTACATGGATTTCGATGTTAATAACTACGAACTTTGCTTCTTATAAAGGTTTACTTTTAACTTAATTCTTTGAAATAAGCAGTTTTATACCAATAATTCCACTTGTTTACATTGATTTCTATGTTAATAACTACAAACCATCCTTGTTATAAAGGTTTGCTTTAACTTTGTTGTATTAACTTAATCGTTGAATCAGTTTTATATCAATAATTGCACTTGTTTACATGGATTTCTATCTGAATAACTACAAACTTTGCTTTACAAACGTCTACCTTAACCTTGTCGTATTAACTTAATTCTTTGAAATAAGCAGTTTTATACCAATAATTCCACTTGTTTACATTGATTTCTATGTTAATAACTACAAACCATCCTTGTTATAAAGGTTTGCTTTAACTTTGTTGTATTAACTTAATCGTTGAATCAGTTTTATATCAATAATTGCACTTATTAACATGGATTTCTATGTTCATAACTACAAACCGTAATTATAATAAAGGTTTACTTTAACTTTGTTGCATTAACTTAATTCGTTGAAATAAGCAGTTTTATACCAATAATTCCACTTGTTTACATGGATTTCTATGTTAATAACTACAAACCATCCTTGTTATAAAGGTTTGCTTTAACTTTGTTGTATTAACTTAATCGTTGAATCAGTTTTATATCAATAATTGCACTTGTTTACATGGATTTCTATGTTCATAACTACAACCTTTGCTTGTTATAAAGGTTTACTTTAACTTTGTTGTATTAACTTAATTCGCTAAATTAAGCAGTTTTGTACTCATAATTGGACTTGTTGACATGGATTTCTATGTTAATAACTACAAACGTTGCTTGTTATTAAACGTTTACTTTAACTTTGTGGTATTAACTTAATTCTTTGAATTAAGCAGTTTTATATCAATAAATTCACTTGTTTACATGGATTTATATGTTAATAACTGCAAACCGTGCTTGTTATAAAGGTTTAATTTAACTTTGTTGCATTTACTTAATTCGTTGAATTAAGCAGTTTTATATCAATAAATTCACTTGTTTACATGGATTTCTATGTTAATAACTGCAAAATTTGCTTCTTATAAAGGTTTACTTTCAACTTAATTCTTTGAAATAAGCAGTTTTATACCAATAATTCCACTTGTTTACATCGATTTCTATGTTGATCACTACAAACGTTTCTTGCTATAAAGGTTTACTTTCAATTTGTGGTATTAACTTGATTCGTTGAAATAAGCAGGATTATACCCATAATTCGTCTTGTTTACATGGATTTTTATGTGAATAACTACAAACTTTGCTTGTTATAAACGGTTACTTTAACTTTGTGGTATTATCTTAATTCTTTGAAATAAGCAGTTTTATACCAATAATTCCACTTGTTTACATTGATTTCTATGTTAATAACTACAAACCATCCTTGTTATAAAGGTTTAATTTAACTTTGTTGTATTAACTTAATCGTTGAATTAAGCAGTTTTATATCAATAATTGCACTTGTTTACATGGATTTCTATGTTAATAACTACAAACCGTGCTTGTTATAAAGGTTTACTTTAACTTTGTTGCATTAACTTAATTCGTTGAAATAAGCAGTTTTATACCAATAATTCCACTTGTTTACATTGATTTCTATGTTAATAACTACAAACCATCCTTGTTATAAAGGTTTGCTTTAACTTTGTTGTATTAACTTAATCGTTGAATCAGTTTTATATCAATAATTGCACTTGTTTACATGGATTTCTATGTTAATAACTGCAAACCGTGCTTGTTATAAAGGTTTACCTTAACTTTGTCGTATTAACTTAATTCTGTGAAATAAGCAGTTTTATACCAATAATTTCACTTGTTTACATTGATTTCTATGTTAATAACTACAAACCATCCTTGTTATAAAGGAAAGGTTTGCTTTAATTTTGTTCTATTAACTTAATCGTTGAATCAGTTTTATATCAATAATTTCACTTGTTTACATGGATTTCTATGTTAATAACTGCAAACCGTGCTTGTTATAAAGGTTTACTTTAACTTTGTTGCATTAACTTAATTCGTTGAAATAAGCAGGATTATGCCCATAATTCGACTTGTTTACATGGATTTCTATCTGAATAACTACAAACTTTGCTTTACAAACGTCTACCTTAGCTTTGTCGTATTAACTTAATTCTTTGAAATAAGCAGTTTTATACCAATAATTCCACTTGTTTACATTGATTTCTATGTTAATAACTACAAACCATCCTTGTTATAAAGGTTTGCTTTAACTTTGTTGTATTAACTTAATTCGCTAAATTAAGCAGTTTTGTACCCATAATTGGACTTGTTGACATGGATTTCTATGTTAATAACTACAAACGTTGCTTGTTATAAACGTTTACTTTAACTTTGTGGTTTTAACTTAATTCTTTGAAATAAGCAGTTTTATTATACCAATCATTCCCCTTGTTTACATGGATTTTTATGTGAATAACTACAAACTTTGCTTGTTATAAACGGTTACTTTAACTTTGTGGTATTATCTTAATTCTTTGAAATAAGCAGTTTTATACCAATAATTCCACTTGTTTACATTGATTTCTATGTTAATAACTACAAACCATCCTTGTTATAAAGGTTTGCTTTAACTTTGTTGTATTAACTTAATCGTTGAATCAGTTTTATATCAATAATTGCACTTATTAACATGGATTTCTATGTTCATAACTACAAATCGTAATTATAATAAAGGTTTACTTTAACTTTGTTGCATTAACTTAAGTCGTTGAAATAAGCAGTTTTATACCAATAATTCCACTTGTTTACATTGATTTCTATCTTAATAACTACAAACCATCCTTGTTATAAAGGTTTGCTTTAACTTTGTTGTATTAACTTAATTCGTTGAATTAAGCAGTTTTATATCAATAATTTCACTTGTTTACATGGATTTCGATGTTAATAACTACGAACTTTGCTTCTTATAAAGGTTTACTTTTAACTTAATTCTTTGAAATAAGCAGTTTTATACCAATAATTCCACTTGTTTACATTGATTTCTATGTTAATAACTACAAACCATCCTTGTTATAAAGGTTTGCTTTAACTTTGTTGTATTAACTTAATCGTTGAATCAGTTTTATATCAATAATTGCACTTGTTTACATGGATTTCTATCTGAATAACTACAAACTTTGCTTTACAAACGTCTACCTTAACCTTGTCGTATTAACTTAATTCTTTGAAATAAGCAGTTTTATACCAATAATTCCACTTGTTTACATTGATTTCTATGTTAATAACTACAAACCATCCTTGTTATAAAGGTTTGCTTTAACTTTGTTGTATTAACTTAATCGTTGAATCAGTTTTATATCAATAATTGCACTTATTAACATGGATTTCTATGTTCATAACTACAAACCGTAATTATAATAAAGGTTTACTTTAACTTTGTTGCATTAACTTAATTCGTTGAAATAAGCAGTTTTATACCAATAATTCCACTTGTTTACATGGATTTCTATGTTAATAACTACAAACCATCCTTGTTATAAAGGTTTGCTTTAACTTTGTTGTATTAACTTAATCGTTGAATCAGTTTTATATCAATAATTGCACTTGTTTACATGGATTTCTATGTTCATAACTACAACCTTTGCTTGTTATAAAGGTTTACTTTAACTTTGTTGTATTAACTTAATTCGCTAAATTAAGCAGTTTTGTACTCATAATTGGACTTGTTGACATGGATTTCTATGTTAATAACTACAAACGTTGCTTGTTATTAAACGTTTACTTTAACTTTGTGGTATTAACTTAATTCTTTGAATTAAGCAGTTTTATATCAATAAATTCACTTGTTTACATGGATTTATATGTTAATAACTGCAAACCGTGCTTGTTATAAAGGTTTAATTTAACTTTGTTGCATTTACTTAATTCGTTGAATTAAGCAGTTTTATATCAATAAATTCACTTGTTTACATGGATTTCTATGTTAATAACTGCAAAATTTGCTTCTTATAAAGGTTTACTTTCAACTTAATTCTTTGAAATAAGCAGTTTTATACCAATAATTCCACTTGTTTACATCGATTTCTATGTTGATCACTACAAACGTTTCTTGCTATAAAGGTTTACTTTCAATTTGTGGTATTAACTTGATTCGTTGAAATAAGCAGGATTATACCCATAATTCGTCTTGTTTACATGGATTTTTATGTGAATAACTACAAACTTTGCTTGTTATAAACGGTTACTTTAACTTTGTGGTATTATCTTAATTCTTTGAAATAAGCAGTTTTATACCAATAATTCCACTTGTTTACATTGATTTCTATGTTAATAACTACAAACCATCCTTGTTATAAAGGTTTAATTTAACTTTGTTGTATTAACTTAATCGTTGAATTAAGCAGTTTTATATCAATAATTGCACTTGTTTACATGGATTTCTATGTTAATAACTACAAACCGTGCTTGTTATAAAGGTTTACTTTAACTTTGTTGCATTAACTTAATTCGTTGAAATAAGCAGTTTTATACCAATAATTCCACTTGTTTACATTGATTTCTATGTTAATAACTACAAACCATCCTTGTTATAAAGGTTTGCTTTAACTTTGTTGTATTAACTTAATCGTTGAATCAGTTTTATATCAATAATTGCACTTGTTTACATGGATTTCTATGTTAATAACTGCAAACCGTGCTTGTTATAAAGGTTTACCTTAACTTTGTCGTATTAACTTAATTCTGTGAAATAAGCAGTTTTATACCAATAATTTCACTTGTTTACATTGATTTCTATGTTAATAACTACAAACCATCCTTGTTATAAAGGAAAGGTTTGCTTTAATTTTGTTCTATTAACTTAATCGTTGAATCAGTTTTATATCAATAATTTCACTTGTTTACATGGATTTCTATGTTAATAACTGCAAACCGTGCTTGTTATAAAGGTTTACTTTAACTTTGTTGCATTAACTTAATTCGTTGAAATAAGCAGGATTATGCCCATAATTCGACTTGTTTACATGGATTTCTATCTGAATAACTACAAACTTTGCTTTACAAACGTCTACCTTAGCTTTGTCGTATTAACTTAATTCTTTGAAATAAGCAGTTTTATACCAATAATTCCACTTGTTTACATTGATTTCTATGTTAATAACTACAAACCATCCTTGTTATAAAGGTTTGCTTTAACTTTGTTGTATTAACTTAATTCGCTAAATTAAGCAGTTTTGTACCCATAATTGGACTTGTTGACATGGATTTCTATGTTAATAACTACAAACGTTGCTTGTTATAAACGTTTACTTTAACTTTGTGGTTTTAACTTAATTCTTTGAAATAAGCAGTTTTATTATACCAATCATTCCCCTTGTTTACATGGATTTTTATGTGAATAACTACAAACTTTGCTTGTTATAAACGGTTACTTTAACTTTGTGGTATTATCTTAATTCTTTGAAATAAGCAGTTTTATACCAATAATTCCACTTGTTTACATTGATTTCTATGTTAATAACTACAAACCATCCTTGTTATAAAGGTTTGCTTTAACTTTGTTGTATTAACTTAATCGTTGAATCAGTTTTATATCAATAATTGCACTTATTAACATGGATTTCTATGTTCATAACTACAAATCGTAATTATAATAAAGGTTTACTTTAACTTTGTTGCATTAACTTAAGTCGTTGAAATAAGCAGTTTTATACCAATAATTCCACTTGTTTACATTGATTTCTATCTTAATAACTACAAACCATCCTTGTTATAAAGGTTTGCTTTAACTTTGTTGTATTAACTTAATCGTTGAATCAGTTTTATATCAATAATTGCACTTGTTTACATGGATTTCTATGTTAATAACTGCAAACCGTGCTTGTTATAAAGGTTTACCTTAACTTTGTCGTATTAACGTAATTCTTTGAAATAAGCAGTTTTATACCAATAATTCCACTTGTTTACATTGATTTCTATGTTAATAACTACAAACCATCCTTGTTATAAAGGTTTGCTTTAATTTTGTTCTATTAACTTAATCGTTGAATCAGTTTTATATCAATGATTGCACTTGTTTACATGGATTTCTATGTTAATAACTGCAAACCGTGCTTGTTATAAAGGTTTACTTTAACTTTGTTGCATTAACTTAATTCGTTGAATTAAGCAGTTTTATAACCATAATTGGACTTGTTGCTATGGATTTCTATGTCAATAACTACAAACGTTGCTTGTTATAAGCGTTTACTTTAACTTTGTGGTATTAACTTAATTCTTTGAAATGAGCAGTTTTATTATACCAATCATTCCCCTTGTTTACATGGATTTCTATGTTAATAACTGCAAACCGTGCTTGTTATAAAGGTTTACTTTAACTTTGTTGCATTAACTTAATTCGTTGAGTTAAGCAGTTTTATATCAATAATTTCACTTGTTTACATGGATTTCGATGTTAATAACTACCAACTTTGCTTCTTATAAAGGTTTACTTTAACTTTGGTGCATTAACTTAATTCGTTGAAATAAGCAGTTTTATACCAATAATTCCACTTGTTTACATTGATTTCTATGTTAATAACTACAACCCATCCTTGTTATAAAGGTTTGCTTTAACTTTGTTGTATTAACGTAATCGTTGAATCAGTTTTATATCAATAATTGCACTTGTTTACATGGATTTTTATGTTAATAACTGCAAACCGTGCTTGTTAAAAAGGTTTACCTTAACTTTGTCGTATTAACTTAATTCTTTGAAATTATACCAATAATTCCACTTGTTTACATTGATTTCTATGTTAATAACTACAAACCATCCTTGTTATAAAGGTTTGCTTTAATTTTGTTCTATTAACTTAATCGTTGAATCAGTTTTATATCAATAATTTCACTTGTTTACATGGATTTCTATGTTAATAACTGCAAACCGTGCTTGTTATAAAGGTTTACTTTAACTTTCTTGCATTAACTTAATTCGTTGAAATAAGCAGGATTATACCCATTATTCGACTTGTTTACATGGATTTCTATCTGAATAACTACAAACTTATCTTTACAAACGTCTACCTTAACTTTGTCGTATTAACTTAATTCTTTGAAATAAGCAGTTTGATACCAATAATTCCACTTGTTTACATTGATTTCTATGTTAATAACTACAAACCATCCTTGTTATAAAGGTTTGCTTTAACTTTGTTGTATTAACTTAATCGTTGAATCAGTTTTATATCAATAATTGCACTTGTTTACATGGATTTCTATGTTCATAACTACAACCTTTGCTTGTTATATAGGTTTACTTTAACTTTGTTGTATTAACTTAATTCGCTAAATTAAGCAGTTTTATACCCATAATTGGACTTGTTGACATGGATTTCTATGTTAATAACTACAAACGTTGCTTGTTATTAAACGTTTACTTTAACTTTGTTGCATTAACTTAATTCGTTGAATTAAGCAGTTTTATATCAATAATTTCACTTGTTTACATTGATTTCTATGTTGATAACTACAAACGTTTCTTGCTATAAAGGTTTAATTTCAATTTGTGGTATTAACTTGATCGTTGAATCAGTTTTATATCAATAATTGCACTTATTTACATGGATTTCTATGTTCATAACTACAAACCGTGCTTGTTATAAAGGTTTACTTTAACTTTGTTGCATTAACTTAATTCGTTGAAATAAGCAGTTTTATACCAATAATTCCACTTGTTTACATTGATTTCTATGTTAATAACTACAAACCATCCTTGTTATAAAGGTTTGCTTTAACTTTGTTGTATTAACTTAATCGTTGAATCAGTTTTATATCAATAATTGCACTTGTTTACATGGATTTCTATCTGAATAACTACAAACTTTGCTTTACAAACGTCTACCTTAACCTTGTCGTATTAACTTAATTCTTTGAAATAAGCAGTTTTATACCAATAATTCAACTTGTTTACATTGATTTCTATGTTAATAACTACAAACCATCCTTGTTATAAAGGTTTGCTTTAACTTTGTTGTATTAACTTAATCGTTGAATCAGTTTTATATCAATAATTGCACTTGTTTACATGGATTTCTCTCTGAATAACTACAAACTTTGCTTTACAAACGTCTACCTTAACCTTGTCGTATTAACTTAATTCTTTGAAATAAGCTGTTTTATACCAATAATTCCACTTGTTTACATTGATTTCTATGTTAATAACTACAAACCATAATTGTTATAAAGGTTTGCTTTAACTTTGTTGTATTAACTTAATCGTTGAATCAGTTTTATATCAATAATTGCACTTATTAACATGGATTTCTATGTTCATAACTACAAACCGTAATTATAATAAAGGTTTACTTTAACTTTGTTGCATTAACTTAATTCGTTGAAATAAGCAGTTTTATACCAATAATTCCACTTGTTTACATTGATTTCTATGTTAATAACTGCAAACCGTGCTTGTTATAAAGGTTTACTTTAACTTTGTTGCATTAACTTAATTCGTTGAAATAAGCAGGATTATGCAAATAATTCGACTGGTTTACATGGATTTCTATCTGAATAACTACAAACTTTGCTTTACAAACGTCTACCTTAGCTTTGTCGTATTAACTTAATTCTTTGAAATAAGCAGTTTTATACCAATAATTCCACTTGTTTACATTGATTTCTATGTTAATAACTGCAAACCGTGCTTGTTATAAAGGTTTACTTTAACTTTGTTGCATTAACTTAATTCGTTGAAATAAGCAGGATTATGCAAATAATTCGACTGGTTTACATGGATTTCTATCTGAATAACTACAAACTTTGCTTTACAAACGTCTACCTTAGCTTTGTCGTATTAACTTAATTCTTTGAAATAAGCAGTTTTATACCAATAATTCCACTTGTTTACATTGATTTCTATGTTAATAACTACAAACCATCCTTGTTATAAAGGTTTGCTTTAACTTTGTTGTATTAACTTAATTCGCTAAATTAAGCAGTTTTGTACCCATAATTGGACTTGTTGACATGGATTTCTATGTTAATAACTACAAACGTTGCTTGTTATAAACGTTTACTTTAACTTTGTGGTTTTAACTGAATTCTTTGAAATAAGAAGTTTTATACCAATAATTCCACTTGTTTACATTGATTTCTATGTTGATAACTACAAACGTTTCTTTCTATAAAGTTTTACTTTCAATTTGTGGTATTAACTTCATTCGTTGAAATAATCAGGATTATACCCATAGTTCGCCTTGTTTACATGGATTTCTATCTGACTAACTACAAACTTTGCTTGTTATAAACGTCTACTTTAACATTGTCGTATTAACTTAATTCTTTGAAATAAGCAGTTTTCTACCAATAATTCCACTTGTTTACATTGATTTCTATGTTAATAACTACAAACATTGCATGCTATAAAGGTTTACTTTCAATTTGTTGTATTAACTTAATTGGTGGAAATAAGCAGTTTTATACCAATAATTCCACTTGTTTACATGGATTTCTATGTTAATAACTGCAAACCGTGCTTGTTATAAAGGTTTACTTTAACTTTGTTGCATTAACTTAATTCTTTGAAATAAGCAGTTTTATACCAATAATTCCACTTGTTTACATTGATTTCTATGTTAATAACTACAAACCATCCTTGTTATAAAGGTTTGCTTTAACTTTGTTGTATTAACTTAATCGTTGAATCAGTTTTATATCAATAATTGCACTTATTAACATGGATTTCTATGTTCATAACTACAAATCGTAATTATAATAAAGGTTTACTTTAACTTTGTTGCATTAACTTAATTCGTTGAAATAAGCAGTTTTATACCAATAATTCCACTTGTTTACATGGATTTCTATGTTAATAACTACAAACCATCCTTGTTATAAAGGTTTGCTTTAATTTTGTTCTATTAACTTAATCGTTGAATCAGTTTTATATCAATAATTTCACTTGTTTACATGGATTTCTATGTTAATAACTGCAAACCGTGCTTGTTATAAAGGTTTACTTTAACTTTCTTGCATTAACTTAATTCGTTGAAATAAGCAGGATTATACCCATTATTCGACTTGTTTACATGGATTTCTATCTTAATAACTACAAACTTTGCTTTACAAACGTCTACCTTAACTTTGTCGTATTAACTTAATTCTTTGAAATAAGCAGTTTGATACCAATAATTCCACTTGTTTACATTGATTTCTATGTTAATAACTACAAACCATCCTTGTTATAAAGGTTTGCTTTAACTTTGTTGTATTAACTTAATCGTTGAATCAGTTTTATATCAATAATTGCACTTGTTTACATGGATTTCTATGTTCATAACTACAACCTTTGCTTGTTATATAGGTTTACTTTAACTTTGTTGTATTAACTTAATTCGCTAAATTAAGCAGTTTTATACCCATAATTGGACTTGTTTACATGGATTTCGTTGTTAATAACTACCAACTTTGCTTGTTATAAGCGTTTACTTTAACTTTGTGGTATTAACTTAATTCTTTGAAATAAGCAGTTTTATTATACCAATCATTCCCCTTGTTTACATGGATTTCTATGTTAATAACTGCAAACCGTGCTTGTTATAAAGGTTTACTTTAACTTTGTTGCATTAACTTAATTCGTTGAATTAAGCAGTTTTATATCAATAATATCACTTGTTTACATGGATTTCGATGTTAATAACTACCAACTTTGCTTCTTATAAAGGTTTACTTTAACTTTGGTGCATTAACTTAATTCGTTGAAATAAGCAGTTTTATACCAATAATTCCACTTGTTTACATTGATTTCTATGTTAATAACTACAAACCATCCTTGTTATAAAGGTTTGCTTTAACTTTGTTGTATTAACTTAATCGTTGAATCAGTTTTATATCAATAATTGCACTTGTTTACATGGATTTTTATGTTAATAACTGCAAACCGTGCTTGTTAAAAAGGTTTACCTTAACTTTGTCGTATTAACTTAATTCTTTGAAATAAGCAGTTTTATACCAATAATTCCACTTGTTTACATTGATTTCTATGTTAATAACTACAAACCATCCTTGTTATAAAGGTTTGCTTTAATTTTGTTCTATTAACTTAATCGTTGAATCAGTTTTATATCAATAATTTCACTTGTTTACATGGATTTCTATGTTAATAACTGCAAACCGTGCTTGTTATAAAGGTTTACTTTAACTTTCTTGCATTAACTTAATTCGTTGAAATAAGCAGGATTATACCCATTATTCGACTTGTTTACATGGATTTCTATCTGAATAACTACAAACTTTGCTTTACAAACGTCTACCTTAACTTTGTCGTATTAACTTAATTCTTTGAAATAAGCAGTTTGATACCAATAATTCCACTTGTTTACATTGATTTCTATGTTAATAACTACAAACCATCCTTGTTATAAAGGTTTGCTTTAACTTTGTTGTATTAACTTAATCGTTGAATCAGTTTTATATCAATAATTGCACTTGTTTACATGGATTTCTATGTTCATAACTACAACCTTTGCTTGTTATAAAGGCTTACTTTAACTTTGTTGTATTAACTTAATTCGCTAAATTAAGCAGTTTTATACCCATAATTGGACTTGTTGACATGGATTTCTATGTTAATAACTACAAACGTTGCTTGTTATTAAACGTTTACTTTAACTTTGTTGCATTAACTTAATTCGTTGAATTAAGCAGTTTTATATCAATAATTTCACTTGTTTACATGGATTTCGATGTTAATAACTACGAACTTTGCTTCTTATAAAGGTTTACTTTTAACTTAATTCTTTGAAATAAGCAGTTTTATACCAATAATTCCACTTGTTTACATTGATTTCTATGTTAATAACTACAAACCATCCTTGTTATAAAGGTTTGCTTTAACTTTGTTGTATTAACTTAATCGTTGAATCAGTTTTATATCAATAATTGCACTTGTTTACATGGATTTCTATCTGAATAACTACAAACTTTGCTTTACAAACGTCTACCTTAACCTTGTCGTATTAACTTAATTCTTTGAAATAAGCAGTTTTATACCAATAATTCCACTTGTTTACATTGATTTCTATGTTAATAACTACAAACCATCCTTGTTATAAAGGTTTGCTTTAACTTTGTTGTATTAACTTAATCGTTGAATCAGTTTTATATCAATAATTGCACTTATTAACATGGATTTCTATGTTCATAACTACAAACCGTAATTATAATAAAGGTTTACTTTAACTTTGTTGCATTAACTTAATTCGTTGAAATAAGCAGTTTTATATCAATAATTCCACTTGTTTACATGGATTTCTATGTTAATAACTACAACCTTTGCTTGTTATAAAGGTTTACTTTAACTTTGTTGTATTAACTTAATTCGCTAAATTAAGCAGTTTTGTACTCATAATTGGACTTGTTGACATGGATTTCTATGTTAATAACTACAAACGTTGCTTGTTATTAAACGTTTACTTTAACTTTGTGGTATTAACTTAATTCTTTGAATTAAGCAGTTTTATATCAATAAATTCACTTGTTTACATGGATTTATATGTTAATAACTGCAAACCGTGCTTGTTATAAAGGTTTAATTTAACTTTGTTGCATTTACTTAATTCGTTGAATTAAGCAGTTTTATATCAATAAATTCACTTGTTTACATGGATTTCTATGTTAATAACTGCAAAATTTGCTTCTTATAAAGGTTTACTTTCAACTTAATTCTTTGAAATAAGCAGTTTTATACCAATAATTCCACTTGTTTACATCGATTTCTATGTTGATCACTACAAACGTTTCTTGCTATAAAGGTTTACTTTCAATTTGTGGTATTAACTTGATTCGTTGAAATAAGCAGGATTATACCCATAATTCGTCTTGTTTACATGGATCTTTATGTGAATAACTACAAACTTTGCTTGTTATAAACGGTTACTTTAACTTTGTGGTATTATCTTAATTCTTTGAAATAAGCAGTTTTATACCAATAATTCCACTTGTTTACATTGATTTCTATGTTAATAACTACAAACCATCCTTGTTATAAAGGTTTAATTTAACTTTGTTGTATTAACTTAATCGTTGAATTAAGCAGTTTTATATCAATAATTGCACTTGTTTACATGGATTTCTATGTTAATAACTACAAACCGTGCTTGTTATAAAGGTTTACTTTAACTTTGTTGCATTAACTTAATTCGTTGAAATAAGCAGTTTTATACCAATAATTCCACTTGTTTACATTGATTTCTATGTTAATAACTACAAACCATCCTTGTTATAAAGGTTTGCTTTAACTTTGTTGTATTAACTTAATCGTTGAATCAGTTTTATATCAATAATTGCACTTGTTTACATGGATTTCTATGTTAATAACTGCAAACCGTGCTTGTTATAAAGGTTTACCTTAACTTTGTCGTATTAACTTAATTCTGTGAAATAAGCAGTTTTATACCAATAATTTCACTTGTTTACATTGATTTCTATGTTAATAACTACAAACCATCCTTGTTATAAAGGAAAGGTTTGCTTTAATTTTGTTCTATTAACTTAATCGTTGAATCAGTTTTATATCAATAATTTCACTTGTTTACATGGATTTCTATGTTAATAACTGCAAACCGTGCTTGTTATAAAGGTTTACTTTAACTTTGTTGCATTAACTTAATTCGTTGAAATAAGCAGGATTATGCCCATAATTCGACTTGTTTACATGGATTTCTATCTGAATAACTACAAACTTTGCTTTACAAACGTCTACCTTAGCTTTGTCGTATTAACTTAATTCTTTGAAATAAGCAGTTTTATACCAATAATTCCACTTGTTTACATTGATTTCTATGTTAATAACTACAAACCATCCTTGTTATAAAGGTTTGCTTTAACTTTGTTGTATTAACTTAATTCGCTAAATTAAGCAGTTTTGTACCCATAATTGGACTTGTTGACATGGATTTCTATGTTAATAACTACAAACGTTGCTTGTTATAAACGTTTACTTTAACTTTGTGGTTTTAACTTAATTCTTTGAAATAAGCAGTTTTATTATACCAATCATTCCCCTTGTTTACATGGATTTTTATGTGAATAACTACAAACTTTGCTTGTTATAAACGGTTACTTTAACTTTGTGGTATTATCTTAATTCTTTGAAATAAGCAGTTTTATACCAATAATTCCACTTGTTTACATTGATTTCTATGTTAATAACTACAAACCATCCTTGTTATAAAGGTTTGCTTTAACTTTGTTGTATTAACTTAATCGTTGAATCAGTTTTATATCAATAATTGCACTTATTAACATGGATTTCTATGTTCATAACTACAAATCGTAATTATAATAAAGGTTTACTTTAACTTTGTTGCATTAACTTAAGTCGTTGAAATAAGCAGTTTTATACCAATAATTCCACTTGTTTACATTGATTTCTATCTTAATAACTACAAACCATCCTTGTTATAAAGGTTTGCTTTAACTTTGTTGTATTAACTTAATCGTTGAATCAGTTTTATATCAATAATTGCACTTGTTTACATGGATTTCTATGTTAATAACTGCAAACCGTGCTTGTTATAAAGGTTTACCTTAACTTTGTCGTATTAACGTAATTCTTTGAAATAAGCAGTTTTATACCAATAATTCCACTTGTTTACATTGATTTCTATGTTAATAACTACAAACCATCCTTGTTATAAAGGTTTGCTTTAATTTTGTTCTATTAACTTAATCGTTGAATCAGTTTTATATCAATGATTGCACTTGTTTACATGGATTTCTATGTTAATAACTGCAAACCGTGCTTGTTATAAAGGTTTACTTTAACTTTGTTGCATTAACTTAATTCGTTGAATTAAGCAGTTTTATAACCATAATTGGACTTGTTGCTATGGATTTCTATGTTAATAACTACAAACGTTGCTTGTTATAAGCGTTTACTTTAACTTTGTGGTATTAACTTAATTCTTTGAAATGAGCAGTTTTATTATACCAATCATTCCCCTTGTTTACATGGATTTCTATGTTAATAACTGCAAACCGTGCTTGTTATAAAGGTTTACTTTAACTTTGTTGCATTAACTTAATTCGTTGAGTTAAGCAGTTTTATATCAATAATTTCACTTGTTTACATGGATTTCGATGTTAATAACTACCAACTTTGCTTCTTATAAAGGTTTACTTTAACTTTGGTGCATTAACTTAATTCGTTGAAATAAGCAGTTTTATACCAATAATTCCACTTGTTTACATTGATTTCTATGTTAATAACTACAACCCATCCTTGTTATAAAGGTTTGCTTTAACTTTGTTGTATTAACGTAATCGTTGAATCAGTTTTATATCAATAATTGCACTTGTTTACATGGATTTTTATGTTAATAACTGCAAACCGTGCTTGTTAAAAAGGTTTACCTTAACTTTGTCGTATTAACTTAATTCTTTGAAATTATACCAATAATTCCACTTGTTTACATTGATTTCTATGTTAATAACTACAAACCATCCTTGTTATAAAGGTTTGCTTTAATTTTGTTCTATTAACTTAATCGTTGAATCAGTTTTATATCAATAATTTCACTTGTTTACATGGATTTCTATGTTAATAACTGCAAACCGTGCTTGTTATAAAGGTTTACTTTAACTTTCTTGCATTAACTTAATTCGTTGAAATAAGCAGGATTATACCCATTATTCGACTTGTTTACATGGATTTCTATCTGAATAACTACAAACTTATCTTTACAAACGTCTACCTTAACTTTGTCGTATTAACTTAATTCTTTGAAATAAGCAGTTTGATACCAATAATTCCACTTGTTTACATTGATTTCTATGTTAATAACTACAAACCATCCTTGTTATAAAGGTTTGCTTTAACTTTGTTGTATTAACTTAATCGTTGAATCAGTTTTATATCAATAATTGCACTTGTTTACATGGATTTCTATGTTCATAACTACAACCTTTGCTTGTTATATAGGTTTACTTTAACTTTGTTGTATTAACTTAATTCGCTAAATTAAGCAGTTTTATACCCATAATTGGACTTGTTGACATGGATTTCTATGTTAATAACTACAAACGTTGCTTGTTATTAAACGTTTACTTTAACTTTGTTGCATTAACTTAATTCGTTGAATTAAGCAGTTTTATATCAATAATTTCACTTGTTTACATTGATTTCTATGTTGATAACTACAAACGTTTCTTGCTATAAAGGTTTAATTTCAATTTGTGGTATTAACTTGATCGTTGAATCAGTTTTATATCAATAATTGCACTTATTTACATGGATTTCTATGTTCATAACTACAAACCGTGCTTGTTATAAAGGTTTACTTTAACTTTGTTGCATTAACTTAATTCGTTGAAATAAGCAGTTTTATACCAATAATTCCACTTGTTTACATTGATTTCTATGTTAATAACTACAAACCATCCTTGTTATAAAGGTTTGCTTTAACTTTGTTGTATTAACTTAATCGTTGAATCAGTTTTATATCAATAATTGCACTTGTTTACATGGATTTCTATCTGAATAACTACAAACTTTGCTTTACAAACGTCTACCTTAACCTTGTCGTATTAACTTAATTCTTTGAAATAAGCAGTTTTATACCAATAATTCCACTTGTTTACATTGATTTCTATGTTAATAACTACAAACCATCCTTGTTATAAAGGTTTGCTTTAACTTTGTTGTATTAACTTAATCGTTGAATCAGTTTTATATCAATAATTGCACTTGTTTACATGGATTTCTCTCTGAATAACTACAAACTTTGCTTTACAAACGTCTACCTTAACCTTGTCGTATTAACTTAATTCTTTGAAATAAGCTGTTTTATACCAATAATTCCACTTGTTTACATTGATTTCTATGTTAATAACTACAAACCATAATTGTTATAAAGGTTTGCTTTAACTTTGTTGTATTAACTTAATCGTTGAATCAGTTTTATATCAATAATTGCACTTATTAACATGGATTTCTATGTTCATAACTACAAACCGTAATTATAATAAAGGTTTACTTTAACTTTGTTGCATTAACTTAATTCGTTGAAATAAGCAGTTTTATACCAATAATTCCACTTGTTTACATTGATTTCTATGTTAATAACTGCAAACCGTGCTTGTTATAAAGGTTTACTTTAACTTTGTTGCATTAACTTAATTCGTTGAAATAAGCAGGATTATGCAAATAATTCGACTGGTTTACATGGATTTCTATCTGAATAACTACAAACTTTGCTTTACAAACGTCTACCTTAGCTTTGTCGTATTAACTTAATTCTTTGAAATAAGCAGTTTTATACCAATAATTCCACTTGTTTACATTGATTTCTATGTTAATAACTACAAACCATCCTTGTTATAAAGGTTTGCTTTAACTTTGTTGTATTAACTTAATTCGCTAAATTAAGCAGTTTTGTACCCATAATTGGACTTGTTGACATGGATTTCTATGTTAATAACTACAAACGTTGCTTGTTATAAACGTTTACTTTAACTTTGTGGTTTTAACTGAATTCTTTGAAATAAGAAGTTTTATACCAATAATTCCACTTGTTTACATTGATTTCTATGTTGATAACTACAAACGTTTCTTTCTATAAAGTTTTACTTTCAATTTGTGGTATTAACTTCATTCGTTGAAATAATCAGGATTATACCCATAGTTCGCCTTGTTTACATGGATTTCTATCTGACTAACTACAAACTTTGCTTGTTATAAACGTCTACTTTAACATTGTCGTATTAACTTAATTCTTTGAAATAAGCAGTTTTCTACCAATAATTCCACTTGTTTACATTGATTTCTATGTTAATAACTACAAACATTGCATGCTATAAAGGTTTACTTTCAATTTGTTGTATTAACTTAATTGGTGGAAATAAGCAGTTTTATACCAATAATTCCACTTGTTTACATGGATTTCTATGTTAATAACTACAAACCATCCTTGTTATAAAGGTTTGCTTTAACTTTGTTGTATTAACTTAATCGTTGAATCAGTTTTATATCAATAATTGCACTTGTTTACATGGATTTCTATGTTAATAACTGCAAACCGTGCTTGTTATAAAGGTTTACCTTAACTTTGTAGTATTAACTTAATTCGTTGAATTAAGCAGTTTTATATCAATAATTTCACTTGTTTACATGGATTTCGATGTTAATAACTACAAACTTTGCTTCTTATAAAGGTTTACTTTTAACTTAATTCTTTGAAATAAGCAGTTTTATACCAATAATTCCACTTGTTTACATTGATTTCAATGTTGATAACTACAAACGTTTCTTGCTATAAAGGTTTACTTTCAATTTGTGGTATTAACTTGATTCTTTGAAATAAGCAGGATTATACCCATAATTCGACTTGTTTACATGGATTTCTATCTGAATAACTAGAAACTTTGCTTTACAAACGTCTACCTTAACTTTGTCGTATTAACGTAATTCTTTGAAATAAGCAGTTTTATACCAATAATTCCACTTGTTTACATTGATTTCTATGTTAATAACTACAAACCATCCTTGTTATAAAGGTTTGCTTTAATTTTGTTCTATTAACTTAATCGTTGAATCGGTTTTATATCAATGATTGCACTTGTTTACATGGATTTCTATGTTAATAACTGCAAACCGTGCTTGTTATAAAGGTTTACTTTAACTTTGTTGCATTAACTTAATTCTTTGAAATAAGCAGTTTTATACCAATAATTCCACTTGCTTACATTGATTTCTATGTTAATAACTACAAACCATCCTTGTTATAAAGGTTTGCTTTAACTTTGTTGTATTAACTTAATCGTTGAATCAGTTTTATATCAATAATTGCACTTATTAACATGGATTTCTATGTTCATAACTACAAATCGTAATTATAATAAAGGTTTACTTTAACTTTGTTGCATTAACTTAATTCGTTGAAATAAGCAGTTTTATACCAATAATTCCACTTGTTTACATGGATTTCTATGTTAATAACTACAAACCATCCTTGTTATAAAGGTTTGCTTTAACTTTGTTGTATTAACTTAATCGTTGAATCAGTTTTATATCAATGATTGCACTTGTTTACATGGATTTCTATGTTAATAACTGCAAACCGTGCTTGTTATAAAGGTTTACTTTAACTTTGTTGCATTAACTTAATTCTTTGAAATAAGCAGTTTTATACCAATAATTCCACTTGTTTACATTGATTTCTATGTTAATAACTACAAACCATCCTTGTTATAAAGGTTTGCTTTAACTTTGTTGTATTAACTTAATCGTTGAATCAGTTTTATATCAATAATTGCACTTATTAACATGGATTTCTATGTTCATAACTACAAATCGTAATTATAATAAAGGTTTACTTTAACTTTGTTGCATTAACTTAATTCGTTGAAATAAGCAGTTTTATACCAATAATTCCACTTGTTTACATGGATTTCTATGTTAATAACTACAAACCATCCTTGTTATAAAGGTTTGCTTTAATTTTGTTCTATTAACTTAATCGTTGAATCAGTTTTATATCAATAATTTCACTTGTTTACATGGATTTCTATGTTAATAACTGCAAACCGTGCTTGTTATAAAGGTTTACTTTAACTTTCTTGCATTAACTTAATTCGTTGAAATAAGCAGGATTATACCCATTATTCGACTTGTTTACATGGATTTCTATCTTAATAACTACAAACTTTGCTTTACAAACGTCTACCTTAACTTTGTCGTATTAACTTAATTCTTTGAAATAAGCAGTTTGATACCAATAATTCCACTTGTTTACATTGATTTCTATGTTAATAACTACAAACCATCCTTGTTATAAAGGTTTGCTTTAACTTTGTTGTATTAACTTAATCGTTGAATCAGTTTTATATCAATAATTGCACTTGTTTACATGGATTTCTATGTTCATAACTACAACCTTTGCTTGTTATATAGGTTTACTTTAACTTTGTTGTATTAACTTAATTCGCTAAATTAAGCAGTTTTATACCCATAATTGGACTTGTTGACATGGATTTCTATGTTAATAACTACAAACGTTGCTTGTTATTAAACGTTTACTTTAACTTTGTTGCATTAACTTAATTCGTTGAATTAAGCAGTTTTATATCAATAATTTCACTTGTTTACATTGATTTCTATGTTGATAACTACAAACGTTTCTTGCTATAAAGGTTTAATTTCAATTTGTGGTATTAACTTGATCGTTGAATCAGTTTTATATCAATAATTGCACTTATTTACATGGATTTCTATGTTCATAACTACAAACCGTGCTTGTTATAAAGGTTTACTTTAACTTTGTTGCATTAACTTAATTCGTTGAAATAAGCAGTTTTATACCAATAATTCCACTTGTTTACATTGATTTCTATGTTAATAACTACAAACCATCCTTGTTATAAAGGTTTGCTTTAACTTTGTTGTATTAACTTAATCGTTGAATCAGTTTTATATCAATAATTGCACTTGTTTACATGGATTTCTATCTGAATAACTACAAACTTTGCTTTACAAATGTCTACCTTAACCTTGTCGTATTAACTTAATTCTTTGAAATAAGCAGTTTTATACCAATAATTCCACTTGTTTACATTGATTTCTATGTTAATAACTACAAACCATCCTTGTTATAAAGGTTTGCTTTAACTTTGTTGTATTAACTTAATCGTTGAATCAGTTTTATATCAATAATTGCACTTGTTTACATGGATTTCTCTCTGAATAACTACAAACTTTGCTTTACAAACGTCTACCTTAACCTTGTCGTATTAACTTAATTCTTTGAAATAAGCTGTTTTATACCAATAATTCCACTTGTTTACATTGATTTCTATGTTAATAACTACAAACCATAATTGTTATAAAGGTTTGCTTTAACTTTGTTGTATTAACTTAATCGTTGAATCAGTTTTATATCAATAATTGCACTTATTAACATGGATTTCTATGTTCATAACTACAAACCGTAATTATAATAAAGGTTTACTTTAACTTTGTTGCATTAACTTAATTCGTTGAAATAAGCAGTTTTATACCAATAATTCCACTTGTTTACATTCATTTCTATGTTAATAACTGCAAACCGTGCTTGTTATAAAGGTTTACTTTAACTTTGTTGCATTAACTTAATTCGTTGAAATAAGCAGGATTATGCAAATAATTCGACTGGTTTACATGGATTTCTATCTGAATAACTACAAACTTTGCTTTACAAACGTCTACCTTAGCTTTGTCGTATTAACTTAATTCTTTGAAATAAGCAGTTTTATACCAATAATTCCACTTGTTTACATTGATTTCTATGTTAATAACTGCAAACCGTGCTTGTTATAAAGGTTTACTTTAACTTTGTTGCATTAACTTAATTCGTTGAAATAAGCAGGATTATGCAAATAATTCGACTGGTTTACATGGATTTCTATCTGAATAACTACAAACTTTGCTTTACAAACGTCTACCTTAGCTTTGTCGTATTAACTTAATTCTTTGAAATAAGCAGTTTTATACCAATAATTCCACTTGTTTACATTGATTTCTATGTTAATAACTACAAACCATCCTTGTTATAAAGGTTTGCTTTAACTTTGTTGTATTAACTTAATTCGCTAAATTAAGCAGTTTTGTACCCATAATTGGACTTGTTGACATGGATTTCTATGTTAATAACTACAAACGTTGCTTGTTATAAACGTTTACTTTAACTTTGTGGTTTTAACTGAATTCTTTGAAATAAGAAGTTTTATACCAATAATTCCACTTGTTTACATTGATTTCTATGTTGATAACTACAAACGTTTCTTTCTATAAAGTTTTACTTTCAATTTGTGGTATTAACTTCATTCGTTGAAATAATCAGGATTATACCCATAGTTCGCCTTGTTTACATGGATTTCTATCTGACTAACTACAAACTTTGCTTGTTATAAACGTCTACTTTAACATTGTCGTATTAACTTAATTCTTTGAAATAAGCAGTTTTCTACCAATAATTCCACTTGTTTACATTGATTTCTATGTTAATAACTACAAACATTGCATGCTATAAAGGTTTACTTTCAATTTGTTGTATTAACTTAATTGGTGGAAATAAGCAGTTTTATACCAATAATTCCACTTGTTTACATGGATTTCTATGTTAATAACTACAAACCATCCTTGTTATAAAGGTTTGCTTTAACTTTGTTGTATTAACTTAATCGTTGAATCAGTTTTATATCAATAATTGCACTTGTTTACATGGATTTCTATGTTAATAACTGCAAACCGTGCTTGTTATAAAGGTTTACCTTAACTTTGTAGTATTAACTTAATTCGTTGAATTAAGCAGTTTTATATCAATAATTTCACTTGTTTACATGGATTTCGATGTTAATAACTACAAACTTTGCTTCTTATAAAGGTTTACTTTTAACTTAATTCTTTGAAATAAGCAGTTTTATACCAATAATTCCACTTGTTTACATTGATTTCAATGTTGATAACTACAAACGTTTCTTGCTATAAAGGTTTACTTTCAATTTGTGGTATTAACTTGATTAATAACTACAAACCATCCTTGTTATAAAGGTTTGCTTTAATTTTGTTCTATTAACTTAATCGTTGAATCGGTTTTATATCAATGATTGCACTTGTTTACATGGATTTCTATGTTAATAACTGCAAACCGTGCTTGTTATAAAGGTTTACTTTAACTTTGTTGCATTAACTTAATTCTTTGAAATAAGCAGTTTTATACCAATAATTCCACTTGTTTACATTGATTTCTATGTTAACAACTACAAACCATCCTTGTTATAAAGGTTTGCTTTAACTTTGTTGTATTAACTTAATCGTTGAATCAGTTTTATATCAATAATTGCACTTGTTTACATGGATTTCTCTCTGAATAACTACAAACTTTGCTTTACAAACGTCTACCTTAACCTTGTCGTATTAACTTAATTCTTTGAAATAAGCTGTTTTATACCAATAATTCCACTTGTTTACATTGATTTCTATGTTAATAACTACAAACCATAATTGTTATAAAGGTTTGCTTTAACTTTGTTGTATTAACTTAATCGTTGAATCAGTTTTATATCAATAATTGCACTTATTAACATGGATTTCTATGTTCATAACTACAAACCGTAATTATAATAAAGGTTTACTTTAACTTTGTTGCATTAACTTAATTCGTTGAAATAAGCAGTTTTATACCAATAATTCCACTTGTTTACATTCATTTCTATGTTAATAACTGCAAACCGTGCTTGTTATAAAGGTTTACTTTAACTTTGTTGCATTAACTTAATTCGTTGAAATAAGCAGGATTATGCAAATAATTCGACTGGTTTACATGGATTTCTATCTGAATAACTACAAACTTTGCTTTACAAACGTCTACCTTAGCTTTGTCGTATTAACTTAATTCTTTGAAATAAGCAGTTTTATACCAATAATTCCACTTGTTTACATTGATTTCTATGTTAATAACTGCAAACCGTGCTTGTTATAAAGGTTTACTTTAACTTTGTTGCATTAACTTAATTCGTTGAAATAAGCAGGATTATGCAAATAATTCGACTGGTTTACATGGATTTCTATCTGAATAACTACAAACTTTGCTTTACAAACGTCTACCTTAGCTTTGTCGTATTAACTTAATTCTTTGAAATAAGCAGTTTTATACCAATAATTCCACTTGTTTACATTGATTTCTATGTTAATAACTACAAACCATCCTTGTTATAAAGGTTTGCTTTAACTTTGTTGTATTAACTTAATTCGCTAAATTAAGCAGTTTTGTACCCATAATTGGACTTGTTGACATGGATTTCTATGTTAATAACTACAAACGTTGCTTGTTATAAACGTTTACTTTAACTTTGTGGTTTTAACTGAATTCTTTGAAATAAGAAGTTTTATACCAATAATTCCACTTGTTTACATTGATTTCTATGTTGATAACTACAAACGTTTCTTTCTATAAAGTTTTACTTTCAATTTGTGGTATTAACTTCATTCGTTGAAATAATCAGGATTATACCCATAGTTCGCCTTGTTTACATGGATTTCTATCTGACTAACTACAAACTTTGCTTGTTATAAACGTCTACTTTAACATTGTCGTATTAACTTAATTCTTTGAAATAAGCAGTTTTCTACCAATAATTCCACTTGTTTACATTGATTTCTATGTTAATAACTACAAACATTGCATGCTATAAAGGTTTACTTTCAATTTGTTGTATTAACTTAATTGGTGGAAATAAGCAGTTTTATACCAATAATTCCACTTGTTTACATGGATTTCTATGTTAATAACTACAAACCATCCTTGTTATAAAGGTTTGCTTTAACTTTGTTGTATTAACTTAATCGTTGAATCAGTTTTATATCAATAATTGCACTTGTTTACATGGATTTCTATGTTAATAACTGCAAACCGTGCTTGTTATAAAGGTTTACCTTAACTTTGTAGTATTAACTTAATTCGTTGAATTAAGCAGTTTTATATCAATAATTTCACTTGTTTACATGGATTTCGATGTTAATAACTACAAACTTTGCTTCTTATAAAGGTTTACTTTTAACTTAATTCTTTGAAATAAGCAGTTTTATACCAATAATTCCACTTGTTTACATTGATTTCAATGTTGATAACTACAAACGTTTCTTGCTATAAAGGTTTACTTTCAATTTGTGGTATTAACTTGATTAATAACTACAAACCATCCTTGTTATAAAGGTTTGCTTTAATTTTGTTCTATTAACTTAATCGTTGAATCGGTTTTATATCAATGATTGCACTTGTTTACATGGATTTCTATGTTAATAACTGCAAACCGTGCTTGTTATAAAGGTTTACTTTAACTTTGTTGCATTAACTTAATTCTTTGAAATAAGCAGTTTTATACCAATAATTCCACTTGTTTACATTGATTTCTATGTTAACAACTACAAACCATCCTTGTTATAAAGGTTTGCTTTAACTTTGTTGTATTAACTTAATCGTTGAATCAGTTTTATATCAATAATTGCACTTATTAACATGGATTTCTATGTTCATAACTACAAATCGTAATTATAATAAAGGTTTACTTTAACTTTGTTGCATTAACTTAATTCGTTGAAATAAGCAGTTTTATACCAATAATTCCACTTGTTTACATGGATTTCTATGTTAATAACTACAAACCATCCTTGTTATAAAGGTTTGCTTTAACTTTGTTGTATTAACTTAATCGTTGAATCAGTTTTATATCAATAATTGCACTTGTTTACATGGATTTCTATGTTAATAACTGCAAACCGTGCTTGTTATAAAGGTTTACCTTAACTTTGTCGTATTAACTTAATTCTTTGAAATAAGCAGTTTTATACCAATAATTCCACTTGTTTACATTGATTTCTATGTTAATAACTACAAACCATCCTTGTTATAAAGGTTTGCTTTAATTTTGTTCTATAAACTTAATCGTTGAATCAGTTCTATATCAATAATTGCACTTGTTTACATGGATTTCTATGTTCATAACTACAACCTTTGCTTGTTATAAAGGTTTACTTTAACTTTGTTGTATTAACTTAATTCGCTAAATTAAGCAGTTTTGTACTCATAATTGGACTTGTTGACATGGATTTCTATGTTAATAACTACAAACGTTGCTTGTTATTTAACGTTTACTTTAACTTTGTGGTATTAACTTAATTCTTTGAATTAAGCAGTTTTATACCAATAATTCCCCTTGTTTACATGGATTTCTATGTTAATAACTGCAAACCGTGCTTGTTATAAAGGTTTACATTAACTTTGTTGTATTAACTTAATTTGTTGAATTAAGCAGTTTTATATCAATAAATTCACTTGTTTACATGGATTTCTATGTTAATAACTGCAAACTTTGCTTCTCATAAAGGTTTACTTGTAACTTAATTCTTTGAAATAAGCAGTTTTATACCAATAATTCCACTTGTTTACATTGATTTCTATGTTGATAACTACAAACGTTTCTTGCTATAAAGGTTTAATTTCAATTTGTGGTATTAACTTGATCGTTGAATCAGTTTTATATCAATAATTGCACTTATTTACATGGATTTCTATGTTCATAACTACAAACCGTGCTTGTTATAAAGGTTTACTTTAACTTTGTTGCATTAACTTAATTCGTTGAAATAAGCAGTTTTATACCAATAATTCCACTTGTTTACATTGATTTCTATGTTAATAACTACAAACCATCCTTGTTATAAAGGTTTGCTTTAACTTTGTTGTATTAACTTAATCGTTGAATCAGTTTTATATCAATAATTGCACTTGTTTACATGGATTTCTATCTGAATAACTACAAACTTTGCTTTACAAACGTCTACCTTAACCTTGTCGTATTAACTTAATTCTTTGAAATAAGCAGTTTTATACCAATAATTCCACTTGTTTACATTGATTTCTATGTTAATAACTACAAACCATCCTTGTTATAAAGGTTTGCTTTAACTTTGTTGTATTAACTTAATCGTTGAATCAGTTTTATATCAATAATTGCACTTGTTTACATGGATTTCTCTCTGAATAACTACAAACTTTGCTTTACAAACGTCTACCTTAACCTTGTCGTATTAACTTAATTCTTTGAAATAAGCAGTTTTATACCAATAATTCCACTTGTTTACATTGATTTCTATGTTAATTACTACAAACCATCCTTGTTATAAAGGTTTGCTTTAACTTTGTTGTATTAACTTAATCGTTGAATCAGTTTTATATCAATAATTGCACTTGTTTACATGGATTTTTATGTTAATAACTGCAAACCGTGCTTGTTAAAAAGGTTTACCTTAACTTTGTCGTATTAACTTAATTCTTTGAAATAAGCAGTTTTATACCAATAATTCTACTTGTTTACATTGATTTCTATGTTAATAACTACAAACCATCCTTGTTATAAAGGAAAGGTTTGCTTTAATTTTGTTCTATTAACTTAATCGTTGAATCAGTTTTATATCAATAATTTCACTTGTTTACATGGATTTCTATGTTAATAACTGCAAACCGTGCTTGTTATAAAGGTTTACTTTAACTTTGTCGTATTAACTTAATTCTTTGAAATAAGCAGTTTTATACCAATAATTCCACTTGTTTACATTGATTTCTATGTTAATAACTACAAACCATCCTTGTTATAAAGGTTTGCTTTAACTTTGTTGTATTAACTTAATTCGCTAAATTAAGCAGTTTTGTACCCATAATTGGACTTGTTGACATGGATTTCTATGTTAATAACTACAAACGTTGCTTGTTATAAACGTTTACTTTAACTTTGTGGTTTTAACTGAATTCTTTGAAATAAGAAGTTTTATACCTATAATTGAACTTTTTGACATGGATTTCTATGTTAATAACTACAAACGTTGCTTGTTATAAAGGTTTGCTTTAACTTTGTTGTATTAACTTAATCGTTGAATCAGTTTTATATCAATAAGTGCACTTGTATACATGGATTTCTATGTTCATAACTACAACCTTTGCTTGTTATAAAGGTTTACTTTAACTTTGTTGTATTAACGTAATTCGCTAAATAAAGCAGTTTTGTACCCATAATTGGACTTGTTGACATGGATTTCTATGTTAATAACTACAAACGTTGCTTGTTATTAAACGTTTACTTTAACTTTGTGGTATTAACTTAATTCTTTGAATTAAGCAGTTTTATACCAATAATTCCCCTTGTTTACATGGATTTCTATGTTAATAACTGCAAACCGTGCTTGTTATAAAGGTTTACTTTAACTTTGTTGCATTAACTTAATTTGTTGAATTAAGCAGTTTTTTATCAATAAATTCACTTGTTTACATGGATTTCTATGTTAAAACTGCAAACTTTGCTTCTCATAAAGGTTTACTTGTAACTTAATTCTTTGAAATAAGCAGTTTTATACCAATAATTCCACTTGTTTACATTGATTTCTATGTTGATAACTACAAACGTTTCTTTCTATAAAGTTTTACTTTCAATTTGTGGTATTAACTTCATTCGTTGAAATAATAAGGATTATACCCATAGTTCGCCTTGTTTACATGGATTTCTATCTGACTAACTACAAACTTTGCTTGTTATAAACGTCTACTTTAACATTGTCGTATTAACTTAATTCTTTGAAATAAGCAGTTTTCTACCAATAATTCCACTTGTTTACATTGATTTCTATGTTAATAACTACAAACATTGCATGCTATAAAGGTTTACTTTCAATTTGTTGTATTAACTTAATTGGTGGAAATAAGCAGTTTTATACCAATAATTCCACTTGTTTACATGGATTTCTATGTTAATAACTACAAACCATCCTTGTTATAAAGGTTTGCTTTAACTTTGTTGTATTAACTTAATCGTTGAATCAGTTTTATATCAATAATTGCACTTGTTTACATGGATTTCTATGTTAATAACTGCAAACCGTGCTTGTTATAAAGGTTTACCTTAACTTTGTCGTATTAACTTAATTCGTTGAATTAAGCAGTTTTATATCAATAATTTCACTTGTTTACATGGATTTCGATGTTAATAACTACAAACTTTGCTTCTTATAAAGGTTTACTTTTAACTTAATTCTTTGAAATAAGCAGTTTTATACCAATAATTCCACTTGTTTACATTGATTTCTATGTTGATAACTACAAACGTTTCTTGCTATAAAGGTTTACTTTCAATTTGTGGTATTAACTTGATTCTTTGAAATAAGCAGGATTATACCCATAATTCGACTTGTTTACATGGACTTCTATCTGAATAACTAGAAACTTTGCTTTACAAACGTCTACCTTAACTTTGTCGTATTAACGTAATTCTTTGAAATAAGCAGTTTTATACCAATAATTCCACTTGTTTACATTGATTTCTATGTTAATAACTACAAACCATCCTTGTTATAAAGGTTTGCTTTAATTTTGTTCTATTAACTTAATCGTTGAATCGGTTTTATATCAATGATTGCACTTGTTTACATGGATTTCTATGTTAATAACTGCAAACCGTGCTTGTTATAAAGGTTTACTTTAACTTTGTTGCATTAACTTAATTCTTTGAAATAAGCAGTTTTATACCAATAATTCCACTTGTTTACATTGATTTCTATGTTAATAACTACAAACCATCCTTGTTATAAAGGTTTGCTTTAACTTTGTTGTATTAACTTAATCGTTGAATCAGTTTTATATCAATAATTGCACTTATTAACATGGATTTCTATGTTCATAACTACAAATCGTAATTATAATAAAGGTTTACTTTAACTTTGTTGCATTAACTTAATTCGTTGAAATAAGCAGTTTTATACCAATAATTCCACTTGTTTACATGGATTTCTATGTTAATAACTACAAACCATCCTTGTTATAAAGGTTTGCTTTAACTTTGTTGTATTAACTTAATCGTTGAATCAGTTTTATATCAATAATTGCACTTGTTTACATGGATTTCTATGTTAATAACTGCAAACCGTGCTTGTTATAAAGGTTTACCTTAACTTTGTCGTATTAACTTAATTCTTTGAAATAAGCAGTTTTATACCAATAATTCCACTTGTTTACATTGATTTCTATGTTAATAACTACAAACCATCCTTGTTATAAAGGTTTGCTTTAATTTTGTTCTATAAACTTAATCGTTGAATCAGTTCTATATCAATAATTGCACTTGTTTACATGGATTTCTATGTTCATAACTACAACCTTTGCTTGTTATAAAGGTTTACTTTAACTTTGTTGTATTAACTTAATTCGCTAAATTAAGCAGTTTTGTACTCATAATTGGACTTGTTGACATGGATTTCTATGTTAATAACTACAAACGTTGCTTGTTATTAAACGTTTACTTTAACTTTGTGGTATTAACTTAATTCTTTGAATTAAGCAGTTTTATACGAATAATTCCCCTTGTTTACATGGATTTCTATGTTAATAACTGCAAACCGTGCTTGTTATAAAGGTTTACTTTAACTTTGTTGCATTAACTTAATTTGTTGAATTAAGCAGTTTTATATCAATAAATTCACTTGTTTACATGGATTTCTATGTTAATAACTGCAAACTTTGCTTCTCATAAAGGTTTACTTGTAACTTAATTCTTTGAAATAAGCAGTTTTATACCAATAATTCCACTTGTTTACATTGATTTCTATGTTGATAACTACAAACGTTTCTTTCTATAAAGTTTTACTTTCAATTTGTGGTATTAACTTCATTCGTTGAAATAATCAGGATTATACCCATAGTTCGCCTTGTTTACATGGATTTCTATCTGACTAACTACAAACTTTGCTTGTTATAAACGTCTACTTTAACATTGTCGTATTAACTTAATTCTTTGAAATAAGCAGTTTTCTACCAATAATTCCACTTGTTTACATTGATTTCTATGTTAATAACTACAAACATTGCATGCTATAAAGGTTTACTTTCAATTTGTTGTATTAACTTAATTGGTGGAAATAAGCAGTTTTATACCAATAATTCCACTTGTTTACATGGATTTCTATGTTAATAACTAAAAACCATCCTTGTTATAAAGGTTTGCTTTAACTTTGTTGTATTAACTTAATCGTTGAATCAGTTTTATATCAATAATTGCACTTGTTTACATGGATTTCTATGTTAATAACTGCAAACCGTGCTTGTTATAAAGGTTTACCTTAACTTTGTCGTATTAACTTAATTCGTTGAATTAAGCAGTTTTATATCAATAATTTCACTTGTTTACATGGATTTCGATGTTAATAACTACAAACTTTGCTTCTTATAAAGGTTTACTTTTAACTTAATTCTTTGAAATAAGCAGTTTTATACCAATAATTCCACTTGTTTACATTGATTTCTATGTTGATAACTACAAACGTTTCTTGCTATAAAGGTTTACTTTCAATTTGTGGTATTAACTTGATTCTTTGAAATAAGCAGGATTATACCCATAATTCGACTTGTTTACATGGATTTCTATCTGAATAACTAGAAACTTTGCTTTACAAACGTCTACCTTAACTTTGTCGTATTAACGTAATTCTTTGAAATAAGCAGTTTTATACCAATAATTCCACTTGTTTACATTGATTTTTATGTTAATAACTACAAACCATCCTTGTTATAAAGGTTTGCTTTAATTTTGTTCTATTAACTTAATCGTTGAATCGGTTTTATATCAATGATTGCACTTGTTTACATGGATTTCTATGTTAATAACTGCAAACCGTGCTTGTTATAAAGGTTTACTTTAACTTTGTTGCATTAACTTAATTCGTTGAATTAAGCAGTTTTATAACCATAATTGGACTTGTTGCTATGGATTTCTATGTTAATAACTACAAACGTTGCTTGTTATAAGCGTTTACTTTAACTTTGTGGTATTAACTTAATTCTTTGAAATAAGCAGTTTTATTATACCAATCATTCCCCTTGTTTACATGGATTTCTATGTTAATAACTGCAAACCGTGCTTGTTATAAAGGTTTACTTTAACTTTGTTGCATTAACTTAATTCTTTGAAATAAGCAGTTTTATACCAATAATTCCACTTGTTTACATTGATTTCTATGTTAATAACTACAAACCATCCTTGTTATAAAGGTTTGCTTTAACTTTGTTGTATTAACTTAATCGTTGAATCAGTTTTATATCAATAATTGCACTTATTAACATGGATTTCTATGTTCATAACTACAAATCGTAATTATAATAAAGGTTTACTTTAACTTTGTTGCATTAACTTAATTCTTTGAAATAAGCAGTTTTATTATACCAATCATTCCCCTTGTTTACATGGATTTCTATGTTAATAACTGCAAACCGTGCTTGTTATAAAGGTTTACTTTAACTTTGTTGCATTAACTTAATTCTTTGAAATAAGCAGTTTTATACCAATAATTCCACTTGTTTACATTGATTTCTATGTTAATAACTACAAACCATCCTTGTTATAAAGGTTTGCTTTAACTTTGTTGTATTAACTTAATCGTTGAATCAGTTTTATATCAATAATTGCACTTATTAACATGGATTTCTATGTTCATAACTACAAATCGTAATTATAATAAAGGTTTACTTTAACTTTGTTGCATTAACTTAATTCGTTGAAATAAGCAGTTTTATACCAATAATTCCACTTGTTTACATGGATTTCTATGTTAATAACTACAAACCATCCTTGTTATAAAGGTTTGCTTTAACTTTGTTGTATTAACTTAATCGTTGAATCAGTTTTATATCAATAATTGCACTTGTTTACATGGATTTCTATGTTAATAACTGCAAACCGTGCTTGTTATAAAGGTTTACCTTAACTTTGTCGTATTAACTTAATTCTTTGAAATAAGCAGTTTTATACCAATAATTCCACTTGTTTACATTGATTTCTATGTCAATAACTACAAACCATCCTTGTTATAAAGGTTTGCTTTAATTTTGTTCTATAAACTTAATCGTTGAATCAGTTCTATATCAATAATTGCACTTGTTTACATGGATTTCTATGTTCATAACTACAACCTTTGCTTGTTATAAAGGTTTACTTTAACTTTGTTGTATTAACTTAATTCGCTAAATTAAGCAGTTTTGTACTCATAATTGGACTTGTTGACATGGATTTCTATGTTAATAACTACAAACGTTGCTTGTTATTAAACGTTTACTTTAACTTTGTGGTATTAACTTAATTCTTTGAATTAAGCAGTTTTATACCAATAATTCCCCATGTTTACATGGATTTCTATGTTAATAACTGCAAACCGTGCTTGTTATAAAGGTTTACTTTAACTTTGTTGCATTAACTTAATTTGTTGAATTAAGCAGTTTTATATCAATAAATTCACTTGTTTACATGGATTTCTATGTTAATAACTGCAAACTTTGCTTCTCATAAAGGTTTACTTGTAACTTAATTCTTTGAAATAAGCAGTTTTATACCAATAATTCCACTTGTTTACATTGATTTCTATGTTGATAACTACAAACGTTTCTTGCTATAAAGGTTTACTTTCAATTTGTGGTATTAACTTGATTCTTTGAAATAAGCAGGATTATACCCATAATTCGACTTGTTTACATGGATTTCTATCTGAATAACTAGAAACTTTGCTTTACAAACGTCTACCTTAACTTTGTCGTATTAACGTAATTCTTTGAAATAAGCAGTTTTATACCAATAATTCCACTTGTTTACATTGATTTCTATGTTAATAACTACAAACCATCCTTGTTATAAAGGTTTGCTTTAATTTTGTTCTATTAACTTAATCGTTGAATCGGTTTTATATCAATGATTGCACTTGTTTACATGGATTTCTATGTTAATAACTGCAAACCGTGCTTGTTATAAAGGTTTACTTTAACTTTGTTGCATTAACTTAATTCGTTGAATTAAGCAGTTTTATAACCATAATTGGACTTGTTGCTATGGATTTCTATGTTAATAACTACAAACGTTGCTTGTTATAAGCGTTTACTTTAACTTTGTGGTATTAACTTAATTCTTTGAAATAAGCAGTTTTATTATACCAATCATTCCCCTTGTTTACATGGATTTCTATGTTAATAACTGCAAACCGTGCTTGTTATAAAGGTTTACTTTAACTTTGTTGCATTAACTTAATTCGTTGAATTAAGCAGTTTTATATCAATAATTTCACTTGTTTACATGGATTTCGATGTTAATAACTACCAACTTTGCTTGTTATAAGCGTTTACTTTAACTTTGTGGTATTAACTTAATTCTTTGAAATAAGCAGTTTTATTATACCAATCATTCCCCTTGTTTACATGGATTTCTATGTTAATAACTGCAAACCGTGCTTGTTATAAAGGTTTACTTTAACTTTCTTGCATTAACTTAATTCGTTGAATTAAGCAGTTTTATATCAATAATTTCACTTGTTTACATGGATTTCGATGTTAATAACTACCAACTTTGCTTCTTATAAAGGTTTACTTTAACTTTGGTGCATTAACTTAATTCGTTGAAATAAGCAGTTTTATATCAATAATTGCACTTGTTTACATGGATTTTTATGTTAATAACTGCAAACCGTGCTTGTTAAAAAGGTTTACCTTAACTTTGTCGTATTAACTTAATTCTTTGAAATAAGCAGTTTTATACCAATAATTCCACTTGTTGACATTGATTTCTATGTTAATAACTACAAACCATCCTTGTTATAAAGGTTTGCTTTAATTTTGTTCTATTAACTTAATCGTTGAATCAGTTTTATATCAATAATTTCACTTGTTTACATGGATTTCTATGTTAATAACTGCAAACCGTGCTTGTTATAAAGGTTTACTTTAACTTTCTTGCATTAACTTAATTCGTTGAAATAAGCAGGATTATACCCATTATTCGACTTGTTTACATGGATTTCTATCTTAATAACTACAAACTTTGCTTTACAAACGTCTACCTTAACTTTGTCGTATTAACTTAATTCTTTGAAATAAGCAGTTTGATACCAATAATTCCACTTGTTTACATTGATTTCTATGTTAATAACTACAAACCATCCTTGTTATAAAGGTTTGCTTTAACTTTGTTGTATTAACTTAATCGTTGAATCAGTTTTATATCAATAATTGCACTTGTTTACATGGATTTCTATGTTCATAACTACAACCTTTGCTTGTTATAAAGGTTTACTTTAACTTTGTTGTTTTAACTTAATTCGCTAAATTAAGCAGTTTTGTACTCATAATTGGACTTGTTGACATGGATTTCTATGTTAATAACTACAAACGTTGCTTGTTATTAAACGTTTACTTTAACTTTGTGGTATTAACTTAATTCTTTGAATTAAGCAGTTTTATACCAATAATTCCCCATGTTTACATGGATTTCTATGTTAATAACTGCAAACCGTGCTTGTTATAAAGGTTTACTTTAACTTTGTTGCATTAACTTAATTTGTTGAATTAAGCACTTTTATATCAATAAATTCACTTGTTTACATGGATTTCTATGTTAATAACTGCAAACTTTGCTTCTCATAAAGGTTTACTTGTAACTTAATTCTTTGAAATAAGCAGTTTTATACCAATAATTCCACTTGTTTACATTGATTTCTATGTTGATAACTACAAACGTTTCTTTCTATAAAGTTTTACTTTCAATTTGTGGTATTAACTTGATCGTTGAATCAGTTTTATATCAATAATTGCACTTATTTACATGGATTTCTATGTTCATAACTACAAACCGTGCTTGTTATAAAGGTTTACTTTAACTTTGTTGCATTAACTTAATTCGTTGAAATAAGCAGTTTTATACCAATAATTCCACTTGTTTACATTGATTTCTATGTTAATAACTACAAACCATCCTTGTTATAAAGGTTTGCTTTAACTTTGTTGTATTAACTTAATCGTTGAATCAGTTTTATATCAATAATTGCACTTGTTTACATGGATTTCTATCTGAATAACTACAAACTTTGCTTTACAAACGTCTACCTTAACCTTGTCGTATTAACTTAATTCTTTGAAATAAGCAGTTTTATACCAATAATTCCACTTGTTTACATTGATTTCTATGTTAATAACTACAAACCATAATTGTTATAAAGGTTTGCTTTAACTTTGTTGTATTAACTTAATCGTTGAATCAGTTTTATATCAATAATTGCACTTATTAACATGGATTTCTATGTTCATAACTACAAACCGTAATTATAATAAAGGTTTACTTTAACTTTGTTGCATTAACTTAATTCGTTGAAATAAGCAGTTTTATACCAATAATTCCACTTGTTTACATGGATTTCTATGTTAATAACTACAAACCATCCTTGTTATAAAGGTTTGCTTTAACTTTGTTGTATTAACTTAATCGTTGAATCAGTTTTATATCAATAATTGCACTTGTTTACATGGATTTCTATGTTAATAACTGCAAACCGTGCTTGTTATAAAGGTTTACTTTAACTTTGTTGCATTAACTTAATTCTTTGAAATAAGCAGTTTTATACCAATAATTCCACTTGTTTACATTGATTTCTATGTTAATAACTACAAACCATCCTTGTTATAAAGGTTTGCTTTAACTTTGTTGTATTAACTTAATCGTTGAATCAGTTTTATATCAATGATTGCACTTGTTTACATGGATTTCTATGTTAATAACTGCAAACCGTGCTTGTTATAAAGGTTTACTTTAACTTTGTTGCATTAACTTAATTCTTTGAAATAAGCAGTTTTATACCAATAATTCCACTTGTTTACATTGATTTCTATGTTAATAACTACAAACCATCCTTGTTATAAAGGTTTGCTTTAACTTTGTTGTATTAACTTAATCGTTGAATCAGTTTTATATCAATAATTGCACTTATTAACATGGATTTCTATGTTCATAACTACAAATCGTAATTATAATAAAGGTTTACTTTAACTTTGTTGCATTAACTTAATTCGTTGAAATAAGCAGTTTTATACCAATAATTCCACTTGTTTACATGGATTTCTATGTTAATAACTACAAACCATCCTTGTTATAAAGGTTTGCTTTAATTTTGTTCTATTAACTTAATCGTTGAATCAGTTTTATATCAATAATTTCACTTGTTTACATGGATTTCTATGTTAATAACTGCAAACCGTGCTTGTTATAAAGGTTTACTTTAACTTTCTTGCATTAACTTAATTCGTTGAAATAAGCAGGATTATACCCATTATTCGACTTGTTTACATGGATTTCTATCTTAATAACTACAAACTTTGCTTTACAAACGTCTACCTTAACTTTGTCGTATTAACTTAATTCTTTGAAATAAGCAGTTTGATACCAATAATTCCACTTGTTTACATTGATTTCTATGTTAATAACTACAAACCATCCTTGTTATAAAGGTTTGCTTTAACTTTGTTGTATTAACTTAATCGTTGAATCAGTTTTATATCAATAATTGCACTTGTTTACATGGATTTCTATGTTCATAACTACAACCTTTGCTTGTTATATAGGTTTACTTTAACTTTGTTGTATTAACTTAATTCGCTAAATTAAGCAGTTTTATACCCATAATTGGACTTGTTGACATGGATTTCTATGTTAATAACTACAAACGTTGCTTGTTATTAAACGTTTACTTTAACTTTGTTGCATTAACTTAATTCGTTGAATTAAGCAGTTTTATATCAATAATTTCACTTGTTTACATTGATTTCTATGTTGATAACTACAAACGTTTCTTGCTATAAAGGTTTAATTTCAATTTGTGGTATTAACTTGATCGTTGAATCAGTTTTATATCAATAATTGCACTTATTTACATGGATTTCTATGTTCATAACTACAAACCGTGCTTGTTATAAAGGTTTACTTTAACTTTGTTGCATTAACTTAATTCGTTGAAATAAGCAGTTTTATACCAATAATTCCACTTGTTTACATTGATTTCTATGTTAATAACTACAAACCATCCTTGTTATAAAGGTTTGCTTTAACTTTGTTGTATTAACTTAATCGTTGAATCAGTTTTATATCAATAATTGCACTTGTTTACATGGATTTCTATCTGAATAACTACAAACTTTGCTTTACAAACGTCTACCTTAACCTTGTCGTATTAACTTAATTCTTTGAAATAAGCAGTTTTATACCAATAATTCCACTTGTTTACATTGATTTCTATGTTAATAACTACAAACCATCCTTGTTATAAAGGTTTGCTTTAACTTTGTTGTATTAACTTAATCGTTGAATCAGTTTTATATCAATAATTGCACTTGTTTACATGGATTTCTCTCTGAATAACTACAAACTTTGCTTTACAAACGTCTACCTTAACCTTGTCGTATTAACTTAATTCTTTGAAATAAGCTGTTTTATACCAATAATTCCACTTGTTTACATTGATTTCTATGTTAATAACTACAAACCATAATTGTTATAAAGGTTTGCTTTAACTTTGTTGTATTAACTTAATCGTTGAATCAGTTTTATATCAATAATTGCACTTATTAACATGGATTTCTATGTTCATAACTACAAACCGTAATTATAATAAAGGTTTACTTTAACTTTGTTGCATTAACTTAATTCGTTGAAATAAGCAGTTTTATACCAATAATTCCACTTGTTTACATTGATTTCTATGTTAATAACTGCAAACCGTGCTTGTTATAAAGGTTTACTTTAACTTTGTTGCATTAACTTAATTCGTTGAAATAAGCAGGATTATGCAAATAATTCGACTGGTTTACATGGATTTCTATCTGAATAACTACAAACTTTGCTTTACAAACGTCTACCTTAGCTTTGTCGTATTAACTTAATTCTTTGAAATAAGCAGTTTTATACCAATAATTCCACTTGTTTACATTGATTTCTATGTTAATAACTGCAAACCGTGCTTGTTATAAAGGTTTACTTTAACTTTGTTGCATTAACTTAATTCGTTGAAATAAGCAGGATTATGCAAATAATTCGACTGGTTTACATGGATTTCTATCTGAATAACTACAAACTTTGCTTTACAAACGTCTACCTTAGCTTTGTCGTATTAACTTAATTCTTTGAAATAAGCAGTTTTATACCAATAATTCCACTTGTTTACATTGATTTCTATGTTAATAACTACAAACCATCCTTGTTATAAAGGTTTGCTTTAACTTTGTTGTATTAACTTAATTCGCTAAATTAAGCAGTTTTGTACCCATAATTGGACTTGTTGACATGGATTTCTATGTTAATAACTACAAACGTTGCTTGTTATAAACGTTTACTTTAACTTTGTGGCTTTAACTGAATTCTTTGAAATAAGAAGTTTTATACCAATAATTCCACTTGTTTACATTGATTTCTATGTTGATAACTACAAACGTTTCTTTCTATAAAGTTTTACTTTCAATTTGTGGTATTAACTTCATTCGTTGAAATAATCAGGATTATACCCATAGTTCGCCTTGTTTACATGGATTTCTATCTGACTAACTACAAACTTTGCTTGTTATAAACGTCTACTTTAACATTGTCGTATTAACTTAATTCTTTGAAATAAGCAGTTTTCTACCAATAATTCCACTTGTTTACATTGATTTCTATGTTAATAACTACAAACATTGCATGCTATAAAGGTTTACTTTCAATTTGTTGTATTAACTTAATTGGTGGAAATAAGCAGTTTTATACCAATAATTCCACTTGTTTACATGGATTTCTATGTTAATAACTACAAACCATCCTTGTTATAAAGGTTTGCTTTAACTTTGTTGTATTAACTTAATCGTTGAATCAGTTTTATATCAATAATTGCACTTGTTTACATGGATTTCTATGTTAATAACTGCAAACCGTGCTTGTTATAAAGGTTTACCTTAACTTTGTAGTATTAACTTAATTCGTTGAATTAAGCAGTTTTATATCAATAATTTCACTTGTTTACATGGATTTCGATGTTAATAACTACAAACTTTGCTTCTTATAAAGGTTTACTTTTAACTTAATTCTTTGAAATAAGCAGTTTTATACCAATAATTCCACTTGTTTACATTGATTTCAATGTTGATAACTACAAACGTTTCTTGCTATAAAGGTTTACTTTCAATTTGTGGTATTAACTTGATTCTTTGAAATAAGCTGGATTATACCCATAATTCGACTTGTTTACATGGATTTCTATCTGAATAACTAGAAACTTTGCTTTACAAACGTCTACCTTAACTTTGTCGTATTAACGTAATTCTTTGAAATAAGCAGTTTTATACCAATAATTCCACTTGTTTACATTGATTTCTATGTTAATAACTACAAACCATCCTTGTTATAAAGGTTTGCTTTAATTTTGTTCTATTAACTTAATCGTTGAATCGGTTTTATATCAATGATTGCACTTGTTTACATGGATTTCTATGTTAATAACTGCAAACCGTGCTTGTTATAAAGGTTTACTTTAACTTTGTTGCATTAACTTAATTCTTTGAAATAAGCAGTTTTATACCAATAATTCCACTTGTTTACATTGATTTCTATGTTAACAACTACAAACCATCCTTGTTATAAAGGTTTGCTTTAACTTTGTTGTATTAACTTAATCGTTGAATCAGTTTTATATCAATAATTGCACTTATTAACATGGATTTCTATGTTCATAACTACAAATCGTAATTATAATAAAGGTTTACTTTAACTTTGTTGCATTAACTTAATTCGTTGAAATAAGCAGTTTTATACCAATAATTCCACTTGTTTACATGGATTTCTATGTTAATAACTACAAACCATCCTTGTTATAAAGGTTTGCTTTAACTTTGTTGTATTAACTTAATCGTTGAATCAGTTTTATATCAATAATTGCACTTGTTTACATGGATTTCTATGTTAATAACTGCAAACCGTGCTTGTTATAAAGGTTTACCTTAACTTTGTCGTATTAACTTAATTCTTTGAAATAAGCAGTTTTATACCAATAATTCCACTTGTTTACATTGATTTCTATGTTAATAACTACAAACCATCCTTGTTATAAAGGTTTGCTTTAATTTTGTTCTATAAACTTAATCGTTGAATCAGTTCTATATCAATAATTGCACTTGTTTACATGGATTTCTATGTTCATAACTACAACCTTTGCTTGTTATAAAGGTTTACTTTAACTTTGTTGTATTAACTTAATTCGCTAAATTAAGCAGTTTTGTACTCATAATTGGACTTGTTGACATGGATTTCTATGTTAATAACTACAAACGTTGCTTGTTATTAAACGTTTACTTTAACTTTGTGGTATTAACTTAATTCTTTGAATTAAGCAGTTTTATACCAATAATTCCCCTTGTTTACATGGATTTCTATGTTAATAACTGCAAACCGTGCTTGTTATAAAGGTTTACATTAACTTTGTTGTATTAACTTAATTTGTTGAATTAAGCAGTTTTATATCAATAAATTCACTTGTTTACATGGATTTCTATGTTAATAACTGCAAACTTTGCTTCTCATAAAGGTTTACTTGTAACTTAATTCGTTGAAATAAGCAGTTTTATACCAATAATTCCACTTGTTTACATTGATTTCTATGTTAATTACTACAAACCATCCTTGTTATAAAGGTTTGCTTTAACTTTGTTGTATTAACTTAATCGTTGAATCAGTTTTATATCAATAATTGCACTTGTTTACATGGATTTTTATGTTAATAACTGCAAACCGTGCTTGTTAAAAAGGTTTACCTTAACTTTGTCGTATTAACTTAATTCTTTGAAATAAGCAGTTTTATACCAATAATTCTACTTGTTTACATTGATTTCTATGTTAATAACTACAAACCATCCTTGTTATAAAGGAAAGGTTTGCTTTAATTTTGTTCTATTAACTTAATCGTTGAATCAGTTTTATATCAATAATTTCACTTGTTTACATGGATTTCTATGTTAATAACTGCAAACCGTGCTTGTTATAAAGGTTTACTTTAACTTTGTCGTATTAACTTAATTCTTTGAAATAAGCAGTTTTATACCAATAATTCCACTTGTTTACATTGATTTCTATGTTAATAACTACAAACCATCCTTGTTATAAAGGTTTGCTTTAACTTTGTTGTATTAACTTAATTCGCTAAATTAAGCAGTTTTGTACCCATAATTGGACTTGTTGACATGGATTTCTATGTTAATAACTACAAACGTTGCTTGTTATAAACGTTTACTTTAACTTTGTGGTTTTAACTGAATTCTTTGAAATAAGAAGTTTTATACCTATAATTGAACTTTTTGACATGGATTTCTATGTTAATAACTACAAACGTTGCTTGTTATAAAGGTTTGCTTTAACTTTGTTGTATTAACTTAATCGTTGAATCAGTTTTATATCAATAAGTGCACTTGTATACATGGATTTCTATGTTCATAACTACAACCTTTGCTTGTTATAAAGGTTTACTTTAACTTTGTTGTATTAACGTAATTCGCTAAATAAAGCAGTTTTGTACCCATAATTGGACTTGTTGACATGGATTTCTATGTTAATAACTACAAACGTTGCTTGTTATTAAACGTTTACTTTAACTTTGTGGTATTAACTTAATTCTTTGAATTAAGCAGTTTTATACCAATAATTCCCCTTGTTTACATGGATTTCTATGTTAATAACTGCAAACCGTGCTTGTTATAAAGGTTTACTTTAACTTTGTTGCATTAACTTAATTTGTTGAATTAAGCAGTTTTTTATCAATAAATTCACTTGTTTACATGGATTTCTATGTTAAAACTGCAAACTTTGCTTCTCATAAAGGTTTACTTGTAACTTAATTCTTTGAAATAAGCAGTTTTATACCAATAATTCCACTTGTTTACATTGATTTCTATGTTGATAACTACAAACGTTTCTTTCTATAAAGTTTTACTTTCAATTTGTGGTATTAACTTCATTCGTTGAAATAATAAGGATTATACCCATAGTTCGCCTTGTTTACATGGATTTCTATCTGACTAACTACAAACTTTGCTTGTTATAAACGTCTACTTTAACATTGTCGTATTAACTTAATTCTTTGAAATAAGCAGTTTTCTACCAATAATTCCACTTGTTTACATTGATTTCTATGTTAATAACTACAAACATTGCATGCTATAAAGGTTTACTTTCAATTTGTTGTATTAACTTAATTGGTGGAAATAAGCAGTTTTATACCAATAATTCCACTTGTTTACATGGATTTCTATGTTAATAACTACAAACCATCCTTGTTATAAAGGTTTGCTTTAACTTTGTTGTATTAACTTAATCGTTGAATCAGTTTTATATCAATAATTGCACTTGTTTACATGGATTTCTATGTTAATAACTGCAAACCGTGCTTGTTATAAAGGTTTACCTTAACTTTGTCGTATTAACTTAATTCGTTGAATTAAGCAGTTTTATATCAATAATTTCACTTGTTTACATGGATTTCGATGTTAATAACTACAAACTTTGCTTCTTATAAAGGTTTACTTTTAACTTAATTCTTTGAAATAAGCAGTTTTATACCAATAATTCCACTTGTTTACATTGATTTCTATGTTGATAACTACAAACGTTTCTTGCTATAAAGGTTTACTTTCAATTTGTGGTATTAACTTGATTCTTTGAAATAAGCAGGATTATACCCATAATTCGACTTGTTTACATGGACTTCTATCTGAATAACTAGAAACTTTGCTTTACAAACGTCTACCTTAACTTTGTCGTATTAACGTAATTCTTTGAAATAAGCAGTTTTATACCAATAATTCCACTTGTTTACATTGATTTCTATGTTAATAACTACAAACCATCCTTGTTATAAAGGTTTGCTTTAATTTTGTTCTATTAACTTAATCGTTGAATCGGTTTTATATCAATGATTGCACTTGTTTACATGGATTTCTATGTTAATAACTGCAAACCGTGCTTGTTATAAAGGTTTACTTTAACTTTGTTGCATTAACTTAATTCTTTGAAATAAGCAGTTTTATACCAATAATTCCACTTGTTTACATTGATTTCTATGTTAATAACTACAAACCATCCTTGTTATAAAGGTTTGCTTTAACTTTGTTGTATTAACTTAATCGTTGAATCAGTTTTATATCAATAATTGCACTTATTAACATGGATTTCTATGTTCATAACTACAAATCGTAATTATAATAAAGGTTTACTTTAACTTTGTTGCATTAACTTAATTCGTTGAAATAAGCAGTTTTATACCAATAATTCCACTTGTTTACATGGATTTCTATGTTAATAACTACAAACCATCCTTGTTATAAAGGTTTGCTTTAACTTTGTTGTATTAACTTAATCGTTGAATCAGTTTTATATCAATAATTGCACTTGTTTACATGGATTTCTATGTTAATAACTGCAAACCGTGCTTGTTATAAAGGTTTACCTTAACTTTGTCGTATTAACTTAATTCTTTGAAATAAGCAGTTTTATACCAATAATTCCACTTGTTTACATTGATTTCTATGTTAATAACTACAAACCATCCTTGTTATAAAGGTTTGCTTTAATTTTGTTCTATAAACTTAATCGTTGAATCAGTTCTATATCAATAATTGCACTTGTTTACATGGATTTCTATGTTCATAACTACAACCTTTGCTTGTTATAAAGGTTTACTTTAACTTTGTTGTATTAACTTAATTCGCTAAATTAAGCAGTTTTGTACTCATAATTGGACTTGTTGACATGGATTTCTATGTTAATAACTACAAACGTTGCTTGTTATTAAACGTTTACTTTAACTTTGTGGTATTAACTTAATTCTTTGAATTAAGCAGTTTTATACCAATAATTCCCCTTGTTTACATGGATTTCTATGTTAATAACTGCAAACCGTGCTTGTTATAAAGGTTTACTTTAACTTTGTTGCATTAACTTAATTTGTTGAATTAAGCAGTTTTATATCAATAAATTCACTTGTTTACATGGATTTCTATGTTAATAACTGCAAACTTTGCTTCTCATAAAGGTTTACTTGTAACTTAATTCTTTGAAATAAGCAGTTTTATACCAATAATTCCACTTGTTTACATTGATTTCTATGTTGATAACTACAAACGTTTCTTTCTATAAAGTTTTACTTTCAATTTGTGGTATTAACTTCATTCGTTGAAATAATCAGGATTATACCCATAGTTCGCCTTGTTTACATGGATTTCTATCTGACTAACTACAAACTTTGCTTGTTATAAACGTCTACTTTAACATTGTCGTATTAACTTAATTCTTTGAAATAAGCAGTTTTCTACCAATAATTCCACTTGTTTACATTGATTTCTATGTTAATAACTACAAACATTGCATGCTATAAAGGTTTACTTTCAATTTGTTGTATTAACTTAATTGGTGGAAATAAGCAGTTTTATACCAATAATTCCACTTGTTTACATGGATTTCTATGTTAATAACTAAAAACCATCCTTGTTATAAAGGTTTGCTTTAACTTTGTTGTATTAACTTAATCGTTGAATCAGTTTTATATCAATAATTGCACTTGTTTACATGGATTTCTATGTTAATAACTGCAAACCGTGCTTGTTATAAAGGTTTACCTTAACTTTGTCGTATTAACTTAATTCGTTGAATTAAGCAGTTTTATATCAATAATTTCACTTGTTTACATGGATTTCGATGTTAATAACTACAAACTTTGCTTCTTATAAAGGTTTACTTTTAACTTAATTCTTTGAAATAAGCAGTTTTATACCAATAATTCCACTTGTTTACATTGATTTCTATGTTGATAACTACAAACGTTTCTTGCTATAAAGGTTTACTTTCAATTTGTGGTATTAACTTGATTCTTTGAAATAAGCAGGATTATACCCATAATTCGACTTGTTTACATGGATTTCTATCTGAATAACTAGAAACTTTGCTTTACAAACGTCTACCTTAACTTTGTCGTATTAACGTAATTCTTTGAAATAAGCAGTTTTATACCAATAATTCCACTTGTTTACATTGATTTTTATGTTAATAACTACAAACCATCCTTGTTATAAAGGTTTGCTTTAATTTTGTTCTATTAACTTAATCGTTGAATCGGTTTTATATCAATGATTGCACTTGTTTACATGGATTTCTATGTTAATAACTGCAAACCGTGCTTGTTATAAAGGTTTACTTTAACTTTGTTGCATTAACTTAATTCGTTGAATTAAGCAGTTTTATAACCATAATTGGACTTGTTGCTATGGATTTCTATGTTAATAACTACAAACGTTGCTTGTTATAAGCGTTTACTTTAACTTTGTGGTATTAACTTAATTCTTTGAAATAAGCAGTTTTATTATACCAATCATTCCCCTTGTTTACATGGATTTCTATGTTAATAACTGCAAACCGTGCTTGTTATAAAGGTTTACTTTAACTTTGTTGCATTAACTTAATTCTTTGAAATAAGCAGTTTTATACCAATAATTCCACTTGTTTACATTGATTTCTATGTTAATAACTACAAACCATCCTTGTTATAAAGGTTTGCTTTAACTTTGTTGTATTAACTTAATCGTTGAATCAGTTTTATATCAATAATTGCACTTATTAACATGGATTTCTATGTTCATAACTACAAATCGTAATTATAATAAAGGTTTACTTTAACTTTGTTGCATTAACTTAATTCGTTGAAATAAGCAGTTTTATACCAATAATTCCACTTGTTTACATGGATTTCTATGTTAATAACTACAAACCATCCTTGTTATAAAGGTTTGCTTTAACTTTGTTGTATTAACTTAATCGTTGAATCAGTTTTATATCAATAATTGCACTTGTTTACATGGATTTCTATGTTAATAACTGCAAACCGTGCTTGTTATAAAGGTTTACCTTAACTTTGTCGTATTAACTTAATTCTTTGAAATAAGCAGTTTTATACCAATAATTCCACTTGTTTACATTGATTTCTATGTCAATAACTACAAACCATCCTTGTTATAAAGGTTTGCTTTAATTTTGTTCTATAAACTTAATCGTTGAATCAGTTCTATATCAATAATTGCACTTGTTTACATGGATTTCTATGTTCATAACTACAACCTTTGCTTGTTATAAAGGTTTACTTTAACTTTGTTGTATTAACTTAATTCGCTAAATTAAGCAGTTTTGTACTCATAATTGGACTTGTTGACATGGATTTCTATGTTAATAACTACAAACGTTGCTTGTTATTAAACGTTTACTTTAACTTTGTGGTATTAACTTAATTCTTTGAATTAAGCAGTTTTATACCAATAATTCCCCATGTTTACATGGATTTCTATGTTAATAACTGCAAACCGTGCTTGTTATAAAGGTTTACTTTAACTTTGTTGCATTAACTTAATTTGTTGAATTAAGCAGTTTTATATCAATAAATTCACTTGTTTACATGGATTTCTATGTTAATAACTGCAAACTTTGCTTCTCATAAAGGTTTACTTGTAACTTAATTCTTTGAAATAAGCAGTTTTATACCAATAATTCCACTTGTTTACATTGATTTCTATGTTGATAACTACAAACGTTTCTTGCTATAAAGGTTTACTTTCAATTTGTGGTATTAACTTGATTCTTTGAAATAAGCAGGATTATACCCATAATTCGACTTGTTTACATGGATTTCTATCTGAATAACTAGAAACTTTGCTTTCCAAACGTCTACCTTAACTTTGTCGTATTAACGTAATTCTTTGAAATAAGCAGTTTTATACCAATAATTCCACTTGTTTACATTGATTTCTATGTTAATAACTACAAACCATCCTTGTTATAAAGGTTTGCTTTAATTTTGTTCTATTAACTTAATCGTTGAATCGGTTTTATATCAATGATTGCACTTGTTTACATGGATTTCTATGTTAATAACTGCAAACCGTGCTTGTTATAAAGGTTTACTTTAACTTTGTTGCATTAACTTAATTCGTTGAATTAAGCAGTTTTATAACCATAATTGGACTTGTTGCTATGGATTTCTATGTTAATAAGTACAAACGTTGCTTGTTATAAGCGTTTACTTTAACTTTGTGGTATTAACTTAATTCTTTGAAATAAGCAGTTTTATTATACCAATCATTCCCCTTGTTTACATGGATTTCTATGTTAATAACTGCAAACCGTGCTTGTTATAAAGGTTTACTTTAACTTTGTTGCATTCACTTAATTCTTTGAAATAAGCAGTTTTATACCAATAATTCCACTTGTTTACATTGATTTCTATGTTAATAACTACAAACCATCCTTGTTATAAAGGTTTGCTTTAACTTTGTTGTATTAACTTAATCGTTGAATCAGTTTTATATCAATAATTGCACTTGTTTACATGGATTTCTATCTGAATAACTACAAACTTTGCTTTACAAACGTCTACCTTAACCTTGTCGTATTAACTTAATTCTTTGAAATAAGCAGTTTTATACCAATAATTCCACTTGTTTACATTGATTTCTATGTTAATAACTACAAACCATAATTGTTATAAAGGTTTGCTTTAACTTTGTTGTATTAACTTAATCGTTGAATCAGTTTTATATCAATAATTGCACTTATTAACATGGATTTCTATGTTCATAACTACAAACCGTAATTATAATAAAGGTTTACTTTAACTTTGTTGCATTAACTTAATTCGTTGAAATAAGCAGTTTTATACCAATAATTCCACTTGTTTACATGGATTTCTATGTTAATAACTACAAACCATCCTTGTTATAAAGGTTTGCTTTAACTTTGTTGTATTAACTTAATCGTTGAATCAGTTTTATATCAATAATTGCACTTGTTTACATGGATTTCTATGTTAATAACTGCAAACCGTGCTTGTTATAAAGGTTTACCTTAACTTTGTCGTATTAACTTAATTCGTTGAATTAAGCAGTTTTATATCAATAATTTCACTTGTTTACATGGATTTCGATGTTAATAACTACCAACTTTGCTTGTTATAAGCGTTTACTTTAACTTTGTGGTATTAACTTAATTCTTTGAAATAAGCAGTTTTATTATACCAATCATTCCCCTTGTTTACATGGATTTCTATGTTAATAACTGCAAACCGTGCTTGTTATAAAGGTTTACTTTAACTTTCTTGCATTAACTTAATTCGTTGAATTAAGCAGTTTTATATCAATAATTTCACTTGTTTACATGGATTTCGATGTTAATAACTACCAACTTTGCTTGTTATAAGCGTTTACTTTAACTTTGTGGTATTAACTTAATTCTTTGAAATAAGCAGTTTTATTATACCAATCATTCCCCTTGTTTACATGGATTTCTATGTTAATAACTGCAAACCGTGCTTGTTATAAAGGTTTACTTTAACTTTCTTGCATTAACTTAATTCGTTGAAATAAGCAGTTTTATATCAATAATTGCACTTGTTTACATGGATTTTTATGTTAATAACTGCAAACCGTGCTTGTTAAAAAGGTTTACCTTAACTTTGTCGTATTAACTTAATTCTTTGAAATAAGCAGTTTTATACCAATAATTCCACTTGTTGACATTGATTTCTATGTTAATAACTACAAACCATCCTTGTTATAAAGGTTTGCTTTAATTTTGTTCTATTAACTTAATCGTTGAATCAGTTTTATATCAATAATTTCACTTGTTTACATGGATTTCTATGTTAATAACTGCAAACCGTGCTTGTTATAAAGGTTTACTTTAACTTTCTTGCATTAACTTAATTCGTTGAAATAAGCAGGATTATACCCATTATTCGACTTGTTTACATGGATTTCTATCTTAATAACTACAAACTTTGCTTTACAAACGTCTACCTTAACTTTGTCGTATTAACTTAATTCTTTGAAATAAGCAGTTTGATACCAATATTTCCACTTGTTTACATTGATTTCTATGTTAATAACTACAAACCATCCTTGTTATAAAGGTTTGCTTTAACTTTGTTGTATTAACTTAATCTTTGAATCAGTTTTATATCAATAATTGCACTTGTTTACATGGATTTCTATGTTCATAACTACAACCTTTGCTTGTTATAAAGGTTTACTTTAACTTTGTTGTTTTAACTTAATTCGCTAAATTAAGCAGTTTTGTACTCATAATTGGACTTGTTGACATGGATTTCTATGTTAATAACTACAAACGTTGCTTGTTATTAAACGTTTACTTTAACTTTGTGGTATTAACTTAATTCTTTGAATTAAGCAGTTTTATACCAATAATTCCCCATGTTTACATGGATTTCTATGTTAATAACTGCAAACCGTGCTTGTTATAAAGGTTTACTTTAACTTTGTTGCATTAACTTAATTTGTTGAATTAAGCAGTTTTATATCAATAAATTCACTTGTTTACATGGATTTCTATGTTAATAACTGCAAACTTTGCTTCTCATAAAGGTTTACTTGTAACTTAATTCTTTGAAATAAGCAGTTTTATACCAATAATTCCACTTGTTTACATTGATTTCTATGTTGATAACTACAAACGTTTCTTTCTATAAAGTTTTACTTTCAATTTGTGGTATTAACTTGATCGTTGAATCAGTTTTATATCAATAATTGCACTTATTTACATGGATTTCTATGTTCATAACTACAAACCGTGCTTGTTATAAAGGTTTACTTTAACTTTGTTGCATTAACTTAATTCGTTGAAATAAGCAGTTTTATACCAATAATTCCACTTGTTTACATTGATTTCTATGTTAATAACTACAAACCATCCTTGTTATAAAGGTTTGCTTTAACTTTGTTGTATTAACTTAATCGTTGAATCAGTTTTATATCAATAATTGCACTTGTTTACATGGATTTCTATCTGAATAACTACAAACTTTGCTTTACAAACGTCTACCTTAACCTTGTCGTATTAACTTAATTCTTTGAAATAAGCAGTTTTATACCAATAATTCCACTTGTTTACATTGATTTCTATGTTAATAACTACAAACCATAATTGTCATAAAGGTTTGCTTTAACTTTGTTGTATTAACTTAATCGTTGAATCAGTTTTATATCAATAATTGCACTTATTAACATGGATTTCTATGTTCATAACTACAAACCGTAATTATAATAAAGGTTTACTTTAACTTTGTTGCATTAACTTAATTCGTTGAAATAAGCAGTTTTATACCAATAATTCCACTTGTTTACATGGATTTCTATGTTAATAACTACAAACCATCCTTGTTATAAAGGTTTGCTTTAACTTTGTTGTATTAACTTAATCGTTGAATCAGTTTTATATCAATAATTGCACTTGTTTACATGGATTTCTATGTTAATAACTGCAAACCGTGCTTGTTATAAAGGTTTACCTTAACTTTGTCGTATTAACTTAATTCGTTGAATTAAGCAGTTTTATATCAATAATTTCACTTGTTTACATGGATTTCGATGTTAATAACTACCAACTTTGCTTGTTATAAGCGTTTACTTTAACTTTGTGGTATTAACTTAATTCTTTGAAATAAGCAGTTTTATTATACCAATCATTCCCCTTGTTTACATGGATTTCTATGTTAATAACTGCAAACCGTGCTTGTTATAAAGGTTTACTTTAACTTTCTTGCATTAACTTAATTCGTTGAATTAAGCAGTTTTATATCAATAATTTCACTTGTTTACATGGATTTCGATGTTAATAACTACCAACTTTGCTTCTTATAAAGGTTTACTTTAACTTTGGTGCATTAACTTAATTCGTTGAAATAAGCAGTTTTATATCAATAATTGCACTTGTTTACATGGATTTTTATGTTAATAACTGCAAACCGTGCTTGTTAAAAAGGTTTACCTTAACTTTGTCGTATTAACTTAATTCTTTGAAATAAGCAGTTTTATACCAATAATTCCACTTGTTTACATTGATTTCTATGTTAATAACTACAAACCATCCTTGTTATAAAGGTTTGCTTTAATTTTGTTCTATTAACTTAATCGTTGAATCAGTTTTATATCAATAATTTCACTTGTTTACATGGATTTCTATGTTAATAACTGCAAACCGTGCTTGTTATAAAGGTTTACTTTAACTTTCTTGCATTAACTTAATTCGTTGAAATAAGCAGGATTATACCCATTATTCGACTTGTTTACATGGATTTCTTTCTTAATAACTACAAACTTTGCTTTACAAACGTCTACCTTAACTTTGTCGTATTAACTTAATTCTTTGAAATAAGCAGTTTGATACCAATAATTCCACTTGTTTACATTGATTTCTATGTTAATAACTACAAACCATCCTTGTTATAAAGGTTTGCTTTAACTTTGTTGTATTAACTTAATCGTTGAATCAGTTTTATATCAATAATTGCACTTGTTTACATGGATTTCTATGTTCATAACTACAACCTATGCTTGTTATAAAGGTTTACTTTAACTTTGTTGTATTAACTTAATTCGCTAAATTAAGCAGTTTTATACCCATAATTGGACTTGTTGACATGGATTTCTATGTTAATAACTACAAACGTTGCTTGTTATTAAACGTTTACTTTAACTTTGTTGCATTAACTTAATTCGTTGAATTAAGCAGTTTTATATCAATAATTTCACTTGTTTACATGGATTTCGATGTTAATAACTACGAACTTTGCTTCTTATAAAGGTTTACTTTTAACTTAATTCTTTGAAATAAGCAGTTTTATACCAATAATTCCACTTGTTTACATTGATTTCTATGTTGATAACTACAAACGTTTCTTGCTATAAAGGTTTAATTTCAATTTGTGGTATTAACTTGATCGTTGAATCAGTTTTATATCAATAATTGCACTTGTTTACATGGATTTCTATCTGAATAACTACAAACTTTGCTTTACAAACGTCTACCTTAACCTTGTCGTATTAACTTAATTCTTTGAAATAAGCAGTTTTATACCAATAATTCTACTTGTTTACATTGATTTCTATGTTAATAACTACAAACCATCCTTGTTATAAAGGTTTGCTTTAACTTTGTTGTATTAACTTAATCGTTGAATCAGTTTTATATCAATAATTGCACTTGTTTACATGGATTTCTATCTGAATAACTACAAACTTTGCTTTACAAACGTCTACCTTAACCTTGTCGTATTAACTTAATTCTTTGAAATAAGCAGTTTTATACCAATAATTCCACTTGTTTACATTGATTTCTATGTTAATAACTACAAACCATCCTTGTTATAAAGGTTTGCTTTAACTTTGTTGTATTAACTTAATCGTTGAATCAGTTTTATATCAATAATTGCACTTATTAACATGGATTTCTATGTTCATAACTACAAACCGTAATTATAATAAAGGTTTACTTTAACTTTGTTGCATTAACTTAATTCGTTGAAATAAGCAGTTTTATACCAATAATTCCACTTGTTTACATGGATTTCTATGTTAATAACTACAAACCATCCTTGTTATAAAGGTTTGCTTTAACTTTGTTGTATTAACTTAATCGTTGAATCAGTTTTATATCAATAATTGCACTTGTTTACATGGATTTCTATATTAATAACTGCAAACCGTGCTTGTTATAAAGGTTTACCTTAACTTTGTCGTATTAACTTAATTCTTTGAAATAAGCAGTTTTATACCAATAATTCCACTTGTTTACATTGATTTCTATGTTAATAACTACAAACCATCCTTGTTATAAAAGTTTGCTTTAATTTTGTTCTATAAACTTAATCGTTGAATCAGTTTTATATCAATAATTGCACTTGTTTACATGGATTTCTATGTTCATAACTACAACCTTTGCTTGTTATAAAGGTTTACTTTAACTTTGTTGTATTAACTTAATTCGCTAAAATAAGCAGTTTTGTACTCATAATTGGACTTGTTGACATGGATTTCTATGTTAATAACTACAAACGTTGCTTGTTATTAAACGTTTACTTTAACTTTGTGGTATTAACTTAATTCTCTGAAGTAAGCAGTTTTATATCAATAAATTCACTTGTTTACATGGATTTATATGTTAATAACTGCAAACCGTGCTTGTTATAAAGGTTTAATTTAACTTTGTTGCATTTACTTAATTCGTTGAATTAAGCAGTTTTATATCAATAAATTCACTTGTTTACATGGATTTCTATGTTAATAACTGCAAAATTTGCTTCTTATAAAGGTTTACTTTCAACTTAATTCTTTGAAATAAGCAGTTTTATACCAATAATTCCACTTGTTTACATCGATTTCTATGTTGATAACTACAAACGTTTCTTGCTATAAAGGTTTACTTTCAATTTGTGGTATTAACTTGATTCGTTGAAATAAGCAGGATTATACCCATAATTCGTCTTGTTTACATGGATTTTTATGTGAATAACTACAAACTTTGCTTGTTATAAACGGTTACTTTAACTTTGTGGTATTATCTTAATTCTTTGAAATAAGCAGTTTTATACCAATAATTCCACTTGTTTACATTGATTTCTATGTTAATAACTACAAACCATCCTTGTTATAAAGGTTTAATTTAACTTTGTTGTATTAACTTAATCGTTGAATTAAGCAGTTTTATATCAATAATTGCACTTGTTTACATGGATTTCTATGTTAATAACTGCAAACCGTGCTTGTTATAAACGTTTACCTTAACTTTGTCGTATTAACTTAATTCTGTGAAATAAGCAGTTTTATACCAATAATTCCACTTGTTTACATTGATTTCTATGTTAATAACTACAAACCATCCTTGTTATAAAGGAAAGGTTTGCTTTAATTTTGTTCTATTAACTTAATCGTTGAATCAGTTTTATATCAATAATTTCACTTGTTTACATGGATTTCTATGTTAATAACTGCAAACCGTGCTTGTTATAAAGGTTTACTTTAACTTTGTTGCATTAACTTAATTCGTTGAAATAAGCAGGATTATGCCCATAATTCGACTGGTTTACATGGATTTCTATCTGAATAACTACAAACTTTGCTTTACAAACGTCTACCTTAGCTTTGTCGTATTAACTTAATTCTTTGAAATAAGCAGTTTTATACCAATAATTCCACTTGTTTACATTGATTTCTATGTTAATAACTACAAACCATCCTTGTTATAAAGGTTTGCTTTAACTTTGTTGTATTAACTTAATTCGCTAAATTAAGCAGTTTTGTACCCATAATTGGACTTGTTGACATGGATTTCTATGTTAATAACTACAAACGTTGCTTGTTATAAACGTTTACTTTAACTTTGTGGTTTTAACTGAATTCTTTGAAATAAGAAGTTTTATACCTATAATTGAACTTTTTGACATGGATTTCTATGTTAATAACTACAAACGTTGCTTGTTATAAAGGTTTGCTTTAACTTTGTTGTATTAACTTAATCGTTGAATCAGTTTTATATCAATAAGTGCACTTGTATACATGGATTTCTATGTTCATAACTACAACCTTTGCTTGTTATAAAGGTTTACTTTAACTTTGTTGTATTAACGTAATTCGCTAAATAAAGCAGTTTTGTACCCATAATTGGACTTGTTGACATGGATTTCTATGTTAATAACTACAAACGTTGCTTGTTATTAAACGTTTACTTTAACTTTGTGGTATTAACTTAATTCTTTGAATTAAGCAGTTTTATACCAATAATTCCCCTTGTTTACATGGATTTCTATGTTAATAACTGGAAACCGTGCTTGTTATAAAGGTTTACTTTAACTTTGTTGCATTAACTTAATTTGTTGAATTAAGCAGTTTTATATCAATAATTTCACTTGTTTACATGGATTTATATGTTAATAACTGCAAACCGTGCTTGTTATAAAGGTTTAATTTAACTTTGTTGCATTTACTTAATTCGTTGAATTAAGCAGTTTTATATCAATAAATTCACTTGTTTACATGGATTTCTATGTTAATAACTGCAAAATTTGCTTCTTATAAAGGTTTACTTTCAACTTAATTCTTTGAAATAAGCAGTTTTATACCAATAATTCCACTTGTTTACATCGATTTCTATGTTGATAACTACAAACGTTTCTTGCTATAAAGGTTTACTTTCAATTTGTGGTATTAACTTGATTCGTTGAAATAAGCAGGATTATACCCATAATTCGTCTTGTTTACATGGATTTTTATGTGAATAACTACAAACTTTGCTTGTTATAAACGGTTACTTTAACTTTGTGGTATTATCTTAATTCTTTGAAATAAGCAGTTTTATACCAATAATTCCACTTGTTTACATTGATTTCTATGTTAATAACTACAAACCATCCTTGTTATAAAGGTTTAATTTAACTTTGTTGTATTAACTTAATCGTTGAATTAAGCAGTTTTATATCAATAATTGCACTTGTTTACATGGATTTCTATGTTAATAACTACAAACCGTGCTTGTTATAAAGGTTTACTTTAACTTTGTTGCATTAACTTAATTCGTTGAAATAAGCAGTTTTATACCAATAATTCCACTTGTTTACATTGATTTCTATGTTAATAACTACAAACCATCCTTGTTGTAAAGGTTTGCTTTAACTTTGTTGTATTAACTTAATCGTTGAATCAGTTTTATATCAATAATTGCACTTGTTTACATGGATTTCTATGTTAATAACTGCAAACCGTGCTTGTTATAAACGTTTACCTTAACTTTGTCGTATTAACTTAATTCTGTGAAATAAGCAGTTTTATACCAATAATTCCACTTGTTTACATTGATTTCTATGTTAATAACTACAAACCATCCTTGTTATAAAGGAAAGGTTTGCTTTAATTTTGTTCTATTAACTTAATCGTTGAATCAGTTTTATATCAATAATTTCACTTGTTTACATGGATTTCTATGTTAATAACTGCAAACCGTGCTTGTTATAAAGGTTTACTTTAACTTTGTTGCATTAACTTAATTCGTTGAAATAAGCAGGATTATGCCCATAATTCGACTGGTTTACATGGATTTCTATCTGAATAACTACAAACTTTGCTTTACAAACGTCTACCTTAGCTTTGTCGTATTAACTTAATTCTTTGAAATAAGCAGTTTTATACCAATAATTCCACTTGTTTACATTGATTTCTATGTTAATAACTACAAACCATCCTTGTTATAAAGGTTTGCTTTAACTTTGTTGTGTTAACTTAATTCGCTAAATTAAGCAGTTTTGTACCCATAATTGGACTTGTTGACATGGATTTCTATGTTAATAACTACAAACGTTGCTTGTTATAAACGTTTACTTTAACTTTGTGGTTTTAACTGAATTCTTTGAAATAAGAAGTTTTATACCTATAATTGAACTTTTTGAGATGGATTTCTATGTTAATAACTACAAACGTTGCTTGTTATAAAGGTTTGCTTTAACTTTGTTGTATTAACTTAATCGTTGAATCAGTTTTATATCAATAAGTGCACTTGTATACATGGATTTCTATGTTCATAACTACAACCTTTGCTTGTTATAAAGGTTTACTTTAACTTTGTTGTATTAACGTAATTCGCTAAATAAAGCAGTTTTGTACCCATAATTGGACTTGTTGACATGGATTTCTATGTTAATAACTACAAACGTTGCTTGTTATTAAACGTTTACTTTAACTTTGTGGTATTAACTTAATTCTTTGAATTAAGCAGTTTTATACCAATAATTCCCCTTGTTTACATGGATTTCTATGTTAATAACTGCAAACCGTGCTTGTTATAAAGGTTTACTTTAACTTTGTTGCATTAACTTAATTTGTTGAATTAAGCAGTTTTATATCAATAATTTCACTTGTTTACATGGATTTCTATGTAAATAACTGCAAACCGTGCTTGTTATAAAGGTTTACTTTAACTTTGTTGCATTAACTTAATTCGTTGAAATAAGCAGGATTATACCCATAATTCGACTTGTTTACATGGATTTCTATCTGAATAACTACAAACTTTGCTTTACAAACGTCTACCTTAACTTTGTCGCATTAACTTAATTCTTTGAAAAAAGCAGTTTTATAAAAATAATTCCACTTGTTTACATTGATTTCTATGTTAATAACTACAAACCATCCTTGTTATAAAGGTTTGCTTTAACTTTGTTGTATTAACTTAATCGTTGAATCAGTTTTATATCAATAAGTGCACTTGTTTACATGGATTTCTATGTTCATAACTACAACCTTTGCTTGTTATAAAGGTTTACTTTAACTTTGTTGTATTAACTTAATTCGCTATATTAAGCAGTTTTGTACCCATAATTGGACTTGTTGACATTGATTTCTATGTTAATAACTACAAACGTTGCTTGTTATTAAACGTTTACTTTAACTTTGTGGTATTAACTTAATTCTTTGAATTAAGCAGTTTTATATCAATAATTTCACTTGTTTACATGGATTTCTATGTTAATAACTGCAAACCGTGCTTGTTATAAAGGTTTACTTTAACTTTGTTGCATTAACTTAATTCGTTGAATTAAGCAGTTTTATATCAATAATTTCACTTGTTTACATGAGTTTCTATGTTCATAACTGCAAACTCTGCCTGTTACAAAGGTTTACCTTAACGTTGTTGTAATAACTTAATTCGTCGAATTATGCAATTTTATATCAATAATTTCACTTGTTTACAAGGATTTCTATGTTCATAACTGCAAACTCTGCCTGTTACAAAGGTTTACCTTAACTTTGTTGTATTAACTTAATTCATTGAAATTAGCAGTTTTATACCGATAATTGGACTTGTTGACAGTGATTTCTATGTGAATAACTACAAATTTTGCTTGTTGTAAACGTTCACTTTAACTTTGTTGTATTAACTTAATGAGTTGAAATAAGCAGATTTATACCCAGATTTCGACTTGTTTACATGGATTTCAATGTTAATAACTACATACCATGCTTGTTATAAAGGCTTACGTTAACTTTGTTGTATTAACTTAATCGTTGAATGTAGCAGTTTTATATCAATAATTGCACTTGTTTACACGGATTTCTATGTTGAAAACTACAAACGTTTCTTGCTATAAAGGTCTATTTTCAATTTGTTGTATTAACTTGATTCGTTGAAATAAGCAGGATTATACCCATACTTCGACTTGTTTACATGGATCTCTATCTGAATAACTACAAAGTTTGCTTTACAAACGTCTACTTTAACTTTGTTGTAATAACTTAATTCGTCGAATTATGCAGTTTTATATCAATAATTTCACTTGTTTACAAGGATTTCTATGTTCATAACTACAAGCTCTGCCTGTTGCAAAGGTTTACTTTAACTTTGTGGTATTAACTTAATTCTTTGAAATAAGCAGTTTTATACCAATAATTCCACTTGTTTACATTGATTTCTATGTTAATAACTACAAACCATCCTTGCTATAAAGGTTTACTTTAACTTTGTTGTATTAACTTAATCGTTGAATGAAGCAGTTTTATATCAATAATTGCACTTGCTTACATGGATTTCTATGTTGATAACTACAAACGTTTCTTGCTATAAAGGTCTACTTTCAATTTGTTGTATTAACTTGATTCGTTGAAATAAGCAGGATTATACCCATACTTCGACTTGTTTACATGGATTTCTATCTGAATAACTACAAACTTTGCTTGTGATAAACGTTTACTTTAACTTTGTCGTATTAACTTAATTCTTTGAAATAAGCAGTTTTATACCGATAATATGACTTGTTGACATGGATTTCTATGTTAATAACTACAAACCATCCTTGCTATAAAGGTTTACTTTAACTTTGTTGTATTAACTTAATCGTTGAATGAAGCAGTTTTATATCAATAATTGCACTTGCTTACATGGATTTTTATGTTGATAACTACAAACGTTTCTTGCTATAAAGGTCTACTTTCAATTTGTTGTATTAACTTGATTCGTTGAAATAAGCAGGATTATACCCATACTTCGACTTGTTTACATGGATTTCTATCTGAATAACTACAAACTTTGCTTGTGATAAACGTTTACTTTAACTTTGTCGTATTAACTTAATTCTTTGAAATAAGCAGTTTTATACCCATAATTCCACTTGTTTACATTGATTTCTATGTTAATAACTACAAACCATACTTGTTATAAAGGTTTACTTTAACATGGTAGTAGTAACTTAATTCGTTGAATTAAGCAGTTTTATATCAGTAATTTCACATGATTACATGGATTTTTATGTTCATAACAGCAAACTTTGCCGGTTACAAAGGTTTACTTTAACTTTCTGGTATTAACTTAATTCGTTGAAATAAGCAGTTTTATACCGATAATATGACTTGTTGACATGGATTTCTATGTGAATAACTACAAACTTTGCTTTTTATAAACGTGTACTTTAACTTTGTGGTATTAACTTAATTCTTTGAAATAAGCAGTTTTATACCAATAATTCCCGTTGTTTACATGAATTTCTATGTTAATAACTACAAACCATCCTTGTTATAAAGGTTTACCTTAACTTTGTTGTGGTAACTTAATTCGTTGATTTAAGCAGTTATATATCAATAATTTCACTTGTTTACAAGGATTTCTATGTTCATAACTACAAGCTCTGCCTGTTGCAAAGGTTTACTTTAACTTTGTGGTATTAACTTAATTCTTTGAAATAAGCAGTTTTATACCAATAATTCCACTTGTTTACATTGATTTCTATGTTAATAACTACAAACCATCCTTGCTATAAAGGTTTACTTTAACTTTGTCGTATTAACTTAATTCGTCGAATTATGCAGTTTTATATCAATAATTTCACTTGTTTACAAGGATTTCTATGTTCATAACTACAAACTCTGCCTGTTGCAAAGGTTTACTTTAACTTTGTGGTATTAACTTAATTCGTTGAAGTAAGCAGTTTTATATCAATAATTTCACTTGTTTACAAGGATTTCTATGTTCATAACTACAAGCTCTGCCTGTTGCAAAGGTTTACTTTAACTTTGTGTTATTAACTTAATTCTTTGAAATAAGCAGTTTTATACCAATAATTCCACTTGTTTACATTGATTTCTATGTTAATAACTACAAACCATCCTTGCTATAAAGGTTTACTTTAACTTTGTTGTATTAACTTAATCGTTGAATGAAGCAGTTTTATATCAATAATTGCACTTGCTTACATGGATTTCTATGTTGATAACTACAAACGTTTCTTGCTATAAAGGTCTACTTTCAATTTGTTGTATTAACTTGATTCGTTGAAATAAGCAGGATTATACCCATACTTCGACTTGTTTACATGGATTTCTATCTGAATAACTACAAACTTTGCTTGTGATAAACGTTTACTTTAACTTTGTCGTATTAACTTAATTCTTTGAAATAAGCAGTTTTATACCGATAATATGACTTGTTGACATGGATTTCTATGTTAATAACTACAAACCATCCTTGCTATAAAGGTTTACTTTAACTTTGTTGTATTAACTTAATCGTTGAATGAAGCAGTTTTATATCAATAATTGCACTTGCTTACATGGATTTTTATGTTGATAACTACAAACGTTTCTTGCTATAAAGGTCTACTTTCAATTTGTTGTATTAACTTGATTCGTTGAAATAAGCAGGATTATACCCATACTTCGACTTGTTTACATGGATTTCTATCTGAATAACTACAAACTTTGCTTGTGATAAACGTTTACTTTAACTTTGTCGTATTAACTTAATTCTTTGAAATAAGCAGTTTTATACCCATAATTCCACTTGTTTACATTGATTTCTATGTTAATAACTACAAACCATACTTGTTATAAAGGTTTACTTTAACATGGTAGTAGTAACTTAATTCGTTGAATTAAGCAGTTTTATATCAGTAATTTCACATGATTACATGGATTTTTATGTTCATAACAGCAAACTTTGCCGGTTACAAAGGTTTACTTTAACTTTCTGGTATTAACTTAATTCGTTGAAATAAGCAGTTTTATACCGATAATATGACTTGTTGACATGGATTTCTATGTGAATAACTACAAACTTTGCTTTTTATAAACGTGTACTTTAACTTTGTGGTATTAACTTAATTCTTTGAAATAAGCAGTTTTATACCAATAATTCCCGTTGTTTACATGAATTTCTATGTTAATAACTACAAACCATCCTTGTTATAAAGGTTTACCTTAACTTTGTTGTGGTAACTTAATTCGTTGATTTAAGCAGTTATATATCAATAATTTCACTTGTTTACAAGGATTTCTATGTTGATAACTGCAAACTCTGCCTGTTACAAAGGTTTACCTTAACTTTGTTGTATTAACATAATTCATTGAAATTAGCAGTTTTATACCGATAATTGGACTTGTTGACAGTGATTTCTATGTGAATAACTACAAATTTTGCTTGTTGTAAACGTTTACTTTAACTTTGTTGTATTAACTTAATGAGTTGAAATAAGCAGATTTATACCCAGATTTCGACTTGTTTACATGGATTTCAATGTTAATAACTACATACCATGCTTGTTATAAAGGCTTACGTTAACTTTGTTGTATTAACTTAATCGTTGAATGTAGCAGTTTTATATCAATAATTGCACTTATTTACATGGCTTTCTATGTTCATAACTACAAACGTTTCTTGCTAGAAAGGTCTACTCTCAATTTGTTGTATTAACTTGATTCGTTGAAATAAGCAGGGTTATACCCATACTTCGACTTGTTTACATGGATTTCTATCTGAATAACTACAAAGTTTGCTTGTGATAAACGTTTACTTTAACTTTGTCGTATTAACTTAATTCTTTGAAATAAGCAGTTTTATACCAATAATTCCACTTGTTTACATTGATTTCTATGTTGAAAACTACAAACGTTTCTTGCTATAAAGGTCTACTTTCAATTTGTTGTATTAACTTGATTCGTTGAAATAAGCAGGATTATACCCATACTTCGACTTGTTTACATGGATCTCTATCTGAATAACTACAAAGTTTGCTTTACAAACGTCTACTTTAACTTTGTCGTATTAACTTAATTCGTCGAATTATGCAGTTTTATATCAATAATTTCACTTGTTTACAAGGATTTCTATGTTCATAACTACAAACTCTGCCTGTTGCAAAGGTTTACTTTAACTTTGTGGTATTAACTTAATTCGTTGAAATAAGCAGCTTTATATCAATAATTTCACTTGTTTACAAGGATTTCTATGTTCATAACTGCAAACTCTGCCTGTTACAAAGGTTTACCTTAACTTTGTTGTAATAACTTAATTCGTCGAATTATGCAGTTTTATATCAATAATTTCACTTGTTTACAAGGATTTCTATGTTGATAACTACAAACTCTGCCTGTTGCAAAGTTTTACTTTAACTTTGTGGTATTAACTTAATTCGTTGAAATAAGCAGCTTTATATCAATAATTTCACTTGTTTACAAGGATTTCTATGTTCATAACTGCAAACTCTGCCTGTTACAAAGGTTTACCTCAACTTTGTTGTATTAACTTAATTCATTGAAATTAGCAGTTTTATACCGATAATTGGACTTGTTGACAGTGATTTCTATGTTCATAACTACAAACTCTGCCTGTTGCAAAGGTTTACTTTAACTTTGTGGTATTAACTTAATTCTTTGAAATAAGCAGTTTTATACCAATAATTCCACTTGTTTACATTGATTTCTATGTTAATAACTACAAACCATCCTTGTTATAAAGGTTTACTTTAACTTTGTTGTATTAACTTAATCGTTGAATGAAGCAGTTTTATATCAATAATTGCACTTGCTTACATGGATTTCTATGTTGATAACTACAAACGTTTCTTGCTATAAAGGTCTACTTTCAATTTGTTGTATTAACTTGATTCGTTGAAATAAGCAGGATTATACCCATACTTCGACTTGTTTACATGGATTTCTATCTGAATAACTACAAACTTTGCTTGTGATAAACGTTTACTTTAACTTTGTCGTATTAACTTAATTCTTTGAAATAAGCAGTTTTATACCAATAATTCCACTTGTTTACATTGATTTCTATGTTAATAACTACAAAAATTGAATGCTATAAAGGTTTACTTTCAATTTGTTGTATTAACTTAATTCGTGGAAATAAGCAGGATTATACCCATAATTCGACTTGTTTACATGGATTTCTATGTTAATAACTGCATACCGTGCTAGCTATAAAGGTTTACGTTAACTTTGTTGTATTAACATAATGAGTTGAAATAAGCAGATTTATACCCAGATTTCGACTTGTTTACATGGATTTCAATGTTAATAACTACATACCATGCTTGTTATAAAGGCTTACGTTAACTTTGTTGTATTAACTTAATCGTTGAATGTAGCAGTTTTTATCAATAATTGCACTTGTTTACATGGATTTCTATGTTCATAACTACAAACGTTTCTTGCTATAAAGGTCTACTTTCAATTTGTTGTATTAACTTGATTCGTTGAAATAAGCAGGATTATACCCATACTTCGACTTGTTTACATGGATCTCTATCTGAATAACTACAAAGTTTGCTTTACAAACGTCTACTTTAACTTTGTCGTATTAACTTAATTCTTTGAATTAAGCAGTTTTATACCAATAATTCCACTTGTTTACATTGATTTCTATGTTAATAATTACAACCCTTGCTGGTTATAAAGGTTTACTTTAACTTTGTTGTATTAACTTAATTCACTAAATTAAGCAGTTTGGTACCCATAATTGGACTTCTTGACATGGATTTCTATGTTAATAACTACAAACGTTGCTTGTTATAAACGTTTACTTTAACTTTGTGGTATTAACTTAATTCTTTGAAATAAGCAATTTTATACCAATAAGTCCCCTTGTTTACATGGATTTCTATGTTAATAACTACAAACCATCCTTGTTATAAAGGTTTACTTTTAACTTCATTCTTGGAAATAAGCAGTTTTATACCAATAATTCCACTTGTTTACATTGATTTCTATGTTGAAAACTACAAACGTTTCTTGCTATAAAGGTCTACTTTCAATTTGTTGTATTAACTTGATTCGTTGAAATAAGCAGGATTATACCCATACTTCGACTTGTTTACATGGATCTCTATCTGAATAACTACAAAGTTTGCTTTACAAACGTCTACTTTAACTTTGTCGTATTAACTTAATTCGTCGAATTATGCAGTTTTATATCAATAATTTCACTTGTTTACAAGGATTTCTATGTTCATAACTACAAACTCTGCCTGTTGCAAAGGTTTACTTTAACTTTGTGGTATTAACTTAATTCGTTGAAATAAGCAGCTTTATATCAATAATTTCACTTGTTTACAAGGATTTCTATGTTCATAACTGCAAACTCTGCCTGTTACAAAGGTTTACCTTAACTTTGTTGTAATAACTTAATTCGTCGAATTATGCAGTTTTATATCAATAATTTCACTTGTTTACAAGGATTTCTATGTTGATAACTACAAACTCTGCCTGTTGCAAAGTTTTACTTTAACTTTGTGGTATTAACTTAATTCGTTGAAATAAGCAGCTTTATATCAATAATTTCACTTGTTTACAAGGATTTCTATGTTCATAACTGCAAACTCTGCCTGTTACAAAGGTTTACCTTAACTTTGTTGTATTAACTTAATTCATTGAAATTAGCAGTTTTATACCGATAATTGGACTTGTTGACAGTGATTTCTATGTGAATAACTACAAATTTTGCTTGTTGTAAACGTTTACTTTAACTTTGTTGTATTAACTTAATGAGTTGAAATAAGCAGATTTATACCCAGATTTCGACTTGTTTACATGGATTTCAATGTTAATAACTACATACCATGCTTGTTATAAAGGCTTACGTTAACTTTGTTGTATTAACTTAATCGTTGAATGTAGCAGTTTTATATCAATAATTGCACTTGTTTACATGGATTTCTATGTTCATAACTACAAACGTTTCTTGCTATAAAGGTCTACTTTCAATTTGTTGCATTAACTTGATTCGTTGAAATAAGCAGGATTATACCCATACTTCGACTTGTTTACATGGATCTCTATCTGAATAACTACAAAGTTTGCTTTACAAACGTCTACTTTAACTTTGTTGTAATAACTTAATTCGTCGAATTATGCAGTTTTATATCAATAATTTCACTTGTTTACAAGGATTTCTATGTTCATAACTACAAGCTCTGCCTGTTGCAAAGGTTTACTTTAACTTTGTGGTATTAACTTAATTCTTTGAAATAAGCAGTTTTATACCAATAATTCCACTTGTTTACATTGATTTCTATGTTAATAACTACAAACCATCCTTGCTATAAAGGTTTACTTTAACTTTGTCGTATTAACTTAATTCGTCGAATTATGCAGTTTTATATCAATAATTTCACTTGTTTACAAGGATTTCTATGTTCATAACTACAAACTCTGCCTGTTGCAAAGGTTTACTTTAACTTTGTGGTATTAACTTAATTCTTTGAAATAAGCAGTTTTATACCAATAATTCCACTTGTTTACATTGATTTCTATGTTAATAACTACAAACCATCCTTGTTATAAAGGTTTACTTTAACTTTGTTGTATTAACTTAATCGTTGAATGAAGCAGTTTTATATCAATAATTGCACTTGCTTACATGGATTTCTATGTTGATAACTACAAACGTTTCTTGCTATAAAGGTCTACTTTCAATTTGTTGTATTAACTTGATTCGTTGAAATAAGCAGGATTATACCCATACTTCGACTTGTTTACATGGATTTCTATCTGAATAACTACAAACTTTGCTTGTGATAAACGTTTACTTTAACTTTGTCGTATTAACTTAATTCTTTGAAATAAGCAGTTTTATACCAATAATTCCACTTGTTTACATTGATTTCTATGTTAATAACTACAAAAATTGAATGCTATAAAGGTTTACTTTCAATTTGTTGTATTAACTTAATTCGTGGAAATAAGCAGGATTATACCCATAATTCGACTTGTTTACATGGATTTCTATGTTAATAACTGCATACCGTGCTAGCTATAAAGGTTTACGTTAACTTTGTTGTATTAACATAATGAGTTGAAATAAGCAGATTTATACCCAGATTTCGACTTGTTTACATGGATTTCAATGTTAATAACTACATACCATGCTTGTTATAAAGGCTTACGTTAACTTTGTTGTATTAACTTAATCGTTGAATGTAGCAGTTTTTATCAATAATTGCACTTGTTTACATGGATTTCTATGTTCATAACTACAAACGTTTCTTGCTATAAAGGTCTACTTTCAATTTGTTGTATTAACTTGATTCGTTGAAATAAGCAGGATTATACCCATACTTCGACTTGTTTACATGGATCTCTATCTGAATAACTACAAAGTTTGCTTTACAAACGTCTACTTTAACTTTGTCGTATTAACTTAATTCTTTGAATTAAGCAGTTTTATACCAATAATTCCACTTGTTTACATTGATTTCTATGTTAATAATTACAACCCTTGCTGGTTATAAAGGTTTACTTTAACTTTGTTGTATTAACTTAATTCACTAAATTAAGCAGTTTGGTACCCATAATTGCACTTCTTGACATGGATTTCTATGTTAATAACTACAAACGTTGCTTGTTATAAACGTTTACTTTAACTTTGTGGTATTAACTTAATTCTTTGAAATAAGCAATTTTATACCAATAAGTCCCCTTGTTTACATGGATTTCTATGTTAATAACTACAAACCATCCTTGTTATAAAGGTTTACTTTTAACTTCATTCTTGGAAATAAGCAGTTTTATACCAATAATTCCACTTGTTTGCATTGATTTCTATGTTGATAACTACAAACGTTTCTTGCTATAAAGATTTACTTTCAATTTGTGGTATTAACTTGATTCGTTGAAATAAACAGGATTATACCCATAATTCGACTTGTTTACATGGATTTCTATCTGAATAACTACAAACTTTGCTTGTTATGAACGTCTACTTAACTTTGTCGTATTAACTTAATTCTTTGAAATAAGCAGTTTTATAGCAATAATTTCACTTGTTTACATGAATTTCTATGTTAATAACTACAAACCATACTTGTTATAAAGGTTTACTTTAACATGGTAGTAGTAACTTAATTCGTTGAATTAAGCAGTTTTATATCAGTAATTTCACATGATTACAAGGATTTTTATGTTCATAACAACAAACTTTGCCTGTTACAAAGGTTTACTTTAACTTTCTGGTATTAACTTAATTCGTTGAAATAAGCAGTTTTATACCGATAATATGACTTGTTGACATGGATTTCTATGCGAATAACTACAAACTTTGCTTTTTATAAACGTGTAACTTTAACTTTGTGGTATTAACTTAATTCTTTGAAATAAGCAGTTTTATACCAATAATTCCCGTTGTTTACATGAATTTCTATGTTAATAACTACAAACCATCCTTGTTATAAAGGTTTACCTTAACTTTGTTGTGGTAACTTAATTCGTTGATTTAAGCAGTTATATATCAATAATTTCACTTGTTTACAAGGATTTCTATGTTGATAACTACAAACTCTGCCTGTTGCAAAGTTTTACTTTAACTTTGTGGTATTAACTTAATTCGTTGAAATAAGCAGCTTTATATCAATAATTTCACTTGTTTACAAGGATTTCTATGTTCATAACTGCAAACTCTGCCTGTTACAAAGGTTTACCTTAACTTTGTTGTATTAACTTAATTCATTGAAATTAGCAGTTTTATACCGATAATTGGACTTGTTGACAGTGATTTCTATGTGAATAACTACAAATTTTGCTTGTTGTAAACGTTTACTTTAACTTTGTTGTATTAACTTAATGAGTTGAAATAAGCAGATTTATACCCAGATTTCGACTTGTTTACATGGATTTCAATGTTAATAACTACATACCATGCTTGTTATAAAGGCTTACGTTAACTTTGTTGTATTAACTTAATCGTTGAATGTAGCAGTTTTATATCAATAATTGCACTTGTTTACATGGATTTCTATGTTCATAACTACAAACGTTTCTTGCTATAAAGGTCTACTCTCAATTTGTTGTATTAACTTGATTCGTTGAAATAAGCAGGGTTATACCCATACTTCGACTTGTTTACATGGATTTCTATCTGAATAACTACAAAGTTTGCTTGTGATAAACGTTTACTTTAACTTTGTCGTATTAACTTAATTCTTTGAAATAAGCAGTTTTATACCAATAATTCCACTTGTTTACATTGATTTCTATGTTGAAAACTACAAACGTTTCTTGCTATAAAGGTCTACTTTCAATTTGTTGTATTAACTTGATTCGTTGAAATAAGCAGGATTATACCCATACTTCGACTTGTTTACATGGATCTCTATCTGAATAACTACAAACTTTGCTTTACAAACGTCTACCTTAGCTTTGTCGTATTAACTTAATTCTTTGAAATAAGCAGTTTTATACCAATAATTCCACTTGTTTACATTGATTTCTATGTTAATAACTGCAAACCGTGCTTGTTATAAAGGTTTACTTTAACTTTGTTGCATTAACTTAATTCGTTGAAATAAGCAGGATTATGCAAATAATTCGACTGGTTTACATGGATTTCTATCTGAATAACTACAAACTTTGCTTTACAAACGTCTACCTTAGCTTTGTCGTATTAACTTAATTCTTTGAAATAAGCAGTTTTATACCAATAATTCCACTTGTTTACATTGATTTCTATGTTAATAACTACAAACCATCCTTGTTATAAAGGTTTGCTTTAACTTTGTTGTATTAACTTAATTCGCTAAATTAAGCAGTTTTGTACCCATAATTGGACTTGTTGACATGGATTTCTATGTTAATAACTACAAACGTTGCTTGTTATAAACGTTTACTTTAACTTTGTGGTTTTAACTGAATTCTTTGAAATAAGAAGTTTTATACCTATAATTGAACTTTTTGACATGGATTTCTATGTTAATAACTACAAACGTTGCTTGTTATAAAGGTTTGCTTTAACTTTGTTGTATTAACTTAATCGTTGAATCAGTTTTATATCAATAAGTGCACTTGTATACATGGATTTCTATGTTCATAACTACAACCTTTGCTTGTTATAAAGGTTTACTTTAACTTTGTTGTATTAACGTAATTCGCTAAATAAAGCAGTTTTGTACCCATAATTGGACTTGTTGACATGGATTTCTATGTTAATAACTACAAACGTTGCTTGTTATTAAACGTTTACTTTAACTTTGTGGTATTAACTTAATTCTTTGAATTAAGCAGTTTTATACCAATAATTCCCCTTGTTTACATGGATTTCTATGTTAATAACTGCAAACCGTGCTTGTTATAAAGGTTTACTTTAACTTTGTTGCATTAACTTAATTTGTTGAATTAAGCAGTTTTATATCAATAAATTCACTTGTTTACATGGATTTCTATGTTAATAACTGCAAACTTTGCTTCTCATAAAGGTTTACTTGTAACTTAATTCTTTGAAATAAGCAGTTTTATACCAATAATTCCACTTGTTTACATTGATTTCTATGTTGATAACTACAAACGTTTCTTTCTATAAAGTTTTACTTTCAATTTGTGGTATTAACTTCATTCGTTGAAATAATCAGGATTCTACCCATAGTTCGCCTTGTTTACATGGATTTCTATCTGACTAACTACAAACTTTGCTTGTTATAAACGTCTACTTTAACATTGTCGTATTAACTTAATTCTTTGAAATAAGCAGTTTTCTACCAATAATTCCACTTGTTTACATTGATTTCTATGTTAATAACTACAAACATTGCATGCTATAAAGGTTTACTTTCAATTTGTTGTATTAACTTAATTGGTGGAAATAAGCAGTTTTATACCAATAATTCCACTTGTTTACATTGATTTCTATGTTAATAACTACAAACCATCCTTGTTATAAAGGTTTGCTTTAACTTTGTTGTATTAACTTAATCGTTGAATCAGTTTTATATCAATAATTGCACTTGTTTACATGGATTTCTATGTTAATAACTGCAAACCGTGCTTGTTATAAAGGTTTACCTTAACTTTGTGGTATTAACTTAATTCGTTGAATTAAGCAGTTTTATATCAATAATTTCACTTGTTTACATGGATTTCGATGTTAATAACTACAAACTTTGCTTCTTATAAAGGTTTACTTTTAACTTAATTCTTTGAAATAAGCAGTTTTATACCAATAATTCCACTTGTTTACATTGATTTCTATGTTGATAACTACAAACGTTTCTTGCTATAAAGGTTTACTTTCAATTTGTGGTATTAACTTGATTCTTTGAAATAAGCAGGATTATACCCATAATTCGACTTGTTTACATGGATTTCTATCTGAATAACTAGAAACTTTGCTTTACAAACGTCTACCTTAACTTTGTCGTATTAACGTAATTCTTTGAAATAAGCAGTTTTATACCAATAATTCCACTTGTTTACATTGATTTCTATGTTAATAACTACAAACCATCCTTGTTATAAAGGTTTGCTTTAATTTTGTTCTATTAACTTAATCGTTGAATCGGTTTTATATCAATGATTGCACTTGTTTACATGGATTTCTATGTTAATAACTGCAAACCGTGCTTGTTATAAAGGTTTACTTTAACTTTGTTGCATTAACTTAATTCGTTGAATTAAGCAGTTTTATAACCATAATTGGACTTGTTGCTATGGATTTCTATGTTAATAACTACAAACGTTGCTTGTTATAAGCGTTTACTTTAACTTTGTGGTATTAACTTAATTCTTTGAAATAAGCAGTTTTATTATACCAATCATTCCCCTTGTTTACATGGATTTTTATGTGAATAACTACAAACTTTGCTTGTTATAAACGGTTACTTTAACTTTGTGGTATTATCTTAATTCTTTGAAATAAGCAGTTTTATACCAATAATTCCACTTGTTTACATTGATTTCTATGTTAATAACTACAAACCATCCTTGTTATAAAGGTTTAATTTAACTTTGTTGTATTAACTTAATCGTTGAATTAAGCAGTTTTATATCAATAATTGCACTTGTTTACATGGATTTCTATGTTAATAACTACAAACCGTGCTTGTTATAAAGGTTTACTTTAACTTTGTTGCATTAACTTAATTCGTTGAAATAAGCAGTTTTATACCAATAATTCCACTTGTTTACATTGATTTCTATGTTAATAACTACAAACCATCCTTGTTATAAAGGTTTGCTTTAACTTTGTTGTATTAACTTAATCGTTGAATCAGTTTTATATCAATAATTGCACTTGTTTACATGGATTTCTATGTTAATAACTGCAAACCGTGCTTGTTATAAAGGTTTACCTTAACTTTGTCGTATTAACGTAATTCTTTGAAATAAGCAGTTTTATACCAATAATTCCACTTGTTTACATTGATTTCTATGTTAATAACTACAAACCATCCTTGTTATAAAGGTTTGCTTTAATTTTGTTCTATTAACTTAATCGTTGAATCAGTTTTATATCAATGATTGCACTTGTTTACATGGATTTCTATGTTAATAACTGCAAACCGTGCTTGTTATAAAGGTTTACTTTAACTTTGTTGCATTAACTTAATTCGTTGAATTAAGCAGTTTTATTACCATAATTGGACTTGTTGCTATGGATTTCTATGTTAATAACTACAAACGTTGCTTGTTATAAGCGTTTACTTTAACTTTGTGGTATTAACTTAATTCTTTGAAATGAGCAGTTTTATTATACCAATCATTCCCCTTGTTTACATGGATTTCTATGTTAATAACTGCAAACCGTGCTTGTTATAAAGGTTTACTTTAACTTTGTTGCATTAACTTAATTCGTTGAGTTAAGCAGTTTTATATCAATAATTTCACTTGTTTACATGGATTTCGATGTTAATAACTACCAACTTTGCTTCTTATAAAGGTTTACTTTAACTTTGGTGCATTAACTTAATTCGTTGAAATAAGCAGTTTTATACCAATAATTCCACTTGTTTACATTGATTTCTATGTTAATAACTACAAACCATCCTTGTTATAAAGGTTTGCTTTAACTTTGTTGTATTAACGTAATCGTTGAATCAGTTTTATATCAATAATTGCACTTGTTTACATGGATTTTTATGTTAATAACTGCAAACCGTGCTTGTTAAAAAGGTTTACCTTAACTTTGTCGTATTAACTTAATTCTTTGAAATTATACCAATAATTCCACTTGTTTACATTGATTTCTATGTTAATAACTACAAACCATCCTTGTTATAAAGGTTTGCTTTAATTTTGTTCTATTAACTTAATCGTTGAATCAGTTTTATATCAATAATTTCACTTGTTTACATTGATTTCTATGTTAATAACTACAAACCATCCTTGTTATAAAGGAAAGGTTTGCTTTAATTTTGTTCTATTAACTTAATCGTTGAATCAGTTTTATATCAATAATTTCACTTGTTTACATGGATTTCTATGTTAATAACTGCAAACCGTGCTTGTTATAAAGGTTTACTTTAACTTTGTTGCATTAACTTAATTCGTTGAAATAAGCAGGATTATGCCCATAATTCGACTTGTTTACATGGATTTCTATCTGAATAACTACAAACTTTGCTTTACAAACGTCTACCTTAGCTTTGTCGTATTAACTTAATTCTTTGAAATAAGCAGTTTTATACCAATAATTCCACTTGTTTACATTGATTTCTATGTTAATAACTACAAACCATCCTTGTTATAAAGGTTTGCTTTAACTTTGTTGTATCAACTTAATTCGCTAAATTAAGCAGTTTTGTACCCATAATTGGACTTGTTGACATGGATTTCTATGTTAATAACTACAAACGTTGCTTGTTATAAACGTTTACTTTAACTTTGTGGTTTTAACTGAATTCTTTGAAATAAGAAGTTTTATACCTATAATTGAATTTTTTGACATGGATTTCTATGTTAATAACTACAAACGTTGCTTGTTATAAAGGTTTGCTTTAACTTTGTTGTATTAACTTAATCGTTGAATCAGTTTTATATCAATAAGTGCACTTGTATACATGGATTTCTATGTTCATAACTACAACCTTTGCTTGTTATAAAGGTTTACTTTAACTTTGTTGTATTAACGTAATTCGCTAAATAAAGCAGTTTTGTACCCATAATTGGACTTGTTGACATGGATTTCTATGTTAATAACTACAAACGTTGCTTGTTATTAAACGTTTACTTTAACTTTGTGGTATTAACTTAATTCTTTGAATTAAGCAGTTTTATACCAATAATTCCCCTTGTTTACATGGATTTCTATGTTAATAACTGCAAACCGTGCTTGTTATAAAGGTTTACTTTAACTTTGTTGCATTAACTTAATTTGTTGAATTAAGCAGTTTTATATCAATAAATTCACTTGTTTACATGGATTTCTATGTTAATAACTGCAAACTTTGCTTCTCATAAAGGTTTACTTGTAACTTAATTCTTTGAAATAAGCAGTTTTATACCAATAATTCCACTTGTTTACATTGATTTCTATGTTGATAACTACAAACGTTTCTTTCTATAAAGTTTTACTTTCAATTTGTGGTATTAACTTCATTCGTTGAAATAATCAGGATTATACCCATAGTTCGCCTTGTTTACATGGATTTCTATCTGACTAACTACAAACTTTGCTTGTTATAAACGTCTACTTTAACATTGTCGTATTAACTTAATTCTTTGAAATAAGCAGTTTTCTACCAATAATTCCACTTGTTTACATTGATTTCTATGTTAATAACTACAAACATTGCATGCTATAAAGGTTTACTTTCAATTTGTTGTATTAACTTAACTGGTGGAAATAAGCAGTTTTATACCAATAATTCCACTTGTTTACATTGATTTCTATGTTAATAACTACAAACCATCCTTGTTATAAAGGTTTGCTTTAACTTTGTTGTATTAACTTAATCGTTGAATCAGTTTTATATCAATAATTGCACTTGTTTACATGGATTTCTATGTTAATAACTGCAAACCGTGCTTGTTATAAAGGTTTACCTTAACTTTGTGGTATTAACTTAATTCGTTGAATTAAGCAGTTTTATATCAATAATTTCACTTGTTTACATGGATTTCGATGTTAATAACTACAAACTTTGCTTCTTATAAAGGTTTACTTTTAACTTAATTCTTTGAAATAAGCAGTTTTATACCAATAATTCCACTTGTTTACATTGATTTCTATGTTGATAACTACAAACGTTTCTTGCTATAAAGGTTTACTTTCAATTTGTGGTATTAACTTGATTCTTTGAAATAAGCAGGATTATACCCATAATTCGACTTGTTTACATGGATTTCTATCTGAATAACTAGAAACTTTGCTTTACAAACGTCTACCTTAACTTTGTCGTATTAACGTAATTCTTTGAAATAAGCAGTTTTATACCAATAATTCCACTTGTTTACATTGATTTCTATGTTAATAACTACAAACCATCCTTGTTATAAAGGTTTGCTTTAATTTTGTTCTATTAACTTAATCGTTGAATCAGTTTTATATCAATGATTGCACTTGTTTACATGGATTTCTATGTTAATAACTGCAAACCGTGCTTGTTATAAAGGTTTACTTTAACTTTGTTGCATTAACTTAATTCGTTGAATTAAGCAGTTTTATAACCATAATTGGACTTGTTGCTATGGATTTCTATGTTAATAACTACAAACGTTGCTTGTTATAAGCGTTTACTTTAACTTTGTGGTATTAACTTAATTCTTTGAAATAAGCAGTTTTATTATACCAATCATTCCCCTTGTTTACATGGATTTTTATGTGAATAACTACAAACTTTGCTTGTTATAAACGGTTACTTTAACTTTGTGGTATTATCTTAATTCTTTGAAATAAGCAGTTTTATACCAATAATTCCACTTGTTTACATTGATTTCTATGTTAATAACTACAAACCATCCTTGTTATAAAGGTTTAATTTAACTTTGTTGTATTAACTTAATCGTTGAATTAAGCAGTTTTATATCAATAATTGCACTTGTTTACATGGATTTCTATGTTAATAACTACAAACCGTGCTTGTTATAAAGGTTTACTTTAACTTTGTTGCATTAACTTAATTCGTTGAAATAAGCAGTTTTATACCAATAATTCCACTTGTTTACATTGATTTCTATGTTAATAACTACAAACCATCCTTGTTATAAAGGTTTGCTTTAACTTTGTTGTATTAACTTAATCGTTGAATCAGTTTTATATCAATAATTGCACTTGTTTACATGGATTTCTATGTTAATAACTGCAAACCGTGCTTGTTATAAAGGTTTACCTTAACTTTGTCGTATTAACGTAATTCTTTGAAATAAGCAGTTTTATACCAATAATTCCACTTGTTTACATTGATTTCTATGTTAATAACTACAAACCATCCTTGTTATAAAGGTTTGCTTTAATTTTGTTCTATTAACTTAATCTTTGAATCAGTTTTATATCAATGATTGCACTTGTTTACATGGATTTCTATGTTAATAACTGCAAACCGTGCTTGTTATAAAGGTTTACCTTAACTTTGTGGTATTAACTTAATTCGTTGAATTAAGCAGTTTTATATCAATAATTTCACTTGTTTACATGGATTTCGATGTTAATAACTACAAACTTTGCTTCTTATAAAGGTTTACTTTTAACTTAATTCTTTGAAATAAGCAGTTTTATACCAATAATTCCACTTGTTTACATTGATTTCTATGTTGATAACTACAAACGTTTCTTGCTATAAAGGTTTACTTTCAATTTGTGGTATTAACTTGATTCTTTGAAATAAGCAGGATTATACCCATAATTCGACTTGTTTACATGGATTTCTATCTGAATAACTAGAAACTTTGCTTTACAAACGTCTACCTTAACTTTGTCGTATTAACGTAATTCTTTGAAATAAGCAGTTTTATACCAATAATTCCACTTGTTTACATTGATTTCTATGTTAATAACTACAAACCATCCTTGTTATAAAGGTTTGCTTTAATTTTGTTCTATTAACTTAATCGTTGAATCAGTTTTATATCAATGATTGCACTTGTTTACATGGATTTCTATGTTAATAACTGCAAACCGTGCTTGTTATAAAGGTTTACTTTAACTTTGTTGCATTAACTTAATTCGTTGAATTAAGCAGTTTTATAACCATAATTGGACTTGTTGCTATGGATTTCTATGTTAATAACTACAAACGTTGCTTGTTATAAGCGTTTACTTTAACTTTGTGGTATTAACTTAATTCTTTGAAATAAGCAGTTTTATTATACCAATCATTCCCCTTGTTTACATGGATTTTTATGTGAATAACTACAAACTTTGCTTGTTATAAACGGTTACTTTAACTTTGTGGTATTATCTTAATTCTTTGAAATAAGCAGTTTTATACCAATAATTCCACTTGTTTACATTGATTTCTATGTTAATAACTACAAACCATCCTTGTTATAAAGGTTTGCTTTAACTTTGTTGTATTAACTTAATTCGTTGAATTAAGCAGTTTTATATCAATAATTTCACTTGTTTACATGGATTTCGATGTTAATAACTACCAACTTTGCTTCTTATAAAGGTTTACTTTAACTTTGGTGCATTAACTTAATTCGTTGAAATAAGCAGTTTTATACCAATAATTCCACTTGTTTACATTGATTTCTATGTTAATAACTACAAACCATCCTTGTTATAAAGGTTTGCTTTAACTTTGTTGTATTAACTTAATCGTTGAATCAGTTTTATATCAATAATTGCACTTGTTTACATGGATTTCTATGTTCATAACTACAACCTTTGCTTGTTATAAAGGTTTACTTTAACTTTGTTGTATTAACTTAATTCGCTAAATTAAGCAGTTTTATACCAATAATTCCACTTGTTTACATTGATTTCTATGTTGAAAACTACAAACGTTTCTTGCTATAAAGGTCTACTTTCAATTTGTTGTATTAACTTGATTCGTTGAAATAAGCAGGATTATACCCATACTTCGACTTGTTTACATGGATCTCTATCTGAATAACTACAAACTTTGCTTTACAAACGTCTACCTTAGCTTTGTCGTATTAACTTAATTCTTTGAAATAAGCAGTTTTATACCAATAATTCCACTTGTTTACATTGATTTCTATGTTAATAACTGCAAACCGTGCTTGTTATAAAGGTTTACTTTAACTTTGTTGCATTAACTTAATTCGTTGAAATAAGCAGGATTATGCAAATAATTCGACTGGTTTACATGGATTTCTATCTGAATAACTACAAACTTTGCTTTACAAACGTCTACCTTAGCTTTGTCGTATTAACTTAATTCTTTGAAATAAGCAGTTTTATACCAATAATTCCACTTGTTTACATTGATTTCTATGTTAATAACTACAAACCATCCTTGTTATAAAGGTTTGCTTTAACTTTGTTGTATTAACTTAATTCGCTAAATTAAGCAGTTTTGTACCCATAATTGGACTTGTTGACATGGATTTCTATGTTAATAACTACAAACGTTGCTTGTTATAAACGTTTACTTTAACTTTGTGGTTTTAACTGAATTCTTTGAAATAAGAAGTTTTATACCTATAATTGAACTTTTTGACATGGATTTCTATGTTAATAACTACAAACGTTGCTTGTTATAAAGGTTTGCTTTAACTTTGTTGTATTAACTTAATCGTTGAATCAGTTTTATATCAATAAGTGCACTTGTATACATGGATTTCTATGTTCATAACTACAACCTTTGCTTGTTATAAAGGTTTACTTTAACTTTGTTGTATTAACGTAATTCGCTAAATAAAGCAGTTTTGTACCCATAATTGGACTTGTTGACATGGATTTCTATGTTAATAACTACAAACGTTGCTTGTTATTAAACGTTTACTTTAACTTTGTGGTATTAACTTAATTCTTTGAATTAAGCAGTTTTATACCAATAATTCCCCTTGTTTACATGGATTTCTATGTTAATAACTGCAAACCGTGCTTGTTATAAAGGTTTACTTTAACTTTGTTGCATTAACTTAATTTGTTGAATTAAGCAGTTTTATATCAATAAATTCACTTGTTTACATGGATTTCTATGTTAATAACTGCAAACTTTGCTTCTCATAAAGGTTTACTTGTAACTTAATTCTTTGAAATAAGCAGTTTTATACCAATAATTCCACTTGTTTACATTGATTTCTATGTTGATAACTACAAACGTTTCTTTCTATAAAGTTTTACTTTCAATTTGTGGTATTAACTTCATTCGTTGAAATAATCAGGATTCTACCCATAGTTCGCCTTGTTTACATGGATTTCTATCTGACTAACTACAAACTTTGCTTGTTATAAACGTCTACTTTAACATTGTCGTATTAACTTAATTCTTTGAAATAAGCAGTTTTCTACCAATAATTCCACTTGTTTACATTGATTTCTATGTTAATAACTACAAACATTGCATGCTATAAAGGTTTACTTTCAATTTGTTGTATTAACTTAATTGGTGGAAATAAGCAGTTTTATACCAATAATTCCACTTGTTTACATTGATTTCTATGTTAATAACTACAAACCATCCTTGTTATAAAGGTTTGCTTTAACTTTGTTGTATTAACTTAATCGTTGAATCAGTTTTATATCAATAATTGCACTTGTTTACATGGATTTCTATGTTAATAACTGCAAACCGTGCTTGTTATAAAGGTTTACCTTAACTTTGTGGTATTAACTTAATTCGTTGAATTAAGCAGTTTTATATCAATAATTTCACTTGTTTACATGGATTTCGATGTTAATAACTACAAACTTTGCTTCTTATAAAGGTTTACTTTTAACTTAATTCTTTGAAATAAGCAGTTTTATACCAATAATTCCACTTGTTTACATTGATTTCTATGTTGATAACTACAAACGTTTCTTGCTATAAAGGTTTACTTTCAATTTGTGGTATTAACTTGATTCTTTGAAATAAGCAGGATTATACCCATAATTCGACTTGTTTACATGGATTTCTATCTGAATAACTAGAAACTTTGCTTTACAAACGTCTACCTTAACTTTGTCGTATTAACGTAATTCTTTGAAATAAGCAGTTTTATACCAATAATTCCACTTGTTTACATTGATTTCTATGTTAATAACTACAAACCATCCTTGTTATAAAGGTTTGCTTTAATTTTGTTCTATTAACTTAATCGTTGAATCGGTTTTATATCAATGATTGCACTTGTTTACATGGATTTCTATGTTAATAACTGCAAACCGTGCTTGTTATAAAGGTTTACTTTAACTTTGTTGCATTAACTTAATTCGTTGAATTAAGCAGTTTTATAACCATAATTGGACTTGTTGCTATGGATTTCTATGTTAATAACTACAAACGTTGCTTGTTATAAGCGTTTACTTTAACTTTGTGGTATTAACTTAATTCTTTGAAATAAGCAGTTTTATTATACCAATCATTCCCCTTGTTTACATGGATTTTTATGTGAATAACTACAAACTTTGCTTGTTATAAACGGTTACTTTAACTTTGTGGTATTATCTTAATTCTTTGAAATAAGCAGTTTTATACCAATAATTCCACTTGTTTACATTGATTTCTATGTTAATAACTACAAACCATCCTTGTTATAAAGGTTTAATTTAACTTTGTTGTATTAACTTAATCGTTGAATTAAGCAGTTTTATATCAATAATTGCACTTGTTTACATGGATTTCTATGTTAATAACTACAAACCGTGCTTGTTATAAAGGTTTACTTTAACTTTGTTGCATTAACTTAATTCGTTGAAATAAGCAGTTTTATACCAATAATTCCACTTGTTTACATTGATTTCTATGTTAATAACTACAAACCATCCTTGTTATAAAGGTTTGCTTTAACTTTGTTGTATTAACTTAATCGTTGAATCAGTTTTATATCAATAATTGCACTTGTTTACATGGATTTCTATGTTAATAACTGCAAACCGTGCTTGTTATAAAGGTTTACCTTAACTTTGTCGTATTAACGTAATTCTTTGAAATAAGCAGTTTTATACCAATAATTCCACTTGTTTACATTGATTTCTATGTTAATAACTACAAACCATCCTTGTTATAAAGGTTTGCTTTAATTTTGTTCTATTAACTTAATCGTTGAATCAGTTTTATATCAATGATTGCACTTGTTTACATGGATTTCTATGTTAATAACTGCAAACCGTGCTTGTTATAAAGGTTTACTTTAACTTTGTTGCATTAACTTAATTCGTTGAATTAAGCAGTTTTATTACCATAATTGGACTTGTTGCTATGGATTTCTATGTTAATAACTACAAACGTTGCTTGTTATAAGCGTTTACTTTAACTTTGTGGTATTAACTTAATTCTTTGAAATGAGCAGTTTTATTATACCAATCATTCCCCTTGTTTACATGGATTTCTATGTTAATAACTGCAAACCGTGCTTGTTATAAAGGTTTACTTTAACTTTGTTGCATTAACTTAATTCGTTGAGTTAAGCAGTTTTATATCAATAATTTCACTTGTTTACATGGATTTCGATGTTAATAACTACCAACTTTGCTTCTTATAAAGGTTTACTTTAACTTTGGTGCATTAACTTAATTCGTTGAAATAAGCAGTTTTATACCAATAATTCCACTTGTTTACATTGATTTCTATGTTAATAACTACAAACCATCCTTGTTATAAAGGTTTGCTTTAACTTTGTTGTATTAACGTAATCGTTGAATCAGTTTTATATCAATAATTGCACTTGTTTACATGGATTTTTATGTTAATAACTGCAAACCGTGCTTGTTAAAAAGGTTTACCTTAACTTTGTCGTATTAACTTAATTCTTTGAAATTATACCAATAATTCCACTTGTTTACATTGATTTCTATGTTAATAACTACAAACCATCCTTGTTATAAAGGTTTGCTTTAATTTTGTTCTATTAACTTAATCGTTGAATCAGTTTTATATCAATAATTTCACTTGTTTACATTGATTTCTATGTTAATAACTACAAACCATCCTTGTTATAAAGGAAAGGTTTGCTTTAATTTTGTTCTATTAACTTAATCGTTGAATCAGTTTTATATCAATAATTTCACTTGTTTACATGGATTTCTATGTTAATAACTGCAAACCGTGCTTGTTATAAAGGTTTACTTTAACTTTGTTGCATTAACTTAATTCGTTGAAATAAGCAGGATTATGCCCATAATTCGACTTGTTTACATGGATTTCTATCTGAATAACTACAAACTTTGCTTTACAAACGTCTACCTTAGCTTTGTCGTATTAACTTAATTCTTTGAAATAAGCAGTTTTATACCAATAATTCCACTTGTTTACATTGATTTCTATGTTAATAACTACAAACCATCCTTGTTATAAAGGTTTGCTTTAACTTTGTTGTATCAACTTAATTCGCTAAATTAAGCAGTTTTGTACCCATAATTGGACTTGTTGACATGGATTTCTATGTTAATAACTACAAACGTTGCTTGTTATAAACGTTTACTTTAACTTTGTGGTTTTAACTGAATTCTTTGAAATAAGAAGTTTTATACCTATAATTGAATTTTTTGACATGGATTTCTATGTTAATAACTACAAACGTTGCTTGTTATAAAGGTTTGCTTTAACTTTGTTGTATTAACTTAATCGTTGAATCAGTTTTATATCAATAAGTGCACTTGTATACATGGATTTCTATGTTCATAACTACAACCTTTGCTTGTTATAAAGGTTTACTTTAACTTTGTTGTATTAACGTAATTCGCTAAATAAAGCAGTTTTGTACCCATAATTGGACTTGTTGACATGGATTTCTATGTTAATAACTACAAACGTTGCTTGTTATTAAACGTTTACTTTAACTTTGTGGTATTAACTTAATTCTTTGAATTAAGCAGTTTTATACCAATAATTCCCCTTGTTTACATGGATTTCTATGTTAATAACTGCAAACCGTGCTTGTTATAAAGGTTTACTTTAACTTTGTTGCATTAACTTAATTTGTTGAATTAAGCAGTTTTATATCAATAAATTCACTTGTTTACATGGATTTCTATGTTAATAACTGCAAACTTTGCTTCTCATAAAGGTTTACTTGTAACTTAATTCTTTGAAATAAGCAGTTTTATACCAATAATTCCACTTGTTTACATTGATTTCTATGTTGATAACTACAAACGTTTCTTTCTATAAAGTTTTACTTTCAATTTGTGGTATTAACTTCATTCGTTGAAATAATCAGGATTATACCCATAGTTCGCCTTGTTTACATGGATTTCTATCTGACTAACTACAAACTTTGCTTGTTATAAACGTCTACTTTAACATTGTCGTATTAACTTAATTCTTTGAAATAAGCAGTTTTCTACCAATAATTCCACTTGTTTACATTGATTTCTATGTTAATAACTACAAACATTGCATGCTATAAAGGTTTACTTTCAATTTGTTGTATTAACTTAACTGGTGGAAATAAGCAGTTTTATACCAATAATTCCACTTGTTTACATTGATTTCTATGTTAATAACTACAAACCATCCTTGTTATAAAGGTTTGCTTTAACTTTGTTGTATTAACTTAATCGTTGAATCAGTTTTATATCAATAATTGCACTTGTTTACATGGATTTCTATGTTAATAACTGCAAACCGTGCTTGTTATAAAGGTTTACCTTAACTTTGTGGTATTAACTTAATTCGTTGAATTAAGCAGTTTTATATCAATAATTTCACTTGTTTACATGGATTTCGATGTTAATAACTACAAACTTTGCTTCTTATAAAGGTTTACTTTTAACTTAATTCTTTGAAATAAGCAGTTTTATACCAATAATTCCACTTGTTTACATTGATTTCTATGTTGATAACTACAAACGTTTCTTGCTATAAAGGTTTACTTTCAATTTGTGGTATTAACTTGATTCTTTGAAATAAGCAGGATTATACCCATAATTCGACTTGTTTACATGGATTTCTATCTGAATAACTAGAAACTTTGCTTTACAAACGTCTACCTTAACTTTGTCGTATTAACGTAATTCTTTGAAATAAGCAGTTTTATACCAATAATTCCACTTGTTTACATTGATTTCTATGTTAATAACTACAAACCATCCTTGTTATAAAGGTTTGCTTTAATTTTGTTCTATTAACTTAATCGTTGAATCAGTTTTATATCAATGATTGCACTTGTTTACATGGATTTCTATGTTAATAACTGCAAACCGTGCTTGTTATAAAGGTTTACTTTAACTTTGTTGCATTAACTTAATTCGTTGAATTAAGCAGTTTTATAACCATAATTGGACTTGTTGCTATGGATTTCTATGTTAATAACTACAAACGTTGCTTGTTATAAGCGTTTACTTTAACTTTGTGGTATTAACTTAATTCTTTGAAATAAGCAGTTTTATTATACCAATCATTCCCCTTGTTTACATGGATTTTTATGTGAATAACTACAAACTTTGCTTGTTATAAACGGTTACTTTAACTTTGTGGTATTATCTTAATTCTTTGAAATAAGCAGTTTTATACCAATAATTCCACTTGTTTACATTGATTTCTATGTTAATAACTACAAACCATCCTTGTTATAAAGGTTTAATTTAACTTTGTTGTATTAACTTAATCGTTGAATTAAGCAGTTTTATATCAATAATTGCACTTGTTTACATGGATTTCTATGTTAATAACTACAAACCGTGCTTGTTATAAAGGTTTACTTTAACTTTGTTGCATTAACTTAATTCGTTGAAATAAGCAGTTTTATACCAATAATTCCACTTGTTTACATTGATTTCTATGTTAATAACTACAAACCATCCTTGTTATAAAGGTTTGCTTTAACTTTGTTGTATTAACTTAATCGTTGAATCAGTTTTATATCAATAATTGCACTTGTTTACATGGATTTCTATGTTAATAACTGCAAACCGTGCTTGTTATAAAGGTTTACCTTAACTTTGTCGTATTAACGTAATTCTTTGAAATAAGCAGTTTTATACCAATAATTCCACTTGTTTACATTGATTTCTATGTTAATAACTACAAACCATCCTTGTTATAAAGGTTTGCTTTAATTTTGTTCTATTAACTTAATCTTTGAATCAGTTTTATATCAATGATTGCACTTGTTTACATGGATTTCTATGTTAATAACTGCAAACCGTGCTTGTTATAAAGGTTTACCTTAACTTTGTGGTATTAACTTAATTCGTTGAATTAAGCAGTTTTATATCAATAATTTCACTTGTTTACATGGATTTCGATGTTAATAACTACAAACTTTGCTTCTTATAAAGGTTTACTTTTAACTTAATTCTTTGAAATAAGCAGTTTTATACCAATAATTCCACTTGTTTACATTGATTTCTATGTTGATAACTACAAACGTTTCTTGCTATAAAGGTTTACTTTCAATTTGTGGTATTAACTTGATTCTTTGAAATAAGCAGGATTATACCCATAATTCGACTTGTTTACATGGATTTCTATCTGAATAACTAGAAACTTTGCTTTACAAACGTCTACCTTAACTTTGTCGTATTAACGTAATTCTTTGAAATAAGCAGTTTTATACCAATAATTCCACTTGTTTACATTGATTTCTATGTTAATAACTACAAACCATCCTTGTTATAAAGGTTTGCTTTAATTTTGTTCTATTAACTTAATCGTTGAATCAGTTTTATATCAATGATTGCACTTGTTTACATGGATTTCTATGTTAATAACTGCAAACCGTGCTTGTTATAAAGGTTTACTTTAACTTTGTTGCATTAACTTAATTCGTTGAATTAAGCAGTTTTATAACCATAATTGGACTTGTTGCTATGGATTTCTATGTTAATAACTACAAACGTTGCTTGTTATAAGCGTTTACTTTAACTTTGTGGTATTAACTTAATTCTTTGAAATAAGCAGTTTTATTATACCAATCATTCCCCTTGTTTACATGGATTTTTATGTGAATAACTACAAACTTTGCTTGTTATAAACGGTTACTTTAACTTTGTGGTATTATCTTAATTCTTTGAAATAAGCAGTTTTATACCAATAATTCCACTTGTTTACATTGATTTCTATGTTAATAACTACAAACCATCCTTGTTATAAAGGTTTAATTTAACTTTGTTGTATTAACTTAATCGTTGAATTAAGCAGTTTTATATCAATAATTGCACTTGTTTACATGGATTTCTATGTTAATAACTACAAACCGTGCTTGTTATAAAGGTTTACTTTAACTTTGTTGCATTAACTTAATTCGTTGAAATAAGCAGTTTTATACCAATAATTCCACTTGTTTACATTGATTTCTATGTTAATAACTACAAACCATCCTTGTTATAAAGGTTTGCTTTAACTTTGTTGTATTAACTTAATCGTTGAATCAGTTTTATATCAATAATTGCACTTGTTTACATGGATTTCTATGTTAATAACTGCAAACCGTGCTTGTTATAAAGGTTTACCTTAACTTTGTCGTATTAACGTAATTCTTTGAAATAAGCAGTTTTATACCAATAATTCCACTTGTTTACATTGATTTCTATGTTAATAACTACAAACCATCCTTGTTATAAAGGTTTGCTTTAATTTTGTTCTATTAACTTAATCTTTGAATCAGTTTTATATCAATGATTGCACTTGTTTACATGGATTTCTATGTTAATAACTGCAAACCGTGCTTGTTATAAAGGTTTACTTTAACTTTGTTGCATTAACTTAATTCGTTGAATTAAGCAGTTTTATAACCATAATTGGACTTGTTGCTATGGATTTCTATGTTAATAACTACAAACGTTGCTTGTTATAAGCGTTTACTTTAACTTTGTGGTATTAACTTAATTCTTTGAAATGAGCAGTTTTATTATACCAATCATTCCCCTTGTTTACATGGATTTCTATGTTAATAACTGCAAACCGTGCTTGTTATAAAGGTTTACTTTAACTTTGTTGCATTAACTTAATTCGTTGAGTTAAGCAGTTTTATATCAATAATTTCACTTGTTTACATGGATTTCGATGTTAATAACTACCAACTTTGCTTCATATAAAGGTTTACTTTAACTTTGGTGCATTAACTTAATTCGTTGAAATAAGCAGTTTTATACCAATAATTCCACTTGTTTACATTGATTTCTATGTTAATAACTACAAACCATCCTTGTTATAAAGGTTTGCTTTAACTTTGTTGTATTAACGTAATCGTTGAATCAGTTTTATATCAATAATTGCACTTGTTTACATGGATTTTTATGTTAATAACTGCAAACCGTGCTTGTTAAAAAGGTTTACCTTAACTTTGTCGTATTAACTTAATTCTTTGAAATTATACCAATAATTCCACTTGTTTACATTGATTTCTATGTTAATAACTACAAACCATCCTTGTTATAAAGGTTTGCTTTAATTTTGTTCTATTAACTTAATCGTTGAATCAGTTTTATATCAATAATTTCACTTGTTTACATGGATTTCTATGTTAATAACTGCAAACCGTGCTTGTTATAAAGGTTTACTTTAACTTTCTTGCATTAACTTAATTCGTTGAAATAAGCAGGATTATACCCATTATTCGACTTGTTTACATGGATTTCTATCTGAATAACTACAAACTTTGCTTTACAAACGTCTACCTTAACTTTGTCGTATTACCTTAATTCTTTGAAATAAGCAGTTTGATGCCAATAATTCCACTTGTTTACATTGATTTCTATGTTAATAACTACAAACCATCCTTGTTATAAAGGTTTGCTTTAACTTTGTTGTATTAACTTAATCGTTGAATCAGTTTTATATCAATAATTGCACTTGTTTACATGGATTTCTATGTTCATAACTACAACCTTTGCTTGTTATAAAGGTTTACTTTAACTTTGTTGTATTAACTTAATTCGCTAAATTAAGCAGTTTTATACCCATAATTGGACTTGTTGACATGGATTTCTATGTTAATAACTACAAACGTTGCTTGTTATTAAACGTTTACTTTAACTTTGTTGCATTAACTTAATTCGTTGAATTAAGCAGTTTTATATGAATAATTTCACTTGTTTACATGGATTTCGATGTTAATAACTACGAACTTTGCTTCTTATAAAGGTTTACTTTTAACTTAATTCTTTGAAATAAGCAGTTTTATACCAATAATTCCACTTGTTTACATTGATTTCTTTGTTGATAACTACAAACGTTTCTTGCTATAAAGGTTTAATTTCAATTTGTGGTATTAACTTGATCGTTGAATCAGTTTTATATCAATAATTGCACTTATTTACATGGATTTCTATGTTCATAACTACAAACCGTGCTTGTTATAAAGGTTTACTTTAACTTTGTTGCATTAACTTAATTCGTTGAAATAAGCAGTTTTATACCAATAATTCCACTTGTTTACATTGATTTCTATGTTAATAACTACAAACCATCCTTGTTATAAAGGTTTGCTTTAACTTTGTTGTATTAACTTAATCGTTGAATCAGTTTTATATCAATAATTGCACTTGTTTACATGGATTTCTATCTGAATAACTACAAACTTTGCTTTACAAACGTCTACCTTAACCTTGTCGTATTAACTTAATTCTTTGAAATAAGCAGTTTTATACCAATAATTCCACTTGTTTACATTGATTTCTATGTTAATAACTACAAACCATCCTTGTTATAAAGGTTTGCTTTAACTTTGTTGTATTAACTTAATCGTTGAATCAGTTTTATATCAATAATTGCACTTGTTTACATGGATTTCTCTCTGAATAACTACAAACTTTGCTTTACAAACGTCTACCTTAACCTTGTCGTATTAACTTAATTCTTTGAAATAAGCAGTTTTATACCAATAATTCCACTTGTTTACATTGATTTCTATGTTAATAACTACAAACCATCCTTGTTATAAAGGTTTGCTTTAACTTTGTTGTATTAACTTAATCGTTGAATCAGTTTTATATCAATACTTGCACTTATTAACATGGATTTCTATGTTCATAACTACAAACCGTAATTATAATAAAGGTTTACTTTAACTTTGTTGCATTAACTTAATTCGTTGAAATAAGCAGTTTTATACCAATAATTCCACTTGTTTACATGGATTTCTATGTTAATAACTACAAACCATCCTTGTTATAAAGGTTTGCTTTAACTTTGTTGTATTAACTTAATCGTTGAATCAGTTTTATATCAATAATTGCACTTGTTTACATGGATTTCTATGTTAATAACTGCAAACCGTGCTTGTTATAAAGGTTTACCTTAACTTTGTCGTATTAACTTAATTCGTTGAATTAAGCAGTTTTATATCAATAATTTCACTTGTTTACATGGATTTCGATGTTAATAACTGCCAACTTTGCTTGTTATAAGCGTTTACTTTAACTTTGTGGTATTAACTTAATTCTTTGAAATAAGCAGTTTTATTATACCAATCATTCCCCTTGTTTACATGGATTTCTATGTTAATAACTGCAAACTTTGCTTCTTATAAAGGTTTACTTTAACTTTGGTGCATTAACTTAATTCGTTGAAATAAGCAGTTTTATACCAATAATTCCACTTGTTTACATTGATTTCTATGTTAATAACTACAAACCATCCTTGTTATAAAGGTTTGCTTTAACTTTGTTGTATTAACGTAATCGTTGAATCAGTTTTATATCAATAATTGCACTTGTTTACATGGATTTTTATGTTAATAACTGCAAACCGTGCTTGTTAAAAAGGTTTACCTTAACTTTGTCGTATTAACTTAATTCTTTGAAATTATACCAATAATTCCACTTGTTTACATTGATTTCTATGTTAATAACTACAAACCATCCTTGTTATAAAGGTTTGCTTTAATTTTGTTCTATTAACTTAATCGTTGAATCAGTTTTATATCAATAATTTCACTTGTTTACATGGATTTCTATGTTAATAACTGCAAACCGTGCTTGTTATAAAGGTTTACTTTAACTTTCTTGCATTAACTTAATTCGTTGAAATAAGCAGGATTATACCCATTATTCGACTTGTTTACATGGATTTCTATCTGAATAACTACAAACTTTGCTTTACAAACGTCTACCTTAACTTTGTCGTATTAACTTAATTCTTTGAAATAAGCAGTTTGATGCCAATAATTCCACTTGTTTACATTGATTTCTATGTTAATAACTACAAACCATCCTTGTTATAAAGGTTTGCTTTAACTTTGTTGTATTAACTTAATCGTTGAATCAGTTTTATATCAATAATTGCACTTGTTTACATGGATTTCTATGTTCATAACTACAACCTTTGCTTGTTATAAAGGTTTACTTTAACTTTGTTGTATTAACTTAATTCGCTAAATTAAGCAGTTTTATACCCATAATTGGACTTGTTGACATGGATTTCTATGTTAATAACTACAAACGTTGCTTGTTATTAAACGTTTACTTTAACTTTGTTGCATTAACTTAATTCGTTGAATTAAGCAGTTTTATATGAATAATTTCACTTGTTTACATGGATTTCGATGTTAATAACTACGAACTTTGCTTCTTATAAAGGTTTACTTTTAACTTAATTCTTTGAAATAAGCAGTTTTATACCAATAATTCCACTTGTTTACATTGATTTCTATGTTGATAACTACAAACGTTTCTTGCTATAAAGGTTTAATTTCAATTTGTGGTATTAACTTGATCGTTGAATCAGTTTTATATCAATAATTGCACTTATTTACATGGATTTCTATGTTCATAACTACAAACCGTGCTTGTTATAAAGGTTTACTTTAACTTTGTTGCATTAACTTAATTCGTTGAAATAAGCAGTTTTATACCAATAATTCCACTTGTTTACATTGATTTCTATGTTAATAACTACAAACCATCCTTGTTATAAAGGTTTGCTTTAACTTTGTTGTATTAACTTAATCGTTGAATCAGTTTTATATCAATAATTGCACTTGTTTACATGGATTTCTATCTGAATAACTACAAACTTTGCTTTACAAACGTCTACCTTAACCTTGTCGTATTAACTTAATTCTTTGAAATAAGCAGTTTTATACCAATAATTCCACTTGTTTACATTGATTTCTATGTTAATAACTACAAACCATCCTTGTTATAAAGGTTTGCTTTAACTTTGTTGTATTAACTTAATCGTTGAATCAGTTTTATATCAATAATTGCACTTGTTTACATGGATTTCTCTCTGAATAACTACAAACTTTGCTTTACAAACGTCTACCTTAACCTTGTCGTATTAACTTAATTCTTTGAAATAAGCAGTTTTATACCAATAATTCCACTTGTTTACATTGATTTCTATGTTAATAACTACAAACCATCCTTGTTATAAAGGTTTGCTTTAACTTTGTTGTATTAACTTAATCGTTGAATCAGTTTTATATCAATAATTGCACTTATTAACATGGATTTCTATGTTCATAACTACAAACCGTAATTATAATAAAGGTTTACTTTAACTTTGTTGCATTAACTTAATTCGTTGAAATAAGCAGTTTTATACCAATAATTCCACTTGTTTACATGGATTTCTATGTTAATAACTACAAACCATCCTTGTTATAAAGGTTTGCTTTAACTTTGTTGTATTAACTTAATCGTTGAATCAGTTTTATATCAATAATTGCACTTGTTTACATGGATTTCTATGTTAATAACTGCAAACCGTGCTTGTTATAAAGGTTTACCTTAACTTTGTCGTATTAACTTAATTCGTTGAATTAAGCAGTTTTATATCAATAATTTCACTTGTTTACATGGATTTCGATGTTAATAACTGCCAACTTTGCTTGTTATAAGCGTTTACTTTAACTTTGTGGTATTAACTTAATTCTTTGAAATAAGCAGTTTTATTATACCAATCATTCCCCTTGTTTACATGGATTTCTATGTTAATAACTGCAAACCGTGCTTGTTATAAAGGTTTACTTTAACTTTGTTGCATTAACTTAATTCGTTGAATTAAGCAGTTTTATATCAATAATTTCACTTGTTTACATGGATTTCGATGTTAATAACTACCAACTTTGCTTCTTATAAAGGTTTACTTTAACTTTGGTGCATTAACTTAATTCGTTGAAATAAGCAGTTTTATACCAATAATTCCACTTGTTTACATTGATTTCTATGTTAATAACTACAAACCATCCTTGTTATAAAGGTTTGCTTTAACTTTGTTGTATTAACTTAATCGTTGAATCAGTTTTATATCAATAATTGCACTTGTTTACATGGATTTTTATGTTAATAACTGCAAACCGTGCTTGTTAAAAAGGTTTACCTTAACTTTGTCGTATTAACTTAATTCTTTGAAATAAGCAGTTTTATACCAATAATTCCACTTGTTTACATTGATTTCTATGTTAATAACTACAAACCATCCTTGTTATAAAGGAAAGGTTTGCTTTAATTTTGTTCTATTAACTTAATCGTTGAATCAGTTTTATATCAATAATTTCACTTGTTTACATGGATTTCTATGTTAATAACTGCAAACCGTGCTTGTTATAAAGGTTTACTTTAACTTTGTTGCATTAACTTAATTCGTTGAATTAAGCAGTTTTATAACCATAATTGGACTTGTTGCTATGGATTTCTATGTTAATAACTACAAACGTTGCTTGTTATAAGCGTTTACTTTAACTTTGTGGTATTAACTTAATTCTTTGAAATAAGCAGTTTTATTATACCAATCATTCCCCTTGTTTACATGGATTTTTATGTGAATAACTACAAACTTTGCTTGTTATAAACGGTTACTTTAACTTTGTGGTATTATCTTAATTCTTTGAAATAAGCAGTTTTATACCAATAATTCCACTTGTTTACATTGATTTCTATGTTAATAACTGCAAACCGTGCTTGTTATAAAGGTTTACTTTAACTTTGTTGCATTAACTTAATTCGTTGAAATAAGCAGGATTATGCCCATAATTCGACTTGTTTACATGGATTTCTATCTGAATAACTACAAACTTTGCTTTACAAACGTCTACCTTAGCTTTGTCGTATTAACTTAATTCTTTGAAATAAGCAGTTTTATACCAATAATTCCACTTGTTTACATTGATTTCTATGTTAATAACTACAAACCATCCTTGTTATAAAGGTTTGCTTTAACTTTGTTGTATTAACTTAATTCGCTAAATTAAGCAGTTTTGTACCCATAATTGGACTTGTTGACATGGATTTCTATGTTAATAACTACAAACGTTGCTTGTTATAAACGTTTACTTTAACTTTGTGGTTTTAACTGAATTCTTTGAAATAAGAAGTTTTATACCTATAATTGAACTTTTTGACATGGATTTCTATGTTAATAACTACAAACGTTGCTTGTTATAAAGGTTTGCTTTAACTTTGTTGTATTAACTTAATCGTTGAATCAGTTTTATACCAATCATTCCCCTTGTTTACATGGATTTCTATGTTAATAACTGCAAACCGTGCTTGTTATAAAGGTTTACTTTAACTTTGTTGCATTAACTTAATTCGTTGAATTAAGCAGTTTTATATCAATAATTTCACTTGTTTACATGGATTTCGATGTTAATAACTACCAACTTTGCTTCTTATAAAGGTTTACTTTAACATTGGTGCATTAACTTAATTCGTTGAAATAAGCAGTTTTATACCAATAATTCCACTTGTTTACATGGATTTCTATGTTAATAACTACAAACCATCCTTGTTATAAAGGTTTGCTTTAACTTTGTTGTATTAACTTAATCGTTGAATCAGTTTTATATCAATAATTGCACTTGTTTACATGGATTTCTATGTTAATAACTGCAAACCGTGCTTGTTATAAAGGTTTACCTTAACTTTGTCGTATTAACTTAATTCTTTGAAATAAGCAGTTTTATACCAATAATTCCACTTGTTTACATGGATTTCTATGTTAATAACTACAAACCATCCTTGTTATAAAGGTTTGCTTTAACTTTGTTGTATTAACTTAATCGTTGAATCAGTTTTATATCAATAATTGCACTTGTTTACATGGATTTCTATGTTAATAACTGCAAACCGTGCTTGTTATAAAGGTTTACCTTAACTTTGTCGTATTAACTTAATTCTTTGAAATAAGCAGTTTTATACCAATAATTCCACTTGTTTACATTGATTTCTATGTTAATAACTACAAACCATCCTTGTTATAAAGGTTTGCTTTAATTTTGTTCTATAAACTTAATCGTTGAATCAGTTCTATATCAATAATTGCACTTGTTTACATGGATTTCTATGTTCATAACTACAACCTTTGCTTGTTATAAAGGTTTACTTTAACTTTGTTGTATTAACTTAATTCGCTAAATTAAGCAGTTTTGTACTCATAATTGGACTTGTTGACATGGATTTCTATGTTAATAACTACAAACGTTGCTTGTTATTAAACGTTTACTTTAACTTTGTGGTATTAACTTAATTCTTTGAATTAAGCAGTTTTATACCAATAATTCCCCATGTTTACATGGATTTCTATGTTAATAACTGCAAACCGTGCTTGTTATAAAGGTTTACTTTAACTTTGTTGCATTAACTTAATTTGTTGAATTAAGCAGTTTTATATCAATAAATTCACTTGTTTACATGGATTTCTATGTTAATAACTGCAAACTTTGCTTCTCATAAAGGTTTACTTGTAACTTAATTCTTTGAAATAAGCAGTTTTATACCAATAATTCCACTTGTTTACATTGATTTCTATGTTGATAACTACAAACGTTTCTTTCTATAAAGTTTTACTTTCAATTTGTGGTATTAACTTGATCGTTGAATCAGTTTTATATCAATAATTGCACTTATTTACATGGATTTCTATGTTCATAACTACAAACCGTGCTTGTTATAAAGGTTTACTTTAACTTTGTTGCATTAACTTAATTCGTTGAAATAAGCAGTTTTATACCAATAATTCCACTTGTTTACATTGATTTCTATGTTAATAACTACAAACCATCCTTGTTATAAAGGTTTGCTTTAACTTTGTTGTATTAACTTAATCGTTGAATCAGTTTTATATCAATAATTGCACTTGTTTACATGGATTTCTATCTGAATAACTACAAACTTTGCTTTACAAACGTCTACCTTAACCTTGTCGTATTAACTTAATTCTTTGAAATAAGCAGTTTTATACCAATAATTCCACTTGTTTACATTGATTTCTATGTTAATAACTACAAACCATAATTGTTATAAAGGTTTGCTTTAACTTTGTTGTATTAACTTAATCGTTGAATCAGTTTTATATCAATAATTGCACTTATTAACATGGATTTCTATGTTCATAACTACAAACCGTAATTATAATAAAGGTTTACTTTAACTTTGTTGCATTAACTTAATTCGTTGAAATAAGCAGTTTTATACCAATAATTCCACTTGTTTACATGGATTTCTATGTTAATAACTACAAACCATCCTTGTTATAAAGGTTTGCTTTAACTTTGTTGTATTAACTTAATCGTTGAATCAGTTTTATATCAATAATTGCACTTGTTTACATGGATTTCTATGTTAATAACTGCAAACCGTGCTTGTTATAAAGGTTTACCTTAACTTTGTCGTATTAACTTAATTCGTTGAATTAAGCAGTTTTATATCAATAATTTCACTTGTTTACATGGATTTCGATGTTAATAACTACCAACTTTGCTTGTTATAAGCGTTTACTTTAACTTTGTGGTATTAACTTAATTCTTTGAAATAAGCAGTTTTATTATACCAATCATTCCCCTTGTTTACATGGATTTCTATGTTAATAACTGCAAACCGTGCTTGTTATAAAGGTTTACTTTAACTTTGTTGCATTAACTTAATTCGTTGAATTAAGCAGTTTTATATCAATAATTTCACTTGTTTACATGGATTTCGATGTTAATAACTACCAACTTTGCTTCTTATAAAGGTTTACTTTAACTTTGGTGCATTAACTTAATTCGTTGAAATAAGCAGTTTTATATCAATAATTGCACTTGTTTACATGGATTTTTATGTTAATAACTGCAAACCGTGCTTGTTAAAAAGGTTTACCTTAACTTTGTCGTATTAACTTAATTCTTTGAAATAAGCAGTTTTATACCAATAATTCCACTTGTTTACATTGATTTCTATGTTAATAACTACAAACCATCCTTGTTATAAAGGTTTGCTTTAATTTTGTTCTATTAACTTAATCGTTGAATCAGTTTTATATCAATAATTTCACTTGTTTACATGGATTTCTATGTTAATAACTGCAAACCGTGCTTGTTATAAAGGTTTACTTTAACTTTCTTGCATTAACTTAATTCGTTGAAATAAGCAGGATTATACCCATTATTCGACTTGTTTACATGGATTTCTATCTTAATAACTACAAACTTTGCTTTACAAACGTCTACCTTAACTTTGTCGTATTAACTTAATTCTTTGAAATAAGCAGTTTGATACCAATAATTCCACTTGTTTACATTGATTTCTATGTTAATAACTACAAACCATCCTTGTTATAAAGGTTTGCTTTAACTTTGTTGTATTAACTTAATCGTTGAATCAGTTTTATATCAATAATTGCACTTGTTTACATGGATTTCTATGTTCATAACTACAACCTTTGCTTGTTATAAAGGTTTACTTTAACTTTGTTGTATTAACTTAATTCGCTAAATTAAGCAGTTTTATACCCATAATTGGACTTGTTGACATGGATTTCTATGTTAATAACTACAAACGTTGCTTGTTATTAAACGTTTACTTTAACTTTGTTGCATTAACTTAATTCGTTGAATTAAGCAGTTTTATATCAATAATTTCACTTGTTTACATGGATTTCGATGTTAATAACTACGAACTTTGCTTCTTATAAAGGTTTACTTTTAACTTAATTCTTTGAAATAAGCAGTTTTATACCAATAATTCCACTTGTTTACATTGATTTCTATGTTGATAACTACAAACGTTTCTTGCTATAAAGGTTTAATTTCAATTTGTGGTATTAACTTGATCGTTGAATCAGTTTTATATCAATAATTGCACTTGTTTACATGGATTTCTATCTGAATAACTACAAACTTTGCTTTACAAACGTCTACCTTAACCTTGTCGTATTAACTTAATTCTTTGAAATAAGCAGTTTTATACCAATAATTCCACTTGTTTACATTGATTTCTATGTTAATAACTACAAACCATCCTTGTTATAAAGGTTTGCTTTAACTTTGTTGTATTAACTTAATCGTTGAATCAGTTTTATATCAATAATTGCACTTGTTTACTTGGATTTCTATCTGAATAACTACAAACTTTGCTTTACAAACGTCTACCTTAACCTTGTCGTATTAACTTAATTCTTTGAAATAAGCAGTTTTATACCAATAATTCCACTTGTTTACATTGATTTCTATGTTAATAACTACAAACCATCCTTGTTATAAAGGTTTGCTTTAACTTTGTTGTATTAACTTAATCGTTGAATCAGTTTTATATCAATAATTGCACTTATTAACATGGATTTCTATGTTCATAACTACAAACCGTAATTATAATAAAGGTTTACTTTAACTTTGTTGCATTAACTTAATTCGTTGAAATAAGCAGTTTTATACCAATAATTCCACTTGTTTACATGGATTTCTATGTTAATAACTACAAACCATCCTTGTTATAAAGGTTTGCTTTAACTTTGTTGTATTAACTTAATCGTTGAATCAGTTTTATATCAATAATTGCACTTGTTTACATGGATTTCTATGTTAATAACTGCAAACCGTGCTTGTTATAAAGGTTTACCTTAACTTTGTCGTATTAACTTAATTCTTTGAAATAAGCAGTTTTATACCAATAATTCCACTTGTTTACATTGATTTCTATGTTAATAACTACAAACCATCCTTGTTATAAAAGTTTGCTTTAATTTTGTTCTATAAACTTAATCGTTGAATCAGTTTTATATCAATAATTGCACTTGTTTACATGGATTTCTATGTTCATAACTACAACCTTTGCTTGTTATAAAGGTTTACTTTAACTTTGTTGTATTAACTTAATTCGCTAAATTAAGCAGTTTTGTACTCATAATTGGACTTGTTGACATGGATTTCTATGTTAATAACTACAAACGTTGCTTGTTATTAAACGTTTACTTTAACTTTGTGGTATTAACTTAATTCTCTGAAGTAAGCAGTTTTATATCAATAAATTCACTTGTTTACATGGATTTATATGTTAATAACTGCAAACCGTGCTTGTTATAAAGGTTTAATTTAACTTTGTTGCATTTACTTAATTCGATGAATTAAGCAGTTTTATATCAATAAATTCACTTGTTTACATGGATTTCTATGTTAATAACTGCAAAATTTGCTTCTTATAAAGGTTTACTTTCAACTTAATTCTTTGACATAAGCAGTTTTATACCAATAATTCCACTTGTTTACATCGATTTCTATGTTGATAACTACAAACGTTTCTTGCTATAAAGGTTTACTTTCAATTTGTGGTATTAACTTGATTCGTTGAAATAAGCAGGATTATACCCATAATTCGTCTTGTTTACATGGATTTTTATGTGAATAGCTACAAACTTTGCTTGTTATAAACGGTTACTTTAACTTTGTGGTATTATCTTAATTCTTTGAAATAAGCAGTTTTATACCAATAATTCCACTTGTTTACATTGATTTCTATGTTAATAACTACAAACCATCCTTGTTATAAAGGTTTAATTTAACTTTGTTGTATTAACTTAATCGTTGAATTAAGCAGTTTTATATCAATAATTGCACTTGTTTACATGGATTTCTATGTTAATAACTTCAAACCGTGCTTGTTATAAAGGTTTACTTTAACTTTGTTGCATTAACTTAATTCGTTGAAATAAGCAGTTTTATACCAATAATTCCACTTGTTTACATTGATTTCTAAGTTAATAACTACAAACCATCCTTGTTGTAAAGGTTTGCTTTAACTTTGTTGTATTAACTTAATCGTTGAATCAGTTTTATATCAATAATTGCACTTGTTTACATGGATTTCTATGTTAATAACTGCAAACCGTGCTTGTTATAAACGTTTACCTTAACTTTGTCGTATTAACTTAATTCTGTGAAATAAGCAGTTTTATACCAATAATTCCACTTGTTTACATTGATTTCTATGTTAATAACTACAAACCATCCTTGTTATAAAGGAAAGGTTTGCTTTAATTTTGTTCTATTAACTTAATCGTTGAATCAGTTTTATATCAATAATTTCACTTGTTTACATGGATTTCTATGTTAATAACTGCAAACCGTGCTTGTTATAAAGGTTTACTTTAACTTTGTTGCATTAACTTAATTCGTTGAAATAAGCAGGATTATGCCCATAATTCGACTGGTTTACATGGATTTCTATCTGAATAACTACAAACTTTGCTTTACAAACGTCTACCTTAGCTTTGTCGTATTAACTTAATTCTTTGAAATAAGCAGTTTTATACCAATAATTCCACTTGTTTACATTGATTTCTATGTTAATAACTACAAACCATCCTTGTTATAAAGGTTTGCTTTAACTTTGTTGTATTAACTTAATTCGCTAAATTAAGCAGTTTTGTACCCATAATTGGACTTGTTGACATGGATTTCTATGTTAATAACTACAAACGTTGCTTGTTATAAACGTTTACTTTAACTTTGTGGTTTTAACTGAATTCTTTGAAATAAGAAGTTTTATACCTATAATTGAACTTTTTGACATGGATTTCTATGTTAATAACTACAAACGTTGCTTGTTATAAAGGTTTGCTTTAACTTTGTTGTATTAACTTAATCGTTGAATCAGTTTTATATCAATAAGTGCACTTGTATACATGGATTTCTATGTTCATAACTACAACCTTTGCTTGTTATAAAGGTTTACTTTAACTTTGTTGTATTAACGTAATTCGCTAAATAAAGCAGTTTTGTACCCATAATTGGACTTGTTGACATGGATTTCTATGTTAATAACTACAAACGTTGCTTGTTATTAAACGTTTACTTTAACTTTGTGGTATTAACTTAATTCTTTGAATTAAGCAGTTTTATACCAATAATTCCCCTTGTTTACATGGATTTCTATGTTAATAACTGCAAACCGTGCTTGTTATAAAGGTTTACTTTAACTTTGTTGCATTAACTTAATTTGTTGAATTAAGCAGTTTTATATCAATAAATTCACTTGTTTACATGGATTTCTATGTTAATAACTGCAAACTTTGCTTCTCATAAAGGTTTACTTGTAACTTAATTCTTTGAAATAAGCAGTTTTATACCAATAATTCCACTTGTTTACATTGATTTCTATGTTGATAACTACAAACGTTTCTTTCTATAAAGTTTTACTTTCAATTTGTGGTATTAACTTCATTCGTTGAAATAATCAGGATTATACCCATAGTTCGCCTTGTTTACATGGATTTCTATCTGACTAACTACAAACTTTGCTTGTTATAAACGTCTACTTTAACATTGTCGTATTAACTTAATTCTTTGAAATAAGCAGTTTTCTACCAATAATTCCACTTGTTTACATTGATTTCTATGTTAATAACTACAAACATTGCATGCTATAAAGGTTTACTTTCAATTTGTTGTATTAACTTAATTGGTGGAAATAAGCAGGATTATACCCATAATTCGACTTGTTTACATGGAGGTCTATGTTAATAACTGCAAACCGTGCTTGTTATAAAGGCTTACCTTAACTTTGTCGTATTAACTTAATTCTTTGAAATAAGCAGTTTTATACCAATAATTCCACTTGTTTACATTGATTTCTATGTTAATAACTACAAACCATCCTTGTTATAAAGGTTTGCTTTAATTTTGTTCTATTAACTTAATCGTTGAATCAGTTTTATATCAATAATTTCACTTGTTTACATGGATTTCTATGTTAATAACTGCAAACCGTGCTTGTTATAAAGGTTTACTTTAACTTTGTTGCATTAACTTAATTCGTTGAAATAAGCAGGATTATACCCATAATTCGACTTGTTTACATGGATTTCTATCTGAATAACTACAAACTTTGCTTTACAAACGTCTACCTTAACTTTGTCGCATTAACTTAATTCTTTGAAAAAAGCAGTTTTATAAAAATAATTCCACTTGTTTACATTGATTTCTATGTTAATAACTACAAACCATCCTTGTTATAAAGGTTTGCTTTAACTTTGTTGTATTAACTTAATCGTTGAATCAGTTTTATATCAATAAGTGCACTTGTTTACATGGATTTCTATGTTCATAACTACAACCTTTGCTTGTTATAAAGGTTTACTTTAACTTTGTTGTATTAACTTAATTCGCTAAATTAAGCAGTTTTGTACCCATAATTGGACTTGTTGACATGGATTTCTATGTTAATAACTACAAACGTTGCTTGTTATTAAACGTTTACTTTAACTTTGTGGTATTAACTTAATTCTTTGAATTAAGCAGTTTTATATCAATAATTTCACTTGTTTACATGGATTTCTATGTTAATAACTGCAAACCGTGCTTGTTATAAAGGTTTACTTTAACTTTGTTGCATTAACTTAATTCGTTGAATTAAGCAGTTTTATATCAATAATTTCACTTGTTTACATGAGTTTCTATGTTCATAACTGCAAACTCTGCCTGTTACAAAGGTTTACCTTAACGTTGTTGTAATAACTTAATTCGTCGAATTATGCAATTTTATATCAATAATTTCACTTGTTTACAAGGATTTCTATGTTCATAACTGCAAACTCTGCCTGTTACAAAGGTTTACCTTAACTTTGTTGTATTAACTTAATTCATTGAAATTAGCAGTTTTATACCGATAATTGGACTTGTTGACAGTGATTTCTATGTGAATAACTACAAATTTTGCTTGTTGTAAACGTTTACTTTAACTTTGTTGTATTAACTTAATGAGTTGAAATAAGCAGATTTATACCCAGATTTCGACTTGTTTACATGGATTTCAATGTTAATAACTACATACCATGCTTGTTATAAAGGCTTACGTTAACTTTGTTGTATTAACTTAATCGTTGAATGTAGCAGTTTTATATCAATAATTGCACTTGTTTACATGGATTTCTATGTTGAAAACTACAAACGTTTCTTGCTATAAAGGTCTACTTTCAATTTGTTGTATTAACTTGATTCGTTGAAATAAGCAGGATTATACCCATACTTCGACTTGTTTACATGGATCTCTATCTGAATAACTACAAAGTTTGCTTTACAAACGTCTACTTTAACTTTGTTGTAATAACTTAATTCGTCGAATTATGCAGTTTTATATCAATAATTTCACTTGTTTACAAGGATTTCTATGTTCATAACTACAAGCTCTGCCTGTTGCAAAGGTTTACTTTAACTTTGTGGTATTAACTTAATTCTTTGAAATAAGCAGTTTTATACCAATAATTCCACTTGTTTACATTGATTTCTATGTTAATAACTACAAACCATCCTTGCTATAAAGGTTTACTTTAACTTTGTTGTATTAACTTAATCGTTGAATGAAGCAGTTTTATATCAATAATTGCACTTGCTTACATGGATTTCTATGTTGATAACTACAAACGTTTCTTGCTATAAAGGTCTACTTTCAATTTGTTGTATTAACTTGATTCGTTGAAATAAGCAGGATTATACCCATACTTCGACTTGTTTACATGGATTTCTATCTGAATAACTACAAACTTTGCTTGTGATAAACGTTTACTTTAACTTTGTCGTATTAACTTAATTCTTTGAAATAAGCAGTTTTATACCGATAATATGACTTGTTGACATGGATTTCTATGTTAATAACTACAAACCATCCTTGCTATAAAGGTTTACTTTAACTTTGTTGTATTAACTTAATCGTTGAATGAAGCAGTTTTATATCAATAATTGCACTTGCTTACATGGATTTTTATGTTGATAACTACAAACGTTTCTTGCTATAAAGGTCTACTTTCAATTTGTTGTATTAACTTGATTCGTTGAAATAAGCAGGATTATACCCATACTTCGACTTGTTTACATGGATTTCTATCTGAATAACTACAAACTTTGCTTGTGATAAACGTTTACTTTAACTTTGTCGTATTAACTTAATTCTTTGAAATAAGCAGTTTTATACCCATAATTCCACTTGTTTACATTGATTTCTATGTTAATAACTACAAACCATACTTGTTATAAAGGTTTACTTTAACATGGTAGTAGTAACTTAATTCGTTGAATTAAGCAGTTTTATATCAGTAATTTCACATGATTACATGGATTTTTATGTTCATAACAGCAAACTTTGCCGGTTACAAAGGTTTACTTTAACTTTCTGGTATTAACTTAATTCGTTGTTATAAGCAGTTTTATACCGATAATATGACTTGTTGACATGGATTTCTATGTGAATAACTACAAACTTTGCTTTTTATAAACGTGTACTTTAACTTTGTGGTATTAACTTAATTCTTTGAAATAAGCAGTTTTATACCAATAATTCCCGTTGTTTACATGAATTTCTATGTTAATAACTACAAACCATCCTTGTTATAAAGGTTTACCTTAACTTTGTTGTGGTAACTTAATTCGTTGATTTAAGCAGTTATATATCAATAATTTCACTTGTTTACAAGGATTTCTATGTTGATAACTGCAAACTCTGCCTGTTACAAAGGTTTACCTTAACTTTGTTGTATTAACATAATTCATTGAAATTAGCAGTTTTATACCGATAATTGGACTTGTTGACAGTGATTTCTATGTGAATAACTACAAATTTTGCTTGTTGTAAACGTTTACTTTAACTTTGTTGTATTAACTTAATGAGTTGAAATAAGCAGATTTATACCCAGATTTCGACTTGTTTACATGGATTTCAATGTTAATAACTACATACCATGCTTGTTATAAAGGCTTACGTTAACTTTGTTGTATTAACTTAATCGTTGAATGTAGCAGTTTTATATCAATAATTGCACTTATTTACATGGCTTTCTATGTTCATAACTACAAACGTTTCTTGCTAGAAAGGTCTACTCTCAATTTGTTGTATTAACTTGATTCGTTGAAATAAGCAGGGTTATACCCATACTTCGACTTGTTTACATGGATTTCTATCTGAATAACTACAAAGTTTGCTTGTGATAAACGTTTACTTTAACTTTGTCGTATTAACTTAATTCTTTGAAATAAGCAGTTTTATACCAATAATTCCACTTGTTTACATTGATTTCTATGTTGAAAACTACAAACGTTTCTTGCTATAAAGGTCTACTTTCAATTTGTTGTATTAACTTGATTCGTTGAAATAAGCAGGATTATACCCATACTTCGACTTGTTTACATGGATCTCTATCTGAATAACTACAAAGTTTGCTTTACAAACGTCTACTTTAACTTTGTCGTATTAACTTAATTCGTCGAATTATGCAGTTTTATATCAATAATTTCACTTGTTTACAAGGATTTCTATGTTCATAACTACAAACTCTGCCTGTTGCAAAGGTTTACTTTAACTTTGTGGTATTAACTTAATTCGTTGAAATAAGCAGCTTTATATCAATAATTTCACTTGTTTACAAGGATTTCTATGTTCATAACTGCAAACTCTGCCTGTTACAAAGGTTTACCTTAACTTTGTTGTAATAACTTAATTCGTCGAATTATGCAGTTTTATATCAATAATTTCACTTGTTTACAAGGATTTCTATGTTGATAACTACAAACTCTGCCTGTTGCAAAGTTTTACTTTAACTTTGTGGTATTAACTTAATTCGTTGAAATAAGCAGCTTTATATCAATAATTTCACTTGTTTACAAGGATTTCTATGTTCATAACTGCAAACTCTGCCTGTTACAAAGGTTTACCTTAACTTTGTTGTATTAACTTAATTCATTGAAATTAGCAGTTTTATACCGATAATTGGACTTGTTGACAGTGATTTCTATGTGAATAACTACAAATTTTGCTTGTTGTAAACGTTTACTTTAACTTTGTTGTATTAACTTAATGAGTTGAAATAAGCAGATTTATACCCAGATTTCGACTTGTTTACATGGATTTCAATGTTAATAACTACATACCATGCTTGTTATAAAGGCTTACGTTAACTTTGTTGTATTAACTTAATCGTTGAATGTAGCAGTTTTATATCAATAATTGCACTTGTTTACATGGATTTCTATGTTCATAACTACAAACGTTTCTTGCTATAAAGGTCTACTTTCAATTTGTTGTATTAACTTGATTCGTTGAAATAAGCAGGATTATACCCATACTTCGACTTGTTTACATGGATCTCTATCTGAATAACTACAAAGTTTGCTTTACAAACGTCTACTTTAACTTTGTTGTAATAACTTAATTCGTCGAATTATGCAGTTTTATATCAATAATTTCACTTGTTTACAAGGATTTCTATGTTCATAACTACAAGCTCTGCCTGTTGCAAAGGTTTACTTTAACTTTGTGGTATTAACTTAATTCTTTGAAATAAGCAGTTTTATACCAATAATTCCACTTGTTTACATTGATTTCTATGTTAATAACTACAAACCATCCTTGCTATAAAGGTTTACTTTAACTTTGTCGTATTAACTTAATTCGTCGAATTATGCAGTTTTATATCAATAATTTCACTTGTTTACAAGGATTTCTATGTTCATAACTACAAACTCTGCCTGTTGCAAAGGTTTACTTTAACTTTGTGGTATTAACTTAATTCTTTGAAATAAGCAGTTTTATACCAATAATTCCACTTGTTTACATTGATTTCTATGTTAATAACTACAAACAATCCTTGTTATAAAGGTTTACTTTAACTTTGTTGTATTAACTTAATCGTTGAATGAAGCAGTTTTATATCAATAAATGCACTTGCTTACATGGATTTCTATGTTGATAACTACAAACGTTTCTTGCTATAAAGGTCTACTTTCAATTTGCTGTATTAACTTGATTCGTTGAAATAAGCAGGATTATACCCATACTTCGACTTGTTTACATGGATTTCTATCTGAATAACTACAAACTTTGCTTGTGATAAACGTTTACTTTAACTTTGTCGTATTAACTTAATTCTTTGAAATAAGCAGTTTTATACCAATAATTCCACTTGTTTACATTGATTTCTATGTTAATAACTACAAAAATTGAATGCTATAAAGGTTTACTTTCAATTTGTTGTATTAACTTAATTCGTGGAAATAAGCAGGATTATACCCATAATTCGACTTGTTTACATGGATTTCTATGTTAATAACTGCATACCGTGCTAGCTATAAAGGTTTACGTTAACTTTGTTGTATTAACATAATGAGTTGAAATAAGCAGATTTATACCCAGATTTCGACTTGTTTACATGGATTTCAATGTTAATAACTACATACCATGCTTGTTATAAAGGCTTACGTTAACTTTGTTGTATTAACTTAATCGTTGAATGTAGCAGTTTTTATCAATAATTGCACTTGTTTACATGGATTTCTATGTTCATAACTACAAACGTTTCTTGCTATAAAGGTCTACTTTCAATTTGTTGTATTAACTTGATTCGTTGAAATAAGCAGGATTATACCCATACTTCGACTTGTTTACATGGATCTCTATCTGAATAACTACAAAGTTTGCTTTACAAACGTCTACTTTAACTTTGTCGTATTAACTTAATTCTTTGAATTAAGCAGTTTTATACCAATAATTCCACTTGTTTACATTGATTTCTATGTTAATAATTACAACCCTTGCTGGTTATAAAGGTTTACTTTAACTTTGTTGTATTAACTTAATTCACTAAATTAAGCAGTTTGGTACCCATAATTGGACTTCTTGACATGGATTTCTATGTTAATAACTACAAACGTTGCTTGTTATAAACGTTTACTTTAACTTTGTGGTATTAACTTAATTCTTTGAAATAAGCAATTTTATACCAATAAGTCCCCTTGTTTACATGGATTTCTATGTTAATAACTACAAACCATCCTTGTTATAAAGGTTTACTTTTAACTTCATTCTTGGAAATAAGCAGTTTTATACCAATAATTCCACTTGTTTACATTGATTTCTATGTTGAAAACTACAAACGTTTCTTGCTATAAAGGTCTACTTTCAATTTGTTGTATTAACTTGATTCGTTGAAATAAGCAGGATTATACCCATACTTCGACTTGTTTACATGGATCTCTATCTGAATAACTACAAAGTTTGCTTTACAAACGTCTACTTTAACTTTGTCGTATTAACTTAATTCGTCGAATTATGCAGTTTTATATCAATAATTTCACTTGTTTACAAGGATTTCTATGTTCATAACTACAAACTCTGCCTGTTGCAAAGGTTTACTTTAACTTTGTGGTATTAACTTAATTCGTTGAAATAAGCAGCTTTATATCAATAATTTCACTTGTTTACAAGGATTTCTATGTTCATAACTGCAAACTCTGCCTGTTACAAAGGTTTACCTTAACTTTGTTGTAATAACTTAATTCGTCGAATTATGCAGTTTTATATCAATAATTTCACTTGTTTACAAGGATTTCTATGTTGATAACTACAAACTCTGCCTGTTGCAAAGTTTTACGTTAACTTTGTGGTATTAACTTAATTCGTTGAAATAAGCAGCTTTATATCAATAATTTCACTTGTTTACAAGGATTTCTATGTTCATAACTGCAAACTCTGCCTGTTACAAAGGTTTACCTTAACTTTGTTGTATTAACTTAATTCATTGAAATTAGCAGTTTTATACCGATAATTGGACTTGTTGACAGTGATTTCTATGTGAATAACTACAAATTTTGCTTGTTGTAAACGTTTACTTTAACTTTGTTGTATTAACTTAATGAGTTGAAATAAGCAGATTTATACCCAGATTTCGACTTGTTTACATGGATTTCAATGTTAATAACTACAAAGTTTGCTTGTTATAAAGGTTTACTTTTAACTTCATTCTTGGAAATAAGCAGTTTTATACCAATAATTCCACTTGTTTGCATTGATTTCTATGTTGATAACTACAAACGTTTCTTGCTATAAAGATTTACTTTCAATTTGTGGTATTAACTTGATTCGTTGAAATAAACAGGATTATACCCATAATTCGACTTGTTTACATGGATTTCTATCTGAATAACTACAAACTTTGCTTGTTATGAACGTCTACTTAACTTTGTCGTATTAACTTAATTCTTTGAAATAAGCAGTTTTATAGCAATAATTTCACTTGTTTACATGAATTTCTATGTTAATAACTACAAACCATACTTGTTATAAAGGTTTACTTTAACATGGTAGTAGTAACTTAATTCGTTGAATTAAGCAGTTTTATATCAGTAATTTCACATGATTACAAGGATTTTTATGTTCATAACAACAAACTTTGCCGGTTACAAAGGTTTACTTTAACTTTCTGGTATTAACTTAATTCGTTGAAATAAGCAGTTTTATACCGATAATATGACTTGTTGACATGGATTTCTATGTGAATAACTACAAACTTTGCTTTTTATAAACGTGTAACTTTAACTTTGTGGTATTAACTTAATTCTTTGAAATAAGCAGTTTTATACCAATAATTCCCGTTGTTTACATGAATTTCTATGTTAATAACTACAAACCATCCTTGTTATAAAGGTTTACCTTAACTTTGTTGTGGTAACTTAATTCGTTGATTTAAGCAGTTATATATCAATAATTTCACTTGTTTACAAGGATTTCTATGTTGATAACTACAAACTCTGCCTGTTGCAAAGTTTTACTTTAACTTTGTGGTATTAACTTAATTCGTTGAAATAAGCAGCTTTATATCAATAATTTCACTTGTTTACAAGGATTTCTATGTTCATAACTGCAAACTCTGCCTGTTACAAAGGTTTACCTTAACTTTGTTGTATTAACTTAATTCATTGAAATTAGCAGTTTTATACCGATAATTGGACTTGTTGACAGTGATTTCTATGTGAATAACTACAAATTTTGCTTGTTGTAAACGTTTACTTTAACTTTGTTGTATTAACTTAATGAGTTGAAATAAGCAGATTTATACCCAGATTTCGACTTGTTTACATGGATTTCAATGTTAATAACTACATACCATGCTTGTTATAAAGGCTTACGTTAACTTTGTTGTATTAACTTAATCGTTGAATGTAGCAGTTTTATATCAATAATTTCACTTGTTTACATGGATTTCTATGTTAATAACTGCAAACCGTGCTTGTTATAAAGGTTTACTTTAACTTTGTTGCATTAACTTAATTCGTTGAATTAAGCAGTTTTATATCAATAATTTCACTTGTTTACATGAGTTTCTATGTTCATAACTGCAAACTCTGCCTGTTACAAAGGTTTACCTTAACGTTGTTGTAATAACTTAATTCGTCGAATTATGCAATTTTATATCAATAATTTCACTTGTTTACAAGGATTTCTATGTTCATAACTGCAAACTCTGCCTGTTACAAAGGTTTACCTTAACTTTGTTGTATTAACTTAATGAGTTGAAATAAGCAGATTTATACCCAGATTTCGACTTGTTTACATGGATTTCAATGTTAATAACTACATACCATGCTTGTTATAAAGGCTTACGTTAACTTTGTTGTATTAACTTAATCGTTGAATGTAGCAGTTTTATATCAATAATTGCACTTGTTTACATGGATTTCTATGTTGAAAACTACAAACGTTTCTTGCTATAAAGGTCTACTTTCAATTTGTTGTATTAACTTGATTCGTTGAAATAAGCAGGATTATACCCATACTTCGACTTGTTTACATGGATCTCTATCTGAATAACTACAAAGTTTGCTTGTTGTAAACGTTTACTTTAACTTTGTTGTATTAACTTAATGAGTTGAAATAAGCAGATTTATACCCAGATTTCGACTTGTTTACATGGATTTCAATGTTAATAACTACATACCATGCTTGTTATAAAGGCTTACTTTAACTTTGTTGTATTAACTTAATTCGCTAAATTAAGCAGTTTTGTACCCATAATTGGACTTGTTGACATGGATTTCTATGTTAATAACTACAAACGTTGCTTGTTATTAAACGTTTACTTTAACTTTGTGGTATTAACTTAATTCTTTGAATTAAGCAGTTTTATATCAATAATTTCACTTGTTTACATGGATTTCTATGTTAATAACTGCAAACCGTGCTTGTTATAAAGGTTTACTTTAACTTTGTTGCATTAACTTAATTCGTTGAATTAAGCAGTTTTATATCAATAATTTCACTTGTTTACATGAGTTTCTATGTTCATAACTGCAAACTCTGCCTGTTACAAAGGTTTACCTTAACGTTGTTGTAATAACTTAATTCGTCGAATTATGCAATTTTATATCAATAATTTCACTTGTTTACAAGGATTTCTATGTTCATAACTGCAAACTCTGCCTGTTACAAAGGTTTACCTTAACTTTGTTGTATTAACTTAATTCATTGAAATTAGCAGTTTTATACCGATAATTGGACTTGTTGACAGTGATTTCTATGTGAATAACTACAAATTTTGCTTGTTGTAAACGTTTACTTTAACTTTGTTGTATTAACTTAATGAGTTGAAATAAGCAGATTTATACCCAGATTTCGACTTGTTTACATGGATTTCAATGTTAATAACTACATACCATGCTTGTTATAAAGGCTTACGTTAACTTTGTTGTATTAACTTAATCGTTGAATGTAGCAGTTTTATATCAATAATTGCACTTGTTTACATGGATTTCTATGTTGAAAACTACAAACGTTTCTTGCTATAAAGGTCTACTTTCAATTTGTTGTATTAACTTGATTCGTTGAAATAAGCAGGATTATACCCATACTTCGACTTGTTTACATGGATCTCTATCTGAATAACTACAAAGTTTGCTTTACAAACGTCTACTTTAACTTTGTTGTAATAACTTAATTCGTCGAATTATGCAGTTTTATATCAATAATTTCACTTGTTTACAAGGATTTCTATGTTCATAACTACAAGCTCTGCCTGTTGCAAAGGTTTACTTTAACTTTGTGGTATTAACTTAATTCTTTGAAATAAGCAGTTTTATACCAATAATTCCACTTGTTTACATTGATTTCTATGTTAATAACTACAAACCATCCTTGCTATAAAGGTTTACTTTAACTTTGTTGTATTAACTTAATCGTTGAATGAAGCAGTTTTATATCAATAATTGCACTTGCTTACATGGATTTCTATGTTGATAACTACAAACGTTTCTTGCTATAAAGGTCTACTTTCAATTTGTTGTATTAACTTGATTCGTTGAAATAAGCAGGATTATACCCATACTTCGACTTGTTTACATGGATTTCTATCTGAATAACTACAAACTTTGCTTGTGATAAACGTTTACTTTAACTTTGTCGTATTAACTTAATTCTTTGAAATAAGCAGTTTTATACCGATAATATGACTTGTTGACATGGATTTCTATGTTAATAACTACAAACCATCCTTGCTATAAAGGTTTACTTTAACTTTGTTGTATTAACTTAATCGTTGAATGAAGCAGTTTTATATCAATAATTGCACTTGCTTACATGGATTTTTATGTTGATAACTACAAACGTTTCTTGCTATAAAGGTCTACTTTCAATTTGTTGTATTAACTTGATTCGTTGAAATAAGCAGGATTATACCCATACTTCGACTTGTTTACATGGATTTCTATCTGAATAACTACAAACTTTGCTGTTGATAAACGTTTACTTTAACTTTGTCGTATTAACTTAATTCTTTGAAATAAGCAGTTTTATACCCATAATTCCACTTGTTTACATTGATTTCTATGTTAATAACTACAAACCATACTTGTTATAAAGGTTTACTTTAACATGGTAGTAGTAACTTAATTCGTTGAATTAAGCAGTTTTATATCAGTAATTTCACATGATTACATGGATTTTTATGTTCATAACAGCAAACTTTGCCGGTTACAAAGGTTTACTTTAACTTTCTGGTATTAACTTAATTCGTTGAAATAAGCAGTTTTACACCGATAATATGACTTGTTGACATGGATTTCTATGTGAATAACTACAAACTTTGCTTTTTATAAACGTGTACTTTAACTTTGTGGTATTAACTTAATTCTTTGAAATAAGCAGTTTTATACCAATAATTCCCGTTGTTTACATGAATTTCTATGTTAATAACTACAAACCATCCTTGTTATAAAGGTTTACCTTAACTTTGTTGTGGTAACTTAATTCGTTGATTTAAGCAGTTATATATCAATAATTTCACTTGTTTACAAGGATTTCTATGTTGATAACTGCAAACTCTGCCTGTTACAAAGGTTTACCTTAACTTTGTTGTATTAACATAATTCATTGAAATTAGCAGTTTTATACCGATAATTGGACTTGTTGACAGTGATTTCTATGTGAATAACTACAAATTTTGCTTGTTGTAAACGTTTACTTTAACTTTGTTGTATTAACTTAATGAGTTGAAATAAGCAGATTTATACCCAGATTTCGACTTGTTTACATGGACTTCAATGTTAATAACTACATACCATGCTTGTTATAAAGGCTTACGTTAACTTTGTTGTATTAACTTAATCGTTGAATGTAGCAGTTTTATATCAATAATTGCACTTATTTACATGGCTTTCTATGTTCATAACTACAAACGTTTCTTGCTAGAAAGGTCTACTCTCAATTTGTTGTATTAACTTGATTCGTTGAAATAAGCAGGGTTATACCCATACTTCGACTTGTTTACATGGATTTCTATCTTAATAACTACAAAGTTTGCTTGTGATAAACGTTTACTTTAACTTTGTCGTATTAACTTAATTCTTTGAAATAAGCAGTTTTATACCAATAATTCCACTTGTTTACATTGATTTCTATGTTGAAAACTACAAACGTTTCTTGCTATAAAGGTCTACCTTCAATTTGTTGTATTAACTTGATTCGTTGAAATAAGCAGGATTATACCCATACTTCGACTTGTTTACATGGATCTCTATCTGAATAACTACAAAGTTTGCTTTACAAACGTCTACTTTAACTTTGTCGTATTAACTTAATTCGTCGAATTATGCAGTTTTATATCAATAATTTCACTTGTTTACAAGGATTTCTATGTTCATAACTACAAACTCTGCCTGTTGCAAAGGTTTACTTTAACTTTGTGGTATTAACTTAATTCGTTGAAATAAGCAGCTTTATATCAATAATTTCACTTGTTTACAAGGATTTCTATGTTCATAACTGCAAACTCTGCCTGTTACAAAGGTTTACCTTAACTTTGTTGTAATAACTTAATTCGTCGAATTATGCAGTTTTATATCAATAATTTCACTTGTTTACAAGGATTTCTATCTTGATAACTACAAACTCTGCCTGTTGCAAAGTTTTACTTTAACTTTGTGGTATTAACTTAATTCGTTGAAATAAGCAGCTTTATATCAATAATTTCACTTGTTTACAAGGATTTCTATGTTCATAACTGCAAACTCTGCCTGTTACAAAGGTTTACCTTAACTTTGTTGTATTAACTTAATTCATTGAAATTAGCAGTTTTATACCGATAATTGGACTTGTTGACAGTGATTTCTATGTGAATAACTACAAATTTTGCTTGTTGTAAACGTTTACTTTAACTTTGTTGTATTAACTTAATGAGTTGAAATAAGCAGATTTATACCAAGATTTCGACTTGTTTACATGGATTTCAATGTTAATAACTACATACCATGCTTGTTATAAAGGCTTACGTTAACTTTGTTGTATTAACTTAATCGTTGAATGTAGCAGTTTTATATCAATAATTGCACTTGTTTACATGGATTTCTATGTTCATAACTACAAACGTTTCTTGCTATAAAGGTCTACTTTCAATTTGTTGTATTAACTTGATTCGTTGAAATAAGCAGGATTATACCCATACTTCGACTTGTTTACATGGATCTCTATCTGAATAACTACAAAGTTTGCTTTACAAACGTCTACTTTAACTTTGTTGTAATAACTTAATTCGTCGAATTATGCAGTTTTATATCAATAATTTCACTTGTTTACAAGGATTTCTATGTTCATAACTACAAGCTCTGCCTGTTGCAAAGGTTTACTTTAACTTTGTGGTATTAACTTAATTCTTTGAAATAAGCAGTTTTATACCAATAATTCCACTTGTTTACATTGATTTCTATGTTAATAACTACAAACCATCCTTGCTATAAAGGTTTACTTTAACTTTGTCGCATTAACTTAATTCGTCGAATTATGCAGTTTTATATCAATAATTTCACTTGTTTACAAGGATTTCTATGTTCATAACTACAAACTCTGCCTGTTGCAAAGGTTTACTTTAACTTTGTGGTATTAACTTAATTCTTTGAAATAAGCAGTTTTATACCAATAATTCCACTTGTTTACATTGATTTCTATGTTAATAACTACAAACCATCCTTGTTATAAAGGTTTACTTTAACTTTGTTGTATTAACTTAATCGTTGAATGAAGCAGTTTTATATCAATAATTGCACTTGCTTACATGGATTTCTATGTTGATAACTACAAACGTTTCTTGCTATAAAGGTCTACTTTCAATTTGTTGTATTAACTTGATTCGTTGAAATAAGCAGGATTATACCCATACTTCGACTTGTTTACATGGATTTCTATCTGAATAACTACAAACTTTGCTTGTGATAAACGTTTACTTTAACTTTGTCGTATTAACTTAATTCTTTGAAATAAGCAGTTTTATACCAATAATTCCACTTGTTTACATTGATTTCTATGTTAATAACTACAAAAATTGAATGTTATAAAGGTTTACTTTCAATTTATTGTATTAACTTAATTCGTGGAAATAAGCAGGATTATACCCATAATTCGACTTGTTTACATGGATTTCTATGTTAATAACTGCATACCGTGCTAGCTATAAAGGTTTACGTTAACTTTGTTGTATTAACATAATGAGTTGAAATAAGCAGATTTATACCCAGATTTCGACTTGTTTACATGGATTTCAATGTTAATAACTACATACCATGCTTGTTATAAAGGCTTACGTTAACTTTGTTGTATTAACTTAATCGTTGAATGTAGCAGTTTTTATCAATAATTGCACTTGTTTACATGGATTTCTATGTTCATAACTACAAACGTTTCTTGCTATAAAGGTCTACTTTCAATTTGTTGTATTAACTTGATTCGTTGAAATAAGCAGGATTATACCCATACTTCGACTTGTTTACATGGATCTCTATCTGAATAACTACAAAGTTTGCTTTACAAACGTCTACTTTAACTTTGTCGTATTAACTTAATTCTTTGAATTAAGCAGTTTTATACCAATAATTCCACTTGTTTACATTGATTTCTATGTTAATAATTACAACCCTTGCTGGTTATAAAGGTTTACTTTAACTTTGTTGTATTAACTTAATTCGCTAAATTAAGCAGTTTGGTACCCATAATTGGACTTCTTGACATGGATTTCTATGTTAATAACTACAAACGTTGCTTGTTATAAACGTTTACTTTAACTTTGTGGTATTAACTTAATTCTTTGAAATAAGCAATTTTATACCAATAAGTCCCCTTGTTTACATGGATTTCTATGTTAATAACTACAAACCATCCTTGTTATAAAGGTTTACTTTTAACTTCATTCTTGGAAATAAGCAGTTTTATACCAATAATTCCACTTGTTTACATTGATTTCTATGTTGATAACTACAAACGTTTCTTGCTATAAAGATTTACTTTCAATTTGTGGTATTAACTTGATTCGTTGAAATAAACAGGATTATACCCATAATTCGACTTGTTTACATGGATTTCTATCTGAATAACTACAAACTCTGCCTGTTGCAAAGGTTTACTTTAACTTTGTGGTATTAACTTAATTCGTTGAAATAAGCAGCTTTATATCAATAATTTCACTTGTTTACAAGGATTTCTATGTTCATAACTGCAAACTCTGCCTGGTTTACCTTAACTTTGTTGTAATAACTTAATTCGTCGAATTATGCAGTTTTATATCAATAATTTCACTTGTTTACAAGGATTTCTATGTTCATAACTACAAACTCTGCCTGTTGCAAAGGTTTACTTTAACTTTGTGGTATTAACTTAATTCTTTGAAATAAGCAGTTTTATACCAATAATTCCACTTGTTTACATTGATTTCTATGTTAATAACTACAAACCATCCTTGTTATAAAGGTTTACTTTAACTTTGTTGTATTAACTTAATCGTTGAATGAAGCAGTTTTATATCAATAATTGCACTTGCTTACATGGATTTCTATGTTGATAACTACAAACGTTTCTTGCTATAAAGGTCTACTTTCAATTTGTTGTATTAACTTGATTCGTTGAAATAAGCAGGATTATACCCATACTTCGACTTGTTTACATGGATTTCTATCTGAATAACTACAAACTTTGCTTGTGATAAACGTTCACTTTAACTTTGTCGTATTAACTTAATTCTTTGAAATAAGCAGTTTTATACCAATAATTCCACTTGTTTACATGAATTTCTATGTTAATAACTACAAACCATTCTTGTTATAAAGGTTTACTTTAACTTTGTTGTAGTAACTTAATTCGTTGAATTAAGCAGTTATATATCAATAATTTCACTTGTTTACAAGGATTTCTATGTTGATAACTACAAACTCTGCCTGTTACAAAGGTTTACCTTAACTTTGTTGTATTAACTTAATTCATTGAAATTAGCAGTTTTATACCGATAATTGGACTTGTTGACAGTGATTTCTATGTGAATAACTACAAATTTTGCTTGTTGTAAACGTTTACTTTAACTTTGTTGTATTAACTTAATGAGTTGAAATAAGCAGATTTATACCCAGATTTCGACTTGTTTACATGGATTTCAATGTTAATAACTACATACCATGCTTGTTATAAAGGCTTACGTTAACTTTGTTGTATTAACTTAATCGTTGAATGTAGCAGTTTTATATCAATAATTGCACTTGTTTACATGGATTTCTATGTTCATAACTACAAACGTTTCTTGCTATAAAGGTCTACTCTCAATTTGTTGTATTAACTTGATTCGTTGAAATAAGCAGGATTATACCCATACTTCGACTTGTTTACATGGATTTCTATCTGAATAACTACAAAGTTTGCTTGTGATAAACGTTTACTTTAACTTTGTCGTATTAACTTAATTCTTTGAAATAAGCAGTTTTATACCAATAATTCCACTTGTTTACATTGATTTCTATGTTGAAAACTACAAACGTTTCTTGCTATAAAGGTCTACTTTCAATTTGTTGTATTAACTTGATTCGTTGAAATAAGCAGAATTATACCCATACTTCGACTTGTCTACATGGATCTCTATCTGAATAACTACAAAGTTTGCTTTACAAACGTCTACTTTAACTTTGTCGTATTAACTTAATTCGTCGAATTATGCAGTTTTATATCAATAATTTCACTTGTTTACAAGGATTTCTATGTTCATAACTACAAACTCTGCCTGTTGCAAAGGTTTACTTTAACTTTGTGGTATTAACTTAATTCGTTGAAATAAGCAGCTTTATATCAATAATTTCACTTGTTTACAAGGATTTCTATGTTCATAACTGCAAACTCTGCCTGGTTTACCTTAACTTTGTTGTAATAACTTAATTCGTCGAATTATGCAGTTTTATATCAATAATTTCACTTGTTTACAAGGATTTCTATGTTCATAACTACAAACTCTGCCTGTTGCAAAGGTTTACTTTAACTTTGTGGTATTAACTTAATTCTTTGAAATAAGCAGTTTTATACCAATAATTCCACTTGTTTACATTGATTTCTATGTTAATAACTACAAACCATCCTTGTTATAAAGGTTTACTTTAACTTTAGTGTATTAACTTTATCGTTGAATGAAGCAGTTTTATATCAATAATTGCACTTGCTTACATGGATTTCTATGTTGATAACTACAAACTCTGCCTGTTGCAAAGGTTTACTTTAACTTTGTGGTATTAACTTAATTCGTTGAAATAAGCAGCTTTATATCAATAATTTCACTTGTTTACAAGGATTTCTATGTTCATAACTGCAAACTCTGCCTGTTACAAAGGTTTACCTTAACTTTGTTGTAATAACTTAATTCGTCGAATTATGCAGTTTTATATCAATAATTTCACTTGTTTACAAGGATTTCTATGTTGATAACTACAAACTCTGCCTGTTGCAAAGTTTTACTTTAACTTTGTGGTATTAACTTAATTCGTTGAAATAAGCAGCTTTATATCAATAATTTCACTTGTTTACAAGGATTTCTATGTTCATAACTGCAAACTCTGCCTGTTACAAAGGTTTACCTTAACTTTGTTGTATTAACTTAATTCATTGAAATTAGCAGTTTTATACCGATAATTGGACTTGTTGACAGTGATTTCTATGTGAATAACTACAAATTTTGCTTGTTGTAAACGTTTACTTTAACTTTGTTGTATTAACTTAATGAGTTGAAATAAGCCGATTTATACCAATAATTCCACTTGTTTACAAGGATTTCTATGTTCATAATTGCAAACTCTGCCTGTTACAAAGGTTTACCTTAACTTTGTTGTATTAACTTAATTCATTGAAATTAGCAGTTTTATACCGATAATTGGACTTGTTGACAGTGATTTCTATGTGAATAACTACAAATTTTGCTTGTTGTAAACGTTTACTTTAACTTTGTTGTATTAACTTAATGAGTTGAAATAAGCAGATTTATACCCAGATTTCGACTTGTTTACATGGATTTCAATGTTAATAACTACATACCATGCTTGTTATAAAGGCTTACGTTAACTTTGTTGTATTAACTTAATCGTTGAATGTAGCAGTTTTATATCAATAATTGCACTTGTTTACATGGATTTCTATGTTCATAACTACAAATGTTTCTTGCTATAAAGGTCTACTCTCAATTTGTTGTATTAACTTGATTCGTTGAAATAAGCAGGATTATACCCATACTTCGACTTGTTTACATGGATTTCTATCTGAATAACTACAAAGTTTGCTTGTGATAAACGTTTACTTTAACTTTGTCGTATTAACTTAATTCTTTGAAATAAGCAGTTTTATACCAATAATTCTACTTGTTTACATTGATTTCTATGTTGAAAACTACAAACTCTGCCGGTTACAAAGGTTTACTTTAACTTTGTCGTATTAACTTAATTCGTCGAATTATGCAGTTTTATATCAATAATTTCACTTGTTTACAAGGATTTCTATGTTCATAACTACAAACTCTGCCTGGTTTACTTTAACTTTGTGGTATTAACTTAATTCGTTGAAATAAGCAGCTTTATATCAATAATTTCACTTGTTTACAAGGATTTCTATGTTCATAACTGCAAACTCTGCCTGGTTTACCTTAACTTTGTTGTAATAACTTAATTCGTCGAATTATGCAGTTTTATATCAATAATTTCACTTGTTTACAAGGATTTCTATGTTCATAACTACAAACTCTGCCTGTTGCAAAGGTTTACTTTAACTTTGTGGTATTAACTTAATTCTTTGAAATAAGCAGTTTTATACCAATAATTCCACTTGTTTACATTGATTTCTATGTTAATAACTACAAACCATCCTTGTTATAAAGGTTTACTTTAATTTTGTTGTATTAACTTAATCGTTGAATGAAGCAGTTTTATATCAATAATTGCACTTGCTTACATGGATTTCTATGTTGATAACTACAAACGTTTCTTGCTATAAAGGTCTACTTTCAATTTGTTGTATTAACTTGATTCGTTGAAATAAGCAGGATTATACCCATACTTCGACTTGTTTACATGGATTTCTATCTGAATAACTACAAACTTTGCTTGTGATAAACGTTCACTTTAACTTTGTCGTATTAACTTAATTCTTTGAAATAAGCAGTTTTATACCAATAATTCCACTTGTTTACATTGATTTCTATGTTAATAACTACAAAAATTGCATGCTATAAAGGTTTACTTTCAATTTGTTGTATTAACTTAATTCGTGGAAATAAGCAGGATTATACCCATAATTCGACTTGTATACATTTATTTCTATGTTAGTAACTGCATACCGTGCTAGCTATAAAGGTTTACGTTAACTTTGTTGCAATAACTTAATTCGTTGAAATAAGCAGTTTTATATCAATAATTTCACTTGTTTACATGAAGTTCTATGTTAATAACTACAAACCATCCTTGTTATAAAGGTTTACTTTTAACTTAATTATTTGAAATAAGCAGTTTTATACCAATAATTCCACTTGTTTACATTGATTTCTATGTTGATAACAACAAACGTTTCTTGCTATAAAGGTTTACTTTCAATTTGTGGTATTAACTTGATTCGTTGAAATAAACAGGATTATACCCATAATTCGACTTGTTTACATGGATTTCTATCTGAATAACTACAAACTTTGCTTGTTATGAACGTCTACTTAACTTTGTCGTATTAACTTAATTCTTTGAAATAAGCAGTTTTATACCAATAATTCCACTTGTTTACATGAATTTCTATGTTAATAACTACAAACCATTCTTGTTATAAAGGTTTACTTTAACATGGTTGTAGTAACTAAATTCGTTGAATTAAGCAATTTTATATCAGTAATTTCACATGATTACAAGGATTTTTATGTTCATAACAACAAACTTTGCCGGTTACAAAGGTTTACTTTAACTTTCTGGTACTAACTTAATTCGTTGAAATAAGCAGTTTTATACCGATAATATGACTTGTTGACATGGATTTCTATGTGAATAACTACAAACTTTGCTTTTTATAAACGTGTACTTTAACTTTGTGGTATTAACTTAATTCTTTGAAATAAGCAGTTTTATACCAATAATTCCCGTTGTTTACATGAATTTCTATGTTAATAACTACAAACCATCCTTGTTATAAAGGTTTACTTTAACTTTGTTGTAGTAACTTAATTCGTTGAATTAAGCAGTTATATATCAATAATTTCACTTGTTTACAAGGATTTCTATGTTGATAACTACAAACTCTGCCTGTTACAAAGGTTTACCTTAACTTTGTTGTATTAACTTAATTCATTGAAATTAGCAGTTTTATACCGATAATTGGACTTGTTGACAGTGATTTCTATGTGAATAACTACAAATTTTGCTTGTTGTAAACGTTTACTTTAACTTTGTTGTATTAACTTAATGAGTTGAAATAAGCAGATTTATACCCAGATTTCGACTTGTTTACATGGATTTCAATGTTAATAACTACATACCATCCTTGTTATAAAGGCTTACGTTAACTTTGTTGTATTAACTTAATCGTTGAATGTAGCAGTTTTATATCAATAATTGCACTTGTTTACATGGATTTCTATGTTCATAACTACAAACGTTTCTTGCTATAAAGGTCTACTCTCAATTTGTTGTATTAACTTGATTCGTTGAAATAAGCAGGATTATACCCAAACTCTGCCTGTTACAAAGGTTTACCTTAAGTTTGTTGTATTAACTTGATTCATTGAAATTAGCAGTTTTATACCGATAATTGGACTTGTTGACAGTGATTTCTATGTGAATAACTACAAATTTTGCTTGTTGTAAACGTTTACTTTAACTTTGTTGTATTAACTTAATGAGTTGAAATAAGCAGATTTATACCCAGATTTCGACTTGTTTACATGGATTTCAATGTTAATAACTACATACCATGCTTGTTATAAAGGCTTACGTTAACTTTGTTGTATTAACTTAATCGTTGAATGTAGCAGTTTTATATCAATAATTGCACTTGTTTACATGGATTTCTATGTTCATAACTACAAACGTTTCTTGCTATAAAGGTCTACTCTCAATTTGTTGTATTAACTTGATTCGTTGAAAGAAGCAGGATTATACCCATACTTCGACTTGTTTACATGGATTTCTATCTGAATAACTACAAAGTTTGCTTGTGATAAACGTTTACTTTAACTTTGTCGTATTAACTTAATTCTTTGAAATAAGCAGTTTTATACCAATAATTCCACTTGTTTACATTGATTTCTATGTTGAAAACTACAAACGTTTCTTGCTATAAAGGTCTACTTTCAATTTGTTGTATTAACTTGATTCGTTGAAATAAGCAGAATTATACCCATACTTCGACTTGTCTACATGGATCTCTATCTGAATAACTACAAAGTTTGCTTTACAAACGTCTACTTTAACTTTGTCGTATTAACTTAATTCGTCGAATTATGCAGTTTTATATCAATAATTTCACTTGTTTACAAGGATTTCTATGTTCATAACTACAAACTCTGCCTGTTGCAAAGGTTTACTTTAACTTTGTGGTATTAACTTAATTCGTTGAAATAAGCAGCTTTATATCAATAATTTCACTTGTTTACAAGGATTTCTATGTTCATAACTGCAAACTCTGCCTGGTTTACCTTAACTTTGTTGTAATAACTTAATTCGTCGAATTATGCAGTTTTATATCAATAATTTCACTTGTTTACAAGGATTTCTATGTTCATAACTACAAACTCTGCCTGTTGCAAAGGTTTACTTTAACTTTGTGGTATTAACTTAATTCTTTGAAATAAGCAGTTTTATACCAATAATTCCACTTGTTTACATTGATTTCTATGTTAATAACTACAAAAAATCCTTGTTATAAAGGTTTACTTTAACTTTAATGTATTAACTTTATCGTTGAATGAAGCAGTTTTATATCAATAATTGCACTTGCTTACATGGATTTCTATGTTGATAACTACAAACTCTGCCTGTTGCAAAGGTTTACTTTAACTTTGTGGTATTAACTTAATTCGTTGAAATAAGCAGCTTTATATCAATAATTTCACTTGTTTACAAGGATTTCTATGTTCATAACTGCAAACTCTGCCTGTTACAAAGGTTTACCTTAACTTTGTTGTAATAACTTAATTCGTCGAATTATGCAGTTTTATATCAATAATTTCACTTGTTTACAAGGATTTCTATGTTGATAACTACAAACTCTGCCTGTTGCAAAGTTTTACTTTAACTTTGTGGTATTAACTTAATTCGTTGAAATAAGCAGCTTTATATCAATAATTTCACTTGTTTACAAGGATTTCTATGTTCATAACTGCAAACTCTGCCTGTTACAAAGGTTTACCTTAACTTTGTTGTATTAACTTAATTCATTGGAATTAGCAGTTTTATACCGATAATTGGACTTGTTGACAGTGATTTCTATGTGAATAACTACAAATTTTGCTTGTTGTAAACGTTTACTTTAACTTTGTTGTATTAACTTAATGAGTTGAAATAAGCAGATTTATACCCAGATTTCGACTTGTTTACATGGATTTCAATGTTAATAACTACATACCATGCTTGTTATAAAGGTTTACGTTAACTTTGCTGCATTAACTTAATTTGTTGAAATAAGCAGTTTTATATCAATAATTTCACCTTTTTGCATGAATTTCTATGTTAATAAATACAAGCCATCCTTTTTATAAAGGTTTACTTTAACTTTATTGTATTAACTTAATTCGTTGAATTAAGCCGTTTTATATCAATAATTTCACTTGTTTACATGAATTTCTATGTTAATAACTTCAAACCATGCTAGTTATGAAGGTTTACATTAACATTGTTGCATTTACTTGATTCGTTTAAAAAAGGAGTTTTATATAAATAATTTCACTTGTTTACATGAATTTCTATGTTAATAACTACAAACCATCCTTGTTATAAAGGTTTACTTTAACTTTGTTGTATTAACTTAATCTTTGAATGAAGCAGTTTTATATCAATAATTGCACTTGCTTACATGGATTTCTATGTTGATAACTACAAACGTTTCTTGCTATAAAGGTCTACTTTCAATTTGTTGTATTAACTTGATTCGTTGAAACAAGCAGGATTATACCCATACTTCGACTTGTTTACATGGATTTCTATCTGAATAACTACAAACTTTGCTTGTGATAAACGTTCACTTTAACTTTGTCGTATTAACTTAATTCTTTGAAATAAGCAGTTTTATACCAATAATTCCACTTGTTTACATTGATTTCTATGTTAATAACTACAAAAATTGCATGCTATAAAGGTTTACTTTCAATTTGTTGTATTAACTTAATTCGTGGAAATAAGCAGGATTATACCCATAATTCGACTTGTTTACATGGATTTCTATGTTAATAACTGCATACCGTGCTAGCTATAAAGGTTTACGTTAACTTTGTTGCATTAACTTAATTCGTTGAAATAAGCAGTTTTATATCAATAATTTCACTTGTTTACATGAATTTCTATGTTAATAACTACAAACCATCCTTGTTATAAAGGTTTACTTTTAACTTAATTATTTGAAATAAGCAGTTTTATACCAATAATTCCACTTGTTTACATTGATTTCTATGTTGATAACAACAAACGTTTCTTGCTATAAAGGTTTACTTTCAATTTGTGGTATTAACTTGATTCGTTGAAATAAACAGGATTATACCCATAATTCGACTTGTTTACATGGATTTCTATCTGAATAACTACAAACTTTGCTTGTTATGAACGTCTACTTAGCTTTGTCGTATTAACTTAATTCTTTGAAATAAGCAGTTTTATACCAATAATTCCACTTGTTTACATGAATTTCTATGTTAATAACTACAAACCATTCTTGTTATAAAGGTTTACTTTAACATGGTTGTAGTAACTTAATTCTTTGAATTAAGCAATTTTATATCAGTAATTTCACATGATTACAAGGATTTTTATGTTCATAACAACAAACTTTGCCGGTTACAAAGGTTTACTTTAACTTTCTGGTACTAACTTAATTCGTTGAAATAAGCAGTTTTATACCGATAATATGACTTGTTGACATGGATTTCTATGTGAATAACTACAAACTTTGCTTTTTATAAACGTGTACTTTAACTTTGTGGTATTAACTTAATTCTTTGAAATAAGCAGTTTTATACCAATAATTCCCGTTGTTTACATGAATTTCTATGTTAATAACTACAAACCATCCTTGTTATAAAGGTTTACTTTAACTTTGTTGTAGTAACTTAATTCGTTGAATTAAGCAGTTATATATCAATAATTTCACTTGTTTACAAGGATTTCTATGTTGATAACTACAAACTCTGCCTGTTACAAAGGTTTACCTTAACTTTGTTGTATTAACTTAATTCATTGAAATTAGCAGTTTTATACCGATAATTGGACTTGTTGACAGTGATTTCTATGTGAATAACTACAAATTTTGCTTGTTGTAAACGTTTACTTTAACTTTGTTGTATTAACTTAATGAGTTGAAATAAGCAGATTTATGCCCAGATTTCGACTTGTTTACATGGATTTCAATGTTAATAACTACATACCATGCTTGTTATAAAGGCTTACGTTAACTTTGTTGTATTAACTTAATCGTTGAATGTAGCAGTTTTATATCAATAATTGCACTTGTTTACATGGATTTCTATGTTCATAACTACAAACGTTTCTTGCTATAAAGGTCTACTCTCAATTTGTTGTATTAAATTGATTCGTTGAAATAAGCAGGATTATACCCAAACTCTGCCTGTTACAAAGGTTTACCTTAAGTTTGTTGTATTAACTTAATTCATTGAAATTAGCAGTTTTATACCGATAATTGGACTTGTTGACAGTGATTTCTATGTGAATAACTACAAATTTTGCTTGTTGTAAACGTTTACTTTAACTTTGTTGTATTAACGTAATGAGTTGAAATAAGCAGATTTATACCCAGATTTCGACTTGTTTACATGGATTTCAATGTTAATAACTACATACCATGCTTGTTATAAAGGCTTACGTTAACTTTGTTGTATTAACTTAATCGTTGAATGTAGCAGTTTTATATCAATAATTGCACTTGTTTACATGGATTTCTATGTTCATAACTACAAACGTTTCTTGCTATAAAGGTCTACTCTCAATTTGTTGTATTAACTTGATTCGTTGAAATAAGCAGGATTATACCCATACTTCGACTTGTTTACATGGATTTCTATCTGAATAACTACAAAGTTTGCTTGTGATAAACGTTTACTTTAACTTTGTCGTATTAACTTAATTCTTTTAAATAAGCAGTTTTATACCAATAATTCCACTTGTTTACATTGATTTCTATGTTGAAAACTACAAACGTTTCTTGCTATAAAGGTCTACTTTCAATTTGTTGTATTAACTTGATTCGTTGAAATAAGCAGAATTATACATATACTTCGACTTGTCTACATGGATCTCTATCTGAATAACTACAAAGTTTGCTTTACAAACGTCTACTTTAACTTTGTCGTATTAACTTAATTCGTCGAATTATGCAGTTTTATATCAATAATTTCACTTGTTTACAAGGATTTCTATGTTCATTACTACAAACTCTGCCTGTTGCAAAGGTTTACTTTAACTTTGTGGTATTAACTTAATTCGTTGAAATAAGCAGCTTTATATCAATAATTTCACTTGTTTACAAGGTTTTCAATGTTCATAACTGCAAACTTTGCTTTTTATAAACGTGAACTTTAACTTTGTGGTATTAACTTAATTCTTTGAAATAAGCAGTTTTATACCAATAATTCCCGTTGTTTACATGAATTTCTATGTTAATAACTACAAACCATCCTTGTTATAAAGGTTTACCTTAACTTTGTTGTATTAACTTAATTAATTGAAATTAGCAGTTTTATACCGATAATTGGACTTGTTGACAGTGATTTCTATGTGAATAACTACAAATTTTGCTTGTTGTAAACGTTTACTTTAACTTTGTTGTATTAGCTTAATGAGTTGAAATAAGCAGATTTATACCCAGATTTCGACTTGTTTACATGGATTTCAATGTTAATAACTACATACCATGCTTGTTATAAAGGCTTACGTTAACTTTGTTGTATTAACTTAATCGTTGAATGTAGCAGTTTTATATCAATAATTTTACTTGTTTACATGAATTTCTATGTTAATAACTACAAACCATCCTTGTTATAAAGGTTTACTTTTAACTTAATTATTTGAATTAAGCAGTTTTATATCAGTAATTTCACATGATTACAAGGATTTTTATGTTCATAACAACAAACTTTGCCGGTTACAAAGGTTTACTTTAACTTTCTGGTATTAACTTAATTCGTTGAAATATGCAGTTTTATACCGATAATATGACTTGTTGACATGGATTTCTATGTGAATAACTACAAACTTTGCTTTTTATAAACGTGTACTTTAACTTTGTGGTATTAACTTAATTCTTTGAAATAAGCAGTTTTATACCAATAATTCCCGTTGTTTACATGAATTTCTATGTTAATAACTACAAACCATCCTTGTTATAAAGGTTTACCTTAACTTTGTTGTAGTAACTTAATTCGTTGAATTAAGCAGTTATATATCAATAATTTCACTTGTTTACAAGGATTTCTATGTTGATAACTACAAACTCTGCCTGTTGCAAAGTTTTACTTTAACTTTGTGGTATTAACTTAATTCGTTGAAATAAGCAGCTTTATATCAATAATTTCACTTGTTTACAAGGATTTCTATGTTCATAACTGCAAACTCTGCCTGTTACAAAGGTTTACCTTAACTTTGTTGTATTAACTTAATTAATTGAAATTAGCAGTTTTATACCGATAATTGGACTTGTTGACAGTGATTTCTATGTGAATAACTACAAATTTTGCTTGTTGTAAACGTTTACTTTAACTTTGTTGTATTAGCTTAATGAGTTGAAATAAGCAGATTTATACCCAGATTTCGACTTGTTTACATGGATTTCAATGTTAATAACTACATACCATGCTTGTTATAAAGGCTTACGTTAACTTTGTTGTATTAACTTAATCGTTGAATGTAGCAGTTTTATATCAATAATAGCACTTGTTTACATGGATTTCTATGTTCATAACTACAAACGTTTCTTGCTATAAAGGTCTACTCTCAATTTGTTGTATTAACTTGATTCGTTGAAATAAGCAGGATTATACCCATACTTCGACTTGTTTACATGGATTTCTATCTGAATAACTACAAAGTTTGCTTGTGATAAACGTTTACTTTAACTTTGTCGTATTAACTTAATTCTTTGAAATAAGCAGTTTTATACCAATAATTCCCGTTGTTTACATGAATTTCTATGTTAATAACTACAAACCATCCTTGTTATAAAGGTTTACCTTAACTTTGTTGTGGTAACTTAATTCGTTGATTTAAGCAGTTATATATCAATAATTTCACTTGTTTACAAGGATTTCTATGTTGATAACTACAAACTCTGCCTGTTGCAAAGTTTTACTTTAACTTTGTGGTATTAACTTAATTCGTTGAAATAAGCAGCTTTATATCAATAATTTCACTTGTTTACAAGGATTTCTATGTTCATAACTGCAAACTCTGCCTGTTACAAAGGTTTACCTTAACTTTGTTGTATTAACTTAATTAATTGAAATTAGCAGTTTTATACCGATAATTGGACTTGTTGACAGTGATTTCTATGTGAATAACTACAAATTTTGCTTGTTGTAAACGTTTACTTTAACTTTGTTGTATTAACTTAATGAGTTGAAATAAGCAGATTCATACCCAGATTTCGACTTGTTTACATGGATTTCAATGTTAATAACTACATACCATGCTTGTTATAAAGGCTTACGTTAACTTTGTTGTCTTAACTTAATCGTTGAATGTAGCAGTTTTATATCAATAATTGCACTTGTTTACATGGATTTCTATGTTCATAACTACAAACGTTTCTTGCTATAAAGGTCTACTCTCAATTTGTTTTATTAACTTGATTCGTTGAAATAAGCAGGATTATACCCATACTTCGACTTGTTTACATGGATTTCTATCTGAATAACTACAAAGTTTGCTTGTGATAAACGTTTACTTTAACTTTGTCGTATTAACTTAATTCTTTGAAATAAGCAGTTTTATACCAATAATTCCACTTGTTTACATTGATTTCTATGTTGAAAGCTACAAACGTTTCTTGCTATAAAGGTCTACTTTCAATTTGTTGTATTAACTTGATTCGTTGAAATAAGCAGGATTATACCCATACTTCGACTTGTTTACATGGATCTCTATCTGAATAACTACAAAGTTTGCTTTACAAACGTCTACTTTAACTTTGTTGTATTAACTTAATTCGTCGAATTATGCAGTTTTATATCAATAATTTCACTTGTTTACAAGGATTTCTATGTTCATAACTACAAACTCTGCCTGTTGCAAAGGTTTACTTTAACTTTGTGGTATTAACTTAATTCGTTGAAATAAGCAGCTTTATATCAATAATTTCACTTGTTTACAAGGATTTCTATGTTCATAACTGCAAACTCTGCCTGTTACAAAGGTTTACCTTAACTTTGTTGCATTAACTTAATTCATTGAAATTAGCAGTTTTATACCGATAATTGGACTTGTTGACAGTGATTTCTATGTGAATAACTACAAATTTTGCTTGTTGTAAACGTTTACTTTAACTTTGTTGTATTAACATAATGAGTTTAAATAAGCAGATTTATACCCAGATTTCGACTTGTTTACATGGATTTCAATGTTAATAACTACAAACCATACTTGTTATAAAGGTTTACTTTAACATGGTTGTAGTAACTTAATTCGTTGAATTAAGCAATTTTATATCAGTAATTTCACATGATTACAAGGATTTTTATGTTCATAACAACAAACTTTGCCGGTTACAAAGGTTTACTTTAACTTTCTGGTACTAACTTTATTCGTTGAAATAAGCAGTTTTATACCGATAATATGACTTGTTGACATGGATTTCTATGTGAATAACTACAAACTTTGCTTTTTATAAACGTGTACTTTAACTTTGTGGTATTAACTTAATTCTTTGAAATAAGCAGTTTTATACCAATAATTCCCGTTGTTTACATGAATTTCTATGTTAATAACTACAAACCATCCTTGTTATAAAGGTTTACTTTAACTTTGTTGTAGTAACTTAATTCGTTGAATTAAGCAGTTATATATCAATAATTTCACTTGTTTACAAGGATTTCTATGTTGATAACTACAAACTCTGCCTGTTGCAAAGTTTTACTTTAACTTTGTGGTATTAACTTAATTCGTTGAAATAAGCAGCTTTATATCAATAATTTCACTTGTTTACAAGGATTTCTATGTTCATAACTGCAAACTCTGCCTGTCACAAAGGTTTACCTTAACTTTGTTGTATTAACTTAATTCATTAAAATTAGCAGTTTTATACCGATAATTGGACTTGTTGACATTGATTTCTATGTGAATAACTACAAATTTTGCTTGTTGTAAACGTTTACTTTAACTTTGTTGTATTAACTTAATGAGTTGAAATAAGCAGATTTATACCCAGATTTCGACTTGTTTGCATGGATTTCAATGTTAATAACTACATACCATGCTTGTTATAAAGGCTTACGTTAACTTTGTTGTATTAACTTAATCGTTGAATGTAGCAGTTTTATATCAATAATTGCACTTGTTTACATGGATTTCTATGTTCATAACTACAAACGTTTCTTGCTATAAAGGTCTACTCTCAATTTGTTGTATTAACTTGATTCGTTGAAATCAGCAGGATTATACCCATACTTCGAATTGTTTACATGGATTTCTATCTGAATAACTACAAAGTTTGCTTGTGATAAACGTTTACTTTAACTTTGTCGTATTAACTTAATTCTTTGAAATAAGCAGTTTTATACCAATAATTCCACTTGTTTACATTGATTTCTATGTTGATAACTACAAACGTTTCTTGCTATAAAGGTCTATTTTCAATTTGTTGTATTAACTTGATTCGTTGAAATAAGCAGGATTATACCCATACTTCGACTTGTTTACATGGATCTCTATCTGAATAACTACAAAGTTTGCTTTACAAACGTCTACTTTAACTTTGTCGTATTAACTTAATTCTTTGAATTAAGCAGTTTTATACCAATAATTCTACTTGTTTACATTGATTTCTATGTTAATAATTACAAACCATCCTTGTTATAAAGGTTTGCTTTAACTTTGTTGTATAATCTTAATCGTTGAATCAGTTTTATATCAATAATTGCACTTGTTTACATGGATTTCTTTGTTAATAACTACAACCTTTGCTTGTTATAAAGGTTTACTTTAACTTTGTTGTATTAACTTAATTCGCTAAATTAAGCAGTTTTGTACCCATAATTGGACTTGTTGACATGGATTTCTATGTTAATAACTACAAACGTTGCTTGTTATTAAACGTTTACTTTAACTTTGTCGTATTAACTTAATTCTTTGAAATAAGCAGTTTTATACCAATAATTCCACTTGTTTACATTGATTTCTATGTTGAAAGCTACAAACGTTTCTTGCTATAAAGGTCTACTTTCAATTTGTTGTATTAACTTGATTCGTTGAAATAAGCAGGATTATACCCATACTTCGACTTGTTTACATGGATCTCTATCTGAATAACTACAAAGTTTGCTTTACAAACGTCTACTTTAACTTTGTTGTATTAACTTAATTCGTCGAATTATGCAGTTTTATATCAATAATTTCACTTGTTTACAAGGATTTCTATGTTCATAACTACAAACTCTGCCTGTTGCAAAGGTTTACTTTAACTTTGTGGTATTAACTTAATTCGTTGAAATAAGCAGCTTTATATCAATAATTTCACTTGTTTACAAGGATTTCTATGTTCATAACTGCAAACTCTGCCTGTTACAAAGGTTTACCTTAACTTTGTTGCATTAACTTAATTCATTGAAATTAGCAGTTTTATACCGATAATTGGACTTGTTGACAGTGATTTCTATGTGAATAACTACAAATTTTGCTTGTTGTAAACGTTTACTTTAACTTTGTTGTATTAACATAATGAGTTTAAATAAGCAGATTTATACCCAGATTTCGACTTGTTTACATGGATTTCAATGTTAATAACTACAAACCATACTTGTTATAAAGGTTTACTTTAACATGGTTGTAGTAACTTAATTCGTTGAATTAAGCAATTTTATATCAGTAATTTCACATGATTACAAGGATTTTTATGTTCATAACAACAAACTTTGCCGGTTACAAAGGTTTACTTTAACTTTCTGGTATTAACTTAATTCGTTGAAATAAGCAGCTTTATATCAATAATTTGACTTGTTGACATGGATTTCTATGTGAATAACTACAAACTTTGCTTTTTATAAACGTGTACTTTAACTTTGTGGTATTAACTTAATTCTTTGAAATAAGCAGTTTTATACCAATAATTCCCGTTGTTTACATGAATTTCTATGTTAATAACTACAAACCATCCTTGTTATAAAGGTTTACTTTAACTTTGTTGTAGTAACTTAATTCGTTGAATTAAGCAGTTATATATCAATAATTTCACTTGTTTACAAGGATTTCTATGTTGATAACTACAAACTCTGCCTGTTGCAAAGTTTTACTTTAACTTTGTGGTATTAACTTAATTCGTTGAAATAAGCAGCTTTATATCAATAATTTCACTTGTTTACAAGGATTTCTATGTTCATAACTGCAAACTCTGCCTGTCACAAAGGTTTACCTTAACTTTGTTGTATTAACTTAATTCATTGAAATTAGCAGTTTTATACCGATAATTGGACTTGTTGACATTGATTTCTATGTGAATAACTACAAATTTTGCTTGTTGTAAACGTTTACTTTAACTTTGTTGTATTAACTTAATGAGTTGAAATAAGCAGATTTATACCCAGATTTCGACTTGTTTGCATGGATTTCAATGTTAATAACTACATACCATGCTTGTTATAAAGGCTTACGTTAACTTTGTTGTATTAACTTAATCGTTGAATGTAGCAGTTTTATATCAATAATTGCACTTGTTTACATGGATTTCTATGTTCATAACTACAAACGTTTCTTGCTATAAAGGTCTACTCTCAATTTGTTGTATTAACTTGATTCGTTGAAATCAGCAGGATTATACCCATACTTCGAATTGTTTACATGGATTTCTATCTGAATAACTACAAAGTTTGCTTGTGATAAACGTTTACTTTAACTTTGTCGTATTAACTTAATTCTTTGAAATAAGCAGTTTTATACCAATAATTCCACTTGTTTACATTGATTTCTATGTTGATAACTACAAACGTTTCTTGCTATAAAGGTCTATTTTCAATTTGTTGTATTAACTTGATTCGTTGAAATAAGCAGGATTATACCCATACTTCGACTTGTTTACATGGATCTCTATCTGAATAACTACAAAGTTTGCTTTACAAACGTCTACTTTAACTTTGTCGTATTAACTTAATTCTTTGAATTAAGCAGTTTTATACCAATAATTCTACTTGTTTACATTGATTTCTATGTTAATAATTACAAACCATCCTTGTTATAAAGGTTTGCTTTAACTTTGTTGTATAATCTTAATCGTTGAATCAGTTTTATATCAATAATTGCACTTGTTTACATGGATTTCTTTGTTAATAACTACAACCTTTGCTTGTTATAAAGGTTTACTTTAACTTTGTTGTATTAACTTAATTCGCTAAATTAAGCAGTTTGGTACCCATAATTGGACCTCTTGACATGGATTTCTATGTTAATAACTACAAACGTTGCTTGTTATAAACGTTTACTTTAACTTTGTGGTATTAACTTAATTCTTTGAAATAAGCAATTTTATACCAATAAGTCCCCTTGTTTACATGGATTTCTATGTTAATAACTGCAAACCGTGCTTGTTATAAAGGTTTACTTTAACTTTGTTGCATTAACTTAATTCGTTGAATTAAGCAGTTTTATATCAATAAATTCACTTGTTTACATGGATTTCAATGTTAATAACTACATACCATGCTTGTTATAAAGGCTTACGTTAACTTTGTTGTATTAACTTAATCGTTGAATGTAGCAGTTTTATATCAATAATTATACTTGTTTACATGAATTTCTATGTTAATAACTACAAACCATCCTTGTTATAAAGGTTTACTTTTAACTTAATTATTTGAATTAAGCAGTTTTATATCAGTAATTTCACATGATTACAAGGATTTTTATGTTCATAACAACAAACTTTGCCGGTTACAAAGGTTTACTTTAACTTTCTGGTATTAACTTAATTCGTTGAAATAAGCAGTTTTATACCGATAATATGACTTGTTGACATGGATTTCTATGTGAATAACTACAAACTTTGCTTTTTATAAACGTGTACTTTAACTTTGTGGTATTAACTTAATTCTTTGAAATAAGCAGTTTTATACCAATAATTCCCGTTGTTTACATGAATTTCTATGTTAATAACTACAAACCATCCTTGTTATAAAGGTTTACTTTAACTTTGTTGTAGTAACTTAATTCGTTGAATTAAGCAGTTATATATCAATAATTTCACTTGTTTACAAGGATTTCTATGTTGATAACTACAAACTCTGCCTGTTGCAAAGTTTTACTTTAACTTTGTGGTATTAACTTAATTCGTTGAAATAAGCAGCTTTATATCAATAATTTCACTTGTTTACAAGGATTTCTATGTTCATAACTGCAAACTCTGCCTGTTACAAAGGTTTACCTTAACTTTGTTGTATTAACTTAATTAATTGAAATTAGCAGTTTTATACCGATAATTGGACTTGTTGACAGTGATTTCTATGTGAATAACTACAAATTTTGCTTGTTGTAAACGTTTACTTTAACTTTGTTGTATTAACATAATGAGTTTAAATAAGCAGATTTATACCCAGATTTCGACTTGTTTACATGGATTTCAATGTTAATAACTACATACCATGCTTGTTATAAAGGCTTACGTTAACTTTGTTGTATTAACTTAATCGTTGAATGTAGCAGTTTTATATCAATAATTGCACTTGTTTACATTGATTTCTATGTTAATAACTACAAAAATTGCATGCTATAAAGGTTTACTTTCAATTTGTTGTATTAACTTAATTCGTGGAAATAAGCAGGATTATACCCATAATTCGACTTGTTTACATGGATTTCTATGTTAATAACTGCATACCGTGCTAGCTATAAAGGTTTACGTTAACTTTGTTGCATTAACTTAATTCGTTGAAATAAGCAGTTTTATATCAATAATTTCACTTGTTTACATGAATTTCTATGTTAATAACTACAAACCATCCTTGTTATAAAGGTTTACTTTTAACTTAATTATTTGAAATAAGCAGTTTTATACCAATAATTCCACTTGTTTACATTGATTTCTATGTTGATAACTACAAACGTTTCTTGCTATAAAGGTTTACTTTCAATTTGTGGTATTAACTTGATTCGTTGAAATAAACAGGATTATACCCATAATTCGACTTGTTTACATGGATTTCTATCTGAATAACTACAAACTTTGCTTGTTATGAACGTCTACTTAACTTTGTCGTATTAACTTAATTCTTTGAAATAAGCAGTTTTATACCAGTAATTCCACTTGTTTACATGAATTTCTATGTTAATAACTACAAACCATACTTGTTATAAAGGTTTACTTTAACATGGTTGTAGTAACTTAATTCGTTGAATTAAGCAATTTTATATCAGTAATTTCACATGATTACAAGGATTTTTATGTTCATAACAACAAACTTTGCCGGTTACAAAGGTTTACTTTAACTTTCTGGTACTAACTTTATTCGTTGAAATAAGCAGTTTTATACCGATAATATGACTTGTTGACAGTGATTTCTATGTGAATAACTACAAATTTTGCTTGTTGTAAACGTTTACTTTAACTTTGTTGTATTAACTTAATGAGTTTAAATAAGCAGATTTATACCCAGATTTCGACTTGTTTACATGGATTTCAATGTTAATAACTACATACCATGCTTGTTATAAAGGCTTACGTTAACTTTGTTGTATTAACTTAATCGTTGAATGTAGCAGTTTTATATCAATAATTGCACTTGTTTACATTGATTTCTATGTTAATAACTACAAAAATTGCATGCTATAAAGGTCTACTCTCAATTTGTTGTATTAACTTGATTCGTTGAAATAAGCAGGATTATACCCATACTTCGACTTGTTTACATGGATTTCTATCTGAATAACTACAAAGTTTGCTTGTGATAAACGTTTACTTTAACTTTGTCGTATTAACTTAATTCTTTGAAATAAGCAGTTTTATACCAGTAATTCCACTTGTTTACATGAATTTCTATGTTAATAACTACAAACCATACTTGTTATAAAGGTTTACTTTAACATGGTTGTAGTAACTTAATTCGTTGAATTAAGCAATTTTATATCAGTAATTTCACATGATTACAAGGATTTTTATGTTCATAACAACAAACTTTGCCGGTTACAAAGGTTTACTTTAACTTTCTGGTACTAACTTTATTCGTTGAAATAAGCAGTTTTATACCGATAATATGACTTGTTGACATGGATTTCTATGTGAATAACTACAAACTTTGCTTTTTATAAACGTGTACTTTAACTTTGTGGTATTAACTTAATTCTTTGAAATAAGCAGTTTTATACCAATAATTCCCGTTGTTTACATGAATTTCTATGTTAATAACTACAAACCATCCTTGTTATAAAGGTTTACTTTAACTTTGTTGTAGTAACTTAATTCGTTGAATTAAGCAGTTATATATCAATAATTTCACTTGTTTACAAGGATTTCTATGTTGATAACTACAAACTCTGCCTGTAGCAAAGTTTTACTTTAACTTTGTGGTATTAACTTAATTCGTTGAAATAAGCAGCTTTATATCAATAATTTCACTTGTTTACAAGGATTTCTATGTTCATAACTGCAAACTCTGCCTGTCACAAAGGTTTACCTTAACTTTGTTGTATTAACTTAATTCATTGAAATTAGCAGTTTTATACCGATAATTGGACTTGTTGACATTGATTTCTATGTGAATAACTACAAATTTTGCTTGTTGTAAACGTTTACTTTAACTTTGTTGTATTAACTTAATGAGTTGAAATAAGCAGATTTATACCCAGATTTCGACTTGTTTGCATGGATTTCAATGTTAATAACTACATACCATGCTTGTTATAAAGGCTTACGTTAACTTTGTTGTATTAACTTAATCGTTGAATGTAGCAGTTTTATATCAATAATTGCACTTGTTTACATGGATTTCTATGTTCATAACTACAAACGTTTCTTGCTATAAAGGTCTACTCTCAATTTGTTGTATTAACTTGATTCGTTGAAATCAGCAGGATTATACCCATACTTCGAATTGTTTACATGGATTTCTATCTGAATAACTACAAAGTTTGCTTGTGATAAACGTTTACTTTAACTTTGTCGTATTAACTTAATTCTTTGAAATAAGCAGTTTTATACCAATAATTCCACTTGTTTACATTGATTTCTATGTTGATAACTACAAACGTTTCTTGCTATAAAGGTCTATTTTCAATTTGTTGTATTAACTTGATTCGTTGAAATAAGCAGGATTATACCCATACTTCGACTTGTTTACATGGATCTCTATCTGAATAACTACAAAGTTTGCTTTACAAACGTCTACTTTAACTTTGTCGTATTAACTTAATTCTTTGAATTAAGCAGTTTTATACCAATAATTCTACTTGTTTACATTGATTTCTATGTTAATAATTACAAACCATCCTTGTTATAAAGGTTTGCTTTAACTTTGTTGTATAATCTTAATCGTTGAATCAGTTTTATATCAATAATTGCACTTGTTTACATGGATTTCTTTGTTAATAACTACAACCTTTGCTTGTTATAAAGGTTTACTTTAACTTTGTTGTATTAACTTAATTCGCTAAATTAAGCAGTTTGGTACCCATAATTGGACCTCTTGACATGGATTTCTATGTTAATAACTACAAACGTTGCTTGTTATAAACGTTTACTTTAACTTTGTGGTATTAACTTAATTCTTTGAAATAAGCAATTTTATACCAATAAGTCCCCTTGTTTACATGGATTTCTATGTTAATAACTGCAAACCGTGCTTGTTATAAAGGTTTACTTTAACTTTGTTGCATTAACTTAATTCGTTGAATTAAGCAGTTTTATATCAATAAATTCACTTGTTTACATGGATTTCTATGTTAATAACTACAAACTTTGCTTCTTATAAAGGTTTACTTTTAACTTCATTCTTGGAAATAAGCAGTTTTATACCAATAATTCCACTTGTTTACATTGATTTCTATGTTGATAACTACAAACGTTTCTTGCTATAAAGGTTTACTTTCAATTTGTGGTATTAACTTGATTCGTTGAAATAATGAGGATTATACCCATAATTCGTCTTGTTTTCATGGATTTCTATCTGACTAACTACAAACTTTTCTTGTTATAAACGTCTACTTAATTCTTTGAAATAAGCAGTTTTATACCAATAATTCCACTTGTTTAGATTGATTTCTATGTTAATAACTACAAACCATCCTTGTTATAAAGGTTTGCTTTAACTTTGTTGTATTAACTTAATCGTTGAATCAGTTTTATATCAATAATTGCACTTGTTTACATGGATTTCTATGTTCATAACTACAACCTTTGCTTGTTATAAAGGTTTACTTTAACTTTGCTGTATTAAATTAATTCGCTAAATTAAGCAGTTTTGTACCCATAATTGGACTTGTTGACATGGATTTCTATCTTAATAACTACAAACGTTGCTTGTTATAAACGTTTACTTTAACTTTGTCGTATTAACTTAATTCTTTGAAATAAGCAGTTTTATACCAATGATTCCACTTGTTTACATGGATTTCTATGTTAATAACTACAAACTTTGCTTGCTATGGGGGTTGACTTTCAATTTGTTGTAATAACTTAATTCCTTGAAATAAGCAGGATTATACCGATAATTCGACTTGTTTACATGGATTTCTATGTTAACAACTGCAACCGTTTTAGTTATAAAGGTTTACGTTAACTTCGCTGCATTAACTTAATTCGTTGAAATAAGCAGTTTTATATCAATAATTTCACTTGTTCACATGAATTTCTATGTTAATAACTGCAATCCATCCTTGTTATAAAGGTTTACTTTTAACTTAATTATTTGAAATAAGCAGTTTTATACCAATAATTCCACTTGTTTACATTGATTTCTATGTTGATAACTACAAACGTTTCTTGCTATAAACGTTTACTTTCAATTTGTGGTATTAATTTGATTCGTTGAAATAAACAGGATTATACCCATAATTCGACTTGTTTACATGGATTTCTATCTGAATAACTACAAACTTTGCTTGTTATGAACGTCTACTTTAACTTTGTTGTATTAACTTACTTCGTTGAATTAAGCAGTTTTATATCAATAATTTCACTTGTTTACACGGATTTCTATGTTAATAACTACAAACTCTGCCGGTTACAAAGGTTTACTTTAACTTTGCGGTATTAACTTAATTCCTTGAAATAAGCAGTTTTGTATCAATAATTTCACTTGTTTACATGGATTTCAATGTTCATAACTACAAACTTTGCTTGTTATAAAGGTTTACTTTCAACTTGCTGTATTAACTTGTTTCGTTGAAATAAGCAGAATTATACCCATAATTCGACTTGTTTAGATGGATTTCTATGTTAATAATTGCAAACCGTGCTAGTTATAAAGGTTTACGTTAACTTTGTTGCATTAACTTAATTTTTTAAAATAAGCAGTTTTTCATCAATAATTTCACTTGTTTACATGGATTTCAATGTTCACAACTACAAACTTTTCTTGCTAGAAAGGTTTACTTTAACTTTGTTGTATTAACTTAATTCGTTGAAATAAGCAGTTTTATACCGATAATTCCTCTGGTTTATATGGATTTCTATGTCAATAACTACAGACATTGCTTGTTATAAAGGTTTACATTACCTTTGTTGGTTTAACTTATGTCGTTGAATTAAGCACTTTTATACCAATAATTGGACTTGTTGACATGGATTTCTATGTTAATAACTAGAACCCACGCTTTTTATATAAAGGTTTACTTTAACTTTGTTATATTAACCTAATTCGTTGAAATAAGCAGTTTCATACCCAGAATTCGACTTGTTTAAATGGATTTCTATGTTAATAACTAAGAACCATCCATATTTTAAACGTTTACTTTAACTTTGCGGTATAAACTTAATTCGTTGAATTAAGCAGATTTATACAAATTATACCACTCGTTTACATGGATTTCTATGTTAATAACTACAAACCATGCTTGTTATAAATGTTTACTTTAACTTTGTTGTATTAACTTAATTCGTTGAATTAAGCACTTTTATACCAACAGCTCCACTTGTTTACATGGATTCGTATGTTAATAACTACAGACATTGCTTGTTATAAAGGTTTACATTACCTTTATTGTTTTAACTTAATTCGTTGAAATAAGCAGGATTATACCCATAATTCGACTTGTTTACATGGATTTCTATGTTAATAACTACAAACGTTGCTTGCTATAAAGGTTTATGTTAACTTTGTTGTATTAACTTAATTCGTTGAAATAAGCAGTTTTCTACCGATAATTGGACTTGTTGACATGGATTTCTATGAGAATAACTACAAACCATCCTTGTTATAAAGGTTTACTTTAACTTTGTTGTATTAACTTAATTCGTTGAATTAAGCAGTTTTATATCAATAACTTCACTTATTTACAAGAACTTCTATGTTCATAACTACAAACTCTGCCGGTTACAAACGCTTACTTTAACTTTGTGGTATTAACTAAATTCGTTGAAATAAGCAGCTTTATATCAATAATTTAACTTGTTTACAAGGATTTCTATGTTCATAACTGCAAACTCTGCCTGTTACAAAGGTTTACCTTAACTTTGTTGTATTAACTTAATTCATTGAAATTAGCAGTTTTATACCGATAATTGGACTTGTTGACAGTGATTTCTATGTGAATAACTACAAATTTTGCTTGTTGTAAACGTTTACTTTAACTTTGTTGTATTAACTTAATGAGTTGAAATACGCAGATTTATACCCAGATTTCGACATGTTTACATGGATTTCAATGTTAATAACTACATACCATGCTTGTTATAAAGGCTTACGTTAACTTTGTTGTATTAACTTAATCGTTGAATGTAGCAGTTTTATATCAATAATTGCACTTGTTTACATGGATTTCTATGTTCATAACTACAAACGTTTCTTGCTATAAAGGTCTACTCTCAATTTGTTGTATTAACTTGATTCGTTGAAATAAGCAGGATTATACCCATACTTCGACTTGTTTACATGGATTTCTATCTGAATAACTACAAAGTTTGCTTGTGATAAACGTTTACTTTAACTTTGTCGTATTAACTTAATTCTTTGAAATAAGCAGTTTTATACCAATAATTCCACTTGTTTACATTGATTTCTATGTTGATAACTACAAACGTTTCTTGCTATAAAGGTCTACTTTCAATTTGTTGTATTAACTTGATTCGTTGAAATAAGCAGGATTATACCCATACTTCGACTTGTTTACATGGATCTCTATCTGAATAACTACAAAGTTTGCTTTACAAACGGCTACTTTAACTTTGTCTTATTAACTTAATTCGTCGAATTATGCAGTTTTATATCAATAATTTCACTTGTTTACAAGGATTTCTATGTTCATGACTACAAACTCTGCCTGTTGCAAAGGTTTACTTTAACTTTGTGGTATTAACTTAATTCGTTGAAATAAGCAGCTTTATATCAATAATTTCACTTGTTTACAAGGATTTCTATGTTCATAACTGCAAACTCTGCCTGTTACAAAGGTTTACCTTAACTTTGTTGTAATAACTTAATTCGTCGAATTATGCAGTTTTATATCAATAATTTCACTTGTTTACAAGGATTTCTATGTTCATAACTGCAAACTCTGCCTGTTACAAAGGTTTACCTTAACTTTGTTGTATTAACTTAATTCATTGAAATTAGCAGTTTTATACCGATAATTGGACTTGTTGACAGTGATTTCTATGTTAATAACTACAAACCATCCTTGTTATAAAGGTTTACTTTAACTTTGTTGTATTAACTTAATCGTTGAATGAAGCAGTTTTATATCAATAATTGCACTTGCTTACATGGATTTCTATGTTTATAACTACAAACGTTTCTTGCTATAAAGGTCTACTTTCAATTTGTTGTATTAACTTGATTCGTTGAAATAAGCAGGATTATACCCATACTTCGACTTGTTTACATGGATTTCTATCTGAATAACTACAAACTTTGCTTGTGATAAACGTTTACTTTAACTTTGTCGTATTAACTTAATTCTTTGAAATAAGCAGTTTTATATCAATAATTTCACTTGTTTACATGAATTTCTATGTTAATAACTACAAACCATCCTTGTTATAAAGGTTTATTTTAACTTTGTTGTATTAACTTAATCGTTGAATGAAGCAGTTTTATATCAATAATTGCACTTGCTTACATGGATTTCTATATTGATAACTACAAACGTTTCTTGCTATAAAGGTCTACTTTCAATTTGTTGTATTAACTTGATTCGTTGAAATAAGCAGGATTATACCCATACTTCGACTTGTTTACATGGATTTCTATCTGAATAACTACAAACTTTGCTTGTGATAAACGTTTACTTTAACTTTGTCGTAATAACTTAATTCTTTGAAATAAGCAGTTTTATACCAATAATTCCACTTGTTTACATTGATTTCTATGTTAATAACTACAAAAATTGCATGCTATAAAAGTTTACTTTCAATTTGTTGTATTACCTTAATTCGTGGAAATAAGCAGGATTATACCCATAATTCGACTTGTTTACATGGATTTCTATCTGAATAACTACAAACTTTGCTTGTTATGAACGTCTACTTAACTTTGTCGTATTAACTTAATTCTTTGAAATAAGCAGTTTTATACCAATAATTCCACTTGTTTACATGAATTTCTATGTTAATAACTACAAACCATACTTGTTATAAAGGTTTACTTTAACATGGTTGTAGTAACTTAATTCGTTGAGTTAAGCAGTTTTATATAAGTAATTTCACATGATTACAAGGATTTTTATGTTCATAACAACAAACTTTGCTGGTTACAAAGGTTTACTTTAACTTTCTGGTATTAACTTAATTCGTTGAAATAAGCAGTTTTATACCGATAATATGACTTGTTGACATGGATTTCTATGTGAATAACTACAAACTTTGCTTTTTATAAACGTGTACTTTAACTTTGTGATATTAACTTAATTCTTTGAAATAAGCAGTTTTATACCAATAATTCCTGTTGTATACATGAATTTCTATGTTAATAACTACAAACCATCCTTGTTATAAAGGTTTACTTTAACTTTGTTGTGGTAACTTAATTCGTTGAATTAAGCAGTTATATATCAATAATTTCACTTGTTTACAAGGATTTCTATGTTGATAACTACAAACTCTGCCTGTTGCAAAGTTTTACTTTAACTTTGTGGTATTAACTTAATTCGTTGAAATAAGCAGCTTTATATCAATAATTTCACTTGTTTACAAGGATTTCTATGTTCATAACTGCAAACTCTGCCTGTTACAAAGGTTTACCTTAACTTTGTTGTATTAACTTAATTCATTGAAATTAGCAGTTTTATACCGATAATTGGACTTGTTGACATTGATTTCTATGTGAATAACTACAAATTTTGCTTGTTGTAAACGTTTACTTTAACTTTGTTGTATTAACTTAATGAGTTGAAATAAGCAGATTTATACCCAGATTTCGACTTGTTTACATGGATTTCAATGTTAATAACTACATACCATGCTTGTTATAAAGGCTTACGTTAACTTTGTTGTATTAACTTAATCGTTGAATGTAGCAGTTTTATACCAATAATTCCACTTGTTTACATTGATTTCTATGTTGATAACTACAAACGTTTCTTGCTATAAAGGTCTACTTTCAATTTGTTGTATTAACTTGATTCGTTGAAATAAGCAGGATTATACCCATACTTCGACTTGTTTACATGGATCTCTATCTGAATAACTACAAAGTTTGCTTTACAAACGTCTACTTTAACTTTGTCGTATTAACTTAATTCGTCGAATTAAGCAGTTTTATACCAATAATTCCACTTGTTTACATTGATTTCTATGTTAATAATTACAAACCATCCTTGTTATAAAGGTTTGCTTTAACTTTGTTGTATTATCTTAATCGTCGAATCAGTTTTATATCAAAAATTGCACTTGTTTACATGGATTTCTTTGTTAATAACTACAACCTTTGCTTGTTATAAAGGTTTACTTTAACTTTGTTGTATTAACTTAATTCGCTAAATTAAGCAGTTTGGAACCCATAATTGGACTTCTTGACATGGATTTCTATGTTAATAACTACAAACGTTGCTTGTTATAAACGTTTACTTTAACTTTGTGGTATTAACTTAATTCTTTGAAATAAGCAATTTTATACCAATAAGTCCCCTTGTTTACATGGATTTCTATGTTAATAACTGCAAACCGTGCTTGTTATAAAGGTTTACTTTAACTTTGTTGCATTAACTTAATTCGTTGAATTAAGCAGTTTTATATCAATAAATTCACTTGTTTACATGGATTTCTATGTTAATAACTACAAACTTTGCTTCTTATAAAGGTTTACTTTTAACTTCATTCTTTGAAATAAGCAGTTTTATACCAATAATTCCACTTGTTTACATTGATTTCTATGTTGATAACTACAAACATTTCTTGCTATAAAGGTTTACTTTCAATTTGTGGTATTAACTTGATTCGTTGAAATAATGAGGATTATACCCATAATTCGTCTTGTTTTCATGGATTTCTATCTGACTAACTACAAACTTTGCTTGTTATAAACGTCTACTTAATTCGTTGAAATAAGCAGTTTCCTACCGATAATTGGACTTGTTGACATGGATTTCTATGAGAATAACTACAAACCATCCTTGTTATAAAGGTTTACTTTAACTTTGTGGTGTTATCTTAATTCTTTGAATTAAGCAGTTTTATATCAATAATTTCACTTGCTGACAAGGATTTATATGTTCATACCTACAAACTTTGCCGGTTACAAAGGTTTACGTTAACTTTGTGGTATTAACTTAATTCATTGAAATGAGCAGTTTTATATCAATAATTGCACTTGTATACATGGATATCTATGTTCATTATTACAAACTTTGCTTGGTATAAAGGTTTACGTTAACTTCGCTGCAATAACTTAATTCGTTGAAATAAGCGGTAATTCCCTTTGTTTACATGGATTTCTATGTTAATAACTGCAAACCATCCTTGTTATCAAGGTTTACTTTAACTTTGTTGTATTAACTTAAGTCGTTGAATTAAAAAATTTTATATCAATAATTTCACTTGTTTACAAGGACTTCTATGTACATAACTACAAACTCTGCCGATTACAAAGGTTTACTTTAACTTTGTGGTATTAAATTAATTCGTTAAAATAAGCAGTTTTATACCAATAGTTCCACTTGTTTACATGGATTTCTATGTTAATAACTACAAACCATCCTTGTTATCAAGGTTTACTTTTACTTCGTTGTATTAACTTAATTCGTTGAATTAAGCAGTTTTATATCAATAACTTCACTTGTTTACAAGGACTTCTATGTTCATAACTACAAACTCTGCCGGTTACAAAGGTTTACTTTAACTTTGTGGTATTAACTTAATTCGTTGAAATAACAGTTTTATACCAATAATTGCACTTGTTTACATGGATATCTATGTTCATAATTACAAACTTTGCTTGTTATAAAGGTTTACCTTAACTTTGTTGTCTTAATTTAATTGGCTACATTAAGCAGTTTTATACCTATAATTGGACTTGTTGACATGGATTTCTATGTTAATAACTACAAACGTTGCTTGTTATCAACGTTTACTTTAACTTTGTGGTACTAACTTAATCCTCTGAAATAAGCAGTTTTATACCAATAATTCCCCTTGTTTACATGGATCTCTATGTTAATAACTGCCAACCGTGCTTGTTATAAAGGTTTACTTTAACTTTGTTGCATTAACTTAATTTGTTGAATTAAGCAGTTTTATATCAATAATTTCACTTGTTTACATGGATTTCTATGTTCATAACTACAAACTTTGCTGGTTACAAAGATTTAACTTTGTGGTATTAACTTAATTGTTTGAAATAAGCAATTTTATACCAATAATTCCACTTGTTTACATTGATTTCTATGTTAATAACTACAAACGTTGCTTGCTATGGGGGTTGACTTTCAATTTGTTGTAATAACTTAATTCCTTGAAATAAGCAGGATTATACCCATAATTCGACTTGTTTAAATGGATTTCTATGTTAACAACTGCAACCGTGTTAGTTATAAAGGTTTACGTTAACTTCGCTGCATTAACTTAATTCGTTGAAATAAGCAGTTTCATATCAATAATTTCACTTGTTCACATGAATTTCTATGTTAATAACTACAAACTTTTCTTGCTAGAAAGGTTTACTTTAACTTTGTTGTATTAACTTAATTCGTTGAAATAAGCAGTTTTATACCGATAATATGACTTGTTGACATGTATTTCTATGTGAATAACTACAAACTTTGCTTGTTATAAACTTTCTGATATTAACTTAATTGTTTGAAATAAGCAGTTTTATACCAATAATTCCACTTGTTTACATGGATTTCTATGTTAATAACTGCAAACCATCCTTGTTATCAAGGTTTACTTTAACTTTGTTGTATTAACTTAATTCGTTGAATTAAAAAGTTTTATACCAATAGTTCCACTTGTTTACATGGATTTCTATGTTAATAACTACAAGCCATCCTTGTTATAAAGGTTTACTTTAACTTTGTTGTATTAGCTTAATTCGTTGAATTAACCAGTTTTATATCAATAACTTCGCTTGTTGACAAGGATTTCTATGTTCATAACTACAAACTTTGCTGGTTACAAAGGTTTAACTTTGTGGTATTAACTTAATTGTTTGAAATAAGCAATTTTATACCAATAATTCGACTTGTTTACATGGATTTCTATGTTAACAACTGCAACCGTGTTAGTTATAAAGGTTTACGTTAACTTCGCTGCATTAACTTAATTCGTTGAAATAAGCAGTTTTATATCAATAATTTCACTTGTTCACATGAATTTCTATGTTAATAACTGCTATCCATCCATGTTATCAAGGTTTACTTTAACTTTGTTGTATTAACTTAAGTCGTTGAATTAAAAAGTTTTATATCAATAATTTCACTTGTTTACAAGGACTTCTATGTTCATAACTACAAACTCTGCCGATTACAAAGGTTTACATTACCTTTGTGGTATTAACTTAATTCGTTAAAATAAGCAGTTTTATACCAATAGTTCCACTTGTTTACAAGGATTTCTATGTTAATAACTACAAACCATCCTTGTTATCAAGGTTTACTTTTACTTCGTTGTATTAACTTAATTCGTTGAATTAAGCAGTTTTATATCAATAATTTCACTTGTTTACAAGGACTTCTATGTTCATAACTACAAACTCTGCCGGTTACAAAGGTTTACTTTAACTTTGTGGTATTAACTTAATTCGTTGAAATAACAGTTTTATACCAATAATTGCACTTGTTTACATGGATATCTATGTTCATAATTACAAACTTTGCTTGTTATAAAGGTTTACATTAACTTTGTTGTATTGATTTAATTGGCTACATTAAGCAGTTTTATACCTATAATTGGACTTGTTGACATGGATTTCTATGTTAATAACTACAAACGTTGCTTGTTATAAACGTTTACTTTAACTTTGTGGTATTAACTTAATCCTTTGAAATAAGCAGTTTTATACCAATAATTCCCCTTGTTTACATGGATCTTTATGTTAATAACTGCAAACCGTGCTTGTTATAAAGGTTTACTTTAACTTTGTTGTATAAACTTAATTCGTTGAATTAACCAGTTTTATATCAATAACTTCACTTGTTGACAAGGATTTCTATGTTCATAACTACAAACTTTGCTGGTTACAAGGGTTTAACTTTGTGGTATTAACTTAATTGTTTGAAATAAGCAATTGTTTACATTGATTTCTATTTTAATAACTACAAACGTTGCTTGCTATAGGGGTTGACTTTCAATTTGTTGTAATAACTTAATTCCTTGAAATAAGCAGGATTATACCCATAATTCGACTTGTTTACATGGATTTCTATGTTAACAACTGCAACTGTGTTAGTTATAAAGGTTTACGTTAACTTCGCTGCATTAACTTAATTCAATGAAATAAGCAGTTTTATATCAATATTTTCACTTGTTTACATGAATTTCTATGTTAATAACTGCTATCTATCCATGTTATCAAGGTTTATTTTAACTTTGTTGTATTAACTTACTTCGTTGAATAAAGCAGTTTTATATCAATAATTTCACTTGTTTACAAGGATTTCTATGTTAATAACTACAAACTCTGCCGGTTACAAAGGTTTACTTTAACTTTGCGGTATTAACTTAATTCGTTGAAATAAGCAGTTTTATACCAATAGTTCCACTTGTTTACATGGATTTCAATGTTAATAACTACAAACCGTGCTTGTTATAAAGGTTTACTTTAACTTTGTTGCATTAACTTAATTCGTTGAATTAAGCATTTTTATATCAATAATTTCACTTGTTTACATGGATTTCTATGTTAATAACTAAAATCTTTGCTTCTTATAAAGGTTTACTTTTAACTTAATTCTTTGAAATAAGCATTCTTATACCAATAATTCCACTTGTTTTCATTGATTTCTATGTTGATAACTACAAACGTTTCTTGCTATAAAGGTTTACTTTCAATTTCTTGTATTAACTTGATTGGTTGAAATAAGCAGGATTATACCCATAATTCGACTTGTTTACATGGATTTCTATTTGAATAACTACAAACTTTGCTTGTTATAAACGTTTACTTTAGCTTTGTCGTATTAACTTAATTCTTTAAAATAAGCAGTTTTATATCAATAAATTCCAATTGTTTACATTGATTTCTATGTTAATAACTACAAACATTGCATGCTATGAAGGTTTACTTTCAATTTGTTGTATTAACTTAATTCATGGAAATAAGCAGGATTATACCCATAATTCGACTTGTTTACATGGATTTCTATGTTAATAACTACAAGCCATCCTTGTTAGGAACGTTTACTTTAACTTTGTTGTATTAACTTTATTCGTTGAATTAAGCAGTTTTATATCAATAATTTCACTTGCTTACAAGGATTTATATGTTCATAACTACAAACTTTGCCGGTTACAAAGGTTTACGTTAACTTTGTGGTATTAACTTAATTCATTGAAATAAGCAGTTTTATATCAATGATTCCCCTTGTTTACATGGATTTCTATGTTAATAACTGCAAACCGTGCTTGTTATAAATGTTTATTTTTACTTTGTTGCATTAAATTAATTCGTTGAATTAAGCAGTTTCATACCACTTGTTTACATGGATTTCAATATTAATATCTGCAAACTTTGCTTGCTATAAAGGTTTACTTTAACTTTGTGATATTAACTTAATTCGTTGAAATAAGCAGTTTTATACCAATAGTTCCACTTGTTTACATGGATTTCTATGTTAATAACTACAAACTTTTCTTGCGAGAAAGGCTTACTTTAACTTTGTTGTATTAACTTAATTCCTTGAATTAAGCAGTTTTATACCAATAGTTCCACTTGTTTACATGGATTTCTATGTTAATAACTACAAACTTTTCTTGCGAGAAAGGCTTACTTTAACTTTGTTGTATTAACTTAATTCGTTGAAATAAGCAGTTTTATACCAATAATTCCCCTTGTTTACATGGATCTTTATGTTAATAACTGCAAACCGTGCTTGTTATAAAGGTTTACTTTAACTTTGTTGTATTAACTTAATTCGTTGAATTAACCAGTTTTATATCAATAACTTCACTTGTTGACAAGGATTTCTATGTTCATAACTACAAACTTTGCTGGTTACAAGGGTTTAACTTTGTGGTATTAACTTAATTGTTTGAAATAAGCAATTGTTTACATTGATTTCTATTTTAATAACTACAAACGTTGCTTCCTATGGAAATTGACTTTCAATTTGTTGTAATAACTTAATTCCTTGAAATAAGCAGGATTATACCCATAATTCGACTTGTTTACATGGATTTCTATGTTAGCAACTGCAACTGTGTTAGTTATAAAGGTTTACGTTAACTTCGCTGCATTAACTTAATTCAATGAAATAAGCAGTTTTATATCAATATTTTCACTTGTTTACGTGAATTTCTATGTTAATAACTGCTATCTATCCATGTTATCAAGGTTTATTTTAACTTTGTTGTATTAACTTACTTCGTTGAATTAAGCAGTTTTATATCAATAATTTCACTTGTTTACAAGGATTTCTATGTTAATAACTAAAATCTTTGCTTCTTATAAAGGTTTACTTTTAACTTAATTCTTTGAAATAAGCATTCTTATACCAATAATTCCACTTGTTTTCATTGATTTCTATGTTGATAACTACAAACGTTTCTTGCTATAAAGGTTTACTTTCAATTTCTTGTATTAACTTGATTGGTTGAAATAAGCAGGATTATACCCATAATTCGACTTGTTTACATGGATTTCTATTTGAATAACTACAAACTTTGCTTGTTATAAACGTTTACTTTAGCTTTGTCGTATTAACTTAATTCTTTAAAATAAGCAGTTTTATATCAATAAATTCCAATTGTTTACATTGATTTCTATGTTAATAACTACAAACATTGCATGCTATGAAGGTTTACTTTCAATTTGTTGTATTAACTTAATTCATGGAAATAAGCAGGATTATACCCATAATTCGACTTGTTTACATGGATTTCTATGTTAATAACTACAAGCCATCCTTGTTAGGAACGTTTACTTTAACTTTGTTGTATTAACTTTATTCGTTGAATTAAGCAGTTTTATATCAATAATTTCACTTGCTTACAAGGATTTATATGTTCATAACTACAAACTTTGCCGGTTACAAAGGTTTACGTTAACTTTGTGGTATTAACTTAATTCATTGAAATAAGCAGTTTTATATCAATGATTCCCCTTGTTTACATGGATTTCTATGTTAATAACTGCAAACCGTGCTTGTTATAAGTGTTTATTTTTACTTTGTTGCATTAAATTAATTCGTTGAATTAAGCAGTTTCATACCACTTGTTTACATGGATTTCAATATTAATATCTGCAAACTTTGCTTGCTATAAAGGTTTACTTTAACTTTGTGATATTAACTTAATTCGTTGAAATAAGCAGTTTTATACCAATAGTTCCACTTGTTTACATGGATTTCTATGTTAATAACTACAAACTTTTCTTGCGAGAAAGGCTTACTTTAACTTTGTTGTATTAACTTAATTCCTTGAATTAAGCAGTTTTATACCAATAGTTCCACTTGTTTACATGGATTTCTATGTTAATAACTACAAACTTTTCTTGCGAGAAAGGCTTACTTTAACTTTGTTGTATTAACTTAATTCGTTGAAATAAGCAGTTTTATACCAATAATTCCCCTTGTTTACATGGATCTTTATGTTAATAACTGCAAACCGTGCTTGTTATAAAGGTTTACTTTAACTTTGTTGTATTAACTTAATTCGTTGAATTAACCAGTTTTATATCAATAACTTCACTTGTTGACAAGGATTTCTATGTTCATAACTACAAACTTTGCTGGTTACAAGGGTTTAACTTTGTGGTATTAACTTAATTGTTTGAAATAAGCAATTGTTTACATTGATTTCTATTTTAATAACTACAAACGTTGCTTCCTATGGAAATTGACTTTCAATTTGTTGTAATAACTTAATTCCTTGAAATAAGCAGGATTATACCCATAATTCGACTTGTTTACATGGATTTCTATGTTAGCAACTGCAACTGTGTTAGTTATAAAGGTTTACGTTAACTTCGCTGCATTAACTTAATTCAATGAAATAAGCAGTTTTATATCAATATTTTCACTTGTTTACGTGAATTTCTATGTTAATAACTGCTATCTATCCATGTTATCAAGGTTTATTTTAACTTTGTTGTATTAACTTACTTCGTTGAATTAAGCAGTTTTATATCAATAATTTCACTTGTTTACAAGGATTTCTATGTTAATAACTACAAACTCTGCCGGTTACAAAGGTTTACTTTAACTTTGCGGTATTAACTTAATTCGTTGAAATAAGCAGTTTTATACCAATAGTTCCACTTGTTTACATGGATTTCAATGTTAATAACTACAAACCGTGCTTGTTATAAAGGTTTACTTTAACTTTGTTGCATTAACTTAATTCGTTGAATTAAGCATTTTTATATCAATAATTTCATTTGTTTACATGGATTTCTATGTTAATAACTAAAAACTTTGCTTCTTATAAAGGTTTACTTTTAACTTAATTCTTTGAAATAAGCATTCTTATACCAATAATTCCACTTGTTTTCATTGATTTCTATGTTGATAACTACAAACGTTTCTTGCTATAAAGGTTTACTTTCAAATTCTTGTATTAACTTGATTGGTTGAAATAAGCAGGATTATACCCATAATTCGACTTGTTTACATGGATTTCTATTTGAATAACTACAAACTTTGCTTGTTATAAACGTTTACTTTAGCTTTGTCGTATTAACTTAATTCTTTAAAATAAGCAGTTTTATATCAATAAATTCCCCTTGTTTACATTGATTTCTATGTTAATAACTACAAACATTGCATGCTATGAAGGTTTACTTTCAATTTGTTGTATTAACTTAATTCATGGAAATAAGCAGGATTATACCCATAATTCGACTTGTTTACATGGATTTCTATGTTAATAACTACAAGCCATCCTTGTTAGGAACGTTTACTTTAACTTTGTTGTATTAACTTTATTCGTTGAATTAAGCAGTTTTATATCAATAATTTCACTTGCTTACAAGGATTTATATGTTCATAACTACAAACTTTGCCGGTTACAAAGGTTTACGTTAACTTTGTGGTATTAACTTAATTCATTGAAATAAGCAGTTTTATATCAATGATTCCCCTTGTTTACATGGATTTCTATGTTAATAACTGCAAACCGTGCTTGTTATAAATGTTTATTTTTACTTTGTTGCATTAAATTAATTCGTTGAATTAAGCAGTTTCATACCACTTGTTTACATGGATTTCAATATTAATATCTGCAAACTTTGCTTGCTATAAAGGTTTACTTTAACTTTGTGATATTAACTTAATTCGTTGAAATAAGCAGTTTTATACCAATAGTTCCACTTGTTCACATGGATTTCTATGTTAATAACTACAAACTTTTCTTGCGAGAAAGGCTTACTTTAACTTTGTTGTATTAACTTAACTCCTTGAATTAAGCAGTTTTATACCAATAGTTCCACTTGTTTACATGGATTTCTATGTTAATAACTACAAACTTTTCTTGCGAGAAAGGCTTACTTTAACTTTGTTGTATTAACTTAATTCGTTGAAATAAGCAGTTTTATACCGATAATTGGACTTGTTGACATGGATTTCTATGTGAATAACTACAAACCATCCTTGTTATAAAGGTTTACTTTAACTTTGTTGTATTAACTTAATTCGTTAAATTAAGCAGTTTTATATCAATAACTTCACTTGTTTACAAGGACTTCTATGTTTATAACTACAAACTCTGCCGGTTACAAACGTTTACTTTAACTTTGTGGTATTAACTTAATTCTTTGAAATAAGCAGTTTTATACCAATGATTCCCCTTGTTTACATGGATTTTTATGTTAATAACTGCAAACCGTGCTTGTTATAAATGTTTATTTTTACTTTGTTGCATTAAATTAATTCGTTGAATTAAGCAGTTTCATACCACTTGTTTACATGGATTTCAATATTAATATCTGCAAACTTTGCTTGCTATAAAGGTTTACTTTAACTTTGTGATATTAACTTAATTCGTTGAAATAAGCAGTTTTATACCAATAGTTCCACTTGTTTACAAGGATATCTATGTTCATAATTATAAACTTTGCTTGGTATAAAGGTTTACTTTAACTTTGTTGTATTAACTTAATTTGCTACATTAAGCAGTTCTATAATTATAATTGGACTTGTTGACATGGATTTCTATGTTAATAACTACAAACGTTGCTTGCTATAATAAAGGTTTATTTTCAATTTGTTGTATTAACATAATTCGTTGAAATAAGCAGGATTATACCCATAATTCGACTTTTTTACATGGCTTTCTATGTTAATAACTGCAAACCGGGCTAGTTATAAAGGTTTACGTTAACTTTGCTGCATTAACTTAATTTGTTGAAATAAGCAGTTTTATATCAATAATTTCACCTTTTTGCGTGAATTTCTATGTTAATAAATACAAGCCATCCTTTTTATAAAGGTTTACTTTAACTTTATTGTATTAACTTAATTCGATGAATTAAGCAGTTTTATATCAATAATTTCACTTGTTTACATGCATTTCTATGTGAATAACTACAAACTCTGCCTGTTGCAAAGGTTTACTTTAACTTTGTGGTATTAACTTAATTCCTTGAATTAAGCAGTTTTATACCAATAGTTCCACTTGTTTACATGGATTTCTATGTTAATAACTACAAACTTTTCTTGCGAGAAAGGCTTACTTTAACTTTGTTGTATTAACTTAATTCGTTGAATTAACCAGTTTTATATCAATAATTTCACTTGTTTACATGAATTTCTATGTTAATAACTGCAAACCATCCTTGTTATAAAGGTTTACTTTAACTTTGTTGTATTAACTTAATTCGTTGAATTAACCAGTTTTATATCAATAACTTCACTTGTTGACAAGGATTTCTATGTTAACAACTAAAAACTTTGCTTCTTATAAAGGTTTACTTTTAACTTAATTCTTTGAAATAAGCATTCTTATACCAATAATTCCACTTGTTTTCATTGATTTCTATGTTGATAACTACAAACGTTTCTTGCTATAAAGGTTTACTTTCAATTTCTTGTATTAACTTGATTGGTTGAAATAAGCAGGATTATACCCATAATTCGACTTGTTTACATGGATTTCTATTTGAATAACTACAAACTTTGCTTGTTATAAACGTTTACTTTAGCTTTGTCGTATTAACTTAATTCTTTAAAATAAGCAGTTTTATATCAATAAATTCCACTTGTTTACATTGATTTCTATGTTAATAACTACAAACATTGCATGCTATGAAGGTTTACTTTCAACTTGTTGTATTAACTTAATTCATGGAAATAAGCAGGATTATACCCATAATTCGACTTGTTTACATGGATTTCTATGTTAATAACTACAAGCCATCCTTGTTAGGAACGTTTACTTTAACTTTGTTGTATTAACTTTATTCGTTGAATTAAGCAGTTTTATATCAATAATTTCACTTGCTTACAAGGATTTATATGTTCATAACTACAAACTTTGCCGGTTACAAAGGTTTACGTTAACTTTGTGGTATTAACTTAATTCATTAAAATAAGCAGTTTTATATCAATAATTGCACTTGTTTACATGGATTTCTATGTTAATAACTGCAAACCATCCTTGTTATCAAGGTTTACTTTATCTTTGTTGTATTAACTTAAAGTCGTTGAATTAAAAAGTGTTATATCAATAATTTCACTTGTTTACAAGGACTTCTATGTTCATAACTACAAACTTTGCCGGTTACAAAGGTTTACGTTAACTTTGTGGTATTAACTTAATTCATTGATTTAAGCAGTTTTATACCAATAGTTCCACTTGTTTACATGGATTTCTATGTTAATAACTACAAACTTTTCTTGCGAGAAAGGCTTACTTTAACTTTGTTGTATTAACTTAATTCGTTGAATTAACCAGTTTTATATCAATAACTTCACTTGTTGACAAGGATTTCTATGTTCATAACTACAAACTTTGCTGGTTACAAAGGTTTAACTTTGTGGTATTAACTTAATTGTTTGAAATAAGCAATTTTATACCAATAATTCCACTTGTTTACATTGATTTCTATGTTAACAACTACAAACGTTGCTTGCTATGGGGGTTGACTTTCAATTTGTTGTAATAACTTAATTCCTTGAAATAAGCAGGATTATACCCATAATTCGACTTGTTTACATGGATTTCTATGTTAACAACTGCAACCGTGTTAGTTATAAAGGTTTACGTTAACTTCGCTGCATTAACTTAATTCGTTGAAATAAGCAGTTTTATATCAATAATTTCACTTGTTTACATGAATTTCTATGTTAATAACTGCTATCTATCCATGTTATCAAGGTTTACTTTAACTTTGTTGTATTAACTTACTTTGTTGAATTAAGCAGTTTTATATCAATAATTTCACTTGTTTACAAGGATTTCTATGTTAATAACTACAAACCATCCTTGTTATCAAGGTTTACTTTTACTTTGTTCTATTAACTTAATTCGTTGAATTAAGCAGTTTTATATCAATAATTTCACTTGTTTACAAGGAGTTCTATGTTCATAACTACAAACTCTGCCGGTTACAAAGGTTTACTTTAACTTGGTGGTATTAACATAATTCGTTGAAATAAGCAGCTTTATACCAATAGTTCCACTTGTTTACATGGATTTCTATGTTAATAACTACAAACTTTTCTGGCTAGAAAGGTTTACTTTAACTTTGTTGTATAAACTTAATTCGTTGAAATAGGCAGTTTTATACCGATAATTGGACTTGTTGACATGGATTTCTATGTTAATAACTGCAAACCGTGCTTGTTATAAAGGTTTACTTTAACTTTGTTGCATTAACTTAATTCGTTGAATTAAGCATTTTTATATCAATAATTTCACTTGTTTACATGGACTTCTATGTTAATACCTAAAAACTTTGCTTCTTATAAAGGTTTACTTTTAACTTAATTCTTTGAAATAAGCAGTTTTATATCAATAATTGCACTTGTTTACATGGATTTCTATGTTAATAACTACAAACACTGCCGGTTACAAAGGTTTACTTTAACTTTGTCGTATTAGCTTAATTCGTTGAAATAACAGTTTTATACCAATAATTGCACTTGTTTACATGGATATCTATGTTCATAATTATAAACTTTGCTTGGTATAAAGGTTTACTTTAACTTTGTTGTATTAACTTAATTTGCTACATTAAGCAGTTCTATACCTATAATTGGACTTGTTGACATGGATCTCTATGTTAATAACTACAAACGTTGCTTGCTATAAAGGTTGACTTTCAATTTGTTGTATTAACTTAATTCGTTGAAATAAGCAGGATTATACCAATACTTCCACTTGTTTACATTGATTTCTGTGCTAATAACTACAAACGTTGCTTGTTATAAAGGTTTATTTTCAATTTGTTGTATTAACATAATTCGTTGAAATAAGCAGGATTATAGCCATAATTCGACTTTTTTACATGGCTTTCTATGTTAATAACTGCAAACCGTGCTAGTTATAAAGGTTTACGTTAACTTTGCTGCATTAACTTAATTTGTTGAAATAAGCAGTTTTATATCAATAATTTCACCTTTTTGCATGAATTTCTATGTTAATAACTTCAAACCATGCTAGTTATGAAGGTTTACATTAACATTGTTGCATTTACTTGATTCGTTTAAAAAAGCAGTTTTATATCAATAATTTCACTTGTTTACATGAATTTCTATGTTAATAACTACAAACCATACTTGTTATAAAGGTTTACTTTAACATGGTTGTAGTAACTTAATTCGTTGAATTAAGCAATTTTATATCAGTAATTTCACATGATTACAAGGATTTTTATGTTCATAACAACAAACTTTGCCGGTTACAAAGGTTTACTTTAACTTTCTGGTACTAACTTTATTCGTTGAAATAAGCAGTTTTATACCGATAATATGACTTGTTGACATGGATTTCTATGTGAATAACTACAAACTTTGCTTTTTATAAACGTGTACTTTAACTTTGTGGTATTAACTTAATTCTTTGAAATAAGCAGTTTTATACCAATAATTCCCGTTGTTTACATGAATTTCTATGTTAATAACTACAAACCATCCTTGTTATAAAGGTTTACTTTAACTTTGTTGTAGTAACTTAATTCGTTGAATTAAGCAGTTATATATCAATAATTTCACTTGTTTACAAGGATTTCTATGTTGATAACTACAAACTCTGCCTGTTGCAAAGTTTTACTTTAACTTTGTGGTATTAACTTAATTCGTTGAAATAAGCAGCTTTATATCAATAATTTCACTTGTTTACAAGGATTTCTATGTTCATAACTGCAAACTCTGCCTGTCACAAAGGTTTACCTTAACTTTGTTGTATTAACTTAATTCATTAAAATTAGCAGTTTTATACCGATAATTGGACTTGTTGACATTGATTTCTATGTGAATAACTACAAATTTTGCTTGTTGTAAACGTTTACTTTAACTTTGTTGTATTAACTTAATGAGTTGAAATAAGCAGATTTATACCCAGATTTCGACTTGTTTGCATGGATTTCAATGTTAATAACTACATACCATGCTTGTTATAAAGGCTTACGTTAACTTTGTTGTATTAACTTAATCGTTGAATGTAGCAGTTTTATATCAATAATTGCACTTGTTTACATGGATTTCTATGTTCATAACTACAAACGTTTCTTGCTATAAAGGTCTACTCTCAATTTGTTGTATTAACTTGATTCGTTGAAATCAGCAGGATTATACCCATACTTCGAATTGTTTACATGGATTTCTATCTGAATAACTACAAAGTTTGCTTGTGATAAACGTTTACTTTAACTTTGTCGTATTAACTTAATTCTTTGAAATAAGCAGTTTTATACCAATAATTCCACTTGTTTACATTGATTTCTATGTTGATAACTACAAACGTTTCTTGCTATAAAGGTCTATTTTCAATTTGTTGTATTAACTTGATTCGTTGAAATAAGCAGGATTATACCCATACTTCGACTTGTTTACATGGATCTCTATCTGAATAACTACAAAGTTTGCTTTACAAACGTCTACTTTAACTTTGTCGTATTAACTTAATTCTTTGAATTAAGCAGTTTTATACCAATAATTCTACTTGTTTACATTGATTTCTATGTTAATAATTACAAACCATCCTTGTTATAAAGGTTTGCTTTAACTTTGTTGTATAATCTTAATCGTTGAATCAGTTTTATATCAATAATTGCACTTGTTTACATGGATTTCTTTGTTAATAACTACAACCTTTGCTTGTTATAAAGGTTTACTTTAACTTTGTTGTATTAACTTAATTCGCTAAATTAAGCAGTTTTGTACCCATAATTGGACTTGTTGACATGGATTTCTATGTTAATAACTACAAACGTTGCTTGTTATTAAACGTTTACTTTAACTTTGTCGTATTAACTTAATTCTTTGAAATAAGCAGTTTTATACCAATAATTCCACTTGTTTACATTGATTTCTATGTTGAAAGCTACAAACGTTTCTTGCTATAAAGGTCTACTTTCAATTTGTTGTATTAACTTGATTCGTTGAAATAAGCAGGATTATACCCATACTTCGACTTGTTTACATGGATCTCTATCTGAATAACTACAAAGTTTGCTTTACAAACGTCTACTTTAACTTTGTTGTATTAACTTAATTCGTCGAATTATGCAGTTTTATATCAATAATTTCACTTGTTTACAAGGATTTCTATGTTCATAACTACAAACTCTGCCTGTTGCAAAGGTTTACTTTAACTTTGTGGTATTAACTTAATTCGTTGAAATAAGCAGCTTTATATCAATAATTTCACTTGTTTACAAGGATTTCTATGTTCATAACTGCAAACTCTGCCTGTTACAAAGGTTTACCTTAACTTTGTTGCATTAACTTAATTCATTGAAATTAGCAGTTTTATACCGATAATTGGACTTGTTGACAGTGATTTCTATGTGAATAACTACAAATTTTGCTTGTTGTAAACGTTTACTTTAACTTTGTTGTATTAACATAATGAGTTTAAATAAGCAGATTTATACCCAGATTTCGACTTGTTTACATGGATTTCAATGTTAATAACTACAAACCATACTTGTTATAAAGGTTTACTTTAACATGGTTGTAGTAACTTAATTCGTTGAATTAAGCAATTTTATATCAGTAATTTCACATGATTACAAGGATTTTTATGTTCATAACAACAAACTTTGCCGGTTACAAAGGTTTACTTTAACTTTCTGGTATTAACTTAATTCGTTGAAATAAGCAGCTTTATATCAATAATTTGACTTGTTGACATGGATTTCTATGTGAATAACTACAAACTTTGCTTTTTATAAACGTGTACTTTAACTTTGTGGTATTAACTTAATTCTTTGAAATAAGCAGTTTTATACCAATAATTCCCGTTGTTTACATGAATTTCTATGTTAATAACTACAAACCATCCTTGTTATAAAGGTTTACTTTAACTTTGTTGTAGTAACTTAATTCGTTGAATTAAGCAGTTATATATCAATAATTTCACTTGTTTACAAGGATTTCTATGTTGATAACTACAAACTCTGCCTGTTGCAAAGTTTTACTTTAACTTTGTGGTATTAACTTAATTCGTTGAAATAAGCAGCTTTATATCAATAATTTCACTTGTTTACAAGGATTTCTATGTTCATAACTGCAAACTCTGCCTGTCACAAAGGTTTACCTTAACTTTGTTGTATTAACTTAATTCATTGAAATTAGCAGTTTTATACCGATAATTGGACTTGTTGACATTGATTTCTATGTGAATAACTACAAATTTTGCTTGTTGTAAACGTTTACTTTAACTTTGTTGTATTAACTTAATGAGTTGAAATAAGCAGATTTATACCCAGATTTCGACTTGTTTGCATGGATTTCAATGTTAATAACTACATACCATGCTTGTTATAAAGGCTTACGTTAACTTTGTTGTATTAACTTAATCGTTGAATGTAGCAGTTTTATATCAATAATTGCACTTGTTTACATGGATTTCTATGTTCATAACTACAAACGTTTCTTGCTATAAAGGTCTACTCTCAATTTGTTGTATTAACTTGATTCGTTGAAATCAGCAGGATTATACCCATACTTCGAATTGTTTACATGGATTTCTATCTGAATAACTACAAAGTTTGCTTGTGATAAACGTTTACTTTAACTTTGTCGTATTAACTTAATTCTTTGAAATAAGCAGTTTTATACCAATAATTCCACTTGTTTACATTGATTTCTATGTTGATAACTACAAACGTTTCTTGCTATAAAGGTCTATTTTCAATTTGTTGTATTAACTTGATTCGTTGAAATAAGCAGGATTATACCCATACTTCGACTTGTTTACATGGATCTCTATCTGAATAACTACAAAGTTTGCTTTACAAACGTCTACTTTAACTTTGTCGTATTAACTTAATTCTTTGAATTAAGCAGTTTTATACCAATAATTCTACTTGTTTACATTGATTTCTATGTTAATAATTACAAACCATCCTTGTTATAAAGGTTTGCTTTAACTTTGTTGTATAATCTTAATCGTTGAATCAGTTTTATATCAATAATTGCACTTGTTTACATGGATTTCTTTGTTAATAACTACAACCTTTGCTTGTTATAAAGGTTTACTTTAACTTTGTTGTATTAACTTAATTCGCTAAATTAAGCAGTTTGGTACCCATAATTGGACCTCTTGACATGGATTTCTATGTTAATAACTACAAACGTTGCTTGTTATAAACGTTTACTTTAACTTTGTGGTATTAACTTAATTCTTTGAAATAAGCAATTTTATACCAATAAGTCCCCTTGTTTACATGGATTTCTATGTTAATAACTGCAAACCGTGCTTGTTATAAAGGTTTACTTTAACTTTGTTGCATTAACTTAATTCGTTGAATTAAGCAGTTTTATATCAATAAATTCACTTGTTTACATGGATTTCAATGTTAATAACTACATACCATGCTTGTTATAAAGGCTTACGTTAACTTTGTTGTATTAACTTAATCGTTGAATGTAGCAGTTTTATATCAATAATTATACTTGTTTACATGAATTTCTATGTTAATAACTACAAACCATCCTTGTTATAAAGGTTTACTTTTAACTTAATTATTTGAATTAAGCAGTTTTATATCAGTAATTTCACATGATTACAAGGATTTTTATGTTCATAACAACAAACTTTGCCGGTTACAAAGGTTTACTTTAACTTTCTGGTATTAACTTAATTCGTTGAAATAAGCAGTTTTATACCGATAATATGACTTGTTGACATGGATTTCTATGTGAATAACTACAAACTTTGCTTTTTATAAACGTGTACTTTAACTTTGTGGTATTAACTTAATTCTTTGAAATAAGCAGTTTTATACCAATAATTCCCGTTGTTTACATGAATTTCTATGTTAATAACTACAAACCATCCTTGTTATAAAGGTTTACTTTAACTTTGTTGTAGTAACTTAATTCGTTGAATTAAGCAGTTATATATCAATAATTTCACTTGTTTACAAGGATTTCTATGTTGATAACTACAAACTCTGCCTGTTGCAAAGTTTTACTTTAACTTTGTGGTATTAACTTAATTCGTTGAAATAAGCAGCTTTATATCAATAATTTCACTTGTTTACAAGGATTTCTATGTTCATAACTGCAAACTCTGCCTGTTACAAAGGTTTACCTTAACTTTGTTGTATTAACTTAATTAATTGAAATTAGCAGTTTTATACCGATAATTGGACTTGTTGACAGTGATTTCTATGTGAATAACTACAAATTTTGCTTGTTGTAAACGTTTACTTTAACTTTGTTGTATTAACATAATGAGTTTAAATAAGCAGATTTATACCCAGATTTCGACTTGTTTACATGGATTTCAATGTTAATAACTACATACCATGCTTGTTATAAAGGCTTACGTTAACTTTGTTGTATTAACTTAATCGTTGAATGTAGCAGTTTTATATCAATAATTGCACTTGTTTACATTGATTTCTATGTTAATAACTACAAAAATTGCATGCTATAAAGGTTTACTTTCAATTTGTTGTATTAACTTAATTCGTGGAAATAAGCAGGATTATACCCATAATTCGACTTGTTTACATGGATTTCTATGTTAATAACTGCATACCGTGCTAGCTATAAAGGTTTACGTTAACTTTGTTGCATTAACTTAATTCGTTGAAATAAGCAGTTTTATATCAATAATTTCACTTGTTTACATGAATTTCTATGTTAATAACTACAAACCATCCTTGTTATAAAGGTTTACTTTTAACTTAATTATTTGAAATAAGCAGTTTTATACCAATAATTCCACTTGTTTACATTGATTTCTATGTTGATAACTACAAACGTTTCTTGCTATAAAGGTTTACTTTCAATTTGTGGTATTAACTTGATTCGTTGAAATAAACAGGATTATACCCATAATTCGACTTGTTTACATGGATTTCTATCTGAATAACTACAAACTTTGCTTGTTATGAACGTCTACTTAACTTTGTCGTATTAACTTAATTCTTTGAAATAAGCAGTTTTATACCAGTAATTCCACTTGTTTACATGAATTTCTATGTTAATAACTACAAACCATACTTGTTATAAAGGTTTACTTTAACATGGTTGTAGTAACTTAATTCGTTGAATTAAGCAATTTTATATCAGTAATTTCACATGATTACAAGGATTTTTATGTTCATAACAACAAACTTTGCCGGTTACAAAGGTTTACTTTAACTTTCTGGTACTAACTTTATTCGTTGAAATAAGCAGTTTTATACCGATAATATGACTTGTTGACAGTGATTTCTATGTGAATAACTACAAATTTTGCTTGTTGTAAACGTTTACTTTAACTTTGTTGTATTAACTTAATGAGTTTAAATAAGCAGATTTATACCCAGATTTCGACTTGTTTACATGGATTTCAATGTTAATAACTACATACCATGCTTGTTATAAAGGCTTACGTTAACTTTGTTGTATTAACTTAATCGTTGAATGTAGCAGTTTTATATCAATAATTGCACTTGTTTACATTGATTTCTATGTTAATAACTACAAAAATTGCATGCTATAAAGGTCTACTCTCAATTTGTTGTATTAACTTGATTCGTTGAAATAAGCAGGATTATACCCATACTTCGACTTGTTTACATGGATTTCTATCTGAATAACTACAAAGTTTGCTTGTGATAAACGTTTACTTTAACTTTGTCGTATTAACTTAATTCTTTGAAATAAGCAGTTTTATACCAGTAATTCCACTTGTTTACATGAATTTCTATGTTAATAACTACAAACCATACTTGTTATAAAGGTTTACTTTAACATGGTTGTAGTAACTTAATTCGTTGAATTAAGCAATTTTATATCAGTAATTTCACATGATTACAAGGATTTTTATGTTCATAACAACAAACTTTGCCGGTTACAAAGGTTTACTTTAACTTTCTGGTACTAACTTTATTCGTTGAAATAAGCAGTTTTATACCGATAATATGACTTGTTGACATGGATTTCTATGTGAATAACTACAAACTTTGCTTTTTATAAACGTGTACTTTAACTTTGTGGTATTAACTTAATTCTTTGAAATAAGCAGTTTTATACCAATAATTCCCGTTGTTTACATGAATTTCTATGTTAATAACTACAAACCATCCTTGTTATAAAGGTTTACTTTAACTTTGTTGTAGTAACTTAATTCGTTGAATTAAGCAGTTATATATCAATAATTTCACTTGTTTACAAGGATTTCTATGTTGATAACTACAAACTCTGCCTGTAGCAAAGTTTTACTTTAACTTTGTGGTATTAACTTAATTCGTTGAAATAAGCAGCTTTATATCAATAATTTCACTTGTTTACAAGGATTTCTATGTTCATAACTGCAAACTCTGCCTGTCACAAAGGTTTACCTTAACTTTGTTGTATTAACTTAATTCATTGAAATTAGCAGTTTTATACCGATAATTGGACTTGTTGACATTGATTTCTATGTGAATAACTACAAATTTTGCTTGTTGTAAACGTTTACTTTAACTTTGTTGTATTAACTTAATGAGTTGAAATAAGCAGATTTATACCCAGATTTCGACTTGTTTGCATGGATTTCAATGTTAATAACTACATACCATGCTTGTTATAAAGGCTTACGTTAACTTTGTTGTATTAACTTAATCGTTGAATGTAGCAGTTTTATATCAATAATTGCACTTGTTTACATGGATTTCTATGTTCATAACTACAAACGTTTCTTGCTATAAAGGTCTACTCTCAATTTGTTGTATTAACTTGATTCGTTGAAATCAGCAGGATTATACCCATACTTCGAATTGTTTACATGGATTTCTATCTGAATAACTACAAAGTTTGCTTGTGATAAACGTTTACTTTAACTTTGTCGTATTAACTTAATTCTTTGAAATAAGCAGTTTTATACCAATAATTCCACTTGTTTACATTGATTTCTATGTTGATAACTACAAACGTTTCTTGCTATAAAGGTCTATTTTCAATTTGTTGTATTAACTTGATTCGTTGAAATAAGCAGGATTATACCCATACTTCGACTTGTTTACATGGATCTCTATCTGAATAACTACAAAGTTTGCTTTACAAACGTCTACTTTAACTTTGTCGTATTAACTTAATTCTTTGAATTAAGCAGTTTTATACCAATAATTCTACTTGTTTACATTGATTTCTATGTTAATAATTACAAACCATCCTTGTTATAAAGGTTTGCTTTAACTTTGTTGTATAATCTTAATCGTTGAATCAGTTTTATATCAATAATTGCACTTGTTTACATGGATTTCTTTGTTAATAACTACAACCTTTGCTTGTTATAAAGGTTTACTTTAACTTTGTTGTATTAACTTAATTCGCTAAATTAAGCAGTTTGGTACCCATAATTGGACCTCTTGACATGGATTTCTATGTTAATAACTACAAACGTTGCTTGTTATAAACGTTTACTTTAACTTTGTGGTATTAACTTAATTCTTTGAAATAAGCAATTTTATACCAATAAGTCCCCTTGTTTACATGGATTTCTATGTTAATAACTGCAAACCGTGCTTGTTATAAAGGTTTACTTTAACTTTGTTGCATTAACTTAATTCGTTGAATTAAGCAGTTTTATATCAATAAATTCACTTGTTTACATGGATTTCTATGTTAATAACTACAAACTTTGCTTCTTATAAAGGTTTACTTTTAACTTCATTCTTGGAAATAAGCAGTTTTATACCAATAATTCCACTTGTTTACATTGATTTCTATGTTGATAACTACAAACGTTTCTTGCTATAAAGGTTTACTTTCAATTTGTGGTATTAACTTGATTCGTTGAAATAATGAGGATTATACCCATAATTCGTCTTGTTTTCATGGATTTCTATCTGACTAACTACAAACTTTTCTTGTTATAAACGTCTACTTAATTCTTTGAAATAAGCAGTTTTATACCAATAATTCCACTTGTTTAGATTGATTTCTATGTTAATAACTACAAACCATCCTTGTTATAAAGGTTTGCTTTAACTTTGTTGTATTAACTTAATCGTTGAATCAGTTTTATATCAATAATTGCACTTGTTTACATGGATTTCTATGTTCATAACTACAACCTTTGCTTGTTATAAAGGTTTACTTTAACTTTGCTGTATTAAATTAATTCGCTAAATTAAGCAGTTTTGTACCCATAATTGGACTTGTTGACATGGATTTCTATCTTAATAACTACAAACGTTGCTTGTTATAAACGTTTACTTTAACTTTGTCGTATTAACTTAATTCTTTGAAATAAGCAGTTTTATACCAATGATTCCACTTGTTTACATGGATTTCTATGTTAATAACTACAAACTTTGCTTGCTATGGGGGTTGACTTTCAATTTGTTGTAATAACTTAATTCCTTGAAATAAGCAGGATTATACCGATAATTCGACTTGTTTACATGGATTTCTATGTTAACAACTGCAACCGTTTTAGTTATAAAGGTTTACGTTAACTTCGCTGCATTAACTTAATTCGTTGAAATAAGCAGTTTTATATCAATAATTTCACTTGTTCACATGAATTTCTATGTTAATAACTGCAATCCATCCTTGTTATAAAGGTTTACTTTTAACTTAATTATTTGAAATAAGCAGTTTTATACCAATAATTCCACTTGTTTACATTGATTTCTATGTTGATAACTACAAACGTTTCTTGCTATAAACGTTTACTTTCAATTTGTGGTATTAATTTGATTCGTTGAAATAAACAGGATTATACCCATAATTCGACTTGTTTACATGGATTTCTATCTGAATAACTACAAACTTTGCTTGTTATGAACGTCTACTTTAACTTTGTTGTATTAACTTACTTCGTTGAATTAAGCAGTTTTATATCAATAATTTCACTTGTTTACACGGATTTCTATGTTAATAACTACAAACTCTGCCGGTTACAAAGGTTTACTTTAACTTTGCGGTATTAACTTAATTCCTTGAAATAAGCAGTTTTGTATCAATAATTTCACTTGTTTACATGGATTTCAATGTTCATAACTACAAACTTTGCTTGTTATAAAGGTTTACTTTCAACTTGCTGTATTAACTTGTTTCGTTGAAATAAGCAGAATTATACCCATAATTCGACTTGTTTAGATGGATTTCTATGTTAATAATTGCAAACCGTGCTAGTTATAAAGGTTTACGTTAACTTTGTTGCATTAACTTAATTTTTTAAAATAAGCAGTTTTTCATCAATAATTTCACTTGTTTACATGGATTTCAATGTTCACAACTACAAACTTTTCTTGCTAGAAAGGTTTACTTTAACTTTGTTGTATTAACTTAATTCGTTGAAATAAGCAGTTTTATACCGATAATTCCTCTGGTTTATATGGATTTCTATGTCAATAACTACAGACATTGCTTGTTATAAAGGTTTACATTACCTTTGTTGGTTTAACTTATGTCGTTGAATTAAGCACTTTTATACCAATAATTGGACTTGTTGACATGGATTTCTATGTTAATAACTAGAACCCACGCTTTTTATATAAAGGTTTACTTTAACTTTGTTATATTAACCTAATTCGTTGAAATAAGCAGTTTCATACCCAGAATTCGACTTGTTTAAATGGATTTCTATGTTAATAACTAAGAACCATCCATATTTTAAACGTTTACTTTAACTTTGCGGTATAAACTTAATTCGTTGAATTAAGCAGATTTATACAAATTATACCACTCGTTTACATGGATTTCTATGTTAATAACTACAAACCATGCTTGTTATAAATGTTTACTTTAACTTTGTTGTATTAACTTAATTCGTTGAATTAAGCACTTTTATACCAACAGCTCCACTTGTTTACATGGATTCGTATGTTAATAACTACAGACATTGCTTGTTATAAAGGTTTACATTACCTTTATTGTTTTAACTTAATTCGTTGAAATAAGCAGGATTATACCCATAATTCGACTTGTTTACATGGATTTCTATGTTAATAACTACAAACGTTGCTTGCTATAAAGGTTTATGTTAACTTTGTTGTATTAACTTAATTCGTTGAAATAAGCAGTTTTCTACCGATAATTGGACTTGTTGACATGGATTTCTATGAGAATAACTACAAACCATCCTTGTTATAAAGGTTTACTTTAACTTTGTTGTATTAACTTAATTCGTTGAATTAAGCAGTTTTATATCAATAACTTCACTTATTTACAAGAACTTCTATGTTCATAACTACAAACTCTGCCGGTTACAAACGCTTACTTTAACTTTGTGGTATTAACTAAATTCGTTGAAATAAGCAGCTTTATATCAATAATTTAACTTGTTTACAAGGATTTCTATGTTCATAACTGCAAACTCTGCCTGTTACAAAGGTTTACCTTAACTTTGTTGTATTAACTTAATTCATTGAAATTAGCAGTTTTATACCGATAATTGGACTTGTTGACAGTGATTTCTATGTGAATAACTACAAATTTTGCTTGTTGTAAACGTTTACTTTAACTTTGTTGTATTAACTTAATGAGTTGAAATACGCAGATTTATACCCAGATTTCGACATGTTTACATGGATTTCAATGTTAATAACTACATACCATGCTTGTTATAAAGGCTTACGTTAACTTTGTTGTATTAACTTAATCGTTGAATGTAGCAGTTTTATATCAATAATTGCACTTGTTTACATGGATTTCTATGTTCATAACTACAAACGTTTCTTGCTATAAAGGTCTACTCTCAATTTGTTGTATTAACTTGATTCGTTGAAATAAGCAGGATTATACCCATACTTCGACTTGTTTACATGGATTTCTATCTGAATAACTACAAAGTTTGCTTGTGATAAACGTTTACTTTAACTTTGTCGTATTAACTTAATTCTTTGAAATAAGCAGTTTTATACCAATAATTCCACTTGTTTACATTGATTTCTATGTTGATAACTACAAACGTTTCTTGCTATAAAGGTCTACTTTCAATTTGTTGTATTAACTTGATTCGTTGAAATAAGCAGGATTATACCCATACTTCGACTTGTTTACATGGATCTCTATCTGAATAACTACAAAGTTTGCTTTACAAACGGCTACTTTAACTTTGTCTTATTAACTTAATTCGTCGAATTATGCAGTTTTATATCAATAATTTCACTTGTTTACAAGGATTTCTATGTTCATGACTACAAACTCTGCCTGTTGCAAAGGTTTACTTTAACTTTGTGGTATTAACTTAATTCGTTGAAATAAGCAGCTTTATATCAATAATTTCACTTGTTTACAAGGATTTCTATGTTCATAACTGCAAACTCTGCCTGTTACAAAGGTTTACCTTAACTTTGTTGTAATAACTTAATTCGTCGAATTATGCAGTTTTATATCAATAATTTCACTTGTTTACAAGGATTTCTATGTTCATAACTGCAAACTCTGCCTGTTACAAAGGTTTACCTTAACTTTGTTGTATTAACTTAATTCATTGAAATTAGCAGTTTTATACCGATAATTGGACTTGTTGACAGTGATTTCTATGTTAATAACTACAAACCATCCTTGTTATAAAGGTTTACTTTAACTTTGTTGTATTAACTTAATCGTTGAATGAAGCAGTTTTATATCAATAATTGCACTTGCTTACATGGATTTCTATGTTTATAACTACAAACGTTTCTTGCTATAAAGGTCTACTTTCAATTTGTTGTATTAACTTGATTCGTTGAAATAAGCAGGATTATACCCATACTTCGACTTGTTTACATGGATTTCTATCTGAATAACTACAAACTTTGCTTGTGATAAACGTTTACTTTAACTTTGTCGTATTAACTTAATTCTTTGAAATAAGCAGTTTTATATCAATAATTTCACTTGTTTACATGAATTTCTATGTTAATAACTACAAACCATCCTTGTTATAAAGGTTTATTTTAACTTTGTTGTATTAACTTAATCGTTGAATGAAGCAGTTTTATATCAATAATTGCACTTGCTTACATGGATTTCTATATTGATAACTACAAACGTTTCTTGCTATAAAGGTCTACTTTCAATTTGTTGTATTAACTTGATTCGTTGAAATAAGCAGGATTATACCCATACTTCGACTTGTTTACATGGATTTCTATCTGAATAACTACAAACTTTGCTTGTGATAAACGTTTACTTTAACTTTGTCGTAATAACTTAATTCTTTGAAATAAGCAGTTTTATACCAATAATTCCACTTGTTTACATTGATTTCTATGTTAATAACTACAAAAATTGCATGCTATAAAAGTTTACTTTCAATTTGTTGTATTACCTTAATTCGTGGAAATAAGCAGGATTATACCCATAATTCGACTTGTTTACATGGATTTCTATCTGAATAACTACAAACTTTGCTTGTTATGAACGTCTACTTAACTTTGTCGTATTAACTTAATTCTTTGAAATAAGCAGTTTTATACCAATAATTCCACTTGTTTACATGAATTTCTATGTTAATAACTACAAACCATACTTGTTATAAAGGTTTACTTTAACATGGTTGTAGTAACTTAATTCGTTGAGTTAAGCAGTTTTATATAAGTAATTTCACATGATTACAAGGATTTTTATGTTCATAACAACAAACTTTGCTGGTTACAAAGGTTTACTTTAACTTTCTGGTATTAACTTAATTCGTTGAAATAAGCAGTTTTATACCGATAATATGACTTGTTGACATGGATTTCTATGTGAATAACTACAAACTTTGCTTTTTATAAACGTGTACTTTAACTTTGTGATATTAACTTAATTCTTTGAAATAAGCAGTTTTATACCAATAATTCCTGTTGTATACATGAATTTCTATGTTAATAACTACAAACCATCCTTGTTATAAAGGTTTACTTTAACTTTGTTGTGGTAACTTAATTCGTTGAATTAAGCAGTTATATATCAATAATTTCACTTGTTTACAAGGATTTCTATGTTGATAACTACAAACTCTGCCTGTTGCAAAGTTTTACTTTAACTTTGTGGTATTAACTTAATTCGTTGAAATAAGCAGCTTTATATCAATAATTTCACTTGTTTACAAGGATTTCTATGTTCATAACTGCAAACTCTGCCTGTTACAAAGGTTTACCTTAACTTTGTTGTATTAACTTAATTCATTGAAATTAGCAGTTTTATACCGATAATTGGACTTGTTGACATTGATTTCTATGTGAATAACTACAAATTTTGCTTGTTGTAAACGTTTACTTTAACTTTGTTGTATTAACTTAATGAGTTGAAATAAGCAGATTTATACCCAGATTTCGACTTGTTTACATGGATTTCAATGTTAATAACTACATACCATGCTTGTTATAAAGGCTTACGTTAACTTTGTTGTATTAACTTAATCGTTGAATGTAGCAGTTTTATACCAATAATTCCACTTGTTTACATTGATTTCTATGTTGATAACTACAAACATTTCTTGCTATAAAGGTCTACTTTCAATTTGTTGTATTAACTTGATTCGTTGAAATAAGCAGGATTATACCCATACTTCGACTTGTTTACATGGATCTCTATCTGAATAACTACAAAGTTTGCTTTACAAACGTCTACTTTAACTTTGTCGTATTAACTTAATTCGTCGAATTAAGCAGTTTTATACCAATAATTCCACTTGTTTACATTGATTTCTATGTTAATAATTACAAACCATCCTTGTTATAAAGGTTTGCTTTAACTTTGTTGTATTATCTTAATCGTCGAATCAGTTTTATATCAAAAATTGCACTTGTTTACATGGATTTCTTTGTTAATAACTACAACCTTTGCTTGTTATAAAGGTTTACTTTAACTTTGTTGTATTAACTTAATTCGCTAAATTAAGCAGTTTGGAACCCATAATTGGACTTCTTGACATGGATTTCTATGTTAATAACTACAAACGTTGCTTGTTATAAACGTTTACTTTAACTTTGTGGTATTAACTTAATTCTTTGAAATAAGCAATTTTATACCAATAAGTCCCCTTGTTTACATGGATTTCTATGTTAATAACTGCAAACCGTGCTTGTTATAAAGGTTTACTTTAACTTTGTTGCATTAACTTAATTCGTTGAATTAAGCAGTTTTATATCAATAAATTCACTTGTTTACATGGATTTCTATGTTAATAACTACAAACTTTGCTTCTTATAAAGGTTTACTTTTAACTTCATTCTTTGAAATAAGCAGTTTTATACCAATAATTCCACTTGTTTACATTGATTTCTATGTTGATAACTACAAACATTTCTTGCTATAAAGGTTTACTTTCAATTTGTGGTATTAACTTGATTCGTTGAAATAATGAGGATTATACCCATAATTCGTCTTGTTTTCATGGATTTCTATCTGACTAACTACAAACTTTGCTTGTTATAAACGTCTACTTAATTCGTTGAAATAAGCAGTTTCCTACCGATAATTGGACTTGTTGACATGGATTTCTATGAGAATAACTACAAACCATCCTTGTTATAAAGGTTTACTTTAACTTTGTGGTGTTATCTTAATTCTTTGAATTAAGCAGTTTTATATCAATAATTTCACTTGCTGACAAGGATTTATATGTTCATACCTACAAACTTTGCCGGTTACAAAGGTTTACGTTAACTTTGTGGTATTAACTTAATTCATTGAAATGAGCAGTTTTATATCAATAATTGCACTTGTTTACATGGATATCTATGTTCATTATTACAAACTTTGCTTGGTATAAAGGTTTACGTTAACTTCGCTGCAATAACTTAATTCGTTGAAATAAGCGGTAATTCCCTTTGTTTACATGGATTTCTATGTTAATAACTGCAAACCATCCTTGTTATCAAGGTTTACTTTAACTTTGTTGTATTAACTTAAGTCGTTGAATTAAAAAATTTTATATCAATAATTTCACTTGTTTACAAGGACTTCTATGTACATAACTACAAACTCTGCCGATTACAAAGGTTTACTTTAACTTTGTGGTATTAAATTAATTCGTTAAAATAAGCAGTTTTATACCAATAGTTCCACTTGTTTACATGGATTTCTATGTTAATAACTACAAACCATCCTTGTTATCAAGGTTTACTTTTACTTCGTTGTATTAACTTAATTCGTTGAATTAAGCAGTTTTATATCAATAACTTCACTTGTTTACAAGGACTTCTATGTTCATAACTACAAACTCTGCCGGTTACAAAGGTTTACTTTAACTTTGTGGTATTAACTTAATTCGTTGAAATAACAGTTTTATACCAATAATTGCACTTGTTTACATGGATATCTATGTTCATAATTACAAACTTTGCTTGTTATAAAGGTTTACCTTAACTTTGTTGTCTTAATTTAATTGGCTACATTAAGCAGTTTTATACCTATAATTGGACTTGTTGACATGGATTTCTATGTTAATAACTACAAACGTTGCTTGTTATCAACGTTTACTTTAACTTTGTGGTACTAACTTAATCCTCTGAAATAAGCAGTTTTATACCAATAATTCCCCTTGTTTACATGGATCTCTATGTTAATAACTGCCAACCGTGCTTGTTATAAAGGTTTACTTTAACTTTGTTGCATTAACTTAATTTGTTGAATTAAGCAGTTTTATATCAATAATTTCACTTGTTTACATGGATTTCTATGTTCATAACTACAAACTTTGCTGGTTACAAAGATTTAACTTTGTGGTATTAACTTAATTGTTTGAAATAAGCAATTTTATACCAATAATTCCACTTGTTTACATTGATTTCTATGTTAATAACTACAAACGTTGCTTGCTATGGGGGTTGACTTTCAATTTGTTGTAATAACTTAATTCCTTGAAATAAGCAGGATTATACCCATAATTCGACTTGTTTAAATGGATTTCTATGTTAACAACTGCAACCGTGTTAGTTATAAAGGTTTACGTTAACTTCGCTGCATTAACTTAATTCGTTGAAATAAGCAGTTTCATATCAATAATTTCACTTGTTCACATGAATTTCTATGTTAATAACTACAAACTTTTCTTGCTAGAAAGGTTTACTTTAACTTTGTTGTATTAACTTAATTCGTTGAAATAAGCAGTTTTATACCGATAATATGACTTGTTGACATGTATTTCTATGTGAATAACTACAAACTTTGCTTGTTATAAACTTTCTGATATTAACTTAATTGTTTGAAATAAGCAGTTTTATACCAATAATTCCACTTGTTTACATGGATTTCTATGTTAATAACTGCAAACCATCCTTGTTATCAAGGTTTACTTTAACTTTGTTGTATTAACTTAATTCGTTGAATTAAAAAGTTTTATACCAATAGTTCCACTTGTTTACATGGATTTCTATGTTAATAACTACAAGCCATCCTTGTTATAAAGGTTTACTTTAACTTTGTTGTATTAGCTTAATTCGTTGAATTAACCAGTTTTATATCAATAACTTCGCTTGTTGACAAGGATTTCTATGTTCATAACTACAAACTTTGCTGGTTACAAAGGTTTAACTTTGTGGTATTAACTTAATTGTTTGAAATAAGCAATTTTATACCAATAATTCGACTTGTTTACATGGATTTCTATGTTAACAACTGCAACCGTGTTAGTTATAAAGGTTTACGTTAACTTCGCTGCATTAACTTAATTCGTTGAAATAAGCAGTTTTATATCAATAATTTCACTTGTTCACATGAATTTCTATGTTAATAACTGCTATCCATCCATGTTATCAAGGTTTACTTTAACTTTGTTGTATTAACTTAAGTCGTTGAATTAAAAAGTTTTATATCAATAATTTCACTTGTTTACAAGGACTTCTATGTTCATAACTACAAACTCTGCCGATTACAAAGGTTTACATTACCTTTGTGGTATTAACTTAATTCGTTAAAATAAGCAGTTTTATACCAATAGTTCCACTTGTTTACAAGGATTTCTATGTTAATAACTACAAACCATCCTTGTTATCAAGGTTTACTTTTACTTCGTTGTATTAACTTAATTCGTTGAATTAAGCAGTTTTATATCAATAATTTCACTTGTTTACAAGGACTTCTATGTTCATAACTACAAACTCTGCCGGTTACAAAGGTTTACTTTAACTTTGTGGTATTAACTTAATTCGTTGAAATAACAGTTTTATACCAATAATTGCACTTGTTTACATGGATATCTATGTTCATAATTACAAACTTTGCTTGTTATAAAGGTTTACATTAACTTTGTTGTATTGATTTAATTGGCTACATTAAGCAGTTTTATACCTATAATTGGACTTGTTGACATGGATTTCTATGTTAATAACTACAAACGTTGCTTGTTATAAACGTTTACTTTAACTTTGTGGTATTAACTTAATCCTTTGAAATAAGCAGTTTTATACCAATAATTCCCCTTGTTTACATGGATCTTTATGTTAATAACTGCAAACCGTGCTTGTTATAAAGGTTTACTTTAACTTTGTTGTATAAACTTAATTCGTTGAATTAACCAGTTTTATATCAATAACTTCACTTGTTGACAAGGATTTCTATGTTCATAACTACAAACTTTGCTGGTTACAAGGGTTTAACTTTGTGGTATTAACTTAATTGTTTGAAATAAGCAATTGTTTACATTGATTTCTATTTTAATAACTACAAACGTTGCTTGCTATAGGGGTTGACTTTCAATTTGTTGTAATAACTTAATTCCTTGAAATAAGCAGGATTATACCCATAATTCGACTTGTTTACATGGATTTCTATGTTAACAACTGCAACTGTGTTAGTTATAAAGGTTTACGTTAACTTCGCTGCATTAACTTAATTCAATGAAATAAGCAGTTTTATATCAATATTTTCACTTGTTTACATGAATTTCTATGTTAATAACTGCTATCTATCCATGTTATCAAGGTTTATTTTAACTTTGTTGTATTAACTTACTTCGTTGAATAAAGCAGTTTTATATCAATAATTTCACTTGTTTACAAGGATTTCTATGTTAATAACTACAAACTCTGCCGGTTACAAAGGTTTACTTTAACTTTGCGGTATTAACTTAATTCGTTGAAATAAGCAGTTTTATACCAATAGTTCCACTTGTTTACATGGATTTCAATGTTAATAACTACAAACCGTGCTTGTTATAAAGGTTTACTTTAACTTTGTTGCATTAACTTAATTCGTTGAATTAAGCATTTTTATATCAATAATTTCACTTGTTTACATGGATTTCTATGTTAATAACTAAAATCTTTGCTTCTTATAAAGGTTTACTTTTAACTTAATTCTTTGAAATAAGCATTCTTATACCAATAATTCCACTTGTTTTCATTGATTTCTATGTTGATAACTACAAACGTTTCTTGCTATAAAGGTTTACTTTCAATTTCTTGTATTAACTTGATTGGTTGAAATAAGCAGGATTATACCCATAATTCGACTTGTTTACATGGATTTCTATTTGAATAACTACAAACTTTGCTTGTTATAAACGTTTACTTTAGCTTTGTCGTATTAACTTAATTCTTTAAAATAAGCAGTTTTATATCAATAAATTCCAATTGTTTACATTGATTTCTATGTTAATAACTACAAACATTGCATGCTATGAAGGTTTACTTTCAATTTGTTGTATTAACTTAATTCATGGAAATAAGCAGGATTATACCCATAATTCGACTTGTTTACATGGATTTCTATGTTAATAACTACAAGCCATCCTTGTTAGGAACGTTTACTTTAACTTTGTTGTATTAACTTTATTCGTTGAATTAAGCAGTTTTATATCAATAATTTCACTTGCTTACAAGGATTTATATGTTCATAACTACAAACTTTGCCGGTTACAAAGGTTTACGTTAACTTTGTGGTATTAACTTAATTCATTGAAATAAGCAGTTTTATATCAATGATTCCCCTTGTTTACATGGATTTCTATGTTAATAACTGCAAACCGTGCTTGTTATAAATGTTTATTTTTACTTTGTTGCATTAAATTAATTCGTTGAATTAAGCAGTTTCATACCACTTGTTTACATGGATTTCAATATTAATATCTGCAAACTTTGCTTGCTATAAAGGTTTACTTTAACTTTGTGATATTAACTTAATTCGTTGAAATAAGCAGTTTTATACCAATAGTTCCACTTGTTTACATGGATTTCTATGTTAATAACTACAAACTTTTCTTGCGAGAAAGGCTTACTTTAACTTTGTTGTATTAACTTAATTCCTTGAATTAAGCAGTTTTATACCAATAGTTCCACTTGTTTACATGGATTTCTATGTTAATAACTACAAACTTTTCTTGCGAGAAAGGCTTACTTTAACTTTGTTGTATTAACTTAATTCGTTGAAATAAGCAGTTTTATACCAATAATTCCCCTTGTTTACATGGATCTTTATGTTAATAACTGCAAACCGTGCTTGTTATAAAGGTTTACTTTAACTTTGTTGTATTAACTTAATTCGTTGAATTAACCAGTTTTATATCAATAACTTCACTTGTTGACAAGGATTTCTATGTTCATAACTACAAACTTTGCTGGTTACAAGGGTTTAACTTTGTGGTATTAACTTAATTGTTTGAAATAAGCAATTGTTTACATTGATTTCTATTTTAATAACTACAAACGTTGCTTCCTATGGAAATTGACTTTCAATTTGTTGTAATAACTTAATTCCTTGAAATAAGCAGGATTATACCCATAATTCGACTTGTTTACATGGATTTCTATGTTAGCAACTGCAACTGTGTTAGTTATAAAGGTTTACGTTAACTTCGCTGCATTAACTTAATTCAATGAAATAAGCAGTTTTATATCAATATTTTCACTTGTTTACGTGAATTTCTATGTTAATAACTGCTATCTATCCATGTTATCAAGGTTTATTTTAACTTTGTTGTATTAACTTACTTCGTTGAATTAAGCAGTTTTATATCAATAATTTCACTTGTTTACAAGGATTTCTATGTTAATAACTAAAATCTTTGCTTCTTATAAAGGTTTACTTTTAACTTAATTCTTTGAAATAAGCATTCTTATACCAATAATTCCACTTGTTTTCATTGATTTCTATGTTGATAACTACAAACGTTTCTTGCTATAAAGGTTTACTTTCAATTTCTTGTATTAACTTGATTGGTTGAAATAAGCAGGATTATACCCATAATTCGACTTGTTTACATGGATTTCTATTTGAATAACTACAAACTTTGCTTGTTATAAACGTTTACTTTAGCTTTGTCGTATTAACTTAATTCTTTAAAATAAGCAGTTTTATATCAATAAATTCCAATTGTTTACATTGATTTCTATGTTAATAACTACAAACATTGCATGCTATGAAGGTTTACTTTCAATTTGTTGTATTAACTTAATTCATGGAAATAAGCAGGATTATACCCATAATTCGACTTGTTTACATGGATTTCTATGTTAATAACTACAAGCCATCCTTGTTAGGAACGTTTACTTTAACTTTGTTGTATTAACTTTATTCGTTGAATTAAGCAGTTTTATATCAATAATTTCACTTGCTTACAAGGATTTATATGTTCATAACTACAAACTTTGCCGGTTACAAAGGTTTACGTTAACTTTGTGGTATTAACTTAATTCATTGAAATAAGCAGTTTTATATCAATGATTCCCCTTGTTTACATGGATTTCTATGTTAATAACTGCAAACCGTGCTTGTTATAAATGTTTATTTTTACTTTGTTGCATTAAATTAATTCGTTGAATTAAGCAGTTTCATACCACTTGTTTACATGGATTTCAATATTAATATCTGCAAACTTTGCTTGCTATAAAGGTTTACTTTAACTTTGTGATATTAACTTAATTCGTTGAAATAAGCAGTTTTATACCAATAGTTCCACTTGTTTACATGGATTTCTATGTTAATAACTACAAACTTTTCTTGCGAGAAAGGCTTACTTTAACTTTGTTGTATTAACTTAATTCCTTGAATTAAGCAGTTTTATACCAATAGTTCCACTTGTTTACATGGATTTCTATGTTAATAACTACAAACTTTTCTTGCGAGAAAGGCTTACTTTAACTTTGTTGTATTAACTTAATTCGTTGAAATAAGCAGTTTTATACCAATAATTCCCCTTGTTTACATGGATCTTTATGTTAATAACTGCAAACCGTGCTTGTTATAAAGGTTTACTTTAACTTTGTTGTATTAACTTAATTCGTTGAATTAACCAGTTTTATATCAATAACTTCACTTGTTGACAAGGATTTCTATGTTCATAACTACAAACTTTGCTGGTTACAAGGGTTTAACTTTGTGGTATTAACTTAATTGTTTGAAATAAGCAATTGTTTACATTGATTTCTATTTTAATAACTACAAACGTTGCTTCCTATGGAAATTGACTTTCAATTTGTTGTAATAACTTAATTCCTTGAAATAAGCAGGATTATACCCATAATTCGACTTGTTTACATGGATTTCTATGTTAGCAACTGCAACTGTGTTAGTTATAAAGGTTTACGTTAACTTCGCTGCATTAACTTAATTCAATGAAATAAGCAGTTTTATATCAATATTTTCACTTGTTTACGTGAATTTCTATGTTAATAACTGCTATCTATCCATGTTATCAAGGTTTATTTTAACTTTGTTGTATTAACTTACTTCGTTGAATTAAGCAGTTTTATATCAATAATTTCACTTGTTTACAAGGATTTCTATGTTAATAACTACAAACTCTGCCGGTTACAAAGGTTTACTTTAACTTTGCGGTATTAACTTAATTCGTTGAAATAAGCAGTTTTATACCAATAGTTCCACTTGTTTACATGGATTTCAATGTTAATAACTACAAACCGTGCTTGTTATAAAGGTTTACTTTAACTTTGTTGCATTAACTTAATTCGTTGAATTAAGCATTTTTATATCAATAATTTCATTTGTTTACATGGATTTCTATGTTAATAACTAAAAACTTTGCTTCTTATAAAGGTTTACTTTTAACTTAATTCTTTGAAATAAGCATTCTTATACCAATAATTCCACTTGTTTTCATTGATTTCTATGTTGATAACTACAAACGTTTCTTGCTATAAAGGTTTACTTTCAAATTCTTGTATTAACTTGATTGGTTGAAATAAGCAGGATTATACCCATAATTCGACTTGTTTACATGGATTTCTATTTGAATAACTACAAACTTTGCTTGTTATAAACGTTTACTTTAGCTTTGTCGTATTAACTTAATTCTTTAAAATAAGCAGTTTTATATCAATAAATTCCCCTTGTTTACATTGATTTCTATGTTAATAACTACAAACATTGCATGCTATGAAGGTTTACTTTCAATTTGTTGTATTAACTTAATTCATGGAAATAAGCAGGATTATACCCATAATTCGACTTGTTTACATGGATTTCTATGTTAATAACTACAAGCCATCCTTGTTAGGAACGTTTACTTTAACTTTGTTGTATTAACTTTATTCGTTGAATTAAGCAGTTTTATATCAATAATTTCACTTGCTTACAAGGATTTATATGTTCATAACTACAAACTTTGCCGGTTACAAAGGTTTACGTTAACTTTGTGGTATTAACTTAATTCATTGAAATAAGCAGTTTTATATCAATGATTCCCCTTGTTTACATGGATTTCTATGTTAATAACTGCAAACCGTGCTTGTTATAAATGTTTATTTTTACTTTGTTGCATTAAATTAATTCGTTGAATTAAGCAGTTTCATACCACTTGTTTACATGGATTTCAATATTAATATCTGCAAACTTTGCTTGCTATAAAGGTTTACTTTAACTTTGTGATATTAACTTAATTCGTTGAAATAAGCAGTTTTATACCAATAGTTCCACTTGTTCACATGGATTTCTATGTTAATAACTACAAACTTTTCTTGCGAGAAAGGCTTACTTTAACTTTGTTGTATTAACTTAACTCCTTGAATTAAGCAGTTTTATACCAATAGTTCCACTTGTTTACATGGATTTCTATGTTAATAACTACAAACTTTTCTTGCGAGAAAGGCTTACTTTAACTTTGTTGTATTAACTTAATTCGTTGAAATAAGCAGTTTTATACCGATAATTGGACTTGTTGACATGGATTTCTATGTGAATAACTACAAACCATCCTTGTTATAAAGGTTTACTTTAACTTTGTTGTATTAACTTAATTCGTTAAATTAAGCAGTTTTATATCAATAACTTCACTTGTTTACAAGGACTTCTATGTTTATAACTACAAACTCTGCCGGTTACAAACGTTTACTTTAACTTTGTGGTATTAACTTAATTCTTTGAAATAAGCAGTTTTATACCAATGATTCCCCTTGTTTACATGGATTTTTATGTTAATAACTGCAAACCGTGCTTGTTATAAATGTTTATTTTTACTTTGTTGCATTAAATTAATTCGTTGAATTAAGCAGTTTCATACCACTTGTTTACATGGATTTCAATATTAATATCTGCAAACTTTGCTTGCTATAAAGGTTTACTTTAACTTTGTGATATTAACTTAATTCGTTGAAATAAGCAGTTTTATACCAATAGTTCCACTTGTTTACAAGGATATCTATGTTCATAATTATAAACTTTGCTTGGTATAAAGGTTTACTTTAACTTTGTTGTATTAACTTAATTTGCTACATTAAGCAGTTCTATAATTATAATTGGACTTGTTGACATGGATTTCTATGTTAATAACTACAAACGTTGCTTGCTATAATAAAGGTTTATTTTCAATTTGTTGTATTAACATAATTCGTTGAAATAAGCAGGATTATACCCATAATTCGACTTTTTTACATGGCTTTCTATGTTAATAACTGCAAACCGGGCTAGTTATAAAGGTTTACGTTAACTTTGCTGCATTAACTTAATTTGTTGAAATAAGCAGTTTTATATCAATAATTTCACCTTTTTGCGTGAATTTCTATGTTAATAAATACAAGCCATCCTTTTTATAAAGGTTTACTTTAACTTTATTGTATTAACTTAATTCGATGAATTAAGCAGTTTTATATCAATAATTTCACTTGTTTACATGCATTTCTATGTGAATAACTACAAACTCTGCCTGTTGCAAAGGTTTACTTTAACTTTGTGGTATTAACTTAATTCCTTGAATTAAGCAGTTTTATACCAATAGTTCCACTTGTTTACATGGATTTCTATGTTAATAACTACAAACTTTTCTTGCGAGAAAGGCTTACTTTAACTTTGTTGTATTAACTTAATTCGTTGAATTAACCAGTTTTATATCAATAATTTCACTTGTTTACATGAATTTCTATGTTAATAACTGCAAACCATCCTTGTTATAAAGGTTTACTTTAACTTTGTTGTATTAACTTAATTCGTTGAATTAACCAGTTTTATATCAATAACTTCACTTGTTGACAAGGATTTCTATGTTAACAACTAAAAACTTTGCTTCTTATAAAGGTTTACTTTTAACTTAATTCTTTGAAATAAGCATTCTTATACCAATAATTCCACTTGTTTTCATTGATTTCTATGTTGATAACTACAAACGTTTCTTGCTATAAAGGTTTACTTTCAATTTCTTGTATTAACTTGATTGGTTGAAATAAGCAGGATTATACCCATAATTCGACTTGTTTACATGGATTTCTATTTGAATAACTACAAACTTTGCTTGTTATAAACGTTTACTTTAGCTTTGTCGTATTAACTTAATTCTTTAAAATAAGCAGTTTTATATCAATAAATTCCACTTGTTTACATTGATTTCTATGTTAATAACTACAAACATTGCATGCTATGAAGGTTTACTTTCAACTTGTTGTATTAACTTAATTCATGGAAATAAGCAGGATTATACCCATAATTCGACTTGTTTACATGGATTTCTATGTTAATAACTACAAGCCATCCTTGTTAGGAACGTTTACTTTAACTTTGTTGTATTAACTTTATTCGTTGAATTAAGCAGTTTTATATCAATAATTTCACTTGCTTACAAGGATTTATATGTTCATAACTACAAACTTTGCCGGTTACAAAGGTTTACGTTAACTTTGTGGTATTAACTTAATTCATTAAAATAAGCAGTTTTATATCAATAATTGCACTTGTTTACATGGATTTCTATGTTAATAACTGCAAACCATCCTTGTTATCAAGGTTTACTTTATCTTTGTTGTATTAACTTAAAGTCGTTGAATTAAAAAGTGTTATATCAATAATTTCACTTGTTTACAAGGACTTCTATGTTCATAACTACAAACTTTGCCGGTTACAAAGGTTTACGTTAACTTTGTGGTATTAACTTAATTCATTGATTTAAGCAGTTTTATACCAATAGTTCCACTTGTTTACATGGATTTCTATGTTAATAACTACAAACTTTTCTTGCGAGAAAGGCTTACTTTAACTTTGTTGTATTAACTTAATTCGTTGAATTAACCAGTTTTATATCAATAACTTCACTTGTTGACAAGGATTTCTATGTTCATAACTACAAACTTTGCTGGTTACAAAGGTTTAACTTTGTGGTATTAACTTAATTGTTTGAAATAAGCAATTTTATACCAATAATTCCACTTGTTTACATTGATTTCTATGTTAACAACTACAAACGTTGCTTGCTATGGGGGTTGACTTTCAATTTGTTGTAATAACTTAATTCCTTGAAATAAGCAGGATTATACCCATAATTCGACTTGTTTACATGGATTTCTATGTTAACAACTGCAACCGTGTTAGTTATAAAGGTTTACGTTAACTTCGCTGCATTAACTTAATTCGTTGAAATAAGCAGTTTTATATCAATAATTTCACTTGTTTACATGAATTTCTATGTTAATAACTGCTATCTATCCATGTTATCAAGGTTTACTTTAACTTTGTTGTATTAACTTACTTTGTTGAATTAAGCAGTTTTATATCAATAATTTCACTTGTTTACAAGGATTTCTATGTTAATAACTACAAACCATCCTTGTTATCAAGGTTTACTTTTACTTTGTTCTATTAACTTAATTCGTTGAATTAAGCAGTTTTATATCAATAATTTCACTTGTTTACAAGGAGTTCTATGTTCATAACTACAAACTCTGCCGGTTACAAAGGTTTACTTTAACTTGGTGGTATTAACATAATTCGTTGAAATAAGCAGCTTTATACCAATAGTTCCACTTGTTTACATGGATTTCTATGTTAATAACTACAAACTTTTCTGGCTAGAAAGGTTTACTTTAACTTTGTTGTATAAACTTAATTCGTTGAAATAGGCAGTTTTATACCGATAATTGGACTTGTTGACATGGATTTCTATGTTAATAACTGCAAACCGTGCTTGTTATAAAGGTTTACTTTAACTTTGTTGCATTAACTTAATTCGTTGAATTAAGCATTTTTATATCAATAATTTCACTTGTTTACATGGACTTCTATGTTAATACCTAAAAACTTTGCTTCTTATAAAGGTTTACTTTTAACTTAATTCTTTGAAATAAGCAGTTTTATATCAATAATTGCACTTGTTTACATGGATTTCTATGTTAATAACTACAAACACTGCCGGTTACAAAGGTTTACTTTAACTTTGTCGTATTAGCTTAATTCGTTGAAATAACAGTTTTATACCAATAATTGCACTTGTTTACATGGATATCTATGTTCATAATTATAAACTTTGCTTGGTATAAAGGTTTACTTTAACTTTGTTGTATTAACTTAATTTGCTACATTAAGCAGTTCTATACCTATAATTGGACTTGTTGACATGGATCTCTATGTTAATAACTACAAACGTTGCTTGCTATAAAGGTTGACTTTCAATTTGTTGTATTAACTTAATTCGTTGAAATAAGCAGGATTATACCAATACTTCCACTTGTTTACATTGATTTCTGTGCTAATAACTACAAACGTTGCTTGTTATAAAGGTTTATTTTCAATTTGTTGTATTAACATAATTCGTTGAAATAAGCAGGATTATAGCCATAATTCGACTTTTTTACATGGCTTTCTATGTTAATAACTGCAAACCGTGCTAGTTATAAAGGTTTACGTTAACTTTGCTGCATTAACTTAATTTGTTGAAATAAGCAGTTTTATATCAATAATTTCACCTTTTTGCATGAATTTCTATGTTAATAACTTCAAACCATGCTAGTTATGAAGGTTTACATTAACATTGTTGCATTTACTTGATTCGTTTAAAAAAGCAGTTTTATATCAATAATTTCACTTGTTTACATGAATTTCTATGTTAATAACTACAAACCATCCTTGTTATAAAGGTTTACTTTAACTTTGTTGTATTAACTTAATTCGATGAATTAAGCAGTTTTATATCAATAATTTCACTTGTTTACATGCATTTCTATGTTAATAACTGCAAACCATGCTAGTTATGAAGGTTTACATTAACATTGTTGCATTTACTTAATTCGTTGAAATAAGCAGTTTTATATCAATAATTGCACTTGTTTACATGAATTTCTATGTTAATAACTACAAACCATCCTTGTTATAAAGGTTTACTTTAACTTTGTTGTATTAACTTAATTCCTTGAATTAAGCAGTTTTATACCAATAGTTCCACTTGTTTACATGGATTTCTATGTTAATAACTACAAACTTTTCTTGCGAGAAAGGCTTACTTTAACTTTGTTGTATTAAATTAATTCGTTGAATTAAGCAGTTTTGTATCAATAACTTCACTTGTTTACAAGGACTTCTATGTTTATAACTACAAACTCTGCCGGTTACAAACGTTTACTTTAACTTTGTGGTATTAACTTAATTCGTTGAATTAAGCATTTTTATATCAATAATTTCACTTGTTTACATGGATTTCTGTGCTACAAACGTTGCTTGCTATAAAGGTTTACTTTCAATTTTTTGTATTAACATAATTCGTTGAAATAAGCAGGATTATACCCATAATTCGACTTTTTTACATGGCTTTCTATGTTAATAACTGCAAACCGTGCTAGTTATAAAGGTTTACGTTAACTTTGCTGCATTAACTTAATTTGTTGAAATAAGCAGTTTTATATCAATAATTTTACCTTTTTGCATGAATTTCTATGTTAATAAATACAAACCATCCTTGTTATAAAGGTCTACCTTAACTTTGTTGTATTAACTTAATTCGTTAAAATAAGCATATTTATACCGATAATTCCTCTGGTTTATATGGATTTCTATGTCAATAACTACAGACATTGCTTGTTATAAAGGTTTATATTACTTTTGCTGTTTTAACTTAAGTCGTTGAATTAAGCACTTTTATACCAATAATTGGACTTGATGACATGGATTTCTATGTTAATAACTACAAACCATGCTTTTTATGAAGGTTTACTTTAACTTTGTGGTATTAACTTAATTTGTTGAAATAAGCAGGATTATACCCATAATTCCACTTGTTTACATGGATTTCTATGTTAATAACTACAAACCATGCTTGTTATAAACGTTTACTTTAACTCTGTGGTATAAACTTAATTCTTGGAAATAAGCAGTTTCATACCCAGAATTTGACTTGTTTAAATGGATTTCTATGTTAATAACTAAGAACCATCCATATTTTAAACGTTTACTTTAACTTTGCGGTATTAACTTAATTCGTTGAAATAAGCAGATTTATAAAATTAAAACCACTCGTTTACATGGATTTCTATGTTAATAACATACAAGCAGTTTGATACCAATAATTTCACTTGTTTACATGGATTTCTATGTTCACAACTATAAACTTTTCTTGCTAGAAAGGTTTACTTCAACTTTGTTGTATTAAGTTAATTCGTTGAAATAAGCAGTTTTATACCGATAATTCCTCTGGTTTATATGGATTTCTATGTCAATAACTACAGACATTGCTTGTTATAAAGGTTTACATTACCTTTGCTGTTTTAACTTAAGTCGTTGAATTAAGCACTTTTATACCAATAATTGGACTTTATGACATGGATTTCTATGTTAATAACTACAAATTATGCTTTTTATGAAGGTTTACTTTAACTTTGTGGTATTAACTTAATTCGTTGAAATAAAAAGTTTTATACCAATAATTCCACTTGTTTACATTGATTTCTATGTTAATAACTACAAACGTTGCTTGCTATAAAGGTTGACTTTCAATTTGTTGTATCAACTTAATTCGTCGAAATAAGCAGGATTATACCCATAATTCGACTTGTTTACATGGATTTCTACGTCAATAACTACAAACCATGCTTGTTATAAACGTTTACTTTAACTCTGTGGTATAAACTTAATTCTTGGAAATAAGCAGTTTCATACCCAGAATTTGACTTGTTTAAATGGATTTCTATGTTAATAACTAAGAACCATCCATATTTTAAACGTTTACTTTAACTTTGCGGTATTAACTTAATTCGTTGAAATAAGCAGTTTTATATCAATAATTTCACTTGTTTACATGAATTTCTATGTTAATAACATACAAGCAGTTTGATACCAATAATTCAACTTGTTTACATTGATTTCTATGTTAATAACTACAAACATTTCCTTCTATAAAGGTTTACTTCCAATTTGTTGTATTAACTTATTTCGTTGAAATAAGCATGATTATACCCATAATTCGACTTTTTTACATGGCTTTCTATGTTAATAACTGCAAACCGTGCTAGTTATAAAGGTTTACGTTAACTTTGCTGCATTAACTTAATTTGTTGAAATAAGCAGTTTTATATCAATAATTTCACCTTTTTGCATGAATTTCTATGTTAATAAATACAAACCATCCTTGTTATAAAGGTCTACCTTAACTTTGTTGTATTAACTTAATTCGTTAAAATAAGCATATTTATACCGATAATTCCTCTGGTTTATATGGATTTCTATGTCAATAACTACAGACATTGCTTGTTATAAAGGTTTATATTACTTTTGCTGTTTTAACTTAAGTCGTTGAATTAAGCACTTTTATACCAATAATTGGACTTGATGACATGGATTTCTATGTTAATAACTACAAACCATGCTTTTTATGAAGGTTTACTTTAACTTTGTGGTATTAACTTAATTTGTTGAAATAAGCAGGATTATACCCATAATTCCACTTGTTTACATGGATTTCTATGTTAATAACTACAAACCATGCTTGTTATAAACGTTTACTTTAACTCTGTGGTATAAACTTAATTCTTGGAAATAAGCAGTTTCATACCCAGAATTTGACTTGTTTAAATGGATTTCTATGTTAATAACTAAGAACCATCCATATTTTAAACGTTTACTTTAACTTTGCGGTATTAACTTAATTCGTTGAAATAAGCAGATTTATAAAATTAAAACCACTCGTTTACATGGATTTCTATGTTAATAACATACAAGCAGTTTGATACCAATAATTTCACTTGTTTACATGGATTTCTATGTTCACAACTATAAACTTTTCTTGCTAGAAAGGTTTACTTCAACTTTGTTGTATTAAGTTAATTCGTTGAAATAAGCAGTTTTATACCGATAATTCCTCTGGTTTATATGGATTTCTATGTCAATAACTACAGACATTGCTTGTTATAAAGGTTTACATTACCTTTGCTGTTTTAACTTAAGTCGTTGAATTAAGCACTTTTATACCAATAATTGGACTTTATGACATGGATTTCTATGTTAATAACTACAAATTATGCTTTTTATGAAGGTTTACTTTAACTTTGTGGTATTAACTTAATTCGTTGAAATAAAAAGTTTTATACCAATAATTCCACTTGTTTACATTGATTTCTATGTTAATAACTACAAACGTTGCTTGCTATAAAGGTTGACTTTCAATTTGTTGTATCAACTTAATTCGTCGAAATAAGCAGGATTATACCCATAATTCGACTTGTTTACATGGATTTCTACGTCAATAACTACAAACCATGCTTGTTATAAACGTTTACTTTAACTCTGTGGTATAAACTTAATTCTTGGAAATAAGCAGTTTCATACCCAGAATTTGACTTGTTTAAATGGATTTCTATGTTAATAACTAAGAACCATCCATATTTTAAACGTTTACTTTAACTTTGCGGTATTAACTTAATTCGTTGAAATAAGCAGTTTTATATCAATAATTTCACTTGTTTACATGAATTTCTATGTTAATAACATACAAGCAGTTTGATACCAATAATTCAACTTGTTTACATTGATTTCTATGTTAATAACTACAAACATTTCCTTCTATAAAGGTTTACTTCCAATTTGTTGTATTAACTTATTTCGTTGAAATAAGCATGATTATACCCATAATTCGACATGTTTACATGGATTTCTATGTTAATAACTGCAAACCGTGCTAGTTATAAAGGTTTACGTTAACTTCGTTGCATTAACTTAATTCGTTGAAATAAGCAGTTTTATATCAATAATTTAACTTGTTTACATGAATTTCTATGTTAATAACTACAAACTTTGTTTGTTATAAAGGTTTACTTTAACTTTGTGGTATTAACTTAATTCGTTGAAATAACAGTTTTATACCAATAATTGCACTTGTTTACATGGATATCTATGTTCATAATTACAAACTTTGCTTGGTATAAAGGTTTACTTTAACGTTGTTGTGTTAACTTAATTGGCTACATTAAGCAGTTTTATACCTATAATTGGACTTGTTGACATGGATTTCTATGTTACTAACTACAAAAGTTGCTTGTTATAAACGTTTACTTTAACTTTGTGGTATTAACTTAATCCTTTGAAATAAGCAGTTTTGTACCAATAATTGCACTTGTTTACATGGATATCTATATTAATAACTGCAAACCGTGCTTGTTATAAAGGTTTACTTTAACTTTGTTGTATTAACTTAATTCGTTGAATTAAGCAGTTTTATATCAATAATTTCACTTGTTTACATGGATTTCTATGTTAATAACTACAAACGTTGCTTGCTATAAAGGTTGACTTTCAATTTGTTGTATTAACTTAATTCGTTGAATTAAGCAGTTTTATATCAATAATTTCACTTGTTTACATGGATTTCTATGTTAATAACTGCTATCTATCCATGTTATCAAGGTTTACTTTAACTTTGTTGTATTAACTTTATTCGTTGAATTAAGCAGTTTTATATCAATAATTTCACTTGCTTACAAGGATTTCTATGTTAATAACTACAAACTTTTCTTGCGAGAAAGGTTTACTTTAACTTTGTTGTATTAACTTAATTCGTTGAAATAAGCAGTTTTATACCGATAATTCTTCTGGTTTATATGGATTTCTATGTCAATAACTACAGACATTGCTTGTTATAAAGGTTTATATTACTTTTGTTGTTTTAACTTAAATCGTTGAATTAAGCACTTTTATACAAAATATTGGACTCGTTGAAATGGATTTCTATGTTAATGACTAGAAACCATCCTTTGGTTTACGTTAAAATTGTTGCATTAACTTAATTTGTTGAAATAAGCAGTTTTGTATCAATAATTTCACTTGTTTACATGGATTTCAATGTTTATAACTACAAACTTTGCTTGTTATAAAGGTTTACTTTCAACTTGCTGTATTAACTTATTTCGTTGAAATAAGCAGAATTATACCCATAATTCGACTTGTTTACATGGATTTCTATGTTAATAACTGCAAACCGTGCTAGTTATAAAGGTTTACGTTAACTTTGTTGCATTAACTTAATTCGTTGAAATAAGCAGTTTTATACCGATAATTCCTCTGGTTTACATGGATTTCTATGTCAATAACTACAGACATTGCTTGTTATAAAGGTTTACATTACCTTTGTTGGTTTAACTTAAGTCGTTGAATTAAGCACTTTTATACCAATAATTGGACTTGTTGACATGGATTTCTATGTTAATAACTAGAAACCACGCTTTTTATATAAAGGTTTACTTTAGCTTTGTTCTATTGACCTAATTCGTTGAAATAAGCAGTTTCATACCCAGAATTCGACTTGTTTAAATGGATTTCTATGTTAATAACTAAGAACCATCCATATTTTAAACGTTTACTTTAACTTTGCGGTATTAACTTATTTCGTTGAAATAAGCAGATTTATATCAATAATTTCACTTGTTTACAAGGATTTCTATGTTCATAACTGCAAACTCTGCCTGTTACAAAGGTTTACTTTCAATTTGTTGTATTAACTTAATTCATGGAAATAAGCAGGATTATACCCATAATTCGACTTGTTTACATGGATTTCTATGTTAATAACTACAAGCCATCCTTGTTAGGAACGTTTACTTTAACTTTGTTGTATTAACTTTATTCGTTGAATTAAGCAGTTTTATATCAATAATTTCACTTGCTTACAAGAATTTATATGTTCATAACTACAAACGTTGCTTGCTATGGGGGTTGACTTTCAATTTGTTGTAATAACTTAATTCCTTGAAATAAGCAGGATTATACCCATAATTCGACTTGTTTACATGGATTTCTATGTTAACAACTGCAACCGTGTTAGTTATAAAGGTTTACGTTAACTTCGCTGCATTAACTTAATTCGTTGAAATAAGCAGTTTTATATCAATAATTTCACTTGTTTACATGAATTTCTATGTTAATAACTGCTATCTATCCATGTTATCAAGGTTTACTTTAACTTTGTTGTATTAACTTACTTTGTTGAATTAAGCAGTTTTATATCAATAATTTCACTTGTTTACAAGGATTTCTATGTTAATAACTACAAACCATCCTTGTTATCAAGGTTTACTTTTACTTTGTTCTATTAACTTAATTCGTTGAATTAAGCAGTTTTATATCAATAATTTCACTTGTTTACAAGGACTTCTATGTTCATAACTACAAACTCTGCCGGTTACAAAGGTTTACTTTAACTTTGTGGTATTAACATAATTCGTTGCAATAAGCAGCTTTATACCGATAATTGGAGTTGTTGACATGGATTTCTATGTTAATAACTGCAAACCGTGCTTGTTATAAAGGTTTACCTTAACTTTGTTGCATTAACATAATTCGTTGAATTAAGCAGTTTTATATCAATAATTTCACTTGTTTACATGGATTTCTATGTTAATAACTACAAACGTTGCTTGCTATAAAGGTTGACTTTCAATTTGTTGTATTAACTTAATTCGTTGAATTAAGCAGTTTTATATCAATAATTTCACTTGTTTACATGGATTTCTATGTTAATAACTGCTATCTATCCATGTTATCAAGGTTTACTTTAACTTTGTTGTATTAACTTTATTCGTTGAATTAAGCAGTTTTATATCAATAATTTCACTTGCTTACAAGGATTTCTATGTTAATAACTACAAACTTTTCTTGCGAGAAAGGTTTACTTTAACTTTGTTGTATTAACTTAATTCGTTGAAATAAGCAGTTTTATACCGATAATTCCTCTGGTTTATATGGATTTCTATGTCAATAACTACAGACATTGCTTGTTATAAAGGTTTATATTACTTTTGTTGTTTTAACTTAAATCGTTGAATTAAGCACTTTTATACAAAATATTGGACTCGTTGAAATGGATTTCTATGTTAATGACTAGAAACCATCCTTTGGTTTACGTTAAAATTGTTGCATTAACTTAATTTGTTGAAATAAGCAGTTTTGTATCAATAATTTCACTTGTTTACATGGATTTCAATGTTTATAACTACAAACTTTGCTTGTAATAAAGGTTTACTTTCAACTTGCTGTATTAACTTATTTCGTTGAAATAAGCAGAATTATACCCATAATTCGACTTGTTTACATGGATTTCTATGTTAATAACTGCAAACCGTGCTAGTTATAAAGGTTTACGTTAACTTTGTTGCATTAACTTAATTCGTTGAAATAAGCAGTTTTATACCGATAATTCCTCTGGTTTACATGGATTTCTATGTCAATAACTACAGACATTGCTTGTTATAAAGGTTTATATTACTTTTGTTGTTTTAACTTAAATCGTTGAATTAAGCACTTTTATACAAAATATTGGACTCGTTGAAATGGATTTCTATGTTAATGACTAGAAACCATCCTTTGGTTTACGTTAAAATTGTTGCATTAACTTAATTTGTTGAAATAAGCAGTTTTGTATCAATAATTTCACTTGTTTACATGGATTTCAATGTTTATAACTACAAACTTTGCTTGTTATAAAGGTTTACTTTCAACTTGCTGTATTAACTTATTTCGTTGAAATAAGCAGAATTATACCCATAATTCGACTTGTTTACATGGATTTCTATGTTAATAACTGCAAACCGTGCTAGTTATAAAGGTTTACGTTAACTTTGTTGCATTAACTTAATTCGTTGAAATAAGCAGTTTTATACCGATAATTCCTCTGGTTTACATGGATTTCTATGTCAATAACTACAGACATTGCTTGTTATAAAGGTTTACATTACCTTTGTTGGTTTAACTTAAGTCGTTGAATTAAGCACTTTTATACCAATAATTGGACTTGTTGACATGGATTTCTATGTTAATAACTAGAAACCACGCTTTTTATATAAAGGTTTACTTTAGCTTTGTTCTATTGACCTAATTCGTTGAAATAAGCAGTTTCATACCCAGAATTCGACTTGTTTAAATGGATTTCTATGTTAATAACTAAGAACCATCCATATTTTAAACGTTTACTTTAACTTTGCGGTATTAACTTATTTCGTTGAAATAAGCAGATTTATATCAATAATTTCACTTGTTTACAAGGATTTCTATGTTCATAACTGCAAACTCTGCCTGTTACAAAGGTTTACTTTCAATTTGTTGTATTAACTTAATTCATGGAAATAAGCAGGATTATACCCATAATTCGACTTGTTTACATGGATTTCTATGTTAATAACTACAAGCCATCCTTGTTAGGAACGTTTACTTTAACTTTGTTGTATTAACTTTATTCGTTGAATTAAGCAGTTTTATATCAATAATTTCACTTGCTTACAAGGATTTATATGTTCATAACTACAAACGTTGCTTGCTATGGGGGTTGACTTTCAATTTGTTGTAATAACTTAATTCCTTGAAATAAGCAGGATTATACCCATAATTCGACTTGTTTACATGGATTTCTATGTTAACAACTGCAACCGTGTTAGTTATAAAGGTTTACGTTAACTTCGCTGCATTAACTTAATTCGTTGAAATAAGCAGTTTTATATCAATAATTTCACTTGTTTACATGAATTTCTATGTTAATAACTGCTATCTATCCATGTTATCAAGGTTTACTTTAACTTTGTTGTATTAACTTACTTTGTTGAATTAAGCAGTTTTATATCAATAATTTCACTTGTTTACAAGGATTTCTATGTTAATAACTACAAACCATCCTTGTTATCAAGGTTTACTTTTACTTTGTTCTATTAACTTAATTCGTTGAATTAAGCAGTTTTATATCAATAATTTCACTTGTTTACAAGGACTTCTATGTTCATAACTACAAACTCTGCCGGTTACAAAGGTTTACTTTAACTTTGTGGTATTAACATAATTCGTTGCAATAAGCAGCTTTATACCGATAATTGGAGTTGTTGACATGGATTTCTATGTTAATAACTGCAAACCGTGCTTGTTATAAAGGTTTACCTTAACTTTGTTGCATTAACATAATTCGTTGAATTAAGCAGTTTTATATCAATAATTTCACTTGTTTACATGGATTTCTATGTTAATAACTACAAACGTTGCTTGCTATAAAGGTTGACTTTCAATTTGTTGTATTAACTTAATTCGTTGAATTAAGCAGTTTTATATCAATAATTTCACTTGTTTACATGGATTTCTATGTTAATAACTGCTATCTATCCATGTTATCAAGGTTTACTTTAACTTTGTTGTATTAACTTTATTCGTTGAATTAAGCAGTTTTATATCAATAATTTCACTTGCTTACAAGGATTTCTATGTTAATAACTACAAACTTTTCTTGCGAGAAAGGTTTACTTTAACTTTGTTGTATTAACTTAATTCGTTGAAATAAGCAGTTTTATACCGATAATTCCTCTGGTTTATATGGATTTCTATGTCAATAACTACAGACATTGCTTGTTATAAAGGTTTATATTACTTTTGTTGTTTTAACTTAAATCGTTGAATTAAGCACTTTTATACAAAATATTGGACTCGTTGAAATGGATTTCTATGTTAATGACTAGAAACCATCCTTTGGTTTACGTTAAAATTGTTGCATTAACTTAATTTGTTGAAATAAGCAGTTTTGTATCAATAATTTCACTTGTTTACATGGATTTCAATGTTTATAACTACAAACTTTGCTTGTAATAAAGGTTTACTTTCAACTTGCTGTATTAACTTATTTCGTTGAAATAAGCAGAATTATACCCATAATTCGACTTGTTTACATGGATTTCTATGTTAATAACTGCAAACCGTGCTAGTTATAAAGGTTTACGTTAACTTTGTTGCATTAACTTAATTCGTTGAAATAAGCAGTTTTATACCGATAATTCCTCTGGTTTACATGGATTTCTATGTCAATAACTACAGACATTGCTTGTTATAAAGGTTTACATTACCTTTGTTGGTTTAACTTAAGTCGTTGAATTAAGCACTTTTATACCAATAATTGGACTTGTTGACATGGATTTCTATGTTAATAACTAGAAACCACGCTTTTTATATAAAGGTTTACTTTAGCTTTGTTCTATTGACCTAATTCGTTGAAATAAGCAGTTTCATACCCAGAATTCGACTTGTTTAAATGGATTTCTATGTTAATAACTAAGAACCATCCATATTTTAAACGTTTGCTTTAACTTTGCGGTATTAACTTAATTCGTTGAAATAAGCAGATTTATATCAATAATTTCACTTGTTTACAAGGATTTCTATGTTCATAACTGCAAACTCTGCCTGTTACAAAGGTTTACTTTCAATTTGTTGTATTAACTTAATTCATGGAAATAAGCAGGATTATACCCATAATTCGACTTGTTTACATGGATTTCTATGTTAATAACTACAAGCCATCCTTGTTAGGAACGTTTACTTTAACTTTGTTGTATTAACTTTATTCGTTGAATTAAGCAGTTTTATATCAATAATTTCACTTGCTTACAAGGATTTATATGTTCATAACTACAAACGTTGCTTGCTATGGGGGTTGACTTTCAATTTGTTGTAATAACTTAATTCCTTGAAATAAGCAGGATTATACCCATAATTCGACTTGTTTACATGGATTTCCATGTTAACAACTGCAACCGTGTTAGTTATAAAGGTTTACGTTAACTTCGCTGCATTAACTTAATTCGTTGAAATAAGCAGTTTTATATCAATAATTTCACTTGTTTACATGAATTTCTAAGTTAATAACTGCTATCTATCCATGTTATCAAGGTTTACTTTAACTTTGTTGTATTAACTTACTTTGTTGAATTAAGCAGTTTTATATCAATAATTTCACTTGTTTACAAGGATTTCTATGTTAATAACTACAAACCATCCTTGTTATCAAGGTTTACTTTTACTTTGTTCTATTAACTTAATTCGTTGAATTAAGCAGTTTTATATCAATAATTTCACTTGTTTACAAGGACTTCTATGTTCATAACTACAAACTCTGCCGGTTACAAAGGTTTAACTTTGTGGTATTAACATAATTCGTTGAAATAAGCAGCTTTATACCGATAATTGGAGTTGTTGACATGGATTTCTATGTTAATAACTGCAAACCGTGCTTGTTATAAAGGTTTACCTTAACTTTGTTGCATTAACTTAATTCGTTGAATTAAGCATTTTTATATCAATAATTTCACTTGTTTACATGGATTTCTATGTTAATACCTAAAAACTTTGCTTCTTATAAAGGTTTACTTTTAACTTAATTCTTTAAAATAAGCAGTTTTATATCAATAAATTCCACTTGTTTACATTGATTTCTATGTTAATAACTACAAACATTGCATGCTATGAAGGTTTACTTTCAATTTGTTGTATTAACTTAATTCATGGAAATAAGCAGGATTATACCCATAATTCGACTTGTTTACATGGATTTCTATGTTAATAACTACAAGCCATCCTTGTTAGGAACGTTTACTTTAACTTTGTTGTATTAACTTTATTCGTTGAATTAAGCAGTTTTATATCAATAATTTCACTTGCTTGAAAGGATTTATATGTTCATAACTACAAACTTTGCCGGTTACAAAGGTTTACGTTAACTTTGTGGTATTAACTTAATTCATTGAAATAAGCAGTTTTATATCAATAATTGCACTTGTTTACATGGATTTCTATGTTAATAACTGCAAACTATCCTTGTTATCAAGGTTTACTTTATCTTTGTTGTATTAACTTAAGTGTTATATCAATAATTTCACTTGTTTACAAGGACTTCTATGTTCATAACTACAAACACTGCCGGTTACAAAGGTTTACTTTAACTTTGTGGTATTAACTTAATTCGTTGAAATAACAGTTTTATACCAATAATTGCACTTGTTTACATGGATATCTATGTTCATAATTATAAACTTTGCTTGGTATAAAGGTTTACTTTAACTTTGTTGTATTAACTTAATTTGCTACATTAAGCAGTTCTATACCTATAATTGGACTTGTTGACATGGATCTCTATGTTAATAACTACAAACGTTGCTTGCTATAAAGGTTGACTTTCAATTTGTTGTATTAACTTAATTCGTTGAAATAAGCAGGATTATACCAATACTTCCACTTGTTTACATTGATTTCTGTGCTAATAACTACAAACGTTGCTTGTTATAAAGGTTTATTTTCAATTTGTTGTATTAACATAATTCGTTGAAATAAGCAGGATTATAGCCATAATTCGACTTTTTTACATGGCTTTCTATGTTAATAACTGCAAACCGTGCTAGTTATAAAGGTTTACGTTAACTTTGCTGCATTAACTTAATTTGTTGAAATAAGCAGTTTTATATCAATAATTTCACCTTTTTGCATGAATTTCTATGTTAATAACTTCAAACCATGCTAGTTATGAAGGTTTACATTAACATTGTTGCATTTACTTGATTCGTTTAAAAAAGCAGTTTTATATCAATGATTTCACTTGTTTACATGAATTTCTATGTTAATAACTACAAACCATCCTTGTTATAAAGGTTTACTTTAACTTTGTTGTATTAACTTAATTCGATGAATTAAGCAGTTTTATATCAATAATTTCACTTGTTTACATGCATTTCTATGTTAATAACTGCAAACCATGCTAGTTATGAAGGTTTACATTAACATTGTTGCATTTACTTAATTCGTTGAAATAAGCAGTTTTATATCAATAATTGCACTTGTTTACATGAATTTCTATGTTAATAACTACAAACCATCCTTGTTATAAAGGTTTACTTTAACTTTGTTGTATTAACTTAATTCCTTGAATTAAGCAGTTTTATACCAATAGTTCCACTTGTTTACATGGATTTCTATGTTAATAACTACAAACTTTTCTTGCGAGAAAGGCTTACTTTAACTTTGTTGTATTAAATTAATTCGTTGAATTAAGCAGTTTTGTATCAATAACTTCACTTGTTTACAAGGACTTCTATGTTTATAACTACAAACTCTGCCGGTTACAAACGTTTACTTTAACTTTGTGGTATTAACTTAATTCGTTGAATTAAGCATTTTTATATCAATAATTTCACTTGTTTACATGGATTTCTGTGCTACAAACGTTGCTTGCTATAAAGGTTTACTTTCAATTTTTTGTATTAACATAATTCGTTGAAATAAGCAGGATTATACCCATAATTCGACTTTTTTACATGGCTTTCTATGTTAATAACTGCAAACCGTGCTAGTTATAAAGGTTTACGTTAACTTTGCTGCATTAACTTAATTTGTTAAAATAAGCAGTTTTATATCAATAATTTCACCTTTTTGCATGAATTTCTATGTTAATAAATACAAACCATAATTTTAATAAAGGTTTACTTTAACTTTAATGTATTAACTTAATTCGTTGAATTACGCAGTTTTATATCAATAATTTCACTTGTTTACATGGATTTCTATGTTAATAACTGCAAACCATGCTAGTTATGAAGGTTTACATTAACATCGTTGCATTTACTTAATTCGTTGAAATAAGCAGTTTTATACAAGTAGTTCCACTTGTTTACATGGATTTCTATGTTAATAACTACAAATTTTTCTTGCGAGAAAGGTTTACTTTAACTTTGTTGTATTAACTTAATTCGTTGAAATAAGCAGTTTTTTACCGATAATTCCTCTGGTTTATATGGATTTCTATGTCAATAACTACAGACATTGCTTGTTATAAAGGTTTATATTACTTTTGTTGTATTAACTGAATTCGTTGAATTAAGCAGTTTTATATCAACAATTTCACTTGTTTACATGGATTTCTATGTTAATAACTACAAATTTTTCTTGCGAGAAAGGTTTACTTTAACTTTGTTGTATTAACTTAATTCGTTGAAATAAGCAGTTTTATACCGATAATTCCTCTGGTTTATATGGATTTCTATGTCAATAACTACAGACATTGCTTGTTATAAAGGTTTATATTACTTTTGTTGTATTAACTTAATTCGTTGAATTAAGCAGTTTTATATCAATAATTTCACTTGTTTACATGGCTTTCTATGTTCACAACTACAAACTTTGCTTGTTATAAAGGTTTACTTTCAACTTGCTGTATTAACTTATTTCGTTGAATTAAGCAGTTTTATACCGATAATTCCACTTGTTACATAGATTTTCATGTTAATTAATACAAACCATGCTTGTTATAAACGTTTACTTTAACTTTGTGGTATTAACTTAATTCGTTGAAATAAGCAGTTTTATATCAATAATTTCACTTGTTTACATGGATTTCAATGTTCACAACAACAAACTTTCCTTGCTAGAAAGGTTTACTTCAACTTTGTTGTATTAAGTTAATTCGTTGAAATAAGCAGTTTTATACCGATAATTCCTCTGGTTTATATGGATTTCTATGTCAATAACTACAGACATTGCTTGTTATAAATTTTTACTTTAACTCTGTGGTATAAACTTAATTCTTGGAAATAAGCAGTTTTATACCAATAATTGGACTTGTTGATATGGATTTCTATGTTAATAACTACAAACCATCCTTGTTATGAAGGTTTACTTTAACTTTGTTGTATTAACTTAATTCGTTGAATTAAGCAGTTTTATATCAATAATTTTACTTGTTTACATGTATTTTTATGTTCATAACCACAAACTTTGCTAGTTATAAAGTTTTACGTTAACTTTGTTGCATTAACTTAATTCATTGAAATAAGCAGTTTTATATCAATAATTTCACTTGTTTACATGAATTTCTATGCTAATAACTACAAACCATCCTTGTTATAAAGGTTTACTTTAACTTTGTTGTATTAACTTAATTCTTTGAAATAAGCAGTTTTATACCAATAATTCCACTTGTTTACATTGATTTCTATGTTAATAACTACAAACGTTTCCTTCTATAAAGGTTTACTTCAAATTTGTTGTATTAACTTATTTCGTTGAAATAAGCATGATTATACCCATAATTCGACTTGTTTACATGGATTTCTATGTCAATAACTGCAAACCGTGCTAGTTATAAAGGTTTACGTTAACTTCGTTGCATTAACTTAATTCGTTGAAATAAGCAGTTTTATATCAAAAATTTCACTTGTTTACATGTATTTCTATGTTAATAACTACAAACTTTGTTTGTTATAAAGGTTTACTTTAACTTTGTTGCATTAACTTAATTCGCTAAATTAAGCAGCTTTATACCCATAATTGGACTTTTTGACATGGATTTCTAAATGAATAACTAAAACTTTGCTGGTTATAAAAGCTTACTATATCTTTGTTCTATTAACCTAATTCTTTGAAATAAGCAGTTTTATACCAATAATTCCACTTGTTTACATTGATTTCTATGTTAATAACTACAAACGAATCCTTCTAGAATTTCGTTTCCTTATAGAAATAAAGGTTTACTTTCAATTTGTTGTATTAACTTATTTCGTTGAAATAAGCAGGATTATACCCACAATTCGACTTGTTTACATGGATTTCTATGTTAATAACTGCAAACCGTGCTAGTTATAAAGGTTTACGTTAACTCCGTTGCATTAACTTAATTCGTTGAAATAAGCAGTTTTATATCAATAATTTCACTTGTTTACATGAATTTCTATGTTAATAACTACAAACTTTGTTTGTTATAAAGGTTTACTTTAACTTTGTTGTATTTACTTAATTCGTTGAATTAAGCAGTTTTATATCAATAATTTCACATGTTTACATGGACTTTTATGTTCATAACTACAAACTTTGCTTGTTATAAACGTTTACTTTAACTTTGTGGTATTAACTTAATCCTTTGAAATAAGCATTTTTATACCAATAAATCAGCTTGTTTACATGGTTCTCTATGTTAATAACTGCAAACCGTGCTTGTTATAAAGGTTTACTTTAACTTTGTTGTATTAACTTAATTCGTTGAATTAAGCAGTTTTATATCAATAATTTTACTTGTTTACATTGATTTCTATGTTAATAACTACAAACGTTGCTTGCTATAAAGGTTGACTTTCAATTTGTTGTATTAACTTAATTCGTTGAAATAAGCAGGATTATACCACTACTTCCACTTGTTTACATTGATTTCTGTGCTAATAACTACAAACGTTGCTTGCTATAAAGGTTTACTTTCAATTTGTTGTATTAACATAATTCGTTGAAATAAGCAGGATTATACCCATAATTCGACTTTTTTACATGGCTTTCTATGTTAATAACTGCAAACCGTGCTAGTTATAAAGGTTTACGTTAACTTTGCTGCATTAACTTAATTTGTTGAAATAAGCAGTTTTATATCAATAATTTCACCTTTTTGCATGAATTTCTATGTTAATAAATACAAACCATCCTTGTTATAAAGGTTTACTTTAACTTTATTGTATTAACTTAATTCGTTGAATTACGCAGTTTTATATCAATAATTTCACTTGTTTACATGGATTTCTATGTTAATAACTGCAAACCATGCTAGTTATGAAGGTTTACATTAACATTGTTGCATTTACTTAATTCGTTGAAATAAGCAGTTTTATATCAATAATTTCACTTGTTTACATGAATTTCTATGTTAATAACTACAAACCATCCTTGTTATAAAGGTTTACTTTAACTTTGTTGTATTAACTTAATTCGTTGAATTAAGCAGTTTTATATCAATAATTTCACTTGTTTACATGGATTTCTATGTTCACAACTACAAACTCTGCCGGTTACAAAGGTTTACTTTAACTTTGTGGTATTAACTTAATTCGTTGAAATAAGCAGTTTTATACAAGTAGTTCCACTTGTTTACATGGATTTCTATGTTAATAACTACAAATTTTTCTTGCGAGAAAGGTTTACTTTAACTTTGTTGTATTAACTTAATTCGTTGAAATAAGCAGTTTTATACCGATAATTCCTCTGGTTTATATGGATTTCTATGTCAATAACTACAGACATTGCTTGTTATAAAGGTTTATATTACTTTTGTTGTATTAACTTAATTCGTTGAATTAAGCAGTTTTATATCAACAATTTCACTTGTTTACATGGATTTCTATGTTAATAACTACAAATTTTTCTTGCGAGAAAGGTTTACTTTAACTTTGTTGTATTAACTTAATTCGTTGAAATAAGCAGTTTTATACCGATAATTCCTCTGGTTTATATGGATTTCTATGTCAATAACTACAGACATTGCTTGTTATAAAGATTTATATTACTTTTGTTGTATTAACTTAATTCGTTGAATTAAGCAGTTTTATATCAATAATTTCACTTGTTTACATGGCTTTCTATGTTCATAACTACAAACTTTGCTTGTTATAAAGGTTTACTTTCAACTTGCTGTATTAACTTATTTCGTTGAAATAAGCAGAATTATACCCATAATTCGACTTGTTTAGATGGATTTCTATGTTAATAACTGCAAACCGTGCTAGTTATAAAGGTTTACGTTAACTTTGTTGCATTAACTTAATTTTTTAAAATAAGCAGTTTTTTATCAATAATTTCACTTGTTTACATGGATTTCAATGTTCACAACTACAAACTTTTCTTGCTAGAAAGGGTTACTTTAACTTTGTTATATTAACTTAATTCGTTGAAATAAGCAGTTTTATACCGATAATTCCTCTGGTTTATATGGATTTCTATGTCAATAACTACAGACATTGCTTGTTATAAAGGTTTACATTACCTTTGTTGGTTTAACTTAAGTCGTTGAATTAAGCACTTTTATACCAATAATTGGACTTGTTGACATGGATTTCTATGTTAATAACTAGAAACCACGCTTTTTATATAAAGGTTTACTTTAACTTTGTTCTATTAACTTAATTCGTTGAAATAAGCAGTTTCATACCCAGAATTCGACTTGTTTAATGGATTTCTATGTTAATAACTAAGTACCATCCATATTTTAAACGTTTACTTTAACTTTGCGGTATTAACTTAATTCGTTGAATTAAGCAGATTTATACAAATAATTTCGTTTACATGGATTTCTATGTTAATAACTGCAAACCGTGCTTTTTTTAAAGGTTTACTTTAACTTTGTTGCATTAATTAATTTGTTGAATTACAGTAAAAGCCCGCGTATAAGAACCTAGTGATTAAGAACCTACAGGCTGAAAATTCTGAAATTAGACCCCCAATATATAAGAACCCATTCAGCCTGAAATTTGAAATAGGTTCTTATTTGTTGAGATCATCAATCTAAATCAAACCTTTGTTGCTTTGTCATTGAGCCTATATGTACTGATTCTGCCATATGTGCAAATTGCAAAGAGCTCTGAAGATGCTTTGAAAGCTTTTCATTGTATTCTGAAAATTTCTGATTCTTCAAGGTACTGATGTTTTGAATAAGGCCTTATGAACTCAGCTGACAGTAAATGTCTCTCAACTGACAGTAAATAATGGGCTTGAAATTTCAATCTGAACAAAAGTAATACCTGGAAGCCCTGAATGAAATAAGAACCAATTTAAGAACCTGAACAGCCTTATTTCGTACTAATTACTCAATACATAAGAACCTAATCAGGCTGACTTGCAAAATTGTAGGTTCTTATACGCGGGTTTTTACTGTAAGCAGTTTTATACCAATAAATCCACTTGTTACATAGATTTTTATGTTAATAACTACAAACCATGCTTGTTATAAATGTTTACTTTAACTTTGTTGTATTAACTAAATTCGTTGAATTAAGAACTTTTATACCAACAGTTCCACTTGTTTACATGGATTCCTATGTTAATAACTACAGACATTGCTTGTTATAAAGGTTTACATTACCTTTATTTTTTTTAACTTAATTCGTTGACATAAGCAGGATTATACCCATAATTCGACTTGTTTACATGGATTTCTATGTTAATAACTACAAACGTTGCTTGCTATAAAGGTTTATGTTAACTTTGTTGCATTAACTTAATTTGTTGAAATAAGCTGTTTTATATCAATAATTTGACTTGTTGACATGGATTTCTATGTTAATAGCTACAAACCATGCTTGTTATATAGGCTCACTTTAACTTTGTTGTATTAACTTAATTCGTTGAAATAAGCACTTTTTTACCCGTAGTTCGACTTGTTTACATGGAATTCTATGTTAGTAACTGCAAAACGTGCTAGTTATAAATGTTTACGTTAACTTTGTTGCATTAACTTAATTCGTTGAAATAAGCAGTTTTATCTCAATAATTTCACTTGCTTACATGAATTTCTATGTTAATAACTACATACTTTGCTTGTTATAAAGGTTTACTTTAACTTTAACTTTAACTTTAACTTTAACTTTAACTTTAACTTTGTTGTGTTAACTTAATTCGCTAAATTAAGCAGTTTTATAGCCATAATTGGACTTGTTGACATGGATTTCTAAATGAATAACTAAAACTTTCCTGGTTACAAAAGTTTACTATATCTTTGTTGTATTAACTAAATTCGTTGAAATAAGCACTTTTTTACCCATAATTCGACTTGTTTACATGGCTTTCTATGTTAATAACTGCAAACCGTTCTAGTTATAAAGGTTTACGTCCAATTTGTTGCATTAACTTAATTCGTTGAAATAAGCAGTTTTATATCAATAATTTCACTTGTGTACATGAATCTCTATGTTAATAACTGCAAACCGTGCTAGTTATAAAGGTTTACGTTAACTTTGTTGCATTAAGTTAATTCGTTGAAATAAGCAGCTTTATATCAATAATTTCACTTGTTTACATGAATTTCTATGTTAATAACTATAAACGTTGCTTGTTATAAATGTTTACTTTAACTTTGTCGTATTAACTTAATTCTTTAAAATAAGCAGTTTTATACCAATAATTCCACTTGTTTACATTGATTTCTATGTTAATAACTACAAACAGTGCATGCTATAAAGGTTTACTTTCAATTTGTTGTATTAACTTATTTCGTTGAAATAAGCAGGATTATACTCATAATTTGACTTGTTTACATGGATTTCTATATTAATAACTGCAAACAGTGCCAGTTATATAGGTTTACGTAAATTTTGTTGCATTAACTTAATTCGTTGAAATAAGCAGTTTTATATCAATAATTTTACTTGTTTACATGAATTTCTATGTTAATAACTGCAAACCGTGCTAGTTATAAAGGTTTACGTTAACTTTGTTGCATTAACTGAATTCGTTGAAATAAGCAGTTTTATATCAATAATTTCACTTGTTTACATGGATTTCAATGTTCACAACAACAAACTTTCCTTGCTAGAAAGGTTTACTACAACTTTGTTGTATTAAGTTAATTCGTTGAAATAAGCAGTTTTATACCGATAATTCCTCTGGTTTATATGGATTTCTATGTCAATAACTCCAGACATTGCTTGTTATAAAGGTTTACTTTAACTCTGTGGTATAAACTTAATTCTTGGAAATAAGCAGTTTTATACCAATAATTGGACTTGTTGATATGGATTTCTATGTTAATAACTACAAACCATCCTTGTTATGAAGGTTTACTTTAACTTTGTTGTATTAACTTAATTCGTTGAATTAAGCAGTTTTATATCAATAATTTTACTTGTTTACATGTATTCCTATGTTCATAACCACAAACTTTGCTTGTTATAAAGGTTTACTTTAACTTTGTTGTGTTAAATTAATTCGCTAAATTAAGCAGTTTTATATCCATAATTGGACTTGTTGACATGGATTTCTAAATGAATAACTAAAACTTTGCTGGTTACAAAAGTTAACTATATCTTTGTTGTATTAACTAAATTCGTTGAAATAAGCACTTTTTTACCCATAATTCGACTTGTTTACATGGCTTTCTATGTTAATAACTGCAAACCGTGCTAGTTATAAAGTTTTACGTTAACTTTGTTGCATTAACTTAATTCATTGAAATAAGCAGTTTTATATCAATAATTTCACTTGTTTACATGAATTTCTGTGTTAATAACTGCAAACCGTGCTAGTTATAAAGGTTTACGTTAACCTTGTTGCATTAACTTAATTCGTTGAATTAAGCAGTTTTATATCAATAATTTCACTTGTTTAAATGGATTTCAATGTTAACAACTACAAACTTTTCTTGCTAGAAAGCTTTACTTTAACTTTGTTGTATTAACTTAATTCGTTGAAATAAGCAGTTTTATACCAATAATTCCTCTTGTTTATATGGATTTCTATGTCAATAACTACAGACATTGCTTGTTATAATGGTTTACTTTAACTTTGTGGTATTAACTTAATTCGTTGAAATAAGCAGTTTATACAAATAATTCCACTCGTTTACATGGATTTCTATGTTAATAACTGCAAAAAGTGCTTGTTTTAAAGGTTTACTTTAACTTTGTTGCATTAAATCAATTTGTTGAATTAAGCAGTTTTATACCAATAATTCAATTTGTTACAATGATTTTCATGTTAATTAATACAAACCATGCTTGTTATAAACGTTTACTTTAACTTTGCGGTATTAACTTAATTCGTTGAAATAAGCAGTTTTATATCAATAATTTCACTTGTTTACATGGATTTCAATGTTCACAACTACAAACTTTCCTTGCTAGAAAGGTTTACTTCAACTTTGTTGTATTAAGTTAATTCGTTGAAATAAGCAGTTTTATACCGATAATTCCTCTGGTTTATATGGATTTCTATGTCAAAAACTACAGACATTGCTTGTTATAAAGGTTTACATTACCTTTGCTGTTTTAACTTAAGTCGTTGAATTAAGCACTTTGATACCAATAATTGGACTTGTTGACATGGATTTCTATGTTAATAACTACAAACCATGCTTTTTATGAAGGTTTTCTTTAACTTTCTGGTATTAACTTAATTCGTTGAAATAAGCAGTTTTATACCAATAATTCCACTTGTTTACATTGACTTCTATGTTAATAACTACAAACGTTGCTTGCTATAAAGGTTGACTTTCAATTTGTTGTATCAACTAAATTCGTCGAAATAAGCAGGATTATACCCATTATTCGACTTGTTTACATGGCTTTCTATGTTAATAACTGCAAACCGTGCTAGTTATAAAGGTTTACGTCCAATTTGTTGCATTAACTTAATTCGTTGAAATAAGCAGTTTTATATCAATAATTTCACTTGTTTACATGAATTTCTATGTTAATAACTGCAAACCGTATTAGTTATAAAGGTTTACGTTAACTTTGTTGCATTAACTTAATTCGTTAAAATAAGCAGTTTTATACCGATAATTCCTCTGGTTTATATGGATTTCTATGTCAAAAACTACAGACATTGCTTGTTATAAAGGTTTACATTACCTTTGCTGTTTTAACTTAAGGCGTTGAATTAAGCACTTTGATACCAATAATTGGACTTGTTGACATGGATTTCTATGTTAATAACTACAAACCATGCTTTTTATGAAGGTTTTCTTTAACTTTCTGGTATTAACTTAATTCGTTGAAATAAGCAGTTTTATACCAATAATTCCACTTGTTTACATTGACTTCTATGTTAATAACTACAAACGTTGCTTGCTATAAAGGTTGACTTTCAATTTGTTGTATCAACTTAATTCGTCGAAATAAGCAGGATTATACCCATTATTCGACTTGTTTACATGGCTTTCTATGTTAATAACTGCAAACCGTGCTAGTTATAAAGGTTTACGTCCAATTTGTTGCATTAACTTAATTCGTTGAAATAAGCAGTTTTATATCAATAATTTCACTTGTTTACATGAATTTCTATGTTAATAACTGCAAACCGTATTAGTTATAAAGGTTTACGTTAACTTTGTTGCATTAACTTAATTCGTTAAAATAAGCAGTTTTATATCAATAATTTCACTTGTTTACATGAATTTCTATGTTAATAACTACAAACCATCCTTGTTATAAAGGTTTACTTTAACTTTGTCGTATTAACTTAATTATTTAAAATAAGCAGTTTTATACCAATAATTCCACTTGTTTACATTGATTTCTATGTTAATAACTACAAACATTGCTTGCTATAAAGGTTTACTTTCAATTTGTTGTATTAACTTATTTCGTTGAAATAAGCAGGATTATACCCATAATTTGACTTGTTTACATGGATTTCTATATTAATAACTGCAAACAGTGCCAGTTATATAGGTTTACGTTAATTTTGTTGCATTAACTTAATTCGTTGAATTAAGCAGTTTTATATCAATAATTTCACTTGTTTAATAAGATTTCAATGTTCACAACTACAAACTTTTCTTGCTAGAAAGCTTTACTTTAACTTTGTTGTATTAACTTAATTCGTTGAAATAAGCAGTTTTATACCGATAATTCCTCTGGTTTATATGGATTTCTATGTCAATAACTGCAAACCGTGCTTGTTTTAAAGGTTTACTTTAACTTTGTTGTATTAACTTAATTCGTTGAAACAAGCAATTTCATACCAATAATTCCACTTGTTACATAGATTTTCATGTTAATTAATACAAACCATGCTTGTTATAAAGGTTTGCTTTAACTTTGTTGTATTAACTTAATCGTTGAAATAAGCAGTTTTATACCGATAATTCCTCTGGTTTATATGGATTTCTATGTCAATAACTGCAAACCGTGCTTGTTTTAAAGGTTTACTTTAACTTTGTTGTATTAACTTAATTCGTTGAAACAAGCAATTTCATACCAATAATTCCACTTGTTACATAGATTTTCATGTTAATTAATACAAACCATGCTTGTTATAAACGTTTACTTTAACTTTGTGGTATTAACTTAATTCGTTGAAATAAGCAGTTTTATATCAATAATTTCACTTGTTTAAATGGATTTCAATGTTCACAACTACAAACTTTTCTTGCTAGAAAGCTTTACTTTAACTTTGTTGTATTAACTTAATTCGTTGAAATAAGCAGTTTTATACCGATAATTCCTCTGGTTTATATGGATTTCTATGTCAATAACTACAGACATTGCTTGTTATAATGGTTTACTTTAACTTTGTGGTATTAACTTAATTCGTTGAAACAAGCAGTTTATACAAATAATTCCACTCGTTTACATGGATTTCTATGTTAATAACTGCAAACCGTGCTTGTTTTAAAGGTTTACTTTAACTTTGTTGTATTAACTTAATTCGTTGAAACAAGCAATTTCATACCAATAATTCCACTTGTTACATAGATTTTCATGTTAATTAATACAAACCATGCTTGTTATAAACGTTTACTTTAACTTTGTGGTATTAACTTAATTTCTTGAAATAAGCAGGATTATACCAATAATTCCACTTGATTACATGGATTTCTACGTTAATAACTACAGACTTTGCTTGTTATAAAGGTACACGTTACCTTTCTTGTTTTAACTTAAATCGTAGAACTAAGAACTTTTATACAAATAATTGGAATTTTTGACATGCATTTCTATGTGAATGACTACAAACTTTGCTTGTTATAAAGGTTTACTTTCACTTTGTTGCATTAACTGAATTAGTTGAAAGAAGCATTTTTATACCGATAATTCCTCTTGTTTATATGGATTTATATGTCAATAACTACAGACTTTGCCTGTTATTTAGGTTTACATTACCTCTGTTATTTTAACTTAAATCGTAGAACTAAGAACTTTTATACCAATAATTGGACTTGTTGACATGCACTTCTATGTGAATAACTACAAACTTTTCTTGTTATAAAGGTTTACTTTAACTTTGTTGCATTAACTGAATTAGTTGAAAGAAGCATTTTTATACCGATAATTCCTCTTGTTTATATGGATTTATATGTCAATAACTACAGACATTGCCTGTTATTTAGGTTTACATTACCTTTGTTATTTTAACTTAAATCGTTGAATTAAGCATTGTTATACCAATAATTGGACTTGTTGACATGGATTTCTATGTTTATAACTACAAACTTTGCTTGTTTTAAATGTTTACTTTAACTTTGTTGTATTAACGTAATTCGTTGAATTAAGCTTTTTATACCAATAATTCCACTTGTTTACATGGATTTCTATGTTAATAACAATTGTGCTTGTTATCAAGTTTAGCTTAACTTTGTTGTATTAACTTAATTCGTTTTATTAAGCAGTTTTGTATTAATAATTCCTCTTCTTTACATGGATTCTACGTTGATAACTTCAAACATTGCTTGCTATAAAGGTTTACTTTAAGTTTGTGATATTAACTTAATTCGTTGAAATAAGCAATTTTATACCAATAGTTCCACTTGGTTACATGGATTTCTATGTTAATAACTACAAACTTTGCTTGTTATAAATGTTTACTTTAACTTTGTTGTATTAACGTAATTCCTTGAATTAAGCACTTTTATACAATTAACTGGACTTCTTGACATGGATTTCTATGTGAATAACTACAAACGTTTCTTGTTTTAAAGGTTTACTTTAACTTTGTTGTATTAACTTAATTCGTTGAAACAAGCAATTTCATACCAATAATTCCACTTTTTACATAGATTTTCATGTTAATTAATACAAACCATGCTTGTTATAAACGTTTACTTTAACTTTGTGGTATTAACTTAATTTCTTGAAATAAGCAGGATTATACCAATAATTCCACTTGATTACATGGATTTCTACGTTAATAACTACAGACTTTGCTTGTTATAAAGGTACACGTTACCTTTCTTGTTTTAACTTAAATCGTAGAACTAAGAACTTTTATACAAATAATTGGACTTTTTGACATGCATTTCTATGTGAATGACTACAAACTTTGCTTGTTATAAAGGTTTACTTTCACTTTGTTGCATTAACTGAATTAGTTGAAAGAAGCATTTTTATACCCATAATTCCTCTTGTTTATATGGATTTATATGTCAATAACTACAGACTTTGCCTGTTATTTAGGTTTACATTACCTCTGTTATTTTAACTTAAATCGTAGAACTAAGAACTTTTATACCAATAATTGGACTTGTTGACATGCACTTCTATGTGAATAACTACAAACTTTTCTTGTTATAAAGGTTTACTTTAACTTTGTTGCATTAACTGAATTAGTTGAAAGAAGCATTTTTATACCGATAATTCCTCTTGTTTATATGGATTTATATGTCAATAACTACAGACATTGCCTGTTATTTAGGTTTACATTACCTTTGTTATTTTAACTTAAATCGTTGAATTAAGCATTGTTATACCAATAATTGGACTTGTTGACATCGATTTCTATGTTTATAACTACAAACCGTGCTTGTTTTAAAGGTTTACTTTAACTTTGTTGTATTAACTTAATTCGTTGAAACAAGCAATTTCATACCAATAATTCCACTTGTTACATAGATTTTCATGTTAATTAATACAAACCATGCTTGTTATAAACGTTTACTTTAACTTTGTGGTATTAACTTAATTTCTTGAAATAAGCAGGATTATACCAATAATTCCACTTGATTACATGGATTTCTACGTTAATAACTACAGACTTTGCTTGTTGTAAAGGTACACGTTACCTTTCTTGTTTTAACTTAAATCGTAGAACTAAGAACTTTTATACAAATAATTGGACTTTTTGACATGCATTTCTATGTGAATGACTACAAACTTTGCTTGTTATAAAGGTTTACTTTAACTTTGTTGCATTAACTGAATTAGTTGAAAGAAGCATTTTTATACCGATAATTCCTCTTGTTTATATGGATTTATATGTCAATAACTACAGACTTTGCCTGTTATTTAGGTTTACATTACCTCTGTTATTTTAACTTAAATCGTAGAACTAAGAACTTTTATACCAATAATTGGACTTGTTGACATACACTTCTATGTGAATAACTACAAACTTTTCTTGTTATAAAGGTTTACTTTAACTTTGTTGCATTAACTGAATTAGTTGAAAGAAGCATTTTTATACCGATAATTCCTCTTGTTTATATGGATTTATATGTCAATAACTACAGACATTGCCTGTTATTTAGGTTTACATTACCTTTGTTATTTTAACTTAAATCGTTGAATTAAGCATTGTTATACCAATAATTGGACTTGTTGAAATGGATTTCTATGTTTATAACTACAAACTTTGCTTGTTTTAAATGTTTACTTTAACTTTGTTGTATTAACGTAATTCGTTGAATTAAGCTTTTTATACCAATAATTCCACTTGTTTACATGGATTTCTATGTTAATAACAATTGTGCTTGTTATCAAGTTTACCTTAACTTTGTTGTATTAACTTAATTCGTTTTATTAAGCAGTTTTGTATTAATAATTCCTCTTCTTTACATGGATCCTACGTTGATAACTTCAAACATTGCTTGCTATAACGGTTTACGTTAACTTTGTTATATTAACTTAATTCGTTCAATTATGCAGTTTTATACCAATAATTCCACTTGTTCACATGGATTTGTATGTTAATATCTACAAACCTTGCTTGTTATAAAGGTTTACTTTTACTTTGTAGTATTAACTTAATTCGTTGAATTAAGCTTTTTTATACCAATAATTACACTTGTTTACATGGATTTCTATGTTAATAACAATTGTGCTTGTTATCAAGTTTAGCTTAACTTTGTTGTATTAACTTAATTCGTTTTATTAAGCAGTTTTGTATTAATAATTCCTCTTCTTTACATGGATCCTACGTTGATAACTTCAAACATTGCTTGCTATAACGGTTTACTTTAACTTTGTGATATTAACTTAATTCGTTGAAATAAGCAATTTTATACCAATAGTTCCACTTGGTTACATGGATTTCTATGTTAATAACTACAGTCTTTGCTTGTTATAAAGGTTTACATTACCTTTGTTGTTTTAACCTAAATCGTTGAACTAAGCACTTTTATACCAAAAATTGGACTTGTTGACATGGATTTCTATATGAATAACTACAAACTTTTCTTGTTATAAAGGTTTATTTCACTTTTCTTGTACTAACTTAATGAGTTGAAATAAGCAGTTTTCATACCCAGATTTCGACTTGTTTACATGGATTTCTATGTTAATAACTACATACCATGCTTGTTATAAAGGTTTAGGTTAACTTTGTTATATTTACTTAATTCGTTCAATTATGCAGTTTTATACCAATAATTCCACTTGTTTACATGGATTTGTATGTTAATATCTACAAACCTTGCTTGTTATAAAGGTTTACTTTTACTTTGTTGTATTAACTTAATTCGTTGAATTAAGCTTTTTTATACCAATAATTCCACTTGTTTACATGGATTTCTATGTTAATACCAATTGTGCTTGTTATCAAGTTTACCTTAACTTTGTTGTATTAACTTAATTCATTTTATTAAGCCCTTTTGTATTAGTAATTCCTCTTCTTTACTTGGATTCTACGTTGATAACTTCAAACTTTGCTTGCTATAAAGGTTTACTTTAACTTTGTGATATTAACTTAATTCGTTGAAATAAGCAATTTTATACCAATAGTTCCACTTGGTTACATGGATTTCTATGTTAATAACTACAAAACATGCTTTTTATAAACGTTTACTTTAACTTTGTGGTATTAACTTAATTCGTTGAAATAAGCAGGATTATACCAATAATTCCACTTGATTACATGGATTTCTACGTTAATGACTACAGATTTTGCTTGTTATAAATGTACACGTTACCTTTGTTATTTTAACTCAAATCGTAGAACTAAGAACTTTTATACCAATAATTGGACATGTTGACATGCATTTCTATGTGACTAACTACAAACTTTGCTTGTTATAAGATTTACTTTATCTTTGTTGCATTAACTGAATTAGTTGAAAGAAGCAGTTTTATACCGATAATTCCTCTTGTTTATATGGATTTCTATGTCAATAACTACAGACTTTGCTTGTTATAAAGGTTTACATTACCTTTGTTGTTTTAACTTAAATCGTTGAATTAAGCACTTTGATACCAAAAATTGGACTTGTTGACATGGATTTTTATGTGAATAACTACAAACTTTTCTTGTTTATTTCAATTTTGTTGTATTAACTTAATGAGTTGAAATAAGCAGTTTTTTACCCAGATTTCCACTTGTTTACATGGATTTCTATGTTAACAACTACATACCATGCTTGTTATAAAGGTTTAGGTTAACTTTGTTATATTTACTTAATTCGTTCAATTATGCAGTTTTATACCAATAATTCCACTTGTTTACATGGATTTGTATGTTAATATCTACAAACCTTGCTTGTTATAAAGGTTTATTTTTACTTTGTTGTATTAACTTAGTTCGTTTAATTAAGCAGTTTTGTATTAATAATTCCTCTTCTTTACATGGATTCTACGTTGATAACTTCAAACTTTGCTTGTTATAAAAGTTTACTTTAACATTACTGTATTTACTTAATTCGTTGAAATAAAGAATTTTATACCCGTAATTCGTCTTGTTTACATGGATTTCTATGTTAATATCTACGAACCATGCTTGTTAGAAAGGTTTATATTAACTTTGTTGTATTAACTTAATGAGTTGTATTAAGCAGTTTTATACCAATAATTCCACTTGTTTACATGGATATATATGTTAATAAATAGAAATCATGCTTGTTATATAGGTTTACCTTAACTTTGTTGTACTAACTTAATTCGTTGAAATAAGCAGTTTTATACCAATAATTCCACTTTTCTACATGGATTTCTATGTTAATAAAAATTGTGCTTGTTATAAAGTTTACTATAACCTTGTTGTATTATCTTACTTCGTTGAATTAAGCACTTTTATACCCATTATTCGACTTGTTTACATAAATTTCAATGCTAATAACTACAAACCATCCTTGTTATAAAGGTTTACTTTAACTTTATGATATTAACTTAATTCGTTGAAATAAGCAGTTTTATACCAATAGTTCCACTTGTTTACATGGATTTCTATGTTAATAACTACAGACTTTGCTTGTTATAAAGGTTTACAATACCTTTGTTGTTTTAACTTAAATCGTTGAATTAAGCAATTTGATACCAAAAATTGGACTTGTTGACATGGATTTCTATGTGAATAACTACAAACTATTCTTGTTGTAAAGGTTTATTTCAATTTTGTTGTATTAACGTAATGAGCTGAAATAAGCAGTTTTATACCCAGATTTCGACTTGTTTACATGGATTTCTATGTTAATAACTACAAACCATGCTTGTTATAAAGATTTACGTTAACTTTGTTACATTAACTTAATTCGTTCAATTATGCAGTTTTACACCAATAATTCCACTTTTTTACATGGATTTGTATGTTAATATCTACAAACCTTGCTTGTTATAAAGGTTTATTTTTACTTTGTTGTATTAACTTAATCCGTTGAATTAAGCTTTTTTATACCGATAATTCCACTTGTTTACATTGATTTCTATGTTAATAACTACAAACGTTGCTTGCTGTGAAGGTTGACTTTCAATTTGTTGTATCAACTTAATTCGTCGAAATAAGCAGGATTATACCCATAATTTGACTTGTTTACATGGATTTCTATGTTACTAACTACAAACCATGCTTGTTATAAACGTTTACTTTAACTTTGTGATATTAACTTAATTTGTTGAAATAAGCAGTTTATACCAATAGTTCCACTTGTTTACATGGACTTCTATGTTAATAACTACAAACTTTTCTTGTTATAAAGGCTTACGTTAACTTTGTTATATTAACTTAATTCGTTGAAATAAGCAGTTTTATACCAATAATTCTACTTGTTTACATGGATTTCTATGTTAATAACTACAAAGTTTGCTTGTTATAAATGTTTATTTTTACTTTATTGCATTATATTAATTCGTTGAATCAAGCAGTTTCATACCACTTGTTTACATGGATTTCAATGTTAATATCTACAAACATCGCTTGCTATAAAGGTTTACTTCAACTTTGTGATATTAACTTAATTCGTTGAAATAAGCAGTTTTATACCAATAGTTCCACTTGTTTACATGGATTTCTATGTTAATAACTACAAACCATGCTTGTTTTAAACGTTTACTTTAACTTTGTGGTATTAACTTACTTCGTTGAAATAAGCACGTTTATACCAATAATTCTACTTGTTTACATGGATATATATGTTAATAAATAGAAATCATGCTTGTTATATAGGTTTACTTTAACTTTGTTTTATTAACTTAATTCGTTGAAATAAGCAGTTTTATACCAATAATTCCACTTTTCTACATGGATTTCTATGTTAATAACAATTGTGCTTGTTATAAAATTTCTTATAACTTTGTTGTATTATCTTACCTCGTTGAATTAAGCACTTTTATACCCATAATTCGACTTGTTTGCATAAATTTCTATGCTAATAACTACAAACCATCCTTGTTATGAAGGTTTACTTTAACTTTTTTGTATTAACTTAATTCGTTCAAGTACGCACTTTCATACCTGTAAATCGACTTTTTGACATGGATTTCTATGTTAATAACTACAAACCATGCTTGTTTTAAACGTTCACTTTAATTTTGTGGTATTAGTTTAATTCGTTGAAATAAGCAGTTTTATGCCAATAATTCCACTTGTTCACATGGATTTCTATGTTAATAACTACAGACTTTGCTTGTTATAAAGGTTTACATTACCTTTGTTGTTTTAACTTAAATCGTTGAATTAAGCACTTTTATACCAAAAATTGGACTTGTTGATATGGATTTCTATGTGAATAACTACAAACTTTTCTTGTTATAAAGGTTTATTTCAATTTTGTTGTATTAACTTAATAAGTTGAAATAAGCAGTTTTATACCCAAATTTCGACTTGTTTACATGGATTTCAATGTTAATAACTACATACCATGATTGTTATAAAGGCTTACGTTAACTTTGTTATATTAACTTAATTCGTTGAAATAAGCAGTTTTATACCAATAATTCTACTTGTTTACATGGATTTCTATGTTAATAACTACAAACTTTTCTTGTTATAAAGGTTTATTTCAATTTTGTTGTATTAACTTAATGAGTTGAAATAAGCAGTTTTTTACCCAGACTTCGACTTGAATACATGGATTTCTATGTTAATAACTACAAACCATGCTTGTTTTAAACGTTTACTTTAACTTTGTGGTATTAACTTACTTCGTTGAAATAAGCACGTTTATACCAATAATTCTACTTGTTTACATGGATATATATGTTAATAAATAGAAATCATGCTTGTTATATAGGTTTACTTTAACTTTGTTTCATTAACTTAATTCGTTGAAATAAGCAGTTTTATACCAATAATTCCACTTTTCTACATGGATTTCTATGTTAATAACAATTGTGCTTGTTATAAAATTTCTTATAACTTTGTTGTATTATCTTACCTCGTTGAATTAAGCACTTTTATACCCATAATTCGACTTGTTTACATAAATTTCTATGCTAATAACTACAAACCATCCTTGTTATGAAGGTTTACTTTAACTTTTTTGTATTAACTTAATTCGTTCAAGTACGCACTTTCATACCTGTAAATCGACTTTTTGACATGGATTACTATGTTAATAACTACAAACTTTGCCGGTTATAAAGGTTTACTTTAACTTTGTGATATTAACTTAATTCGTTGAAATAAGCAGTTTCATACCACTTGTTTACATGGATTTCAATGTTAATAACTACATACCATTCTTCTTATAAAGGCTTACGTTAACTTTGTTATATTAACTTAATTCGTTGAAATAAGCAGTTTTATACCAATAATTCTACTTGTTTACATGGATTTCTATGTTAATAACTACAAACTTTGCTTGTTATAAACGTTTACTTTTACTTTGCTGCATTAAATTAATTCGTTGAATTAAGCAGTTTCATACCACTTGTTTACATGGATTTCAATGTTAATATCTACAAACTTTGCTTGCTATAAAGGTTTACTTTAACTTTGTGATATTAACTTAATTCGTTGAAATAAGCAGTTTTATACCAATAGTTCCACTTGTTTACATGGATTCCTATATTAATGACTACAGACTTTGCTTGTTATAAAGGTTTACATTACCTTTGTTGTTTTAACTTAAATCGTTGAATTAAGCACTTTTATACCAAAAATTGGACTTGCTGACATGGATTTCTCTGTGAATAACTACAAACTATTCTTGTTATAAAGGTTTATTTCAATTTTGTTGTATTAACATAATGAGTTGAAATAAGCAGATTTATACCCAGATTTTGACTTGTTTACATGGATTGCTATGTTAATAACTACAAACCATGCTTGTTATAAAGGTTTACTTTAACTTTGTTGTATTAACTTAATTCGTTGAATTAAGCAGTTTTATACCAATATTTCCACTTGTTTACATGGATTCCTATATTAATAACTACAAGCCGTGCTTGTTTTAAAGGTTTAATTTTACTTTGTTGCATTTAATTAATTCGTTGAAATAAGCAGTTTTATACCAATAATTCCACTTTTCTACATGGATTTTTATGTTAATAGCAATTGTGCTTTTATACCAATAATTCCACTTGTTTACATGAATTTCAATGTTAATATCTACAAACTTTGCTTGCTATAAAGGTTTACTTTAACTTTGTGATATTAACTTAATTCGTTGAATTAAGCACTTTTATACCAATAATTGGACTTGTTGATATGGATTTCTATGTGAATAACTACAAACTTTTCTTAAGGTTTATTTCAATTTTGTTGTATTAACTTAATGAGTTGAAATAAGCAGTTTTTTACCCAGACTTCGACTTGTTTACATGGATTTCTATGTTAATAACTACAAACCATGCTTGTTTTAAACGTTTACTTTAACTTTATGGTATTAGCTTACTTTGTTGAAATAAGCACGTTTATACCAATAAGTCTACTTGTTTACATGGATATATATGTTAATAAATAGAAATCATGCTTGTTATATAGGTTTACTTTAACTTTGTTTTATTAACTTAATTCGTTGAAATAAGCAGTTTTATACCAATAATTCTACTTGTTTACATGGATTTCTATGTTAATAACTACAAAGTTTGCTTGTTATAAATGTTAATTTTTACTTTGTTGCATTATATTAATTCGTTGAATTAAGCAGTTTCATACCACTTGTTTACATGGATTTCAATGTTAATATCTACAAACTTTGCTTGCTATAAAGGTTTACTTTAACTTTGTGATATTAACTTAATTCGTTGAAATAAGCACGTTTATACCAATAATTCTACATGTTTACATGGATATATATGTTAATAAATAGAAATCATGCTTGTTATATAGGTTTACTTAAGTTTGTTGTATTAACTTAATTCGTTGAAATAAGCAGTTTTATACCAATAATTCCACTTTTCTACATGGATTTCTATGTTAATAACAATTGTGCTTGTAATAAAATTTACAATAACTTTGTTGTATTATCTTACCTCGATGAATTATACACTTTTATACCCATAATTCGACTTGTTTACATGAATTTCTATGCTAATAACTACAAACCATCCTTGTTATGAAGGTTTACTTTAACTTTGTTGTATTAACTTAATTCGTTCAAGTACGCACTTTCATACCTGTAAATCGACTTTTTGACATGAATTTCTATGTTAATAACTACAAACTTTGCCAGTTATAAAGGTTTACCTTAACTTTGTGACATTAAGTTAAATCGTTGAATTAAGCACTTTTATACCAATAATTCCACTTCTTTACATGGATTTCTATGTTAATAACTACAAACTTTTCTTGTTATAAAGGTTTAATTCAATTTTGTTGTATCAACTTAATGAGTTGAAATAAGCAGATTTATACCCAGATTTCGACTTGTTTACATGGATTTCTATGTTAATAACTACAAACCATCCTTGTTATAAAGGTTTACTTTAACTTTGTTGTATTAACTTAATTCGTTGAAATAAGCAGTTTTATACCAAAAATTCTACTTGTTTACATGTATTTCTATGTTAATAACTACAAAGTTTGCTTGTTATAAATGTTTATTTTTACTTTATTGCATTATATTAATTCGTTGAATTAAGCAGTTTCATACCACTTGTTTACATGGATTTCAATGTTAATATCTACAAACTTCGCTTGCTATAAAGGTTTACTTCAACTTTGTGATATTAACTTAATTCGTTGAAATAAGCAGTTTTATGCCAATAATTCCACTTGTTTACATGGATTTCTATGTTAATAACTACAGATTTTGCTTGTTATAAAGGTTTACATTACCTTTGTTGTTTTAACTTAAATCGTTGAATTAAGCACTTTTATACCAAAAATTGGACTTGTTGACATGGATTTCTCTGTGAATAACTACAAACCATTCTTAATATAAAGGTTTATTTCAATTTTGTTGTATTAACTTAATGAGTTGAAATAAGCAGATTTATACCCAGATTTCGACTTTTTTACATGGATTGCTATGTTAATAACTACAAACCATGCTTGTTATAAAGGTTTACTTTAACTTTGTTGTATTAACTTAATTCGTTGAATTAAGCAGTTTTATACCAATAATTCTACTTGTTTACATGGATTTCAATGTTAATATCTACAAACTTTGCTTGCTATAAAGGTTTACTTAAACTTTGTGATATTAACTTAATTCGTTGAAATAAGCAGTTTTATACCAACCAATAGTTCCACTTGTTTACATGGATTTCTATGTTAATAACTACAAACCATGCTTGTTTTAAACGTTTACTTTAACTTTGTGGTATTAACTTGATTCGTTGAAATAAGCAGTTTTATACCAATAATTCTACTTGTTTACATGGATTTCTATGTTAATAATTAAAAACTTTGCTTGTTATAAATGTTTATTTTTACTTTGTTGCATTAAATTAATTCGTTGATTTAAGCAGTTTCATATCACCTGTTTACATGGATTTCAATGTTAATAACTGCATACCATGCTTGTTATAAAGGTTTACTTTAACTTTGTGATATTAACTTAATTCGTTGAATTAAGCAGTTTCATATCACTTGTTTACATGGATTTCAATGTTAATATCTACAAACTTTGCTTGCTATAAAGGTTTACTTTAACTTTGTGATATTAACTTAATTCGTTGAAATAAGCAGTTTTATACCAATAATTCTACTTGTTTACATGGATTTCTATGTTAATAATTAAAAACTTTGCTTGTTATAAATGTTTATTTTTACTTTGTTGCATTAAATTAATTCGTTGATTTAAGCAGTTTCATATCACCTGTTTACATGGATTTCAATGTTAATAACTGCATACCATGCTTGTTATAAAGGTTTACTTTAACTCTGTGATATTAACTTAATTCGTTGAAATTAGCAGTTTTATACCAATAGTTCCACTTGGTTACATGGATTTCTATGTTAATGACTACAGACTTTGCTTGTTATAAAGGTTTACATTACCTTTGTTGTTTTAACTTAAATCGTTGAATTAAGCACTTTTAGACCAAAAATTGGACTTGTTGACATGGATTTCTCTGTGAATAACTACAAACCATTCTTAATATAAAGGTTTATTTCAATTTTGTTGTCTTAACTTAATGAGTTGAAATAAGCAGATTTATACCCAGATTTCGACTTTTTTACATGGATTGCTATGTTAATAACTACAAACCATGCTTGTTATAAAGGTTTACTTTAACTTTGTTGTATTAACTTAATTCGTTGAATTAAGCAGTTTTATACCAATAATTCTACTTGTTTACATGGATTTCTATGTTAATAACTACAAACTTTGCTTGTTATAAATGTTTATTTTTACTTTGTTGCATTAAATTAATTCGTTGAATTAAGCAGTTTCATATCACTTGTTTACATGGATTTCAATGTTAATATCTACAAACTTTGCTTGCTATAAAGGTTTACTTTAACTTTGTGATATTAACTTAATTCGTTGAAATAAGCAGTTTTATACCAATAATTCTACTTGTTTACATGGATTTCTATGTTAATAACTACAAACTTTGCTTGTTATAAATGTTTATTTTTACTTTGTTGCATTAAATTAATTCGTTGATTTAAGCAGTTTCATATCACCTGTTTACATGGATTTCAATGTTAATAACTACAAACCATGCTTGTTATAAAGGTTTACTTTAACTTTGTTGTATTAACGTAATTCGTTGAATTAAGCAGTTTTATACCAATAATTCTACTTGTTTACATGGATTTCTATGTTAATAACTACAAACTTTGCTTGTTATAAATGTTTATTTTTACTTTGTTGCATTAAATTAATTCGTTGAATTAAGCAGTTTCATATCACTTGTTTACATGGATTTCAATGTTAGTATCTACAAACTTTGCTTGCTATAAAGGTTTACTTTAACTTTGTGATATTAACTTAATTCGTTGAAATAAGCAGTTTTATACCAATAATTCTACTTGTTTACATGGATTTCTATGTTAATAACTACAAACTTTGCTTGTTATAAATGTTTATTTTTACTTTGTTGCATTAAATTAATTCGTTGATTTAAGCAGTTTCATATCACCTGTTTACATGGATTTCAATGTTAATAACTGCATACCATGCTTGTTATAAAGGTTTACTTTAACTTTGTGATATTAACTTAATTCGTTGAAATAAGCAGTTTTATACCAATAGTTCCACTTGGTTACATGGATTTCTATGTTAATGACTACAGACTTTGCTTGTTATAAAGGTTTACATTACCTTTGTTGTTTTAACTTAAATCGTTGAATTAAGCACTTTTAGACCAAAAATTGGACTTGTTGACATGGATTTCTCTGTGAATAACTACAAACCATTCTTAATATAAAGGTTTATTTCAATTTTGTTGTCTTAACTTAATGAGTTGAAATAAGCAGCTTTATACCCAGATTTCGACTTTTTTACATGGATTGCTATGTTAGTAACTACAAACCATGCTTGTTATAAAGGTTTACTTTAACTTTGTTGTATTAACTTAATTCGTTGAATTAAGCAGTTTTATACCAATAATTCTACTTGTTTACATGGATTTCTATGTTAATAACTACAAACTTTGCTTGTTATAAATGTTTATTTTTACTTTGTTGCATTAAATTAATTCGTTGAATTAAGCAGTTTCATATCACTTGTTTACATGGATTTCAATGTTAATATCTACAAACTTTGCTTGCTATAAAGGTTTACTTTAACTTTGTGATATTAACTTAATTCGTTGAAATAAGCAGTTTTATACCAACCAATAGTTCCACTTGTTTACATGGATTTCTATGTTAATAACTACAAACCATGCTTGTTTTAAACGTTTACTTGAACTTTGTGGTATTAACATAATTCGTTGAAATAAGCAGTTTTATACCAATAATTCTACTTGTTTACATGGATTTCTATGTTAATAACTACAAACTTTGCTTGTTATAAATGTTTATTTTTACTTTGTTGCATTAAATTAATTCGTTGATTTAAGCAGTTTCATATCACCTGTTTACATGGATTTCAATGTTAATAACTGCATACCATGCTTGTTATAAAGGCTTACGTTAACTTTGTTATATTAACTTAATTCGTTGAAATAAGCAGTTTTATACCAATAATTCTACTTGTTTACATGGATTTCTATGTTAATAACTACAAAGTTTGCTTGTTATAAATGTTTATTTTTACTTTTTTTGCATTATATTAATTCGTTGAATTAAGCAGTTTCATACCACTTGTTTACATGGATTTCAATGTTAATATCTACAAACTTTGCTTGCTATAAAGGTTTACTTTAACTTTGTGATATTTACTTAATTCGTTGAAATAAGCAGTTTTATACCAATAGTTCCACTTGTTTACATGGATTTCTATGATAATGACTACAGAGTTTGCTTGTTATAAAGGTTTACATTACCTTTGTTGTTTTAACTTAAATCGTTGAATTAAGCACTTTTAGACCAAAAATTGGACTTGTTGACATGGATTTCTCTGTGAATAACTACAAACCATTCTTAAAATAAAGGTTTATTTCAATTTTGTTGTATTAACTTAATGAGTTGAAATAAGCAGATTTATACAAAGATTTCGACTTTTTTACATGGATTGCTATGTTAATAACTACAAACCATGCTTGTTATAAAGGTTTACTTTAACTTTGTTGTATTAACTTAATTCGTTGAATTAAGCAGTTTTATAACAATAATTCTACTTGTTTACATGGATTTCTATGTTAATAACTACAAACTTTGCTTGTTATAAATGTTTATTTTTACTTTGTTGCATTAAATTAATTCGTTGAATTAAGCAGTTTCATATCACTTGTTTACATGGATTTCAATGTTAATATATACAAACTTTGCTTGCTTTAAAGGTTTACTTTAACTTTGTGATATTAACTTAATTCGTTGAAATAAGCAGTTTTATACCAACCAATAGTTCCACTTGTTTACATGGATTTCTATGTTAATAACTACAAACCATGCTTGTTTTAAACGTTTACTTTAACTTTGTGGTATTAACTTAATTCGTTGAAATAAGCAGTTTTATACCAATAATTCTACTTGTTTACATGGATTTCTATGTTAATAACTACAAACTTTGCTTGTTATAAAGGTTTACTTTAACTTTGTGATATTAAATTAATTCGTTGAATTAAGCAGTTTCATATCACTTGTTTACATGGAGTTCAATGTTAATAACTACATACCATGCTTGTTATAAAGGCTTACGTTAACTTTGTTAAATTAACTTAATTCGTTGAAATAAGCAGTTTTATACCAATAATTCTACTTGTTTACATGGATTTCTATGTTAATAACTACAAAGTTTGCTTGTTATAAATGTTAATTTTTACTTTGTTGCATTATATTAATTCGTTGAATTAAGCAGTTTCATACCACTTGTTTACATGGATTTCAATGTTAATATCTACAAACTTTGCTTGCTATAAAGGTTTACTTTGACTTTGTGATATTAACTTAATTCGTTGAAATAAGCAGTTTTATACCAATAGTTCCACTTGTTTACATGGATTTCTATGTTAATGACTACAGACTTTGCTTGTTATAAAGGTTTACATTACCTTTGTTGTTTTAACTTAAATCGTTGAATTAAGCACTTTTAGACCAAGAGTTGGACTTGTTGACATGGATTTCTCTGTGAATAACTACAAACTATTCTTAATATAAAGGTTTATTTCAATTTTGTTGTATTAACTTAATGAGTTGAAATAAGCAGATTTAAAACCAGATTTCGACTTGTTTACATGGATTGCTATGTTAATAACTACAAACCATGCTTGTTATAAAGGTTTACTTTAACTTTGTTGTATTAACTTAATTCGTTGAAATAAGCAGTTTTATACCAATAATTCCACTTTTCTACATGGATTTGTATGTTAATAACAATTGTGCTTGTTATAAAGTTTACTATAACTTTGTTGTATTATCTTACTTCGTTGAATTAAGCGCTTTTATACCCATAATTTGACTTGTTTACATAAATTTCTATGCTAATAACTACAAACCATCCTTGTTATCAAGGTTTACTTTAACTTTGTTGTATTAACTTAATTCGTTCAAGTACGCACTTTTATACCTGTAATTAAACTTTTTGACATGGATTTCTATGGTTATAACTACAAACTTTGCCGGTTATAAAGGTTTACTTTAACTTTGTGATATTAACTTAATTCGTTGAATTAAGCAGTTTCATACCACTTGTTTACATGGATTTCAATGTTAATATCTACAAACTTTGCTTGCTATAAAGGTTTACTTTAACTTTGTGATATTAACGTAATTCGTTGAAATAAGCAGTTTATACCAATAGTTCCACTTGTTTACATGGATTTCTATATTAATGACTACAGACTTTGCTTGTTATAAAGGTTTACATTACCTTTGTTGTTTTAACTTAAATCGTTGAATTAAGCACTTTTATACCAAACATTGGACTTGTTGACATGGATTTCTATGTTAATAACTACAAACTTTGCTTATTATAAAGGTACACGTTACCTTCGTTGTTTTAACTTAAATCGTAGAACTAAGAACTTTTATACCAATAATTGGACATATTGACATGCATTTCTATGTGAATAACTACAAACTTTGCTTGTTATAAAGGTTTACTTTAACTTTGTTGCATTAACTTAATTCGTTGAAATAAGCAGTTTTATACCAATAATTCCACTTGTTTACATGGATTTCTATGTTAATAACAATTGTGCTTGTTATCAAGTTTACCTTAACTTTGTTGTATTAACTTAATTTGTTTAATTAAGCAGTTTTCTTTTAATAATTCCTCTTCTTTACATGGATTTCTACGTTCATAACCTCAAACTTTGCTTGTTATAAAGTTTACTATAACTTTGTTGAATTATCTTACTTCGTTGAATTAAGCACTTTTATACCCATAATTCGACTTGTTTACATAAATTTCTATGCTAATAACTACAAACCATCCTTGTTATTAAGGTTTACTTTAACTTTGTTGTATTAACTTAATTCGTTCAAGTACGCACTTTTATACCTGTAATTAAACTTTTTGACATGGATTTCTATGGTTATAACTACAAACTTTGCCGGTTATAAAGGTTTACTTTAACTTTGTGATATTAACTTAATTCGTTGAATTAAGCAGTTTCATACCACTTGTTTACATGGATTTCAATGTTAATATCTACAAACTTTGCTTGCTATAAAGGTTTACTTTAACTTTGTGATATTAACGTAATTCGTTGAAATAAGCAGTTTTATACCAATAGTTCCACTTGTTTACATGGATTTCTATATTAATGACTACAGACTTTGCTTGTTATAAAGGTTTACATTACCTTTGTTGTTTTAACTTAAATCGTTGAATTAAGCACTTTTATACCAAACATTGGACTTGTTGACATGGATTTCTCTGTGAATAACTACAAACTATTCGTGTTATAAAGGTTTATTTCAATTTTGTTGTATTAACTTAATGAGTTGAAATAAGCAGATTTATACCCAGATTTCGACTTGTTTACATGGATTGCTATGTTAATAACTACAAACCATGCTTGTTATAAAGGTTTACTTTAACTTTGTTGTATTAACTTAATTCGTTGAATTAAGCAGTTTTATACCAATTTTTCCACTTGTTTACATGGATTCCTATGTTAATAACTACAAGCCGTGCTTGTTTTAAAGGTTTAATTTTACTTTGTTGCATTTAATTAATTCGTTGAAATAAGCAGTTTTATACCAATAATTCCACTTTTCTACATGGATTTGTATGGTTATAACTACAAACTTTGCCGGTTATAAAGGTTTACATTAACTTTGTGATATTAACTTAATTCGTTGAATTAAGCAGTTTCATACCACTTGTTTACATGGATTTCAATGTTAATATCTACAAACTTTGCTTGCTATAAAGGTTTACTTTAACTTTGTGATATTAACTTAATTCGTTGAAATAAGCAGTTTTATACCAATAGTTCCACTTGTTTACATGGATTTCTATATTAATGACTACAGACTTTGCTTGTTATAAAGGTTTACATTACCTTTGTTGTTTTAACTTAAATCGTTGAATTAAGCACTTTTATACCAAAAATTGGACTTGTTGACATGGATTGCTATGTTAATAACTACAAACCATGCTTGTTATAAAGGTTTACTTTAACTTTGTTGTATTAACTTACTTCGTTGAATTAAGCAGTTTTATACCAATAATTCTACTTGTTTACATGGATTTCTATGTTAATAACTACAAAGTTTGCTTGTTATAAATGTTAATTTTTACTTTGTTGCATTATATTAATTCGTTGAATTAAGCAGTTTCATACCACTTGTTTACATGGATTTCAATGTTAATATCTACAAACTTTGCTTGCTATAAAGGTTTACATTACCTTTGTTGTTTTAACTTAAATCGTTGAATTAAGCACTTTTATACCAAACAATGGACTTGTTGACATGGATTTCTCTGTGAATAACTACAAAGTTTGCTTGTTATAAATGTTTATTTTTACTTTGCTGCATTAAATTAATTCGTTGAATTAAGCAGTTTCATATCACTTGTTTACATGGATTTCAATGTTAATATCTACAAACTTTGCTTGCTATAAAGGTTTACTTTAACTTTGTGATATTAACTTAATTCGTTGAAATAAGCAGTTTTATACCAACCAATAGTTCCACTTGTTTACATGGATTTCTATGTTAATAACTACAAACCATGCTTGTTTTAAACGTTTACTTTAACTTTGTGGTATTAACTTAATTCGTTGAAATAAGCAGTTTTATACCAATAATTCTACTTGTTTACATGGATTTCTATGTTAATAACTACAAACTTTGCTTGTTATAAATGTTTATTTTTACTTTGTTGCATTAAATTAATTCGTTGATTTAAGCAGTTTCATATCACCTGTTTACATGGATTTCAATGTTAATAACTGCATACCATGCTTGTTATAAAGGCTTACGTTAACTTTGTTATATTAACTTAATTCGTTGAAATAAGCAGTTTTATACCAATAATTCTACTTGTTTACATGGATTTCTATGTTAATAACTACAAAGTTTGCTTGTTATAAATGTTTATTTTTACTTTGTTGCATTATATTAATTCGTTGAATTAAGCAGTTTCATACCACTTGTTTACATGGATTTCAATGTTAATATCTACAAACTTTGCTTGCTATAAAGGTTTACTTTAACTTTGTGATATTAACTTAATTCGTTGAAATAAGCAGTTTTATACCAATAGTTCCACTTGTTTACATGGATTTCTATGTTAATGACTACAGACTTTGCTTGTTATAAAGGTTTACATTACCTTTGTTGTTTTAACTTAAATCGTTGAATTAAGCACTTTTAGACCAAAAATTGGACTTGTTGACATGGATTTCTCTGTGAATAACTACAAACTATTCTTAATATAAAGGTTTATTTCAATTTTGTTGTATTAACTTAATGAGTTGAAATAAGCAGATTTATACCCAGATTTCGACTTGTTTACATGGATTGCTATGTTAATAACTACAAACCATGCTTGTTTTAAAGGTTTACTTTTACTTTGTTGCATTTAATTAATTCGTTGAAATATGCAGTTTTATACCAATATTTCTACTTTTCTACATGGATTTGTATGTTCATAACAATTGTGCTTGTTATAAAGTTTACTATAACTTTGTTGTATTATCTTACTTCGTTGAATTAAGCACTTTTATACCCATAATTCGACTTGTTTACATAAATTTCTATGCTAATATTTACAAACCATCCTTGTTATTAAGGTTTACTTTAACTTTGTTGTATTAACTTAATTCGTTCAAGTTTGCACTTTTATACCTGTAATTAAACTTTTTGACATGGATTTCTATGGTTATAACTACAAACTTTGCCGGTTATAAAGGTTTACTTTAACTTTGTGATATTAAATTAATTCGTTGATTTAAGCAGTTTCATATCACTTGTTTACATGGAGTTCAATGTTAATAACTACATACCATGCTTGTTATAAAGGCTTACGTTAACTTTGTTATATTAACTTAATTCGTTGAAATAAGCAGTTTTATACCAATAATTCTACTTGTTTACATGGATTTCTATGTTAATAACTACAAAGTTTGCTTGTTATAAATGTTAATTTTTACTTTGTTGCATTATATTAATTCGTTGAATTAAGCAGTTTCATACCACTTGTTTACATGGATTTCAATGTTAATATCTACAAACTTTGCTTGCTATAAAGGTTTACATTACCTTTGTTGTTTTAACTTAAATCGTTGAATTAAGCACTTTTATACCAAACAATGGACTTGTTGACATGGATTTCTCTGTGAATAACTACAAACTATTCTTGTTATAAAGGTTTATTTCAATTTTGTTGTATTAACTTAATGAGTTGAAATAAGCAGATTTAAAACCAGATTTCGACTTGTTTACATGGATTGCTATGTTAATAACTACAAACCATGCTTGTTATAAAGGTTTACTTTAACTTTGTTGTATTAACTTAATTCGTTGAATTAAGCAGTTTTATAACAATAATTCCACTTGTTACATAGATTTTCATGTTAATAACTACAAACCATGCTTGTTATAAACGTTTACTTTAACTTTGTGGTATTAACTTAATTCGTTGAAATAAGCAGGATTATACAAATAATTCCACTCGTTTACATGGATTTCTATGTTAATAACTACAGACTTTGCTTATTATAAAGGTACACGTTACCTTCGTTGTTTTAACTTAAATCGTAGAACTAAGAACTTTTATACCAATAATTGGACATATTGACATGCATTTCTATGTGAATAACTACAAACTTTGCTTGTTATAAAGGTTTACTTTAACTTTGTTGCATTAACTTAATTCGTTGAAATAAGCAGTTTTATACCAATAATTCCACTTGTTTACATGGATTTCTATGTTAATAACAATTGTGCTTGTTATCAAGTTTACCTTAACTTTGTTGTATTAACTTAATGAGTTGAATTAAGCAGTTTTATACCAATAATTCCACTTGTTACATAGATTTTCATGTTAATAACTACAAACCATGCTTGTTATAAACGTTTACTTTAACTTTGTGGTATTAACTTAATTCGTTGAAATAAGCAGGATTATACAAATAATTCCACTCGTTTACATGGATTTCTATGTTAATAACTACAGACTTTGCTTATTATAAAGGTACACGTTACCTTCGTTGTTTTAACTTAAATCGTAGAACTAAGAACTTTTATACCAATAATTGGACATATTGACATGCATTTCTATGTGAATAACTACAAACTTTGCTTGTTATAAAGGTTTACTTTAACTTTGTTGCATTAACTTAATTCGTTGAAATAAGCAGTTTTATACCAATAATTCCACTTGTTTACATGGATTTCTATGTTAATAACAATTGTGCTTGTTATCAAGTTTACCTTAACTTTGTTGTATTAACTTAATTTGTTTAATTAAGCAGTTTTCTTTTAATAATTCCTCTTCTTTACATGGATTTCTACGTTCATAACCTCAAACTTTGCTTGTTATAAAGTTTACTATAACTTTGTTGAATTATCTTACTTCGTTGAATTAAGCACTTTTATACCCATAATTCGACTTGTTTACATAAATTTCTATGCTAATAACTACAAACCATCCTTGTTATTAAGGTTTACTTTAACTTTGTTGTATTAACTTAATTCGTTCAAGTACGCACTTTTATACCTGTAATTAAACTTTTTGACATGGATTTCTATGGTTATAACTACAAACTTTGCCGGTTATAAAGGTTTACTTTAACTTTGTGATATTAAATTAATTCGTTGAATTAAGCAGTTTCATATCACTTGTTTACATGGAGTTCAATGTTAATAACTACATACCATGCTTGTTATAAAGGCTTACGTTAACTTTGTTAAATTAACTTAATTCGTTGAAATAAGCAGTTTTATACCAATAATTCTACTTGTTTACATGGATTTCTATGTTAATAACTACAAAGTTTGCTTGTTATAAATGTTAATTTTTACTTTGTTGCATTATATTAATTCGTTGAATTAAGCAGTTTCATACCACTTGTTTACATGGATTTCAATGTTAACATCTACAAACTTTGCTTGCTATAAAGGTTTACTTTGACTTTGTGATATTAACTTAATTCGTTGAAATAAGCAGTTTTATACCAATAGTTCCACTTGTTTACATGGATTTCTATGTTAATGACTACAAACTTTGCTTGTTATAAAGGTTTACATTACCTTTGTTGTTTTAACTTAAATCGTTGAATTAAGCACTTTTAGACCAAGAATTGGACTTGTTGACATGGATTTCTCTGTGAATAACTACAAACTATTCTTAATATAAAGGTTTATTTCAATTTTGTTGTATTAACTTAATGAGTTGAAATAAGCAGATTTAAAACCAGATTTCGACTTGTTTACATGGATTTCTATGTTAATAACTGCAAACAGTGCTCTTTTTAAATGTTTACTTTAACTTTGTTGCATTAAATTAATTCTTTGAATTAAGCACTTTTATACAAATAATTCCACTCGTTTACATGGATTTCTATTTTAATAACTGCAAACCGTGCTTGTTTTAAAGGTTTACTTTAACTTTGTTGCATTAACTTAATTCGTTGAAATAAGTAGTTTTATACCAATAATTCCACTTTTCTACATGGATTTCTATGTTAATAACAATTGTGCTTGTTATAAAATTTACTATAACTTTGTTGTATTATCTTACTTCGTTGAATTAAGCACTTTTATACCCATAATTCGACTTGTTTACATAAATTTCTATGCTAATAACTACAAACCATCTTTGTTATGAAGGTTTACTTTAACTTTGTTGTATTAACTTAATTCGTTCAAGTACGCACTTTCATACCTGTAAATCGACTTTTTGACATGGATTTATATGTTAATAACTACAAACTTTGCCGGTTATAAAGGTTTACTTTAACTTTGTGATATTAACTTAATTCGTTGAATTAAGCAGTTTCATACCACTTGTTTACATGGATTTCAATGTTAATAACTACATACCATGCTTGTTATAAAGGCTTACGTTAACTTTGTTATATTAACTTAGTTCGTTGAAATAAGCAGTTTTATACCAATAATTCTACTTGTTTACATGGATTTTTAAGTTAATAACTACAAACTTTGCTTGTTATAAATGTTTATTTTTACTTTGTTGCATTAAATTAATTCGTTGAATTAAGCAGTTTCATACCACTTGTTTACATGGATTTCAATGTTAATATCTACAAACTTTGCTTGCTATAAAGGTTTACTTTAACTTTGTGATATTAACTTAATTCGTTGAAATAAGCAGTTTTATACCAATAGTTCCACTTGTTTACATGGATTTCTATGTTAATGACTACAGACTTTGCTTGTTATAAAGGTTTACATTACCTTTGTTGTTTTAACTTAAATCGTTGAATTAAGCACTTTTATACCATAAATTGGACTTGTTGACATGGATTTCTCTGTGAATAACTACAAACTTTTCTTGTTATAAAGGTTTATTTCAATTTTGTTGTATCAACTTAATGAGTTGAAATAAGCAGATTTATACCCAGATTTCGACATGTTTACATGGATTTCTATGTTAAGTCCATTTTAATTATTGACAGAAGACAAGTCCATGATGACAAAATCGAGTGGCTAAGCCATAATAATTATTTAGAACGTTTCGAACCTTCCTAGGTCCATCCTCAGCAAGTAACTGGGTGGAAACAACGATTAAATACTAGACGAGCTACACGTTAGTGGGACTTGGGAATAGTCCAAAAAAGGGCAAAATGGCCATAGAAAGAAAGGCTGTGTGCAAACCAGGGGAGAAAAACAACTAAGGAAACCAGTAATACCAGTAATACTGGTGGAAAAACGGAGACAAACAACTCAGAACAGTACCAGGGGGATTGAGGATTGCTGTGAATTAAGGGAAGGATGGTCCCGAAGGATTAAAAGACTTTCGTGAATAAGTAGGTCAAAAGAATTCTCAGTTTTGCTGAGAATATGAAAATCATCGAGGGATCCATAGTGGCCGGACTTAGAAATGTGGTCCCCAATGGCGGAACAGTTACTTTTGATCTTTTGACCTGCTTTGTTGATTCCCAAGTGCTCTCTGCAGCGGGTAACTAAATTACGGGTTGTTTTCCCATAGTACAAGGCATGGCAGCCAGGACACTTATATGAGTAAACTACAGAAGAGCACATGAGAATAGGGAGGCGGTCCTTAAACCTAAAATAAGATGCCAAACGCTTGGGAGAATTGAAAATAACCTTGAGCTTAACGGTAGGGTAACATTGTTTAAGGAGCCTAATAAGTTTGGTTTTAACTTGTAAACTATACCTTCCTAGAAAGGGGAGACAGAATATAAGAAACTCCTTTTCTTCGCGAGGAGGTGTAGGCCTTTTACTAAACTGTTGGTCCAAAAAGGTTTTAATGACACGGTCGACAAGTGGCAAAGGGAAACAGTTTTCTTTCAAAATCCCTTTTATTCTAACAACCTCCTCATGGAAATTAGCATACGTAGAACATATGTGGAAAGCGCGGTACACTAGAACCCTAATTAAATTAACCTTATATTTATTAGGCGAGAGAGTTCCAAAATCAGTGTAAAGTCCTGTAAAGGTCTTCTTCCTATATAAGCTGGTAGAGAAACTATTTTGATCATGAGTGACTGACACATCTAGAAATGGCAGTGTGTTGTCCATTTCAAGTTCAACAGTAAATTTGATATTAGGATGATAGCTATTTATATGATCTAAAAACTTTTCGATGTCAGATCTGCTTCTAAATAAACAAAACGTGTCGTCAACATACCTACGATACAATATAGGCTTAAATTCGGAAGGGCACTCATCAAGATATCGTTGTTCCAGTATACACATGAAAATGTTAGCCAGGGATGGCCCTAGCGGTGATCCCATGGCTACCCCATCAATTTGATCGAACAACTGCCCATTGAATACAAAATGAGTGTCCTTCACGGCAAAGTTAAGTAATTTACGAAACTGAGTACGATTAAATTTACAATCTTTGTATTCCAAAGTGTCACAGTCTGCAAACAGCAAGTCAACACAAAGGTCTACTGATTCATCCAGAGGAATGTTAGTAAAAAGGCTAGACACATCAAAACTAGCCATCACTAGATCGCGATCTTTTTGGAAAGCCGTAATTTCAGAGACAAAACTGAATGAATCTTTAACAGTGTATTGACCGGCCGTAAAAGGCTGTAACACCGGAACAATAAATTTAGCGAGTTTGTAATTATAGGTACCAATAGCGGAGAGAATAGGTCTAGCAGGACAATTGTCTTTATGGACTTTGGGCAAGCCATACAGGATGCCAGGGGTACTCCCAGAAGTGAAAAGGTCCCGATAAACTTCATCAGTGATAGATTTTTGTTTCTGTAACGTGTCTCTAAGGAAACGGATCAGTTTGCCTTCCCTTTTCTGACAAATATCGAGCATATCGCAGTCAAGTTTCTTAAATTTAGAGCTATCCGCTAGGGCTAGGGCCATCCCTGGCTAACATTTTCATGTGTATACTGGAACAACGATATCTTGATGAGTGCCCTTCCGAATTTAAGCCTATATTGTATCGTAGGTATGTTGACGACACGTTTTGTTTATTTAGAAGCAGATCTGACATCGAAAAGTTTTTAGATCATATAAATAGCTATCATCCTAATATCAAATTTACTGTTGAACTTGAAATGGACAACACACTGCCATTTCTAGATGTGTCAGTCACTCATGATCAAAATAGTTTCTCTACCAGCTTATATAGGAAGAAGACCTTTACAGGACTTTACACTGATTTTGGAACTCTCTCGCCTAATAAATATAAGGTTAATTTAATTAGGGTTCTAGTGTACCGCGCTTTCCACATATGTTCTACGTATGCTAATTTCCATGAGGAGGTTGTTAGAATAAAAGGGATTTTGAAAGAAAACTGTTTCCCTTTGCCACTTGTCGACCGTGTCATTAAAACCTTTTTGGACCAACAGTTTAGTAAAAGGCCTACACCTCCTCGCGAAGAAAAGGAGTTTCTTATATTCTGTCTCCCCTTTCTAGGAAGGTATAGTTTACAAGTTAAAACCAAACTTATTAGGCTCCTTAAACAATGTTACCCTACCGTTAAGCTCAAGGTTATTTTCAATTCTCCCAAGCGTTTGGCATCTTATTTTAGGTTTAAGGACCGCCTCCCTATTCTCATGTGCTCTTCTGTAGTTTACTCATATAAGTGTCCTGGCTGCCATGCCTTGTACTATGGGAAAACAACCCGTAATTTAGTTACCCGCTGCAGAGAGCACTTGGGAATCAACAAAGCAGGTCAAAAGATCAAAAGTAACTGTTCCGCCATTGGGGACCACATTTCTAAGTCCGGCCACTATGGATCCCTCGATGATTTTCATATTCTCAGCAAAACTGAGAATTCTTTTGACCTACTTATTCACGAAAGTCTTTTAATCCTTCGGGACCATCCTTCCCTTAATTCACAGCAATCCTCAATCCCCCTGGTACTGTTCTGAGTTGTTTGTCTCCGTTTTTCCACCAGTATTACTGGTATTACTGGTTTCCTTAGTTGTTTTTCTCCCCTGGTTTGCACACAGCCTTTCTTTCTATGGCCATTTTGCCCTTTTTTGGACTATTCCCAAGTCCCACTAACGTGTAGCTCGTCTAGTATTTAATCGTTGTTTCCACCCAGTTACTTGCTGAGGATGGACCTAGGAAGGTTCGAAACGTTCTAAATAATTATTATGGCTTAGCCACTCGATTTTGTCATCATGGACTTGTCTTCTGTCAATAATTAAAATGGACTTGTCATCTTTATTTTATTACTAAAATGGATTTGTCAATATAGCATCATTGAAATATGCAAAAGAACATGTTTTTTGTCGTCGTACTCGCCCTAAGATTTATCATCAAGCTGCGGTTCCCAAATGATGTTCCAATTTCTATGTTAATAACTACAACCCATGCTTGTTATAAAGGTTTACTTTAACTTTGTTGTATTAACTTAATTCGTTGAAATAAGCAGTTTTATACCAATATTTTCACTAATTTACATGGATTCCTATGTTAATAACTACAAACCGTGCTTGTTTTAAAGGTTTAATTTTACTTTGTTGCATTTAATTAATTCGTTGAAATAAGCAGTTTTATACCAATAATTCCACTTTTCTACATGGATTTGTATGTTAATAACAATTGTGCTTGTTATAAAGTTTACTATAACTTTGTTGTATTATCTTGCTTCGTTGAATTAAGCACTTTTATACCCATAATTCGTCTTGTTTACATAAATTTCTATGCTAATAACTACAAACCATCCTTGTTATTAAGGTTTACTTTAACTTTGTTGTATTAACTTAATTCGTTCAAGTACGCACTTTTATAACTGTAATTAGACTTTTTGACATGGATTTCTATGTTTATAACTACAAACTTTGCCGGTTATAAAGGTTCACTTTAACTTTGTGATATTAACTTAATTCGTTGAAATAAGCAGTTTTATACCAATAATTCCACTTGTTTACATGGATTTCTATGTTAATAACCACAGACATTGCTTTTTATAAAGGTTTACATTACCTTTATTGTTTTAACTTACATCGTTGAATTAAGCACTTTTATATCAATAATTGGACTAGTTGACATGGATTTCTATGTGAATAACTACAAACAATGCTTGTTATAAAAGTTTATTTTAACTTTGTTGTATTAACTTAATGAGTTGAAAGAAGCTGTTTTATACCCAAAATTCGACTTGTTTTCATGGATTTCTATGTTAATAACTACAAACCATGCCTTTTTAAAATGTTTATTTTAGCTTTGTGGTATTAACATAATTCGTTGAAATAAGCTGTTTTATACAAATAATTCCACTCGTTTACATGGATTTCTATGTTAATAACTGCAAACCGTGCTCTTTTTAAATGTTTACTTTAACTTTGTTGCATTAAATTAATTCTTTGAATTAAGCACTTTTATACAAATAATTCCACTCGTTTACATGGATTTCTATTTTAATAACTGTAAACCGTGCTTGTTCTAAAGGTTTACTTCAACTTTGTTGCATTAAGTTAATTTGTTGAATTAAGCAGTTTTATACCAATAATTCCACTTGTTACATAGATTTTCATGTTAATAACTACAAACCATGCTTGTTATAAACGTTTACTTTAACTTTGTGGTATTAACTTAATTCGTTGAAATAAGCAGGATTATACCAATAATTCCACTTGATTAAATAGATTTCTATGTTAATAACTACAGACTTTGCTTGTTATAAAGGTACACGTTAACTTCGTTGTTTTAACTTAAATCGTAGAACTAAGAACTTTTATACCAATAATTGGACATATTGACATGCATTTCTATGTGAATAACTACAAACTTTGCTTGTTATAAAGGTTTACTTTAACTTTGTTGCATTAACTGAATTAGTTGAAAGAAGCAGTTTTATACCGATAATTCCACTCGTTTACATGGATTTCTATGTTAATAACTGAAAACCGTGCCTGTTTCAAAAGTTTACTTTTACTTTGTTGCATTAAATTTATTCGTTGAATTAAGCACTTTTATACCAATAGTTCCACTTGTTTACATGTATTTCTATGTTAATAACTACAGACATTGCTTGTTATAAAGGTTCATTTCAATTTTGTTGTATTAACTTAATGAGTTGAAAGAAGCTGTTTTATACCCAAAATTTGACTTGTTTTCATGGTTTTCTATGTTAATAACTACAAACCATGCTTGTTTTAAACGTTTACTTTAACTTTGTGGTATTAACTTAATTCGTTGAAATAAGCTGTTTTATACAAATAATTCCACTCGTTTACATGGATTTCTATGTTAATAACTGCAAACCGTGCTCTTTTTAAATGTTTACTTTAACTTTGTTCCATTAAATTAATTCGTTGAAATAAGCAGTTTTCTACCAATAGTTCCACTTGTTCACTATGTTAATAACTACAAACTTTGCTTGTTATAAAGGTTTACATTACCTTTGTTGTTTTAACTTAAATCGTTGAATTAAGCACTTTTACACCAATAATTGGACTTTTTTTACATGGATTTCAAAGTGAATAACTACAAGCTTTGCTTGTTATAAAGGTTTATTTCAATTTTGTTGTATTAACTTAATGAGTTGAAATAAGCAGTTTTATACCCAGATTTCGACTTGTTTACATGGATTTCTATGTTAATAACTACAAAACATGCTTGTTTTAAACGTTTACTTTAACTTTGTGGTATTAACATAATTCGTTGAAATAAGCAGTTTTATACTAATAATTCCACTTGTTTACATGGATTTCTATGTTAATAACCTCAAACTTTGCTTGTTATAAAGTTTACTATAACTTTGTTGTATTATCTTACTTCGTTGAATTAAGCACTTTTATACCCATTATTCGACTTGTTTACATACATTTCTATGCTAATAACTACAAACCATGCCTTTTTAAAATGTTTACTTTAACTTTGTGGTATTAACATAATTCGTTGAAATAAGCTGTTTTATACAAATAATTCCACTCGTTTACATGGATTTCTATGTTAATAACTGCAAACCGTGCTCTTTTTAAATGTTTACTTTAACTTTGTTGCATTAAATTAGTTCTTTGAATTAAGCACTTTTATACAAATAATTCCACTCGTTTACATGGATTTCTATTTTAATAACTGCAAACCGTGCTTGTTTTAAAGGTTTACTTTAACTTTGTTGCATTAAGTTAATTTGTTGAATTAAGCAGTTTTATACCAATAATTCCACTTGTTACATAGATTTTCATGTTAATAACTACAAACCATGCTTGTTATAAACGTTTACTTTAACTTTGTGGTATTAACATAATTCGTTGAAATAAGCAGGATTATACCAATAATTCCACTTGATTACATGGATTTCTATGTTAATAACTACAGACTTTGCTTGTTATAAAGGTTTACTTTAACTTTGTGGTATTAACTTAATGAGTTGAAATAAGCAGTTTTATACCAATAATTCCACTTGTTTACATGGATTTCTATGTTAATAACTACAAGCCGTGCTTGTTTTAAAGGTTTACTTTTACTTTGTTGCATTAAATTAATTCGTTGAATTAAGCAGTTTTATACCAATGATTCCACTTGTTTACATGGATATATATGTTAATAAATAGAAATCATGCTTGTTATATAGGTTACCTTAACTTTGTTGTATTAACTTAATTCGTTGAAATAAGCAGTTTTATACCAATAATTCCACTTTTCTACATGGATTTCTATGTTAATAAAAATTGTGCTTGTTATAAAGTTTACTATAACTTTGTTGTATTACCTTACTTCGTTGAATTCACTTTCATACCCATAATTCGACTTGTTTACATAAATTTCTATGCTAATAACTACATACCATCCTTGTTATAAAGGTTTACTTTAACTTTGTTGTATTAACTTAATTCGTTCAATTACGCACTTCCATACCTGTAATTCGACTTTTTGACATGGATTTCTATGTTAATAACTACAAACTTTGCCGGTTATAAAGGTTTACTTTAACTTTGTGATATTAACTTAATTCGTTGAAAGAAGCAGTTTTATACCAATATTTCCACTTGTTTACATGGATTTCTATGTTAATAACTACAAACTTTGCTTGTTATAAAGGTTTATTTCAATTTTGTTGTATTAACTTAATGAGTTGAAAGAAGCTGTTTTATACCCGAAATTCGACTTGTTTTCATGGCTTTCTATGTTAATAACTACAAACCATGCTTGTTTTAAACGTTTACCTTAACTTTGTGGTATTAACATAATTCGTTGAAATAAGCTGTTTTATACAAATAATTCCACTCGTTTACATGGATTTCTATGTTAATAACTGCAAACCGTGCTCTTTTTAAATGTTTACTTTAACTTTGTTCCATTAAATTAATTCGTTGAAATAAGCAGTTTTCTACCAATAGTTACACTTGTTCACTATGTTAATAACTACAAACTTTGCTTGTTATAAAGGTTTACATTACCTTTGCTGTTTTAACTTAAATCGTTGAATTAAGCACTTTTACACCAATAATTGGACTTTTTTTACATGGATTTCAAAGTGAATAACTACAAGCTTTGCTTGTTATAAAGGTTTATTTCAATTTTGTGGTATTAACTTAATTCGTTGAAATAAGCAGTTTTATACCAATAATTCCACTTGTTTACATGGATTTCTATGCTAATAACTACAAACAATCCTTGTTATGAAGGTTTACTTTAACTTTGTTGTATTAACTTAATTCGTTCAAGTACGCACTTTCATACCTGTAAATCGACTTTTTGACATGGATTTCTATGTTAATAACTACAAACTTTGCCGGTTATAAAGGTTTACTTTAACTTTGTGATATTAACTTAATTCGTTGAATTAAGCAGTTTCATACCACTTGTTTACATGGATTTCAATGTTAATAACTACATACCATGCTTGTTATAAAGGCTTACGTTAACTTTGTTATATTAACTTAATTCGTTGAAATAAGCAGTTTTATACCAATAATTCTACTTGTTTACATGGATTTTTATGTTAATAACTACAAACGTTGCTTGTTATAAATGTTTATTTTTACTTTGTTGCATTAAATTAATTCGTTGAATTAAGCAGTTTCATACCACTTGTTTACATGGATTTCAATGTTAATATCTACAAACTTTGCTTGCTATAAAGGTTTACTTTAACTTTGTGATATTAACTTAATTCGTTGAAATAAGCAGTTTTATACCAATAGTTCCACTTGTTTACATGGATTTCTATGTTAATGACTACAGACTTTGCTTGTTATAAAGGTTTACATTACCTTTGTTGTTTTAACTTAAATCGTTGAATTAAGCACTTTTATACCATAAATTGGACTTGTTGACATGGATTTCTCTGTGAATAACTACAAACTTTTCTTGTTATAAAGGTTCATTTCAATTTTGTTGTATCAACTTAATGAGTTGAAATAAGCAGATTTATCCCCAGATTTCGACATGTTTACATGGATTTCTATGTTAATAACTACAACCCATGCTTGTTATAAAGGTTTACTTTAACTTTGTTGTATTAACTTAATTCGTTGAAATAAGCAGTTTTATACCAATATTTTCACTAATTTACATGGATTCCTATGTTAATAACTACAAGCCGTGCTTGTTTTAAAGGTTTAATTTTACTTTGTTGCATTTAATTAATTTGTTGAAGTAAGCAGTTTTATACCAATAATTCCACATTTCTACATGGATTTGTATGTTAATAACAATTGTGCTTGTTATAAAGTTTACTATAACTTTGTTGTATTATCTTACTTCGTTGAATTAAGCACTTTTATACCCATAATTCGACTTGTTTACATAAATTTCTATGCTAATAACTACAAACCATCCTTGCTATTAAGGTTTACTTTAACTTTGTTGTATTAACTTAATTCGTTCAAGTACGCACTTTTATAACTGTAATTAGACTTTTTGACATGGATTTCTATGTTTATAACTACAAACTTTGCCGGTTATAAAGGTTCACTTTAACTTTGTGATATTAACTTAATTCGTTGAAATAAGCAGTTTTATGCCAATAATTCCACTTGTTTACATGGATTTCTATGTTAATAACCACAGACATTGCTTTTTATAACGGTTTACATTACCTTTATTGTTTTAACTTACATCGTTGAATTAAGCACTTTTATATCAATAATTGGACTAGTTGACATGGACTTCTATGTGAATAACTACAAACCATGCTTGTTATAAAAGTTTATTTTAACTTTGTTGTATTAACTTAATGAGTTGAAAGAAGCTGTTTTATACCCAAAATTCGACTTGTTTTCATGGATTTCTATGTTAATAACTACAAACCATGCCTTTTTAAAATGTTTACTTTAGCTTTGTGGTATTAACATAATTCGTTGAAATAAGCTGTTTTATACAAATAATTCCACTCGTTTACATGGATTTCTATGTTAATAACTGCAAACCGTGCTCTTTTTAAATGTTTACTTTAACTTTGTTGCATTAAATTAATTCTTTGAATTAAGCACTTTTATACAAATAATTCCACTCGTTTACATGGATTTCTATTTTAATAACTGCAAACCGTGCTTGTTTTAAAGGTTTACTTTAACTTTGTTGCATTAAGTTAATTTGTTGAATTAAGCAGTTTTATACCAATAATTCCACTTGTTACATAGATTTTCATGTTAATAACTACAAACCATGCTTGTTATAAACGTTTACTTTAACTTTGTGGTATTAACTTAATTCGTTGAAATAAGCAGGATTATACCAATAATTCCACTTGATTACATAGATTTCTATGTTAATAACTACAAACTTTGCTTGTTATAATGGTTTACTTTAACTTTGTTGCATTAACTGAATTCGTTGAAATAAGCTGTTTTATACAAATAATTCCACTCGTTTACATGGATTTCTATGTTAATAACTGCAAACCGTGCTCTTTTTAAATGTTTACTTTAACTTTGTTGCATTAAATTAATTCGTTGAATTAAGCAGTTTAATACCAATAATTCCACTTGTTTACATGGATTTCAATGTTAATATCTACAAACTTTGCTTGCTATAAAGGTTTACTTTAACTTTGTGATATTAACTTAATTCGTTGAAATAAGCAGTTTTATACCAATAGTTCCACTTGTTTACATGGATTTCTATGTTGATAACTACAGACTTTGCTTGTTATAAAGGTTTACTTTAACTTTGTGGTATTAACTTAATGAGTTGAAATAAGCAGTTTTATACCAATAATTCCACTTGTTTACATGGATTTCTATGTTAATAACTGCAAGCCGTGCTTGTTTTAAAGGTTTACTTTTACTTTGTTGCATTAAATTAATTCGTTGAATTAAGCAGTTTTATACCAATGATTCCACTTGTTTACATGGATATATATGTTAATAAATAGAAATCATGCTTTTTATATAGGTTTACCTTAACTTTGTTGTATTAACTTAATTCGTTGAAATAAGCAGTTTTATACCAATAATTCCACTTTTCTACATGGATTTCTATGTTAATAAAAATTGTGCTTGTTATAAAGCTTACTATAACTTTGTTGCTATAACTTACCTTACTTCGTTGAATTCACTTTCATACCCATAATTCGACTTGTTTACATAAATTTCTATGCTAATAACTACATACCATCCTTGTTATAAAGGTTTACTTTAACTTTGTTGTATTAACATAATTCGTTGAAATAAGCTGTTTTATACAAATAATTCCACTCGTTTACATGGATTTCTATGTTAATAACTGCAAACCGTGCTCTTTTTAAATGTTTACTTTAACTTTGTTCCATTAAATTAATTCGTTGAAATAAGCAGTTTTCTACCAATAGTTCCACTTGTTCACTATGTTAATAACTACAAACTTTGCTTGTCATAAAGGTTTACATTACCTTTGTTGTTTTAACTTAAATCGTTCAATTAAGCACTTTTACACCAATAATTGGACTTGTTGACATGGATTTCAAAGTGAATAACTACAAGCTTTGCTTGTTATAAAGGTTTATTTCAATTTTGTGGTATTAACTTAATTCGTTGAAATAAGCAGTTTTATACCAATAATTCCACTTGTTTACATGGATTTCTATGTTAATAACAATTGTGCTTGTTATCAAGTTTACCTTAACTTTGTTGTATTAACTTAATTTGTTTAATTAAGCAGTTTTCTTTTAATAATTCCTCTTCTTTACATGGATTTCTACGTTCATAACCTCAAACTTTGCTTGTTATAAAGTTTACTATAACTTTGTTGTATTATCTTACTTCGTTGAATTAAGCACTTTTATACCCATTATTCGACTTGTTTACATACATTTCTATGCTAATAACTACAAAACATCCTTGTTATAAAGGTTTACTTTAACTTTGTGGTATTAACTTAATTCGTTGAAATAAGCAGTTTTATACCAATAATTCCACTTTTCTACATGGATTTCTATGTTAATAAAAATTGTGCTTGTTATAAAGTTTACTATAACTTTGTTGTACTACCTTACTTCGTTGAATTCACTTTCATACCCATAATTCGACTTGTTTACATAAATTTCTATGCTAATAACTACATACCATCCTTGTTATAAAGGTTTACTTTAACTTTGTTGTATTAACTTAATTCGTTCAATTACGCACTTCCATACCTGTAATTCGACTTTTTGACATGGATTTCTATGTTAATAACTACAAACTTTGCCGGTTATAAAGGTTTACTTTAACTTTGTGATATTAACTTAATTCGTTGAAATAAGCAGTTTTATACCAATATTTCCACTTGTTTACATGGATTTCTATGTTAATAACTACAAACTTTGCTTGTTATAAAGGTTTATTTCAATTTTGTGGTATTAACATAATTCGTAGAAATGAGCTGTTTTATACAAAAAAATTCCACTCGTTTACATGGTTTTCTATGTTAATAACTACAAACCGTGCTCTTTTTAAATGTTTACTTTAACTTTGTTCCATTAAAGTAATTCGTTGAAATAAGCAGTTTTCTACCAATAGTTCCACTTGTTCACTATGTTAATAACTACAAACTTTGCTTGTTATAAAGGTTTACATTACCTTTGTTGTTTTAACTTAAATCGTTGAATTAAGCACTTTTACACCAATAATTGGACTTGTTGACATGGATTTCAAAGTGAATAACTACAAGCTTTGCTTGTTATAAAGGTTTACTTTAACTTTGTTGCATTAACTTAATTCGTTGAAATAAGCAGTTTTATACCAATAATTCCACTTGTTTACATGGATTTCTATGTTAATAACAATTGTGCTTGTTATCAAGTTTACCTTAACTTTGTTGTATTAACTTAATTTGTTTAATTAAGCAGTTTTCTTTTAATAATTCCTCTTCTTTACATGGATTTCTACGTTCATAACCTCAAACTTTGCTTGTTATAAAGTTTACTATAACTTTGTTGAATTATCTTACTTCGTTGAATTAAGCACTTTTATACCCATAGTTCGACTTGTTTACATAAATTTCTATGCTAATAACTACAAACCATCCTTGTTATTAAGGTTTACTTTAACTTTGTTGTATTAACTTAATTCGTTCAAGTACGCACTTTTATACCTGTAATTAAACTTTTTGACATGGATTTCTATGGTTATAACTACAAACTTTGCCGGTTATAAATTTTTACTTTAACTTTGTGATATTAAATTAATTCGTTGAATTAAGCAGTTTCATATCACTTGTTTACATGGAGTTCAATGTTAATAACTACATACCATGCTTGTTATAAAGGCTTACGTTAACTTTGTTAAATTAACTTAATTCGTTGAAATAAGCAGTTTTATACCAATAATTCTACTTGTTTACATGGATTTCTATGTTAATAACTACAAAGTTTGCTTGTTATAAATGTTAATTTTTACTTTGTTGCATTATATTAATTCGTTGAATTAAGCAGTTTCATAGCACTTGTTTACATGGATTTCAATGTTAATATCTACAAACTTTGCTTGCTATAAAGGTTTACTTTGACTTTGTGATATTAACTTAATTCGTTGAAATAAGCAGTTTTATACCAATAGTTCCACTTGTTTACATGGATTTCTATGTTAATGACTACAGACTTTGCTTGTTATAAAGGTTTACATTACCTTTGTTGTTTTAACTTAAATCGTTGAATTAAGCACTTTTAGACCAAGAATTGGACTTGTTGACATGGATTTCTCTGTGAATAACTACAAACTATTCTTAATATAAAGGTTTATTTCAATTTTGTTGTATTAACTTAATGAGTTGAAATAAGCAGATTTAAAACCAGATTTCGACTTGTTTACATGGATTGCTATGTTAATAACTACAAACCATGCTTGTTATAAAGGTTTACTTTAACTTTGTTGTATTAACTTAATTCGTTGAAATAAGCAGTTTTATACCAATAATTCCACTTTTCTACATGGATTTGTATGTTAATAACAATTGTGCTTGTTATAAAGTTTACTATAACTTTGTTGTATTATCTTACTTCGTTGAATTAAGCGCTTTTATACCCATAATTTGACTTGTTTACATAAATTTCTATGCTAATAACTACAAACCATCCTTGTTATTAAGGTTTACTTTAACTTTGTTGTATTAACTTAATTCGTTCAAGTACGCACTTTTATACCTGTAATTAAACTTTTTGACATGGATTTCTATGGTTATAACTACAAACTTTGCCGGTTATAAAGGTTTACTTTAACTTTGTGATATTAACTTAATTCGTTGAATTAAGCAGTTTCATACCACTTGTTTACATGGATTTCAATGTTAATATCTACAAACTTTGCTTGCTATAAAGGTTTACTTTAACTTTGTGATATTAACGTAATTCGTTGAAATAAGCAGTTTTATACCAATAGTTCCACTTGTTTACATGGATTTCTATATTAATGACTACAGACTTTGCTTGTTATAAAGGTTTACATTTCCTTTTTTGTTTCAACTTAAATCGTTGAATTAAGCACTTTTATACCAAACATTGGACTTGTTGACATGGATTTCTCTGTGAATAACTACAAACTATTCTTGTTATAAAGGTTTATTTCAATTTTGTTGTATTAACTTAATGAGTTGAAATAAGCAGATTTATACCCAGATTTCGACTTGTTTACATGGATTGCTATGTTAATAACTACAAACCATGCTTGTTATAAAGGTTTACTTTAACTTTGTTGTATTAACTTAATTCGTTGAATTAAGCAGTTTTATACCAATTTTTCCACTTGTTTACATGGATTTGTATGTTCATAACAATTGTGCTTGTTATAAAGTTTACTATAACTTTGTTGTATTATCTTACTTCGTTGAATTAAGCACTTTTATACCCATAATTCGACTTGTTTACATAAATTTCTATGCTAATATTTACAAACCATCCTTGTTATTAAGGTTTACTTTAACTTTGTTGTATTAACTTAATTCGTTCAAGTACGCACTTTTATACCTGTAATTAAACTTTTTGACATGGATTTCTATGGTTATAACTACAAACTTTGCCGGTTATAAAGGTTTACTTTAACTTTGTGATATTAAATTAATTCGTTGATTTAAGCAGTTTCATATCACTTGTTTACATGGAGTTCAATGTTAATAACTACATACCATGCTTGTTATAAAGGCTTACGTTAACTTTGTTATATTAACTTAATTCGTTGAAATAAGCAGTTTTATACCAATAATTCTACTTGTTTACATGGATTTCTATGTTAATAACTACAAAGTTTGCTTGTTATAAATGTTAATTTTTACTTTGTTGCATTATATTAATTCGTTGAATTAAGCAGTTTCATACCACTTGTTTACATGGATTTCAATGTTAATATCTACAAACTTTGCTTGCTATAAAGGTTTACTTTAACTTTGTGATATTAACTTAATTCGTTGAAATAAGCACGTTTATACCAATAATTCTACTTGTTTAAATGGATATATATGTTAATAAATAGAAATCATGCTTGTTATATAGGCTTACGTTAACTTTGTTATATTAACTTAATTCGTTGAAATAAGCAGTTTTATACCAATAATTCTACTTGTTTACATGGATTTCTATGTTAATAACTACAAAGTTTGCTTGTTATAAATGTTAATTTTTACTTTGTTGCATTATATTAATTCGCTGAATTAAGCAGTTTCATACCACTTGTTTACATGGATTTCAATGTTAATATCTACAAACTTTGCTTGCTATAAAGGTTTACTTTAACTTTGTTGTATTAACTTAATTCGTTCAAGTACGCACTTTTATACCTGTAATTAAACTTTTTGACATGGATTTCTATGGTTATAACTACAAACTTTGCCGGTTATAAAGGTTTACTTTAACTTTGTGATATTAACTTAATTCGTTGAATTAAGCAGTTTCATACCACTTGTTTACATGGATTTCAATGTTAATATCTACAAACTTTGCTTGCTATAAAGGTTTACTTTAACTTTGTGATATTAAATTAATTCGTTGAAATAAGCAGTTTTATACCAATAGTTCCACTTGTTTACATGGATTTCTATATTAATGACTACAGACTTTGCTTGTTATAAAGGTTTACATTACCTTTGTTGTTTTAACTTAAATCGTTGAATTAAGCACTTTCATACCAAACAATGGACTTGTTGACATGGATTTCTCTGTGAATAACTACAAACTATTCTTGTTATAAAGGTTTATTTCAATTTTGTTGTATTAACTTAATTCGTTGAAATAAGCAGTTTTATACCAATAATTCTACTTGTTTACGTGGATTTCTATGTTAATAACTACAAAGTTTGCGTGTTTTAAATGTTAATTTTTACTTTGTTGCATTATATTAATTCGTTGAATTAAGCAGTTTCATACCACTTGTTTACATGTATTTCAATGTTAATATCTACAAACTTTGCTTGCTATAAAGGTTTACTTTAACTTTGTTGTATTAACTTAATTCGTTCAAGTACGCACTTTTATACCTGTAATTAAACTTTTTGACATGGATTTCTATGGTTATAACTACAAACTTTGCCGGTTATAAAGGTTTACTTTAACTTTGTGATATTAACTTAATTCGTTGAATTAAGCAGTTTCATACCACTTGTTTACATGGATTTCAATGTTAATATCTACAAACTTTGCTTGCTATAAAGGTTTACTTTAACTTTGTGATATTAAATTAATTCGTTGAAATAAGCAGTTTTATACCAATAGTTCCACTTGTTTACATGGATTTCTATATTAATGACTACAGACTTTGCTTGTTATAAAGGTTTACATTACCTTTGTTGTTTTAACTTAAATCGTTGAATTAAGCACTTTTATACCAAACAATGGACTTGTTGACATGGATTTCTCTGTGAATAACTACAAACTATTCTTGTTATAAAGGTTTATTTCAATTTTGTTGTATTAACTTAATTCGTTGAAATAAGCAGTTTTATACCAATAATTCTACTTGTTTACATGGATTTCTATGTTAATAACTACAAAGTTTGCTTGTTATAAATGTTAATTTTTACTTTGTTGCATTATATTAATTCGTTGAATTAAGCAGTTTCATACCACTTGTTTACATGGATTTCAATGTTAATATCTACAAACTTTGCTTGCTATAAAGGTTTACTTTAACTTTGTGATATTAACTTAATTCGTTGAAATAAGCACGTTTATACCAATAATTCTACTTGTTTAAATGGATATATATGTTAATAAATAGAAATCATGCTTGTTATATAGGCTTACGTTAACTTTGTTATATTAACTTAATTCGTTGAAATAAGCAGTTTTATACCAATAATTCTACTTGTTTACATGGATTTCTATGTTAATAACTACAAAGTTTGCTTGTTATAAATGTTAATTTTTACTTTGTTGCATTATATTAATTCGCTGAATTAAGCAGTTTCATACCACTTGTTTACATGGATTTCAATGTTAATATCTACAAACTTTGCTTGCTATAAAGGTTTACTTTAACTTTGTTGTATTAACTTAATTCGTTCAAGTACGCACTTTTATACCTGTAATTAAACTTTTTGACATGGATTTCTATGGTTATAACTACAAACTTTGCCGGTTATAAAGGTTTACTTTAACTTTGTGATATTAACTTAATTCGTTGAATTAAGCAGTTTCATACCACTTGTTTACATGGATTTCAATGTTAATATCTACAAACTTTGCTTGCTATAAAGGTTTACTTTAACTTTGTGATATTAAATTAATTCGTTGAAATAAGCAGTTTTATACCAATAGTTCCACTTGTTTACATGGATTTCTATATTAATGACTACAGACTTTGCTTGTTATAAAGGTTTACATTACCTTTGTTGTTTTAACTTAAATCGTTGAATTAAGCACTTTTATACCAAACAATGGACTTGTTGACATGGATTTCTCTGTGAATAACTACAAACTATTCTTGTTATAAAGGTTTATTTCAATTTTGTTGTATTAACTTAATTCGTTGAAATAAGCAGTTTTATACCAATAATTCTACTTGTTTACGTGGATTTCTATGTTAATAACTACAAAGTTTGCGTGTTTTAAATGTTAATTTTTACTTTGTTGCATTATATTAATTCGTTGAATTAAGCAGTTTCATACCACTTGTTTACATGTATTTCAATGTTAATATCTACAAACTTTGCTTGCTATAAAGGTTTACTTTAACTTTGTTGTATTAACTTAATTCGTTCAAGTACGCACTTTTATACCTGTAATTAAACTTTTTGACATGGATTTCTATGGTTATAACTACAAACTTTGCCGGTTATAAAGGTTTACTTTAACTTTGTGATATTAACTTAATTCGTTGAATTAAGCAGTTTCATACCACTTGTTTACATGGATTTCAATGTTAATATCTACAAACTTTGCTTGCTATAAAGGTTTACTTTAACTTTTTGATATTAAATTAATTCGTTGAAATAAGCAGTTTTATACCAATAGTTCCACTTGTTTACATGGATTTCTATATTAATGACTACAGACTTTGCTTGTTATAAAGGTTTACATTACCTTTGTTGTTTTAACTTAAATCGTTGAATTAAGCACTTTTATACCAAACAATGGACTTGTTGACATGGATTTCTCTGTGAATAACTACAAACTATTCTTGTTATAAAGGTTTATTTCAATTTTGTTGTATTAACTTATTTCGTTGAAATAAGCAGTTTTATACCAATAATTCTACTTGTTTACGTGGATTTCTATGTTAATAACTACAAAGTTTGCGTGTTTTAAATGTTAATTTTTACTTTGTTGCATTATATTAATTCGTTGAATTAAGCAGTTTCATACCACTTGTTTACATGGATTCCTATGTTAATAACTACAAGCCGTGCTTGTTTTAAAGGTTTAATTTTACTTTGTTGCATTTAATTAATTCGTTGAAATAAGCAGTTTTATCCCAATAATTCCACTTTTCTACATGGATTTGTATGGTTATAACTACAAACTTTGCCGGTTATAAAGGTTTACTTTAACTTTGTGATATTAACTTAATTCGTTGAATTAAGCAGTTTCATACCACTTGTTTACATGGATTTCAATGTTAATATCTACAAACTTTGCTTGCTATAAAGGTTTACTTTAACTTTGTGATATTAACTTAATTCGTTGAAATAAGCAGTTTTATACCAATTTTTCCACTTGTTTACATGGATTCCTATGTTCATAACTACAAACTTTGCCGGTTATAAAGGTTTACTTTAACTTTGTGGTATTAACTTAATTCGTTGAAATAAGCAGGATTATACCAATAATTACACTTGATTACATAGATTTCTATGTTAATAACTACAAACCATGCTTGTTATAAAAGTTTATTTTAACTTTGTTGTATTAACTTAATGAGTTGAAAGAAGCTGTTTTATACCCAAAATTCGACTTGTTTTCATGGATTTCTATGTTAATAACTACAAACCATGCCTTTTTAAAATGTTTACTTTAGCTTTGTGGTATTAACATAATTCGTTGAAATAAGCTGTTTTATACAAATAATTCCACTCGTTTACATGGATTTCTATGTTAATAACTGCAAACCGTGCTCTTTTTAAATGTTTACTTTAACTTTGTTGCAATAAATTAATTCTTTGAATTAAGTACTTTTATACAAATAATTCCACTCGTTTACATGGATTTCTATTTTAATAACTGCAAACCGTGCTTGTTTTAAAGGTTTACTTTAACTTTGTTGCATTAAGTTAATTTGTTGAATTAAGCAGTTTTATACCAATAATTCCACTTGTTACATAGATTTTCATGTTAATAACTACAAACCATGCTTGTTATAAACGTTTACTTTAACTTTGTGGTATTAACTTAATTCGTTGAAATAAGCAGGATTATACCAATAATTCCACTTGATTACATAGATTTCTATGTTAATAACTACAGACTTTGCTTGTTATAAAGGTACACGTTACCTTCGTTGTTTTAACTTAAATCGTAGAACTAAGAACTTTTATACCAATAATTGGACATATTGACATGCATTTCTATGTGAATAACTACAAACTTTGCTTGTTATAAAGGTTTACTTTAACTTTGTTGCATTAACTGAATTAGTTGAAAGAAGCAGTTTTATACCGATAATTCCACTCGTTTACATGGATTTCTATGTTAATAACTGAAAACCGTGCCTGTTTCAAAAGTTTACTTTAACTTTGTTCCATTAAATTAATTCGTTGAAATAAGCAGTTTTCTACCAATAGTTCCACTTGTTCACTATGTTAATAACTACAAACTTTGCTTGTTATAAAGGTTTACATTACCTTTTTTGTTTTAACTTAAATCGTTGAATTAAGCACTTTTAGACCAATAATTGGACTTGTTGACATGGATTTCAAAGTGAATAACTACAAGCTTTGCTTGTTATAAAGGTTTATTTCAATTTTGTTGTATTAACTTAATGAGTTGAAATAAGCAGTTTTATACTAATAATTGCACATGTTTACATGGATTTCTATGTTAATAACCTCAAACTTTGCTTGTTATAAAGTTTACTATAACTTTGTTGTATTATCTTACTTCGTTGAATTAAGCACTTTTATACCCATTATTCGACTTGTTTACATACATTTCTATGCTAATAGCTACAAACAATGCCTTTTTAAAATGTTTACTTTAACTTTGTGGTATTAACATAATTCGTTGAAATAAGCTGTTTTATACAAATAATTCCACTCGTTTACATGGATTTCTATGTTAATAACTACAGACTTTGCTTATTATAAAGGTACACGTTACCTTCGTTGTTTTAACTTAAATCGTAGAACTAAGAACTTTTATACCAATAATTGGACATATTGACATGCATTTCTATGTGAATAACTACAAACTTTGCTTGTTATAAAGGTTTACTTTAACTTTGTTGCATTAACTTTATTCGTTGAAATAAGCAGTTTTATACCAATAATTCCACTTGTTTACATGGATTTCTATGTTAATAACAATTGTGCTTGTTATAAAATTTACTATAACTTTGTTGTATTATCTTACTTCGTTGAATTAAGCACTTTTATACCCATAATTCGACTTGTTTACATAAATTTCTATGCTAATAACTACAAACCATCTTTGTTATGAAGGTTTACTTTAACTTTGTTGTATTAACTTAATTCGTTCAAGTACGCACTTTCATACCTGTAAATCGACTTTTTGACATGGATTTCTATGTTAATAACTACAAACTTTGCCGGTTATAAAGGTTTACTTTAACTTTGTGATATTAACTTAATTCGTTGAATTAAGCAGTTTCATACCACTTGTTTACATGGATTTCAATGTTAATAACTACATACCATGCTTGTTATAAAGGCTTACGTTAACTTTGTTATATTAACTTAGTTCGTTGAAATAAGCAGTTTTATACCAATAATTCTACTTGTTTACATGGATTTTTATGTTAATAACTACAAACTTTGCTTGTTATAAATGTTTATTTTTACTTTGTTGCATTAAATTAATTCGTTGAATTAAGCAGTTTCATACCACTTGTTTACATGGATTTCAATGTTAATATCTACAAACTTTGCTTGCTATAAAGGTTTACTTTAACTTTGTGATATTAACTTAATTCGTTGAAATAAGCAGTTTTATACCAATAGTTCCACTTGTTTACATGGATTTCTATGTTAATGACTACAGACTTTGCTTGTTATAAAGGTTTACATTACCTTTGTTGTTTTAACTTAAATCGTTGAATTAAGCACTTTTATACCATAAATTGGACTTGTTGACATGGATTTCTCTGTGAATAACTACAAACTTTTCTTGTTATAAAGGTTTATTTCAATTTTGTTGTATCAACTTAATGAGTTGAAATAAGCAGATTTATACCCAGATTTCGACATGTTTACATGGATTTCTATGTTAATAACTACAACCCATGCTTGTTATAAAGGTTTACTTTAACTTTGTTGTATTAACTTAATTCGTTGAAATAAGCAGTTTTATACCAATATTTTCACTAATTTACATGGATTCCTATGTTAATAACTACAAGCCGTGCTTGTTTTAAAGGTTTAATTTTACTTTGTTGCATTTAATTAATTCGTTGAAATAAGCAGTTTTATACCAATAATTCCACTTTTCTACATGGATTTGTATGTTAATAACAATTGTGCTTGTTATAAAGTTTACTATAACTTTGTTGTATTATCTTGCTTCGTTGAATTAAGCACTTTTATACCCATAATTCGACTTGTTTACATAAATTTCTATGCTAATAACTACAAACCATCCTTGTTATTAAGGTTTACTTTAACTTTGTTGTATTAACTTAATTCGTTCAAGTACGCACTTTTATAACTGTAATTAGACTTTTTGACATGGATTTCTATGTTTATAACTACAAACTTTGCCGGTTATAAAGGTTCACTTTAACTTTGTGATATTAACTTAATTCGTTGAAATAAGCAGTTTTATACCAATAATTCCACTTGTTTACATGGATTTCTATGTTAATAACCACAGACATTGCTTTTTATAAAGGTTTACATTACCTTTATTGTTCTAACTTACATCGTTGAATTAAGCACTTTTATATCAATAATTGGACTAGTTGACATGGATTTCTATGTGAATAACTACAAACAATGCTTGTTATAAAAGTTTATTTTAACTTTGTTGTATTAACTTAATGAGTTGAAAGAAGCTGTTTTATACCCAAAATTCGACTTGTTTTCATGGATTTCTATGTTAATAACTACAAACCATGCCTTTTTAAAATGTTTATTTTAGCTTTGTGGTATTAACATAATTCGTTGAAATAAGCTGTTTTATACAAATAATTCCACTCGTTTACATGGATTTCTATGTTAATAACTGCAAACCGTGCTCTTTTTAAATGTTTACTTTAACTTTGTTGCATTAAATTAATTCTTTGAATTAAGCACTTTTATACAAATAATTCCACTCGTTTACATGGATTTCTATTTTAATAACTGTAAACCGTGCTTGTTCTAAAGGTTTACTTCAACTTTGTTGCATTAAGTTAATTTGTTGAATTAAGCAGTTTTATACCAATAATTCCACTTGTTACATAGATTTTCATGTTAATAACTACAAACCATGCTTGTTATAAACGTTTACTTTAACTTTGTGGTATTAACTTAATTCGTTGAAATAAGCAGGATTATACCAATAATTCCACTTGATTAAATAGATTTCTATGTTAATAACTACAGACTTTGCTTGTTATAAAGGTACACGTTAACTTCGTTGTTTTAACTTAAATCGTAGAACTAAGAACTTTTATACCAATAATTGGACATATTGACATGCATTTCTATGTGAATAACTACAAACTTTGCTTGTTATAAAGGTTTACTTTAACTTTGTTACATTAACTGAATTAGTTGAAAGAAGCAGTTTTATACCGATAATTCCACTCGTTTACATGGATATCTATGTTAATAACTGAAAACCGTGCCTGTTTCAAAAGTTTACTTTTACTTTGTTGCATTAAATTTATTCGTTGAATTAAGCACTTTTATACCAATAGTTCCACTTGTTTACATGGATTTCTATGTTAATAACTACAGACATTGCTTGTTATAAAGGTTTACATTACCTTTATTGTTTTAACTTATATCGTTGAATTAAGCACTTTTACACCAAAAATTGGACTTTTTGACATGGATTTCTATGTTTATAACTACAAACTTTGCTTGTTATAAAGGTTCATTTCAATTTTGTTGTATTAACTTAATGAGTTGAAAGAAGCTGTTTTATACCCGAAATTCGACTTGTTTTCATGGATTTCTATGTTAATAACTGAAAACCGTGCCTGTTTCAAAAGTTTACTTTTACTTTGTTGCATTAAATTTATTCGTTGAATTAAGCACTTTTATACCAATAGTTCCACTTGTTTACATGGATTTCTATGTTAATAACTACAGACATTGCTTGTTATAAAGGTTTACATTACCTTTATTGTTTTAACTTATATCGTTGAATTAAGCACTTTTACACCAAAAATTGGACTTTTTGACATGGATTTCTATGTTTATAACTACAAACTTTGCTTGTTATAAAGGTTCATTTCAATTTTGTTGTATTAACTTAATGAGTTGAAAGAAGCTGTTTTATACCCGAAATTCGACTTGTTTTCATGGTTTTCTATGTTGATAACTACAAACTTTGCTTGTTATAAAGGTTTATTTCAATTTTGTGGTATTAACATAATTCGTAGAAATAAGCTGTTTTATACAAAAAAATTCCACTCGTTTACATGGTTTTCTATGTTAATAACTACAAACCGTGCTCTTTTTAAATGTTTACTTTAACTTTGTTCCATTAAAGTAATTCGTTGAAATAAGCAGTTTTCTACCAATAGTTCCACTTGTTCACTATGTTAATAACTACAAACTTTGCTTGTTATAAAGGTTTACATTACCTTTGTTGTTTTAACTTAAATCGTTGAATTAAGCACTTTTACACCAATAATTGGACTTGTTGACATGGATTTCAAAGTGAATAACTACAAGCTTTGCTTGTTATAAAGGTTTATTTCAATTTTGTGGTATTAACTTAATTCGTTGAAATAAGCAGTTTTATACCAATAATTCCACTTGTTTACATGGATTTCTATGTTAATAACAATTGTGCTTGTTATCAAGTTTACCTTAACTTTGTTGTATTAACTTAATTTGTTTAATTAAGCAGTTTTCTTTTAATAATTCCTCTTCTTTACATGGATTTCTACGTTCATAACCTCAAACTTTGCTTGTTATAAAGTTTACTATAACTTTGTTGTATTATCTTACTTCGTTGAATTAAGCACTTTTATACCAATTATTCGACTTGTTTACATACATTTCTATGCTAATAACTACAAACCATCCTTGTTATAAAGGTCTACTTTAACTTTGTGGTATTAACTTAATTCGTTGAAATAAGCTGTTTTATACAAATAATTCCACTCGTTTACATGGATTTCTATGTTAATAACTGCAAACCGTGCTCTTTTTTAATGTTTACTTTAACTTTGTTGCATTAAATTAATTCGTTGAATTAAGCAGTTTAATACCAATAATTCCACTTGTTTACATGGATTTCAATGTTAATATCTACAAACTTTGCTTGCTATAAAGGTTTACTTTAACTTTGTTGCATTAAATTAATTCGTTGAATTAAGCAGTTTAATACCAATAATTCCACTTGTTTACATGGATTTCAATGTTAATATCTACAAACTTTGCTTGCTATAAAGGTTTACTTTAACTTTGTGATATTAACTTAATTCGTTGAATTAAGCAGTTTTATACCAACATTTCCACTTGCTTACATGGATTTCTATGTTAATAAATAGAAATCATGCTTGTTATATAGGTTCACTTTAACTTTGTTGTATTAACTTAATTCGTTGAAATATGCAGTTTTATACCAATAATTCCACTTTTCTACATGGATTTCCATGTTAATAACAATTGTGCTTGTTATAAAGTTTACTATAACTTTGTTGCATTATCTTACTTCGTTGCATTAAGCACTTTTATACCCATAATTCGACTTGTTTACATAAATTTCTATGCTAATAACTACAAACCATCCTTGTTATAAAGGTTTACTTTAACTTTGTGATATTAACTTAATTCGTTGAAATAAGCAGTCTTATACCAATAGTTCCACTTGTTTTTATGGATTTCTATGTTAATATCTACAGACATTGCTTGTTATAAAGGTTTACATTACCTTATTGTTTTAACTTATATCGTTGAATTAAGCACGTTTATACCAATAATTGGACTAGTTGACATGGATTTCTATGTGAATAACTACAAACTTTGCTTGTTATAAAGGTTTATTTCAATTTTGTTGTATTAACTTAATGAGTTGAAAGAAGCTGTTTTATACCGAAAATTCGACTTGTTTTCATGGATTTCTATGTTAATAACTACAAACAATGCTTGTTTTAAACGTTTACTTTAAATTTGTGGTATTAAAATAATTCGTTGAAATAAGCTGTTTTATACAAAAAAATTCCACTCGTTTACATGGATTTCTATGTTAATAACTGCAAACCGTGCTCTTTTTAAATGTTTACTTTAACTTTGTTGCATTAAATTAATTCGTTGAAATATGCAGTTTTATACCAATAGTTCCACTTGTTCACTATGTTAATAACTACAAACTTTGCTTGTTATAAAGGTTTACATTACCTTTGTTGTTTTAACTTAAATCAATGAATTAAGCACTTTTATACAAATAATTGGACCTGTTGACATTGATTTCTATGTGAATAACTACAAACTTTGCTTGTTATAAAGGTTTATTTCAATTTTGTTGTATTAACTTAATGAGTTGAAAAAAGCAGTTATATACCCAGATTTCGACTTGTTTACATGGATTTCTATGTTAATAACTACAAACCATGCTTGTTTTAAACGTTTACATTAACTTTGTGGTATTAACTTAATTCGTTGAAATAAGCAGTTTTATACCAATAATTCCACTTGTTTACATGGATTTCTATGTTAATAACAATTGTGCTTGTTATCAAGTTTACCTTAACTTTGCTGTATGTACTTAATTCGTTTAATTAAGCAGTTTTGTAGTAATAATTCCTCTTCTTTACATGGATTTCTACGTTCATAACTTCAAACTTTGCTTGTTATAAAGGTTTACTTTAAAATGCCACTAAACGTTGCGGGGAGTTTTTGCTTTTCGAAATATTGATGTCCGTAGAACATGATAAAACAAAAATTTTTGATAAATTCGAATTCCTTCCGTGGAAACGGGGGCGATTTCCATGCAGTTTTTGGTGTCAAGGACGGGTCATGCGGGGAACTGGGAACGAATCTCCCTTCAACGTCATACCGGGAATGCAGGTTTCCTTTCAACAAGGGAAGCCGCGCTGACAACAACAGAAAGATCGCCATCGAACAAAACGAAGGTCGATCGTCTGTACTTTGGAATTGCTGAGTGGTGACGCTTTTTACCAATGATACTTTAATCACATTTTTGGATGGCGACAATGACGTGTAAATTGCAGAAGTAGAGCTTCTGGAAGCTGTGGTTGTGCTTCGTGACTGGGATGAAAGAGCTTAGGCCCACATTTCCGATGTGATGATGGTGGACTGATTCGAGACAAACCATTTGCTGGCTTGCTCTTTTCATTGCTCTTGCTTGAATAATATCTTAGAGCTTGCAACAGAGAGGCGTCTGAAATTGCAGAATGCAACAACAGTTGCTGAGGTTTGTTGTTCTTTCCTAATCGAAATTTTCAAGATTTTATCTTTGTGCTTGAATGATGATATGAATTTTCTACATATGTGACCAAAACTGTGATACGTTCTCTGCATCAATCGATCCTGTTTGTAGGAGCCTGTGAATCGCCTTGTGAATATGTCTCTCAGAGACATGGAACTGAAACATGAGATTTCCTGCAAACAATCATGAAATCTAGTATTTTGTAGGGTCTACTGGGGTGTGATGTGAGCAGGCTAGGGTAAAATGTGTGGTATTGGCTGGTATTGATTGCAAGAGCAGTGGAGCTGGATCTGATAAATCAACATTCACCATATCATGGAAGGTAGTTCAGGTGGTTCAAGCTTGAGGGAAACTCTGCACAAAGATTTAGCATGATTTTGTCCATATTTAAGACCAAACCTACTTTAACCCAGACTTACTCATTTTACCCCAGTAGACCCTGACCATCAAGAGACAAAATGTAACTTTCCGTTCATATAAATTGTTGGAAATTGTAGCCTCTTGCTTCACCAAGATTGCAAAAAATAAACATTCATATGTACTAGGAATACTGCAAAATATAACCTTGAGGATGGAGCATCCCAAGATACCTTCACAGGCAACTATGGTATAAAAAATCCTTGCCCCCTCCATGGTAACGGTCTTCAAGATAGATTACATGATTTTAGTTTCATTGTGATGGCTATTCATTTCCTTTCAGTCAGCCAGGTTAACCGTGTGACAATTTTTTTTTCTTTTTTGCAGGTGAATGTGAAGAGAATTAAATTCAACATGTCTGATCCTGCCAAAACGATTTTCAATTGCTATCCACTTCTGGTTCATTTATCCTACAGATTGGCTGCTCATTCATAGTCATTGAACTGGACAAACTAGCCATGGATGTTTTATGGATTATCTACAGGATATATATTTTTTATAAGAAAATTTCATATCAGAAACATAACTCTTAGATTGCTAAGAAAGTTAAGAAACTCCAGTAATGGGAAACTATTTCTCAACAAACCATCTATTTTGATCTGAGGTAGTTTTACTTTTGTTTTCACTTTTTGCCTGTATCATATTGCTTGGAAGGTTGGGTCTTCTGGGGTAAAATGGGTTAGTCCTGATCGCAGGAAAACAGTGGACCCTGAAAACCCATAAATCAATATTCACCATGCTAAGGAGGGTAGTTTGAGCAGTTCTAGCTGGAGGAAACCCTGAACAAGTTCTTGGCATAATTTATCCAAATTTTCACCTTATCTATTTTGTTAAAACTGACCCATTTTACCCTAGTCCAGTAGATCCTAGAAACATTTTAACATTGGGAAGGCTTGAAAAACCGTGCTTGGAAATTTTCACAATAGCAAAGAGAATGAACATGAAGGTTGTCATTGAAACTTTCAAGATACTTGTAAGAAACTCTGAGTACTAAAAAAGGCCTAAGTCTTAGCTTCTCACAAAAACATTGTAGAGATTATTCATATTAATGCAACAACCACTAAATACAATGCACAGTTGACAATTCCCTGAAAGTAATACATTTGCATTTTTTGGAAGCAAAATGATGCAAAAATTATGTTGCTCAAATCCAATAATCTTTTTTTCACAATTTGCATGCATCCAACTTCCTGACATACTGACATCCCTTGCAGCTATGAACTTGTGTGTTGTGCAGCTTCAGAATACATGAACAGTGAATACAAAAGCAGCTAAAGTTTGTTTACCCACTTCAAGTCATGTGACCTTACTCTTGGCTTTTTATATTATAGTACATTTTAAGTTCATGGCACAAGTTTTCATACCAAAAAATTTTAAATAACCAAGAGATGTTTTATCAAGAGAATCATCATATGACTTGAAAAGGGTGTATGTAACAAGCCCTGGCTGAGCTTCTCTATTCTATTTCTGTTGCTATTATAGTTGACGGGCACATCCTTATGTATTACAAGTAAAGTTCCTAAAAATCTCTGAAAATCCTTTTGTATTGAAAAATCTCATACAGTTTATTTGGAACTGTGATTGATACACCCCTCAATCATACTGATCCCATAGTATTACTCAGAAGTCAGTAGATATTGACAGTGTGAATACATTTTCTTAGAAACCAGTCATACAAAGTCATAAAAAGACAAAGTTAAGTTGCTTGTAGTGGCGATAAAGTGTTGTTTCTTCTGTACAAAGTGTCACTGAGGAAACTTGTGCCATGGAATACATTCCACTGCTTCTCATGCCACAGAAGAAACTTGTCCATGGAGTAAATTCCACTGCTTCGCATTGCCTCTTTCAACAGTATGTGAAGGAACTGTAAATATTTATTGACTATGAACACTTTGCGCTGCTAGTGGTCTTTTCCCTGAATGTAGCTGATTTATTAAACATTTCTATCATCTGGGGCTGGGTGCTGTCCACCTGGCTCATGTGCTTATATCATCAAAGGCATTCTTATTCCAGTATGGAGTATGGTCCAAATCCTAGAAAAAAACAGAAGTCTAAAATTCTTGAACATCAAATCTGGGAAGCTGGTCACAAAGATCTAGCAAATGTTTCTCTTGGCTAGCCTTTAACACTTCTCTTTTGCATCCTTGATATTTCTTAAAGGAATCTGTACAGTATCTGTCACCAGAAATGGAAGTACAAGCACCTGTAATCTTGTGCTGATGAGAACACTTCTGCCTCTGGCCCTGCCCTCTTCAACTTTGAAGTAAAAGGCATTGTTGTAATTTTGAAGTGTCTTCATATTTCATAGTGAAGAAGAGGGCTTTCAATCTTCTCACAAACACACTACAGTTAATATCCCTGAACTCCTCCAAATGGCTTGATCAATATCATCTGGTGCCATCACAGGTGGTGGAGGAAATGAGCTTAAATTGATAAATACCTCTCTTGTTACTTCAGTGCTTGCCAAATTTGTATGGATTTAGGCCACAATGTTTTGACAGAACAATTCTGGTGTCCTCTTTCAAATATGAGGGGAAACCAGAACTAAATCTAATCCAAAAAAATCTGGCAAAGATTGAAGTAAGAAGAGAAACATTTACCAGTTTTGAACTAATTTTCCCCCACCACCTGTGGTGCCATCGCCGAAAACTTAAAGCTTGGTAGGCCTATTCAACGTCCATTATTTGCAAAAGTCGCTTACTGTACCTTTCTTTTTGTTTCCTTTGAAGCAGCTTCTATTTCTTCTCGAATGGTTTCAATATCATTAGATCGACAGGAACTCCAAAATCTTGAAGGTGAACAGTATTTGCTCCCACATGAACGAAAACGTTGTCGCTGTCGGAAGAAACGCTGGTCCAACATATCCAATTCATAGGGATAGGCCTGGGCCTAAAAAACCCGGCTTCACTTCAGGCGAAGTATTTCTGCTGGTTCAATTCTAACGTTTATCTTCACTTTGGTGCAGCCAAGTCACCTGTCATGATGACATGCAATAGGATAAAGTGCTAATCCTTCGAAAATTCTGCTACATTGTATCCGGCAGGCATCTGCTTGGCTTTTGGAGCTGCAGGTCTAGCGGCCTCCAGTGTGAGCATCCTGCTCGCGTTTCTGTCCTCTCGCTTTGCCTTCCCGGTATGACGTGAAAACGTCTCGTGCCCAGGCCTCCTTTTGGATCGTTTTTCCGCGTCCTTGACAGCCCAAAATGGGCCAAAAACGCAACTTTGAAAAATCGTATAAAAATAACCAGAGGTCGTAATGCAAAAATTTTTTCGGTTTCTGGCTGGGAAAAATAATCTTTATCAATTTCTGCAAAAATCCCTGAACGTTTAGTGGCACTTTAACTTTGTTGTATTTACTTAATTCGTTGAAATATAGAATTTTATACCCGTAATTCGTCTTGTTTACATGGATTTCTTTGTTAATATCTACAAACCATGCTTGTTATAAAGGTTTATTTTAACTTTGTTGTATTAACTTAATGAGTTGAAATAAGCAGTTTTATACCAATATTTCCACTTGTTTACATGGATTTCTATGTTAATAACTACAGACATTTCTTGTTATAAAGCAATGTTTACATTACATTACCTTTATTACATTACCTTGTTTACATTACCTTTGTTGCATTAATTTAATTCGTTGAATTATGCAGTTTTAATAAATTATGCAGTTTTAATAATTCTACTTGTTTACATGGATTTGTATGTTCATATCTACAAACCTTGCCTGTTATAAAGGTTTATTTTTATTTTTGTTGTATTAACTTAATTCGTTGAATTAAGCTTTTTTATACCTGTAATTCGACTTGTTTACATGGATTTCTATATTAATAACTAAAAACCATGCTTGTTTTAAACGTTTACTTTTACTTTGTGGTATTAACATAAATCGTTGAAATATGCTGTTTTATACAAATGATTCCACTCGTTTACATGGATTTCTATGTTAATAACTGCAAACCGTGCTCTTTTTTAATGTTTACTTTAACTTTGTTCCATTAAATTAATTCTTTGAATTAAGCACTTTTATACAAATAATTCCACTCGTTTACATGGATTTCTATTTTAATAACTGTAAACCGTGCTTGTTTTAAAGGTTTACTTTAACTTTGTTGCATTAAGTTAATTTGTTGAATTAAGCAGTTTTATACCAATAATTCCACTTGTTACATAGATTTTCATGTTAATAACTACAAACCATGCTTGTTATAAACGTTTACTTTAACTTTGTGGTATTAACTTAATTCGTTGAAATAAGCAGGATTATACCAATAATTCCACTTGATTACATAGATTTCTATGTTAATAACTACAAACTTTGCTTGTTATAATGGTTTACTTTAACTTTGTTGCATTAACTGAATTCGTTGAAATAAGCTGTTTTATACAAATAATTCCACTCGTTTACATGGATTTCTATGTTAATAACTGCAAACCGTGCTCTTTTTAAATGTTTACTTTAACTTTGTTGCATTAAATTAATTCGTTGAATTAAGCAGTTTAATACCAATAATTCCACTTGTTTACATGGATTTCAATGTTAATATCTACAAACTTTGCTTGCAATAAAGGTTTACTTTAACTTTGTGATATTAACTTAATTCGTTCAATTACGCACTTCCATACCTGTAATTCGACTTTTTGACATGGATTTCTATGTTAATAACTACAAACTTTGCCGGTTATAAAGGTTTACTTTAACTTTGTGATATTAACTTAATGAGTTGAAATAAGCAGTTTTATACCAATAATTCCACTTGTTTACATGGATTTCTATGTTAATAACTACAAACTTTGCTTGTTATAAAGGTTTATTTCAATTTTGTTGTATTAACTTAATGAGTTGAAAGAAGCTGTTTTATACCCGAAATTCGACTTGTTTTCATGGTTTTCTATGTTGATAACTACAAACCATGCTTGTTTTAAACGTGGTATTAACATAATTCGTTGAAATAAGCTGTTTTATACAAATAATTCCACTCGTTTACATGGATTTCTATGTTAATAACTGCAAACCGTGCTCTTTTTAAATGTTTACTTTAACTTTGTTCCATTAAATTAATTCGTTGAAATAAGCAGTTTTCTACCAATAGTTCCACTTGTTCACTATGTTAATAACTACAAACTTTGCTTGTCATAAAGGTTTACATTACCTTTGTTGTTTTAACTTAAATCGTTGAATTAAGCACTTTTACACCAATAATTGGACTTGTTGACATGGATTTCAAAGTGAATAACTACAAGCTTTGCTTGTTATAAAGGTTTATTTCAATTTTGTGGTATTAACTTAATTCGTTGAAATAAGCAGTTTTATACCAATAATTCCACTTGTTTACATGGATTTCTATGTTAATAACAATTGTGCTTGTTATCAAGTTTACCTTAACTTTGTTGTATTAACTTAATTTGTTTAATTAAGCAGTTTTCTTTTAATAATTCCTCTTCTTTACATGGATTTCTACGTTCATAACCTCAAACACAGCCGTCACATTTGGCTTCTCCGTTCACTGGGGAATCCCCGATTTGAATGGCTGTGCTCTTTTGACGTCAAATTCTCTGTGATCTTTATATTTTTAAAATGTTATTTTCTCAGCTCGTACACATCCGATTTTCATCACTGAAGTGGAGAATGATGAGAAAGACTTGCTGAATCTTCTGAAAGCTTCTCTGAGTGACCTCATTGTGCTTAAAGCACTTATTTAACGTTGCGAAAAGTCAACAAATCGGCGTTTTTATTTTGCAGCAAAAGCCCGACATTTCAGACCGCAATTTTTGTGATTTTTTTTCATCAGAATGTTGAAAACATGTCAAATTAACCTATTATCAATGGGCCATTAGGAAATATCACTGTTATTGGTCGAGTTTGCTTTGAAGTTTCTGATTTAACTGCAATTTTGGACGATTTTGAAAAGAAAACGCATTTTTTAGTAAGATAATCTAAATGAATCAAAATGGCCCAGTGATATCTTTGAGCAACGCGCCTTTAAGAAGCCAATCCATTTCTAGTCTATATTGTAAGACCAAGCAAAATGTCGGTAAAATGACTTATGTCGAGGAGGTCAGGTCGCGAAAATCCCGTGTGATCAAGGATTCGAATCATATAAAATTGGCCTGGATTCCACGATACCACTGCCCCTCTTCCGTGATTTTCGGCGAATAAGTTATTTCTTATTGAAATAGAATTTATCCAAAACTGTTGTTTGGCAAATAATTTTCAAGTGCGAATTGCACCGATCCTTATCTTGCAAGGTGCAAGTCAATATTCCTGAAATCACTTCCGAGAGACATTTTGATCCTCTTTCCGTTCATCTTCACGCCATATCATCTCGTTGCAACATTTGAAGATATACGGGGAAGAGGTGACAGAGATACAGAACAGGATGTCTAGGCATGAGGCGATGGTAAGAGGGGATATCGAAGGGAATGAGAAGTTGTCACGTCAAAGTTCTTCTAAAATAACACGGTCACGAAACAGGAAATGTGACATAGAAAACTGCCTTGTTACAAAATATGATAATGATGTGATGTGGTTTCAGTGTGATGTTTGTGATATGTGGTGTCATTCAATTTGTGAGGGTCTAACTCCTATGGAAGAGGTAACGTTAAATAGCTCTCATGAAAGTTATATTTGTACCATTTGCAAAGCAATAGATGTAAAATCTATACCAAAAATGTTGGAGAGGAAGGCAGAGCTTGTAGTTGCGGAAGAAGGAAAATGTAAGGAAAGGAGGGTCTCATTGATAACGAGACGTGATGATTTGAAGTTGATAGTTGAAAAGGAGAAAGGGAAGCATGTATTGGAATTAGAGAAGGCGTTGGAGAAAATAGGTGTGGATAGAGGTCAATACCACGGTGGGGCATTTACGGGCAACATGGTTGATAAAGTTTTGCAAGGTTACCCCGTTTTACTTGAGCCAATAAAGGAGGACGTTGCCTTGCACCAAAGTTTTACTGAAATTTTCGGTATTTTGAAAGAACTTAAGCCGTTGCTTTATGCCCCAAGAATTTTAAGTGATAAAGAAATCGAGGACGTTTTAAAACTCTGTGACGCTTTTGGGAAGACATACCCAGTGAAATTTCATGGAAGCAGCATAACTAGGAAGATGCATAACTTGACTCACAAGGTTCCTAGATTTGTAAAAAGGTGGAAGTCGGTAGGGATGTTTGCGGAGCAAGCGAGTGAATCGACTCATAATGCTTTTAATCAGGAAGGAAGGACGTTTACGTCAGTCAAATCAAAGAGCCAAAAACTAGTATTGCTGATGCGGGCACAAGAGAGAAGAATCGGTGCAGACCTCACACAATCATTGCCAATATCTAGAGTCTGTGCTCGATGTCGTCCATCAAGATTCTTTAAGAGAACAGTTAATGGTGTGAAGATCTGTCCTAATTGTCACAATTAATTTGATATGTATGAGAAAATTCCTTTTCAGAAGGGAAACTGAAGATGAAAATATTAGATCGAGGTTAAAGTCATGTTAAGGTGTACTGGATGATTTGCAAAGTCATGTAACCCCCGCCCCTCCCCCCTGTAAGTACTAGAAAGGCTGAGTCATTTTGTTCGTCAAGTTACCTGGATCATCAGTGATAGGTAGAGAGCATGGAGTGCAGCCCACCTTTCTCCCTTCCATGTAGTGTTAGTTTTGGTCCTAATATCAGTGTGTAGGTAACGTGGAGTAGCTCGAGTCCTCCCAGGTAAGGGCTCCAGTTTCTTTCCTCCGGTTAGTGTATATTTTTGTCGTAAGAGACCTAGGTTATCAGTATTAGGTAGATAGCTTAGCATATGTAGGAAGGATGGAGTGGATCGTGTCCTCCAAGGCAAAGGCTCCAGTTTTTCCCCACCCGTATTTTGTGGTCCCATGAGACCCAGATCATAAGGTGTTTGGTAGATAGCGTAGCTATAAGTAGGTAGCATTGAGTAGGGCCAAGTCCTGCTAGGAGAAGGCTCCGGTTTACCCCCTCTCCTTCCTCTTAGTGTATGTTTCCGTTATTTATCAGCTACAGGCTCCAGTTTCCCCTTCCCTTTTGAGTTTGTTTTTGTCCTCAGAGACATAGATTGTTAGCACAAACTAGAAAGCATAGCTATATGTAGGTAGCATGGAGTATAGGTCGAGTTCTCTCAGTTTCTCAGATTTCGAGCTCGTTTCTGAAGTTTCTTCCTTTTTCACTTCGTTGAATATGTTGTGTAGACTCCACATTCAAGAAAGTGATATCATTGAATAGAAAATTTAATGGCGATTCAGAATATGTCTGATTTATTAATAATCACGTTTGTTTAACAACATAAAAATTAACTTTATTATGACTGGCCGTTCTTCGATTTGCCGCGTCTCAGCTCAGATTTCGAGCTCGTTTCTGAAGTTTCTTCCTTTTTCACTTCGTTGAAAATGTTTTGTAGACTCCACGTTCAAGAAATTCATATCATTGAATAGAAAATTTAATGGCGATTCAGAATATGTCTGATTTATTAATAATCACGTTTGTTTAACAACATAAGAATTAACTTTATTATGACTGGCCTTTCTTCGATTTGCCGCGTCTCAGCTCAGATTTCGAGCTCGTTTCTGAAGTTTCTTCCTTTTTACTTCGTTAAAAATGTTTTGTAGGCTCCATGTTCAAGAAATTGATATCTTTAAATAGAAAATTCAATGGCAATTCAGAATATGTCTAATTGATCAATAATGACTTTTGCAGAAAAACACAAGAGTCAACTTTATTGCGAATGACCATCCTTCGATTTGCAAGAATTCAGCTCAGATTTTGAGCTCTTTACTGAAGTTCCTTACTTTTCGCTTCACTGAAATTGTTTTGAAGGGTCTACATCCAAGAAATTGATATCATTGAATAGGAAATTTAATGGCGATTCAGAAAATGTATAACTTTATAGGAATCGGAAGTTGTTCGGTTGAGAAAGAATAATTTCATCAACGCGACTACCAGAAATTCGCGAAACCATTACGAAGGCCTACTCTGTGAACGGTGTGACGGCCGTGCAAACTTTGCTTGTTATAAAGTTTACTATAACTTTGTTGTATTATCTTACTTCGTTGAATTAAGCACTTTTATACCCATTATTCGACTTGTTTACATACATTTATATGCTAATAACTACAAAACATCCTTGTTATAAAGGTTTACTTTAACTTTGTGGTATTAACTTAATTCGTTGAAATAAGCAGTTTTATACCAATAATTCCACTTTTCTACATGGATTTCTATGTTAATAAAAATTGTGCTTGTTATAAAGTTTACTATAACTTTGTTGTATTACCTTACTTCGTTGAATTCACTTTCATACCCATAATTCGACTTGTTTACATAAATTTCTATGCTAATAACTACATACCATCCTTGTTATAAAGGTTTACTTTAACTTTGTTGTATTAACTTAATTCGTTGAAATAAGCTGTTTTATACAAATAATTCCACTCGTTTACATGGATTTCTATGTTAATAACTGCAAACCGTGCTCTTTTTTAATGTTTACTTTAACTTTGTTGCATTAAATTAATTCGTTGAATTAAGCAGTTTAATACCAATAATTCCACTTGTTTACATGGATTTCAATGTTAATATCTACAAACTTTGCTTGCTATAAAGGTTTACTTTAACTTTGTGATATTAACTTAATTCGTTGAATTAAGCAGTTTTATACCAACATTTCCACTTGCTTACATGGATTTCTATGTTAATAAATAGAAATCATGCTTGTTATATAGGTTCACTTTAACTTTGTTGTATTAACTTAATTCGTTGAAATAAGCAGTTTTATACCAATAATTCCACTTTTCTACATGGATTTCCATGTTAATAACAATTGTGCTTGTTATAAAGTTTACTATAACTTTGTTGCATTATCTTACTTCGTTGCATTAAGCACTTTTATACCCATAATTCGACTTGTTTACATAAATTTCTATGCTAATAACTACAAACCATCCTTGTTATAAAGGTTTACTTTAACTTTGTGATATTAACTTAATTCGTTGAAATAAGCAGTCTTATACCAATAGTTCCACTTGTTTTTATGGATTTCTATGTTAATATCTACAGACATTGCTTGTTATAAAGGTTTACATTACCTTATTGTTTTAACTTATATCGTTGAATTAAGCACGTTTATACCAATAATTGGACTAGTTGACATGGATTTCTATGTGAATAACTACAAACTTTGCTTGTTATAAAGGTTTATTTCAATTTTGTTGTATTAACTTAATGAGTTGAAAGAAGCTGTTTTATACCGAAAATTCGACTTGTTTTCATGGATTTCTATGTTAATAACTACAAACAATGCTTGTTTTAAACGTTTACTTTAAATTTGTGGTATTAAAATAATTCGTTGAAATAAGCTGTTTTATACAAAAAAATTCCACTCGTTTACATGGATTTCTATGTTAATAACTGCAAACCGTGCTCTTTTTAAATGTTTACTTTAACTTTGTTGCATTAAATTAATTCGTTGAAATATGCAGTTTTATACCAATAGTTCCACTTGTTCACTATGTTAATAACTACAAACTTTGCTTGTTATAAAGGTTTACATTACCTTTGTTGTTTTAACTTAAATCAATGAATTAAGCACTTTTATACAAATAATTGGACCTGTTGACATTGATTTCTATGTGAATAACTACAAACTTTGCTTGTTATAAAGGTTTATTTCAATTTTGTTGTATTAACTTAATGAGTTGAAAAAAGCAGTTATATACCCAGATTTCGACTTGTTTACATGGATTTCTATGTTAATAACTACAAACCATGCTTGTTTTAAACGTTTACATTAACTTTGTGGTATTAACTTAATTCGTTGAAATAAGCAGTTTTATACCAATAATTCCACTTGTTTACATGGATTTCTATGTTAATAACAATTGTGCTTGTTATCAAGTTTACCTTAACTTTGCTGTATGTACTTAATTCGTTTAATTAAGCAGTTTTGTAGTAATAATTCCTCTTCTTTACATGGATTTCTACGTTCATAACTTCAAACTTTGCTTGTTATAAAGGTTTACTTTAAAATGCCACTAAACGTTGCGGGGAGTTTTTGCTTTTCGAAATATTGATGTCCGTAGAACATGATAAAACAAAAATTTTTGATAAATTCGAATTCCTTCCGTGGAAACGGGGGCGATTTCCATGCAGTTTTTGGTGTCAAGGACGGGTCATGCGGGGAACTGGGAACGAATCTCCCTTCAACGTCATACCGGGAATGCAGGTTTCCTTTCAACAAGGGAAGCCGCGCTGACAACAACAGAAAGATCGCCATCGAACAAAACGAAGGTCGATCGTCTGTACTTTGGAATTGCTGAGTGGTGACGCTTTTTACCAATGATACTTTAATCACATTTTTGGATGGCGACAATGACGTGTAAATTGCAGAAGTAGAGCTTCTGGAAGCTGTGGTTGTGCTTCGTGACTGGGATGAAAGAGCTTAGGCCCACATTTCCGATGTGATGATGGTGGACTGATTCGAGACAAACCATTTGCTGGCTTGCTCTTTTCATTGCTCTTGCTTGAATAATATCTTAGAGCTTGCAACAGAGAGGCGTCTGAAATTGCAGAATGCAACAACAGTTGCTGAGGTTTGTTGTTCTTTCCTAATCGAAATTTTCAAGATTTTATCTTTGTGCTTGAATGATGATATGAATTTTCTACATATGTGACCAAAACTGTGATACGTTCTCTGCATCAATCGATCCTGTTTGTAGGAGCCTGTGAATCGCCTTGTGAATATGTCTCTCAGAGACATGGAACTGAAACATGAGATTTCCTGCAAACAATCATGAAATCTAGTATTTTGTAGGGTCTACTGGGGTGTGATGTGAGCAGGCTAGGGTAAAATGTGTGGTATTGGCTGGTATTGATTGCAAGAGCAGTGGAGCTGGATCTGATAAATCAACATTCACCATATCATGGAAGGTAGTTCAGGTGGTTCAAGCTTGAGGGAAACTCTGCACAAAGATTTAGCATGATTTTGTCCATATTTAAGACCAAACCTACTTTAACCCAGACTTACTCATTTTACCCCAGTAGACCCTGACCATCAAGAGACAAAATGTAACTTTCCGTTCATATAAATTGTTGGAAATTGTAGCCTCTTGCTTCACCAAGATTGCAAAAAATAAACATTCATATGTACTAGGAATACTGCAAAATATAACCTTGAGGATGGAGCATCCCAAGATACCTTCACAGGCAACTATGGTATAAAAAATCCTTGCCCCCTCCATGGTAACGGTCTTCAAGATAGATTACATGATTTTAGTTTCATTGTGATGGCTATTCATTTCCTTTCAGTCAGCCAGGTTAACCGTGTGACAATTTTTTTTTCTTTTTTGCAGGTGAATGTGAAGAGAATTAAATTCAACATGTCTGATCCTGCCAAAACGATTTTCAATTGCTATCCACTTCTGGTTCATTTATCCTACAGATTGGCTGCTCATTCATAGTCATTGAACTGGACAAACTAGCCATGGATGTTTTATGGATTATCTACAGGATATATATTTTTTATAAGAAAATTTCATATCAGAAACATAACTCTTAGATTGCTAAGAAAGCTAAGAAACTCCAGTAATGGGAAACTATTTCTCAACAAACCATCTATTTTGATCTGAGGTAGTTTTACTTTTGTTTTCACTTTTTGCCTGTATCATATTGCTTGGAAGGTTGGGTCTTCTGGGGTAAAATGGGTTAGTCCTGATCGCAGGAAAACAGTGGACCCTGAAAACCCATAAATCAATATTCACCATGCTAAGGAGGGTAGTTTGAGCAGTTCTAGCTGGAGGAAACCCTGAACAAGTTCTTGGCATAATTTATCCAAATTTTCACCTTATCTATTTTGTTAAAACTGACCCATTTTACCCTAGTCCAGTAGATCCTAGAAACATTTTAACATTGGGAAGGCTTGAAAAACCGTGCTTGGAAATTTTCACAATAGCAAAGAGAATGAACATGAAGGTTGTCATTGAAACTTTCAAGATACTTGTAAGAAACTCTGAGTACTAAAAAAGGCCTAAGTCTTAGCTTCTCACAAAAACATTGTAGAGATTATTCATATTAATGCAACAACCACTAAATACAATGCACAGTTGACAATTCCCTGAAAGTAATACATTTGCATTTTTTGGAAGCAAAATGATGCAAAAATTATGTTGCTCAAATCCAATAATCTTTTTTTCACAATTTGCATGCATCCAACTTCCTGACATACTGACATCCCTTGCAGCTATGAACTTGTGTGTTGTGCAGTTTCAGAATACATGAACAGTGAATACAAAAGCAGCTAAAGTTTGTTTACCCACTTCAAGTCATGTGACCTTACTCTTGGCTTTTTATATTATAGTACATTTTAAGTTCATGGCACAAGTTTTCATACCAAAAAATTTTAAATAACCAAGAGATGTTTTATCAAGAGAATCATCATATGACTTGAAAAGGGTGTATGTAACAAGCCCTGGCTGAGCTTCTCTATTCTATTTCTGTTGCTATTACAGTTGACGGGCACATCCTTATGTATTACAAGTAAAGTTCCTAAAAATCTCTGAAAATCCTTTTGTATTGAAAAATCTCATACAGTTTATTTGGAACTGTGATTGATACACCCCTCAATCATACTGATCCCATAGTATTACTCAGAAGTCAGTAGATATTGACAGTGTGAATACATTTTCTTAGAAACCAGTCATACAAAGTCATAAAAAGACAAAGTTAAGTTGCTTGTAGTGGCGATAAAGTGTTGTTTCTTCTGTACAAAGTGTCACTGAGGAAACTTGTGCCATGGAATACATTCCACTGCTTCTCATGCCACAGAAGAAACTTGTCCATGGAGTAAATTCCACTGCTTCGCATTGCCTCTTTCAACAGTATGTGAAGGAACTGTAAATATTTATTGACTATGAACACTTTGCGCTGCTAGTGGTCTTTTCCCTGAATGTAGCTGATTTATTAAACATTTCTATCATCTGGGGCTGGGTGCTGTCCACCTGGCTCATGTGCTTATATCATCAAAGGCATTCTTATTCCAGTATGGAGTATGGTCCAAATCCTAGAAAAAAACAGAAGTCTAAAATTCTTGAACATCAAATCTGGGAAGCTGGTCACAAAGATCTAGCAAATGTTTCTCTTGGCTAGCCTTTAACACTTCTCTTTTGCATCCTTGATATTTCTTAAAGGAATCTGTACAGTATCTGTCACCAGAAATGGAAGTACAAGCACCTGTAATCTTGTGCTGATGAGAACACTTCTGCCTCTGGCCCTGCCCTCTTCAACTTTGAAGTAAAAGGCATTGTTGTAATTTTGAAGTGTCTTCATATTTCATAGTGAAGAAGAGGGCTTTCAATCTTCTCACAAACACACTACAGTTAATATCCCTGAACTCCTCCAAATGGCTTGATCAATATCATCTGGTGCCATCACAGGTGGTGGAGGAAATGAGCTTAAATTGATAAATACCTCTCTTGTTACTTCAGTGCTTGCCAAATTTGTATGGATTTAGGCCACAATGTTTTGACAGAACAATTCTGGTGTCCTCTTTCAAATATGAGGGGAAACCAGAACTAAATCTAATCCAAAAAAATCTGGCAAAGATTGAAGTAAGAAGAGAAACATTTACCAGTTTTGAACTAATTTTCCCCCACCACCTGTGGTGCCATCGCCGAAAACTTAAAGCTTGGTAGGCCTATTCAACGTCCATTATTTGCAAAAGTCGCTTACTGTACCTTTCTTTTTGTTTCCTTTGAAGCAGCTTCTATTTCTTCTCGAATGGTTTCAATATCATTAGATCGACAGGAACTCCAAAATCTTGAAGGTGAACAGTATTTGCTCCCACATGAACGAAAACGTTGTCGCTGTCGGAAGAAACGCTGGTCCAACATATCCAATTCATAGGGATAGGCCTGGGCCTAAAAAACCCGGCTTCACTTCAGGCGAAGTATTTCTGCTGGTTCAATTCTAACGTTTATCTTCACTTTGGTGCAGCCAAGTCACCTGTCATGATGACATGCAATAGGATAAAGTGCTAATCCTTCGAAAATTCTGCTACATTGTATCCGGCAGGCATCTGCTTGGCTTTTGGAGCTGCAGGTCTAGCGGCCTCCAGTGTGAGCATCCTGCTCGCGTTTCTGTCCTCTCGCTTTGCCTTCCCGGTATGACGTGAAAACGTCTCGTGCCCAGGCCTCCTTTTGGATCGTTTTTCCGCGTCCTTGACAGCCCAAAATGGGCCAAAAACGCAACTTTGAAAAATCGTATAAAAATAACCAGAGGTCGTAATGCAAAAATTTTTTCGGTTTCTGGCTGGGAAAAATAATCTTTATCAATTTCTGCAAAAATCCCTGAACGTTTAGTGGCACTTTAACTTTGTTGTATTTACTTAATTCGTTGAAATATAGAATTTTATACCCGTAATTCGTCTTGTTTACATGGATTTCTTTGTTAATATCTACAAACCATGCTTGTTATAAAGGTTTATTTTAACTTTGTTGTATTAACTTAATGAGTTGAAATAAGCAGTTTTATACCAATATTTCCACTTGTTTACATGGATTTCAATGATAATATCTACAAGCTTTACTTGCTATAAAGGTTTACTTTAACTTTGTGATATTAACTTAATTCGTTTAAATAAGCAGTTTTATACCAATAGTTCCACTTGTTACCATGGATTTCTATGTTAATAACTACAGACTTTGCTTGTTATAAAGGTTTACAATACCTTTGTTGTTTTAACTTAAGTCGTTGAATTAAGCACTTTTATACCAATAGTTCCACTTGTTTACATGGATTCCTATGTTAATAACTACAGACATTGCTTGTTATAAAGGTTTACATTACCTTTATTGTTTTAACTTATATCGTTGAATTAAGCACTTTTATACCAAAAATTGGACTAGTTGACATGGAGTTCTATGTGAATAACTATAAACTTTGCTTGTTATAAAGGTTTATTTCAATTTTGTTGTATTAACTTAATGAGTCGAAAGAAGCTGTTTTATACCCAAAATTCGACTTGTTTTCATGGATTTCTATGTTAATAACTACAAACCATGCTTGTTTTAAACGTTTACTTTAAATTTGTGGTATTAACATAATTCGTAGAAATAAGCTGTTTTATACAAAAAAATTCCACTCGTTTACATGGATTTCTATGTTAATAAGTGCAAACCGTGCTCTTTTTAAATGTTTACTTTAACTTTGTTCCATTAAAGTAATTCGTTGAAATAAGCAGTTTTCTACCAATAGTTCCACTTGTTCACTATGTTAATAACTACAAACTTTGCTTGTTATAAAGGTTTACATTACCTTTGTTGTTTTAACTTAAATCGTTGAATTAAGCACTTTTATACCAAAAATTGGACTAGTTGACATGGAGTTCTATGTGAATAACTATAAACTTTGCTTGTTATAAAGGTTTATTTCAATTTTGTTGTATTAACTTAATGAGTTGAAATAAGCAGATTTATACCCAGATTTCGACTTGTTTACATGGATTTCTATGTTAATAACTACAAACCATGCTTGCTTTAAAGGTTTACTTTAACTTTGTTGCATTAAGTTAATTCGTTGAAATAAGCAGGATTATACCAATAATTCCACTTGGTTACATGGATTTCTATGTTAATAACTACAGACTTTGCTTGTTATAAAGGTACACGTTACCATTATTGTTTTAACTTAAATCGTAGATATAAGAACTTTTATACCAATAATTGGACATGTTGACATGCATTTCTATGTGAATAACTACAAACTTTGCTTGTTATAAAGGTTTACTTTAACTTTGTTGCATTAACTGAATTAGTTGAAAGAAGCAGTTCTATACCCAGATTTCGACTTCTTTACATGGATTTCTATGTTAATAACTACAAACCATGCTTGTTTTAAACGTTTACTTTAACTTTGTGGTATTAACTTAATTCGTTGAAATAAGCAGTTTTATACCAATAATTCTACTTGTTTACATTGATTTCTATGTTAATAACTACAGACTTTGCTTGTTATAAAGGTTTACATTAACTTTGTTGCATTAACTGAATTAGTTGAAAGAAGCAGTTTTATACCCAGATTTCGACTTGTTTACATGGATTTCTATGTTAATAACTACAAACCATGCTTGTTTTAAACGTTTACTTTAACTTTGTTGCATTAAGTTAATTCGTTGAAATAAGCAGGATTATACCAATAATTCCACTTGGTTACATGGATTTCTATGTTAATAACTACAGACTTTGCTTGTTATAAAGGTACAGGTTACCTTTATTGTTTTAACTTAAATCGTAGAACTAAGAACTTTTATACCAAAAATTGGACTTGTTGATATGGATTTCTATGTGAATAACTACAAACTTTTCTTGTTATGAAGGTTTATTTCAATATTTTTGTATTAACTTAATGAGTTGAAATAAGCAGTTTTATACCCAGATTTCGACTTGTTTACATGGATTTCTATGCCAATAACTACAAACCATCCTTGTTATAAAGGTTTACTTTAACTTTGTTGTGTTAACTTAATTTGTTCAAGTACGCACTTTCATACCTGTAATTCGACTTTTTGACATGGATTTCTATGTTAATAACTACAAACTTTGCCGGTTATAAAGGTTTACTTTAACTTTGTGACATTAACTTAAATCGTTGAATTAAGCACTTTTATACCAATAATTCCACTTGTTTACATGGATTTCAATGTTAATAACCACAAACTTTGCCGGTTATAAAGGTTTACTTTAACTTTGTGGTATTAACTTATTTCGTTGAAATAAGCAGTTTTATACCAATAATTCCACCTGTTTACATCGATTTCAATGTTAATATCTACAAACTTTGCTTGCTATAAAGGTTCACATTACCTTTGTTGTTCTAACTTAAATCGTTGAATTAAGCACTTTTATACCAATAATTCCACTTGTTTACATGGATTTCAATGTTAATAACTACAAACTTTGCCGGTTATAAAGGTTTACTTTAACTTTGTGGTATTAACTTATTTCGTTGAAATAAGCAGTTTTATACCAATAATTCCACTTGTTACCATGGATTTCTATGTTAATAACTACAAACTTTGCTTGTTATAAAGGTTCACATTACCTTTGTTGTTCTAACTTAAATCGTTGAATTAAGCACTTTTATACCAATAATTGGACTTGTTGACATGGATTTCTATGTGAATAACTACAAACTTTGCTTCTTATAAAGGTTTATTTCAATTTTGTTGTATTAACTTAATGAGTTGAAATGAGCAGTTTTATACCCAGATTTCGACTTGTTTACATGGATTTCTATGTTAATAACTACAAACCATGCTTCTTTTAAACGTTTACTTTAACTTTGTGGTATTAACTTAATTCGTTGAAATAAGCAGTTTTATACCAATAATTCCACTTGTTTACATGGATTTCTATGTTAATAACAATTGTGCTTGTTATCAAGTTTACCTTAACTTTGTTGTATCAACTTAATTCGTTTAATTAAGCAGTTTTGTATCTATAAATCCTCTTCTTTACATGGATTTCTACGTTCATAACTTCAAACTTTGCTTGTTATAAAGGTTTACTTTAACTTTGTAGTATTTACTTAATTCGTTGAAATATAGAATTTCATACCCGTAATTCGTCTTGTTTACATGGATTGCTATGTTAAAAACTACAAACCATGCTTGTTATAAAGGTTTACTTTAACTTTGTTGTATTAACTTAATTCGTTCAATTACGCACTTTCATACCTGTAATTCAACTTTTTGACATGGATTTCTATGTTAATAACTACAAACTTTACCGGTTATAAAGGTTTACTTTAACTTTGTGATATTAACTTAATTCGTTGAAATAAGCAGTTTTATACCAATAATTCCACTTTTCTACATGGATTTCTATGTTAATAACAATTGTGCTTGTTATAAAGTTTACTATAACTTTGTTGTATTATCTTACTTCGTTGAAGTAAGCACTTTTATACCCATAACTCGACTTGCTTACATAAATTTCTATGCTAATAACTACAAACCATCCTTGTTATAAAGCTTTACTTTAACTTTGTTGTATTAACTTAATTCGTTCAAGTACGCACTTTTATACCTGTAATTCGACTTTTTGACATGGATTTCTATGTTTATAACTACAAACTTTGCCGCCCACAAAGGTTTACTTTAACTTTGTGATATTAACTTAAATCGTTGAAATAAGCAGTTTTATACCAATAGTTCCACTTTTTTACATGGATTTCTATGATAATAACTGCAAACCGTGCTCTTTTTAAATGTTTACTTTAACTTTGTTCCATTAAATTAATTCGTTGAAATAAGCAGTTTTAAACCAATAGTTCCACTTGTTCACTATGTTAATAACTACAAACTTTGCTTGTTATAAAGGTTTACAATACCTTTGTTGTTTTAACTTAAGTCGTTGAATTAAGCACTTTTATACCAATAGTTCCACTCGTTTACATGGATTCCTATGTTAATAACTACAGACATTGCTTGTTATAAAGGTTTACATTACCTTTATTGTTTTAACTTATATCGTTGAATTAAGCACTCTTATACCAAAAATTGGACTAGTTGACATGGAGTTCTATGTGAATAACTATAAACTTTGCTTGTTATAAAGGTTTATTTCAATTTTGTTGTATTAACTTAATGAGTCGAAAGAAGCTGTTTTATACCCAAAATTCGACTTGTTTTCATGGATTTCTATGTTAATAACTACAAACCATGCTTGTTTTAAACGTTTACTTTAAATTTGTGGTATTAACATAATTCGTAGAAATAAGCTGTTTTATACAAAAAAATTCCACTCGTTTACATGGATTTATATGTTAATAAGTGCAAACCGTGCTCCTTTTAAATGTTTACTTTAACTTAGTTGCATTAAATTAATTCGTTGAAATAAGCAGTTTTATACCAATAGTTCCACTTGTTCACTATGTTGATAACTACAAACTTTGCTTGTTATAAAGGTTTACATTACCTTTGTTGTTCTAACTTAAATCGTTGAATTAAGCACTTTTATACCAATAATTGGACTTTTTGACATGGATTTCTATGTGAATAACTACAATCTTTTGTTGTTATAAAGGTTTATTTCAATTTTGTTGTATTAACTTAATGAGTTGAAATAAGCAGTTTTATACCCAGATTTCGACTTGTTTACATGGATTTCTATGTTAATAACTACAAACCATGCTTCTTTTAAACGTTTACTTTAACTTTGTGGTATTAACTTAATTCGTTTAAATAAGCAGTTTTATACCAATAATTCCAACTGTTTACATGGATTTCTATGTTAATAACAATTGTGCTTGTTATCAAGTTTACCTTAACTTTGTTGTATTAACTTAATTCGTTTAATCAAGCAGTTTTGTATTAATAATTCCTCTTCTTTACATGGATTTCTACGTTCATAACTTCAAACTTTGCTTGTTATAAAGGTTTACTTTAACTTTGTTGTATTTACTTAATTCGTTGAAATAAAGAATTTTATACCCGTAATTCGTCTTGTTTACATGGATTGCTATGTTAAAAATTACAAACCATGCTTGTTATAAAGGTTTACTTTAACTTTGTTGTATTAACTTAATTCGTTCAATTACGCACTTTCATACCTGTAATTCGACTTTTTGACATGGATTTCTATGTTAATAACTACAAACTTTGCCGGTTATAAAGGTTTACTTTAACTTTGTGATATTAACTTAATTCGTTGAAATAAGTAGTTTTATACCAATAGTTCCACTCGTTTACATGGATTTCTATGTTAATAACTGCAAACCGTGCTCTTTTTAAATGTTTACTTTAACTTTGTTGTATTAACTTAATTTGTTTAATTAAGCAGTTTTCTATTAATAATTCCCCTTCTTTACATGGATTTCTACGTTCATAACTTCAAACTTTGCTTTTTATAAAGTTTACTACAACTTTGTTGTATTATCTTACTTCGTTGAATTAAGCACTTTTATACCCATTATTCGACTTGTTTACATACATTTCTATGCTAATAACTACAAAACATCCTTGTTATAAAGGTTTACTTTAACTTGGTGGTATTAACTTAATTCGTTGAAATAAGCTGTTTTATACAAATAATTCCACTCGTTTACATGGATTTCTATGCTATTAACTGCAAACCGTGCTCTTTTTAAATGTTTACTTTGACTTTGTTGCATTAAATTAATTCGTTGAATTAAGCAGTTTAATACCAATAATTCCACTTGTTTACATGGATTTCAATGTTAATATCTACAAACTTTGCTTGCTATAAAGGTTTACTTTAACTTTGTGATATTAACTTAATTCGTTGAAATAAGCAGTTTTATACCAATAGTTCCACTTGTTTACATGGATTTCTATGTTAATAACTACAGACTTTGCTTGTTATAAAGGTTTACTTTAACTTTGTTGTATTAACTTAATTCGTTGAATTAAGTAGTTTTATACCAATATTTCCACTTGTTTACATGGATTTCTATGTTAATAAATAGAAATCATGCTTGTTATATAGGTTTACTTTAACTTTGTTGTATTAACTTAATTCGTTGAAATAAGCAGTTTTATACCAATAATTCCACTTATCTACATAGATTTCTATGTTAATAACAATTGTGCTTGTTATAAAGTTTACTATAACTTTTTTGCATTATCTTACTTCGTTGAATTAAGCACTTTTATACCCATAATTCGACTTGTTTACATAAATTTCTATGCTAATAACTACAGACATTGCTTGTTATAAAGATTTACATTACCTTTATTGTTTTAAATCATATCGTTGAATTAAGCACTTTTATACCAATAATTGGACTAGTTCACATGGATTTCTATGTGAATAACTACAAACTTTGCTTGTTATAATGGTTTAATCTAACTTTGTGGTATTAACTTATTGAGTTGAAATAAGCAGTTTTATACCAATATTTCCACTTTTTTACATGGATTTCTATGTTAATAACTACAATCTTTGCCGGTTATAAAGGTTTACTTTAACTTTGTGATATTAACTTAATTCGTTGAAATAAGCAGTTTTATACCAATAATTCCACTTTTCTACATGGATTTCTATGTTAATAAATAGTGTGCTTGTTATAAAGTTTACTATAACTTTGTTGTATTACCTTACTTCGTTGAATTAAGCACTTTTATGCCCATAATTCGACTTGTTTACATAAATTTCTATGCTAATAACTACATACCATCCTTGTTATAAAGGTTTACTTTAACTTTGTTGTATTAACTTAACTCGTTCAATTACGCACTGTACCAGTTTCATACCTGTAATTCGACTTTTTGACATCGATTTCTATGTTAATAACTACAAACTTTGCCGCTTATAAAGGTTTACTTTAACTTTGTGATATTAACTTAATTCGTTGAAATAAGCAGTTTTATACCGATAGTTCCACTTGTTTACATGGATTTCTATGTTAATAACTACAGACTTTGCTTGTTATAAAGGTTTTACATTACCTTTATTGTTTTAACTTATATCGTTGAATTAAGCACTTTTATACCAATAATTGGACTAGTTGACATGGATTTCTATGTGAATAACTACAAACTTTGCTTGTTATAAAGGTTTATTTCAATTTTGTTGTATTAACTTAATGAGTTGAAAGAAGCTGTTTTATACCCAAAATTCGACTTGTTTTCATGGTTTTCTATGTTAATAACTACAAACTTTGCCTGTTATAAAGGTTTACTATAACTTTGTTGTATTAACTTAATTCGTTGAAATAAGGAGTTTTATACCAATAATTCAACTTTTTTACATGGATTTCTATGTTAATAACTGCAAACCGTGCTTGCTATAAAGGTTTACTTTAACTTTGTTGCATTAACTTAATTCGTTTAATTAAGCAGTTTAATACCAATAATTCCACTTGTTTACATGGATTTCAATGTTAATATCTACAAACTTTGCTTGCTATAAAGGTTTACTTTAACTTTGTGATATTAACTTAATTCGTTGAAATAAGCAGTTTTATACCAATAGTTCCACTTGTTTACATGGATTTCTATGTTAATAACTACAGACTTTGCTTGTTATAAAGGTTTACTTTAACTTTGTTGTATTAACTTAATTCGTTGAATTAAGTAGTTTTATACCAATATTTCCACTTGTTTACATGGATTTCTATGTTAATAAATAGAAATCATGCTTGTTATATAGGTTTACTTTAACTTTGTTGTATTAACTTAATTCGTTGAAATAAGCAGTTTTATACCAATAATTCCACTTATCTACATAGATTTCTATGTTAATAACAATTGTGCTTGTTATAAAGTTTACTATAACTTTTTTGCATTATCTTACTTCGTTGAATTAAGCACTTTTATACCCATAATTCGACTTGTTTACATAAATTTCTATGCTAATAACTACAGACATTGCTTGTTATAAAGATTTACATTACCTTTATTGTTTTAAATCATATCGTTGAATTAAGCACTTTTATACCAATAATTGGACTAGTTCACATGGATTTCTATGTGAATAACTACAAACTTTGCTTGTTATAATGGTTTAATCTAACTTTGTGGTATTAACTTATTGAGTTGAAATAAGCAGTTTTATACCAATATTTCCACTTTTTTACATGGATTTCTATGTTAATAACTACAATCTTTGCCGGTTATAAAGGTTTACTTTAACTTTGTGATATTAACTTAATTCGTTGAAATAAGCAGTTTTATACCAATAATTCCACTTTTCTACATGGATTTCTATGTTAATAAATAGTGTGCTTGTTATAAAGTTTACTATAACTTTGTTGTATTACCTTACTTCGTTGAATTAAGCACTTTTATGCCCATAATTCGACTTGTTTACATAAATTTCTATGCTAATAACTACATACCATCCTTGTTATAAAGGTTTACTTTAACTTTGTTGTATTAACTTAACTCGTTCAATTACGCACTGTACCAGTTTCATACCTGTAATTCGACTTTTTGACATCGATTTCTATGTTAATAACTACAAACTTTGCCGCTTATAAAGGTTTACTTTAACTTTGTGATATTAACTTAATTCGTTGAAATAAGCAGTTTTATACCGATAGTTCCACTTGTTTACATGGATTTCTATGTTAATAACTACAGACTTTGCTTGTTATAAAGGTTTTACATTACCTTTATTGTTTTAACTTATATCGTTGAATTAAGCACTTTTATACCAATAATTGGACTAGTTGACATGGATTTCTATGTGAATAACTACAAACTTTGCTTGTTATAAAGGTTTATTTCAATTTTGTTGTATTAACTTAATGAGTTGAAAGAAGCTGTTTTATACCCAAAATTCGACTTGTTTTCATGGTTTTCTATGTTAATAACTACAAACTTTGCCTGTTATAAAGGTTTACTATAACTTTGTTGTATTAACTTAATTCGTTGAAATAAGGAGTTTTATACCAATAATTCAACTTTTTTACATGGATTTCTATGTTAATAACTGCAAACCGTGCTTGCTATAAAGGTTTACTTTAACTTTGTTGCATTAACTTAATTCGTTTAATTAAGCAGTTTTATATCAATAATTCCACTTGTTTACAGGGATTTCTTTGTTAATAACTACAAACATTGCTTGTTATAAATGTCTACTTTAACTTTGTTGCATTAACTAAGTTCTTTCAAGTGGGCGGCTTTGTGCCCATAATTCGACTTGTTCACATGGATTTCTATGTTAATAACTACAAACTTTGCCTGTTATACAGGTTTACTTTAACTTTGTTGTTTTGAGTTAATCCGTTGAAATAACCAGTTTTGTATCCACAATTCGACCTTTTGACATTGAATTCTATGTTAATAACTACAAACCATGCTTGTGATAAAGGTTTACATTACCTTCGTCGTTTTAACTTAAATCGTTAAAGTAAGCACTTTCATACCCATAACTGGACTTCTTGACATGGATTTCTATGTTAATAGCTACAAACTTTGCTTGTTATGAAGGTCTACTTTAACTTTGCTGCATTAACTTAATTCGTTGAGTTAAGCACTTTTATACCCATAATTAGACTTGTTCACATGGATTTCTATGTTAATAACTACAAACTTTGCCTGTTATACAGGTTTACTTTAACTTTGTTGTTTTAACTTAATTTGTTAAAATAAGCTGTTTTTTACCCATAATTCAACTTGTTTACATGGAATTTTATTTTAATAACTACAAACCATGCTTGTTGGAAAGGTTTACATTAACCTTGTTGTTTTAACTTAAATAGTTGAATTAAGCACTTTTATATCCATAATTGGACTTGTTGACATGGATTTCTATGTGAATAGCTACGAACTTTGCTTGTTACAAAGTTTTACTTTAACTTTGTTGTATTAACTTAATTCGTTGAAATAAGCAGTTTTATACCTATAATTGGACTTGTTGGCATGGATTTCTATGTTAATAACTACGAACCATGCTGGTTATAAAGTTTTACATCACTTTGTTGTTTTAACTTAAATTGTTGAATTAAGCACTTTTGTATACATAGTTGGAATTGTTGACATGGATTTCTATGTTAATAACTACAAAATTTGCCGATTATAAAGGTTTACTTTAACTTTGTGATGTTAACTTAATTCGTTGAAATAAGGAGATTTATACCAATAGTTCCACTTGTTTACATGGATTTCTATGTTAATAACTACAGACATTGCTTGTTATAAAGCAATGTTTATATTACATTACCTTTATTACATTACCTTGTTTACATTACCTTTGTTGCATTAACTTAATTCGTTGAATTATGCAGTTTTACACCAATAATTCTACTTGTTTACATGGATTTGTATGTTAATATCTACAAACCTTGCCTGTTATGAAGGTTTATTTTTACTTTGTTGTATTAACTTAATTCGTTGAATTAAGCTTTTTTATACCTATAATTCGACTTGTTTACATGGATTTCTATATTAATAACTAAAAACCATGCTTGTTTTAAACGTTTACTTTAACTTTGTGGTATTAACATAATTCGTTGAAATAAGCTGTTTTATACAGATAATTCCACTCGTTTACATGGATTTCTATGTTAATAACTGCAAACCGTGCTCTTTTTGAATGTTTACTTTAACTTTGTTCCATTAAATTAATTCGTTGAAATAAGCAGTTTTATACCAATAGTTCCACTTGTTCACTATGTTAATAACTACAAACTTTGCTTGTTATAAAGGTTTACATTACCTTTATTGTTTTAACTTATATCGTTGAATTAAGCACGTTTATACCAATAATTGGACTACAGGGTGTCCCAGAAAAATTGTGCCCCGTTTGCCTGAAGATTGCGACAAAGCAACAAAAGATTCTCACTAACCTTTTCCATGATGTTGCTCTTCAGATGTTTAATTAAAGTTTGCCACTGTCCCCGTGAAAATCCGTTGAAAAATGATAGAGCTATGACTTTCAGAAGAACAAATTTGCCTGTTGACTGAAACCAGCGGTCGGCCATTTTATCTTACTATTTTGCAACGATAAACAGCTTCATGGATGAACTGAAATAGCAGCTTCTAATGTCATAGCTCTCACGAAGATTCCAATAATCATCAGAGAGTTCAACTATTTTGTACCCCACGATCTTTGATGGGATACAAAAATGAAGATAAGAATTCCCAAGGCAGTAAAACATCAAAGGTTTCGACAAAAATATATTTCAAATTAAATTTGTCGCCTTCCCTATATAGATTTCTTCTTTAATTTGTTACAAGCAATTGTTGATTTACTACCGAAGACAATGAACTAAAAGAAACAAGAGAGGCAAAAGATTTTGAACTGATCAATAAACTAAATAATTGGTTCAGACACTCCTCACACCTGCAAACAAAACGTGACTATATGTTTGTCATTACCGTTTGGTTGTTTATCATCTTGGGGCCCTTGTCTTCGTTTTGACATTCAATCAAGGGTCGTGGGGTACGAAATAGCTGAACTCTCTGATGATTACTGAAACTTTCGCGAGAGCTATGAAATTGGAAGTTACTGTTTCAGCTCATCCATGAAGCTGTTTACCGTTGCAAAATAGTAAAACAAAATGGCCGACCACTGGTTTCAGCCATCAGGTAAATTTGGCCTTCTGAACGTCATAGCTCCATCATTTTTCAACGGATTTTTACGGGGATGGTAGCAAACTTTAATTGAACATCTGAAGAGCAACATCAAGTAAAAGTATGGTGAGGACCTTTTGCTGCTTTGTTGCAATCTTCAGGCAAACGGGGCACAAATTTTCTGGGACACCCTGTAGTTGACATGGATTTCTATGTGAATAACTACAAACTTTGCTTGTTATAAAGGTTTATTTCAATTTTGTTGTATAAACTTAATGAGTTGAAATAAGCCGTTTTATACCCAGATTTCGACTTGTTTGCATGGATTCCTATGTTAATAGCTACAAACCATGCTTGTTTTGAACGTTTACTTTAACTTTGTGGTATTAACATAATTCGTTGAAATAAGCTGTTTTATACAGATAATTCCACTCGTTTACATGGATTTCTATGTTAATAACAATTGTGCTTGTTATCAAGTTTACCTTAACTTTGTTATATTAACTTAATTCGTTGAAATAAGCAGTTTTATACAAATAATTCCACTTTTCTACATGGATTTCTATCTTAATAACAATTGTGCTTGTTATAAAGTTTACTATAACTTTGTTGTATTATCTTACTTCGTTCAATTACGCACTTTCATACCTGTAATTCGACTTTTTGACATGGATTTCTATGTTAATAACTACAAACTTTGCCGGTTATAAAGGTTTACTTTAACTTTGTGATATTAACTTAATTCGTTGAAATAAGCAGACTTATACCAATATTTCCACTTTTTTACATGGATTTCTATGTTAATAACTACAAACTTTGCCGGTTATAAGGGTTTACTTTGACTTTGTGATATTAACTTAATTCGTTGAAATAAGCAGTTTTATACCAATAGTTCCACTTGTTTACATGGATTTCTATGTTAATAACTACAGACTTTGCTTGTTATAAAGGTTTACATTACCTTTATTGTTTTAACTTATATCGTTGAATTAAGCACTTTTATACCAATAATTGGACTAGTCGACATGGATTTCTATGTGAATAACTACAAACTTTGCTTGTTATAAAGGTTTATTTCAATTTTGTTGTATTAACTTAATGAGTTGAAAGAAGCTGTTTTATACCCAAAATTCGACTTGTTTTCATGGTTTTCTATGTTAACAACTAAAAACTTTGCTTGTTATAAAGGTTTACATTACCTTTATTGTTTTAACTTATATCGTTGAATTAAGCACTTTTATACCAATAATTGGACTAGTTGACATGGATCTCTATGTGAATAACTACAAACTTTGCTTGTTATAAAGGTTTATTTCAATTTTGTTGTATAAACTTAATGAGTTGAAATAAGCCGTTTTATACCCAGATTTCGACTTGTTTGCATGGATTTCTATTTTAATAGCTACAAACCATGCTTGTTTTGAACGTTTACTTTAACTTTGTGGTATTAACTTAATTCGTTGAAATAAGCAGTTTTATACCAATAATTCCACTTGTTTACATGGATTTCTATGTTAATAACAATTGTGCTTGTTATCAAGTTTACCTTAACTTTGCTGTATGTACTTAATTCGTTTAATTAAGCAGTTTTGTATTAATAATTCCTCTTCTTTACATGGATTTCTACGTTCATAACTTCAAACTTTGCTTGTTATAAAGGTTTACTTTAACTTTGTTGTATTTACTTAATTCGTTGAAATATAGAATTTTATACCCGTAATTCGTCTTGTTTACATGGATTTCTATGTTAATATCTACAAACCATGCTTGTTATAAAAGTTTATTTTAACTTTGTTGTATTAACTTAATGAGTTGAAATAAGCATTTTTATACCAATATTTCCACTTGTTTACATGGATTTCTATGTTAATAACTTCAAACTTTGCTTGTTATAAAGTTTACTATAACTTTGTTGTATTATCTTACTTCGTTGAATTAAGCACTTTTATACCCATTATTCGACTTGTTTACATACATTTCTATGCTAATAACTACAAACTATCCTTGTTATAAAGGTTTACTTTACTTTGTGGTATTAACTTAATTCGTTGAAATAAGCAGTTTTATACAAATAATTCCACTTTTCTACATGGATTTCTATCTTAATAACAATTGTACTTGTTATAAAGTTTACTATAACTTTGTTGCATTATCTTACTTCGTTGAATTAAGCACTTTTATACCCTTAATTCGACTTGTTTACATAAATTTCTATGCTAATAACTACAAACCATCCTTATTATAAAGGTTTACTTTAACTTTGTGATATTAACTTAACTCGTTGAAATAAGCAGTTTTATACCAATAGTTCCACTTGTTTACATGGATTTCTATGTTAATAACTACAGACTTTGCTTGTTATAAAGGTTTACATTACCTTTGTTGTTTTAACTTAAATCGTTGAATTAAGCACTTTTATACCAAAAATTGGACTTGTTGACATGGATTTCTATGTGAATAACTACAAACTTTTCTTGTTATAAAGGTTTATTTCAATTTTGTTGTATTAACTTAATGAGTTGAAATAAGCAGTTTTATACCCAGATTTCGACTTGTTTACATTGATTTCTATGTTAATAACTACAAACCATGCTTGTTTTAAACGTTTACTTTAACCTCGTGGTATTAACTTCATTCGTTGAAATAAGCAGATTTATGTCAATAATTCCACTTGTTTACATGGATTTCTATGTTAATAACAATTGTGCTCGTTATCAAGTTTACCTTAACTTTGTTGTATTAACTCAATTCGGTGAGTTAAGCAGTTTTGTATTAATAATTCCTCTTCTTTACATGGATTTCTATGTTCATAACTTCAAACTTTGCTTGTTATAAAGGTTTACTTTAACTTTGTTGCATTTCTTTAATTCGTTGAAATAAAGAGTTTTATACCCGTAATTCATCTTGTTTACATGGATTTCTATGTTAATATCTACAAACCATGCTTGTTATAAAAGTTTATTTTAACTTTGTTGTATTAACTTAATGAGTTGAAATAAGCAGTTTTATACCAATATTTCCACTTGTTTACATGGATTGCTATGTTAAAAACTACAAACCATGCTTGTTATAAAGGTTTACTTTAACTTCGTTCTATTAACTTAATTAGTTGAATTTAGCAGTTTTATACCAATATTTCCACTTGTTTACATGGATTTCTATGTTAATAACTTCAAACTCTGCTTGTCATATAGGTTTACTTTAACTTCCTTGCATTTAATTAATTCGTTGAATTAAACAGTTTTATACCACTTGTTTACATGGATTTCAATGTTAATAACTACATACCATGCATGTATAAAGGTTTACGTTAACTTTGTTATATTAACTTTATTCGTTCAATTATACAGTTTTACACCAATAATTCCACTTGTTTACATGGATTGGTATGTTAATATCTACAAACCTTGCTTGTTATAAAGGTTTATTTTTACTTTCTTGTATTAACTTAATTCGTTGAATTAAGCATTTTATACCTATAATTCCACTTGTTTACATTGATTTCTATGTTAATAACTACAAACTTTGCTTGGTATAAAGGCTTACTTTATCTTTGTTGTATTAACTTAATTCGTTGAATTATGCAGTTTTATACCAATAACTTCACTTGTTTACATGGAATTCAATGTTGATATCTACAAACTTTGCTTGATATAAAGGTTTACTTTAACTCTGTTGAAATAGGCAGGATTATACCCATCATTCGACTTGTTTACATGCAATTCTATGTTAATAACTGCGAACTTTGCTTGCTATAAAGGTTTACTTTAAATTTGTTGTATTAACTTAATTCGTTGAAATAAGCAGGATTATACCCATAATTCGACTTGCTTACATGGATTTCTATGTTAATAACTACAAACCATGCTTGTTATGAAGGTTTACTTTAACTTTGTTGCATTAACTTAATTAGTTGAATTATGCAGTTTTACACCAATAATTCTACTTGTTTACATGGATTTGTATGTTAATATCTACAAACCTTGCCTGTTCTAAAGGTTTATTTTTACTTTGTTGTATTAACTTAATTCGTTGAATTAAGCTTTTTTATACCTATAATTCCACTTGTTTACATGGATTTCAACGTTAATATCTACAAACTTTGCTTGCTATAAAGGTTTACTTTAACTTTGTGATATTAACTTAATGCGTTGGAAATAAGCAGTTTTATACCAATAGTTCCACTTGTTTACATGGATTTCTATGTTAATAACTACAGACTTTGCTTGTTATAAAGGTTTACATTACCTTTGCTGTTTTAATTTAAATCGTTGAATTCAATGAAGCCCTTTTATACCAAAAATTGGACTTGTTGACATGGATTTCTTTGTGAATAACTACAAACTTTTCTTGTTATAAAGGTTTATTTCAATTTTGTTGTATTAACTTAATGAGTTGAAATAAGCAGTTTTCTACCCAGACTTCGATTTGTTTACAGGGATTTCTATGTTAATAACTACAAACCATGCTTGTTTTAAATGTTTACTTTAACTTTGTGGTATTAACTTAATTCGTTGAAATAAGCAGATTTATACCAATAATTCCACTTTTTTACATGGATTTCTATGTTCATAACATCAAACTTTGCTTGTTATAAAGGTTTACTTTAACTTTGTTGTATTTCTTTAATTCGTTGAAATAAAGAGTTTTATACCCGTAATTCGTCTTGTTTACATGGATTTCAATGTTAATATCTACAAACTTTGCTTGCTATATAGGTTTACTTTAATTTTGTGATATTAACTTAATTCGTTGAAATAAGCAGTCTTATACCAATAGTTCCACTTGTTTACATGGATTTCTATGTTAATAACTACAGACTTTGCATGTTATTAAGGTTTAGATTACCTTTGTTGTTTTAACTTAAATCGTTGAATTAAGCACTTTTATACCAAAAATTGGACTTGTTGACATGGATTTCTATGTGAATAACTACAAACTTTTCTTGTTATAAAGGCTTACTTTAACTTCGTTGTTTTAACTTAATGAGTTGAAATAAGCAGTTTTATACCCAGATTTCGATTTGTTTACATGGATTTCTATGTTAATAACTACAAACCATGCTTGTTTCAAATGTTTACTTTAACTTTCTGGTATTAACTTAATTCGTTGAAATAAGCAGATTTATAGCAATAATTCCTCGTCTTTACATGGATTTCTATGTTCATAACTTCAAACTTTGCTTGTTATAAAGGTTTACTTTATCTTTGTTGTATTTCTTTAATTCGTTGAAATAAAGAGTTTTATACCCGTAATTCGTCTTGTTTACATGGATTTCTATGTTATTATCTACAAACCATGCTTCTTATAAAAGTTTATTTTAACTTTGTTCTATTAACTTAATGAGTTGAAATAAGCAGTTTTATACCAATATTTCCACTTGTTGACATGGATTGCAATGTTAAAAACTACAAACCATGCTTGTTATAAAGGTTTCCTTTAACTTCGTTGTATTAACTTAATTCGTTGAATTTAGCAGTTTTATACCAATATTTCCACTTGTTTACATGGATTTCTATGTTAATAACTACAAACTTTGCTTGTCATAATGGTTGACTTTAACTTTGTTGCATTAAATTAATTCGTTGAATTAAACAGTTTTATACCACTTGTTTACATGGATTTCAATGTTAATAACTACATACCATGCTTGTTATGAGGGTTTGCGTTAACTTTGTTATATTAACTTAATTCGTTCAATTATGCAGTTTTACACCAATGATTCCACTTGTTTACATGGATTTGTATGTTAATATCTACAAACCTTGCTTGTTATAAAGGTTTATTTTTACTTTGTTGTATTAACTTAATTCGTTGAATTAAGCTTTTTTATACCTATAATTCCACTTGTTTACATTGATTTCTATGTTAATAACTACAAACTTTGCTTGTTAGAAAGGTTTACTTTATTATTGTTGTATTAACTTAATTCGTTGAATTAAGCAGTTTTATACCAATAATTCCACTTGTTTACATGGATTTCTATGTTAATAACTACAGACTTTACTTGTTATAAAGGTTTACTTTAACTTTGTTGCACTTAATTAATTCGTTTAATTAAGCAGTTTTATATCAATAATTCCACTTGTTTACATGGATTTCTATGTTCATAGCTACAAACTTTGCTTATTATAAAGGTTTACTTTAACTTTGTTGTATTAACTTAATTCGTTGAAATAAAGTGCTTGATACCCGTAATTCGTCTTGTTTACATTTATTTCTATGTTAATATCTACAAACCATGCTTGCTATAAAAGATTACTTAAACTTTGTTGTATTAACTTAATTCGTTGAATTAAGCAGTTTTATACCAATATTTCCACTTGTTTACATAGATTTCTATGTTAATAACTACAAAGGTTGCTTGTTATGAAGGTTTACCTTAACTTCGTTGCATTAACTTAATTCGTTGAATTAAGCAGTTTTATACCAATATTTCCAATTGTTTACATGGATTTCTAAGTTAATAACTATTTACTCCGTAAATCGTGGATTAACTCCCCTGCGGCCCCCAAACCCGTACAATTTCGAACCACAGATAGACTCAGAAAATAACAGACAAACTTTTCGTTGGCAGCTCTTGGGGTCGTATCAGGCATCAAATGTACTAAGCTATCGTTTGTAACTGTGATCCCCTGGGTCAGCATTAGAGGTACGTTTAGTCCTGCCATGAAGTACCCGAGGTATCCATGACCCCAACTTTTAACGCTAAATTCACTTTTGGTCCCCCACTGCAGGTACTCGAGAGGCCAGCTGCAGGGGGTTGCCTGCCCTCAGGTCCTCTGTAGTCCTGCACTGAAGGCTCTAAGATATGGCCTAATAATAAACACTGCTTTAACGGTTGCGACTCATCGTGAGCCACGGAAAAGGTGCGGAAATACAGAAACTGGCCTAAATTAGGCGATGAGATTATCGGGCCTAAATATTACTAAACTACCTTACGCCACCAGATTTGGTGGCCTAACCGCGAAGATACGCCAAGGTACGCCGAGATACGCCCCGGAGCTGAATAACCCTATTTAACTTTAGGGGGGGGGGGGGCCCTATTTAACTTAACAACCTAACGATGAGCTAGAATATATGGAACATTATCTATGATGTTTGTAGGGTTACGGATATAACGTTCGTAGCAGTTGCTTGACCAACAGCCAAGAGTTTTAATCAGCCAGTCTGGTAAGTCTGCTGCTGCTGCAGATGTTGCACCACCAATCCTGAAGCTGTGTGATGAGTATCGATCAACGTCAGGAAAACTTGGGCCTAAAAGGCTTTGTAATGTCTTCGTCACTCTTTGACGAGTGAGATACATTGAGTCACTGAAGGCAAACAACGGGGCAGTTGGACAAAAGCAAAATGACATGTATTTACTGAGTGCTCGGAATGCACAGACAGATGATTGTGATGCTGCAAGGCGCACTTCGTGATCATTCCGAAAAGGATCGGCTTTTGAAACCTTAATTTGTATCCTTGCTACGTTTTCACTTAGGTTGACAGCCCTTTGAAGTAGGGTTGCATCCGGGTTAAAAGTGGATTTGCTTTCGCAACAAAATTCAGATGAACGCAATAGGCCAAAAAAGGCTGTTGTGAACGCAGCCCAGAGCATGAGTTTGTCTTGCTCGCAGAGAGGTGTTTTTCTCAAATTCGACTTCAAGATTTTCATGATGTTCAACGTTACTGGGAGGCGGCTGGGCCTTAGTGACATGCCTTTGACGGGTTTAATCCCACGCAGCAGCATCTGCAAATTTTGCATGGGTTCGAAGTTTGAGTAGAAACCTAACTCTATGTTTCGAAAGCGGACAGCGGCTAAGTATGTCCGGATTGTCGAGTAACTCAAAGTCCGTGCCAGGTAGGTGGTAAAAAAGCACAGATTGTGTTGTGACAGAGGATAAGGTCGAATTCGCAAATCGAGACAAAATGAACTGAAGCTAGACTGACCTTGGGCGTATACTCTTCTCGACGAATTGGCAATACACATAAATTGCAGGAATCGACTGTCCTGTTCTAAAGTTTCCAGATTTCGTCTGGGACTTCTGCTGGGTAGGATTGCGCCGAGGGGGCCAGAGTGAAAAATTTGCTTATCTGGGAACGAGAAAGGCAGTCTGCTAAGACATTGTTTACTCCTGGTATGTGTTTTATATTAACAGTGAATTCGTGCTGTGCTGCTATGTAGAAAAGTTTTCTCAAAACAGCCATAATTTCTGGCGATTTGCATGACTGGGCGGACCAAATGTTCACGACAGCAAGGTTATCGCAGTGAAAAAGTAAACGTTTTCCGTGAAATTCTTTGCCCCACAAGTAACAACAAACGTAGACGGGAAAGATCTCTTTCCATTGGATAGATTTTTGTTTGTGTTCATTCGGCCATGTTTTAGACACCCATTGACCATTGTTATAGATACCAAACCCTATTTCCCCTGAAGCGTCAGTATAAATATGTAAAAGGTGGCAGGGTGTGGTTGGCGAATCGAGAATTTTATACCTTCCATTCCAGGTTGGTAGGAATTTCGCCCACCAAGAAATGTCCTTTCTTGCCTCAGAATTTAAGGAAATTCGATGGGATAATCTTTTGACAGTTGTCGATAAGTCTATGAGGCGTCTGATAAACATTCGACCGGATGGGATCACTTTGGAGGCAAACGAAAGTTTTCCGATCAACGAAAGCAGATCTCTTTTTGTACATTTTTTCAAATTCGACCATTTCTGTAGCATTGCCACGAGGGCGGATAGCTTGTCTTCTGGTAACCTTAGTGACATTGTTTGTAAGTCTATTTCTATCCCCAGAAATGTGAGCTTAGTTAATGGGCCTACAATTTTTTCAGGAGCTAAGGGTACGCCCAAGTTGTTAAACAGAGATATTGTCTTTCGCAATTCTTCATAGCACTGAGGTGAAGACGGGGGTCCAGCCAAGAAAAAATCGTCCAAATAATGAGTGCAGTTTACTATTTCGTGGTTGTTTTTCATGATCCAAAGAAGAGTGTCCGATAACTGTGTGAAGCGCTCCACAGAGGAGCGGAGGCCAAACGGAAGGCATAAGTCGACGAAATAGAACCCATAAACGAGAAACCTAAATAATGCCAGTCCTCTTGTCTTACTGGACAGATACGAAATGCGCTCTTTATGTCCAATTTGGCCATGAGTGCCCCCCTTCCCGTGCTGGACACAATGGAAACAGCTGAATCAAAATTGTTGAAAGATACCGAAGCTTCAGAATCATTTATAAAGTCGTTGATCGAAATGCCCCTTGGCGAGGATAGGTCAGTAATCATACGAAATTTATTGCTGTCTTTTTTGGGAACCACACCAATGGGTGACGTACGAAAGTTTGGTAATGGTGGGCTGGTAAAGGGGGCCCGACATCCGTTTCTGCTTTAGCTCCTCATGTATGCAATTGAAAATCGCTGTAGGATTTGAAGCCTTGAAGAGGCAGACTGCAAATTAGGTGCGATATTACAAAATTCCGGGCCTGAATAGCCAATTGAAAAACCGTGCTGAAAACTGATAATCAAATTGTCAACAAAGAATTGGTCAGGATAAGCAGTTAATTCCTTACGTAAAAGGTTTGCATTTACTGGAGTCTTTGAAAAGGCGGGTAATGGGTTGAAGTTATTGTTTAAGCCTTGGGCAATTTGTTGCGGGGTGAGGGCCGCGGCATCGATTGCAAATGTGGGGCCAACGGCAGCTTTGGTCACGGCAATCGTTGGCGTTGAAATGCCGGCAAGGGGCTTGATGAAAGGGCTGTTTTGTACGAAAGGGCGGCTGGCTGTTGAAAGAATAGGCTTGGGTGGGCATGCTCTGCCCGAGGTGCAATACACCAACCCGTTCCTTGAGGGATGGGCAATCTGCAGCAAAATGGCCAGACATGTGACATCTGAAACATGCTAGGGGCTGGGAGGGTGGTGCACAACGTAAGAAACGGTTGAAAGCATATTCATCGAGCCGAGACCAGGGCAGATACTGATTCCTTGCCACATTCATTCGAAATGCTATGTCGTATTTGTAGCAAGATTGAAACTGGTAATTGCGGCTTAGGGCGGAGAAGGATTCTTGGTATGCTAATAAATCGGGGGCGAGGTGAAGATGAAAGTGCACCATGCCTCGTATAAAAACATTCCAGGCTTCCAACCATGATATGAAGTTAGTGATTTTTTGGTTGGTGCGGCGAGTTTGCGTCAATGATACAGTTTCATCCCCACTTGCCCCTGGTTGGACTTGAAGGCTGTAAGATTGGTTGGCATTTGTATCATACAGAGAGTTAGGTAGTAAAGTGTTTAGATCAATGTACTCTTTCGCTTTCATTGCTTTTATCAACTTTGGGGATAGTGGAGGCAGAGAGCTAAGTGAGGTTTGTGGGACTGCGGCGGCTGTTGTGGCTGTAGTGGCTGTTGGAGGCTCGGGGACGGCTACTGGGGGTGGATGTGGCTGGGTGGCCGGCCTGGCGGTTGGCTGGACGGCTGGCTGGACGGCTGGCTGGACGGCTGGCTGGACGGCTGGCTGGCTGGACGGGTGGGAGATAGTGGCTCTGAGGCTTAAAAAGCTTAGTGGCTCTGAGGCTTGAGGGTGGGAGATAGTGGATGTCGGCGAGAGCTGAAGAACACCAGAGTAAGGATCATTCCCTGCACGCGTTTGGTTTGCTTTTTCAGCTACTTCCTGCATTAGCTTCTTCAGGTCTTCAAGGCTAAACGTTACCGTTGAACCTCCTGGGCTCGAAGTTTGGGGCTGGGTTGAATGTAAATCCTCGCGTTCGCTAGCTGATGAAGGTCCCGCTACGGGATCTGCTTCAGGCTCACTCGATTCGTTATCGGTTGCCACAACGTCGAAAAGACTGTAAAGTCACAAGGCGATCGTTTCTTTCTTGCCTGTCTGTTCGACACCATACATTTGGGCCTTGGCTCTTAACTCCGTCTTCGAAAGGTTCTTCCATCCTGCTAGCGTACGACGAGCATCTCTACGATCTCTTGGACGGACTGCAGCCGAACTTTTGTCGAGTGATGCCATCATTAAATAACAAGTAAAGTGAATAGGCGGCGAGCAAATGATACGAGTAAGAACTTCTGTGACTGACTCCGACCAGGAATGTGAACGAATGATTAACGAGACGCATGAGTGAAAATATGCCTATGGCTACAAATCCAGACATAAGGGGGACTGGGCCTAGTATACTTATTGGGGCCTTAGGCGTTAATCTTTCACAAACTTTGCTTGTTATAAAGGTTTACTTTAACTTTGTTGCATTAACTTAATTCGTTGAATTAAGCAGTTTCATACCAATATTTCCACTTGTTTACATGGATTTCTATGTAAATAACTACAAACTTTGCTTATTAGAAAGGTTTACTTCAACTTTGTTGTATTAACTTAATTCGTTGAACTAAGCAGTTTTATAAAAATGATTCCACTTTCGTACATGGATAAAAATCCATGTTAATAACTACGAACATTGCTTATTAGAAAGGATTACTTCAACTTGGTTGTATTAACTTAATTCGTTGAAATAAGCAGCTTTATACCAATAATTCCACTTTCGTACATGGATTTCAATGTTAATAACTGCAAGCCATGCTTGTTATAAAGGTTTACTTTAACTTTGTTGTATTAACTGAATTCATTGAATTAAGCAGTTTTATAGCAATAAACCCACTTGTTTACATGGATTTCTATGTTGATAACTACAAACTTTGCTTGCTATAAAGGTTTACTTTATCTTTGTTGTATTAACTTAATTCGTTGAATTAACCAGTTTTATAGCCATTTTTTAGGGTCCACAGTTTTATACCAATAATTCCACTTCTTTACATGGATTTCTATGTTAATAGCTACAAACTTTGACGGTTATAAAGGTTTACTTTATCTTTGTTGTATTAACTTAATTCGTTGAATTATGCAGTTTTATACAAATAATATCACTTGTTTAAATGGATTTGTATATTAATATCTACAAACTTTCCTTGCTATAAAGGTTTACATTAACTTTGTTGTATTAACTTAATTCGTTGAAAAAAGCTGGATTATACCCATAATTCGTCTGGTTTACATGGATTTCTATCTTAATAACTACAAACAATGATTGTTATAAAGGTTTACTTTAACTTTGTTGTATTAACTTAATTCGTTGAAATAAGCTGGATTATACCAATAATTGGACTTGTTTACATGGATTTCTATGTTAATAACTACAAATTTTGCTTGTTATAAAGGTTTACTTTAACTTTGTTGCATTAAATTAATTCGTTGAATTAAGCAGTTTTATACCAATAATTCCACTTGTTTACATGGATTTCTATTTCAATAATTACAAACTTTGCCTGTTATAAAGGATTACTTTAACTTTGTTGTATTAACTTAATTCGTTGAATTAAGCAGTTTTATACCTATAATTCCACTTGTTTTCATGGAATTCTATGTTGATAACTGCAAACTTTGCTTGCTATAAAGGTTTACTTTATCTTTGTTGTATTAACTTAATTCGTTGTATTAAGCAGTTTTATGCCAATAATTCCACTTGTTTACGTGGATCTCTATGTTTGTAACAACAAACTTTGCTTGTTAGATAGGTTTACTTTAACTTTGTTGTATAAACATAATTCATTGAAACAAGCAGTTTTATACCCAAGTTCGACTTGTTGACATGGACTTCTATGTCATTAACTGCAAACCATGTTTGTTGTAAAGGTTTACTTCAACTTTGTTATATTAACTGAATTCGTTGAATTAAGCAGTTTTATACCAATAATTCCTCTTGTTTACATGGATTTCTATGTTAATATCTAGAAACTTTGCTTGCTATAAGGTTTACTTTAACTTTGTTGTATTATTTTACTCCGTTGAAATAAACACTTTTAAACCAATAACTGGACTTGTTGACATGGATTTCTATGTGAATAACTACAAATTTTGCTTGTTATAAAGGTTTACTTTAACTTCGTTGCATTAAATTAATTCGTTTAATTAAGCAGTTTTTTTACCCATAATTCGACTGGCTAAACATGGAATTGTATGTTAATAACTACAAACTTTTCTTGTTATAAAGGTTTACTCTAACTTTGTTGTATTAACTAAATTCGTTGAAAAAAGCAGTTTTATACCCATAATTCGACTTGTTTACATAAATTTCTATGTTAATAACTACAAGCAATGACTGTTATAAAGGTTTACTTTAACTTTGTTGTATTAACTTATTTCGTTGAAAAAAGCAGTTTTATACCCATAATTCGACTTGTTTACATAAATTTCTATCTTAATAACTACAAATTTTGCTTGTTATAAAGGTTTACTTTAACTTTGTTGCATTAAATTAATTCGTTGAATTAAGCGGTTTTATACCAATAATTCCACTTGTTTACATGGATTTCTATTTTAATAATTACAAACTTTGCCTGTTATAAAGGTTTACTTTAACTTTGTTGTATTAACTTAATTCGTTGAATTAAGCAGTTTTATACCTATAATTGGACTTGTTGACATGGATTTCTATGAGAAAACGTACAAATTTTGCTTGTTATAAAGGTTTACTTTAACTTCGTTGCATTAAATTAATTCGTTGAATTAAGCAGTTTTTTTTACCCATAATTCGACTTGCTAAACATGGAATTGTATGTTGATAACTACAAACTTTTCTTGTTATAAAGGTTTACTTTAACTTTGTTGTATAAACATAATTCATTGAAACAAGCAGTTTTATACCCAAGTTCGACTTGTTGACATGGATTTCTATGTCTTTAACTGCAAACCATGCTTGTTGTAAAGGTTTACTTCAACTTTGTTATATTAACTGAATTCGTTGAATTAAGCAGTTTTATACCAATAATTCCACTTGTTTACATGGATTTCTATGTTAATATCTAGAAACTTTGCTTGCTATAAAGGTTTACTTTAACTTTGTTGTATTATTTTACTCCGTTGAAATAAACACCTTTAAACCAATAATTGGACTTGTTGACATGGATTTCTATCTGAATAAGTACAAATTTTGCTTGTTATAAAGGTTTACTTTAACTTCGTTGCATTAAATTTATTCGTTGAATTAAGCAGTTTTTTTACCCATAATTCGACTTGCTAAACATGGAATTGTATGTTGATAACTACAAACTTTTCTTGTTATAAAGGTTTACTTTAACTTTGTTGCATTAACTAAATTCGTTGAATTAAGCAGTTTTATTCCTATAATTCGACTTGCTTACATGGATTTCTATGTTAAAAACTACAAACCATGCTTGTTATAAAGGTTTACTTTAACTTTGTTGTATTAACTTACTTCGTGTAATTAAGCAGTTCTATACCTATAATTCGACTTGCTTACATGGACTTCTATGTTAAAAACTACAAACCATGCTTGTTATCAAGGTTTACTCTAACTTTGTTGTATTAACATAATTTGTTGAATTAAGCAGTTTAATACGAATAACTCTACATGTTTACATGGAGTTCTATGTTAATAACCACAAACTTTGCTTGCTATAAAGGTTTTTACTTTATCTTTGTTGTATTAACTTAATTCGTTGAATTAAGCTTTTTTATACCTATAATTCCACTTGTTTACATTGATTTCTATGTTAATAACTACAAACTTTGCTTGTTAGAAAGGTTTACTTTATTATTGTTGTATTAACTTAATTCGTTGAATTAAGCAGTTTAATACCAATAATTCTACTTGTTTACATGGATTTCTATGTTAATAACTACAAACTTTGCTTGCTATAAAGGTTTTTACTTTATCTTTGTTGTATTAATTTAATTCGTTGAATTGAGCAGTTTTATAGCCATTTTTTTGGGTCCACTGTTTTATACCAATAATTCGACTTGTTTACATGAATTTCTATGTTAATAACTGCAGACCGTGCTTTTTATAAACGTTTACTATAACTTTGTTGCAATAACTTAATTCGTTGAAATAAGCAGTTTTGTATCCATAATTCGACTTGTTAACATGGATTTCTATCTTAATAACTACAAACCATGCTTGTGATAAAGGCTGTCGTTGCCTTTGTAGTTCAACTTAAATCGTTAAATTAAGCACTTTTATACCCATATCTGGACTTGTTTACATGGATTTCTATGTAAATAGCTACAAACTTTGCTTGTTAAAAAGGTTTACTTTAGCTTTGTTGCATTAACTTAATTCGTTCAATTAAGCAGTTTTATATCCATAATTCGACTTGTTTACATGGATTTCTATGTTTATAACTACAAACCGTGCTTGTTATAAATGCTTACTTTAACTTTGTTGTATTAACTAAATTCGTTGAAATAAGCAGTTTTATACCAATAATTTCACTTGTTTACACGGATTTCTATGTCATCCTTCGATTTCTATGTTGATAGCTACAAACTCTCCCGGTTATAAAGGTTTACTTTAACTTTGTTGTATTAACTAAATTCGTTGAAAAAAGCAGTTTTATACCCATAATTCGACTTGTTTACATAAATTTCTATGTTAATAACTACAAGCAATGACTGTTATAAAGGTTTACTTTAACTTTGTTGTATTAACTTAATTCGTTGAAAAAAGCAGTTTTATACCCATAATTCGACTTGTTTACATAAATTTCTATCTTAATAACTACAAATTTTGCTTGTTATAAAGGTTTACTTTAACTTTGTTGCATTAAATTAATTCGTTGAATTAAGCGGTTTTATACCAATAATTCCACTTGTTTACATGGATTTCTATTTTAATAATTACAAACTTTGCCTGTTATAAAGGTTTACTTTAACTTTGTTGTATTAACTAAATTCGTTGAAAAAAGCAGTTTTATACCCATAATTCGACTTGTTTACATAAATTTCTATGTTAATAACTACAAGCAATGACTGTTATAAAGGTTTACTTTAACTTTGTTGTATTAACTTAATTCGTTGAAAAAAGCAGTTTTATACCCATAATTCGACTTGTTTACATAAATTTCTATCTTAATAACTACAAATTTTGCTTGTTATAAAGGTTTACTTTAACTTTGTTGCATTAAATTAATTCGTTGAATTAAGCGGTTTTATACCAATAATTCCACTTGTTTACATGGATTTCTATTTTAATAATTACAAACTTTGCCTGTTATAAAGGTTTACTTTAACTTTGTTGTATTATTTTACTCAGTTGAAATAAACACCTTTAAACCAATAATTGGACTTGTTGACATGGATTTCTATCTGAATAAGTACAAATTTTGCTTGTTATAAAGGTTTACTTTAACTTCGTTGCATTAAATTAATTCGTTGAATTAAGCAGTTTTTTTACCCATAATTCGACTTGCTAAACATGGAATTGTATGTTGATAACTACAAACTTTTCTTGTTATAAAGGTTTACTTTAACTTTGTTGCATTAACTAAATTCGTTGAATTAAGCAGTTTTATTCCTATAATTCGACTTGCTTACATGGATTTCTATGTTAAAAACTACAAACCATGCTTGTTATAAAGGTTTACTTTAACTTTGTTGTATTAACTTACTTCGTGTAATTAAGCAGTTCTATACCTATAATTCGACTTGCTTACATGGACTTCTATGTTAAAAACTACAAACCATGCTTGTTATCAAGGTTTACTCTAACTTTGTTGTATTAACATAATTTGTTGAATTAAGCAGTTTAATACGAATAATTCTACATGTTTACATGGATTTCTATGTTAATAACCACAAACTTTGCTTGCTATAAAGGTTTTTACTTTATCTTTGTTGTATTAACTTAATTCGTTGAATTGAGCAGTTTCATATCCATAATTCGAGTTGTTAACATGGATTTCTATGTTAATAACTACAAACCATGCTTGTGAGAAAGGTTTACATTCCCTTTGTAGTTCAACTTAAATCGTTGAATTAAGCACTTTTATACACATAACTGGACTTGTTGACATGGATTTCTATGTTAAAAACTACAAACCATGCTTGTTATAAAGTTTTACTTTAACTTTGTTGTATTAACTTACTTCGTTGAATTAAGCAGTTTTATATTTATAATTCGACTTACTTACATGGATTTCTATGTTAAAAACTACAAACCATGCTTGTTAAAAAGGTTTACTTTAACTTTGTTGTATTAACTTAATTCGTTGAATTAAGCAGTTTAATACCAATAATTCTACTTGTTTACATGGATTTCTATGTTAATAACTACAAACTTTGCTTGCTATAAAGGTTTTTACTTTATCTTTGTTGTATTAATTTAATTCGTTGAAATAATCAGTTTTATATCCATAATTCGACTTGTTTACATGAATTTCTATGTTAATAACTGCAGACCGTGCTTTTTATAAACTTTTACTTTAACTTTGCAGCATTAACTTAATTCGTTGAAATAATCAGTTTTATATCCATAATTCGACTTGTTTACATGGATTTCTATGTTAATAACTGCAGACGGTGCTTTTTATAAACGTTTACTATAACTTTGTTGCAATAACTTAATTCGTTGAAATAAGCAGTTTTGTATCCATAATTCGACTTGTTAACATGGATTTCTATCTTAATAACTACAAACCATGCTTGTGATAAAGGCTGTCGTTGCCTTTGTAGTTCAACTTAAATCGTTAAATTAAGCACTTTTATACCCATATCTGGACTTGTTTACATGGATTTCTATGTAAATAGCTACAAACTTTGCTTGTTAAAAAGGTTTACTTTAGCTTTGTTGCATTAACTTAATTCGTTCAATTAAGCAGTTTTATATCCATAATTCGACTTGTTTACACGGATTTCTATGTCATCCTTCGATTTCTATGTTGATAGCTACAAACTCTCCCGGTTATAAAAGTTTACTTTAACTTTGTGGTATTAACTTAATTCTTTGAAATAAGCAATTTTATACCAATAATTCCACTTGTTTACATGGATTTCTATGTTAATACCTACAAACTTTGCTTGCTATAAAGGTTTACTTTAAATTTGTTGTATTAACTTACTTCGTTGAAATAAGCAGGATTATACCCATAATTTGACTTGTTTACATGGATTTCTATGTTAATAACTACAAACCATGCTTGTTATTAAGGTTTGCTTTAAGTTTGTTGTATTAACTTATTTCGTTAAATTAAGCACTTTACAGGTACATGTACCCCAAAAACTAAGGTACCCCAAAAACCACAAGGTCAGTTGAAAGGCAATATCCATAGAAGATCAACATACAACATAAAACTCTTACTGATCAATGATGCTTAGGTAACTGGGCTACCTAAAAATGTAGGTTTGCCATGAATAAATTGGATTTAAAAAACATTATAGGGTGTAAACGCAAAAATTTGAACTTGAAATTTTACAGATTATTTCTATGAACGAGTAGCAAGTCGCAAATTCTTACTATAAGTTTGCAAACCAGTGTTTTTCAGTATCTTTCATGTGTCCTCTTGCCAGAAAAGCACAATGGTTACCTTGCAATATAGTGAACCTATTGAATGGGCATCCTGACTTTGGTGATTTTTTGTGTGGTTTTGGGGTACATTTCACTGAAACATGGAAAACACAAGTACAGGGTGTGGTGTGCCACAGAGAAACCAAATGAAATTATGTATTTTCAGCAAAATCACATCTATATTTATATATTATTAACACTCTCTGAAAGCAATTAACATAAGGTATTTGTCCACATAACAAAATATCTTCTGAAAGTCAAGGTTAGAATGGTCAAGTTTTTAACAAAATTAACAAAATAACAAATATTTCCTGAAAGTCTGTAAACAAACAGCAAGTACATTTTCCATTTTTCAGCAAAATAACGAACACATCTTCAAGACAATCAACATACAGTTGGTAAAATGGTATATGTCTCAACAAAATAATAAACATTTTATGCAATTCAATTGACAGATAGTTAATTAAAATTGCCCATATTTTAACACAGTAACAAAAATATCTTTCTAAAAGTCAATCAACATAGGTATTTGCTGTCCAGATATTATTAACTAACCAAATCACTTTAGAAGACTTCTGTTAATTTTGGATACCACTGGAAAGTTACTCTCATTTGAGGTTACTCTCATTTGAGGTTACTTTGAGGTTAAACCATTTGAGGTTGCTCTCAAACATTTTGGGGGTGATAAATGAAACCTCTGAGGTGGTTATAAGTCTGGTAGACTCTAAAATGAATGCAGTTGTGAAATTAAAAGCAAGGAAAATTTATCCATGGAATAGAAACATCAAAACTTTTCATTATTTATGAAAAAATTACCAGGAACATTGATATTCTCAAATATTTTGATACTTTATACTTGGAAAAAGCATGCACTTTGTAATTGCTGGTAAATGAATAACACAGTTCCTCTCTGTTAGGTCGGATTGTCAGCAGATTTCAAAATATATGCAGAATCAAGAAAAATAATGCTTTTGAAGATTGATATGCTGCAAACGGCTTGATAAGTGAAAAACTAATGTGGTTTTTGGGGTACACCCCATGCGGGTTTTGTGGCACATTAGATACTTCCACTGAAAATAAGTTTGCAGCTATACTTTCTGTCCATTACTGATTTATAATGATGACTTCTTCCCAAATATCACAGTGATAGGTGCATCAGCTGTAATCTTTTCCGTGTTTTTGCTTTTGTGGTTTTTGGGGTACATATAATGAAAAACAAGAAACTTTGTCACATCAGTACTCGGTCAATCTTAGGCAAAAAATAATAATACCCAACGGGAAGACCTCGTTTTCTGCAGCCCTTCATTGACACAAAACCATTTTTGAAATCAACTAGTAGGAAAAAAATTATAACCACACGCTTTTTTTGTGGCTTTTGGGGTACATGTACCTGTATACCCATAATCCGACCTGAAGACATTGATTTCTATCTTAATAACTACAAGCTTTGCCGGTTATAAAGGTTTACTTTTACTTCGTTCTATTAACCTAATTCGTTAAATTAGGCAGTTTCATACCAATAATTCCACTTGTTTACAATTTCTATGTTAATAACTACAAACCATGCTTGTGATAAAGGTTTACTTTAACTTTGTTGTATTACCTTACCTCGTTGAATTAAGCAGTTTTATACCTATAATTCGACTTGCTTACATGGACTTTTATGTTAATAACTACAAACCATGCTTGTTATAAAGGTTTACTTTATCTTTGTGGTATTAACTAAATTCGTTGAAATAAGCAGTCTTATACCCATAATTCGACTTTTTTATATAAATTTCTATGTTAATAACTACAAACCATCCTTGTAATAAAGGTTTACTTTAACTTTGTTGTATTAACTTAATTCGTTGAAATAAGCAGTTTTGTATCCATTATTCGACTTATTTACATGGATTTCTATGTTTATAACTACAAACCGTGCTTGTTATAAATGCTTACTTTAACTTTGTTGTATTAACTTAATTCGTGGAAATAAGCAGTTTGATACCAATAATTTCACTTGTTTACATGGATTTCCATGTTAATAACTGCAAACCGTGCTTGTTATAAAGGCTTAATTTAACTTTGTTGCATCAACTTAATTCGTTGAATTAAGCACTTTTATACCCATAATTCCACTTCTTGACATTGATTTCTATGTTAATAACTACAAAGATTGCTTTTTATAAGGTTTACTTTAACTTTGTTGTATTAATTAACTTAATTCGTTGATATAAGCAGTTTTGTATCCATAATTCGACTTGTTTACATGGATTTCTATGTTTATAACTACAAAAAGTGCTTGTTATAAATGCTTACTTTAACTTTGTTGTTTTAGCTTAATTCGTTGATTTAAGCAGTTTTATGCCAATAGTCCCATTTGTTTACATGGATTTCGATGTTAGTAACTAAAAAACCTTGCTTGTTATGAAGGTGTATTTTAACTTTGTTTTGTCAACTTAATTTATTGAATTAAGCAGTTTTGTACCCATAATTTGTCTTGTCTACATGGATTTCTATGTTGATAACTACGAACCTTGCTTGTTACAAAGGCTTACATTACCTTTGTCGTTTTAACTTAAATCGTTGAATTAAGCACCCATAATTGGACTTGTTGACATGGATTTCTATATGAATAGCTACAAACTTTGCTTGTTAGAAACGCTTACTTTAACTTTGTTGCATTAAACTATTTCGTTGAATGAAGCACTTTTATAGCCATAATTCGACTTGTAGACATTGATTTCTATGTTAATAACTGCAAGCTTTGCCGGTTATAAAAGTGTACTTAGAGTTTGTTGTATTAACTTAATTCGTTGAGTTTAGCAGTTTTATACCAATAATTCCACTTGTTTACATGGTTATTTATGTTCGTAACTACCAGATTTGCTGGTTATAAAGGTTTACTTTAACTTTGTTGTATTTACTTAATTCGTTGAAATAAGCAGTTTTATACCAATTGGTCTTGTTGACATGGATTTCTATGTAAATAGCTACAAACATTGGTTGTTATAAAGGTTTAATTTAACTTTGTAGTATGAACTTAGTTCGTTGAATTAAGCAGTTTTATACCAAAAGTTCCACTAGTTTACATGGATTTCTATGTTAGTAACTACAAACTTTGCTTGTTATAAAGGTTTACTTTAACTTTGTTGTATTAACATATTTCCTTGAAATAAACAGTCTTATACCCATAAATCGACCCTAAGAGATTGATTTCTATCTTAATAACTACAAGCTTTGCCGGTTATAAAGGTTTACTTTTACTTTGTTGTATTAACCTAATTCGTTGAATTAGGCAGTTTCATACCAATAATTCCACTTGTTTACATGGATTTCTATGTTAATAACTAAAAACTTGGCTTCTTATAAAGGTTTACATTAACTTTGTTCTTTTAAATTAAATCGTTGAATTAAGCACTTTTATATCCATAATTGGACCTGTTGACATGGATTTCTATGTTGATAACTACGAACCTTGCTTGTTACAAAGGCTTACATTACCTTTGTCGTTTTAACTTAAATCGTTGAATTAAGCACCCATAATTGGACTTGTTGTCATGGATTTCCATGTGAATAGCTACAAACTTTGCTTGTTAGAAAGGCTTACTTTAACTTTGTTGCATTAAACTAATTTGTTGAATTAAGCACTTTTATACCCATAATTCGACTTGAAGACATTGATTTCTATGTTAATAACTACGAACTTTGCCGGTCATAAAGATTTACTCTAACTTTGTTGTTTTGAGTTAATTCGTTTAAAAAAGCAGTTTTGTATCCATAATCTGACTTGTTAACATGGATTTCTATGCTAATAACTGCAAACCATGCTTGTTATAAAGATTTACTTAAACTCTGTTGCATTAACTTAATTCGTTGAAATAAGCAGTTTTATACTTATAATTGGACTTGTTGACATGGATTTCTATGTGAGCAACTACAAACTTTGCTTGTTATAAAGGCTTACTTTGACTTTTTTGTATTAACTTAATTCATTGAAATGATAAGTTTTATATTATAGTAATTCGACTTGTTTACATGGATTTCTATGTTAATAACTACAAACTTTGCTGGTTGTAAAGGTTTACTTTAACTTCGTTGCATTAACTTTATTCGTTGAATTAAGCAGTTTTATACCAATAATTCCACTTGTTCACAGGGATTTCTACGTGAATAACTACAAACTTTGCTTCTTATAAAGTTTTACTTTAACTTTGCTGTATTAACTTTGTTCGTTGAATTAAGCAGTTTTATAGCTATAATTCGACTTGCTTACATGGATTTTATGTTAATAACTACAAGCGTTTTTTGTTATAAAGAATTATTTTAACTTTGTTGTATTAACTAAATTCTTTGTAATAAGCAGTTTTGTACCCATAATTTGACTTGTTGATATTGATTTCTATGTAAATAACTACAAACTTTGCTTCTTATAAAGTTTTACTTTAACTTTGCTGTATTAACTTTGTTCGTTGAATTAAGCAGTTTTATAGCTATAATTCGACTTGCTTACATCGATTTTATGTTAATAACTACAAGCGTTTTTTGTTATAAAGAATTACTTTAACTTTGTTGTATTAACTAAATTCTTTGAAATAAGCAGTTGTATACCCATAATTCGATTTGTTAACATGGATTTCTATGTGAATGACTACAAACCATGCTTTTTATAAAGGTTTACTTTAACTTTGTTGTATTAACATATTTCGTTGAATTAAGCAGTTTTATACCGAAAATGCTACTTGTTTACATGGATTTCTATGTTAATAACTATAAACCGTGCTTGTTATAAAGGTTTACTTAGAGTTATTTGTATTAACTTAATTCGTTGAGTTTAGCAGTTTTATACCAACAATTCCACTTGTTTACATGGTTATTTATGTTCGTAACTACCAGATTTGCTGGTTATAAAGGTTTACTTTAACTTTGTTGTATTAACTTAATTCGTTGAAATAAGTAGTTTTATACCAATTGGTCTTGTTGACATGGATTTCTTTGTTAATAGCTACAAACATTGGTTGTTATAAAGGTTTAATTTAACTTTGTAGTATGAACATAATTCGTTGAATTAAGCAGTTTTATACCAAACGTTCCACTAGTTTACATGGACTTCTATGTTAGTAACTACAAACTTTGCTTGTTAGAAAGGCTTACTTTAACTTTGTTGCATTAAACTAATTTGTTGAATTAAGCACTTTTATACCCATAATGCGACTTGAAGACATTGATTTCTATGTTAATAACTACGAACTTTGCCGGTCATAAAGATTTACTCTAACTTTGTTGTTTTGAGTTAATTCGTTTAAAAAAGCAGTTTTGTATCCATAATCTGACTTGTTAACATGGATTTCTATGCTAATAACTGCAAACCATGCTTGTGATAAAGGTTTACATTACCTTTGTAGTTCTAACTTAAATCGTTGAATTAAGCACTTTTATACACATAATTCGACTTGTTGACATTGATTTCTATGTTAATAACTACAAGCCATGCTTGTTATAAAGATTTACTTAAACTCTGTTGCATTAACTTAATTCGTTGAAATAAGCAGTTTTATACTTATAATTTTACTTGTTGACATGGATTTCTATGTGAGCAACTACAAACTTTGCTTGTTATAAAGGCTTACTTTGACTTTTTTGTATTAACTTAATTCATTGAAATGATAAGTTTTATATTATAGTAATTCGACTTGTTTACATGGATTTCTATGTAAATAACTACAAACTTTGCTTGTTATAAAGGTTTACTTTAACTTCGTTGTATTAACTTAATTCGTTGAATTAAGCAGTTTTATACCAATAATTCCACTTGTTCACAGGCATTTCTACGTGAATAACTACAAACTTTGCTTCTTATAAAGTTTTACTTTAACTTTGCTGTATTAACTTTGTTCGTTGAATTAAGCAGTTTTATAGCTATTATTCGACTTGCTTACATCGATTTTATGTTAATAACTACAAGCGTTTTTTGTTATAAAGAATTACTTTAACTTAGTTGTATTAACTAAATTCTTTGAAATAAGCAGTTGTATACCCATAATTCGATTTGTTAACATGGATTTCTATGTGAATGACTACAAACCATGCTTTTTATAAAGGTTTACTTTAACTTTGTTGTATTAACATATTTCGTTGAATTAAGCAGTTTTATACCGAAAATGCCACTTGTTTACATGGATTTCTATGTTAATAACTATAAACCGTGCTTGTTATAAAGGTTTACTTAGAGTTTGTTGTATTAACTTAATTCGTTGAGTTTAGCAGTTTTATACCAACAATTCCACTTGTTTACATGGTTATTTATGTTCGTAACTACCAGATTTGCTGGTTATAAAGGTTTGCTTTTACTTTGTTGTATTAACTTAATTCGTTGAAATAAGTAGTTTTATACCAATTGGTCTTGTTGACATGGATTTCTTTGTTAATAGCTACAAACATTGGTTGTTATAAAGGTTTAATTTAACTTTGTAGTATGAACATAATTCGTTGAATTAAGCAGTTTTATACCAAACGTTCCACTAGTTTACATGGACTTCTATGTTAGTAAAAACAAACTTTACTTGTTATAAAGGTTTACTTTAACTTTGTTGTATCAACATATTTCCTTGAAATAAACAGCTTTATACCCATAAATCGACCCTAAGAGATTGATTTCTATCTTAATAACTACAAGCTTTGCCGGTTATAAAGGTTTACTTTTACTTTGTTGTATTAACCTAATTCGTTGAATTAGGCAGTTTCATACCAATAATTCCACTTGTTTACATGGATTTCTATGTTAATAACTAAAAACCTGGCTTCTTATAAAGGTTTACATTAACTTTGTTGTTTTAAATTAAATAGTTGAATTAAGCACTTTTATATCCATAATTGGACCTGTTGACATGGATTTCTATGTTGATAACTACGAACCTTGCTTGTTACAAAGGCTTACATTACCTTTGTCGTTCTAACTTAAATCGTTGAATTAAGCACCCATAATTGGACTTGTTGTCATGGATTTCCATGTGAATAGCTACAAACTTTGCTTGTTAGAAAGGCTTACTTTAACTTTGTTGCATTAAACTAATTTGTTGAATTAAGCACTTTTATACCCATAATTCGACTTGTAGACATTGATTTCTATGTTAATAACTACGAACTTTGCCGGTCATAAAGATTTACTTTAACTTTGTTGTTTTGAGTTAATTCGTTTAAAAAAGCAGTTTTGTATCCATAATCTGACTTGTTAACATGGATTTCTATGCTAATAACTGCAAACCATGCTTGTGATAAAGGTTTACATTACCTTTGTAGTTCTAACTTAAATCGTTGAATTAAGCACTTTTATACCCATAATTCGACTTGTTGACATTGATTTCTATATTAATAACTACAAGCCATGCTTGTTATAAAGATTTACTTAAACTCTGTTGCATTAACTTAATTCGTTGAAATAAGCAGTTTTATACTTATAATTGGACTTGTTGACATGGATTTCTATGTGAGCAACTACAAACTTTGCTTGTTATAAAGGCTTACTTTGACTTTTTTGTATTAACTTAATTCGTTGAAATGATAAGTTTTATATTATAGTAATTCGACTTGTTTACATGGATTTCTATGTTAATAACTACAAACTTTGCTGGTTATAAAGGTTTACTTTAACTTCGTTGCATTAACTTTATTCGTTGAATTAAGCAGTTTTATACCAATAATTCCACTTGTTCACAGGCATTTCTACGTGAATAACTACAAACTTTGCTTCTTATAAAGTTTTACTTTAACTTTGCTGTATTAACTTTGTTCGTTGAATTAAGCAGTTTTATAGCTATAATTCGACTTGCTTACATCGATTTTATGTTAATAACTACAAGCGTTTTTTGTTATAAAGAATTACTTTAACTTTGTTGTATTAACTAAATTCTTTGAAATAAGCAGTTGTATACCCATAATTCGATTTGTTAACATTGATTTCTATGTGAATGACTACAAACCATGCTTTTTATAAAGGTTTACTTTAACTTTGTTGTATTAACATATTTCGTTGAATTAAGCAGTTTTATACCGAAAATGCCACTTGTTTACATGGATTTCTTTGTTAGTAACTACAAACTTTGCTTGCTATAAAGGTTTACTTTAACTATGTTGTATTAACTAAATTCGTTGAAATAAGCAGTTTTATACCCATAATTGGACTTGTTGACATGGATTTCTATGCGAGTAATTACAAACTTTGCTTGCTATAAAGGCTTATTTGAACTTTGTTGTATTAACTTAATTCGTTGAAATAATCAGTTTTATATTATAGTAATTCGACTTGTTTACATGGATTTTTATGTTAATAACTACAAACTTTGCTTGTTATAAAGGCTCACTTTCACTTTATCGTATTAACTTAATTCGTTGAAACAAGCAGCTTTTTGCCAATAATTTCACTTTGTTACATGGATTTCTATGTTAATAACTATAAACTGTTCTTGTTATAAAGGTTTACTTTAACTTTGTTGCATTAACTAAATTCGTTGAATTAAGAACTTTTATACCCATAATTCAACTTGTTTACATAGATTTCTATGTTAATAACTACAAACCATGCCGGTTATAAAGGTTTACATTACCTTTGTTGTTTTAACTTAAATCGTTGAATTAAGCACTTTTGTATACATAATTGGACTTGTTGACGTGGATTTCTATGTGAATGGCTACAAACTTTGCTTGTTATAAACGCTTACTTTAACTTTGTTGCATTTAATTAATTCGTTGAAATAAGCAGTTTTATACCAATAATTCCACTTGTTTAAATGGAATTCTGCGTTAATAACTGCAAACTATAAAGGTTTACGTTAACTTTGTTGTATTAACTTATTTCGTTGAAATAAACAGCTTTATACCTATAATTAGACTTGTTGACATGGATTTCTTTGTTAATAGCTACAAACTTTCCCGGTTATAAAGGTTTGCTTTAACTTTGTTGCATTAACTTAATTCGTTGACTTAAGCACTTTTATACCCATAATTCGCCTTGAAGACATTGATTTGTATGTTAATAACTACAAGCTTTGCCAATTATAAAGGTTTTCTTTTACTTTTTTGTATTAATCTAATTCGTTGAAATTAGCAGTTTTATACCAATAATTTCACTGTGTTACATGGATTTCTATGTTAATAACTGTAAACCGTGCTTGTTATAAAGGTTTACTTTAACTTTGTTGTATTAACTTAATTCGTTGAAATAAGCAGTTTTATACCAATAATTTCACTTCGTTACATGGATTTCTATGTTAATAACTGTAAACCGTGCTTGTTATAAAGGTTTACTTTAACTTTGTTGCATTAACTTAATTCGTTGAATTAAGCACTTTTACACCCATAATTCGACTTGTTGATATTGATTTCTATGTAAATAACTATAAACTTTGCTTGTTATAAAGGTTTACTTTAACTTTGTTGTATTAACCTAATTCGTTGAAATAAGCAGTTTCGTATCCATAATTCGACTTGGTAACATGGACTTCTATGTTGATAACTACAAGCTTTGCCTGTTATGAAGGTTTAATTTAACTTTGTTGTATTAACTTATTTCGTTGAAGTAAACAGCTTTATACCAATAATTCGACTTGTTGACATGGATTTCTATGTTAATAGCTACAAACTCTCCCGGTTATAAAAGTTTACTTTAACTTTGTTGCATTAACTTAATTCATTGAATTAAGCACTTTGATACCCATAATTCGACTTGAAGACATTGATTTCTATCTTAATAACTACAAGCTTTGCCATTTATAAAGGTTTACTTTAACTTTGTTGTATTAACTTAATTCGTTGAAATAAGCAGTTTTATATCAATAATTTCACTTTGTTACATGGATTTCTATGTTGATAACTGTAAACCGTGCTTGTTATAAAGGTTTACTTTAACTTTGCTGTATTGAACAACTTAATTCGTTGAAATAGGTGCCTACTTCATGCCATCCACCAGAAGGACCTGCCTACGTCACAGCATACGAAAATCACAAAACGCACGAAAACGAGGAAACGACAAAATTCGTCACATGCAGCAAGTTAAGGCGGGAAACAGCCATTTTGTTTCGATCTTTGGAGTGAGATGGAAAAATGGACGTGGGGTGCAAAGTCAGTGAAAATTGTCTCTCATTTCATAACATCCACGAAGCCATTGCTGCTGTCGACGATTACCAAGAACGAGAGACTGCAAGTTTTTCAGTATTTAAAGTTGAGAAAAACGTTGGAAATTCAGGTAGGTACTGTACCGTGAAGTAGGATGTGGCCTGTTGCCCAAAGGCCTACAAAAAAGAGAAAGCTTATACTTAACTTGATAGGCTATGCTGAACATGATTAGACCTGGTTGCTACATCCTTTGATATTGCTGAAAGGTCGTGTTTGTTAATCTTACTTTATGAAATCTGTCCTTTTTGTGATGGTAGAGACATTGCTTTGCCTGATTTTTATTGTGGAACAGGACCAAGCTCTTGTCTGGCCCCACAGCCAGGTAAGAAAACTTGCATTCACTCGCAACTATGAAATTGTGTCAAACTCGCTACTTGCAGCTAAACTAAAAGTTTCTCACAGGAAATAATAAAAGATCTATTGCTAATTTTGCAGCCCTTGCAGCTTTTTAAAAAGTCTACTTACAGCTTGCGCACCTTTCAAGTTTTTTCACTCGCTACCGTATTACCCTATGCGTACCTACGTAGGCCAAATCATGCATGTTTTCCAGCCCGGGCCTACGGGGCTTATCTAACTTGCAACCACAATTCAAACCATTGGCTCTTTCAATCTCTTTCAATTTACTGGGTCTGGCACAGATAAAGATCAGCTCATTTTTTGAGAAAAATTCATTTGGTGGTCAGTCGGTGGTAGTGATGTGGTGGCAAGACTGTCAGAAGCAAGGAGAGGGCTGGAGCATTTCATTCATTTCATTCATTCATTTATTTTATTCATCCACGACATCCACTCAGTAAACTTTAAAATTACTTATTTCCAGATGAAAGTAATAGATATTTCTAACAAAACTAATAAACCTATATTAAAAGCCAGTACTGTTCTTCCATGGATTCGTGCGTAAATATATATATATATATAACCTGCACACATAAAAATATATATGTACACCCATACACATATATATATATATATATAATTTGTTGTTTTTTTCAGCTTAGAAAATGATTCTTTAGCCCATTTTTAAACTGGGTGAGTGTATTAGACTCTCTTAATTGTGTTGGGATAGCGTTCCATGTTTTTAGACCGGTGTAGTGAAAACTCTTTCTACTGTAGTCTAAATTTAGTCTTGGAATTTGGAGATCAGTCTTATTTCTCGTATTATACTTGCTTGTCGAGGATCTTTCAGCAAATTAACCGTGCAGACTCTCAGGACATATCTTGTTAATTATCTTAAACATCTGAACCGACCGATCAAATTGGAATATCTGCTCGATGCTAAATGTTGGTCTAATCCAAGAGTCCTTTATCTTTGAAGCTTGAATAATTTCAAATGCACGATTTTGCAGTCTCTGAAGGGCTGTTATTTTAGTGTTCGATAAGCTCCCCCACACTACGTCATCATAACGAAAATGACTCTCAACAAGGGCTTTGTACACTTGAAAAAGCATTGATTGTGGGAGGATGTCCTTAAGTTTTCCTACTGTGTTTGATAACTTCAACACAAACAGTATAGCTTCATTGTAGAGAAAAAGAAACAGTGGATGTGTAGACAATTTATTTAGCTTATAGGGGCTATGAGATATGGCCATCATGTTTATTTCCTTACAGTATGGACCTGGCACCTTTTCAGTATGGATAATAAGATCAAACTAAAGGAAAATATAAGGAAGTTACAGCTATGAAGCTATAATATTTCCTACAACTTTATTAAAACCCATTGATTTCTATTATGCTGCAAGTCTTGTTTTAAAAATTTGACAGGCCTGTATAATAACACTATAGAAGCTTTTAGAGTAAACTACCATGATTTACTCGGAGCTCTCATTCTTCCTTTTGCAATGTTTTTCATTACTTTTTTTGAAGGCATCAAAGATAAGAAGCATGAAGTTCTTTGGAAGGACAACAACATGCCATTTGATGGTATTCCATATATGATTTTGTCAAGGAAAGAGTTTGACTGCCAACATGGTTGTGACTGCAAAATAGCACAAAAGCGAAAGTACCAAGAATCCAAAGAACAGGTACTGTGTATGCACTCATGAAATAATGTTCAGGGCTAGGCGGTTTCTTACACTTTAGGAGACTTTGCTACCAAAATATACTCATGGGTTTCTTATATTTTAAATTAATAATTTGCCCTGAAAACAAGTTTAGAATAGCAGTTTTTGAAAGTGGCTAAAGATTTTTGCATGAAAATTACAGAAAAGCTTTAGCTTTATCAATGCAGGTACGGGGGGGGGGGGATTTTCCAAAATTTAAAAAAAATGAGCTGACCCTTCCTCATAAGCTGTTTGTTTTAAAAAGATATGATTCTACAGCAATGTAAAAACTAATGTTATTAGATCTAGGGGAAACATTTAGGCAATATTGAATGTTTTGCTGTATATATGCAAAGTGTAATGATGCGTTCTATTTGAAAATTTTTTAAAATCTATCACTTATCTTAATTGATTCATTTACCTTCAGTGGGGATTTTATAACCCTTTTCAATTCATATTTGGAATTCATGACGGAATCATACTGTTGCAACTGTAATGTACCTTTGCCAGGTTTTCCTCCAATTGTAAATTTTCTGGTAAATTCACCCCCTAATTTGCAGTTTTTTTTAAACAAGATTTCTGGTCTCAGAAATGATGATTTAATGACATGAGAAGCAAGCAGACAAAACTTATTCTTGTAACAATTCTTTTCAGAATATCACAGACCACAAGCAAACAAAGTCAAGACGCATTGTCCAAGATTCCATAAAATTTGGCTGTAAAGCAAAAATTCAGATGAAAGAAATTGTGAAGTTTCCTGATTTTAAGGCGAGGATTCAGAAGTTCTTTTAAATACTGTAGACAATATTTTTTCTCCCAATGTCATGTATGCCTGGATCAGGCCATATGAATCAACATTAAAGGGAATCAATGATTAAAAGCTGACCTTGCCTAAGTTGAAAAGATTATCTACTGTGTTTGATAACTTCAACACAAACAGTATAGCTTCATTGTAGAGAAAAAGAAACAGTGGATGTGTAGACAGTTTATTTAGCTTATAGGGGCTATGAGATATGGCCATCATGTTTATTTCCTTACAGTATGGACCTGACACCTTTTCAGTATGGACCTTGCATAATGCTATTTGGCTTTTCAAAAGATCATTTAATGCCAAGAGTTATTGCTTAAAAATGATCTAAGATTTCCACAACAATCAATAATTCCTTATTTTGGCAAATTTAATAAATGTTGTTGTTGTTAATGTGCAAAGCCAACACCAAGTTTCTGCCGTACCAAAAACCATCTGGCCATCCTGCTGTGTTATCCAGCTGTGAGCTGCTTGCGACAAGTCGTCAATTCCTTTCTTCCAGGACGACTTGGGCAAGTCTAGAGTGTGGAGATAACTGAAGTTTGAAAGGCCTTTACTCTCATGATAATTTTTAAGTTTGAAAGGCCTTAGTGTCCTAAGAACAGTTTTTGTTTTTTGCATCTGCCTCTTCTATATACTATCAACAGTGTGGAGATTGTATTTATCAGAAACTTCATCTTGAGGAGAGAGCAGTTATATTTCACTGGAACATTGTTTAGTATAGTAGTGACTTGTCTTTAAATGCCAAATTGGTATTTTAATGCATTATGTGTTTTTGAGATATGCTGTCATTGAATGTATCGTTAATTCTGTTGCAGATCCTTCAAGATTCTGAAAAGCGCCGGAAAACTTCTTCAAAAAACCTCCGTGAATCACTACATGGCTCCCTTGATCTTTCAGCAATTAGATTTGAAAGAAAAATATTAGTTATGTTCCCATCTAATGATGACCACAACCACCCAACTGGAAAGGTTATTTTTATTTTTATTCCTTGAATCCTTACATCAAATCCAGTTGTACACAGACAAGGCAAACATTTAGCTTTGCAACATCGTATATGTATATGTATGTATTTCAATTTTACCCTTAAAATAGAAAGTAAATTCAAAATCAATAAAATTATTTTCCTCAAAAAGCGTGGTGATGGACATCTTTCATACATGTGTTGGCACATTTATTTCACCTTGGGGTAAATGGATTCTGGTGTGTCAAATAGTTTCACAGTACTGTACGCATTTGTAGCAAGCGAAAATGGTAGTGGTGGCAGCAGTGATGGTGTTGGTGATGGTGGTGGTGGTGATGGTGGTGATGATGATGATGTTGATGATGATGATGATGATGATGATGATGATGATGATGATGATGATGATGATGATGATGATGATGATGATGATGATGATGATGATGATGATGATGATGATGATGATGATGATGATGATGATGTGGCTGATGATTATAATGATGATGATGATGAATGAAGATGATTGTGTTGGTTACTGATTTTATTTTTGACATACAAATATATCATGTATCAAACCTTTGTATGTTCCAAGAGACATTTACACAAACTCCTTAATCCTTTAATTGTACATCATTACAGATAAGTCTAGTTTTTAAATGTGTGTAATTGTTTCTAGGGAAATGGTTTTCATCAAAGAATTGATCCTCGCATCATTGAAGAAATTTATAGATTGGTTGAAGACGGAGTTCGTAATGTCCAAGAAATGCAGAGTCATATTAAAAGTCTTGTGGAAAATAATCTATTCAAGAATAAGCCTGTACCTAGTTCCTTAAACCGTCAGTTCTTTCCACGAAAGGTAGACATCAGGAACTACATGTACAAGGCTTCTGTGAAGATGCGTTTTTCAAAACTTGACCAGGAAAATGTGGAAGAGCTAGTGAAGCACTGGCAACGAAGAAGCCCATCAACTAGCTTTTACTTGCAACTGTATGAGTTACAGCATGATGTTATGGGCAACAAAGAAGCCTCATTCTAATGCCAAAATCCTGATGATGATAAGCAGCAACATGACATGGAGGCTGATGAAGATGCAGAATTAGATGATATAAAGCCTGTCACAACAAATGCAGTCAAAAATTTCACGTTTGTTTGTCAAACAGAATGGCAGAAGAGGTTGCTCAATAGATATGGCAATCATCTGTGCTTGCTTGATGCAACTTATCGAACAACAAAATACTCATTACCAATGTTCTTCTTGGCTGTCAAAACTAATGTCAATTATATGGTTGTTGCTTCTTTTATCACACAAGATGGGAAAACAGATTCAATCAGAGATGCATTGAATATTCTCAAGACTTGGAATCCAGAGTGGAAACCAACCTGCTTCATGACAGATTATTGCAATGAGGAGATTAATGCACTGGAAAGCATATTTAAAGGTACTTAATTATTAACAGTTTGTTCAAGAAAGTATCAATCCCATTGTACCTTAAAATTCCATTATGATGGTAACAATAATGATAACAATAATAATGATATAATAATGATAATGATAATAATCATTATTATCATTATTATCAATGTTTTTTCACAGCATGATGTTTGCTGGATGTTCTTGATGTTCACAAAGATCCAGTCATGACCCCTGACCTAAGATCTCTACAAATTGACTCAGTATATCCTGTTATTATAGATATGATGTAGTTAGCAAACAGCTTTAGTTAATGTTAAGAGATCTGGAAGTAAATATATGGAAAGTGCATCACAGGCATTTTATTACATCTTCTGCATGCAAAGTAACATGTGTGTGTCTCTAGAACTTCAGTACTTTTATTAAGAGTCAGCTGTTTACCTATGCTGCAGTATTTAGTCTATGATCTTTTCTCTTTCTGACTTCTTACAACGAAGTGAACAGGGTTTTGGGATTTTTGTAATTAATGGTATAAAAAACCAATGTTCGTTACTTTTCCTTGCATGCTAGCATTATGTCCAAAATTTTTCCTTGTAACTCTATTTTCTTTAGACTTTGATTGAAATGAAAGTTTAAACATCATTGGGAACAGTTGCCTTGTCCATGAGATTACAGAATTAATATGAAATTTATATCAAAACAAAAATGTATAAAACTATAAAAAGCTGTGTTGAGGAATGTATTCTTTGCAAACAGGCCTCCATTTCAACACTTCAGAAATTTCCATTTTATTTGAGACCTAACGCTACCTAACGATTTTATTTGAGACCTAACGCTAAAATTTCCATTTTATTTGAGACCTACTCTGCTATTACTTGATCCCACCTCTTTCCCCATGATCACCACTGGATTGGAAACGAAATCCATTCATGATTGTCAACTAGTTCCACAGGCTTCTGCTACGTCCCAAATCGAATGTCGGCATTTCGCACTCAATGAAGATATAAATTGGCCATGGACAAAGATCTCTTTGAAGTGTAGGATATTTTAGATAAGTGTAAGCTACTGTACTCATCACTTTATATTGTCAAGTCTACATGGAGAATTATTTGTCTCACAGTAATGTTTTCGATGTTATACAGGTAGCTATTGCACATTTCACTTTTTTCATTCGGGAGTTCACTGACAATAAAGAATTTACTTGCAGATTGCAGAGTTTTGGTATGCGATTTCCACCGAGAGTAGGCATGGCTGAAGTGGTGCAATGCTGCAGTAAATGGTGTCTCATTAATCAAGGAAGATGTATTGAAGCATCTTCGTAAAATGGCCACTGCATCTGACGAGATGAGCTTTAATGAATGCTTAAAAGTGCTTCAGTTGTCTGCTTTATGGACCAAGAATTCTACTGAGAAACTAAGAACGTGGTTCTCTCGTTACTGGCTACCGATAAAAGAGGTTTGTTATGAATGCTTGCTTTAATTGTCTTTGAAGAGATATATTTTCACCAGCGTTTTTAGATCAACTTAATGAATTAGAAATCTTGCTCGTTATCAAGGTAATGAACGAAACTGTCAATCAAGTTTTGTGTTACTCATCCGGAGATTCCCCCTTCACCACGCTCAATGAACTAGGAAGGCGTACAACGCTCTCTGATTCTGCTTTCAGCATGAACATAGAATGTTAAAGCCATCACTGCATTTTCAGATTACTAATCTCTTCCTACATACGAGATGCCAAACTGTGAGTTGGAGCATTCACCAGTTATTAGAATGAATGGAAATTGACCGATTTGAGTGATTTTTCTCTGCGTTTAATCAAACGTCGGGCCTTATGTGGATAGCTAGTACAAAGAACATATATAATTTTCCAACAACTACTTTCGTTATTTTTTACGTAATTTCTCATTTTGCTTCTCTTTGATAGCGTTGGGCCTGGTGCTTTCGCAAAGAACTTTTCCTGGTTGGAGTGAACACTAATAATGGCGTTGAACGTCAGAATGAAGCATTCAAATACGATTACCTCAAAAGGAACAGAAATGATACCCTGAGTGGTATGTTAACAGTGTTAATGAAGGAATTCTTCCCTCAAAGCTAAAAAAAGGTAAACATACTTATTTGTTGATTGATATTATCAATAATGCACTAAAGCATCGTTAGATACATAAGATGTGCTTCCAAATCTTGGTTAAATGATTTGTGAATGTGGATTGTCGTTGTTATTAAGGTCGAATCGGGCATATCGAAACACTAGGCTTTTGTAAATTTTGAAAGGCATTCCACTGCAAAAAAAACATCTTCCGAAAAACGATTACATTCAAATCAAAAGCTTTCAAACGGACGAAAACTATAAGACACTTTTTCAGGAATCTCGGACAAAAACTTTCGGACGAACACGATACCAAAATACCAGCATAATATTAACATATAATGTTAATACTAATCGTAATTTTGTCATAGAGATAAAACTTACAAGCATATGATGATGATCATCATCTCTACAAGAACCTTTGAACGAATTTCTTGTCAGACTGAATGACGGTAAAACTAGCTTGGAACCAAATTTAAGAAGGTGCTGCCGTACGTGAACTGCTTACAAGAAAGTCTTCAAGGAACCAAACTTATGGGCCATAAACTTCAAGGAACTTGAGAACTACTGGTAAAACAATGATTAATTATCTTTTAATGTCACGTTTCTTCGTGTTTTTACATTTATTCAAAATTTTCTGAGGAATGAAGTTTCGGACATCAACAAATTTTGGACAATTAAACTTCCTGATAGAATATTGTCCGAAAGGTTGATCGTCTGAAAGGTTTCAATTTTAGTGTTTTTCAAAAAGCCCACATCGGTGTGACTACTACCTTTTAATGACTACTACCTTTTATGTTTTAATGACAAATAGCATCATCCTCAGATTAAATTTTGAATTGCTTGTGCTTATAGTCTTTCTTTTCAAGCGAGTTACAGTATGCTGTTGGGAGGCAAAGAGTAATCGTTTTAAGATTTGATCGAAGATGAATTGCAAGAATAATAACTTTCTTTTCGTATACTTTCTGTGTTTTTAAGAGTTAATCGTCAAGCAGTGGCGGACACTTTGCCAAGTATTGGACAAAGGTATTGTTTCAATAAAAAGCATTGTCATTTTCATTGTTTTCAAAAAAAGATTTTAGTCAAGCAACCATTCACAAGCAATAGTATTTGGATTTTAAGGATATGTCTTATACTAAAAACTATTTTGTTTTTTCTTTCAGTTATGTTGAGTTGAACACGAAGTTTAGTTCGTTGTACAGACGTTACAGAGGGAAAGTTCCGAAATATTTGCATGACCGTCCAAGAGATTTCGTCATACACTGCATGGACAGGATTGACAATGCATCTGAGCTCCAAGGGAAGGTAGTCTTGAGAGCAGATACTCAGTCCAAGAGTTTTCAGCTGAAATCTTCTTTGAGTAGCAGTGTTTACCGTTTACAGTTTAGTGGTTTGAATAGGTGGCCATGCTGCACGTGCCCAGACTTCTCTTTGACATGTTTCCCTTGTAAGCACTTTTTTTACATATTCCAGAAATACCCAGATGCCTCATGGAATCACTTGCCGCAGTCTTACAGAAACAATGCTTTTTTCACCTTGGATGAGAGTGCAATGCTCATTTCGCAAAAAGAAGCAGTGGAAGCCACGACTGAAGTAGAAACCTCCATTGGCTTGGAGGTCACGAATGGAAGGGAAGGTACGAATGGAGAGCTCCCAGATGATAGCGTTGGTATGGTGGATGACTCGAATGATTCAGATGTTGATACGAAGCCATTAGATATTGATGGAGGAGACAAGGTTAACGGGAAAAGCACGAACAGTTTTGGAAGAGAAACGTCCCATGACTGTTCTTCTGTTGCTGAGACTTGCAGGATGCTTGCAAGAAGTCTGATTTCTGCAACCTATGACATCACCGATTATGATCACATTGTATCCCTGAAAGATCATCTCCAAAAAGCATGTGATCGGGTTGAGAAGATTCTTCCGCGTTCTGTTGAAGGACTGCCATTGTGAAAGTTAACACAGAAAAAGGAGTCATGGATCCGGAGAAGAGCAAAAGTGACCTTGGGGAGAAAAAAACGTTTTCTTTGCCGTGCAATAGAAGGAAAACTTCCTATCTTAAGAGATGTGGTATTTTTCTGCAACAAGAAACCGGCTGCGTGCACAAGAATTCCTGAAAAAGTTTGCTCCTCCGAAGAAAAAGATCACACATAAAAAGGAATCTGTTGAGATAGAGATCCCGCCACTATTTGTGAGAAAAGATGTTACTAAGGAAGAAAGAATTCCGTCAAAGAAATCAGAAGAAGATATGGAAGACATCGTGATAACAGGTGTTGGTACTGGCTAATATTCCAAGAGAAAGAAGAGGAATATAAGTGGCGAAGATACCTTGTTGTTGAGGAACTATAATGGAATGCTAACGGACAATCTTATAAACATGGCTCAGAACATTTTGCACACACAATTTCCTGACATAGGAGGCCTTGAAGACACAACTCTTGGATCGTATTTACAATTTTCGATCCAAAGAGGAAGATTCGTTCAAATTCTTCATACTGGATCTCTTCACTGAGTATGCACGTCAAATATTGGTTGCAGAGAGGGATATTTCACAATATATGATAATCTTTATTGTGGGAATATTCCTTCTCACGTTGTTAAACAGATATGCTCAATTGTCCATCATATGGGTAGGGAATTGTGCATTAGGGTTGCTGCTGTTCAACAACAAACTAACGGCACTAATTGCGGTTTATTTGCCATCGCGAATGCTACGTCTTTGTTGCATGGAATAGACCCTGAAACAGTGACATTTAACGAGTATGAGACAAGAGAACATCTTATCAACTGCATTGAAGGAAAGAAGCTCTTCCCATTCCCTACAGCGAACAGCATCGCAGAGCGAGGGTGCACCAGTGAAGTATTCTCATACGCAAGGACCGAGATACAGGGGGGTCCAGGGGGGCCATGGCCCCCTCAAAATATTTCAGCAGTTGCTGCAGTAAATCTTTATTCTTTGTCATTTTAGTATTTCAGAATATCAGGTAGTACTCCATGTTCTTTGTCCGGTATACCTCGTTTAATCTCTACCTTTCATTAGTCTAGGAAGCTCTTTGGTGGTATTTACAAGCTAACAAACTTTACTCTCACCATAACTCTACAGTGGCCTATTGGTAAACTAGGCTATTTTACTTTTGTGGAAGGTGTGTACATTCCAAATGTAGATTTACCTGTAAAGTCAATCCGCAATGAGAAAAAAATAGTGTTCTGTTAAGCCAATTTGAAGAGCGTGGTCTCAAATTTTTGCCAGGGGAGTACTCCTAGTCCCCCTCCAAGGTTCTGATTCGCTTAGCTCGTCATCCGGTTTTCTCATGGCCCCCTCACGTAAAAAATTATATCTCGGTCCTTGCTCATACGAATTGCAATGTGCCATTTGCCGTTTGACAAACTTTGCTGACGAAAAAAGTAATCCAATGAAAGTTCTAGCTGAGTGCTATGCTTGTCGCAGACTGTATCATCGTGGTTGTGTGCAAATTCCCATTCATTTCTTCAATGGAGGTGTTTTTTATGAATGCAAAGAATGCAAACGGTAGACTGATGTTAGATTTAGTTGTGACAGTTCATTACAGTTACAGGTGTTCTGTTCTATTCTGATTATTGGCCACATTATGTGAAATACCTTAATGATAATATATCAGTATCTTCCTGGTAACCCACAGAAAATGAAACAAAAAATAACACAGACCAAGGGAGTCATTGCATAGCTACACCAAATCCATTCTGTTTTGCTAAATTTTGGATGTCCAGCCTTGCCGCTTAAGACAGCAGAACCTATTTTGCATCATTTAGCTAACAAGCAAATATATTTTTTCACTTCCCTTTTCTGTTACCCGGAATAGTTTTCCTAAGAAACCCATGGTAGGGGTTCGCAAAGTCAAGATTTAGGCTACACCCTAAACCAGAAGTTTTCAAAAGGGGATAAGCCATGATTTAATATCATGGTTATTTTCCAAAGCACCTGTATTCTTTAAATTCTGTTTTTGGTTTTGAAAAGAATTGTGAACACATAGCCACGACCCTAGCTGAGCGAATAGAATCAAAATGTGATGAAAATGAGAAACTCGTGCCGCATCTAAGCGTGCATTTGTTCCCTTTCCTCTTCACTGATCAGAATGCAATGAACTGCAATACAAGGGCTGATTTCTCAAGAAAGAAATGTCAGTAACCAGTGAAACATGTCAAAATGTGCTTCTTTGCAAAAGTAAAAACTAACAATCCTTGCAAACGATAACCCCTCTTCCTCGAAGTTTTCTTGGTCTCTTTGACGCCTGAATGCAGCATTAAATCTTAGATAGGAGAAGTTTAAGAAACAAGCATAATCTTATTTAAGTTTTGTACCCTTATGATTCACTTCGGTACAGAAAATCCTTTCTTGGATAGGCACTCTTCTTATTAGTTATCTATAAAGAACATGCACACTGGTGTGGAGGTGGGGGGGGGGTCAATCCAAAAGTGTACACTCTCTTTCAGATAAGTATTAACATATTCAAAGAACTTAAGAGGAGGAGTATGAAAAATTGACAATTTCCTTACGTTTTACGGATGCCAGACTTTGTCAAAGTAGAGTTTTAGAAATTTCTTGGACCTTCTAAGTTGACGTATGTATATTGCAATCGCTCTGTGGCTTTTAAAAACAATTGTTGATATGTTGTTCCAAGCATGTTGTTATTCTTCAGTTGTATACCAACCATGGTTCAGTAACTTGCAGTGCGAAAATCCTCAGAGTGTTATTGATGTTTCCATTGATGTTTCCATCTCTGTGTTATTGATGTTTCCATTGAGTCTTTTCCCTGCAATGCTAAACTTGCCAAAAACTGCACCACAATAGAAATAGTTTTGTAGGACCATGAAAGAAGTTTTAGCGAGCATAAAATTTGCATTGATTAAACCAAAGTTGCTGAACACTGCAAGGATTCGGTGAATAAAGGCCAGTAAATAAAAATATTGAAACAAATCCAAAAAGCAGCTCAAACACTGTGAAGGAGAAACAACGAGCGAGCGAGAACGTCTACTGTTGTCGTTTCCTCGTTTTTGTGCGATTTGTCAGTTTCGTATGCTGTGACGTAGGCAGGTCCTTCTGGTGGATGGCATGAAGTGTGCGCCGTTGAAATAAGCAGTTTTGTATCCATAATTCGACTTGTTAACATGGATTTATATGTTAATAACTACAAACTTTGCTTGTTATAAAGGTTTACTTTAAGTTTGTTGTATTAACTTAATTTATTGAGTTAAGCAGTTTTACGCCAAAAAATTCACTTGTTTACATGGATTTCTATTTTAATAACTACTAAATTTGCTTGTTATAAAGGTTTACTTTAACTTTGTTGTATTAACTTAATTCGTTGAAATAAGCAGTTTTATACCCATAATATGACTTGTTGACATGGACTTCTATGTGAGCAACTGAAAACTTTGCTTGTTATAAAGGCTTACTTTTATTTTGTTGTATTAACTTAATTCGTTGAAATAGGCAGTTTTATGCCAATAATTTGACTTTGTTACATGGTTTTCTATGTTAATAACTGTAAACCGTGCTTGTTATAAAGGTTTACTTTAACTTTGTTGCATTGACTAAATTCGTTGAAATAAGAAGTTCTGTATCCATAAATCAACTTGTTAACATGGATTTCTATGTTAATAACTACAAACCATGCTTGTGATAAAGGTTTACATTACCTTTATAGTTCTAACTTAAAACGTTGAATTAAGCACTGTTATACCCATAACTGGACTTGTTGACATGGATTTCTATGTTAATAGCTGCAAACTTTGCTTGTTATAAAGGTTTACTTTAACTTTGTTGCATTAACTTAATTCGTTGAGTTAAGCAGTTTTATGCAAATAATTTCACTTGTTTACATGGATTTCTATGTTAATAACAAGTAACTTTGCTTGTTATAAAGGTTTACTTTAACTTTGTTGAAATTAAGCCACTTCGTTGAATAAAGCCAATTTATACCCATATTTCAACTTGTTTACATGGATTTCTATGTAAATAACTACACACTTTGCTTGTTATAAAGGTTTACTCTAACTTTGTTGTATTAACTAAGCTCGTTGAAATAAGCAGTTTTGTATTCATAATTCGACTTGCTAACATGGATTTCTATGTTAATAACTACAAACCATGCTTGTGATAAAGGTTTACATAACCTTTGTTGTTTTAACTTAAATTGTTGAAATAAGCACTTTTATACCCATCATTGGACTTGTTTACATGGATTTTCATGTCAGTAACTACAAACTTTGCTGGATATAAAGGTTTACTTTAACTTTGTTGTATTAACTTAATTCGTTGAAATAAGCACTTTTATACCCATCATTGGACTTGTTGACATGGATTTCTATGTGAATAACTGCAAACCATGCTTGTTATAAAGGTTTTTTCTTTAACTTTGTTGCTTTTATACCAATAATTCCCCTTGTTCACAGGGATTTCTATGTGAATAACTACAAACTTTTCTTGTTATAAAGGTTTACTTTAAGTTTGTTGTATTAACTTAATTCGTTGGGTTAAGTAGTTTTATACCTATAATTCGACTTGCTTACATGGATTTTTATGTTAACAACTACAAACTTTTGTTATTATAAAGAATTACTTTAACTTTGTTGTATTAACTTAATTCGTTGAATTAAGCAGTTTTATACCAATAATTCTACGTCTACATGGATTTTTATGTTAACAACTACAAACGTTTGTTATTATAAAGAATTACTTTAACTTTGTTGTATTAACTTAATTCGTTGAATTAAGCAGTTTTATACCAATAATTCCACGTCTACATGGATTTCTTTGTTAGTAACTACAAACTTTGCTTGTTATAAAGGTTTACTTTACCTTTGTAGTTCTAATTTAAAACGTTGAATTAAGCACTGTTATACCCATAACTGGACTTATTGACATGGATTTCTATGTTAATAGCTACAAACTTTGCTTGTTATAAAGGTTTACATTAACTTTGTTGCATTAACTTAATTCGTTGAATTAAGCATTTTTATACCCATAATTCTACTTGTTGACATTGATTTCTATGTTAATAACTACAAACTTTGCTTGTTATAAAGGTTTACTTTAACTTTGTTGCATTAACTTTATTCGTTGAGTTAAGCAGTTTTATGTCACTAATTTCACTTGTTTACATGGATTTCTATGTTAATGACAAGTAACTTTGCTTGTTATAAAGGTTTAATTTAACTTTGTTGTATTAAGCTACTTCGTTGAATTAAGCCCCTTTATACTCATAATTCAACTTGTTTACATGGATCTCTATGTAAATAACTACAAACTTTGCTTGTTATAAAGCTTTACTCTAACTTTGTTGTATTAACTAAACTCGCTGAAATAAGCAGTTTTGTATTCATAATTCGACTTGTTAACATGGATTTCTATGTTAATAACTACAAACCATGCTTGTGATAAAGGTTTACATAACCTTTGTTGTTTTAACTTAAATTGTTGAAATAAGCACTTTTATATCCATCATTGGACTTGTTTACATGGATTTTCATGTCAGTAACTACAAACTTTGCTGGTTATAAAGGTTTACTTTAACTTTGTTGTATTAACTTAATTCGTTGAAATAAGCACTTTTATACCCATCATTGGACTTGTTGACATGGATTTCTATGTGAATAACTGCAAACCATGCTTGTTATAAAGGTTTTTTCTTTAACTTTGTTGCTTTTATACCAATAATTCCCCTTGTTCACAGGGATTTCTATGTGAATAACTACAAACTTTTCTTGTTATAAAGGTTTACTTTAAGTTTGTTGTATTAACTTAATTCGTTGGGTTAAGTAGTTTTATACCTATAATTCGACTTGCTTACATGGATTTTTATGTTAACAACTACAAACTTTTGTTATTATAAAGAATTACTTTAACTTTGTTGTATTAACTTAATTCGTTGAATTAAGCAGTTTTATACCAATAATTCTACGTCTACATGGATTTTTATGTTAACAACTACAAACGTTTGTTATTATAAAGAATTACTTTAACTTTGTTGTATTAACTTAATTCGTTGAATTAAGCAGTTTTATACCAATAATTCCACGTCTACATGGATTTCTTTGTTAGTAACTACAAACTTTGCTTGTTATAAAGGTTTACTTTACCTTTGTAGTTCTAATTTAAAACGTTGAATTAAGCACTGTTATACCCATAACTGGACTTATTGACATGGATTTCTATGTTAATAGCTACAAACTTTGCTTGTTATAAAGGTTTACATTAACTTTGTTGCATTAACTTAATTCGTTGAATTAAGCACTTTTATACCCATAATTCTACTTGTTGACATTGATTTCTATGTTAATAACTACAAACTTTGCTTGTTATAAAGGTTTACTTTAACTTTGTTGCATTAACTTTATTCGTTGAGTTAAGCAGTTTTATGTCACTAATTTCACTTGTTTACATGGATTTCTATGTTAATGACAAGTAACTTTGCTTGTTATAAAGGTTTAATTTAACTTTGTTGTATTAAGCTACTTCGTTGAATTAAGCCCCTTTATACTCATAATTCAACTTGTTTACATGGATCTCTATGTAAATAACTACAAACTTTGCTTGTTATAAAGCTTTACTCTAACTTTGTTGTATTAACTAAACTCGCTGAAATAAGCAGTTTTGTATTCATAATTCGACTTGTTAACATGGATTTCTATGTTAATAACTACAAACCATGCTTGTGATAAAGGTTTACATAACCTTTGTTGTTTTAACTTAAATTGTTGAAATAAGCACTTTTATATCCATCATTGGACTTGTTTACATGGATTTTCATGCCAGTAACTACAAACTTTGCCGGTTATAAAGGTTTACTTTAACTTTGTTGTATTAACTTAATTCGTTGAAATAAGGTGTTTTATACAAATAATTCAACTTATTTACATGGATTTCTATGTTGATAACTGCAAACCGTGCTATGTTGATAACTGCAAACTTTGTTGTTTTGAGTTAATCCGTTGAAATAACCAGTTTTGTATCCACAATTCGACCTTTTGACATTGAATTCTATGTTAATAACTACAAACCATGCTTGTGATAAAGGTTTACATTACCTTCGTCGTTTTAACTTAAATCGTTAAAGTAAACACTTTCATACCCATAACTGGACTTCTTGACATGGATTTCTATGTTAATAGCTACAAACTTTGCTTGTTATAAAGGTCTACTTTAACTTTGCTGCATTAACTTAATTCGTTGAATTGAGCACTTTTATACCCATAATTAGACTTGTTCACATGGATTTCTATGTTAATAACTGCAAACTTTGCCTGTTATACAGGTTTACTTTAACTTTGTTGTTTTAACTTAATTTGTTAAAATAAGCTGTTTTTTACCCATAATTCAACTTGTTTACATGGAATTTTATTTTAATAACTACAAACCATGCTTGTTAGAAAGGTTTACATTAACCTTGTTGTTTTAACTTAAATAGTTGAATTAAGCACTGTTATACCCATAACTGGACTTATTGACATGGATTTCTATGTTAATAACTACAAACCATGCTTGTGATAAAGGTTTACATTACCTTCGTCGTTTTAACTTAAATCGTTAAAGTAAACACTTTCATACCCATAACTGGACTTCTTGACATGGATTTCTATGTTAATAGCTACAAACTTTGCTTGTTATAAAGGTCTACTTTAACTTTGCTGCATTAACTTAATTCGTTGAATTGAGCACTTTTATACCCATAATTAGACTTGTTCACATGGATTTCTATGTTAATAACTGCAAACTTTGCCTGTTATACAGGTTTACTTTAACTTTGTTGTTTTAACTTAATTTGTTAAAATAAGCTGTTTTTTACCCATAATTCAACTTGTTTACATGGAATTTTATTTTAATAACTACAAACCATGCTTGTTAGAAAGGTTTACATTAACCTTGTTGTTTTAACTTAAATAGTTGAATTAAGCACTTTTATATCCATAATTGGACTTGTTGACATGGATTTCTATGTGAATAGCTACGAACTTTGCTTGTTACAAAGTTTTACTTTAACTTTGTTGTATTAACTTAATTCGTTGAAATAAGCAGTTTTATACCTATAATTGGACTTGTTGGCATGGATTTCTATGTTAATAACTACGAACCATGCTGGTTATAAAGTTTTACATCACCTTTGTTGTTTTAACTTAAATTGTTGAATTAAGCACTTTTGTATACATAATTGGAATTGTTGACGTGGATTTCTATGTGAATGGCTACAGACATTGCTTGTTAGAAAGGTTTACTTTAACTTTGTTGTATCAACTTAATTCGTGGAAATAAGCAGTTTTATACCAATAATTCCACTTGTTTAAATGGATTTCTACGTTAATAACTGCAAACTTTGCCCGTTATAAAGGTTTACTTTAACTTTGTTGTATTTACTTATTTCGTTGAAATAAACGGCTTTATACCAATAATTCGACTTGTTGACATGGATTTCTATGTTAATAGCTACAAACTCTCCTGGTTATAAAGGTATACTTTAACTTTGTTGCATTAACTTAATTCGTTGAATTAAGCACTTTTATACCCATAATTCGACTTGTTGACATTGATTTCTATGTAAATGACTACAAACTTTGCCTGTTATAAAGGTTTACTTTAACTTTGTTGTATTAACTTATTTTGTTGAAATAAACAGCTTTATACCAATAATTCGACTTGTTGACATGGATTTCTATGTTAATAGCTACAAACTCTCCTGGTTATAAAAGTTTACTTTAACTTTGTTGTTTTAACTTAAATCGTTGAATTAAGCACTTTTGTATACATAATTGGACTTATTGACGTGGATTTCTATGTAAATGGCTGCAAACTTTGCTTGTTATAAACGTTTACTTTAACTTTGTTGTATTAACTTAATTCGTTGAAATAAGCAGTTTTATACCAATAATTCTACTTGTTTATATGGATTTCTACGTTAATAACTGCAAACTTTGCCTGTTATAAAGGTTTACTTTAACTTTGTTGTATTAACTTATTTCGTTGAAATAAACAGCTTTATACCAATAATTCCACTTGTTGACATGGATTTCTATGTTAATAACTACAAGCTTTGCCTGTTATAAAGGTTTACTTTAACTTTGTTGTATTGACTTATTTTATTGAAATAAACAGCTTTATACCAATAATTCGACTTGTTGACATGGATTTCTATGTCAGTAACTACAAACTTTGCTGGTTATAATGGTTTTTTTTAACTTTGTTGTATTAACTTAATTCTTTGAAATAAACAGCTTTATACAAATAATTCGACTTGTTGACATTGATTTCTATGTTAATAACTACAAACCATGCTTGTTATAAAGGTTTACTTAAACTTTGTTGCATTAACTTAATTCGTTGAAATAAGCAGTTTTATACTTATAATTGGACTTGTTAGCATGGATTTCTATGTGAGCAACTACAAACTTTGCTTGTTATAAAGGTTTACTTTAACTTTGTTGCATTAACTTAATTCGTTGAATTAAGCACTTTTATACCCATAATTCGACTTGTTGACATTGATTTCTATGTTGATAACTACAAACTTCTCCTGTTATAAAGATTTACTTTAACTTTGTTGTATTAACTTAATTTGTTGAAATTAGCTGTTTTTTACCCATAATTCAACTTGTTTACATGGATTTCTATGTAAATAACTACAAACAATGCTTGTTAGAAAGGTTTACATTAACTTTGTTGTTTTAACTTAAGTCGTTGAATTAAGCACTTTTATATTCATAATTGGACTTGTTGACATAGATTTTTCTATGTGAATAGCTACGAACTTTGCTTGTTACAAAGATTTACTTTAACATTGCAGTATTAACTTAATTCATTTTAAATTATTTATACACGAAATCCCTTCAGCTTACAAAAAAATAAAGTTTTATTAATTATATTACATCATACAAAAATATAAAATACTGAGGGCTAATCGCATCGCTGATCTTCCAGGGAGTCGTGTTTTAACTGGCTTTCAGGTCATCAAATATGTTTTTAGTTGTTTTTTGAATTGGCACAAGGTAGGAAGTTCCCTAATTCTTATTGGGATTTCATTCCAGACCTTAAGATCTGAATAGGAAAATCCTTTTTTGGCATACTCCAGATTATACCTCGGAATCTGAAGATCTCTGCAGAATCGCGTGTTGTAGCTGGAGTGCTGGGATCTTTGTTGGAATTTGTTCCAGAGATTTACTGGGCAGAGTCTGTTCATGATCTTATAGGCCATAACGGCACGATCAAACATGACAAGTTGCTCAGTGCGAAGGAAATTATGTGACCATTCGTCTTTAATCCTGGACGTTTCGATTATGGAGATGGCTCTGTCCTGAAGACGCTGAAGGGATTCCTTTTTTGAGTTTGAGAGGCTACCCCAAATAACATCTGCATATCGCATGTGACTTTCTACAAGAGCACGATATACATTGCTTAACTGAGATTGTGGGAGGATGTTTTTTAGCTTCTTTAAAGATGTAAGACCTCCATGAACTTTCCCTTTGACAGTTTTGAATTGTTCTTCCAAATTAAGCCCTTCGTCTACAATGACTCCAAGTGATTTGGTTTTTTTCACTCGTTTTATATCTGAGCCATTCAGTCTCAATGTTTCATGTACCTCGACTTTATTAGTTCTACGAGGGTGTCCAATTATCATATACTCCGTTTTTTGAGGATTGGCGCTTCATTTATTTAACCTCATATATTCCGAAATATGGGTCTGTTCCTCTTGAGCCTTATGAACAAGTTCTTCAACATTCATAGATGCTACGGTCACATGAGTATCATCAGCATACATACCAGCCTTAGAAACTTTCAAACATTTTTCAAAGTCATTCAGGTAGATTATGAAGAGAAGGGGGCCAAGACAGGAACCTTGGGGAATACCACATGTAACTGTCCTAGGCTCATAACCATTGGCGGCACAGTACTGCCTTCTGTTTTCTAGGTATGATTGAAACCAGTCTCCAGAAAGTTCTCGAATACCGTATTTCATCAGTTTTTCTAGCAGAATCTTATGGTCAACGGTAACAAGAGCCTTTTTGAGATCGAGAAATATTGCTAGATTTAATTGTTTGTGGTAAATATTCTCATACCAGTAGTCAGTGCTATCAATCAATGACGTTACTGTCGAACAAAGTTTTTGGAAAGCTGATTGACTCATTGTTAGTACCTTGTTTGCCTTGAGGTATTCGTAGACTTGATCATGCACAATTCTTTCGAGAATCCTTGAGAACACAGAGATCACCGAGATAGGCCTATAGTTGTTAGCCTCGCTTTTAGAACCTGATTTGAAGATAGGCGTGACCCTCGCCAGTTTCCAGACATCAGGGAAAATACCCTTTCGCAAAGAAGAGTTGAGTACCATTGTCAATGGTTTGCATATGAGATCCGCCGCGTCCTTTATGAGCATTGTCGGAATCTTGTCAGGCCCTGGTGCCTTGCCATTCTTTAGTTGCTTAATGGCTTTTGGTACGTAGTTGTCATCAACAGGGGTAAACCGCATCGTATTAGGTTCACTATCAATATGTTTAAGAGGATCATCATTGCCATTTTGTTCAACTTCAATTCGTTGAATTAAGCAGTTCTTTACCAATACTTCGACTTGTTAACATGGATTTCTATGTTAATAACTACAAATTTTGCTTGTTATAAAGGTTTTCTTTAAGTTCGTTGTATTAACTTAATTCGTTGAGTTAAGCAGTTTTATGCCAATAATTTCACTTGTTTACATGGATTTCTAAGTTAAACACTACTAACTTTGCTTGTTATAAAGGTTTACTTTAACTTTATTGCATTAACTTAATTCGTTGAAATAAGCAGCTTTATACCAATAATTTGACTTCTTGACATGGATTCCTATGTGAGCAACTACAAACTTTGCTTGTTATAAAGGCTTACTTTAACTTTGTTGTATTAACTTAATTCGTTGTAATAAGCAGTTTTATGCCAATAACTTCACTTTGTTACATGGTTTTCTATGTTAATAACTGTAAACCGTGCTTGTTATAAAGGCTTCCATTAACTTTGTTGTATTAACTTAATTCGTTGAAATAAGCAGTTTTGTATCAATAATTCGACTTGGAAATACGGACTTCTATGTTAATAACTACAAACTCTGCCTGTTATAAAGGTTTACTTTAACTTTGTTGTATTAACTTATTTTGTCGAAATAAACTGCTTTATACCAATAATTCGACTTGTTGACATGGATTTCTATGTTAATAGCTACAAACTTTGATTTTATAAAGGCTTACTTTAACTTTGTTGTATTAACTTAATTCGTTGAAATAAGCAGTTTTATATCCATAATTGGACTTGTTGACATGGATTTCTATGTGAGTAACTACAAACTTTGCTTGTTATAAAGGCTTACTTTAACTTCGTTGTATTAACTTAACTCGTTGAAATAATCAGTTTTATACCCATAATTCGACTTGTTTACATGGATTTCTATGTTAATAACTACAATCTTTGATTTTATAAAGGCTTACTTTAACTTTGTTGTATTGACTAAATTCGTTGAATTAAGCACTTTTATACCCATAACTGGACAGGTTGTCATGAATTTCTATGTTAATAACAACAAACTTTGCTTGTTATAAAGGTTTACTTTAACTTTGTTGCATTAACTTAATTCGTTGAATTAAGCACTTTTATACCCATAATTCGACTTGTTGACATTGATTTCTATGTTGATAACTACAAACTTCTCCTGTTATAAAGGTTTACTTTAACTTTGTTGTATTAACTTAATTGAAATCAGCTGTGTTTTTACCCATAATTCAACTTGTTTACATGGATTTCTATGTAAATAACTACAAACCATGCTTGTTAGAAAGGTTTACATTAACTTTGTTGTTTTAACTTAAATCGTTGAATTAAGCACTTTTATATCCATAATTGAACTTGTTGACATAGATTTTTCTATGTGAATAGCTACGAACTTTGCTTGTTACAAAGGTTTACTTTAACATTGCAGTATTAACTTAATTCGTTGAATTAAGCAGTTCTTTACCAATACTTCCACTTGTTTACATGGATTTTTATGTCAGTTATTACAAACTTTGCTGGTTATAAAGGTTTACTTTAACTCTGTTGTATTAACTTAATTCGTTGAAATAAGCAGTTTTATACCTATAATTGGACTTGTTGACATGGATATTTATGTTAATAACTACAAACTTTGCTTGTTGTAAAGGTTTACTTTAAGTTTGTTGTATTAACTTAATTCGTTGAGTTATGCAATTTTATGCCAATAATTTCACTTTTTTACATGGAATTCTATGTTAATAACCACTAACTTTGCTTGTTATAAAGGTTTACTTTAACTTTGTTGCATTAACTTAATTCGTTGAAATAAACAGTTTTATACCCATAATTTGACTTGTTGACATGGATTTCTATGTGAGCAACTACAAACTTTGCTTATTATAAAGGCTTACTGTAACTTTGTTGTATTAACTTAATTCGTTTAAATAAGCAGTTTTATGCCAATAATTTCACTTTGTTACATGGTTTTCTATGTTAATAACTGTAAACCGTGCTTGTTATAAAGGTTTACTTTAACTTTGTTGCATTAACTTAATTCGTTGAAATAAGCAGTTTTGTATCCATAATTCGACTTGTTAACATTGATTTCTATGTTAAGAACTACAAACTTTGCTTGTGATAAAGGTTTACTTTAAGTTAGTTGTATTAACTTGATTCGTTGAGTTATGCAGTTTTATGCCAATAATTTCACTTGTTTACATGGATTTCTATGTTAATAACCACTAACTTTGCTTGTTATAAAGGTTTACTTTAACGTTGTTGCATTAACTTAATTCGTTGAAATAAGCAGTTTTTTGCCAATAATTTCACTTTGTTACATGGTTTTCTATGTTAATAACTGTAAACCGTGCTTGTTATAAAGGTTTACTTTAACTTTGTTGTATTGACTAAATTCGTTGAAATAAGCAGTTTTGTATCCATAATTCGACTTGTTAACATGGATTTCTATGTTAATAACTACAAACCATGCTTGTGATAAAGGTTTACATTACCTTTGTAGTTCTAACTTAAATCGTTGAATTAAGCACTTTTATACCCATAACTGGACTTGTTGAGATGGATTTCTATGTTAATAGCTACAAACTTTGCTTGTTATAAAGGTTTACTTTAATTTTGTTGCATTAACTTAATTCGTATAATTAAGCACTTTTATACCCATATTTCAACTTGTTTACATGGATCTCTATGTAAATAACTACAAACTTTGCTTGTTTTAAAGGTTTACGTTACCTTTGTTGTATTAACTAAATTCGTTGAAATAAGCAGTTTTGTATTCATAATTCGACTTGTTAGGGTGAAAATGAATCGAAATTTTTTTTTGCCCTTTTCGACTTAATCAGTATCGTAGATTTGATTTTTCTTGGTTTCATTGTCATATTCCTTCTAGTTTTCTCGAAAATTGGAATTGAAAACGGCATTTTCATTCAAATTGTGGCGCCAAATGAACGCGGTCAGAACGCTTGGTACCAGACCTCTCCGACGTCAAGTGTTTTACAGCGAGATGAGTGAAGGAAGCATATGACTTGTTACTACGTATTGAGCCCAGGGTTTCACAACTCGGAGCAAAGAAACTCAACGAAATAAACTGGTTTGTGAAGCATTCTGACCATTTCTATGATTCTGACCAAAGGCATGCTGACGATATTCAAGTGGCCTAAGCACTTGATCGTCCTAAATTTTGTTAATTCGGGTATCACAATAAACAAGATGGCTAAAGTGCTCATTACCTTGATTAGTTGAGCAAGTTGATGGTGTTTTCTCTGCTTCTTCTTCTCTCTTCTCCTCGATACAAGCAGTTTGTCACTACTGCCACAACGTTTTGACTGACCGCCATTGCAGTTTCACTCGAATATGTCATTTCATAGCCTTCTCCTGCGCAGCGAAGTAAATGTCTGCGCGAAAAATAACGAAGAAGGAAAGAGTATGGGTGAGACGTTAACTTTTTGCTAATTCAACGGCTTCGCACGAGGCGTGAAACAAATATATGCCATATAAGGAAATTTGTCCGGACAACTTTTTTAGGAAAGTCAGGGAGCCGATGCAGCCAAGGAAGAATGCTCCTCCGCGGAAGTCCTTCGTCAAAATCATAAAATATTTGATTACCGGCTTACGTTTGACTTACGAAAAAGCAAACATGAGGTAAAAAATTTTTTCTATAGCAATCAATTTTTTCCATGCTCCATTTTTCTTCGCCTGCGTCACAAAACAACCGAAAGGACATCGACTTCGTCGAGGGGGACTTCACTAATTCGATGAAGCGTACGAGATTTTTCAAAACAAAAGGATCTTTCGGATTTTTAATGTATTTTTCAAGAAAACAAGTGTACGAGATTTTTAGGAGTGAAATGCCCCTCGGATTTCGTTTTCGTTTGGTCTGTTACGAAGGATGCCTTATATGAATCTCACTGGCCGTGCAGCTTCTGAATTTGCAAAGAAGAGGGCACCATAAGCACAAAATGTACCAAAGGATTAGACAATCTTGAGAAGACAATAAAAACAATGAATTATTGCTTTTAAAACAGCAGACTGCGATTGAAAAGATTGCTGCTTATTCCAACTGTACCTGCTGTCTTCGAAAGCCACCAGCCGGATACCGTCCTATCACCCTTGTAGTGGCCATGCCCCTCAGCTTGACATCAGTTCATGATTTTGGGGAATCGCCAAAGCGATATTTACGGGGGAGAGTCGATTTCATTCTTGTTAAAAACGTATCTTCAAAACGACTAAACTAATAATTGTTGTGACCAAGTTATCGATTTGCAAAATCGGCCAACTTGCACGAATTTTATATACAGTAACCCCCGGATTTTCTTCAAGCTTGGGTTTGCAGCCTCGTTTGGATGAGCAAAAGAACAATAGATCACATTTCTCGCCTCTGCACAAGGATTCCTTGAAATGCAGCGCTCTGATTGGACAGTTCGGATCTATGTCATACCCATCTTTTCTTCTCCTCTCTTCCTCCTTTCTTCTCCCTTCTCCCTTGTCCCCTTGTGGGCTGTCACATGACATATTCGAGTGAAACTGCAATTGCGGTCAGTCAAAACGTTGTGGCAGTAGTGATAAACTGCTTGTATCGAGGAGAACAGAGAAGAAGAAGTAGAGAAAACACCATCAACTTGCTCAACTAATCAAGGTAATGAACACTTTAGCCATCTTGTTTATTGTGATACCCGAATTAACAAAATTTAGGACGATCAAGTGCTTAGGCCACTTGAATATCGTCAGCATGCCCTTGTTCTGACGTACAATTCTGCGATTCTCAAATGCTGTTATTTTGATATTTCATTCAGAGGATTTCATTCACTGAAACTCTCAATGTCATGTAGTCATACTTCGTTGCAAGCAATTTTCTTTCTAAAGAGCACATAATGAGAATTAAGCAAGGTTTGTTGTTTGTTTATCAAATCTTTCAGGTGTGTGTGTGTGTGTGTGTGTGTCATCTTATTTAAAATCGAAATATCTATTAGCTAAAAAATAGCTAGTCTAATTCGATTATTTAAAATATACAAGATCGACAAGATTAATTTCGAAGGCATACATTGCACAGATTAATTTCGAAGGCATACATTGCACCTGCAGGTGGCCCCATCCCAGCTCTTGATTAGCTTTTTGAATTGGACCAGATTTTCGGCTGACTTGATGTCATCTGGCAAACGATTCCAAATCTGCGGCCCAAGGGACCTTAGACTATTTGAACCGAACGTTGTCTGGTTTGGCCTGTAGTGCTGTAAATCATTTGGACGACGTGTAGGTCGCTTTGAGGCTCTTGTTTCGAAAATATTTTGCATGAATTCAGGATTTAGCTGGTTTACAGTTTTGAAAATCTCAATACAAAGGTATCTAAGCCTATTTACATGCATTGTGCATTTTTGTGATTTGCCAAGTAATTCTTCATAAGAAGAAACATGGTCGTCGTAAAGAAAACGTAATGCTCTCTCCTGTATTTTTTCGATCTTATCCATAGATCTAGCTGACGAGAAGAACCACACTAAGGGGCAATAATTAAAGTTAGAAAAAACAAAGCTTTCAACGAGTACCTTTTTCTCTGCGAAACCAAGAAAAGGCTTTAGTCGTTTTAGTACATTTAGTTGGGTTGCTGCTTTCTTGCAAAGATCAGATATGTGGAGGTCAAAGTTTAGTTGATGGTCGAGATTTACACCAAGCAACTTAACCGAAGCTTCAGATTTAATAGTTTTCCCTTGAATAGAAATACTATGCCCAGTGGTGTCCGTTCGATCTTTCTTTACGAGAAGTGCGTGGAATTTTTCTGGGTTGGCGATCATTTCATTTCGATCGAGCCATGTGAGAGCAACGCATGCCTCCTTTTCTAGCACATCAATTAGCTGTGGGAGACTATTTGAGAAATATGTAAGGGTATTATCATCTGCGTAGTTGACGAGGGATGCTTCTTTGATGAAATGAAATAAATCATTAATATAGAAGTTGAAAAGAATAGGGCCTAAGATGGATCCTTGAGGAACCCCTGATAAAACAGACTGATAATCGCTGTAAACATTGTTTATGCGAACCGATTGTCTGCGCCGTTTTAGATAAGAATAAATGAAGACAAGAGAATTTTCATTGAAACCATATGCGTGGAGTTTCGCAATAAGCAAATCATGCGGGATACAATCGAAAGCTTTCGATAAGTCCATCAATATTGCTCCGACAGTGAAATCATTGTCAAGTTTAGTCTTCCAATCTTCAAGCATTCTAACTAGGACATGTTGCGTACCGTAAGCCTTCCTGTAGGCTGCAATAAAGACCGAAAGAGTTTTCTCGAGGAAAGGACTTATCTGCTCTTTCACAATCTTTTCGTATATTTTGGAGAAAGCGTTAAGTATGCTTACGGGGCGAAAATTTTTTTCTACTGTTCGAATCGGTTCACCTTTGTCAAGAGGTGTAACTGCAGCTTTTTTTGCGCGTTCTGGAAATTTGCTGTTGCGAATGCTAATGTTTATTGCCTTTGTTAGTGGGACAGATAGCTCCCTTGCCGCTAAGTGGACAAGTTTAGGGGGTATTTTATCCTCACCAGTTGATTTCTTATCATTTATTGCCCGTAAAAGTCGGAGAACATCTTCTGTTGAAACTTCATGAAGAGAAAATGTGTTAAATGGATGTTCAAGACTTTGAATGATTGCTAGAACACTTGGGTGATTTTGATATTGTTGAAGTATCAGTCTAACTATACATCGATCGTCTGAGGAGGGCGCATTTTCGGCAATGCTGGAGGGTTTCTTCCCCGAGGATTTTTCGACGATATTGATGTAATGGTCATTAAAAACTTCGGCGAGTTCTCTATCATCAGTTATAATTTTGTCTTCTTTGACTAGGGTGATATCAGTACCATGCAACCCCCCTTTATTGGAAAGAAAGGGTTTGACGAGGTTCCAGAGTCCTGATTTGAAACCAACCCATTACTAGTTGCATTCTTAAAATGGTTTCTAATTGCCTTCTTCCTTAGTGAAACGCATTTATTTCGTTGTTTTTTGAACTTGGCTTCATTTTCCCGTGAAGGATATTTCTTTAGCTTCTTTTGAAGCCTAGATCGCGTGTAAATTCCTTTCCTTAGTTCTCGATTCATAAAAGGAGCTGTGTTCCCTCGAAGTATCTTAGTTTTCAACGGTGCATGTTTGTCTACTATCGCACGAAAAGTTTTGGTTATATGTTCATATGCATCATCTACATTCAGATGGTCAATTTCAAAATTTGCTTTTCTAACATCGGACAAAAATTCATTTTCAGTAAAGTTCTTAAAGCATTGATACGTTATACGTTTTGCCTTGAGGCGCGGTACCTGAACTTTCAGAAGAGTAACTACGAGCCCATGATAATCACTCAGACCTGTTTCAAATACGCATGTTTTTTGGAACAATCTGGGTCGATTTGTTAGAAACACATCGATTGAAGACGCATGATTTTGGTAAAACAGGTCTTCTCCTTTACCAAATTTTGTAGGCCCATTACATCTGAAAAAGATTTGAATTTGTTATAGCCTGGATGTTTTTCGTTTTGGGTATCTACGTTAAAGTCTCCAAAAACTATAATGTTGTCGTACTTCTCTAGAGCAAGATTCACGGAAATTGATAGCTCGTTAAAAAAGCTATTCAAATTTGCAGAATCAGGTGGACGATAGACTGCAAAAATCATCCACCTTTTTTTGCTGATGATGAGTTCTGAACATATCGATTCAACATTTTGTGTTTCATACGCAGTGATGCGATTACATACCACCCCTTTTCTCACGTATTGCATTATGCCCCCTCCAAACTCATTCCTATCTCGACGCATGGGATATTGATAGTTGTTCATTACAAATAACTCTGTTTTGAAGTCTTCGTTTAATTTTGTCTCTTCAATCACCAAAACATCTGGTAAACAACGCTCTGCCACTTCTCTAAGGTCCACTATCTTATATCTTAGGCTGTTAATGTTCAAAAAGCCAAGAAGAGGATTATTATGATGTTTTGTCCTAAGCTGAAAAAGCCTGTTTATTTCATCATCAGTTTCACTATCAGATATGGGTGGAGTGGAATCATTATCACTTGGTGTGCCTGCATTGCTAGTTTGGATAGCTATGTCGCCTTCAGAATGCAGAGTCGAGTTGATATGTTCTGTTAGGCTACAACTAAGTCTAACATCAAGCCCTTCATTATGAACTACACTACGGTCAGTTGAATTGGGTGTGTGTTTGGTTGTTTTAATGTTAAATGTCTCCTGTCCTAAATCTATCAGTCATACACCGTTTAAAAAATTAATCAAGTTTCCGGTTAAAACATTATTACCTTGGAAGTTTAGATGAAGTCCCCATTTATCAAGGTGTCTGCTTTCAATGTTATCATGCTCAATGAAACTTATATTACTTCTTGATAGGCCAACTTTAACTAAATCATTTACCTTTCTTCGTTTCATCTCCAGTTCATGCGAATCTGTCCTTTTTATGATACTTGAAACAGCGACGTCTCTCAATTTTTTCTTTGTTTCAGTGGCCAGATCAATCAGCTTGTTCGCTGTTTCTTCAGGGCTCTCTGATCTCAAGTTGTTTGTTCCACATAAGATTATTATTCCATCTGGCTTGTCGTCTATCGCTGGCTTGATGTAAGACTTCATTTGGTCGATAGTGGCACCAGGGAAAGTTTTGATTGATGTTTTGGCATGCGAGACCTCAGCATTGATATCTTGTCTCCTAATCTTTTTAACCATGGAATCACCCAGAATTGAGAAAACAGGTTTTCTTGGCCTCCTTGCGTCTTCAGAAGTTGTTTTGCTGTTTGCTGCCCAAGAATTTTCCCAATCTCCTTCGCGTTTGTCCAGTGCAGTCACCTTATGTTGTCTCATGCTCCTACTACCCGTTGTCTGAGAAAAACCTTGAGATTTTACAGCAGCTGAGTACTCTCTGTCACTTGGGACTTGCGTAGACTCTCTTTCCATTGTTAGATTTTCTAAGCAGCTAAATCTGTTTGCGGTATCTAGAGGTTTGGAAAAAGGAAACTCCCTTCCATTCACATTTGTTCCCCAGGAGGCTTCTCTCTGAACTTTGGACTTTGGACTTTGTACTTTCCATTCGCCATCTGCTACATTGTTTGTATACCTTGAATGAGTTTCGTTTGAATTGACCTGAGGCCGTTGGGTTGTTGAACTTTGCTTTGGAACATTATGGTGTGTGACCTGTGGGACTTTGTATTGGAATCTTGAGATTGGGTCACGTGGTCTACAAGCGACCTCTCCCATGCTGTGTGACTCTTTCAACTTTCTGTTTTCGAACTTTAGGCCTGTATTTTCATCACGCAGTGATTTATTTTCCTGTTCTAGTTGACTAATTCTTGCAAAAAATATAGTAAAATCAACTGAGCTTATTTTTTCGTTTTTTGGGGGATTTTCTTTACTTTTTTTGGTAATTTCATCCACACGCCCCTCAATTTTCGTTAATCGGTCCAGGATGCATGCAAGAGTTTCTTGACTTGTTGAGTTTTCTTTGTTTTGATATTTGTTTTGAGGATCCATTTGTATTTTATTAAAACACTTTCCAGGCGAACTTTCAATATTCCAAATACCACCAAATTGAACTTCGGCTTCATCTGAAATCGACGAAACAGTATCTTGTTCATCACGCGATAAATTTCCTTCATGCATGGAAGCAATCTCCAAGATTTCATCTCGATATTTCTTGACCTTTTCTTCGTCTGCTGATATCCTACTTTTTGAAACTTCGAGTTCATCATTAGATTCAGATTGTATTCTTAGTGATTCCCTTCCAGCATGAGGTACATCTTTTATTTTCCCGCATTTCAACATATAATTCAAAGACATCTGGATCACGTCTTGGCTTAGGCCATGCGTCTTTTCGAGAACCTTGCAAATTTTACTGCAGTCAGCACGTTGATTCTTCTCGCGTATCTTTGTTATTTCCGTTTTAATCAGACTCACCAAATCATCCCCTCCTAATATGATTCCACTTTCAGTTTCATATTCGTCGGTTTCTGTAGCTGTGGCCATTTCAAAATCTCCCTCACACATACGTCCTCACTGCACCGCTACAGAAACAGAAGCGTTTTCAGGTGTTAAATCCTCCAATTAGTGATGGTGCAATGCTGTAAAATCAAGCACAGCATTATCCACAAATTTAGAGAGTTTTGCGAAGGCAAGAAGAAATGCGACGGGTGAAGGTGCTGTTTGTGTTTGTGGCTTGCGTTTGCAGGGTAAATTTAGGCCAACCGGCAGTTAGAAGACTGTGAACGCAACTTGTATCAACTTGTATGGAGACATAGAATCAATTTTGGTTCAGCTCTTGACAGCACTTGACCTTGCCCGTGCTCGTGCTCTCGGCATTTTGATGCAGCTGTTTACTCGATACATTTAACGTTAGAATTGGTCGATATCGACACCAGTAGTAACACAAAAGCTTTCCTAGTTCGTGACGCGATGCACTGAATCGTTGATGTCCCAAACGAACCAGAAGAGAAAACACCTCGGAGCGAGATAAAGGTACGGTCACGTTATGGTATGTTCATCTAAATAAAATATAACATCAGGTTTGATCAGCTCACTATGATACTGAAAGCTTTTTCATTTTGCATGAAAATTGTCATTACTTTGTACAAAATGCTTTTCTTGATGAATCTTGATTTGTTGAAGTTTATGATATGGGTGCATGTGCTATGAGGTTGATGAGTTTTCTGAAACATTTTGAAAGTTTCCAGTGACAGATGAATTTACCATACAACATTAGCTGAATTATTACAGACGAGTTTATTCTATAAATATTGCAATAGAGTATCGAAATTGAGACGGTCGTGTTGTGTATCAGCTTCGTCTTCGAGTCGATCCTCTCGATCCCTCATTCTCCCTTCGCCATGCCATATCGCCATACCGCCATACCCGGCCATTCCATCATCAGGCTCCCTCAGGATAAGACGCAAGTGGGTCGTGTTGCCAGGACAAATACAACTCGTCGTCGTTCCTAGATGATGATTGTGCCCTCATCGAAGGATTGTCGCTGTTGTCAGACCAGTCAGACATCTTTGCACTGGTTATTTGCTTGCTTCGTGCTTCGATTTTGGTGAACTTCCTACTACTCTTGCTTCAATTCAATCTGTTTGTTTACAATATGTAAAACACTTGACGTCACAAGATCTCAAAACCGCCACTCTCGCCCCAGACCACAGCGCCGCTTCGTAACAACTTTAATGCCCCACAGAAGGGTGTTTCTTCCCAAAATTTTATATTTCTGATTGTATTTTTGGAACCAGGGCATTTTTCTACTGCGGATTAGTGCAAAACTCATTTCACTTCATTTTCACTTTAACATAGATTTCTATGTTAATAACTACAAACCATGCTTGTGATAAAGGTTTAGATAACCTTTGTTGTTTTAACTTAAATCGTTGAAATAAGCACTTTTATACCCATCATTGGACTTGTTTACATGGATTTTTATGTCAGTTACTACAAACTTTGCTGGTTATAAAGGTTTACTTTAACTTTGTTGCATTAACTTAATTCGTTTAATTAAGCAGTTTTGTATGAATAATTCCTCTTCTTTACATGGATTTCTACGTTCATAACTTCAAACTTTTCTTGTTATAAAGGTTTACTTTAACTTTGTTGTATTGAACAACTTAATTCGTTGAAATAAGCAGTTTTGTATCCATAATTCGACTTGTTATCATGGATTTCTATGTTAATAACTACAAACTTTGCTTGTTATAAAGGTTTTATTTAACTTTGTACTATTGACTTAATTCGTTGACTTAATTCGTTGTGGCCTCGGTGGCACAGTGGTAAGGCGTCGGGCTCACAATCCAAGGGTCGTGTGTTCGATACCGGCACTGGCCACATTTGAGGATAGCATCCTTGGGCAAGGTGTTAACACAAATTGTGCCTCTCTCCACCCAGGAGTATAAATGGGTACCTGGTCCGTAGTTATGAGCGCCGTCTGTGGCTGCACCCTGCTATATGCTACTAAGCATAGTGACCAGGGGGTAAGATGTAAAGTCGTTTGAGTAGCCTTGGGCTAGATAAAAGACTACAAAACTACTACTTACTTACTTACTTACTGAAATAAGCAGTTTTATACCAAAAGTTCCTCTTGTTTACATGGATTTCTATGTTAATAACTACATACTTTGCTTGTTATAAAGGTTTACTTTAACTTTGTTGCATTAACTTAATTCGTTGAAATAAGCAGTTTTGTATCCATAAGTTCCTCTTGTTTACATGGACTTCTATGTTAATAACTACAAACTTTGCCTGTTATAAAGGCTTACTTTAACTTTGTTGTATTAACTTATTTCGTCGAAAAAAACAGCTTTATACCAACAATTCGACTTGTTGACATGGATTTCTATGTTAATAGCTACAAACTTTCCCGGTTTTAAAGGTTTACTTTAACTTTGTTGCATTAACTTAATTCGTTGAATTAAGCACTTTTATACCCATAATTCGACTCGTTGACATTGATTTCTATGTAAATAACTACAAACTTTGCCTGTTATAAAGGTTTACGTTTACTTTGTTGTATTAATCTAATTCGTTGAATTAAGCAGTTTCATACCAACAATTTTATGCCAATAATTTCACTTGGTTACATCGATTTCTATGTTAATAACTGTAAACCGTGCTTGTTATAAGGGTTTACTTTAACTTTGTTGTATAGACTAAATTCGTTGAAATAAGCAGCTTTGCATCCATAATTCGACTTGTTAACATGGATTTCTATGTTAATAACTACAAACCATGCTTGTTATAAAAGTTTACTTAAACTTTGTTGTATTAACTTAATTCGTTGAAATAATCAGTTTTATACCCATAATTCGACTTGTTGACATGAATTTCTATGTTAATAACTACAAACTTTGCTTGTTATAAAGGTTTACTTTAAGTTTGTTGTATTAACTTAATTCGTTGAGTTAAGCAGTTTTATGCCAATAATTTCACTTGTTTACATGGATTTCTATGTTAATTACTACTAACTTTGCTTGTTATAAAGGTTTACTTTAACTTTGTTGCATTAACTTAATTCGTTGAAATAAGCAGTTTTATACCCATAATTTGACTTGTTGACATGGATTTCTATGTTAATAACTACAAACTTTGCTTGTTATAAAGGCTTACTTTAACTTTGTCGTATTAACTTGATTCGTTGAAATAAGCAGTTTTATGCCAATAATTTCACTTTGTTACATGGATTTCTATGTTAATAACTGTAAACCGTTCTTGTTATAAAGGTTTACGGTTTACAGAAGAGGTGTGCCCAAAAGTAGACCTTGTAAAGAAGAAAGAACCATGGGAAGACATCACGCTGCAACGACAATTGAAAGAATTACACAAATGTAAAGACCACAAAGAAATGAGAAACCTCCAGAAAAAGATCAAAGACACACGAAAGCGACTAAGATATTAATACTACAAGGAGCTTGCAGACAGCATTAATATAGTGGCAGAAGCAAGGGACGTCGAGAATGAGTTTGCTATTGCAAAAAAGTATGCCACTTTTAAACAAGGATCAAAGATTCATGTATCAAATGAAAAACTTGAGACACTTTTTGAAAGCCATTTTGCAGAAAAAGATCCAGCATTGCCTCTCCCACCAGAACTTCAATTTCCGGAAAAGTACCAACACCTAAATGACGAAATCGTACCAATTAAGGAAGAAGTTCCAAATGAAGAGGAAGTGGTAAAAGTACTGAAGAGCTTCAAAAACCACAAGAGCTCTGTAATAGACAAGCTAAAAACAGAGGGGTTAAAATACAATGATAATAAAAACTTGATCCAAGCGATTATTCTACTGCTCACATTGATATGGACATACATCAAAGTACCAACTGCATGGCTTCACTCCAGTATCAAGTGTCTGTATAAGAAAGGTCTCGTGAGTCTAGCTGCTAACTACAGGGGGCTTTCACTTGGAGCTAATATGAGCCGCATTCTTGCGAAGATTATCATGAATAGATTTCAAAAAGCATATGAAACTCACATTAGCGAAGCCCAATTCGGATTCCGTCAAAATAGATCAACATCAGATGGAATTTTCATAGTGAAAATGGTCACAGAAAAAGTTGGGGAGACTTTGATAGCAGTGTACATAGATCTAACCGCTGCATATGACCACATCCCACGTGATTTTCTTTTCAGAGTATTGAATTTACGAACAGGAGCTAAACACCTCGTTGCAATTTTAAAGAAAATGTATGAAGGCACAACTGCATCAATAAAGGGTTCAAAAGCAAAGTTTGACGTGCAGGGGCGGATCCAGGCTTGGAGTTTGGGGAGGGCCACTGAGAAGGAAAATGGGGGTCTGGGGGCGTAGCCCCCAGGAAAATTTTCCGCGGCCACGCCCTTCAGACTCTCGGAAAACGTGGGAAACGCCCCTTTTACTTCATTTTAGATCATTAAGCTTATCACTTAATGTTCATTCCTCCTGACAAATAAACTGGAATTTTGGTGCAAAACCTACTTGGCGATCAGTTGAGGAAAGTAAGAGACCATCAAAAAAATGTTTATCATGAGTACCGGTTCCGGAATGTGTATTGCGGAAATAAGCTCCATCACCATGGAAATGAAAATTTGGCACAAAAAATGAAGTTGTTCTCAAATCCACGATTCAAAGGCATATCAAAGTTACGTGACAATCCCGTGAAATTTCTCATGGTAAGTTCCCTCGTTGGAGTAAGCAATCAAAATTCTCTTCGCTTAATAAGTCACCTTCTAGAAGCTTCACTTGTATTCAAAAGTGTGTTCTCCCTCCAGTGATATTAAAGTGACTTATCAACATTTTATAACTATCACAACAGATGACACGAATCTTTACCAAAAGTCTTTATCAAAACGAAACTTATCATAAAATAAACTTCGACAGTAAAGTTCACTGGAATATCCTGAATCACCGATATTTTGACAAAGTGAATCAAACAAATGATTTTCCGTCTTGACCTCACGCAATGAAATTTCGTTCAGAATTCAGATTCGTATATTTTCAAACCTCTGGATCAACGATAGATAGTTGGTTAGACGGGCTTGTAGATTATCGTGCAGCTGTGCTATGGTTATTTGTGGGTTGCTTTAGGAAGTAAAGGCTTCAAACTCATTCTTTTATCTACAAAAGACAATGCTTTTTACGAGAACTGTTACACTTTGGGGGGGCCATGGCCCCCCCCGGCCCCCCCACTAAATCCGCGCCTGTTGACGTGTTAGTCGGCTGCAGACAAGGCGGTCAAGAATCACCATGTCTTTTCAACTATTATTTTGACTATGTTTTAAGAATAGCAGCACACGACATAGATAAAGAGTTTCCTGATGGATGGGGCATAGATATGGAATACAACATTCCCCATACTTGTACAAATCGATCACAACGACAGAATGGCAAAATGCGTGGCACTGAAGTAATTAAATGGATACTTTATGCTGATGATGTAGCGCTATTTTGCAAATCAGTGAACGAGGCAAAACAAATCCTGAATATAATCAATGACACATGCAACAGATTCGGGCTTACTATTTCATTTAAGAAAACCAAAACACAAGTGTTCAATAATGCTGAACTAGCAAAAGAAGCATCATTGTTTAATATACAAGGAAACGAGATTGAGAACGTGCAAACTTTCACTTATCTTGGCCATGTAATATCATCTAATGAAGTGAACTGCTTTACTGAAAAACGAATAGTGTCTGCAACAAACAAATTCAATGAAATGAGGAACGTACTGACAGATACTAGCGTGTACATGCGTACCAAAAGGAAGATACTTGAAGCCTGTGTGAGGTCCAGGCTTACTTATGCCACACAAGCTGTCCTCCCTAACGAAAAGTAGCTGAAAAAACTCGAAGCGTGCTGGTACCGACTACTTCGCAGCATGGTAAAAGGAGGATGGGTTCGAGAACAATCACAAGAGGAAAGCGACGAAGAAAACTACAGCATCGTATATACCAACAAGGAAGTCGAAAAAATTGTACAAACAATACCAATCCGAAACTACATATTCTCACAACATTTGAAGTTCATTGCTCACACATCTAGATGTCCCAATACGGCTATCACAAAAAAAATGTTGTTTGCAAAGCCAACTCGTAGGTATTACAGAGACGATTGGTTAAAGATAGGAGAGCTATTAGGTGTGACACCGGAGCAAGCGAAGAGAACGACACAGGCAAGGGGAGAATTCACCGAACTAGTCCATCATCGGTTTAGTTCGACTCCGTGACGACATCGACGTCAATAGGAGGAATACGCAGGTAACAGGTTACTTTAACTTTGTTGCATTAACTTAATTCGTTGAATTAAGCCCCTTTATACCCATATTTCAACTTGTTTACATGGATCTCTATGTAAATAACTACAAACTTTCATTGTTATAAAGGTTTACTTTAACTTTGTTGTATTAACTAAATTCGTTGAAATAAGCAGTTTTGTATTCATAATTCGACTTGTGAACATGGATTTCTAAGTTAATAACTACAAACCATGCTTGTGATAAAGGTTTACATAACCTTTGCTGTTTTAACTTAAATCGTTGAAATAAGCACTTTTATACCCATCATTGGACTTGTTGACATGGATTTCTATGTGAATAACTACAAACCATGCTTGTTATAAAGGTTTACATTACCTTTGTTGTTTTAACTTAAATCGTTGAATTAAGCAATTTTATATACATAATTGGACTTGTTGACATTCATTTCTTTGTGAATGGCTACAAACTTTGCTTGTTACAAAGGTTTACTTTAACTTTGCAGTATTACCTTAATTCGTTGAATTAAGCAGTTTTTTACGAATAAATCCACTTGTTTACATGGATTTCTATGTTCGTAACTACAAGCTTGGATGGTTATAAATGTTTACTTTAACTTTGTTGTATTAACTTAATTCGTTGAAATAAGCAGTTTTATACCCATAATTGGACTTGTTGACGTGGATTTCTATGTTAGTAACTACAAACTTTGCTTGTTATAAATATTTAAATATTTAAAAATGAAATGAACTTTCAGTAGGTTGTTCTTAATTATTGGAGATTTTCGTACGTTTTCTAGGAAATTTTGTGAAAGATTTTCCAAGATTTCGTCAGATCTCTCAAAGATTTGGGAGATTTCTTCAGATTTCTAGGGATTTCATTTGATTCCTAGGGATTTTCTTAAGTTTAAGAGAGATTTGTAGGATTTCCTGGATTTTCAAAGGATTTCCGGATTTCATTTTGGATTTCTGACATAGGTGTACGAGATTTCCGCTGGTGATTCACCCCTCGGGCCATACGAGGAATTCATGAACTTTGCGATTCTCTCTTCGTCGTACCCTGGGTACCAGAGCCAAAAAATAATAAAAAGAAAAAAAAGGAAGGAAAGAAAGTTGACTCTGGTCAAATGGTGACATCCATTGTAGGAATTGACCAATAAGAAGCCTATATACCCGATCGGGTATGTAGATTTTGTGAGATTTGATTGGATAGCGTGTGTCACATGACAAGACTACGATTGTGAGCAGAAAAATTGATTCAGACGGTTGTGATCACGTTTGCTTTCACAACAATGGCGAATGTTCTGAGGCGAGCTGGAGTCCGTAATAATTGGAAAGCTTTGCAGCCAAAATAGGAACTGAACTTCACAACAGTTTGAGACAATAACTTCCTGATCACGGAAAAGTCGTTGCTGTTTGAAGTTGAGATTTCATTCGCCCAGTGAACTTGGTTGAAAGTTTAGGCCTAGTTGAGATGAGGAACAAGAAGTGGAGAGCAGTTTCGAGAATTTAGCCGTGATATTATGATTGTCACGCTATTACTGAAAATCATTGACACACTGGCAAGGAGTAATCGTTGCTGATGAGCATTGCCTTCCAAACTGGTAGGAACGTAATTATCTTTCTTATTGTATGTGATATGATTTGTGTTTACTTGAAATATCGAAGGAAAGTCTCAAAGAATGATCGTCGCATCGTTCATTTTCATTTTTCATTTTAACTTTTTTATCCATAGTAATCCACTCAGATACACTGTTTTACAGGGAGCCATGCAAATACAAAACCTAATAATAACTAAGATATTCAACCCTATTTACAATAACTTCAGTCAAAAAAAAAGGAAAGGAAAACGAGATGAGTCATAGTTTGGTTTCATAATTTCTTCGAAAGGAGCTGAATGATGCGGACGCTTTGACAACACTATCTAGGTCACTCCAGACCTTAGCCCCTCTGTAAGCAAACGATTTCTGACCAGTTGATGTTCTCTTCCTTTCTTCTTCCTCCCTGTCTGATATTATCACGGTAATATGATCTTGCCAGCAGTGGCGTAGCCAGGTCCCTACCTTTGGGGGGGCAGAGTGCGAGCGCAGCGAGAAAGCACGGGAGTCCGGGGGCTTGCCCCCGGTAAAATCCTTGGGGGCCACGCCCTTCAGACGCTCGGAAAATGAGGGAAACGCCCTTTTCAGTCATATGTTGCATCATAAACATGACTACATTGAACACAAAAGGCAGGACGTTTTGTTAAATTTTCATCAAGAAATTATCCTCATTATTGCAAGTTACTCTAAGAAAGCAAAAGAAGAATTCTTATCCAGTTACAAGCGGTCCAACATGTCAAGTACAAAATACGAAATGGATCTTCTCAGCTTTACTGCCAAAGGATTTGGTGCTGGTCGTTCGATCTTGATATTCAAGGAATTGTCTCTCTTAGCTACTTTATCATTGTCTAGTCAGTCTACAGAATCTTTTGCAAAAAACTTTTACAAAAGAAATTGTCGTTCAGTGTACAGGTTCTTCAAATAACCTTTTAATGAAATTTTTCCAGAGTAGTAGCAAATAAGGATCGGCTGACGACAGGCATTTACAGCCTAAGATAAGTGGGAACATTGAAATGGATGGGTCCAGGGTCAAGTCACCAGAAAAATTTTTGATGACATGCATTCTACTCTGGCTTAGAATGCCTCTGCCAACATTGTTCAAAAATTTCTTCGGATCCCGCATTCCTCTCAGGTACGCCACTGGAAAACCAAGAATGCACCCTAACTAAAAAGTAGACAAAACTTTCGGTGCCGCTCTTATAATGGAAGGGACGAAAGCTTTTCTTTTTTCTTTCAGTCATATCTGAATTCTCGCCAAAATTTCGCAATTTAGTACCATGAGTGCCTGAGACAAAACAAGTAAAAGGACAACAGCTGAGAAAGTCTGAACTTTGAATTGATTTGAAACACTGATAAAAACTGTAGAAAGCGCAACGACGCTTATGGACAGGGCCGTCGAGAGCCAGCTCGGGCCATGGAGTAATCTATGGAGTATACAGAGCATGAAGAAAATGCGAGCGAAGCGAGCCGAAAATATTTGAGAAGCACAAACAGAATTTCACTGGATGGTTGAAATGTCACATCACCGTAGAAGAGGTGCACTGTCGATTAAATTTAAGGAAGGTTTAAGTTGGATTCATAAATTCTTGTTATATAAAGGAAAATGCAGAAATCGTTCAAGAAGACAAATGGCAGCATAAGTACACATGGAAGGAGGAATTCTTGGTAGAAGTGCGAAACGAAGCGAAAAAAATTCGAAAGATGTGATTAATTGTATTGTATGTTCTGTGACAAATAGACTCATACACATACCAAGTCGAAGTGGTGCCTAGGTCAATTTCAAAGAAACTAATGAAGCTGCATGCCTTGCCTGGACATGATAGCAGGCCAGGCGGTACAAAGATGATCCCAAGATGATACAGTGATGACGCAAGTATGGACGTGCGAGCGAAGCGAGCAGAAAATTTTTTATTCTTTTGTTTGCTAATTCGCACCAAGATGTCACTTATTAGGGCAAGAATTTCATTCGTGTTTCTTTTATAACATTGACAAATCACGCTGCCACAAGTGTTGGAGAAAAATGCAGCCGATCCCCCCCTTCAGTTTCTCAACGGATTTGGGAGAATTGCAAAACTCATCTCTGGCGATGATTGGGGGGCGGCCGCCCCCTCTTGCCCCCCTGGCTACGCTACTGCTGCCAGCCGATCGCGGGAAAGACTTTCCTCCAATTTTATCCCATTATCAATGTCCTCAAGGTCTTCAATTATCTTTGCAGCATGTTGTGCATACAGGATAGCAGATAAACCACTTCCCTGCCTTATAGAGTCTTCTACTTCAAAATTTTGACTGTATTGTTCTTCGTCAAACTTTATTCTCGCTTTCAGGTTAATGTTTATTTCCCATATTAAGCCCAACATTCTTCCTTTTATGTTTCTTTTCGCAAGGTTTCCGAAAACCCCTGTTCTCCACGCTCGATCAAAGGCTTTGCTAACATCAGTTGTTATAAGTTTAGTATCTTTCCCATGTTTCTTATTTTTGTCGATTGCTGTTTGCAGCATGAAAAGGTATTCCACAGTTGATTCATTCTGTTTACCTCCACCTTGCAAGTCTGTTGTGTATTTTTTCATCAAAGGTGATATTCTATTTTCAATTATTTTTTCTAGACATTTTAGGACAGCAGATGTCATGCTTAGACCTCTTTGATTTTTCATGTCTAGTTTTTCTCCCTTGCCTTTGAAGATAGATATTATGTCTCCTAGTCTCCAAGTTTCTGGTATGAGTTTCTCTTTTTCTAATATTTCATTAAACAGAAGTGTTAAAATCGGTGCAATGTATTACCTTGAGCATTTCATTTATTATGTTATCTGGCCCTGGTGCTTTGCTATTCTTGCTGAATCTTATTGCGTCTTCTACCTCTTTTTGACTGAATAGCGCATTCAGTTTCTCATGTTCTTTCCTTTCTCCCTCACCTACAATGTCTGTTACCGATATTTCCATCATTTCTATAATGTCTCTCTTCACCTCTTCTTTAGTTGCGTTTTCATCTATACTCACTTTTACTTTGGAATATAGCTTTTCGAAGTAATTTCTTTTCACTTGTAATATTTCTTTGACATCTCTTACTATTTTTCCTTCTTCATTTCTTATCCCTTCGTCCACCGTTTGCTTACGTGTCAGTTTCTTCATGAGTTTCCAGAAGTTTGGGTTTTCTTGGAAATTGTCATTTATAGCTTTTATAGCCTTAGCCTGATTCTCTCGGATCAATTCCTGAGCTTTGATTTTTAATTGCAGATACTTTTCTTTCAATAATTCTTTCTCCGTTTCTTCCTTTTCTCGTTTCCAACGTGACATCGCTTGTCTTCTTTCACTGATTACTTGTTTTATCTCCCTGCTGTATCCAATCATTGGTACCTGCTTCTTTATTTTTAATTTTCGTTTCTCTCAGAGTCCAGAAAAGGTCAAACCTTCCTCCGGCTGTCAAATTGTTTTGGCTGAACCTTCCTCATTTTAGAAAATCAAGATAACGAGATTTTCGAACTCTTTGCATTGTTTTTAACCACAAATCTAGAAACCACTTCCATATTTTGTGGTAATATGAACATTCTATGTGCATTCTATCATATAGAATGGAAACCGTTTTAAAAAGTCACACATACTAATTTAACTGAAATTGTTCAAACAAAGTGAGTTTGTCCTAAAATATCATGAACATCGTAAAGTTATTCATATCAATGTTACATCAATGCTGCGAAAGTGACTTGCAACATCTTTTATCTCTGCAAGTCTTGCTATAAAATATGGAATATTCCTGAGCGAGGTCAGGTATGCATGCCTCTGGCTGGCCTTGAATCCTGGATACAAAGATGGCATTTTGATTTGTTATAAAATTGAAAGTCAGGTTTGACCTCATCCTTTGACTGTTGGACTGCATTGAATTCGGAAAGAGTATCAAATTTCTTAACTTCTTATATATGCATTAAATTCATTTAGAGTGTGAGCTAAATCAGATTCAGCATTGACAGTTTCTATTTCTTCTGTTTTTCTTTTCTTTGCTCTACTGCCAGCCTTGATCTGCTGGAAACTGCCTATGATTTCCATTGATGATGAAATACAATCAGCAAGTTCTTTCTTACTGTTTTCTACATTCACATCAATTTTTCACATCTGTCAACTTGGCTTGTCCAAGAAGCAGAAAAAAGTTGATTCTTGCTGCTGATGGGTAAAGTTTGGCTGTTTTTAACCCTCTATATGTTTGGACTAGAATGGTTGTCCATGATGCTTTGTATTTGTGTTTCTTTTGCAGTTATCTTTTCTACACTCTTCTCCACAATAGGTACTTACCTTTTCTTTGTCCACAATAGAAACAAACAATACGATTCATGTGTTGCCCGACGCGCGCCCATTGTTCCTCGGCCCCGCCCCGACCTTTCCCACCAAAAATTGTCTCGTTTACATCTACGGAAAAGAGGCCTGGCTTGACAAGTAACCAAACAATGTCGGGACTTGCTATTCTGACATACATTGACCGCGGTCAAAGTCCACGCCAAGTTCTCGCCTTCTTCGTAAATGCGAAGACTAGCATGAGCGAGCGCGACCAGACGTTCGGGATTTTTTTTTAACAATGGTTTGCTCCATGTACGTCAACAGAGGCATGCGTGGAAGCATGAATTAAGACTTCACAAACTTCAAAGACGAGCAAAATTCAAAGAAGACACCAAACTTTTTTAGCCCTTCGTTGGTTCCGTTCATTGGTAGGTTAGGGACTATCTTAATTGATGATTTTATTCACTGCAATTATGCAGTTTTACAAATATAACTTTTATCACAAAATACCCAACAATTGTACACACGCAGAGCTTGGTTTTGAATCACTATGTTTCCGTAGATGGAGCAGACGCCTTACTCTGTTCTATAAGATTTTGAATAATCTTACTCCCTTGTACACAAAGGAGCCAATTCCAACGCTTCATCAGTCAAATTACTCCCTTCGCCATCAGGATGCTGTTGGGCGAATGAGGGCAAGAACAGAAAAATTTAAATCTAGCTTCTATCCAGACTGCATCTCTGAATGGAATAAACTTGATCCTGAAATCAGGCTTGCGCCGTCCATTGCTATTTTTAAGACAAAGCTTCTATCAAAAATTCGCCCCTCTGCAAAATCGGTCTTCGGTATTCATAACCCAGCAGGCCTTTCGTATCTTTCTCAAATACTCGAACTGACCTTAGATTTTATCCATAAAACGGGTCGATTTGTTTAAGTTAGATAAAACCTTTGTTTCACGCCACACAGCCACAGAATACTTTCCTCTATAAGTCTTTTCATTTTGTTTCCATTCTCATCTGTTTGTTTTTGTCAGTAAACATCGTCAATATGTAGCTCTTCGTATTGTATATTTAGATGTAGTTTTGGTTCCATATTCTATGTCAAGGTAGAATCCCTATGACTTTTCCAAATCCAACATATCCAACATCAACAAATATCCAACAATCCAGAACAGTTGGAATTTGATCGAAAGTTATAGGGTTTCTACTTAAATAATCCTTGGGATAGTCATGGTTTCGTGCTTCCCTGGTTATCGTTCTTGTTATGTAGTTTAGTAGTTTGTAGTCCAATAGTCTTAAGTACCTCATTTTGTAAATTTTTATATTGAATGAAAAAAAATTATACACATTTGTCTTTTATTTCTCGTCTGCTTTCAGACCACTGTACCACACTGTACTTGACTGCGAGAATATTTGGGTGGAAGCAAGGACAAGGACTAAGGTGGACTTCCTCGAGTGGGGGCAAGTCTTGAACTTTCTTGTCAAGCCTTTCTTAGCGATTTTATGTCCTGTTGTAATGTATTGTAATGGTAATGTTTAATATACGTTCCTTTGGCAATAAAACAATAAGCTATTCCTCATGTTCATAAAGCGATGCTAACATAATTGTTTTAATTGGCAAAGGAGCGCAAGGTATGTCATTTTCTTTTGCTGAAAACCAGCCTGCATTCATCCAGTAAGTGTGCTGAGTTTGAAAGAGAAAGACAACTTCCGCATAGACAAACAACGAACGTTAGTCAGTCAAGGGGATGATGCAGTGTTGATACGTTTGTGAACAATGGCATAATACGCACAGGGGCGCACATTAGGGGGGTGTGGGGGTGAGACACCCCCAATACTTTCAGAGTCGGTCCAAAATTAAACGAAAAGTCGGTCCACGATAAAGCTTGGATAGTGTGAATCCAAGTTGGTCCGACTTCTGAATGTTTATGGCAAAGGTCGGTCCATGACGACAGTTAGCAATTTCACAAGAAATACTTGATACAGTGGTCGGGAGAGTCGTTCTAAGCCAAAGAGGCGGACGGAATTTAAAAAAATTTTCCCAGCCATGCTATTTTCCCAGCTGTTGCAAATAGTCAAAGTTTCCAGTCTAGTACTGGGGTGTCGGTAATGGCTGAGAGGGGAGCAGTATGCAATTTGCCCCTGGGGCGTCAGGGTCTAGGGGGCCTCGTATTTGAAGACTTATTATCATTTTGACTGCAGGAAATGCTCTATAATGCATTTTAGGCCATTTTAAGCTAATCTAAGTAGCATGATGGCAAAAATTTTCAGCTCGCTTCGCTCGCAGGGGGCCTCATGTTTGGCAGGTTTGTTCCTGGGCCTCCAAAACTTCTCGGCGGCCCTTGTGTCGGTGGGAGCATAGGAAATCGGGCACTTCTAAATGAATCTCAAAAATAAAAGGAAAAATCGGTTATAAATGTTATCCATCAAAAGTTGTATCTGTTTCAACTAAACGCTAGCATTGTAGAAAGTAAAAGTCACGAGAGAATGCTTTCTTAAAGGAAAGAAACATGCTAAAACCAGCGCTTTAGCTGTGCTTTGCAGCGAAGAAGTCGTTTTATTGAAGATCACACCGTTATTTGAAACTCCAAATCCATGACCAAATGATGCGAAAATCTCAACCAAACAAGTTTCATGTGTGACAAAAGATTGTGCTTAAGACAAAGAATTTTAGTGAAATCTCCAAAACATACAACAAGAACTGCTATGCGGCACAAAATAGTCAGTTAAGTGAAGCAAAAGGGTTTGTAGACGGAACACATTACAGATTGCAAGTATACATGCTGTCCGAAAACCACCGTCTGGCCAGACAGGAAAAATGTCCACTGCAAAAGCAAAGCAGGCAAAGTCGAATAAGAAAGCTTTGAGAAAATATGTAAGAGGCTCCTCTTTCACCCTGAAAGCGATCTTAGCTTTGTTTGCGATTAACTTTTTTTGCGAAAAAATCTGCTTATCTGAGCCAAAGAGAGTGGTGTCTACTTGAAATGCATCCGGAAGATGCCAATTTATGGAAAAGAACCTGTTACAAAACGGCAAAAATTATCTGTAAGAACCGGCAAACATCTGATCACTAGAGGTGTTCTAAGCCAAAGTAGAGGGCGTGTCCTAAAAAAATTTCCTGGAAGCTTTGCCCCCAGACCCCCTTCTTTTAGCACCGTCGTTAATCTCGACTGCTTGTAGCTATCAAAGTTCCCAATGATAACGAACAGCCCATATACGTTCAGTCGGTCCAGAAACATTTAGTCGGTCCAAAGCATGCTGACACCCCCCCCAAATAAAATTTGAATGTGCACCCCTGAATACGCAATATTCTTTGGGACATGCGCATGGACAATTGATTGATTGAAAACTGACACACCCTCATAAAGAAAAAGAATGGTCTATCAGATTTCGTGCAACAAAAACAGTGCACATTTTCGCCCCTCACAATGAAATTTAATCTTTCCATGAAAAAATTGAATCATTTTCATTGTAAAAAAGCCCCATTATGAATATTAAACAAAAGTTTGTCGAGAGGGGGCAAGAAAGTAACTTTGTGAAAGACAATTGCCAGTAACTTAAAGTGGCCAAACTCCTCTGCCATTTTGATAAGAATTGCAACATAAGTGTACGGGAAGAAAAATCTAGGGGGGCTTCTTGACACAAAGGCCATTGTTTACTAACATTTTTGCCCGACTAAGGACAAAATTTTGCCAAGTGGGTTTCATTTTCGATAATTTTTCGAAAGTTGGGGCTACCGCCCCCCCCTGGCCCCCCGCCTCGTACGCTTATGAATTTCATGCCCATCATCTGGTATTTGTGGAGAATATCACACTCTCCTCGCTAGTTCTAGGCTAACTTTCAAATTCACAGAATGACTCTGATGAAAAAGGCGATCTTGGTTTTTTCGTACATCATGTTACCATCATTCTTACAGACATCATGTCTCATGTAACATAGTCAACTCAACTCAACGAGACTAATTCAGTTCATACAAATCATCCGTATCTAGCCAATGAGGAACTCATAAAACTTTCTAGCCAATCAGAATTGACAATAACAGGAAAAGTGACTTATCTCTAAATACAATAGTTTGACGTTACACCTAGCCATTAAAGGTATTGTATCCTTAGTCAGTGTCCAAATCTCAGTTCCAAGCCGAGGCTCTTACGCATGTAAGTAAGTTATAACAATGGTAAGAAAAATACTTTGACTCATAAAGTGAATAAATAAAGTTGCCGTTCGAATCAATGAACATAAAAATACTGGCAAATGATGTACTAATATTTGTTGCTAACCGACTTGGAATGTTTGTAATAGCAAGCATGTGGGTTTTCCCAACACACCCCCCTCCTTGACCCATTAGGGGTCAAGCATGAGTTTGGACAGAAGGCGCGCATCTTTAGCAGCAGCCCTGAGGGGTCGGTTCCTTTTTTTCTTGTCACCATTCTTCACTATGTTCTCTTCATTCTCCTTACTCTCAACCTCCTTTCTCATTTCATTTTCTTCTGTTAAGCTTTCATCATTGCCCACTGATTTTTTATCATGGTCTCTGATTGTGATCTCAAGAGGATATAATTTCTGTAAAGGTCTGGTCAAAATTTCAAACTTACCACGACCAAGTTTTCTGAATTTTGCTCCTCTCACCTGACCATCTTTCCCAGCAATCAGCTCTTCTATCACTCCCATTTTCCGTTCACCACGTTTCACATTGTCCTCATGGATCAACACAACATCATCTTTTGCAACATCTGCTGGTTTCTGTTGCTTCAGCTTATGGAACTCTCTGAGATCAACTAGGTATTCTCTTCTCCATCTGTTCCAGAAGTGCTGAAGTTTTCTGGTGAGATAAAGAAATCTTTTAGAAAACTCATCTTTACTTCCTTCATCAATATCAACATATGGGTCAATGTTCTCAGATAACGGGGAAAATCTGCGCCCAAAAATTAAATGGGAAGGGGTGAGTGGTTCCTCAAGGTCATTGTACTGGTAGGTTAGTGGTCTTGAGTTCACAGTGCATTCAATTTCTGTCATTACTGTGCTCAACTCATCAAATGAAAGTCTGGCATTACCAAGCACCTTTCTGAGGCATCTTTTAACTGTTCCTACCATCCGCTCAAATATTCCTCCTGCCCACGGTGCGCGTTCCAGGTTGAAACGCCATATTATTCTCCTGGATTCTAAGAAGTTAACAACAGTGCTATCTTTAGCAAGCTTCTTCAAAAGTTTGACCGTGGCCTTAAATGTCTTGGCATTATCTGAGACCATAAGTGTGGGTGTGCCTCTCCTTGAACAGACACGCCTTAAACAGTTAGCAAATGTAGAGGAGAGAAGGTTTTCTACAAGTTCAAGGTGCACTGCCCTTGTTACACAACAAGTGAATAAGGCAATGTAACATTTGGTCATCACGCCTGTTGGTCCTTTAGCATAAAGTGGCCCAGCAAAGTCAACCCCATATTACTGAAAGGTGGAGATTCTGTAACTCTGAAATCAGGTAACATAGCTGTAGGAGAAGGGTTAAATGCTTTACCTTCCAATTTCCTGCAAATAAAGCAATTTCTGATTATTCTCACTTGTATAAAACTCCGGATCCCAGGGGACCCAAAAGAAATTCTATTGTACAAATGGTCCCAAGAGACAAAATCCCTTTATATAGCCAAAGGCACACCTTTTTCAGCCTTCTTACACCAACAACCAGCCTGAAGGAAGCTTCAAAAATCGATGACACTCGCCGTCGCTGACAACCAAATAAATTCTAATGGCTGCTCTGCAGATGATGAAATTGAGAACAAGAGCAGCAAAAACCGTTTTTCAATGTATTTGCAAGAGGGCGTTTGCATTTCCGAGGGGCACATTGCTTCGACAACCTAGGCCTAACTAATTCGAGCTGATCTGGCGGGAAAGGAACATAGCACGTGGGAACATGTAAGCATGGTTTTCCAAACTTTGGTTTACGGTTTTCGTTTTTATTTCTTTTCAAGAAGTTTTGGCCTAAACGGAGTCTTCAAGGAGTTTTGGCCTAAACGGAATCGGCTTGCTTTTATAGGCCACAATGAGTTTTTATATCGCCTTCCACAATCACGATGTTATGAAAAGGACGTAAAGTGTATTAATTTTGTCGATTTTAATCAAGTTTGATTTTTATCGAAAAGAAGAACACTTTTTGTTTAAGATTTAGGAAAATAATGGTTGGGATTATTATAGGAGATATGCAGTTTGGAGATTTTAGATATTTGTTTGTAAAATACAAGCTCCAAGTCAAATGCTCAGGACTTCAGAGATAATTATTTATTGATTTGAATGAAGGAAGTTATTTGAGATTCAGAAATATATATGAGAATCATTATGAAACATAAAATCTATATCATTATGAAATTTGATACTTGATTGAGTGTGAGCTAGGCTAATTTATGTTCGATTTGAATGCCCAGAAATTTGGGAGTTTAGTAATCAGTGAATGAAGGAAGTCAATTTGAGTTATCATGCAAAATGAAATGTTTATCATTATGAAATTATGGATACTTGATTGAAAGTGAGCCAGGTTAATTCATGTTTAATTTTAAATGCCCAGAAATTTGGGTGTTAGCAATCAGTGAATGAAGAAAGCTATTTTAACTTCAGAAATTTGAATGAGAATTATCATGACATTTGAAATGTATCATCATCATCATCAAGTTCCTTGCCGAAAGGCGTTGGAGACCATGTTCCTCCACAGCTCTCTGTCCTGCGTCTTTGTGATCAAATCCACTGTTCGTTCTTCTCCTGCCCATTTTCTGACACCGTCAAGAATCTTTTCTCTTGGTCGTCCTCGAGATCTTTTTCCCAGTACTCGCGCCGTTGTTATCAGGTTTTCCAATCCTTGTCTTCTCATGGCGTGCCCAAAAAAGTTTGCTTGTTGTTTTCTTATTTTGCTTTTAAGTGTTAACTTTTTACCGAGTTCATTAAGTATACTTTCGTTGGTTCGCTTTTCTGTCCATGGGATTTTCATCAGTCTTCTATGAAGCCACATTTCTAAAGCGTCAATTCTTTTCTCCATATCTTTGTTGATGGTCCACGCCTCGCAGCCATACATTAGTACTGGTAAGATGTAACATTGTATTACTCTTTCTCTTACTTGAAAAGCCAGCTTCTTGTTTGTGAGGATACTTTTCATTTTTGTAAATGTTTGTTTTGATTGTGTTATTCTGCTTTTGATTTCAGTGTCGCATCTTCCGTCTGGGGTTATGATCGTTCCGAGATACTTAAATTTATTAACCTGGTTTAAAGTTGTGTTGCTGATGCTAATACTGCACTTTGGAGCATTATTCTTCTTGGATATTACCATAGTCTCTGTTTTCTTTTTGTTTAATGATAGTCCCATGATTTCACTTTTGCCTACTATGACGTTTAGCAATTCTTGTAGGTCTCCTTCATTCGAAGCAATTAAAACTGTGTCATCGGCGTATCTTAAGTTGTTTATGATATGACCTCCAAAATTGACACCTGGTAGTCCCTCGATGTGTCTCATTATATATTCACTGTATAAGGAAAACAAGTCAGGGGAGAATACACATCCTTGTCGGACACCCTTTTTTATTTTGCGGAAGTCACTTATTTCGTCTTCAATTCTTACGGCTGCAGTCTGTTGCCAGTACATATTTCTGATGATTCTCAAATCTTTGCCATCTACATTTATTCCTTTGAGAAGATTAACTATTTCCTGGTGTTTTACGCAATCGAATGCTTTGGTGTAATCAATAAAGCATAGGTAAAGGTCTGTCTGCATCTCTAGAGCTCTTTCTATAATTGTTCTTAACATGAATATTGCGTTTGCTGTTCCTTTTCCTTCTACAAAACCGCATTGTTCTGCTGCAATTTCAGGTCTAATTTTGTTTCTTGACCTCATCATGATTATTCGTAAGAGAATTTTCGTAACGTGGCTCATCAGGCTGATTGTCCTGTGAAGTTCGCAGTCGATTGTGCCAGGCCTTTTTGGTAATGTGACAAATATAGATTTCAAGAGGTCTTCTGGGATGTTTCCAGTCTCGTAGATTTGGTTAAGTATGGTTGTGAGTTGTACAATTCCAAAGTTTTCGAGGGCCGCTATCATTTCAATACTTATGTTGTCTGGACCTGTTGCTTTACCATGTCGTATATGCTTGATAGCCTCTCGTACTTCGTCCGCAAGTATTGTAGGGCCTTCTAATTTGCCTTCTATCTGGAAATTTTCATTGCGCGACTCATCGTCGTACAAGTCACCGATGTATTCTGACCATCGAGCGAGTTTTTCTGACTTTTCTACTAATATTTTGCCATCTGCAGATCTTAAAGGTCATATCCAGCCTTTTGCGATTTTTTCACGTTTGTGACTTTCAAGCCCGAGGATTTCAATTCTGCAAAGGGAAACTGAAAATAAGTTTCGCAACCTATCGAAATCGCTCTCTGAATTCCGTTTTTCACTCAAATTTTTCAAAAATGGCGCGCAATCAAAATGGCCTGGAACTAGCAGAAACGTGACGCAAACCGAGTCGGAGAGATTCCTGCTTTGTGTGCAGGCCTACGCCAGTTCAATGGCCTACGCAGGAGAGGAAAGAGGACACGTTTGCAGGTGTTGTTCAAAATGCTGGTTATGGATGTGACACGTTTGCTTGTGTGGCAGAAACTGTTGGTGGATATCATATCCTCGTTGCTTGCTTGGACGATGTCTGTAGATCCTGTGTAGATGGAAGACAGATGGCTTGGAGGGCCTCTTTGAACTCCCTTTGAACGAGTAGAACTGAAGAGGAACATCAGCTTAGGCCACACGATCAATCAATTCATCAGCCTCTATGTGTTTGCAGCCCTTCAATGCCGATGGTTTCGAGCAGTTCCCGTCTTTACCAGGCGTCGACTATGCCTCATCTGATACCTAGCTACAAAAGCTACTGGATACAAGCAGAGGAGTGGTGATATCGGCGGCACTCATGGACGATATACAGACAGGTAAGATAAACGTGATATGTTTTCTCCCACCACTGCAGATAGGCCTAATCTCTCGTCTCATTTTGATTTTGCACTGCATTTCATAACTTTTAGTTGGCCTCAGTGATTGAGATGGTGTATCTCACACGCTAATCTTTCTTCTAATTCTTAGAATCCAGTTGCTGTTGAAGAGTTGAGAGAGCTGTATCCAAAGAAAACACTTCATCATTGGGTCATCACTGCATCCAGGAAGTTTAGTTGTGAATAGCCAAGGCTCAGCTTTTGCTAGATTGTCAGAAAACATGGACAACCACAGATAATAAATACAATTTTGTAAATGTGTCAACAGTTCATTCCAAGATTGTTGTTAGCTAAATGTAGTCCCTGCTGGAAACAAGTCTCTCAGACTTTCGCAGGCTAGCCATGTTAAATATGATTACCTTCCAACCTATCAGTCATACATTGAATGATTGGTTCGTTATCTTTGCCCATCAATGGGTAGATTTAAAAGTGCAAATGATTCAAATGAACAATTTGGGGGTAGACTTTTGATAGTGGCAATGTATGGGTTTGTTTGCTTTTGACAAAGGTTCATCTTTTATTGTGGCTGGAGGAAGCAAAGGAGATTCCTTAGCACATGCCAAACAAATGCTTGGAAGCGGAAACAGTACAAGTTTCACATTGAGAAAGTTGTATTCTGCCTTTGCATTGTAGCTTATCTGCATTGATAGATTGTGCTTTTTTGATCTTTTTGATTTCATAATGTAGCTAATCAAAATGTCAGTTTTTTTCTCTCATCTTAATCCAAAATGTAGCAAACCAAAAGTTCTGTGTTTCGTTTCATATCTTGATCCAAAATGTGACAAATTAGAATGTGTGCTTCTGGTTTCTTATCTTGTTCCAAAATGTAGCAAGCTAAATTGTCTGCTTTTTGTAATCCCCATCTTGATCCAAATTGCAGCAAACTAAAATTGTTTTTGGTTTCTAATTTTGATCCAAAATGTAGCAATCTGAATTGTTTCTTTTTTGTCTAACCCACCTTCATCCAAACTATACCAATCTAGAAACTCTGTTTTTGGTTCCTCATCTTGATCCAAAATGTAGTTAACTAAGATATCTGTTTTTCTTTTCTCACCTTGATCAAAAATACAGCAAACTGAATTGCCTGTTTCTGATTTGGCATCTTGATCAAAAATACAGCAAACTGAATTGCCTGTTTCTGATTTGGCATCTTGATCAAAAATACAGCAAACTGAATTGCCTGTTTCTGATTTGGCATCTTGATCCAAAATGTAGCAAACTGAATTTCCTGTTCCTGATTTGGCATCTTGATCAAAAATACAGCAAACTGAATTGCCTGTTTCTGATTTGGCATCTTGATCCAAAATGTAGCAAACTGAATTGCCTGTTTCTGATTTGGCATCTTGATCAAAAATACAGCAAACTGAATTACCTGTTTCTGGTTTGGCATCTTGATCCAACATGTAGCAAACTAAAATTTCTGTCCTTGGTCCCTTATCTTGATCTGAAATGTAGCAGACAGAAAATTCTGTTTGCTTCCAAACTTCTCTGCAAGCAAACTACATGCAACCTTTCTTCTCCATACTCGATTACGTCAAGTACTCGATTACGTCAAGTGCTCGCAACACGTTAGATTTTCAGTGCTAATATTTAACACTAATTTCACGATTGAAAGATGACCAAAGTCAGGGAAAAAGCAAAGACAAACAATTTGGAGCCTGCAGAACCGATTCCAACCGAATTCTGCTCAAACGTAGATGCAAAACGCACAATATTCCGCGATGAATCGATAAGGCATGATGAGCCTAACGATGCCTCGGCACCATTACAAGCGTGTCATCCTCCTGAGGTAGGTCAAGGTGGAGCGTCAGCGTTTCAATCTACTAAAAAAAGAACAGATCCGATGAAGATTCAAATTGAAGATGGTATCTTCGATGCTATCAATGTTCTGCGATACCATTCTAAAAAAAGACCTGACCAGAAATCGATTACAGATTATATAGCAAAGAAACTTGGTGCAGACAGACGAGCAGTTCTACAAGCACTTCATTCGCTTAGTGACGCAGAGAGAGTGCATGTAAAAGAGGTAAAAGGAAAAGGTTCATATTTTATTGGAAAGAATCCCTCACCTGAAAAATCTCATGAATCGACAGAAGCAGAAGACCAAAATAATGACTCTTTCCTTGAATTTCTTGATGGTATTGAAACGCCAGTCAAAGGAATCCCTTCAAATACGCTGCAGCTGGTACCTGAGGAATCTTCCGCGAATCCATTTTTGGCAACCATCAATAAGCTTATCGACAATAATTCTTTAATCCAAAACTTGTTAAACACAGAAATTGGTATCAACAAGGATTTAACCGATCAAAACACAGAGCTCAAACTCCGAATCCAGTCCCTAGAGAATTGCTTAAATGAAATAGCCAATGTTAAACAAGTTGTGCACGAGACTGCAGCATCAAAGGCACCAGAAACTCTCTTGGCAAACAATGAGTCGATTGTCCCAGAGCAAATAACCAGTTCGGCAGACAATAGCGAAAGTCCCATGGATTGTGCAGAGCAAAGTATCAAAGACCAATGGGAAGAGGTTAGAATTAAGAAGCACAATGAATTTGTTTATTTGAAATCTCTAGAAACCAAACAAAAAGCACAGCCTGGAGACCTCTCCCCGAAAACCACGACCAAAGCAACATTGGAAGTAGCCAAAGTATCCCAAGGGAATAAGCGGAGCAAAAAGAAAACTCAACAGAAAAGAAACAATACAACTACCAGTTCTGAATTGGAAAGCAAGAGTGAGAACACCCAAAGATTTTGTTGCTTGGTGATTCACACGTGCGAAGACTTGATGAAAAAAAGCTATTAGCGAAATCGATTGCAGCGAAGGGAATTGGAGGAATCAAGAGTGATCAAATAATATCTAGACACAAACAAACCATTAATAGCGAGCTACAAAAATTCGAGGAAGTGATAATCCACATAGGAAGCAATGACATATCCAAGGGCATCCCCGTTAAGAAAATAATTGACAACGTAGACACAGCCAGCCAAAGACTGCAAGAAGTGAAGCCTTGCATAAAGATAACACTTTCCTCTATATTTTTACAGGGGTACGACCCACCTAAGAATGTTAATGTAGTCGAAGCAAACCAGGCACTCAAGCGATACTGTCTTACAAAGGGGTGGGATTTCATAGATCATGGAAATATCGCCTTCAAACATTTGGATAAAGGCGGTATGCATCTCACCCCTGAGGGTAATCGCTTGTTTGCCAGGAATTTGCTAGCTCATACGAAGTCCGGGTGATATTAGCTGGTCTACTGGGGAGGGAGTAGTTGATCTACCTCCACCCCTCTCTCTAGAATCTGGGGTTGAGGATGCTTCCCATTCCAACAGTGTTGGTGGTGGCTCGTGTCAACAGCATCTAGGATTCAGGAAAGGCATGGCAATTGCCTCTCTTAATGTAAATGGCCTCCGTAGCCACCTTGATGAGGTTAAACTGCTGTTAAAGAACCTGGGTATCCATATTCTTGCTTTAAACGAAACAAAGCTTGACAGGTTAGTTCCAAAAGAACTGACAGATATCCGGGGTTACCAGCAGTTTCGCCTTGACAGAACTTGCAACGGCGGAGGGGTCTCAGTCTATGTCCGGGACTCAGTCAGGGCCAAGAACAGGAGCGATGTTCCCTCCGATGGTCTTGAGCTTCTCTGTATTGAGATTGAGCCCCCAAAGAGCAAGCCATTCCTTGTCATTGCATGGCACAGACCACCCGGTGGCACTGTTGGCTCATTTGATAAGCTGGAAAAAGTCCTTGCCTACTTGGACAGGGAAGGCAAGGAAATGATCCTCCTTGGTGACACGAACAGTGATTTCACCAGGAGGACAGGTGATCAGCTCATCGATAACAATGCTAAACACATGGCTAGTATCTATGAGCTGTTCAGTTTCAGGCAGCTTGTTGATGAGCCAACAAGAGTCACCCTTGAAACAGCAACAATCATTGACCACGTCGCCACAACATGTGTTGGAAACATTATAAAGGCAGGGGTCCATGAGGTTGCTCTCAGCGATCATTTTATGGTCTACTGTATTCGAAGGTTCAATGGAGCAGTCGAAAAAGACCATAAAAGGATAAAAACTCGGAGTATGAAAAACTTTAAAGAGGATGAATTCCTGTCTGATGTTTCTAGTATATGTTGGGGGCGAGTGTTCCAACAAACTGATGATATAAACACACTTGTCAATGATTGGTCTAATTTGTTCTCTTTAGTAATAGAAAAACATGCTCCTTTAAAGGAAATGCGCGTATCTGAAAAATATTGCCCTTGGATTGATAAGGACCTCAAGGGTCTGATGATGACTAGGGATAGACTAAAAAGAGCTGCTCTTAAAAGTAAATCACCTATTCTCATGGATTCATACAGACAAGCACGAAACAGGGTCAATTCTCTTAATGTCCAGCTCAAGAAACAATATTTTTCGGCAAAAATTTCTGAATGTAAGGGGAACATGAAAGAATCCTGGAAGACGGTCAATGAACTTTTGAATAAGAGATCAAAATCCTGTAACATTGATTGTCTTAAGGATTCTGGTAATGCAATTGTTAACAAAAAGGACATCTCCAACGCAATGAATAATTTCTTCTGTACAATTGGCGAGAAGTTAGCTAACAAAATTGATGCTGCCCCTAACCCTCTTCTGTCTGGCGACTTTGCTGGTAGTGATAGCAGTGTTAGGTTTCAATTTAGGGCCATTGAAGTGAAGGAAATTAGAGAGGCAATTGCCAAGATGAAAACTTCAAAGAGCTTTGGGAAGGACAGCATCTCCTGCTATTTCTTAAAACTAGCCTTACCTTTTATTGAGAACTCTTTGGCATGTTTGTTTAATACATCACTTGTAACGAGCCAATTTCCAGATTCGTGGAAATTGGCTAGAGTTACACCAATTTTTAAGGAGGGCGATAAGGCTGAAAAGTCGAACTATCGCCCAATTTCAGTTTTGCCTGTCATCTCAAGGCTCTTTGAAAAACTTGTCACAAACCAATTATACCAACACATGAATGATAATGGTTACTTTTCTCCTGACCAGTCTGGGTTTTTACGCCTTCATTCTACTGTGACATGTTTGCTTAAAAACACTGATGACTGGTACAATGGGTTGGACCTCGGAAAGCTCGTGGGACTGGTGTTTATCGACTTGAAAAAGGCATTTGACACAGTTGACCATGACATTCTTTGCAAAAAGCTAGAGTACTATGGTATTCAGCAGCGGGAATTAGCATGGTTCAAATCCTACCTTTCTAACCGGAAGCAATTTTCTAGGGTCAATGGTGTTGACTCGTCAATCGAGGAAATAAATGTTGGTGTGCCGCAAGGCTCATGCCTTGGACCTCTTTTATTCCTCATTTACATCAATGACCTCCCACGAGCTGTCCGAAATTCAAATGTGTCCATGTATGCTGATGACACGAGCCTTTGCCATCAATCCAGAGATATCAATCAGCTAAATGAGGCCATCAATGACGATCTTACGCAGGTTGAAAAATGGCTAAAAGGCAACAAATTTTCACTTAATGTGATGAAAACTCATTCCATGCTTATTTCCACAAAACCAAAGCATAAAGCTCTGAAAAATAAGAGCGAATCTTTGAAGTTGAATATTCGGGATAATGAGCTTGAAGTTGTTCAAAAAACCAAATATCTTGGTTTGCAGATAGACAACTCCTTGGATTGGAAGGAACACGTTAAGACAGTTTCGTCCAAGGTCTCAAGAGCGATTGGTTTTTTGAAGCATGCAAAATCCTTTCTGCCAGAAGAAACTCTTAGGACCATATGTACACAGGTATCGTGGAGCCACACTTCCGCTACTGTTGTTCAGTCTGGGGTTGCTGTGGTGCGACTGAGATCAACCAGCTGCAAAAATTACAAAACCGTGCTGCCCGTATTGTAACTGGCAGCGGCTTTGATACCCCGGGCCAGCCACTTATCAAAAGGCTTGGCTGGAAGACCATAGATGAACTAATTGCTAGTGAGTCTAATATCATGGTCTTCAAATCTCTTCACGAGCTGGCTCCACAATACATGTGTAATCTTTTCACAAAAACATCCCAGCTGACCTCTAGGAATGTTAGGAATACAGCAACTGACCTAAGGTTACCAAAGAAAAACTCAAAAAATGGACAGAAATGTTTTTCGTTTAGAGGTGCCAAGTCTTGGAATGGCCTCTCAGCTGAAAGTAAGCTAGCATCCTCCCTCAATAGATTTAAACAATGTATATAGGGAAAGCTAGCTTTTAATACTGTGTTTGCCATATGGATTTTCTTTTATTGTAAATATTTATTTTAGATCATAGGGTTTTCATTATTGTATTAGAAATTGCATTGTATTAGTTTAGGTTATAAAAGTATTTAATTTTGTAAGTTTTGTAATGGAGGGCCCCTTGAAAATCAGCATTGCTGAAGGGCTACCCTCCTTAAATATGTGAAATGAATGAATGAATGAAATGAATGTACTGAAGATAGTCAAGCCTAACTATAGTGACTGCACAAAAAAATTTCTCCACGGCGAGAACAGTATTTAGAATGCTGCAAGTTGTATTCATAATCATCATGGAGGGTAGACACACAACAGAGAGAGGAAACACAGAATTGATCCACATAATATATAAATGTATGTGCATGCCCCTTACATCATTTTATCACATTTATGATTTTTAATAAATTATTTCACTTTTACTTTAATCTCACACAAATATTGTCTGCACACTTCTTTTAATTCATGTTACACGAGCCTCAGACCTTTTTTCTGCAATGTTTTGAATTGGTCAATCAACAGTTCAAGTATTAATTACTGCTGCATGCAAATACCACTGAAGTTTTGATCCCTTTTGATGTTTTGCTGTACACACAGGGAATTAACTAAATCCTGAAATCACTGATGACACCACCATCAACTACTTGCTTATTTTCTTTGCAGGAGATTCTTTTGAGTGTGCAGGCAGAAAAACCTTGAAGCTCCAGTTGAAACATCTAGACCTGAAAAACAAATGTCGGACAAAAAATTAAATTTTATCACAATAAATGGTAGGAGCAAAATGAGCAAAATCCGTGTCATCAACAAGGCACTCCCCAAATGCAGTTATATCCCTCAATAAAATCTTGTCATGATCACAACCTCTGGTGTATCAATTTTAACCCAATGTTGAGGTTGACCAAGCTTTTGAAATTCTATGTTTTGAACTGATCAAATACCGTAATTCCAGCGACAAAGATTGCTCTGTAAGAACCCCTGAAAGGGTAGAACAGGGAAAGATATGAAAAACAATTCTCCAAGAAAATGTATACAGGGCTAAACAGAACTAGCATTGTTTTGTTGAGGCCAACCCTCCCTACCAGGCTAAATTGGTAACTTGTGAGGTGAGAATAGGAAAGTAAATCTTTCAAAATCGTAGAAATACAAAATTGTGACATGAGTAGCTTGGGATTAAGTCAAGACTTGTGTAATTTTACCCTTACAGTTTATTCCTTTTACTCTGGCATGTAGGCAACAGCTAAGCTGTAGTGTAGCAAAACAAAAACTCAGTAAAATTTATTGTTCAAATGTTTTCTAAAACTTCATCTTGAAAATTGGAAAGTTTTATGTGGTAGTAACTTCACGTAGTTGATGTACGGTTTAACTTTGCGACAATCTCAGTCGACTTCTCCAGTCGAGATATTTTGGTAGGTTTATTTTAGGTCCGCCAACATACGTACGACTGAACATGCCCTCTCCACTTACCACGCCATAGCGCCAAGTGTCTGCCAGCCTAGTCAAGCAATTCTCTCTTCTCCTGGTGTTCTCTGTGTTATAATTTGCTTGTCAGATGCTCTTCCAACATCGAAATATAATCCCATAAGTTCAAGTTCGTTTTGCTTATCATATCGCATCTTCGCCATCATTGGGCCTAAGTGTTCCTTCCTTTGAACTGTAGCTCCTCCTTCCCCAGACATCGACTACGTTGATCTTCGACATCAACAAAATGCAAAGATGTGTCGTGCGTGCCCTTCATACCGGTAGATATCAGGAACACCTGCCATGTCATCAAACGTCGAGTGGCACCGTTTCAAATAGTGATGAATTGCAAGCACTTGTTTGGGTGGCAGCAAGAAATGGTCGCGCTTCCCACAGCAAAGAGCTGTTGTTGAAGCAGTCACGCAGATCATCTTGCGACTCGGTTTGCGTCACAGCTCGACTAGTTCCAGACTCTTATCACTCCGCGTCTTTTTTGTTGAGTGGTCATTTTGCAAGCCCCTTAATCCCAATTTAATTGTCTCAAAATTCAAAATAAATCATACCATGAAATTCGCGATACGTTAAAGTACCTTCCATCAAAAAATCGTAAATGGCTGGATATGACCTTTAAGCAACCGGTTGACGTTGTTCCTTTGCGGCCTGTCATATCCTTGATTTTTTCATGCATGATTTTTGAATTTTTGCAGAGGTAATTAATTTCAATATCCGAGCACTGTTCTTCCAGCCACTCTTCTTTTGCTAAATTACACGCCTTTTGTATATTTTGATGCATGATTTTGTATTCTTCAGGTTTCGTCTTTAATTTTCTTCTCTTTTCCATCATTTCCAGGATTTCCTTTTTCATCCATTTTCTCTTAGTTTCCTTTCTCTTTTGAGGTATCACTTCCGATGCGGCTTCGTTGATGGATTGTTTTAAAGCCTCCCATTTATTGTCTACGTCATTTAAGTTGGTAAGAGCTTGAAACTTGTTCTCAACTTTGATCGCAAAGTTATTCTGGATTTCTTGGTTTTCTTTAAGCAACGCTAAGTCTAGTTTCACAGGTACTTTCTTGGTCCTTAGTTTCTTTAGTTTCAGTCTGATTCTTGATACAACGGGTACATGGTCGGATTCGCAGTCAGCACCTGGTCTTGTTTTCGTTGAAATTAGAGCATTTCTGAAGCGCTTGCTTATCAGGATGTAGTCAATTTGGTTTCGCACTCTGTCTCCTGGGCTCTGCCAGGTCCACAATCTTCTCGGATGTTGGGCAAACCAGGTGTTTCCAATTACCATGTCGTGAACTTGTGCCCATTTTATAAGACGTTCGCCTCTTTCATTTCTTTCGCCGAGTCCGAAATTTCCTACAATGTCTTCGTGTTTTTCGTTTCCTACTTTGGCATTAAAATCTCCCATAATGATTAATAATTCCTGGGATTTGCTGATACGTTTTGCTTTTTCCATGTCTGCATAAAACTGATCAATGTCTTCGTCGGAGCTTTCTGACGTTGGGGCATAGACCTGAATAATGGTGATATCAAAAGGTTGGCCTTTCATTTTCACTAGTAGCACTCTGTCTGAAATGGCCCAGTATCCTGTGATCGCTCGTGATGCATGTAAATCAAAAATGATTCCGACTCCCCTTTCGTGGCTATCTCCCCCCGAATAGATGATCTTCTTGTCATCAGTTGGTATAATTCCTGATCCTGTCCATCTTACTTCTGATAGGCCTAAGATATTGATTTTCATTCGGTCCATTTCTTGTTTTGCTAGGTCAAGCTTTCCTTTTTTGTATAGTGTTCTTACGTTCCATGTAGCGATCTTCAAACTGTGTTTTCTCATGTTTGTGCGGCCAGTAGCTTGATGACGACCGGGCGTCACCTGTCGCCCATGACGGCCCCTGCCGGACGAGGCTGGCTGATAAGAATCTAGCCCGCCATTCACGTCGTTCGCTGGTTTCGATTTGTTTCGGTTCATGGTTGTACTATGCGGGTATTATTCACAGTAGGTTGCGGGCTTTCTGTGAGAGCAGTGCCCATGAAGGGCGGGTTGTCCTAGCCATTGTGTCTTTTCAATTGACATCGTCTGCCTAGCACAGCGAAGAGTCGACCAGGTCCGAAAATGTTTCAGCTGCTCTTCTCTTCATCCATCACCTGCCTGCCATGACTTCATGTAACCCTGATCGGGAGGCTGAGCAGGTACTCCACCGTGCCTAAGGGTGTCCCGCAGGCTAGCGGAGGGAAGGAGACGCCTTACTTTCTCCTGTTGATAGAGAAGTCCTCTACCCCGCTACCCGGAATGTATATCATGACAAAATTGTAATTACTTGATTGAAAGTGAGCCAAGTTAATTCATGTTTAGTTTTAAATGCCCAGAAATTTGGGTATTAGCAATCAGTGAATGAAGAAAGCTATTTGAATTTCAGAAATATGAATTAGAATTATCATGACATTTGAAATATATATCATGACAAAATTATAATTACTTGATTGGAAGTGAGCCAGGTTAATTCATATTGTTTATTAAATTAGAAGTCCATGAGATAAAGACAGAGTTGGGCCAAAGTTGAATTTATTACTAAAGACAACTTACAGAATACTCCCATAAACTAATACTAACAATAACAGTACAAATACAACAATCACAAATAATGACTCTAAAACAACAATTAAGATACCTAGTAGTGTATATTGAAATTGAATGAAAATGAAATGTTCTCCCATAAAGATGAAATATGCTGCCCGTTGTTTTAGGAATATGAATACAATTGAAGGCAGAGGGAGGGTGGGAAATTTTTTTATTAGGCTGATCTTCTACAAAATTTTTGAACTGATAGAAAAACCTGAGCGCAGACTTAAATGCCATTTTCTGGCAAGCCAAATATGGAAGGAGGAAATACGTTCTCTATGTGATTGGCTGGAGAATGCTTACGTGCATAGATTGCGAAATTGGAAACCAGGGAATGCAAATGTGTAGAATTCAAAGGTTACCAATTATTTATGACGCATGCTGCTTTGGGGGAGTATCCTTGTGACTGTCATGGGGATACCCTCCTGGTATGAAACGATTCCTTCCTTATTGCAACTTAGGCCCAACTCAAAGTTCCCTAATTTAAACTTACATTAAGACAAACTGTCTCAATGTACACAATTTTAAATGCCCAGAAATTTGGGAGTTAGCAATCAGTGAATGAAGAAAGTTATTTGAATTTCAGAAATATGAATGAAATTATTGTGAAATAGGAAATATGAAATGAATATATATTATGAGGAAATTATTATTACTTGACTGAGTGTGAGCCGGGTTAATTCATGTTTTAACCTTTCCATGCCCAGAATTTGGAAATTAGTAATCAGTGAATGAAGACAGTCCATCTGAGATTGAAATGATGAATGAGAATTGTCATGAAATATGAAAAATATACTATGATGACATTATTGATACTTGATTGAATGGGAGCCAGGTTTAATTTATTGAGAATTATTATGAATGGAGGACCCCTGGGCTGGTGCTGAAGGGCAGTCCTCTTTTTAAAGAATGGAACACATTTTGAAATATATGCCTTAAGATGTACATTATTAGTAACTTTAAGCATTGGATACAGGTTGATTAATGTTTAAATTCTAATGCCCAGAAATTCAGGAATTAATGATATGAAAACAACTGATTTTGAGATGGGAACGTTCAGGAGATTTAGAAATGTGGATCAGAATAATTGTAATTGAATTTTGATTTTAAAGGGATATACATGTAATGAGTTATCTCAAGCTTGCGAAACATGTTGATTGATAGTTCATTTCAATATTACTTTGTTTCCCATGTGGGATTCATTACAGATTGAAAAAATTGGGATTTAAAACTATTTTAATTTTATCAGTTTTATATTCAGCACAAGCAAGCTACCACAATTGGAGAATTAAAATTTGCTTCTGCGTGGAATCAAACTGCGGATCTTCATGTTAAAAGTCTCTCCAAAATCCACTGTGCCACTCAGGCACATTCATTTTATCTGGCTTATTATTAAAGATTCAAATACAAAATACAATACTGCCAGGACACTTTCCCAGGGAATGTTTGGAACTAAGCGATTGTGTTGAGAAACTTGCAATGTATGTTTTTCAAAATGTATCATTATTCAAACTATTATGTGGGGAAACTATTGGTTGTGACCATCTTGAACTTTTCTGTTTAAAGAGAGTTTATTTTCTCAAAGTTCAGGGTCTCATGATGCTACCAAAGGAATAGGGATTTACAAGAAATTTTAGCTCATATTCTTAAGTTGTTGCACAGAATTTGAATCTCTATATCCTGTGGAAGAGATTACCAGATACACTGCACCTGTTCCCCCCTGTTCTAGATTATTTCAGTACCATGATTAACTGTGTGTACCATGGGAATTAAGGATGTATTGGTATTTCTCAAATGGTTTTTGACACTTGTTGGCAGTGGAATTTTGTGCATAAAACTGGGGCTCATATCATTTAATAGTTTTGAACTTTCAGTCACTAGCAATTACACATTATTCCTGTTTTCCTGATGTATTGTTAAAGCTGGCTAGTGTGAAAAATTGCTTTGATCAGGTCTTAGGCGGGCATGTGTTACAATACAAATAGTTTGTTACCAGGCCCCTTTTACAAAGGTTACTTACATGCTTTTTCAAGGCTGAGCTTAAATATGTATGTATGCAAAATTTTGCTAAATGTAAATAAAAAGATCAGCAATCTAGTTACAGGTATTGCAATAAGGATAAAGCTTAAAATTAGATTTTTAAAGTTTAAAATTTAAAAAACAGTATAAGATGGCAAAGATAATAGCATTAAAACTTCAATGTAACCTTTTTTCCATAATGGTCCCTCCAGAGGTGTCATTTAAAGAAAGTTTTTCACAAAAGAAAGGCAAAATGTATTTACGTCTCAAAAATTTAGATGTGAGTTTCTCCTCTTGTGAATCATTGACATTACAAGTTTTATGCCAACCTCTTGATCTTGTTTATTTCAATCTTCACTGAGGTATAGGCTATTTTATCAGCTTTTTTGGTTTTGTAAAAGTTCATCTTTACACCTTTTTAAAAAGACAAATAAGGAAACAGGGACTTTGGTTTTGAGATGATTTGCTACATTAATTTGCTGTCAATTTCTAACTGTAAAATGTGTACTTGCAGAATTACAGACAATGCTGTATAATTTTGAAGTGCGTCTCAATCAAGAATATTCAAAATCTCCAGTTCTAGTTATTTTCTGAAACTTTATTAGTTGGAAGGACTAAACATACAAGTCTTTCGCCAACCAGGAAAATGGGAACAAGTATCAACTTTACATGCCAAGTCATCAGTTAAAGACAAGAGAAATGCTTTCAGTTGGCAAGCTGTATCTCCATGATATGTTATATCGTTGGATTATTTCTATGAATGTGATAAAATCTTTATCAAGTTTTATCATTATGATCTTTTTTGCTATGTACTTGGAAAGATAATTCACAGTTTAGTTTTATAAAGTATTTCAAAGTTTATCCTTATAGCTAATCATTGGCTAAGAAATTATAGAACAACGTTTGGGAACAGTAAGATTGTTCTCAAGTCTGAATTCATAACAAAATAATAAAAAAGGCTAATCAGCTTTGAATGGTAAGCACTGGATTACAACAATCCGCGTTTTCTTACCTAAAGGATTTATAATCATAGATGTTTCTAATTGGCATCTGGATAAACCATCTTCATGCCATATTTAGGTACCATCTGCACAAACTGGACAACCTTATTTTTTGCGTTTAAGTTGGTGTGCTTGCTTTCTCCTCACAGCCATAATTGGGGGTCTAACTAAGGACCTTAATACTTGGCCCACGGCTGATGTTCCTTTTATGGCTGGGTTGGAGGGTGCTTTCACAATCTATTCCATAAGCGGTCTTTCAACTTAACATTTCGATTTTTAATTTTCTTCTGCTTCAACCTGTCAATTTTAGTTTGCATTAACTAGCATGTTAGCGAGACAAGAAGCCAACCTCAATTGAAAAGAATTATTACTATTATTGCAATTCTTATATGCCACTGCACATCACATATTCCTATACATTATTCAGATATTCCAGGATGGATTAGGAACAAAAAGATCATTTTACATCTCTTCGTGTGATTATCGATGTAAACCCTCCAACCCAGCCGTATACTTTTAAATGAGGGAGCTGTCATGTTTCACAGCCGAACATATGGCCGTTCAAGTTAGGTACTCGCAGAATGATTGTTATGAGTCTTGGTTGTCCAACTGCATTGCAGATAATTAGTAGGATCTTTCTGCATACCTTACCAAAACATAGTAATTTTACTTTCATGCCAAATGGATTTCATAATCCCAAATTTGGAATTTTTCTGCCATTCTTAGTATGCTGTGCCCAAATCTGAAATTTTTTAAGGAACATATGAAAACATTTCTGATAGAGCAAAGAGCTCATGGCATCAGAGGCTATTGGTCCCACTATGTTTTACTGGTAGCCATGCATGCTTTCCAGTGGCCTGAAGTAAGTCAGGCACTTTCAGGAATTCCATAAAGATTGTTTTCCAGTAGCTACAAGCTTCAGTAGAAAAGAGAAGAAAACTAATCGTTTTTATGATTATTCATGTCAAAGGTTTGTTTATCAAACTAACGGGTAGAAGTCCGAAACGTAGTTTGAAACAAAACTCTATTCATAGCACAGTTATTTATACTTAACATATTTACTTGCAAATGAAGCCCAACACAAAGTGGTTGTTAAACCTTTATGGTAGAACTCTATTCAAGCACCTAAATCAATCACAACATACATAAAATCGATAAGAAACATTGCAACATGATGATATATTTTGCGTGTGCTAGAGCATGATGGGTCACATTTAAATGGCGAAAAGTTTTGAAAATTCCTTATTATGCAATTGTTGCGGAAGATTTAAACTATCATGAATTTCGTTTTGGAGGCATTTTGATTTGATTTGATTTGATTTCATATTTTTTAAGGACGGTAATTCTTCAGCAAATGCTGAATCTCAAATAGCCCCCTTCTACGACATGATACAATAACGGTAATATGATACAAAGGAAAAGAAATCTAATTGCAATACGTGGAAAGTCTAATTTATCTGCTGGAATTCCCAATGATAAAATCAGTTTACTAGGTATGGATACAATGATCTAAGATATATCATCTGCAAATCGGCGAAGGCTAAAAATGGCTCTTGAAGGCATTAACCAAAGATGCCCGTTTAACTCAGTCGAACGACTATTCCAGCTTTTTGCACCCCCTAACAGAAAACCTTTCTGTCCGTTAGCAAACCTCTTAAAGGCAGCCGTAGGTCAGTATTTGTATTTCGTAAGATGTGTGCTGCCCAAAACAACTATTTTTAGAAAAAAGATTGCGAAGCTAGTTAGAGGCAAGATCGTCGAGGCTGGAAAAAAACCATTAAGTTGTGGCTGTTTATCTTTTATCGTTGCCAACCTGAGCTTTATATCAAAGTTTTACTTGAAGCATCGAACTGTTTATTGGTCGCGGCACAATCTGCTTTCCTTTGACATCTTTGTAATTGTAAGGTGTCTTGGAATCCACCAACCCCAGACAGAGCAAAATTATTGGAAATGAGGCTCAACGAAGATAGTGCAGAGAGTTTTCACAACTGCAGCAGGAAGAAATGTTTTCGCGTATTTAAAAAAAAGCCAATAGCTTGAGAAGCCTTCGCAGTGTCTGTTTTGATTATTTGCTCCATGTCAGATTTTTATCGATTTTGAGCAACTAAGTACTATGTTTTACTTGCAACTTCGACCCTTGCCTCCTGAACCGATGGTTTGAAAGTTTGATTTGAAATTTTTTAGATTCTTCAGTCGTTGTTTGGTAATAATCAACAATGAGTGAGTTTTAGTTACGTTAAGGGATATTTTGTTCCCCTTTAGGTACGTATCAAGTTGCCGTCGTTCCTCATCGATAGCCTCGTTCAACTGAATAGTAGTTTTAAAAACTTGATAAGATTTGTACCATCAGTATACGTAGATGCTTTTGAGTTCTTTTTAATGCAGGGGGGATCATTTATGTAGACTAAAGATAAGAGTAGACCGAGACAAGAGCCTTGTGGAACTCCCACCTTGACAGTCTAAAATAGTCGACAATACTGTTTTCTATCAGCATGATAGAACTCAACCATGATAGCTCTCAACCTTGTACAACACAGCGCTCTGGTTTTGTGCCGAAAGATTTCCTGGTCAACCGTATCAGAAGCTTTTTTGGAATCAATGAAGTTCATGCCAGGCAAAAGCCTCTTATCCATGCCAATAAAACCAATAATGTGTGTATTTTTAGCAAGCAAGGTATAGATTTAGAGCCTTGAAACCAGACTGACCTGGCAATGGAAATCCATTCTCCTTCCCGTACTAGTGCAACTGGTCAAACATATGTTTCTCAAATAGCCAAGAAATGACAGGCAGTACAGAGTTAGGCCTTCAGCTCGATTTTTCTGAGTTTTCCCTCTTTTTAAAACAGGATTATCTCGATTTTGGGCAATTTTACAAGTATGGAGAAAGGTGATGGTTTCAATGGAATCGTTAGGTATTTTCGCTAAGCTACTGGAAACTACCGGGAATGCAATAATCAGAAATATTAAGATACGTTGTCATTGCCAAAGCTTTCTTTATTTTGATCTTAGCCATTGTTTTTTGGACGACTTTCTCCTAGCAGAAGCGGTTTAGAGGTAATATCAATATTAGTGGGTAATTTTCTCCACAACATTTCGTTCGAAATTCTTTGTTTATCGACCATGGTGGCAAGAGTCTTTTAAATCTTTTGATCGTTTAATGAGTAACTGATTGATACTATCCCAAGATTGCTCCATGTTACCCTTCTGCTGTAGATTTTTTCAGAGAAATACTGCCTTTAGAGCAACATTTAGGATGTTTTACCTGATTTCTACATTGTCTATGGGAACTTATTATGGCTCTGGCAAACCATGTTTTCGAGTTATGTTTGCAATAGTCTACAGAAGTCACGATCCTCATTGTCATGTGCGGAAAGCCAGTTTGATCCTACTCCTCAGGAGTTTAGTTATAGCTAAAACACTAGACGAGGGGTTATTTGGAAGCCTCGAGATTCTGCTACACAACGCAGTAACAGCATTATTTACTCCGCTGGCCCATAACACTGTGGTTGCCTATTTTCTCGGCAAGTTCTTGAGTTTTGGATAGTGTATCAAATCATACGGTTCAATTTGACCTTTTAGCGCTTCTTTCTGTTTTTTATGTGACTTGAATACCCAGTGGCAAAGAGCTCCCTCCGAAGCACTCTCCATATCTAAGGTGCCGTGGTAGGAGGAGTAGCATATCCAGTAAAATGGGATGCTATTCTCACTGGTATGAAACTCCGGATCCCAGGGACCCAAAAGAAATTCTATTGTACAAATGGTCCCAAGAGACAAAATCCCTTTACATAGCCAAAGGCACACCTTTTTCTGCCTTCTTACACCAACAACCAGCCTGAAGGATGCCAAAAATCGACCCACCCACCTCCCTCAGCGACGGCTCGTAAGGATAGGCTACTCCTGCTACGCAAACAGCGAACCCTCCTTCGAACTCTCCATATCTAAGGTGCCGTGGTAGGAGGAGTAGCATATCCAGTGAAATAGGATACTATTTTCTTCACACACTGCCTCCCTTTTGTAACCCAAAATTTAGACCTAAGTTCTGCTAATGTTTCTCTTTCCTTGCAATGATGTACCTTGTGATGACAATCAGTTATCACTAACTCTGTAAACTTGTTCTCTCTTGGCAGTATTATGGGAAATTTGGTCCTGAAATCTAATTCTGAATTTCCAAGCCTACCCTTGCATATCAAGATCTCATTCTCTTTCACCACTCCTAACTGTTCTGATATTTTCTTGAAATTAGAACTGCTCTGCAATTTAAGCTGTGATTCTATGATCCAAATCCGCTCTGCTTCCTCTATCTTTTCTACACTCATGTTTCCAGATTTCAATTCTTTTCCCTCTTTTTTAGCTTTAAGTTCTCTATGAATCTTTTCACGTAGGCTGTCACTCTCAATAACTTGCCTAAGTTGCTAAACCTGTCAATATCAATCACACTGCTCACTCCCCTTGGCTCTTTTACTGCGGCTACCATCACATTCACTCTTTTTCTTTCACTTGCTATCTCTGTGGAATTATCCAGTTCTAACTTAGGTTGCCATTTTTCTTCCTCTTTTTTCAACCATCCTGGTCCTTCCCACCAGAGTCTACTGTCATTTAAATGACTGGCACTTACTCCCCTTGAGCCAAGGTCGGCAGGGTTCTCCACCCCCGGGACATGCCCCCAATCTTCTTTCCTAGATGGGAGTAAAATTTCATTAACTCTGTGCTGGACAAACTGTTTCCACTCTCCATTGTTTGCTATCCAATAGAGAGCAGTCTTGCTGTCCAGCCAATAACGAACACAGTCAATCTTGATTTCTGAGCCTAAGGCTTTCAAGACAGTATCCATCAGAGTAGCTAAGATTCTAGCTGACATAAGCTCTAGGCGCGGGATGCTAAGTTCCTTTAAAGGAGCAACTCGTGACTTAGCACAAAGTAACTGAGTTTACGAGCCTTGTGTGGTTTTACAAACAAGAAGAATCATGGCACAGTATGCCTTTTTGCTGGCATCAGCAAAGCCATGCAACTGGCAACTTAATACTTCACCTTTACTCTTGTCAAACAGGCACCTGGGGATAGGAATTGTTTTAACATTATCAAGATCTTTCAACCATGTCTCCCATCTAGCGCATTTGTCATCAGGGAGTGGGTCATCCCAATCAAGCTTGTCGACACATAACTCCTGAAACAGAATTTTTGCAGTTACCCCAATGGGGCTAATCAATCCTTGGGGGTCAAACAAAGAGGCAAGAGTACTCAATATACCTCTCTTGGTAGGTCTGGTATTGCTGTGAAGGTCCTTTCCTACCCTTGCTAGATCAAATTCCAGGGTGTCCTTCTTGTAATCTCATGTCAGTCCTAATACTTTGCCCTTCCCCCCTGAGCTACTGGGTACACCTAAGGTCTCTTTGGCATAGGACTCATCTAAGGTGGGGTCATTCTTCTTTTCTTCAACTCCTCCACTCTCTCTTTTCTCAATCTCTTTTGCAAGCACACCATCATTTGTTTTCCACTTTCTGAGGCTGAATCCTCCTGATTTCATTCTCTCCTTTGCTTTTTCATACAGGGTAAGAGTGTCTTGGGTATCCTTCCCCCCGGTGACTAGGTCATCAACAAAGAACCCGCCTAGCAATTTCCTTACAAATTCTGGGTCTTGCTCAACATACCTGTTAATATGGTGTCGTAGCACGGCATTTAAAAAAATGGGCTCGATTTACAGCCAAAGACGACCCTCAGGAACCTCAGAGTAATTACTTCAGGGTCTGGGCTATGAATGTCCTTTAACCACAAGAACCTAAGGCAGTCTCTGTCTTCAGGGTGTATCTCAATATTGAGGAATGCCTTTTCAATATCTCCAACCAATGCTACCTCATTTGCTCTGAATCTTAAAAGTACATCAAAGATCATTGGTGTCAATGAGGGGCCTACATGTAAACAATCATTTAAGGATACACCTGTTTTCCTGTCCTTACATGAGGCGTCATACACTACTCGTAGCTTGGTTGTTTCTGCATCTTCACGAATTACAGCTCTGTGGCGAAGAAAGTGAATTTTTGTTGCAGGGTCAAGCTCAGTGACCTGCTCAACAATACTATCTCTAACCTGTTGAGAAATAACTTCATTATACTTTTCAAAAATTTCAGGTGTTTCTTTCAATTTGCACACCTGACTCTTTAACCTGGCCAAGCTATTAGAGTAATTGGTAGCCAGAGGTTTATGTGCAACCTTCCAGGGTAATCCAACTGAATATCTCTTTCCTGTAAAGAAGATATTATCAATCACATGAGTATGGACCTCATCTTCAACTCTGATGCCGATACTCTCCAAATCCCATAGTTTGTTCAATTGTGAATCAATTTCATGCTTGTCAGAGTTCACAAACAAGGATGCAGAATCAGTCAAACAATTAACATTGCAGTCAGAAGAAGAATGCAAGATCTCACCTTTAACTGGTCCTGCCAAAACCCATCCAATTGTTGTTTTCACAGCTGCAGGCTCATCTGGCCCCCCTCGTATCACTTCCCCATCATGGAAAGCCCAGAAAAAGTCTGAACCAACCAGGCAATCTATTTCCAGTGTGTCTTCATACCTGCTAACATCTGAGAAATACACATTTTTCAAATGAACATATTGTTTCTTAACAATTTCAACATGAACATTGGAAATAGTAGCAATGTCATCAACAACAAATGCTTCAATGCTCACTTTTTTCTCTCCTTGAGGGCCTAATAGCGATAGTTCAACAACATCTCTCATCTCTTCTTCAGCTTCCTTTCTTCCAAATGCTTTAATTCCAAGTTTCTCCTTTCTAACTGGCCGTAATCCTAATCTGCCTACTGCCTTAGCTGTGATAAAGCTCTTTTGGCTACCTGCGTCAAATAACACTCTCACAGTCACATTTCCTTCTTTTTTAGCATCCACTTTAGCCAAGGCAGTTTGTAAGGCCACATTCCCTTCAGAACCGGTGTTTCCCACCCATACATTCGCGTTGGGATCTAGAGAGGGTGTACTTGGCTTAGGCTGCGTTTCCTTATCCTGTGAAGAGTTGGAACAGATCGCATGGTGATGCTTGCCCTTACAAATCTTACAAGGGGTTTTAGATCTACACTGAAAAACCCTGTGACCTGGAATAAAGCAATTAAAACATTTAGCATGTTTAAAAAGAACTTTCTTACGCTCCAAAGGGTCCTTCACTTTATCACAGTTCTCGGGTAGATGTTCTTCCGAGCAGAATGGACACTTTTTTGCTCCTTCTTTGCCAGAAAACAAGGCTGCGGCTGTGGAAGGTCCTTGCTGCTTAGGCCGGTTTTGTTGTTGTCGTTGCTCCGGGGGTTTTCCTTCATTTCCTCTTTGCTGTGGATTCTTCATGATTGGGACATGTCCTTCCAATACTTCGAGCTCCTTTTCCAGTGCTTCCAACAAGTCCCCAACGTTCCATTCCATGGATCTTTTCCAGAAAAACGAATCATGTTGTATCTGACTGTGGAATCATGTTGTGACTGTGGAATTTTCTCCATCACAGCAGGCACAACAACAGTGGAATACGAATCTTTGTCAACTCCTTGAGCCTCTAACGCACGGAAATGGGTCTCGATTTGGTCTCTCAGGGCACGCAAACGTTCAACGCTTGTTTCCTTGAAAACGGGCTCTAAAAACAGCAATTTGTTGATGTGGGCTCCCTTGATAAATCCGGGTTTCGCATATCTTTTGAACAGCAGTTCGACAGCTTCGTCGCAACTTGCGTCATTCAAAGCAAATCCAGTGACAACACTTTTTGCTGGCTCTTCCAAGTAGCTCCGCAAGTACTTGAATTTGTCGACTTTTGCGAGATCGTTGTCATCATGCACTGCGCTCTTGTACCCATCCCAGAACTCTTGCCATTCAGCTGTTTTTCCCGAAAACTTTTTTAGCTCTAGCTGCGGCAGTTTCACCTTTCTGGTTATGTTTCTCATTGAATTGGCCGATGAAGCAACTGAATGCAGGCTTTCTTGCGAATTGAATCTTACCAAGGATTTGACGCTTTCTGCTGGCGAATTCTGTCCTGCTGCACTTCCATGCGGCGAATTATCCTGTCTCACACTTGTTTCCAAAATTACAGAATCATCTCTTTGATCTCTAATTGCCTCTAAAGAATCTTCGATAGAAACTATCCCATAAGTGATCCTTTCTTTGATTTCGCTAGCTTCTTCAGCTTCTTTGTCACAAACATCATCTTCAAGTGCGTTTTCGATCATCAATTCGAATATAACATCGTCCAGTTCTTTAATCGTCTTCTGCTTCTCCTCCAATTCTATAAGGCACTGTTTTTAGTTTGATGCGGTCGATGCCATCTTCCTTCAAGAGATTTTCAATCTTGTTCAACAACTTGGTTGTCGTCCCTCGATGGACTCTTCGTTTCTTTCTTTTTTTTATGTTCAATTTAAAAAGTTTACAATAACGAAATTACCTAAGACACTAACTGCGAATTACTGTACCACACTACAAGGACGATACCAGGAGGAGCAAGATATCATGACTACCCCCTGGCATTTGACATAGAAGATCTAAAATACGACTAATCATACGACACACAAAAACGATCTTACAAATAAACGAAAAAGAAAAATTTTTAAGGAGAGAGGAGAGTTTACAAGTTTTCATTACCAACTTATTCAAAACGCTTTGAGGCCTGGATATGGTGAATTCATTTAACGGCGGAGCAATAGGAATGACGTTTTGAGGGATTGTACTGCCAGTATCAATAGTTGTGCATTGCTGTAGAAAGTATTCATTGAAGATTTCAGCCTTCGCTGTAAAGTCCAATACGAATATATCATTTTCTAGGAGAGGAGGGATTATTGGTATTTTAGCTTTGTTCAGAAATCTGTTGATCAAGGACCAATAGCTTTTGATTCCAGTCTCAGGACTAGAGAGGGTTGTACCTATTTTCTTAAAATACCTATCCTTTGCATCTTCAATTAATTTTGATCCTTTAGATATCATTTCGTTCATGGCCTCTAGTTTATCATCGGGCCGGCCATTCCTAACAAAACTCTTATATGCCCTGTTCTTTTTCTGGATAAAATTTTTGATTGACTGTGTAATCCACGGTGCCTGCCGAGGTCTGAGGGACTAGTCATTATTAATGGTGGGGAGGGGGTGGTGCGGAAGATATTTTTGGAACAATGTGATTTTTTTCTTGACCCCCCCTTGGTTTCATGCAACTAAAATGTGGCCCCCCTAAATCTAAGTATAAGTTTTTGTAGCCCCCCCCCCCTAAAAAATAGAAAGATGTTATATGAGTTCGTATGAGCTGATAAACCACGATGCTACTATCATATCACAGAGAGTTGAGATGCAGATTACATAAGCGTACGGGAAGGAAAAATCTAGGGGGGCTGCGCGACACAAACCTAATCGTTTGCCAACATTTTTGCGCGACTAAGGACAAAAGTTTGCACGAATGGGGCTGATTTCTGGAAATTTCTCGCCTCGTACATGGGAGATTAGGACAGAAAACTGTTCAGATATATGAAGCCTAGTTTCCGTCAGTTTTCATACCCAAAAGATGGGAATTGGTAAAATCTTGAGAAGGGGATCCACCACTGGCGGCAATTCAGCTTTTGAGTGGAGGGACAAGCGCATCAATTTGCTGATTCGGAGGATAACGCTCTCATTTTGAGGTGTATTGCTGAAAGACCTACCTGGCATAATTAGGGCCCTTAAAATGTGCAAGATATCAGATTTTAAAACTATTCATACTCACCAGTTGATAGAAACAGGCAAGAACATATTGCAAAAACAGATCCAAGCACTATAGAGTCTGGGTGCGAAGCTCCCAGAAAGTTTCTGACGACACGCTTTCTACTTTTGCTTAGATTGCCTCTCGCAACCCCATGAATTGCTATTGTGGAAAATTTTGTCACAATCTTTATAAACTAGCATCCCAAGGAAGGTTTAGAATAGATTCTCTGTTTAGAGTAAACATAATTTACATTGGCTTGGAAGACCTCTTTCAACTTGTTTGCCAGAACAAACGCCAAAAATTTGATAAGCATGAGTAACAAAGAAAATGGGGAGTAGCATGTACTGTAATGAGTAAGGGACTAGTCATTATTAATGGTGGGGGTGGGGTGGAAGATATTTTTGGAACAGTGTGATTTTTTTCTTGGCCCCCCTTGGTTTCATGCAACTAAAATGTGCCCCCCTAAATCTAAGTATAAGTTCTTGTAGCCCCCCCTTAAAAAGTAGAAAGATGTTATATGAGTTCGTATGACCTGATGAACCACGATGCTACTATTATATCACAGAGAGTCGAGATGGAGATTACATAAGCGAAAGGGAAGGAAAAATCTAGGGGGGCTGCGCGACACAAAGCTTGCCCGAATGGGGCCGATTTCTGGAAATTTCTCTCCTCGTACGCTTATGGGAGATTAGGAAAGAAAACTGTTGAGACATTTTGAAGCCTAGTTTCCGTCAGTTTTCATACCCAAAAGATGGGAATTAGTAAAATCTTGAGAAGGGGATCCACCACTTGCGGCAATTCAGCTTTTGAGTGGAGGGTATGGCACGCGAAAATCACCACAATTAGATAAACCAGGTTTTTCTCAGATAAACCTTGTTTTTCTCCAGATAAACCTGGTTTTTCTGAGAAAAACTTGGTTTTTCTCCAGAAAATGCTAGTTTCTGAAAAACCAAGTTTTTCTGGATTGATTTTCCATTGAAAAGAATAGTTTTTGAAAAACATCACTTTCGTTCAGAAAAACCTGGTTTTTCTGGAAGCTATTGTTTTTAGAAAAACCTAGTTTTTCACAGATAGACTAGGATTATCTGCTACATAGCCACATGTTTCCGATAAACCAGGTTTTTCTCCAGAAAAACTAGGTTTATCTGAGAAAAACCTGGTTTATCTGATTGTGGTGATTTTCGCGTGCCATACACTCTTCCATAAAAGCCTAAGAGAGTTTTGAAGACAATAGGATTTTCAGGGAGTTTTCATTGGTTTTGCTTGAAAACAAAGGATGTTTTGCAAAGGGTGTACGGGATTTTTGGAAGTGATAAGCCCCTAGATGATCTGCGGTATACGCTTCGTAAGAAATTTTTGTTGTCCCATTATGATCTAAACTTGTAAAGTTTGCTTGGGTTACTCCTATTTACAAAAATGGAGACAGGGCTGAAAAGTCAAATTATCGCCCTATATCAGTCTTACCTGTCATTTCAAGGCTCTTTGAAAAACTTGTAACCAATCAGGTGTACCAGCATATGGAAGATAATGGTTTGTTTTCATTTGGCCAATCTGCCTACTCACGCCTCCATTCTACTGTAACACACTTACTTAAAAATACAGATGACTGGTACAATGGGCTGGATCTTGGTAAGCTTGTAGGCCTTGTTTTCATTGATCTTAAAAAAGCTTTTGACACTGTTGACCATGAGATTCTCTGCCAGAAATTGGTGCACTACGGAGTTCAACAGCGGGAACTCGCATGGTTCAGATCATACCTGTGCAATCGAAAACAATTCTGTCGGGTCAACGGTGTCAGCTCAAAAATTGAGGGTATAGATGTTGGTGTTCCCCAAGGCTCATATCTGGGTCCCCTTCTTTTCCTAATTTATATCAATGATCTGCCGCAAGCTGTCCAAAATTCAGCTGTTTCCATGTATGCTGATGACACAAGTCTGTGCTACCAGTCTTCGGACATAAATGTGTTGAACGAGGCCATTAATAACGACCTCAAACAACTGGATACTTGGCTTCAAGGCAACAAGCTCTCCTTGAACGTTGCAAAAACAAATTCCATGCTTGTCTCCACCAAGCAAAGGCATAATATCCTTAAAAATCGAAATGAAGACTTGGATTTGAAAATTCGCGACAATGAGCTCGAAATAATCCAAAAAACAAAATACCTTGGTGTGCAGATCGACAACTCTCTTAACTGGAAGGAACACATCAAGACTGTCTCTTCCAAAGTTTCTAGAGCTATTGGCTTTTTAAAACATGCCAAGACGTTCCTACCGAAGGAAGCATTGAAGACTCTTTACACAGCTATTGTCGAGCCACACCTTCGATATTGTTGCTCTGTTTGGGGTTGTGCCGGTTCGACTGAGCTTAATCAGCTGCAAAAACTTCAAAACCGAGCTGCAAGGATTATAACCAACAGCAGCTTTGATTCCCCAAGCAGACCACTTATCGATCAGCTGGGCTGGAAGACCATTGAACAACTCATCGCTAGTGAATCTAAAATAATGGTCTTCAAGTCCCTGCATGAACTGGCTCCCCAATACTTGTGTGACCTTTTCACCCGAAACTCAAAGCGTTCTTCGTATGTCCTGCGCAATTCTGAGACAGATTTAAGATTACCCATGAAAAAGTCAAGTAATGGGCAAAAAGGCTTTTCCTATCGTAGAGCAAAAGTTTGGAATGAACTTCCTGCCGATACCAAGCAGGCATCTTCCCTGAATAGTTTTAAAAGATCTATTTAGGAATTTTTCCTTTTCCCTTTCTTTTATGTTAGATTTTGTAAATATTGTATTAGGTTTTTATATTATGGTTTTTATATTGTAATTATTCTTTTTAGTATGTAATTGTATATTAAGGTTTTTAAGTGGAGGGCCCCTTGTAAAACAACTCTGGTTGAAGGGCTACCCTCCTTAATGAAATGAAAATGAAATGAAAATGAATTGAAAAAATGGAAAATTAGAAAGGGCATTTGCAGAAAATGATATGGTTTCTCTTGCGGCACACGAAAATCACCACAATTTAGATAAACCAGGTCAAACTGAGGGGAGGTGTCAGATAAAGCCCTAAGGTAATGAACTCAACGCCACAAATTTTCAATTCAGTGCTGCATGACATTTTTGTTGTAGAAAAGTAATATGGTTTCTCTGAAGGTAAACATCGTTTTCCCGACGGCCTCCCATTCAGTTAGATAAGCCTGGTTTTCTGATGAGCCTCACTTCCTGTTCGAAAAACTTGGTTTATCTGGAGCAAAACCTAGTTTATCTGACGAGCCTCACTTTCAGTCAGAGAAACCTGGTTTATCTGATGCCTTCGTCCTTTTTGGAGAAAAACCTAGTTTATCTGGAGAAAAAAAAAGTTTATCTGAGAAAAACCTGGTTTATCTAATTGTGGTGATTTTCGCATGCCATAATTTCAGATAAACCAGGTTTTTCTCCAGAAAAGTGAGGTTTCTTCAGATAAACCAGGTTTATCTGGAGAAAAACTAGGTTTATCTGAGAAAAACCTGGTTTATCTAATTGTGGTGATTTTCGCGTGCCATAGGAGGGACAAGCGCATCAATTTGCCGTTTCGGAGGATAACGCTCTCATTTTAAGGTGTATTGGTGAAAGACATGACATAATTAGGGCCCTTAAAATGTGCACGATATCAGATTTTAAAACTATTCATACTCACCAGTTGATAGAAACAGGCAAGAACATATTGCAAAAACAGATCCAAGCACTATAGAGTCTGGGGGCGAAGCTCCCAGAAAATTTCTGACGACACGCTTTCTACTTTTGCTTAGATTGCCTTTCTTAACCCATGAATTGCTATTGTGGAATATTTTGTCACAATCTTTATGAACTAGCATCCCAAGGAAGGTTTAGAACAGATTCTCTGTTTAGAGTAAACATAATTTACATTGGCTTGGAAGACCTCTTTCAACTTGTTTGCCAGAACAAACGCCGAAAATTTGATAAGCATGAGTAACAAAGAAAATGGGGAGTAGCATGTACTGTTATGAGCAACATGTTTAAAAACTATGTATGTATGTGTGTATGTATGTATGTATAATTGTGCCATAAAATTAAATTACATTATGAATTAATAAAAGGAAAGTGATCTAATTACAGGCAAAGTTCTATATAAGTTCTAAAAGGGATATGATATTTACAGGCAGAGAGTTAAAAATGACGTTTAAAAACACCCCAGGTTAAAAATGGCAGGGATAGCATTAAAAAGGTCAATAAGACCTTGTTTCCATTATGATCCCTCCGGAGGTGTTATAAAAATAAAAAGAGATTTGTTCCGGAAAAAAGGATCTCTTAGAAAAAAAAAATTATTTCATTTTCATAGGCGGATTTTGCGTTTTCAATAGTATATGTAGGGGCTATCATCTTGACTTTGGAGATCATTGAAGAATTTATCTTTGATCTTATGTTTGAAACTGTCAATGTTCTTTGCAGATTTAAGTTCTGATTTTAGATTGTTCCACAATTTGGGTCCGAGATATGAGAGAAAATTTTGCCCTATGTTACTCTTTCGGAAAGGTTGATTCAATTTGTTTTTAGATCTACGAGTTATGCGACTCTGGCCAACCGGTAAGAACATCTCAGACATGTAGGATGGGGCTGAATTATCAAAAAATTTGAAAACCTTTGCAGTTGTACATTGTTCAAATCTTTCTTTTGTGGGGAGCCAATTTATATTTTTGAATTCTTTGATTCCTATATGTGCTCTGTTATTCAGATTCAAACAAAACCTGATACATTTATTTTGAGTAGTTTGAATTCTTTTGGTTCATCTTTTATTTAATAATGGAAACCAAGCACTGCTTGCATAGTCAAAATGGGGCTGAATTAGAGCGTTTGCTAGCAATCTGCGAAGGGAGAAATCTAGAAAATGTTGCTTTCTGTAAAGAAATCTGAGCCTGCCGTTGATTTTACCGAGGACTTTGGTAGCCATTGATTCGCCAGACAGATTCTCATCAAGAATACAGCCTAGATACGTGACTGAGGTGTGCTGTTTGATCTTGATGTCACCTCTTCTGATTTCCAGTTTTTTTCTGTCGGGAAGTTTATTTTTTCTACCAAAAAGTATCGATTTTGTTTTGTCCTCTCCGAAATGAATGCTTAGTTTGTTATCAACAAACCAGTCGCAAAGAGAGTTGAAATTACTGTTCAATCGTTTTTCTATTTCATTGACGTTATTGTGTCCAAAACAAGACAGGAGTCATCTGCATACAGAAACAAGTCACAGTCCACTGCCTGTGGCATGTCATTTACATATAAGAGAAAAATGAGCGGGCCAAGTATAGAGCCATGTGGAACACCACATGATAATTCACCAGGTGATGAGAAATCTTTTCCTATGTTTACAAAGAAAGTTCGGTTTGTTAGATATGATCGAAACCAAAATATGACTGAATCAGCAAAGCCAAGGTGCTTCATTTTTTCGAGAAAAATTTCATGGTCGATTGTGTCAAATGCTTTTTGTAGATCTATTAATATCATACCCGTAAACATACTATTTTCAAATCCCTGTACGATTTTGTCACTTTAGTAAGATAAACATGAGTCAGTTTAGTGGTGAGGACGAAAGCCGGACTGGTAGCGATAGAGAATTTTGTTTTTATCGAGGTAATCTTGTATCTGTTCGTGGACAATTTTTTCAATCACTTTAGAAATCTGCGGCAGAAGTGAGATTGGTCGATAATTCTTTGGTTCATCTTTGCTTCCCTTTTTAAAGAGAGGTTTCAGTTCCGCTTGTTTGCAATCATCTGGAAAGCGTGCTAGGGAAATTGAAAGACTGCATAGCTCCGTCATTGGTGTTGCCAATATTGATGCGCCATCCTTGAGGAATTTCCCTGCAAGATTATCAGGTCGTGCTGCTTTTGAAGGGTTTATCCCTTCCGGGAGTTTCAAAACATTATCATGGTTGGTGCGATGAAGTTTGAATTTTTCACCGCCAAGATTGAGCTTCTTGTAGTATTCTTTAACACTATCTATGCCGAATCTACGAGGTGGGTTTGGTAGCTTCTTGACAAGCTCTGTAGCCAAATTTGAGAAGAAATTCTTAAAAACGTTTGAGTTGATTTTATCATCGAAACAGTGTTCGCCGTCTGTTTTTAGGCAAATCTTTGAGGGTTTATCTTGTTTGGAAGGCAGACCAAGTGATTTTAGGGTTTTCCATAATTCTTTTGGCTTGCCAATATTTTCATTCAGTTTTCCAACAACGCAATTTTTCTTCTTCTTTTTTATAAGTGATAAGACATTATTCCGGGCTTTTCTGAAATTAACATGGTCCGTATGAGTTTTTGTCCTTTTAAATTTGGAAAGCAGCTTGTTTCGAATCCTGATCCCTTCACGAACTTCCTCATCCATCCATTCCTGAGTGCTGCCTCTCACTCGAATCTCCTTCATAGGAGCTATCTCATCAATGACGGAACTAATTAATTGTAAGAAGTGAGAATAAGCAGCATTGATGTCAATCAACTCAGAGTAACTTGAGAATTTAAGTAGTTTGAGTTTGTTCAGAAAAAGTTCTCTACTGTAATTTTTCATTGAACGGATTTTTATGTATTTATGATCACGAAGAATTTTTGCACGAAGGACTGCTGCTTTGTCTTAGGATGCTTATCACAATTCTATTTTTGCCTGCTCCTCACATGGAAACTTTGAAAATTCCGTGGTGCGTCCTAACGAAATTTTTAAGGACTTCCTTTACATTGGCTTAGAGCGCCTGTCTCAGTCACAATCCAATATCTCTGAGAAATACTGCTAACCCTTTCCTATGTCCAACTACATGCTTTTTCATGATAGAAACTTTTCCTGTTCTCGATGATGACTTGTTTCTTACCACCTTCTTCTCGTTCAGTGCACTTTCAGTCCCACCTAACGAATTTCTTACCGTTCAAAGAAAATGTCCAAGCATTCCTGAATTGTCAGAGGAAGGGCAGTCACCTCTCCAACTCCCCATAGTTTCCACTTCGGTGCAGAAAGCAATTGCAAAGAGGACAGATGTTGCAGAGGCTAGGAAGCAAAGTTCAGCAAAACAAACCAGGTTGTTTTTTGGCAAGATCAGCCATCAGATTCAAGAGAAGACAAGTAAAAGCTGTACTTGTATAATAATAATAATGTGAACTGTCATTTATTTCTGAATAAGATACTTGTCAATTTTGACTGAGTATTTTTCATGGCCCCCCCTCTCGCTGTCTGATTTTTGATCTGGCCCCACCATCTAGGCAGAAAAATTATTGGTGACCCCCTTAATATCTTCCGCCCCACCCCCTACCATTAATAATGACTGGTCCCTTAAGTTATATTTTCCCAGTACTGGAGTTTCTTAATTTTTTGGCGATCTGACAGCTGAATTTCTTATCAGCAGTTTCTTAAAAAAATACGTGTATCGTCTTCAAGCCGTTCGGCTTCTTGTTGTTCTTATTAATTTCCCCCGTTACCTGTGCGCCAGGCTATGGGCCATGTGAATAAAGCGGACCCTGCGGACCCCGCGGACCTCGCCGTTTTGGTCGCGATATCAATCGTTACAAAAATTCGCGACGACACATGCGCAGTAAAGCGTCTTTTTCTGACGAAATTTTTGACGATTTTGCTTCTGACGAAAAGTTAAAACAGTTTTAACTTTTCGTCGTGCGCTTTGCGATCGTCAAGTTTTAGCCAATCAGATTTCAGAAACGACACAGACACGGCGCATTTATAATTTCAACATGGCTGCCAACAACGAAGGAAGTTTCTTTTTCCCGGTTTCATTGTTTTGCTTAAGCATTCTTTGACGTTGATAATAAGGAAAAATACAACTTCCACGAAGCAGCAGATATAGGATACATCTTTTATTTATCGCCGCTATTACAGAATTTATATGTTGTCTTGGAAAATTACCGCCAAAAACAGTCGTCTGGTGGAGATCGCTTACAAAATCGTCGTGAATTTCGTGAGAAAAATCGTTGCGAATCTTAATGCCCTTAATGACGATCGTCACAAAAATCGTCCCGTGGAGATCCGCCTTTAGACTTATTACGTTGAGTCCTAGTAATCGCTACCACCCACCCACCCCCTAATGCCCACCCCTCGCTCATACAAGGACTCATGGCTTTACAGCCCACTCCCAAGGGCGATAACAACACCATGATACCATGATAACAACACGACCATGCTCCTTAAAGTGAATGACCTGAGTTAAAAGATGAGATCGCACAAGTTTGTAAATAGCCTATTGTATTTGATAATCCAGCTCGTGGCGAAAGAAAGCAGAGCCACGAAAACAATCGAGAGATTAGGTGTTTCTATTCACAACAACAACAACATTTCAACTCAATTCAACTCAATGCGATGAGCTCAACTTTGGGATCCTCAGCATAGTCAGGCTACCAGCTCATCGTGGCAACACAGTCTGCTGCTAAAAGGTCACTCTGTCAAGAAGAAGCTGCCTCCAACTCAACCTAAAGCAATACTACAATGACAGATCTAGAGTTGATACGTAAGTCTGTTGTGTATTTGTATGGCATAGTAAGCCATGCTCAAAGTAAGGACTGTTGGTTTACCGTCTAAGGTGGACGAATTTATTTTCGTCTGGACGCACGCAGATTCAAATTTCACTTTCGTGACCCCAAAACAAGATTCAGAATCACATTCAGATTCAAAATCAGATTCACCAAATCACAGGTGGCGGAAAATGGTTCAGTACTTGCACGATTCAGTAATACGCCCTTTCAACAAAACGGTGCATGCTGGGTAATCAGGATCGATATCTCGCACGTGTTCTATTGTTTCTATTGTGTTCACCTATTCTCTCGCCCTTGGAAGTTGTTTCTCGAAAGGTTTTCGACGTGTTTACTCAACTAAACAAGGTAAGAAACTTCTGCCGTATATTTTCCACACTTTTACGTACTTGTTCTTGACTTTTTGGTGAATTTTCGCTATGAAATATGATGAAGGGCTTCGTTGATTGCAGGCGTAGCGGACCTTAGGCCTATACTCCCTGTATTTGCCAGTGGCAAACAGCATATCTTCGCTGCAGCACTTCTTTCACACATTACTTTTTACATTGACAAGATCCTTTAAAGCTTTTTCTGTAGCCCATTAGCTAAGACATTGATTTAAGTAAGAAAAAGCGAAGAAACTTCTCCCTTTTAATTCAGGCGTGAATGAAAATCAAAGGTTTGTAAAGTCAACTGGCAGTTGTTTGTTTACACGAGCAAGTTAATAGTTTGTTTACATTCACGTCAGCCCTCGCGTCAGCCCGCATAAATTTATCACAACGCAAAGGTTGAAAGGAAGAGGCATTTTCTTTTCCTTTTGCTTGAATTAATGTCTTAGTTAGTTAGGTACAGTAAGAGCTTTTCAAGAGTCTTGTCAATTTATAAGGTAAAGTATGAAAGTAATAATGCCGCGACGATATGCTATTTACCACTTGAAAGCGCGCTTGAAAGTGCAGGGACTCTAGGCCTTTGGCCATCTGCGTCTGTTATCAACGATGCCCTGTATCGTATTTCAGAGTGAAACACCACCAAAAAGTCAAGAAAAAGTAGCTAAAAGTGTGGAATGCATACGAGAGAAGTTTCTTACCTCGTTTAATTGAGTAAAATTGTCACAAACCGCTCGAGAAACAACTTCCAAGGGCGAGAGAATAGGCGAACACAATAGAAACAATACAACGCGTGTGAGAGATCGATCCTGATTACCCAGCATGCACCGTTTCGTTGAAAGGGCGTATACATACAAATGTATTAAAATTTAGTCATACCTGCCCAGACTGCATTGTTTGCAAAAAGCGCGCGGAAGATGATAATTTAGGCCAACAGTTGCGCGCCTGCACCTGGCTTCAGTGCGCATGCGGTTTTTTCTGAGTTCCGTTTCCGAATTTCTCATCCATCTAATGTCATATCTCTCAAGCTGATTTCGCTAAGCTGTCGCTGTCGGTAGTTACACTACCACAACTCAAAACGAGACAACCTACTTGAGAACCATGACATAGATATTAAACAACAACGTGCTTCGTGTGCTCGGTTTTACAAGATTCGTGATAGTCCAGCAGATTTCGCTTAAAGTGTGGGATTGGTGGTAAAAGCACCAAATTTGGCAAACATAGCATTTTTTGTGCTGAAAAATATAAGCAAGAGGCCCAACGCAAATTTTGCTCTTTTTCCATAATGGCGGCAATTCAAAATGGCGACCATCGGGCGTACACAGAATAATGCGAAAAATACAGTTTTCGACAACTGTTTTTGATGAAAATGACTGAAACCCAAACAACTGCATAGATATTGTGTTCTCATGTTAAAAAATATCTTGTACACCACCTGAAGCGTGTTTTATAATGGCCCTTTTCAAAATGGCAGAATTTGACCCTGAGGAAGAATATGCGATGGTAGCATTAATTTTCCACTGTTTATGCTAGCATCAAAGATACGTGCTTAGCTTATATCACTCAAATCTACTTAGTCACATTCACCACCGCAGTTGCACAGTGCTGTGCATGGGAGATCGGCCTTCCTACATTTGCATCTGCTGCGACATCCATTTTCCCGTTTGCAGCCACATTTCAGTAATTCTTGACAGGCAACTGATGCCGGCTGTAACGTTATCCAAATTGGCTTCCACTTTTCATCTGCTTGTTTGTGCCAGCCCCATTGAGAAGGCGACGGAAGGTCAAACCTTGGAGACAAACATTGTGCCCAACAATAAGCTGCTTGGTAGACTGCACGTTTCGCATGCTGCAAAAATGCATCTGCTGTTGGTGGTATCGCTTCAATTGATCTTCCCTTTCTCGCAAAGAGATCTTTCCGTGCTTCATTAAGATTGGTACAAATGCTTGAGCAATCGTACATTATCACGATGAAACGCTCTAAGAGTGGCAGAACCTCTTGCAGGGTCTCCGGAGAGGGTGTATCCAAAAGCTTGTCAAATGCATCTGACACATCATCATATACCTGCCATGCTCCCCATGCACCCTTCTTTCCTTTTCCTGCGAATGATGATGTTTGATCACAGCCTGTGATGGAATGAAACAGAGGTAGGCATTTTGATTTCTTCTCACCCAAGTGCTGCGCAATTGAATGGGCTGGAATATGCCTGAAATTATTGCCAGTACCAAATGCGATCCACAACTCTGATAATCCAAGATTTCAAACCATTGCAATTGACAAGACAATTACATCTGTATCAACTGTACGTATCAAAATTCTCTCGTACCCTTGCATCACCACATCTTTTGCATGCAGGAGGATCCTAGTGTCAGCTTCTTCCTGCTTACATGGTGCTACACTCGTCATGTCAAATCGATCTTGATTGCAAATTGCTGATTCTCCCTTGGTGGATACAATCTGCTTGGAGTCACTGCTGCTAATTGATTGATCTGCAAGATATGCGAATAGCTCTGTCTTGTTATAATCTACTCTTAAGAACTCATGCCAGTTGGTTGGCACTCTTGTGGTAGGCTGAACACGTCTCCTTGATCCTTTCCCACGCTTGCTTCTTGTTGTGCTTTTGAGACTATCTTGTACGTAGATATCCCAAACGATATCTAATCTATCAACAGCTTCCAGTTGCTTTGCCAAATATTTTAGAAATACTTTCTCTGCATACTCCGCAAATGTTTGGCATGCAACTGGTTTCAGCATATTGACAATTGCGGATCCATCAAGAATGACTACTTGCATGTTCTTTGGCTCTTCAGCATAAGAACCGCAATTTTCCAAGACCTCAAGAAGATCTGACTTGGATCCTAATCGAAGGTTGCCATGCTGAGAAATGGAAGGAGGAAAGCTGTGATTCTCATGGCAGAAGAAGTCATCCAGATCCCCCTCTTGAACTTGACAAGAAACATACAATCTGGAAAAGAGAGAGACTGTTTCTTTCAGCGTTGCAATTCTCTGTTTCTGTTTTGACGATTTCTTTGCCACTGGGCAAGAGAACAATGGAAACTTGTTCTTTGCTATCGGTGAGAACAGTGATGTACTTCTCTTGAATAGGCTTTCTTGAAGAAACTCCTCATACTGTTTCTTCCGAACACTGAGGATGTTCTTGATGGTACCCCAGGCCTTCTTGGGAAAGGCGTGCGATCGCACTCGCATGCGTTGGTACACTCCTCTCCACTCTTGGAAGAGCATTTGATTGCACGCCTGTTTTACATTATCCATATATTTTTTAACAAAAGCGCAGATAACTGATAAGATGACAAAATAGCTGTGATTTATTTTGTTGAACTGAAGGCTATCAAGTTTGGAATGACCCTTGATCAAAGGTTAATTTGATTTCTTACATCTTGCGGCGCCGGCACATCGCTTTGAAGAGGTGTTATGACAACTACTCTGGCATGCAATAAAACGCAGACCAAGTGCACTGAAGCATTGGGCTAGCTGTTTTCTGCGCAATGTCGTCAAGAAACCTTAGCAATAAACAGGCAACGCGACCAAGCACACCATAACACGAGAGTTGATGAATTTCATCATGAACATGACTAGCAGTCCCGCAAATTTCGCTCTTAGAATGGCTGCAGAAAACAACTTTTACTCGATAATTTGCTAGGGTCTTGCAGTCCAGTGCTCGTAGAAACAAAGTCACACTTTTATCACTGACCTGACCTTCATTAGCACAAGCACGCAAAGGTTTCTAAAATGCTATTTTTGAATGGTAAACATTCGAATTTATACAAAGGACGTCCAGCTTCAACAGACTTCGAACAACACTTGTGTCGAAATTTCTTCCGATCTACATGCTATTCTGGAAATGGTATCTTCAGCAAAGAACAGTAAAGGAGTCACAAAGGAGCTCTCTACATTTCTGAAATGGGGCAAGGATAACATCATAGGCTACACTGTTGAAACCCTCAACAATACACAATATGTAACGAAGATCTGGTGCAAATTGTGTGCAGACTTGTTAATGTTACCTTTCCCCAGACTTGTTAATGATACCTTACTTTAGCTAAAGCCACAGATATTCGTTGTTCAAGTTTTGTTTGAGAATTGAAAAAATGACTTGAGAAATCAAACTTTTTTATGGCTCCATATACTATGTAACTGAGCTTTTGTAGAAAAAGACAAAACATCCATAGCACCCCCCATCACACTCCTACCATTGTCTAGGTGTGCAAAATGCCACACTTGTGCCAATTTATTCCCAGGAAGGCCTGTACCCGCTACTTCAGCATCCACAATGTCCCGTGAATCTAAGACAAGGAGGTCTGTACTTGTTTCCAAAAAGGGATTGCCCATCTCTGTGATTGTTGCAGCTAGTTTTAGAACACTCTTTTTGAATTCTTTTTGAACTCCCTTGGTTTCGTCATGGTGCAAAATGCTTGAATTCGTGTGCCTTTGCTCTTGATGGCTATTATCTTCATCTGTCTCAAACTCATTGACAGCTCGTGCTATTTCTGGGCCGGATACCATCCATCTCAAAAGCTCAGATGAGTTTTCCATCAATCCAATAGCGCCTCCATCTCCCTTGACACATTTGTTATGCTGTTCATGAGCACAGTCAATTGCAATTGATGAATATCGATGATTGGTCTTGTGTACTACGAAATTACCATCTTGAAATTCTTTCAAGACAGATGGATGTGCATCTTGTAAAGAAATCATATCTGTGATGTGGACGGACAACCAGCGTGAATAATTTGGGTGATTCAAGGCAAAGAACCAGGGCATCAGCGATATCAAAGCAGATTTGTATAACTCAAAGTTCCTTTCTTGTAGAGACCTCACAAAGATCATGATTAGTAATTCAAAGTCCAAAGTAATCGACCAGTATTGGAACTGTGGACTCTCTGTTTCTCGTTTGAACCGCCAGGCTTCGAATGACATTTTCTCTCTGGGTTCCTCCATGACATCACAATATGAATTATACGCGTTAAGCATAAGAATTTTGAGAGCACTAGCAGTGATTTGATGGGCACGTCTTGTCTTTGACACATGACTCGCTTTCAAAAATGAATCTGCTGTGCCTGAAGATGCGATTCCAGACTGAACCAGTGCACCTGTCCAGCCACTGTCTTCAATCCACTTACCAATAGCTTTCAGTGCAGTCAGCTCAACATGGAGGCCTCCAAACATCACAATCAACTTCCCTTCCCCAAAACGTTCTGGCCATTGCCATTGAACTTGTTTGGCGAGCGCAAAGAGTGGTTGGTCAAATGCAGTGACCGGGATTTGTGAAGGATTTAGGTACCTTACTGCTGTACTGATTACTTCTAATGCATGGCATATCATTGCAGGTGATTTTGCTTCCTCTTTGAATAAAGGCAACAATGAACCGATGTCTGCAGGACGATCTTCTTGACCTCTGTTGCAGCTGGCATGATATGCTGACCAGGATAGCTTAGAATTGCTCGAGTCTTCTTCATTTATGTTATCATTGACATGGTTCAGCCATCTGTATCAAAAAAAACAAGCTGGTAATGGGAACAACAATAAAAATGCGAAGTTCTTATTATTCAGTCATTGTTACAGCATGAAATTTGGGAAACGTGGCCATTGAACTTACAATGCTGAGCTGGGCTGTTGTAGCTGACTATTGTAATTAACAGCTGAGCTCCAATGGCAGTGATATCAATTTGATAAAAATCAATCTTAAACGTACCTGTGTTCCTCTTCTAATGCAAAAGGGATCTTGGAACATTCGGTCATAGACACAATGCTCCCTGCTAGTGGTATCACTGGATCCTTCTTTGGAAGACACATTGGAGGCACATTTGCATATTCTTCTGGAAGTAGATTAAGCTTCTTATCCTTTGAACTGCCATCTATGAGAGTAACACTCCTATCTTGTCCTTGATAATGGGAAGAAGGATGTTGGAATAAGGAGATACCGGTTCCATGAAACGCTCCCTTTGCTGTTGTTGAGCTCGGATTATGATCTATATTATCCACAGCAGCTGTCGTAAATAAATTGAGGCGCAGCTTGGGAGGGCATACGACTTCCTCTTCGGTAAATCTCTCCGTTACACTGTTACCGATACTTGTTGACACAGACAAAACTCGATCATATGAGACCGACAAACCAAGCTTGGAGAGTCTTTCTACAATGCCACGTTTCCTTGTCTTTGCGTGCAACATCAGACCTAAGTAATTAAGTCAGTAAGTTATAAGTCGTGAACAAATCTAAATTTACAGTGGCACAGGTCAAAAACGACTCTAAGGCAAATTCACCGATTGAAAACATCAAAAATCGGCTATTCAATTATAGTGGCGATCAATATGATAGTAAAATACGGTATTCATAATGCAATTATATAATGAGAAGGAAAGAAAGGAAAACACCTCTAAGCTGAGATGGCAGGGGAGAGCATAGCATTTAAAAGGTAAAGAAAATACCTTGCTTCCATCATGGCTACATTTAGAGATAGCAGGACATGAAATTAAAGGTTATGAAATGGAGAAAAACTATTTACCTAAATAAAGAGGAAGTGGAGGCTCCCGATCAATGGAATGGTACTTGGCATTTGGGCAGCGTGTATTGGAGCTAGAACGTTGAAAAGTACAGTTGAATTGCAGCAGCTGGGCTATGGTCAGACTTGCTTGAGAATCAGAAATATTTTCTGAGTTCGTTTTGATGTTTCTTCCGACAAGTATCATGCTTATCAGAGACAACAGTGATCCAGGGACTGACATTTTTTGGCACCCCTCTTTAAACGTGCCATCAAACGAGCAGTTGGTTGCTGCCATTTCCCGTCTGACTATCTTTGCAGCTTGCGACAAGATAATTGCTTCTTCATCATAGTTGTTCTCGTGCAAATGCTTGACGGCATAATCGAAATCTTCATTGAAAGCCAAAAATATGTCGTTTCCTTGTTTTGCTTTCGTTGCTTGTAGATCTGGAATATTTGCTAGAATCCTATTCTTCAGGTCAGAACTGTGAATTCTGGTGGTTACTTCCACTCCTAGCTGTTCAAGTCTAGTTCTATATAGTTTAACTAGGTCAGAAAGTTTAAATATTTTCAAGGACTGTTCACGACTATCTTCAATGTATGTTATCAATTCTGCCAGGGCTATACCCCGGTATAACAAATCAGCATCACTTGACTCATTCCTTGGCTTACCCCTGCTAGCTTTGTTGTACAAAGCAACCAAACATTTTCCATGATATACTGCTTCTTGGGAAATGAGGTCTCCAGCGCTAAGTTTGGCAAGCAAAACTGTATCTTGAAGTTGCAGTGCACACTGTCTAACTCTGCTGTCTAATCTGAAAGTTGTTACCTCGTGCAAATCTCCGGAATATTCATTGCAGAAGAGACACCTATTCTTGTCCACATTGGAGGCACTACCACAGTTACGCCTTGTCACCTTCGCCTCATGAACTATTGCGTCATTCTGATTTTCCTCATTTTTTCTCTTTTCTGCCCTCTCAATTTTCAGATTGCTAAACCTAATGGAAAAGAAACATGCAAGAGGTGCTATCGGTATTTGGTACAAACAGTAAGTAAACCGTAGCAAATTCTCAAAACCTACACACATCCAGAACGTGGTATTCGTACAGCTCTAAAATAAAAGAAATTTTCCAAAGTAGCAAAACAGTTTTATTTCTAGAAGTTTCTGGATTTTAAACTGCAAAAAAGCGACTTTTTTCTTGATGAACAACTAAAAAAAGAAAAATACAGCTGACCCCCATTATTTCAAACACAGTTTCCTTGAAGTTGTCAAGTGCATTTTTAATCCTCATAATTTTACTAACATGATCGGTAATTTTTTTGAACCTCTGACATCTGGAGCTAGTATATTTCCATGGAGAGGTCGATGTTGAAATAGAATAAGTTGAAAGTGTATCGGAAACGAAAAACAGAATTAAGTACTTAAAGGACATTCTTTCGTAGTATTAGGCAAGTTTCAAAATACCATTACCTGTCTTTGCGTTTCTTATGCCACTTTCCTCTGTTGGTTGTAAGGGCCTCAGTAACGTCAACAATACCTTCTAGCAGAACTTTATTAATTTTCATGGGAAGTGCCTTTAGCTCTTCAAGTCGACTGATGTTCCTTGCCACCGATTCATAGCTCACAGTAGGATCAATATCCGATCGCTTGTTGTCGGCAGGGCAGTGTAGGGACTCCTTGCTTGTCTCTTGACAAAAAATACATTTTTCCCAGTCCAAGGATGCTTCTGCTTCACTCATATCGTCATCGTTGAAATGAAAGTATTTTGCTTTTCATCAGTACTGAGCCTGAGGCCTTGATTGTGTCTATCAGAGTTTTTATTTAGGACTTATTTACAAATCTGGTGAACTCAGTCTAAGAAATTACAATTCTGTCATATCCTTAGCATGACCTTTGACTGCTAATTGCACAAGTGTCCATGAGGACGTTGATTTCGAGCGTCGAATGTTGAGTGCCCTTTTATTTGACCTGAAGTACTTGTTGTTATTCTTGTTAAAATCATGGTTTGGAAAATTATATGATAGTGTGTTTAGGTTAACTAAAAGAATCTAAAGGACTCCAGAGGAGCATGTCATCATAAAATATCAACAGGGAATATGGAATATCGCTCCAATCGACATTTCATACGCTGCAATTTTGAGCAGCCGTTTTGAATGGCGACCATTTTGAAAAGCGGCCATGTTGAAAAGTGGCCATTTTAAAAGGCGGCCATTTTGAAGAGCAGCCATTTTGAAAGACAGTCCTTTTAGGTTGTATGACCAAAATTTACAAGAAGTTCAAAGTTTTTCAAAGAATGAATATGGTCTTTCATGTTTTCGAGCACATTTCTATGCCAAAATCGTTCCTTCATAACCGCCATTTTGAAATGCCGCCATCTTGGAAAAAACGCAAAATTTGCGCAGGGCCTCTAGCTCATATTTTTCAGCACAAAATATAGTACAATCAAGGAAATTTTCATGCTTTTACCACAAATCCCATACTTTCCTTGAAATCTGCTGCAAATCTGCTGGACTATGAGTGGAAAAGCTTCGGAGAAGCCGTTTTCAGCAACAACAGACCATTTAAAGGTTTAAATATTTCAATTAAAAACAAATCTTAACAAGTCCTGATCAAATATGGATGAAACAAAAAGGAAACCAAAGAAAAATTCAACCAAATAACAAAGGTTTGTGCGCCTGCCTGTTGCAAAGAAAAAATGCGCGCCTGTGGGAACATAAAAATTCAGGCGCGCAAAAAAATGCGCGCGGAAGATCTTCCGCGCGAGCAACATAAAATGCAGTCTGGATACCTGCCAGTTAACTGTGTTAATTTCTCTGGAATCCTCCATTGGTTTCACAGACTCCTATCTACACTTCAAATTAGGCCCAAATTGTGTTATGTTGTTGCAGTTGTTTGGATATTCAGTGTGGAGAAGAAAAAATATGAAAGGTCTGCAGGTTCACGATCGGCCTCACGGCTAGCCACATTTTCTTCTCATTTCCCCGCCGCTCCTCGGCCACTGACTGGCTGCCAAAGTACATCTGACCAATCCTCAACAACCCCTTCGTCTTCTCATGACCCTCGTATTTCCACTCGTATCACGCAGAAAGTGCTAAACGAGAAATTGTGAACGTGGGTCTGCTTCATTTTCAATCTCTTGATGATCGAGGAAAGTAGCCGGAGCACGCATTGCGCAGTCTTGCTAATGCGCAGATCAAATCGAAAAGGCGCAGGCGCAGGAATGCCAGAAGCAGACATGTATAAATATCCTTCTAGAAGCATTTATTTTGCAGTTTTGAATAATTTGTTTTGTAACATTAACTACTTTTTTAACAATTCCCCCTAAATTATGCAGTATTTCTAGCTAGGCCAATAAGGGGCTTTTATTGGGTGTCTGCGTTGGGCATTTCTGTTCCACTATTTTCGTGAGACGCAAAAATTTCACTATATCAGACATGCATAGATATCCTTCTAGAAGCATCTATTTTGCAGTTTTGAATAATTTGTTTTGTAACATTAACTACTTTAAGAATAGAAATCGTACTGGTTCATCTAAATCAAAACAATAGTACCTCCAAATTGGACGTTTCTAAAACACGGAACAAGCGGAACAAGCCAGTAACAAGCGGAACAAGCAAGGAACAGGTCAGTAACAAGCGGAACAACCAAGGAACAGGTCATCAACAAGCGGAACAACCAAGGAACAGGCCAGTAACAAGCGGAACAAGCCAGGAACAGGCCAGTAACAAGTGGAACAAGCCAGTAACGCATTGAACAAAGCGTGGAATCAGCAAGAGTACATGGCTGAACCCCACGAGATACCGTTAACATTGCCGCAAGGGCCGTCCATTCCAACGGAAATTTCCAAAATTGTTGCGGTGTGAAATGAACAAGTAACCGTATCTTTTTTGTTGCAAGAAACTGGAGAGAAACATATCGCCATAAAGTTATGAAACTCTCGCACTGGGAAAAATATAACGTAAAGCCTGATTTCCACTCAGAAAATTTTCTTCTTACAGATAAATGACGGATATATAGCGGCAAGTTTAAAAATAGAGCACCTACCATCATTTGTTTGATGTAATCTCTGGAGATCATCAAATACAATAATGGAATACAATAGACTATATCTAGATTTCCCAGGGCCCTGATTATGTCTTATATCGCCCAGCTTACAAAAAGAGCAAAAGCGGGCCGCCTGCCCTCATTTGTCCATTGTTTGACAATCTTTTGAGATCATAAGATATGTAGGAATACAATTAGGCTATTTTTTAGATTGCCCATATCTCCGTCATTTGTCTTTAAAGTTTTTTTCTCGATAAATCTTTCAGGCCGATACCAGCCATGACTGCCAGGGGGGCCCAAAAACAAAATTTTCCGACGATAACACAACAGCAACAACAACAGTTGTTGGACCAGACGAGTTGTATTTGTAGCGGTATATCAGTTAGGCAAAAAGGCAATCAGTTAGGCCTTCCTTCCCTCTTTCCTTCCTGCCCTTCTTCCTTCCTGCCCTCCTTCCTTCCTGCCCTCCTTCCTTCCTTCCTTCCTTCCTATGCAGAAATCTGCCCATCACGTAATGTGCTCATTCTTCACACATAAAAAATAGCACAGTCTATTCGAAAGTCAATGTTGCTTCGCAGGTGATTCATCTGGCAGCGGGGACGTGTCTATTTTATCAATCTATTTTACTTCCACAAAACTTATCAAAATTGGCATAAAATCAGTTGGGTATACCTTTAGGTTGCAAAATTACGTCAACCCCCCCCCCCACTTTTCCTATTTTTCAGAGCTGGCGCCGCCACTGCGTGATTCCTTGTTGCTTGTTACTTGTTCATTTTACACCGTTACTTATTCGAAATGGCCCTTTTCTTCTTATTGTTGCAGTAATGTTAACGTTATCTCATGGGGTTCAGCCATGTACCCATGCTAATTCCACGCTTTTTTCAATGCGTTACTGGTTTGTTCCACTTGTTACTGGCCTGTTCCTGGCTTGTTCCGTTTGTTACTGGCCTGTTCCTTGGTTGTTCCGCTTGTTACTGACCAGTTCCTTGCTTGTTCCGCTTGTTACTGGCTTGTTCCGCTTGTTCCGTGTTTTAGAAACGTCGCCTCCAAATTACCAATGGAGAGTAACAGCAAACTGGCATTCAGTGTCAGTATGCCTTAAAATGTTTGCCTGTTTGAATGAAATGTTCTATGGATACACAGGCAATCTGGAAAGGAGAGGTTGCTGATTGCAAAGTAAGATTTCATCTGTATCACAAACTATAAATAACAATTTCTTTACTGTAAAATTTTTTTCTATATTTTATCCCTTATTGGAACACCCAGTTGCTTTTAGAAGTCTGAATGCTGCAAAGATGATCAAAATAACTCAGACTAGCTTGTGTTTGTTGTGTATGCTTCATTATGTATATTAGTCATAATTTTTAATTTAGGACAAAGAGGAAATGTTGGTACGGAGGAAGTTTGAAAGGACCACAAGTAGTCAAAAGCAAAAATTGCTACCAAGCCCTAGAGAGGAAAATATATGGAAATTGCACAGAACTTTTACTGGATGGTTAAGCTTGTTTGTATTTTAGATTTGGGTTGGATACCTGCAACATGGGGGTACTGGGGGCAATGTTTTTGACATTGGTCTTGTAGCAAATATGGGTAAGGACAGCAAAAAAGGTGAAATTTGCACAAAGCCCTCCTGGGGGTGATTTTTTGCAAATTGCACAGAAGTTTTATTGGATGGTTAAGTTTGTTTGTATTTCAGGTTTGGCCTGAATATCTTGCAACTTGGGGGTAATGGGGGCAATGTTTTTGTCATTGGTCTTAAAGCAAATATGGATAAGGACAGCAAAAAGACGAAATTTGCACAAAGCCCCCTGGGGGTAATTGTTTGCAAATTGCACAGAAGTTTTATTGGATGGTTAAGTTTGTTTGTATTTTAGGTTTAGGCTGGATATCTTTTAACATGGGGTACTGGGTAAGGGCAGCAAAATGGTGAAATTTGCACAAAGCCCCCTGGGGGAAATTTTTTGCAAATTGCACGGAAGTTTCATTGGATGGCTAAGTTTGTTTGTGTTTTAGGTTTGGGCTGGATATCTTGCAACATGGGGTACTGGGGGCAATGTTTCAGGCATTTGGTGAATCTGATTTTGAATCTGTGATTCTGAATCTGAATGTGAATCTTGTTCTGGGGACACAAAAGTTCAGATTTCGGACTCAGATTCATATTCCCGGACTGTCTCTTAAAAGTGTGAAAATAACTATAAACAGTATTTATTTACAACCTTAAAGTTGATTCAACAAAACTGCAATGTATAACACTTCATTCAATGTAAAAACCACATCTGTACCATGAGTACACAGCTGCTATTACCCCATATTGTTTGTGTGGAAGTTAATTCTTCAATTCTAAACAGGTCTCCGTGGTCCGAATTCTTGGAATCTATCGAACTTTTCGAGCCGTTCATTTCTGATTTTAAAGAAGTCGGAAATTTAATGAGCTTTATATGATATAAAAGATCAAGTTTTCGTCTACTTACATGCGAGCGCGTGGCCGAGTGGTTAAGGCGTCTGACTCGTAAGCCAAAGGTCAGAACGGCCGTAGGTTCAAATCCCGTTTGAAAAGGACAGTTTGGTCGCTGTCCGTAACTCTAGCCCGGGTCGACCAGAGCCATGTGAGGGAAATCTGGTAGCTGTGGCAGGTAGCTGCGGCGAACTGATGGTAAAACATCCGTTGTCCCTGCTGGAAATAAGTCTCTCAGACTTTCGCAGGCCGGCCATGTTAAATATAAATACCAACCTACCTACCTACCAAACTGTTATCAGATTGATTTTTCCAGGAATTCAAGAAAAATGTTTATTGCAGCACCACTTTTTCGACAATTTTTCTCCTACTACCCTCCCCTTTGTTTATTGATCAAGAGCGAGACTTGAAGTAAGTCCAAACTTTGACATGCATGCGCATGCCAATGATCTTTCATTTTCCTCCTTGGCCACCGCTTTAGGTGTACTCTAACCCTCTTACAATCTTTTGATATTGTTTTGGGTTTTGTCAGTTGTTCCTGGAGATAGCGTAAGCACTTTTTCGCGTGGCGATCTAGGATGAAATGTTTCTAATTGCAAGGTTTACAGTGGCCGGTTGCACAGAGGCTTTGCAATTCGAAGAATGGATGGCAGCAGATTCTCCGAATTGGACAAATTCCTTTGACGCGTGACGTCTTCTGGTGAAAATCAAAATTCAAGATTTTTCATGCCTTGACCAAACATCTTTAAAAAATTAACTTGAATCATTCTACGTCGAAATTTGATCAGGAATTCAGAAAAAATTATCGCATTTCAATATCAGTTTCACAAGATGAGATATTTGAAGATGAACGGAGCAAGGTGTGTAATAGGCCTAATTAGAATTGACTTCCATGGTGTAACCATGTTCATTGAGTAGTTTCCTAGAACATCTATCAAATGTGTATGGCTAGGCCAACGTAAGTGATGCCACACAGATGGCTTCCGTATTCGAAGAAATGTTTCGAGACAAAGTTTCAACTCTGACATTTTTCAAAATTTCAACTCAGTTCAACAAAACTACAATGTGTTTTTCAATTAACGTAAAAACTGCATTTTTACTACTCGCAGTTTCTTAGAACATCTATCAAAATGCGTAGGAAATCGAAAGAGAAGTCACACAGAAAGATTCCCTATTTGGAGCAATGTTTTAATACAAAGTCTCAACTGTTACATTTTTGAAGATTTCAACTCAGTTCAACACAACTACAATGTATAACATTTCAATTGATGTAAAGACCACATTTGTACCACAAGTAGTTTCCTAGAACATCTATCAAATGTGTAGGCTAATGTAAGTGATGTCACACAGATAGATTCCCTTTTTGCAGAAATGTTTCAAGACAAAATCTCAACTGTGAAATTTTTGAACAACAATCGAAACGATTTTTACATTTCATTAGTCATTTTTAAACCAGGGGGTGCTCTCTCCTCGATTAGCCTAGCTACTGAGAGAGCTCCTCCTCAAGAAATTCCCTTGCATACAATTCTCCTTATTTGTATTTAATTGGTTAGTATTGTTGTTGTATGTTAGTTAAGTTAAATTTAGTTGTAATAGTTATTTGTGTTGAACATTGTATGTAGGTGAAATTTTAGAATGATGAAACTGAAACTGAAACTGAAAATTTCAACTCAGCTCAACAAAACTACAATGTGTAACGTTTCAATTAACGTAAAAATCCCATGTTACCACTTGCAGTTTCCTAGAACAAATATCAAATGTGTAGACCATCTTATTTTTTTGTTTGTTTTCAATTTATTTGTTTTCAATTTGTTTTGAATGGGCTTATCAGGATTTCTGGCTACTAAAAGCTAATTTAGGCCCACTGTGCTTGCCACATCCAGGCATAGGACCCCTAGTTTAACGTCTTCCGAAGGATGACCAGCTGAGTTTTGAACGTCGTTACTAAAAGAAGCAACACCCCCAGAACAACCAAAGAACAAGCGGAACAACCCAAGAACAAGCCAGGGACAAGCGAAATAACCTAAACACAATCCAGGAACAATCTGAGAACAGGCGGAACAACCCAAGAATAAGCTAGAACAGGACCCTATTCAGGATTCCTATACGATTTGACGGGTTTCTTCTTCTTGGGCAAACACAAAGCGGAGGTCTATGGAACGAAGTAAGAAGTGTATGACTCTTCTAAAAATGCAAGATCTTTTACAACAATAGTATTCTTAGGGACTCTTTAAAGATTGATGTTGAAAACAAAATAATTTTTGACAAAGATGTGAGAGATTTCTGCAGAATGATACACTCCTGAGAATGAAATTCTACATGATAAGGTGATTGTAGTGGATCTAATCCTAGCTTTAGGATTTCTCTCAGAAGTATATTCAGAAAATGTTGTCTTTTATCATCATGTTTGGATGCTTTGATATTGTTTGCTAGTCTTCCGTCTGAACTGAAATTAGCAGTGTCTATACGTCCAAAAGTAGGTTAAAAGAAACATTTTCCAAGAATATACAGAAAGAGGAAGATGGCAAAATATTCCCTCTATTTAGGCCCTTCGTCATCTATCCTGATCGTGGTTGCGTCTAATGAACTGTGTTTTACCAAAAATTACTACCGTTCTGTATTTTATTTGTTCCCTCATGTTTTTCCTTGCACCAGCACTTCTAAGAATACCATTATGGAAATAAGGTCAGCTCGACCTTTTTAGTGCTATCCCTGCCACCTTAATTAGGGTTGTACATTTGAATGTTGTCTTTTATTCCAAAATTTGTAAATTTTCAGAATATAGTGAATTAATGCTATACTTACCTACGAAGAGTGCCATATTATATGAGCGACCATCAAGAAGAGGGAAAATTGTAAAAAGAACATTTAACAAACCCTTCAAAATGTGTGACCCACCAGCAAATGGAAGGTAAGGTGATCCAATATTTTCAAACTGTATCAAAGCTTATCATGTCATGTTTTGTAAGAGTGATACAACCCTAGTTTCATTCAACAGAACTCTCTTTTATTTTCCCAATAAATACGTTGAGGGCTGCAGCCTAAGTAAGGTCTCTTTCTGGCTTGCTCTTGGTGTTGTTCTGCTCGTTCTTAGGTTGCTCTGCTCGTTCCTGGCTTGTTCTTTGGTTGTTTCACTCGTTCTTGGGTTGTTCTAGGATGTTCCTTCTTTTAGTAACGACGGAGTTGTGAGTTCAGACCTCCGAGGTTACCCATCCAGAATTTGACCTCACTCGACCACCTTATGTATCTGTATGAATCTTGTGTGACATCATGCAGGTAACTCTCCTGTTCGGCATCTCTTTGTGATTACTCATATTTTGTATTGGGGACTCATATGTATAGTGTACACGTAAAGAATCGTGCATTTTTAGTAGTTTTAGTAGTCTGTGTAGGACGTCTTTTTCAGCCCACTATGGTAATCCAAGGTAATATATCTTCCTCAGTCATACCGACTTCATATGCCACCAAAAGATATTTTGTTGTATTGAATTGAAGTTTTCAAAAATGCAACAGTTACGACGTACGACTTTGTCTTGAAACATTTCTCCTGATAGGGAAGCTATTGGTGTAACGTCACTTACGATGGCCTACACATTTGATAGATGTTCTAGGAAACTGTGAGTAGTACAAATGCGGTTTTTACATTGTAGTTTCTTGATTTGAGTTGAAATTTTCAAAAACGTAACACTTGAGACTTTGTCTTGAAACATTTCTCCTAATAGGAAAGCTATCTGTGTGACTTATCTTATGATGGCCCACACATTTGACAGATGTTCCAGGAAACTGTGAGTAGTACAAATGCAATTTCTACATCAATTGAAGCGTTTTACATTGTAGGTTTGTTGCATTGAGTTGAAATTTTCAAAACTGTAACAGTTGAAACTTTGCATGGAAACATTTCTCTGAATATGAAGCTTTCTGTACGACTTCTCTTACGATTTCCTACACATTTGATAGATGTTCTAGGAAACTACAAGTGGTAAAAAGGTGGTTTTACGCCAATTGAAACATTATACATTGTGGGCTTGTTGCATTGAGTTGAAATTTTCAAAAATGTCACAATTGAGACTACGTCTTCAAACATTTCTCTGAATGTGGAGGATATCTTTGTGACGTCACTCACATCGGCCTAAACATTTAACAGTTGTTCTAGGAAACTACTTGTGGTACAAATGCGTATTTTACGTCAATTGAAACGTTATACATTGTAGTTTTGTTGAATTGAGTTCAAATTTTAGAACGTAACATTGAGACTTTGTCTTGAAACATTTCTCTGAATAGGGAAGCTATCTGTGTGACATCACTTACATTGCCTACACATTTGATAGATGTTCTAGGAAACTATTTGTGGTACAAATGTGGTTTTCACATCAATTGAAATGTTAGACATTGTAGTTTTGTTGAATTGAGTTGAAATCTTCAAAAATGTAACAGTTGAGACTTTATCTTTGAACGTTGTTCCGTATCGTGAAGCTTTCTGTATGACTTCTCTTACGATTTCCTACACATTTGATAGAGTACCATCGCCCTGAATCGGCACCTTTCAGATAAATCACCTATTATGAGCGTTATGATAGGGACTTAAAATAATTATTTGCCATCAAAAGATTCTTCAATGCATGGTGTTTACTGTACCACTTCATCAACTCAATCTTCCCACTTTTTGAAGTACAGCTAGAATTTAAAGAAGCAACGGTAAAAATCGGCCTAAATGAATTATATCGCCCTGAACCGGCACCCTTCATTTTACCGCAATCAGCTATCCCGAAAGATAGTCGTACTATACTGTCAAATCAACTATTTTCTAGGGTCACATCCCCCATGTAATTAATATTCATTGCATTTTGATCGGATGGAAGATTAAAGCTTTTCGTTCCTCCCTAGTTTTAACCTCTCATACACATTACCGTCATTACGTTATTTCAAAAATGCACCTCTTTCAACTCCACGAAAAATGTCACCAAGTCAGAAACGTGTTCCTAGAATCAAAATACCATTTACTACCTGTTTTTATTCATAAAGTCGTCCAGGGAAAAGGGGGGAGGTCACTATGCATTACACCAAACCATTTTCACACACTATGCCGGTTCAGGGCGATTTTTAGCCAATCCACTCGCTTTGGAAAAGAAACCCCCTGAACAAAACTGGAAATCGACAACTTGAAGGACTTTTCAAATATTTCATTCAAAGGGGCAGAAGAAACCATTGAAACAAGTTATTTGACCTTTGCCAGTATTTTATCGATGAAAATGAATCAAAACAAAAACACGGCTTCGAAAAGTAAATGGAGAACTGGACGAACGCTTACCGTCACTTTTCAGGTATGTTGAAAAAATCTTCGCAACATGTAAGCAAAGCCAAGGAAACAAGCAAAAACAGTCAGAGAGCAAGAATATGGCGTCAGCAGACCATTTCCAGGCTTCATTTTCATATACAAGTCCCTAGACCGTTCCATTTTTAAAGTTTGTAAACAAGCCAAAATCTCGGAGAAGGCGCTAGGGTGCCGATTCAGGGCGATGGTACTCTAGATGTTCTAAGAAACTGCGAGTAGTACAAATGCAGTTTTTACGTTAATTGAAACGTTACACTTTATGGTTTTGTTGAGCTGAGTTGAAATGTTGAAAAATGTCACAGCTGAGACTTTGTCTTGTAACATTTCTGCAAATAGGGAAGCTATCCGTGTGACATCACTTACATTGGCCTACACATTTGATAGATGTTCTAGGAAACTGTTTGTGGTACAAATACAGTTTTCACATCAATTGAAATGTTACACATTGTAGTTTTGTTGAATTGAGTTGAGATCTTCAAAAATGTAACAGTTGAGACTTTGTCTTAAAACGTTGCCCGTATTGTGAAGCTTTTTGTGTGACTTCTCTTACGATTTCCTTCACATTTGATAGATGTTATAAGAAGCTGCGAGTAGTACAAATGCAGTTTTTAGGTCAATTGAAATTTTATTGATTGTAATTTTTTGAATTGAGTTGAAAGTTTAAGAAATTTAACAGTTAAGACTTTTTCTTGAAACATTGCTTCAAATAGAGGAGCTATCTGTGTGACGTCATTTTCGATGGCCTACACATTTGATAGATGGTCTAGGAAACTACCGGGTGAGTCAGAAAAAATGTGGGGCGTTTGGCGGACTGTGACATCGAATTTAGCCATCCGATTGTCGTGAACAAAATTTTTCCATGAAGCCAGAGGTCTAACTTAGATCATAAACTTTTTGCCATCGAAATAGGTCATTTAGTGCATTTGTTGAAAAAGATTTTCTTTTGTAAGACTTTGTATGGGAGTCTTACAAAATAGTGAAATCTTTTGCCAATCCCCTTCCGCATTTATCTTTGCAAGGTTTACAGGTACACATGGTATTACCAAGGGAGAATGAAATAGCCAGGAGATACTATGTTCTCCCCTGGGATGTCTTATCATAACTTGCCCTGAGTAAAGAATATATTTGAAAGACATTAATAATGCACACTTCTCTATCTTGCAAAGAGGTTTCTTCGAACAGATCAACGCTCTGTGAATCGCAATGGGACTGCTTGCAGACAACACTTTTCCCTAAAGTCTGGTGCACACCAGGTCCCCCGAGTCCCCAGAGTCGTGGATCAAACTCCGAGTCTTTGTCTTTTGGGTCTCTCTGAACGATCACAATGACCCAAACGACCTAGTTGTGTGAACCAGGTCTAACTATTTCATTATCCCCTGATAATACCACATTTACCTGGTACTCTGGCAAGGCTAAAATGCTGAAGGGGTTTAGCTAAGGATTTCATCAGTTTGCAAGACTTACATACAAGGTCTTACGAAGATAATCTGTTCTAACAAATGCATCAAATGACCGATTTCGATGGGGAAAGGTTTATGATCTACAATCCTTGCCAAAACAACTTGAAAAAAAACTTCATTTTGCTGCTTTTTTATCTGATTAACCATACACAATATATCGCTGGAAACTTCCCCTCACGCCTTTTTCCGCGCCCCCTGCCCCCCTGAACAATGTTTGTCCGAAAATATGATTTCCAGACTTGAAGGAAAGCAATTCGGCTGCTTGGTTGTGCCCTAATGCACTCCGTAATCGCACATGAAACCAACATTGTATGGGGGGAGGGGGAGAGAAGAGGAAAAATATGCTATTTTTTCAAGAGTTTTGGCAAAGATTGTCTGAGGGGACTATTTTTTAAAAAGTGCATCAATTTAAGCCAAAATTGGCACAGATTTACAGTTTTGTACACTTATCAAGATGCCGGTGTAAAAAAAGTTCTCCACGCTAAGATAATAAAATTATGACGTCATTAATGTGTAAAACGAAGGAATTTTTGGCCCTTGCAAAAGTGGCGGGGTTTTTACTTCTAAAATAATGTCACTTGACCGGTATCGCTTACGCAGCATGCGAAAAAAGATTTTTTCGCGTAGTTTGATGGAACTATACAAAGGAAAGTTAGAAAATAGCTTGTATGGCCTCACAGCTGCCATAAGCCCGCCATACAGCGACAGCTCCCATGCATTTGACAGTTCACGTGATTGAAAGCCATAGTTTGAAACAAAGGCTATTCCGTAAAGAATTCATTCCTCAATGAAAATTTTGGAAGGCAAGATATTAAATATCATTGATTTCTCTTCGTGCCTAATAGCTTTTGTTCTATGAACAATCGTAAATGGTAAATGATGCGTTTAATGTCAGTAACTCCTCACTGTTTACGTCACACGCCTTCATGTGTTTCGTATCACGGTTGACACACGATTGACAATCCCACTTTTCAGCCCTTTCCTCCCCAGGAGACTGCTTTTTCTAACAAATTCTTTCACACAAGGGTGTTAATCATTGAAACCTATGTACAGGGTTCATTGGCAACCCCCTATCAATGACCAATGCAGCAGGAAAGCGGTCCGTAACGATTGACACTACATTGGTAAAAGGTATTACATGGTGAAGTTCTTTTAAGAAGATAGGTTGACACTTGCCATGAGCCCTATAACTCTGCAGCACGTTCAATTTTAAACTAAATGAGAATGCTAATACATTGTTTATACGTTTGAACAGTCGAAGTGCTAAAAAACAACTAACTTGCACAATTTGAAGTCGAATTAAAATGAGTTTACCTCGACTGTCAATCGTTGTGTCAATCGTTGTGTCAATCGACGAGTCAAGTGTGTGGAGTGTGCTGATGCTCCTGTGCGCGTTTGATTAGTAGTTAGGACTACATAACAAAACTACTCCCTATACTCTTCTTCCAGAGTTGTTAGGATTATGACTTTCACAATTTGTAACTACATGGGAAGCCTATATGCTCCCTACATAGCATAATACCATAGATTTCAGCCAGCTATAAGCTTGTGGCGAATACGTATATGATATGACGTCACAAATCACGAACGATCATTAATCAGTGATTTTTCTCATCAGATTCGTGATCCACACCATCGAATTACCTTGTGGTTCGAAATTCAGCCTTAAAAACTCAATTTCGAAAATTCACCTCTTCAGACAATCCTTGCCAAAACAACTTGAAAAAAAACTTCATTTTGCTGCTTTTTTATCTGATTAACCATACACAATATATCGCTGGAAACTTCCCCTCACGCCTTTTTCCGCGCCCCCTGCCCCCCTGAACAATGTTTGTCCGAAAATATGATTTCCAGACTTGAAGGAAAGCAATTCGGCTGCTTGGTTGTGCCCTAATGCACTCCGTAATCGCACATGAAACCAACATTGTATGGGGGGAGGGGGAGAGAAGAGGAAAAATATGCTATTTTTTCAAGAGTTTTGGCAAAGATTGTCTGAGGGGACTATTTTTTAAAAAGTGCATCAATTTAAGCCAAAATTGGCACAGATTTACAGTTTTGTACACTTATCAAGATGCCGGTGTAAAAAAAGTTCTCCACGCTAAGATAATAAAATTATGACGTCATTAATGTGTAAAACGAAGGAATTTTTGGCCCTTGCAAAAGTGGCGGGGTTTTTACTTCTAAAATAATGTCACTTGACCGGTATCGCTTACGCAGCATGCGAAAAAAGATTTTTTCGCGTAGTTTGATGGAACTATACAAAGGAAAGTTAGAAAATAGCTTGTATGGCCTCACAGCTGCCATAAGCCCGCCATACAGCGACAGCTCCCATGCATTTGACAGTTCACGTGATTGAAAGCCATAGTTTGAAACAAAGGCTATTCCGTAAAGAATTCATTCCTCAATGAAAATTTTGGAAGGCAAGATATTAAATATCATTGATTTCTCTTCGTGCCTAATAGCTTTTGTTCTATGAACAATCGTAAATGGTAAATGATGCGTTTAATGTCAGTAACTCCTCACTGTTTACGTCACACGCCTTCATGTGTTTCGTATCACGGTTGACACACGATTGACAATCCCACTTTTCAGCCCTTTCCTCCCCAGGAGACTGCTTTTTCTAACAAATTCTTTCACACAAGGGTGTTAATCATTGAAACCTATGTACAGGGTTCATTGGCAACCCCCTATCAATGACCAATGCAGCAGGAAAGCGGTCCGTAACGATTGACACTACATTGGTAAAAGGTATTACATGGTGAAGTTCTTTTAAGAAGATAGGTTGACACTTGCCATGAGCCCTATAACTCTGCAGCACGTTCAATTTTAAACTAAATGAGAATGCTAATACATTGTTTATACGTTTGAACAGTCGAAGTGCTAAAAAACAACTAACTTGCACAATTTGAAGTCGAATTAAAATGAGTTTACCTCGACTGTCAATCGTTGTGTCAATCGTTGTGTCAATCGACGAGTCAAGTGTGTGGAGTGTGCTGATGCTCCTGTGCGCGTTTGATTAGTAGTTAGGACTACATAACAAAACTACTCCCTATACTCTTCTTCCAGAGTTGTTAGGATTATGACTTTCACAATTTGTAACTACATGGGAAGCCTATATGCTCCCTACATAGCATAATACCATAGATTTCAGCCAGCTATAAGCTTGTGGCGAATACGTATATGATATGACGTCACAAATCACGAACGATCATTAATCAGTGATTTTTCTCATCAGATTCGTGATCCACACCATCGAATTACCTTGTGGTTCGAAATTCAGCCTTAAAAACTCAATTTCGAAAATTCACCTCTTCAGACAATCCTTGCCAAAACAACTTGAAAAAAAACTTCATTTTGCTGCTTTTTTATCTGATTAACCATACACAATATATCGCTGGAAACTTCCCCTCACGCCTTTTTCCGCGCCCCCTGCCCCCCTGAACAATGTTGGTCCGAAAATATGATTTCCAGACTTGAAGGAAAGCAATTCGGCTGCTTGGTTGTGCCCTAATGCACTCCGTAATCGCACATGAAACCAACATTGTATGGGGGGAGGGGGAGAGAAGAGGAAAAATATGCTATTTTTTCAAGAGTTTTGGCAAAGATTGTCTGAGGGGACTATTTTTTAAAAAGTGCATCAATTTAAGCCAAAATTGGCACAGATTTACAGTTTTGTACACTTATCAAGATGCCGGTGTAAAAAAAGTTCTCCACGCTAAGATAATAAAATTATGACGTCATTAATGTGTAAAACGAAGGAATTTTTGGCCCTTGCAAAAGTGGCGGGGTTTTTACTTCTAAAATAATGTCACTTGACCGGTATCGCTTACGCAGCATGCGAAAAAAGATTTTTTCGCGTAGTTTGATGGAACTATACAAAGGAAAGTTAGAAAATAGCTTGTATGGCCTCACAGCTGCCATAAGCCCGCCATACAGCGACAGCTCCCATGCATTTGACAGTTCACGTGATTGAAAGCCATAGTTTGAAACAAAGGCTATTCCGTAAAGAATTCATTCCTCAATGAAAATTTTGGAAGGCAAGATATTAAATATCATTGATTTCTCTTCGTGCCTAATAGCTTTTGTTCTATGAACAATCGTAAATGGTAAATGATGCGTTTAATGTCAGTAACTCCTCACTGTTTACGTCACACGCCTTCATGTGTTTCGTATCACGGTTGACACACGATTGACAATCCCACTTTTCAGCCCTTTCCTCCCCAGGAGACTGCTTTTTCTAACAAATTCTTTCACACAAGGGTGTTAATCATTGAAACCTATGTACAGGGTTCATTGGCAACCCCCTATCAATGACCAATGCAGCAGGAAAGCGGTCCGTAACGATTGACACTACATTGGTAAAAGGTATTACATGGTGAAGTTCTTTTAAGAAGATAGGTTGACACTTGCCATGAGCCCTATAACTCTGCAGCACGTTCAATTTTAAACTAAATGAGAATGCTAATACATTGTTTATACGTTTGAACAGTCGAAGTGCTAAAAAACAACTAACTTGCACAATTTGAAGTCGAATTAAAATGAGTTTACCTCGACTGTCAATCGTTGTGTCAATCGTTGTGTCAATCGACGAGTCAAGTGTGTGGAGTGTGCTGATGCTCCTGTGCGCGTTTGATTAGTAGTTAGGACTACATAACAAAACTACTCCCTATACTCTTCTTCCAGAGTTGTTAGGATTATGACTTTCACAATTTGTAACTACATGGGAAGCCTATATGCTCCCTACATAGCATAATACCATAGATTTCAGCCAGCTATAAGCTTGTGGCGAATACGTATATGATATGACGTCACAAATCACGAACGATCATTAATCAGTGATTTTTCTCATCAGATTCGTGATCCACACCATCGAATTACCTTGTGGTTCGAAATTCAGCCTTAAAAACTCAATTTCGAAAATTCACCTCTTCAGACAATCCTTGCCAAAACAACTTGAAAAAAAACTTCATTTTGCTGCTTTTTTATCTGATTAACCATACACAATATATCGCTGGAAACTTCCCCTCACGCCTTTTTCCGCGCCCCCTGCCCCCCTGAACAATGTTGGTCCGAAAATATGATTTCCAGACTTGAAGGAAAGCAATTCGGCTGCTTGGTTGTGCCCTAATGCACTCCGTAATCGCACATGAAACCAACATTGTATGGGGGGAGGGGGAGAGAAGAGGAAAAATATGCTATTTTTTCAAGAGTTTTGGCAAAGATTGTCTGAGGGGACTATTTTTTAAAAAGTGCATCAATTTAAGCCAAAATTGGCACAGATTTACAGTTTTGTACACTTATCAAGATGCCGGTGTAAAAAAAGTTCTCCACGCTAAGATAATAAAATTATGACGTCATTAATGTGTAAAACGAAGGAATTTTTGGCCCTTGCAAAAGTGGCGGGGTTTTTACTTCTAAAATAATGTCACTTGACCGGTATCGCTTACGCAGCATGCGAAAAAAGATTTTTTCGCGTAGTTTGATGGAACTATACAAAGGAAAGTTAGAAAATAGCTTGTATGGCCTCACAGCTGCCATAAGCCCGCCATACAGCGACAGCTCCCATGCATTTGACAGTTCACGTGATTGAAAGCCATAGTTTGAAACAAAGGCTATTCCGTAAAGAATTCATTCCTCAATGAAAATTTTGGAAGGCAAGATATTAAATATCATTGATTTCTCTTCGTGCCTAATAGCTTTTGTTCTATGAACAATCGTAAATGGTAAATGATGCGTTTAATGTCAGTAACTCCTCACTGTTTACGTCACACGCCTTCATGTGTTTCGTATCACGGTTGACACACGATTGACAATCCCACTTTTCAGCCCTTTCCTCCCCAGGAGACTGCTTTTTCTAACAAATTCTTTCACACAAGGGTGTTAATCATTGAAACCTATGTACAGGGTTCATTGGCAACCCCCTATCAATGACCAATGCAGCAGGAAAGCGGTCCGTAACGATTGACACTACATTGGTAAAAGGTATTACATGGTGAAGTTCTTTTAAGAAGATAGGTTGACACTTGCCATGAGCCCTATAACTCTGCAGCACGTTCAATTTTAAACTAAATGAGAATGCTAATACATTGTTTATACGTTTGAACAGTCGAAGTGCTAAAAAACAACTAACTTGCACAATTTGAAGTCGAATTAAAATGAGTTTACCTCGACTGTCAATCGTTGTGTCAATCGTTGTGTCAATCGACGAGTCAAGTGTGTGGAGTGTGCTGATGCTCCTGTGCGCGTTTGATTAGTAGTTAGGACTACATAACAAAACTACTCCCTATACTCTTCTTCCAGAGTTGTTAGGATTATGACTTTCACAATTTGTAACTACATGGGAAGCCTATATGCTCCCTACATAGCATAATACCATAGATTTCAGCCAGCTATAAGCTTGTGGCGAATACGTATATGATATGACGTCACAAATCACGAACGATCATTAATCAGTGATTTTTCTCATCAGATTCGTGATCCACACCATCGAATTACCTTGTGGTTCGAAATTCAGCCTTAAAAACTCAATTTCGAAAATTCACCTCTTCAGACAATCCTTGCCAAAACAACTTGAAAAAAAACTTCATTTTGCTGCTTTTTTATCTGATTAACCATACACAATATATCGCTGGAAACTTCCCCTCACGCCTTTTTCCGCGCCCCCTGCCCCCCTGAACAATGTTGGTCCGAAAATATGATTTCCAGACTTGAAGGAAAGCAATTCGGCTGCTTGGTTGTGCCCTAATGCACTCCGTAATCGCACATGAAACCAACATTGTATGGGGGGAGGGGGAGAGAAGAGGAAAAATATGCTATTTTTTCAAGAGTTTTGGCAAAGATTGTCTGAGGGGACTATTTTTTAAAAAGTGCATCAATTTAAGCCAGAATTGGCACAGATTTACAGTTTTGTACACTTATCAAGATGCCGGTGTAAAAAAAGTTCTCCACGCTAAGATAATAAAATTATGACGTCATTAATGTGTAAAACGAAGGAATTTTTGGCCCTTGCAAAAGTGGCGGGGTTTTTACTTCTAAAATAATGTCACTTGACCGGTATCGCTTACGCAGCATGCGAAAAAAGATTTTTTCGCGTAGTTTGATGGAACTATACAAAGGAAAGTTAGAAAATAGCTTGTATGGCCTCACAGCTGCCATAAGCCCGCCATACAGCGACAGCTCCCATGCATTTGACAGTTCACGTGATTGAAAGCCATAGTTTGAAACAAAGGCTATTCCGTAAAGAATTCATTCCTCAATGAAAATTTTGGAAGGCAAGATATTAAATATCATTGATTTCTCTTCGTGCCTAATAGCTTTTGTTCTATGAACAATCGTAAATGGTAAATGATGCGTTTAATGTCAGTAACTCCTCACTGTTTACGTCACACGCCTTCATGTGTTTCGTATCACGGTTGACACACGATTGACAATCCCACTTTTCAGCCCTTTCCTCCCCAGGAGACTGCTTTTTCTAACAAATTCTTTCACACAAGGGTGTTAATCATTGAAACCTATGTACAGGGTTCATTGGCAACCCCCTATCAATGACCAATGCAGCAGGAAAGCGGTCCGTAACGATTGACACTACATTGGTAAAAGGTATTACATGGTGAAGTTCTTTTAAGAAGATAGGTTGACACTTGCCATGAGCCCTATAACTCTGCAGCACGTTCAATTTTAAACTAAATGAGAATGCTAATACATTGTTTATACGTTTGAACAGTCGAAGTGCTAAAAAACAACTAACTTGCACAATTTGAAGTCGAATTAAAATGAGTTTACCTCGACTGTCAATCGTTGTGTCAATCGTTGTGTCAATCGACGAGTCAAGTGTGTGGAGTGTGCTGATGCTCCTGTGCGCGTTTGATTAGTAGTTAGGACTACATAACAAAACTACTCCCTATACTCTTCTTCCAGAGTTGTTAGGATTATGACTTTCACAATTTGTAACTACATGGGAAGCCTATATGCTCCCTACATAGCATAATACCATAGATTTCAGCCAGCTATAAGCTTGTGGCGAATACGTATATGATATGACGTCACAAATCACGAACGATCATTAATCAGTGATTTTTCTCATCAGATTCGTGATCCACACCATCGAATTACCTTGTGGTTCGAAATTCAGCCTTAAAAACTCAATTTCGAAAATTCACCTCTTCAGACAATCCTTGCCAAAACAACTTGAAAAAAAACTTCATTTTGCTGCTTTTTTATCTGATTAACCATACACAATATATCGCTGGAAACTTCCCCTCACGCCTTTTTCCGCGCCCCCTGCCCCCCTGAACAATGTTGGTCCGAAAATATGATTTCCAGACTTGAAGGAAAGCAATTCGGCTGCTTGGTTGTGCCCTAATGCACTCCGTAATCGCACATGAAACCAACATTGTATGGGGGGAGGGGGAGAGAAGAGGAAAAATATGCTATTTTTTCAAGAGTTTTGGCAAAGATTGTCTGAGGGGACTATTTTTTAAAAAGTGCATCAATTTAAGCCAAAATTGGCACAGATTTACAGTTTTGTACACTTATCAAGATGCCGGTGTAAAAAAAGTTCTCCACGCTAAGATAATAAAATTATGACGTCATTAATGTGTAAAACGAAGGAATTTTTGGCCCTTGCAAAAGTGGCGGGGTTTTTACTTCTAAAATAATGTCACTTGACCGGTATCGCTTACGCAGCATGCGAAAAAAGATTTTTTCGCGTAGTTTGATGGAACTATACAAAGGAAAGTTAGAAAATAGCTTGTATGGCCTCACAGCTGCCATAAGCCCGCCATACAGCGACAGCTCCCATGCATTTGACAGTTCACGTGATTGAAAGCCATAGTTTGAAACAAAGGCTATTCCGTAAAGAATTCATTCCTCAATGAAAATTTTGGAAGGCAAGATATTAAATATCATTGATTTCTCTTCGTGCCTAATAGCTTTTGTTCTATGAACAATCGTAAATGGTAAATGATGCGTTTAATGTCAGTAACTCCTCACTGTTTACGTCACACGCCTTCATGTGTTTCGTATCACGGTTGACACACGATTGACAATCCCACTTTTCAGCCCTTTCCTCCCCAGGAGACTGCTTTTTCTAACAAATTCTTTCACACAAGGGTGTTAATCATTGAAACCTATGTACAGGGTTCATTGGCAACCCCCTATCAATGACCAATGCAGCAGGAAAGCGGTCCGTAACGATTGACACTACATTGGTAAAAGGTATTACATGGTGAAGTTCTTTTAAGAAGATAGGTTGACACTTGCCATGAGCCCTATAACTCTGCAGCACGTTCAATTTTAAACTAAATGAGAATGCTAATACATTGTTTATACGTTTGAACAGTCGAAGTGCTAAAAAACAACTAACTTGCACAATTTGAAGTCGAATTAAAATGAGTTTACCTCGACTGTCAATCGTTGTGTCAATCGTTGTGTCAATCGACGAGTCAAGTGTGTGGAGTGTGCTGATGCTCCTGTGCGCGTTTGATTAGTAGTTAGGACTACATAACAAAACTACTCCCTATACTCTTCTTCCAGAGTTGTTAGGATTATGACTTTCACAATTTGTAACTACATGGGAAGCCTATATGCTCCCTACATAGCATAATACCATAGATTTCAGCCAGCTATAAGCTTGTGGCGAATACGTATATGATATGACGTCACAAATCACGAACGATCATTAATCAGTGATTTTTCTCATCAGATTCGTGATCCACACCATCGAATTACCTTGTGGTTCGAAATTCAGCCTTAAAAACTCAATTTCGAAAATTCACCTCTTCAGACAATCCTTGCCAAAACAACTTGAAAAAAAACTTCATTTTGCTGCTTTTTTATCTGATTAACCATACACAATATATCGCTGGAAACTTCCCCTCACGCCTTTTTCCGCGCCCCCTGCCCCCCTGAACAATGCTGGTCCGAAAATATGATTTCCAGACTTGAAGGAAAGCAATTCGGCTGCTTGGTTGTGCCCTAATGCACTCCGTAATCGCACATGAAACCAACATTGTATGGGGGGAGGGGGAGAGAAGAGGAAAAATATGCTATTTTTTCAAGAGTTTTGGCAAAGATTGTCTGAGGGGACTATTTTTTAAAAAGTGCATCAATTTAAGCCAAAATTGGCACAGATTTACAGTTTTGTACACTTATCAAGATGCCGGTGTAAAAAAAGTTCTCCACGCTAAGATAATAAAATTATGACGTCATTAATGTGTAAAACGAAGGAATTTTTGGCCCTTGCAAAAGTGGCGGGGTTTTTACTTCTAAAATAATGTCACTTGACCGGTATCGCTTACGCAGCATGCGAAAAAAGATTTTTTCGCGTAGTTTGATGGAACTATACAAAGGAAAGTTAGAAAATAGCTTGTATGGCCTCACAGCTGCCATAAGCCCGCCATACAGCGACAGCTCCCATGCATTTGACAGTTCACGTGATTGAAAGCCATAGTTTGAAACAAAGGCTATTCCGTAAAGAATTCATTCCTCAATGAAAATTTTGGAAGGCAAGATATTAAATATCATTGATTTCTCTTCGTGCCTAATAGCTTTTGTTCTATGAACAATCGTAAATGGTAAATGATGCGTTTAATGTCAGTAACTCCTCACTGTTTACGTCACACGCCTTCATGTGTTTCGTATCACGGTTGACACACGATTGACAATCCCACTTTTCAGCCCTTTCCTCCCCAGGAGACTGCTTTTTCTAACAAATTCTTTCACACAAGGGTGTTAATCATTGAAACCTATGTACAGGGTTCATTGGCAACCCCCTATCAATGACCAATGCAGCAGGAAAGCGGTCCGTAACGATTGACACTACATTGGTAAAAGGTATTACATGGTGAAGTTCTTTTAAGAAGATAGGTTGACACTTGCCATGAGCCCTATAACTCTGCAGCACGTTCAATTTTAAACTAAATGAGAATGCTAATACATTGTTTATACGTTTGAACAGTCGAAGTGCTAAAAAACAACTAACTTGCACAATTTGAAGTCGAATTAAAATGAGTTTACCTCGACTGTCAATCGTTGTGTCAATCGTTGTGTCAATCGACGAGTCAAGTGTGTGGAGTGTGCTGATGCTCCTGTGCGCGTTTGATTAGTAGTTAGGACTACATAACAAAACTACTCCCTATACTCTTCTTCCAGAGTTGTTAGGATTATGACTTTCACAATTTGTAACTACATGGGAAGCCTATATGCTCCCTACATAGCATAATACCATAGATTTCAGCCAGCTATAAGCTTGTGGCGAATACGTATATGATATGACGTCACAAATCACGAACGATCATTAATCAGTGATTTTTCTCATCAGATTCGTGATCCACACCATCGAATTACCTTGTGGTTCGAAATTCAGCCTTAAAAACTCAATTTCGAAAATTCACCTCTTCAGACAATCCTTGCCAAAACAACTTGAAAAAAAACTTCATTTTGCTGCTTTTTTATCTGATTAACCATACACAATATATCGCTGGAAACTTCCCCTCACGCCTTTTTCCGCGCCCCCTGCCCCCCTGAACAATGCTGGTCCGAAAATATGATTTCCAGACTTGAAGGAAAGCAATTCGGCTGCTTGGTTGTGCCCTAATGCACTCCGTAATCGCACATGAAACCAACATTGTATGGGGGGAGGGGGAGAGAAGAGGAAAAATATGCTATTTTTTCAAGAGTTTGGCAAAGATTGTAAGTTAGACTCTTGGCTGCACGGAAAAAGTTGGTTCACGTCAATCGGATGGCTAAGTGCGGCGTCACAGTCTGCCAAACGCCCCACGTTTTTTCTGACTCACCTGGCACAAGTGGCGCAAATGCGGTTTTTATGTCAATTTAAATTTTATACATTGTAATTTTGTTGCATTGAGTTGAAAGTTTAGAAAACGTAACAGTTGAGACTTTGTCTTAGGACATTTCTCCGAATAGGAAAGCTATCTGTGTGACTTCTCTTACCATGGCCTACACATTTGATAGATGTTCTAGGAAACTGCAAGTATTACAAATGCAGTTTTTACGTCAATTGAAACGTTATACATGGTAGTTTTGTTGAATTGAGTTGAAATTTTAAAAAATGTAACAGATGAGACTTTGTCTTGAAATATATCTCCAAATAGGAAAGCTATCTGTGTGACTTCTCTTACGATTGCCTACATAGTTGATAGATGTTCTAGGAAACTACTAGTGGTACAGAAGTGGTTTTTACCAATGTTATACATTGTAGTTTTTGAATTTATTTTAAAATCGTGAATGAATACTGTTTATAGTTATTTTAATACTTTTTCAGCGATGATTGGCGAATATGAATCTGAGTCTGACAAATGAATCTGCTTCCAGACCAAAAATGTGTCCAACTTTTAGTTAGACGGTTGGTTTGAATGCCTAGCAAAAGCAGCCACCTATCATCCATGAATGGCCATTGAAAACCTACAGCGTATCGGCAGTATTTGCTTTGCTTTTGTTTGTTTGTCGCCTTATTTAATATCAATCATTTACATCTAGCTTTCTATATACCGGGTGAGTCAGAAAAAACGTGGGGCGTTTGGCGGACTGTGACATCGAATTTAGCTTTCATAAAACGGAGGAGAAAACCAGGAAGAAAAATTACAGACCCGTGAGCGTTTTGCCAACTGTTTCTAAGGTTTTTGAGAGACTTTTGGATAAACAGATTATTAGTTATATGGGACCTTATTTATCGTCACTTCTTTGCGGTTTTCGTAAAGGGTATAATGCGCAGCACGCATTGGTTCGAATGCTTGAAAAGTGGAAAACAAGCTTAGACAATAGAGAGAATGTTGGCGCAATCCTGATGGACTTATCCAAAGCATTCGATTGTATTAAACACGACCTCCTTTTAGCAAAATTAGATGCTTATGGATTCAGCCGTGAAGCACTGCGTCTCGTTAACAGCTTCTTAGAAAATAGGCGCCAGAGAGTTAAGATCAATGGGTCATTTAGTACCTACAAACAACTTTCTCTTGGTGTTCCACAAGGCTCGGTTCTTGGTCCCCTGTTCTTTAACATCTACATAAATGACTTGTTGCTCTCCATACAGGATACAGATATATGCAACTACGCGGATGATACTACCATATATGCATGTGATGATAATCTTGATAATGTAATTGCAAGGTTGGAGAATGATTCAAGCATTATTATCCAATGGTTCGCTAACAACTTTATGAAACTGAACACAGATAAATGTCATTTACTCATACTTGGCAGAAATTCTAATCAGCATATCACAGTTAATGTAGGAGACTCTGTTATAGGAAATACGGAAGAGGAAAAGTTACTTGGCGTTGTGATTGACAAAAGACTAACTTTTGAGACACATATCAGTAAGTTGTGTAAGAAGGCTGGTAACAAACTTTTCGCCCTCGCTCGCATATCTGGATACATGGACTCTAATAAACTAAGAATATTAATGAGAGCCTTTGTAATTAGCCAATTTCAGTATTGTCCATTAGTCTGGATGTTTCACAGTAGGCACCTGAATAATAAGATTAATAGAATACATGAAAGGGCCCTGAGAATCGCATACAAGGATTATGAATCTAGCTTTAACACCCTGCTAGGAAAGGATGACTCGGTTAGTATTCATGCTAAGAACCTGCAAACTCTTTTGATTGAAATGTTCAAAACTAAGGAAAACATAAACCCCCCTTTCATGAGGGAGATCTTCTGTGAGCGTACTGTTACTTATAATCTGAGAAACAATAATGAATTTTTGCTACCAATGGTTAGAACAACAAGTTACGGATCTGAAACCATCAAATATAGAGGGCAGCGCCTGTGGCTATCTCTACCTCAGCACATAAGGAATGCTCAATCTATCAATGAGTTTAAGAATGAAATTAAAAGCTGGAATGGCACTGACTGCACATGCAGATTATGTAGGACTTTCATACCACAACTTGGATTTTTGTGATACCATGACACACCAGAGCCAGAATTTTAAATTTTAAACTGCTCGGATTTTTATGATATTACGTTTTTAATTCTGCTTTGAAATTTTATACCTTGTATTTTATATCTTCTTTATTTAATCATGTATATATATTCATTAGATGTATTAGCTTTAGCAGTTGGCTTGGATTAGCTTGTATAGTATTGTTTTTAATATTTACTGTACATAGTTATGTTAGCGCCAACTTTAAATAAATTGATTATTATTATTATTATTATTATTATTATTATTATTATTATTATTATTATTATTATTATTATTATTATTATTATTATTATTATTATTATTATTATTATTATTATTATTATATAGCCATCCGATTGCCGTGAACAAAATTTTTCTGTGAAGCCAAAGGTCTAACTTAGATCATAAACCTTTTCCCATCGAAATCGGTCATTTGGTGAATTTGTTAAAAAATATTTTCTTTCGTAAGACTTTGTATGGGAGTCTTGCAAAATGGTGAAATCTTTTTCCAATCCCCTTCCGCATTTTATCTTGGCAAGGTTTACAGGTACACGTGGTATTATCAGGGGAAATTGAAATAGCCAGGACATACTGTTTTCTCCCCTTGGGATGTCTTGTGATAACTTGCCCTGAGTGAAGAACATATTTGAAAGACATTAATAATGTAGACTTCTTTGTCTTGCGAAGAGGTTTCTTCAAGCAGATCAACGTTGAGTAAATCGCAATGGGACTGCTTGTAGACAACACTTTTCCCTAAAGCCTGGTGCACACTAGGTCCTTTGAGTCCTTAGAGTCGTGCATCAAACCCCGAGTCTTTGTATTTTGGGTCTCTCTGCACAACCGCAATGACCCAAAGAACCAAGTAGTGTGAACCAGGTCTAACTATTTCAGCATCCCCTGATAATACCACCTGTACCTGCTACTCTGGCAAGGCTAAAATGCTGAAGGGGCCTAGCTAAAGATTTCATCAGTTTGCCAGACTTACATACAAGGTCTTACGAAGAAAATATTATTTAACAAATGCATCAAATGACCGATTTCGATGGGGAAAAGGCTTATGTTCTAAGTTAGACTCTTGGCAAAACGGAAAAATTTATTTCACGTAAATCGGATGGCAAAATATGGCGTCACAGTCCGCCAAACGCCCCACGTTTTTTCTGACTCACCCGGTAGAATAATGCACATAGTGAGCTAATCTAAATAGATAATTTGATAGATAGATAAATAATATTTACTTACATATTGTATGTTTACAAGGTCTAAAGGAAGATTAAGTTTTTGTCACATGCTGACTAGCATTGCATTTGCAGTTTTGGCCATTCCAATTTTTTATCATACCGTTTTTTAGTTTTCATTGAATGATTAATCCATCCTAAATACAATTGTAAACAAATTATGATACAATCAAATACATTACAATACCGTAAATTAACTAAAAAACTACAGTACTACAAACTAAACCAGGAAAGAGCACATTACATGTATTTAGGATAGATTAACTTAGGAGGAGCTCTCCAAATAGGTTAACTAATCGAGGGTGACCCCCCCATAAAAACAAAGAAACTAAAAAACATGAGATAACAAATAGAAACCAGACAAACCTCAGAATGATATTCTAGGGAATGTAAGAGGAATGTAGACTGATGACGATGAGTCCCTTGTATCCCTGCAGTAAACCTTGCTCAAGAGGGACTCATAATGAAACAGTGAAAAACCTGACCCTATCTTAGGCATTTGATCGATCGAATCATGATCGAACGACTGCCGTAGCTCTGTTCAACGGTCACTCCTCAGAAAGAAAATGCGACAGAAATCACGTTAAGCAGACATTTAATCAACGAAACTTGGTATAAATCTGAAAAAGGAAGTTCACTTTACCAGGTGAGTGCAAAATGAGTGTTCCAACGCTACATTTTCCATGTTTTTAAGACCAAAACAAATCAGAGCTATGTACAACAACCTGCCGCAGCAACTTCGTTCAAAGTCTAGTCAACTGCCTCATTCGAATTGAAAATTTGACAGCATTGTTCTTGGCCAAATCTCGCAATCTGATTGGTACTGGAGGAATTGCGAAGTTTGGGCCTAAATAGGGCCAGGTTTTTCAGAGTAATACTATGAGTCTCTATTGACCGAAGCGCCATCATCAAGTCAAAGAGCACAGGGAAGCATGAGACTCATCGTCATAAGTCTAAGGGGAATGTAACAGATTGAACATAGAAATCAATGAAATAAGCTTCAATTTAGACCGAAAAAGTGCAGTCTTGACTGTAACACGAATAAAAGTTGGAAGAGTATGCCACAATTTTGAGCCAAAGTATTGGACTGTTTTTAGTCCGTAGAGGGTGATATTTTTAAAGGTATTGAATAGAGAACCTTTAGTCGCTTGACTAGTTCCAAACCTATGAACTGAAGAGCTAGGAGTAAAATAGTCATGGAAGTAGATAGGAGAGAGTTTATTGATGGCTTTAAAAACAAATGTTAAGATATTCAGTGAAGGATGTCCTCAAGTTTCATAATCTTTAATGAATGAAATAAGGGTGTAGACGGAGCAGTAAATGGCTGAAATTTTGTACATCTGAATCTTCTGTAATAGGAATAATGGGTTTAAGTATGACGTATGGGCAAGACCCCTGACAATAATACCATAGCTGAGAAAAGAGGAGAAGCGTGAATTGTAGAGACCGATGAGAGTTTCAATGGGGATGTAGTGTCAGATTTTGAAAGAGATCCCAGTAGTCCTAGATAATTTTTTTTGAAGTTCATTCGATTTGGTTTTTCCAGGAATGATGCTCATCAACAAGAACACCTAAAAATTTTACATACTCAATTTTTTTTACTACTTTTGCTAAACTTGAGATTCACTAAGTTTGGAAGTTTCTTCCTGGATGAATGAAAAAGTAGAAAATTAGTTTTCTCAATATTAAATTCAAGTTTGTTATAATCCAACCAGGATTGAATTTTTTGAGTTCTTTGTTAACTGTTTTGGAGAGTCTTATGGGATCATCAGATTCAAACTAAATATTGGTATCATCAGTAAATAAAAAGAAATTGAAGAACTTAGAAGAGTTAGGTAAGTCATTTATGTACATAAGGAACAACAGGCGCCAAGAACTGATCCCTGAGGAACATCACATGTTTTATCACATTTTGAAGAAGAATGACCTTCAACTAAAACAAATTGCTTGTGGTTTCAGAGATGAGATTCAAACCAATTTAGAGCAATTCCTCTGATTTCATAATGTTCTTACTTTTTTAAGAGAATGTTTTGGTTAACAGAGTCAAAGGCCTTTAGGAGATCAGTGAATATCCCACAACCAAATTTATTTTTGTCTAATGTTGCCTTTATATTCTCTGTAAGACTGACAAGGGCATGGTCAGTTGAGTGACCACTGGGAAAACCAAATCGCATCTCAAACAGTAACTCACCTACTTCAAGAAATTTGTAAAGACGTTGATACATTACTTTTTCAAATATTTTGCTTAAGAAGAAAAGCAAGGAAATTGGTCTGTAATCTTATGTTTTGGTACTGAGGCCTTTTTACGATACACGCAGTGTAGAGTATTAATTTCGGCTGAATGTCAGAACTCGACTTTCCCGTGCTACGTAAGCAATTGTCTCACCCGCGGTTTGCCTCGGGTTTTCAATGTATGACGTCAATGACAGTGAAGAAGAAAAGAATTCTTAATCCTTGTTGTTCTCGCCTGTTGCTCTCATTCTGACAAGCACAGTTGAGTCTTTCATCATGAAACAAAAGCTGTTATCTGATCGCTGTTGAAATGATGACTGTGGGTACTGGCCCCGGGGGCTACTTGACTTTAAATTGAACGGGGGTGTGCACTCCAAGAAATAACTTTTTCACCAGGCTTTAGAATTTTTCCCTCAAAATGATAGCCGGCTTTATTCTCAAAAGTTTAAAAAATTCATAGGAAAACAATGAAATAACACTTTTGACAACCGTCTTTACGAAAATTGCCTTCCTCCGATGCCCGGTGTTGAAGAAAGGGGCAAAAACGATACCCGCGAAGGAGTGCACATCCCGTCAGAAAACTATTCTAAGTACGCGACCCGGTGTACTGGCACAAATTCTTAGTTTCTCATACAAAAAAATACGCGTTATTTGTTTCAATGGAAAATTTCAATGAGATATCCCCTTTCCAAAATATTTCCATACACGTATTTCTTTATAAGAAACTAAGAATTTGGGCGAGTACTGAGAGTTTCTTAAAATCATCAGATCTTGAGAACTCAGAGTTTCTTACGAGTTTCTTAAAGGTTCCATAACAATCTTCATGTTCATTTGCTGCGCCTGTCTGAATTTTCAAAACAATGTTTTTTTAACAACTTTCCGATGTTTAGGCATCACTCAAGTACATTGCGAGTAATATGATACAGGAAACAAGTGAAATAAAGTAAAATATATTAAGGATTTCCTTTGTTAAAAATAACTAGTTTCTTTATGAGTTATATTTTCCCAGTACTGGAGTTCCTTAATTTTTTGGCGATCTGACAGCTGAGTTTCTTATCAGCAGTTTCTTAAAAAAAATACGTGTATCGTCTTCAAGCCGTTGGGCTTCTTGTTGAATACTAGAATCACCATCTATTTTAAGCATATCAGGTAAAGTGCTTGTTTTAAAAGGTTCATTGTTCAAAGATGACAGAGTAACAGAGATACAGGGTACAAGTACCTTCAATAACTTGATTGGAATACTGTTAGGACCACTAGATTTCCGATTCTTTAGGGACTGAATAACGGCAGATACTTCATTGAGAGCACAAGGGGAAACAAAAAAGGACTCCAAGTTGGGGTTAGATAAGTATGCTAAGGGAGATTTTGATGTTATTGGAATCTTCTTAGTCATGTCACTTGAAACGTTGGTGAAAAAATGGTTGAATTCATCAGCCATTTGGCCTGGATTAGTGATTTTGGAGCCATCAATGCCTGTAAGATGTGAGATTGTTTAAAAATTATTGGATCTTAGGCTAACAGTACCCTTTATGCCTTTCCAGAAAATCTTCATGTTGTTCTTATTTTCATCTGTGACGATTTGTAATGTAGTCCTTTGTTATAATCTTCTCTTTGTTTGCGCAGTAGGCGTTCAAAGAGATAACGGGACAATAGCGAGACTCTGTTGATTTTGAAGAGACAGACTGAAGCTTTGAGTTTATAAAAAAGTTTATTTTCTCTCTTCCCACTGAAGTAGCGTCTAACTCGTGACACATCATCATAATGGTGGTAGTAAGTTTTCTTACTTTCTTTCAACTCATTCACAACATGATTTCGGAACTGTTTGTAGGCTCTAAAGTCAACTGCAGAGTTAGTGGATTTAGATTGTTGGAACAACTTATCCCTGATTTTAATGATTTTTTAGGGCGTCTTTCTTAATTTTAGCCTCTTTTTATTAAGCTTTCTTTATGGGCAATGGTTATCAATAAGGCAATGAAGAGTTAGCAGGAACCCATTGAATTTCGCGTTTAGATTAGCATTTTGATCAGTGAGGAATGACACATCAGTGAGGAATAAAAAAGTTTAGAACTCCTAAAACTGACTAAGATTATGTAAACTTCAAGAAAGCGCTTAACCATGTTCAAAACTTGATAAAACAAAAGCAAAAATTGTTTGTCGTCGGAAAACTAAATGAGAATATAGGGAAACCCAAAGAACTATGGAAATGTCTAAAATCCTTAGGGTTGTCGTCAGGGAAAGAATCACCCTCCAAAATTTTCCTTAGCAATAAAGGTAAGCAATGTTTTGATAAAACAAATGCCGACATTTTTACGGATTTTTTTTTTCAAATCTAGCGTCGAATTTAGTTAAAAGAAAACCCAGACGCTCCCCTCGTAGGCTAGATGATGTACGTGAATACTATCAACACCATCAACACCATCAACACTTGAAATCCACCAAAAATATCAACACGTTTAAACACAAGATCAAAGAAAATTTCTTCAAAAATGCGCAAGGAGAGGAAGATGACGTATATGTGTACTACTGACACTGCACACTCTCTCTTACACTTGATTTGGTATTGTATTATTCAAATTCATAAAGGTACGAATAAGCTACATTTTAACATCTTCAAGGTTTTTCGTTCCTTCTATGAAAACTTTACTGTTATTGACACCTTTGGAGGGACCATTATGGAAACAAGGTTACACTGATCTTTTAATGCTATCCCTGCCATTCTAACTAGGGGTGTTTTCAGATTAGATGTTTGAAACTCTCGTTTTTACTTAATAGCACTCGCCTGTAATTTGACTTCTAAATTTTGATAAACTTTTTTTTCACTGTTAAGTTTTGCCTAAATTATACATACATACATACATACATACAAACATACATACATACATACATACATACATACATACATACATACATACATACATACATACATACATACATACATACATACATACATACATACATACATACATAAATACATACATACATACATACATACATACATACATGCATGCATGCATGCATACAAAGTGAAGAATCGCAAAACGAAAACGAGGCCATAGTGGCTGACCGATCAGCTCACTGAGGCTTTCAAAACCGGAAAAGTAGGGCTTAAGTAGCCTCACGACATAGTCCCAGATATCGCAAAATAGCAAGAACGACAACAACAATAACAACAACAACAACATTTCCTTTTTTGCTCAATCTGGGCCTTATGGACTTTGATATAAATTTTTGAGACGGAGATGCACACGTTTACGTGTGCCCTTTGGAACGAGGCTGCAGTGTAGTCTCGGAAGCGAGGCAAGTGACCCTTGACAGTTGGACTTTCTTAATGCTGCGGTGAAGTTCATGGAAGCTAATTGGCCTTAAAACTGAGGAACTCCTGATTCACAGTGAAAGGTTTGTTGATTTTTGGATTGAGGAAACATTCATATGGATACTTGTGGCTTTTGTTCATGGCTAATATCACTGTAAACTTGAATTCTGAGCTGTTTTAACATTGGAGGTTCGAGCCGGCAACTTAGGCCCATCCGCCATTGCCTGGTGTTCGTACAGTGTTGCTATGGTTTCCAAATCTAGTCATGAAATCGATAGAGGAAAACTTCATCCCAAATTTTAGTATCAAAGTCCATAAGTCGTAGTTTGAGCGTCCATCAGTCTATCAATAGCGATAACTACGAATATGCAATCAGTCTAGGGCTTAAGGCCTAGTCACCTTTATTATGCTTTATATGAAACAGTGAACGGCTGGAAGGAGTTAGAGAAGACGTCATGGAGGCCACGTGCAAATCTTGTTACTTGTTAGTCCAGGCAAAGAAGAAGTAAGTGAAAAGTAAAGCATTTTGTCAAGGCCAGCTCAATGTATTCGCACTTTTTTGAGCGATGATAAGACATGAACACGAACATTTGCAAGCACGTCCGCTGAGTGCAGAGGTTTTGGGGCTAGCCAGTGTTCGGCATTCAGGGGATTAGCAGAGGAGGTTACTGTGGTATGTGTTGGATAGGGTTTTCAGCATGGAAATTTACCCAAAAAATTTATTGTCAAAATGGCTGACCCGATCATACTCCGCTGGGGGGGGGCGGGCGGCTATGTACGGGACACACTGTATATTCCATGAAAAATATGCCTGTTGAAACCAAATAATGACAATTTTGAACATTTGTTGATTTGCTGCTGGTTCGGTTCCAGCCAGGCCTAGCCTACATGCAGTCTTTCTTATGTCTGAGCCAATTAGAACCTGGTTAGAGATTCTCCAAACCGCAACACAATCAGCTTGCATAGCGTCTTTGTTTCGTTTTTTGTTTGCGATGAAAAATTTGATTGAATTAATTACGTTCATTGATTTCATTTTTGCTCAGGCAGTCCTACTGTGAACCTCTTGGTTATGTGCAGTATTAAAATTTTCCGGTCATTTCAATTTTACAAAGGAAAGACTGCACGCAGGTTTTGCCAGGCACTGTTAGTTGGAACAGACTAAACATTGAATGTCTAAAGATCAATAGTAAATGTCTAATGTTAAATGGAAACCTATTGTAGTACCGGGTGAGTATAAAAAGACGCCCGGCGTTTGAAAGGCCATTCCTCCCTGAATATGTAAGCAACGATATTTTGCAAAATTTGATTAATAGCTAACTTGTTAATCATTTTTAGAAATTTTCCTTTGAGGAACCTTAAAAACGTGCTAAAATTACAAGCAAATCCCTAATGTGTTTACCTCACAGCAATGACTTTCAGCACGCTTTAGCACGTGCTTTTTGGCGGGTTGAAAAGTGTTCCCCCTAGTGTGAATAGCTTATTCAGGCGGATTCCATTCTCCAATGAGGACAAGATACATGAGCACATCCAAGAGTCATTATTGCTAGGAAGGAGAACGAAGGGAAATTTGCTTGCTGTTTTCGTTCGTTTTTGCAGGTTGTCGAAAGGGGCTTTCTGCAGAAAATCTCCCATTTCGACGGGAAGGAATGACCGATTAAAGCCGGGTAAATTACTGAACCTAATTTGACATATCGGAAATTAAACGAGACAGTTTTCAACATCATTGCTTTGATATTCAGGGATCAGGTTTTTTCAAACGCCGGGCGTTTTTATTGACTCACCCGATATATCTTCCTGTTAGACTTAAATTTTACCCTGTCTCGTATTTTCTTGATAGAGTCATTTGGTCAAAGTTATCCAGAGGTAAGAACTGTACTTTTTTGTATTTGTGGTCTTTAAGTTTTTTTTCCATAAGGAACCTATACTGGGTGTCCCAGAGAAGATTATATAGAATTGTTTGGGTCCGGCAATGTGAGCTTAGCTTTAATCTTTGGCCCATCACTCACAATGTGTTCCTAGATAGTTAACTTGAACATAGGGAAATTGTACATTGAACAGGGTATGATAATTTCACGATGTTTCGAGCTAAGCATGTTGTCACGTGAAGTAAGATTAGTAGAACGAGAATAAAGAGCGAGTAGACTCGAAAGATTGAAGCCGAATGCAAAGGAACAGTGGTGACGCAACTGGGATAAATAATGTCAGCAGAGCTTAGAGTAAATGCAATAAAAATGAAAATAATAAAACCTAGGGTTTTTGTCGAAAGGAAGTGCTATGCTATGAGAATGTTTTAAAATGAGGTTTAAAAATGATGCGCTTTTCCAATGTTGTACATTTAGTGCTATCTGTAGGAGCGAAGAGGACTTTGAACGGTTTCTTGAGGGAATGAGATGTTACTTTTCCGTGTCAATTCACTTCTAAGAGATGGTGCATTTATCTAAGAAACATTTAAAACCAAATTCGTTTTGATTTAAACTCCTTGGTAAACTCCACAAACTCGGACAAGAGTGGTGTGGTCTTCCCTTGAGAAGTTTCCATTGTCTTTGGGCATGATTTTTCGAAATCGTTGTCTGTGATAGGGAAGGCAGGAGGACCTCGAAGGCCATCATATTTGGAATATGCAGCAGAGCGAAGACGTTGTTTTGAAAACGGCGTGGTCTTCGTGCTGCTTGCTTCAAGAAACTTTTTAATTCCGAACAAAGCAATATATCACTAGATGAAGAACATATGAACTTTTCAAGCGAATCCCACTAGGTGTCATTGTCGTTGTTCGATATAAGTACTTTCCCTCTCGATATGCTTACTTCTACGCAGCATTCTTAGCATGTTGCTCTCTACACATACAATGGTTAGTTTTCAAGATAATTCTGCTGAGCGGTGAAGAAGAAATGAATCCTGGCCCTGAAATACTTGATTTTTGCACTTGGAATCTAAATAGTATCATTGCGCATGATTTTTTACGAGTCTCTCTCATAGAGGCTTATAATTCAGTGTATAGTTATGACCTTATAGGAGTCGTTGAAAACCACCTGGACAACACCGTGGAGGAAGAGAGACTGGCACTAGATGGCTATACGTTTATTAAAAATAATCACCCCCAGAATGTGAAAAGGGGTGGTGTTGGTCTATACATCAAAGATTCACTTCCTTCCGTAAATCGTCCCAACCTGGTGACTTTTCCTGAGTGTATTGTGTATGAAATTCAGTTTAACAAGAAAAAGTACTTCTTCGCCGTAATCTATAGAAGTCCAAGTCAGGGCCCAGAGGAGTTTGATAACTTCACAACAAACTTTGAGTTGATTTTATCCAAAATGCATGCCGAAAATCCATTCTGCGTTATCATTACTGGTGACTTGAACTGTAGATCAACTCAGTGGTGGGAAAATGACATCGAAAATAACGAAGGCCGTCTATTCGAGCCAATATCGTCTGATAATGGTCTTTATCAGTTGATCTCAGAACCAACCCACTTGATGGGCGATTCTAAATCCTGCATTGACTTAATTTTTACTGATCAACCTAACCTTATTATTGAATCTGGTGTCCATCCGTCACTGCACGAGCAGTGTCACCATCAAATAGTTTACGGAAAGTTATCTGTTTCAAACATAGCACTACCTCCATGCACCCGTAAGATTTGGTACTACGATAAGGCAGACTTTGTAGCCATTAGAAAGAGCATTAAAATGTTTGCTTGGCGCGAACATCTTGAAAACCTGATCTGCCCCAATGTACAGGTAAAACTGCTCAATGAAGTCCTCCTGAACATTTATTCTAATTTTATTCCCAATCAAGTTAAAACAATTAGGCCTCGCCAAGAACCTTGGATAACCCAAGCCGTCAAAAACTTTCTTAGGAAAAAAAATCGTGCATATAAAAGTTTCGTGAGGAGTGGACGGCCAGTCGACAAGCTAGAAGGTATTAAAAAGATGATATCTGAAGGCGCAAGGCTGGTTGAAGAAGCTAAGCGGAACTACTTCTTTAAGGCTGGAAAAACCTTAGCTAATCCTGGAAGCAGTAGCAAAACCTATTGGTCTTTAATAAATACAGTTTTAAACAAAGCTAAGATTCCCATGATACCACCTCTTCTAGAGAACGGGCTGTTTGTAACGGATTTTGCGGAAAAGGCGCAGATCTTTAATGATTATTTTATACTTCAGTGCACGACCATTGACACAGGCAGTGAAATTCCACAAGAAACTCCAGTTACTACGACCTTGATAACTGATTTTGTCATCCCCGAGGAGAAGATACTTAATATCATGCGATCACTTAATCCTGATAAAGCACATGGCTGGGATGAAATATCTTTGAGGATGATAAAGTTGAGCGATGATGCATTGGTTCTTCCACTGAAAACAATTTTCATAATTTGTTTGCGGCGTGGATTATTTCCTGAAATATGGAAACATGCAAATGTGGTGCCGGTTCATAAGAAAAATGACAAAAATGTGAAGGGGAATTACCGTCCCATTTCTCTGCTACCAAGCAATCTTTGGGAAAATCCTTGAAAAACTCATTTTCGATTCGCTTTACTCACATCTTGAATCACATGATCTTCTCAACCCGAATCAATCAGGTTTTCGCCCAGGAGACTCAACAATCAACCAGTTACTCTCGATAACGCATACTATTTTCAAAGCTTTTGACTGTAATCCTCCTCTTGATGTTCGCTCGATGTACCTTGACATTTCGAAAGCATTTGATAGGGTATGGCACGAAGGTCTAATTTACAAGTTAATACGATGTGGTGTTTCAGGACAATTTCTTTTTCTAATTCAAAGTTTTCTCAATGATCGAAAGCAGAGGACAGTACTGAATGGACAAAGTTCTAACTGGGGAGATGTTTCGGCAGGTGTGCCCCAGGGTTCTATTCTAGGACCCTTTTTTTCCTTGTGTATATAAATGATCTATCTGTAGGCTTGAAGTGCAATGCTAAGCTATTTGCTGATGATACATCACTATTCACAGTGGTTGAAGATTCAAATACAGCTACCAGTGATATGAACCATGACCTGGACTTGATAAGTCAATGGGCTCACGCTTGGAGAATGACCTTTAATCCTGATCCACAAAAACAAGCTGTTGAATTGACATTTTCAAGGAAGAAAATTGAAACTGGTCATCCAATGATCCTTTTTAACGACATACCTGTGAAAAAAGTAAGTGAACATAAACATTTAGGAATTATCCTGGACTCTAAGCTTTCTTTCTCTGCTCATATCAAATCAGCTATTTCTAAAACAAGAAAGGGCATTGGTTTGCTGAGATATCTCTCCAGTTATCTGCCCATGCATACCCTGAATGAGTTGTAAACTCTATGTTCGACCCCACCTGGACTATGGTGATGTTATTTATCACATTCCTGCTAAATTGTGTAATTTTAGACAAAATATCATTCTCCCAAATTTAATGGAAAAACTTGAGTCTGTTCAGTATTCTGCTGTTTTGGCTGTTACCTGTACATGGAGAGGAACATCTCGGGAGAAGTTGTACACAGAGCTTGGTTGGGAGTCCCTGAGTTCTAGAAGATGGAGTAGACGTCTTACCTTGTTCTACAAGTTTGTAAACAATCTTAGTCCTGCGTATACAGTAGATCCAATTCCCCCTCTTCACCAGGCGCAGTACTGCCTTCGCAACCAGGATGTCATAGGGCGTTTGAATGCAAGGACAGAAAAATTCAAGTCGACTTTTTATCCAAATTGTTTATCCGAATGGAATAAGCTTGAGCCTGAACTGAGACTTGCACCTTCTATTGCTATTTTTAAGAAGAAACTCTTGTCAATAATCCGTCCTCCTGCAAAATCTGTTTATGGAATTCACGATCTTTAAGGATTGTCTCATCTTACTCAACTTAGGGTTGGTCTTAGCAAGTTAAATTTCCACAAATTCAAGCATAATTTTAGAGATACCATAAACCCGATGTGCCCAACAAGCGATAACATTGAGGATACGGAGCACTTTTTGTTGTTCTGCCTCTCTTTTGATATTCAACGACAAGATCTTCTCGCTGGAATGGTTGAATTATTACGACCATTTGTGCAACTCAAATGACGCTTTGACACAGCCTTTATTATATGGTGATCAAGACCGTTCTTATGACCTGAATAAAAATATACTCGAATTGACCTAACGTTTCATTCGCAAAACTGGTCGCTTTGACTAAGATCTTTCAACCCTCAGCTATGCACAAAACAACCACCACGCCTGTTAACGTAAATGTTCTTTTACTATGTAAATTCTGTTTCAAATCAGATGTCAGGCATTTGAAATTACTTCAAAGCACGTAAACTTATCGCAACCCTGACCTTACATCTGATGTGGAACCGAATCTAGTCTAGTATAGTATCCATTAGATATTGAATTGTCCATAGTGTTTGTTGTATTTAAGTTAACATTGCGTGTCTTTTCATATTGGCCATGGGGTAGCCATTGTCTTTCGCTCCCCATGGTATCGTCCCTGTAGTATTGTATAGTAATTAGAACCGTATAGCAGAATGTAAGATTTGTTGTATTACTCTTAATGAATAAAAAAAAACATATGATAGACAATATCTTATTTGTACTGGACAGTGATTTCAACTTGTTGGACATATTTGTTCACAACTCAGTAACGAGGCTTCTGAAACTTTTCTGGAAACATCTTGTTCTGAAAATGTTGGCTTTAAAAATGAAAGACAAGGCACCAGGAGGATACTGTGTATTGAAATTGAAATGATTTTTTTTTATATATATCAATAATCATTACATCACACATTACTAGCTACACTACTTAGAAAGTCACTCTACCAATTACGCTACGTACAAAACTACTCTATTACACTACCAAAAACGATACCGCAAGGAGCACAATGCTGCGTCTACCCTGTGGCCATTTAACATAAAGATAAAAACTACAAGCAGATATGAAGGGAAGGAGAGAAAAAGAAAGAAAACCAAACAATACATATAAGTCCCCGAACAAGTTGCAGCAGCTAAGCTTCAGTAGCATCATTTTATTCAAAACGTTGTGTTGCGTATATGTATCTTAAAGTTGCTTCAAGGATTTCAGAATTTGAATCAACGGACAACCTTTCATCACCATACAGTATCAATTTAAGCATTAGAGCATTTGAAAGATTTGGCAAATCATACGGTTGCAATGTTGAATTTACACTATCGAGAAGATCTGTCCTGTATGCATCGTAAGAATGGCAGTGCAGCAAAAAGTGTTCCGTGTCCTCAACACCGTCGTTTGAGGTTCACATTGGATTCAATGTGTCTCTAAAATTGTGTCTAAACTTGTGCAGATTAAGCATACTGAGACCAACGCGTAACTGTGTGAGTATTGCAAGACCTCTTGGGTCGTGAATGCTGTAAACTGGCTTAGGAGGAGGGCGAATAAGAGATGTCAGCTTATTTTTGAATATGCCTATTGTAGGCGATTCTCTTATTTCTTGGGGAAGCTTATTCCATTCGAGCAAACAGCTGGGGTAAAAGCTTGCACTAAAACATGCCGTTCATGCATTGATTTGGCCAATTGTAGCTGGATAACGAAGGGAATACGAGGACTGTCGTAATGGTGGAATTGGTATTCTTGTGTAGTCAGGAGTGAGATTATTGACAATTTTATAGAAAGGAACGAGACGCCTATACCAACGACGGAGATTGAGTGATTCCCAACCAAGCTCATCGTACAATTTTACACGTGATGTGCCCTTCCAAGCACCTGTAACTGCTAGTGCTGCAGAATATTGAATAGATTCTAGTTTTTCCATTTGGTTAGAGAGCGTGATGTTCTGACTAAATTCACATACATGCTGTGGGGTATGATATATAACGTCACCGTAATCCAGATGGGGTCGGACATATAGTTTGTATAATTCATTCAGTGATTGTCGCGGCAAGTACTTAGAAAGGAAATGTAACATTCCTATTCCTTGTCTGGATTTAGTGATGATCGCCTGGATATGACGAGCAAAGGACAACCTTGAATCTAGAACAATCCCAATATGCTTGTGTTCCTCAACTTTTAAAACAGGAGTATCGTTAAATAGAATTCGCGGATGGTCTACGGTAATTCTTTTCCTTGAGGAGGTTACTTCCACCGCTTGTTTTGCTGGATCAGGATTGAAAGACATGCGCCAGTTATGAGCCCAGATCCTGATGAGATTCAAGTCATGATTCATGTCAAGGGCAGCAGCATCAGGATCGTGAACGACAGTAAAAAGTGATGTATCGTCAGCGAAGAGTTTGACATTGCACCTCAGATTTTCAGTTAAATCATTTATGTACACCAGGAAGAAAAGAGGTCCAAGGATCGAACCCTGAGGAACACCAGCTGTGACATTTCCCCATTGCGAGGCTTTACCATTTAGGACAGTACGCTGCTTACGATCAGCTAAAAAGCTTTCAACTAGCGAAAGGAGCTTACCAGAAATACCACATCGACGCAGCTTGAAAATCAGGCCATCGTGCCACACTCTATCAAATGCCTTTTATATATCAAGGTATACCGAGCGCACATCGAGGGGTGGATTGCAGTCAAAAGCTTCGAAGACAGTATTAACGATGGTTAGCAATTGGTTAATTGTGGAATCTCCAGGACGGAAACCCGATTGATTTGGATCAAGTAAGCCATGCATGTTTAGATGCTCGTAAAGAGTATCAAATATCAACTTCTCAAGCATTTTACCAAAAAGTGGAAGGAGTGAAATGGGGCGATAATTTTCCTTCAGGTTTTTACTACCTTTTTTATGTACTGGAACTACATTTGCTTGTTTCCAAACTTGGGGGAAGATGCCTTTAGCCACACAAGTTTCAAATATCATTCGAAGGGGCGGTACAGTTGCATGATCACACATTTTAATCATACGTGCCGAAATATCATCCCAACCATGTGCTTTGCTTGGATTCAATGACCGAATGATTCTTAGTATCTTCTCATCAGATATTTGAAAAGTTGTCAATGTTGGAGCTAATAGTGGAACTTCCAATGGAATTTCACTACCAGTATCTAGGGTAGTACATTGGAGCATGAAATGATCGTTAAATATTTGCGCCTTGTCAGTAAAATCCAGAACAAAGATATCGTTCTCTAATAAAGGGGGAATCACTGGCACTTTAGCTTTGTTCAATATTTTATTTATCAAAGCCCAGTAGGATTTTCGACCAGTAGTAGGATTCGAAAGGGTTCGCCCTATTTTCGTGAAGTATCTTTGCTTAGCGTCTTCTATTAATGTTGAACCCTGTGATATCATGGTCTCAATGTTCTCTCGCTTATCCTCTGGCTGACCATTTCTGATAAAAGTTTTGTATGCTCTGTTCTTTCTGCGGATAAAATTTTTGATAGACTGGGTTAATTGAAACGATTACTTCCGATAGACAATTTCAATGACTGCTATTTTGATGATTTTCAGAAACTTTTAAACAAGCGTAGCAATGAGGTCCACAAGGTAAAGGGGACACGCTTGGGTTAAAATGGGACGACAAAAATGGAATAAATTCTAAGAATGTTGATTCACAGACTTTTCTCTGAACAGGTAAAAATTCAATGTTTCCCAGGTGTCAAATGTTAACTATTTCACCTCTTGCTTACCCATTTTACCCTTGCTGCAGACCCTATGCAACATGGTGTATTATCAGTTTTTTTTTCTGATGATTTGGAAGGCACAATAAAGCTTTATTGATTTAAGCATATTCTTCATGATATGCAGCTCTTGGAAAGAGAAGTTTTTGCTGTCTTTTCTTTGATGTGTATTCTTTGATATCACTTGAAACACGGCATTATTTGGAAGTCAATCATTCTTATGAAACAATCCTTCTTGTTCTAGCAGATTCAAATTCCAATCATTAATTTGCAACGAGAATTTATTTATGAAAGGTCTATTATGCTCAGTGAATCCATACGAGTCTCATATGGAATTTCATGTACAAAATATCAAGAACAATAACATGAATCTAGTTGCGGCAAGCTTTGCATTTACAGGCAAAATAATAAAAAAGTAATGAGTTTTTCGTACAAGATAGTCTTGATAAACGTTATTCCACATTTAAACCTCCTATTTCTAAGTCATAAGTTAGAGGGTATAAATCCCGCTAAAGCAGCAGGACCCGACAATCTTGCAGGGAAATTCCTTAAGGATGGTGCATCAATTTTGGCAAAACCAGTTACAGAAATATGCAATCTCGCCATATCCCTATCAAGTTTTCCAGATGATTTCAAGCAAGCTAAATTGAAATCACTGTTTAAAAAGGGTAACAAGGACGAACAAAAAGTTATAGGCCAATCTCACTTTTACCGCAGATCTCCAAGGTAATTGAAAAAGTTGTCCACGAGCAGATACAAGAATTCCTGGATTCTAGCAATATTCTTTCTCGATGCCAGTCAGGCCTTTGTCCCTAACTGTCAACGGACCTATGTTTATCGTACCTATGTGATAAGATCATAAAAGGGTTTGAAAACAGGATGTTTACTGGTATGATACCCATTGATTTACAAAAAAGCGTTTGACACCATCGACCACGATATTTTCTCTCAAAAATGAAACACATTGTCTTTACCGATTCAGCTATATTATGGCTAAAATCATATTCGAACTTTCTCTTTAAATGTAGGGAAAGAGTCCTCATTGCCTGGCAAATTATCATGTGGAGTTTCGCGAGGCTCTATTCTAGGCCCGCTAATTTTTCTCTTGTATGTCAAAGATATGCCTCATTCAGTGCAACATCATCCTAGTCATCGCAACCCTGACCTGACATCTGGTGTGGAAAAGAATCCTAGTACGTGATCCAATAGTTTTAGTCGATTGTATCGTAGTTGTAGTTAGTTTAATGTTACGTATCTCTTTACGCAGGCCATGGGGTAGTCATTGTCTTTCGCTCCCCATGGTATCGTACCCGTAGCTTTGTAGAGTAATTAGATAAGTATAGTTAAACGTAGAACTCATTGTAAATTTTTATATTTGAATAAAAAAAAATGATATGACTCAGGCAGTTGACTGTGACCTTCTTTCACAAGCGTCAATGGCATAGAAGATTGATTGGTTTGTAGATAACAAACTAAGCATTCACTTTGGAGAGGACAAAACAAAATCTATACTTTTTGGAAAACAAATAAGAAAAATGGCAATAAGAAACTAGACATCGGAAAGGGTGATATAAAGACTGAACAACACACCTCAATGACCGATCTAGGCTGTATTTAGGTGAGGACCTGTCTGGTGAGTCAATAGCTACCAGGATCCTTGGTAATATCAATGGCAGACTAAAGTTCCTCTATGGAAAGCAAAATTTCCTTGACTTCCCTCTTTGTAGGCTACTAGCAAATGCACTTAGAGAGTCCCAATCACTGACTGCTTTTAAAAAAGAATTAAGAGCCTACACAATAGAGTGTGACTGTAGATTGTATAAACATTCATGAAACATTTACGCCAGCGTAAATGTACTTTAACGACATGGCGATGCAATGATACTTCCTGTTAGTTCCCAGTCCCTCAGCAATTCTAAGGTGTGCTCTGCATGTTGCTTAGGATCTAAGAGATCAAAGTTTCATTGCCTTTCAAATGAGGGCGTAATTACTTCTATTGAAAGGTTAAGCATATTTTATTACAGGCTTAGTCCCAGTTGGTCCACAATGTAGTTTTAAATGTCATTGTATCAATTTAGTCCTGATACTGATCTCCTGCAGAATGCAAACAAAGTCTCTTGGTGTATCCAGAACAACCTAAAATATATTATGGTTAGTGCTCTCAAGAAATCAACAATGAAATATAATAACAAAATTAACGCCTGTGGCTGCTGCGATGTGAAATAGCTTTACTTGAAAAGAGGAGGCATGAATAATGAGGCATTGGGTGGCAGTAACTGGGTCGTATCGGCTATTTCAATTTTATTACAAGCAAATGAGGAATCACAATTCCTTTTGATTAAATTAGTATCCTACAGTTAAGTTCATTGTTCGGAAGAATGCTTGACTTTGAATGAATGATATTTGCAGAGTCATGTTTGATAATCACAGTTTGGACTCTGCACTTTGAGGTGAAATGGTTGACTAGATGGGACTTTTGTTGTATTCACAGATTGAATTGTTACAACCAATCTGCCACCATTCTTGTAGGGGGCAATCCCCAAAGAGCGTATGCGCAAACGTAGAAATCGTTAATTGCAACGGGAAGTCCCCAAAAAGCATTGCATTATTAATTAAAAGGGGAAGTCCCCGAAGAGCGTATGCGTAAATGTAGAAATCGTTAATTGCAAGGGGAAGTCCCCCAAAAGCATTGCGTTATTAATTAGGAGGGGAAGTTCCCGAAGAGCGTATGCGTAAAGCAAGGAAAATCAATGAAAAAATCACTAAGTGGCAGGAACAACTCATGTACAACAAAATAAAAGAAAAGAGTAATCTTGGAAGCATCACGAGCCTGAAGAAGTATGAATGATAAAGCACAAATTCTCATCAGCAAACAATGGTATATGTCTAACCGAGGAACAAACTTTCAGGAGCAACAGAAAGTGTCAACACGCAAATCATTCAAAATGGTGGAGCCAATTACCAAGCAAATGAAGAAGCGGTTAGGCCACCATACAAGAATGGTGGCAGATTGGTTGTAACAATTCAATCTGTGAATACAACAAAAGTCCCATCTATTCAACCATTTCACCTCAAAGTCCAGAGTCCAAACTGTGATTATCAAACATGACTCTGCAAATACCATTCATTCAAAGTCAAGCATTCTTCCGAACAATGAACTTAACTGTAGCATACAAATTTAATCAAAAGGAATTGTGATTCCTCATTTGCTTGTAATAAAATTAAAATAGCCGATACGACCCAGTTACTGCCACCCAATGCCTCATTATTCATGCCTCCTCTTTTCAAGTAAAGCTATTTCACATCGCAGCAGCCACAGGCGTTAATTTCTGGTTTAGGTTTTATTTGGCATTTTTTCGTTAAAATCCTTTCTGAACATTGCAACATTTTTTGTTTGTATGATAGATAGTTGGCATTAATTAGCTTTACACAGCTATTAGAGTTTTACGCCAACTTTAAATAAATTATTTATTATTACCACCACCATCATTATTATTATTATTATTATTATTATTATTATTATTATTATTATTATTATTATTATTATTATTATTATTATTATTTGACTGTTTCTCACGGCTAATGTTTGATCTTGCTTTGAGCCGGTTATTTTCAATTGCTACCGGGCCACAACCAGTAGCCTAGGGTAACAACTGTCTGTTTGTCGATGTCTTCTGTGTCTTTTAACTACTGCTGGTAGTCCAAAACCTTTCTCAGTACACGGGCTGTTCCAAGTAGGCAAGTTTTCTGAAGTGGTTCGATACCTGGTGCAAAGTCTATCTTTGATAGGTAATTCTCAAGATTTTTTGTCACAATGCCAAGAGCACCAATAACGACCGGGATAATTATGACTGTCTTCACTTCGTTCCTCCAGCACTTCAAGATCTCATATTTTAGGTCTGTGTACACTTCTATTTTTTCTTTCTCTTTTCGCTCTATTCTGGTGTCAAAAGGACACGCCACGTCTATTAACATACAGGTTCTCTTCTTTTTCTTTACAATGGCAATGTCTGGTCGGTTGTGTTCCAGCTTCTCATCAGTCTGAATCGGAAAATCCCACAATACCTTTACTTCATCGTTCTCTAGAACCCTCATCTCTTTAGTGATGACGTGCTCATAGCTTTTTTCTGTACAAGGGAATCCATATTGTTGGCACAAGCTCCAGTGCAGCATGGCAGCCACTTTATCATGTCGACATTTCTTATATTCATTCTGGGCCAGCTGTTTACATTCAGAAACTATATGCGCAACTGTTTCGTCCCTCTCTCCGCACAACCTGCATTTGTCTTGGACATCTTTCTTGTCTATGTTTTTCATTATCCACCTGGTTCTTAATGCTTGATCTTGCGCTGCTAGCAGCAGTCCTTCCGTTTCTTTCTTAAGGTAGCCTTTCCGCAACCATAACCAGCTATTCTTGTTATCACGCACATCACTTGTTTCCTTGATAAACTTTGAATGCAGGGTCTTTTCTTCAAATGCTGCCTTATGCTTCTTTACAACCTCATCCTTCATTTTCTTTGGGTCTTCACTGTCATCAAATAGGCCTTCTCTGACAACCTCTGCGAGTAACGTTTCTTCTTTATCCTTTATGTAGAAGCCCATACTGTTTTCTTCTATTTTGACCACGTCTTGTACACTTATTAATCCCCTGCCACCTTCTTTTCTTTTCCAGTAAAGTCTATCTACATCTCCTTGCGGATGCATACTGTGATAGATGGTAAACATCTTTCTGGTTTTTCGATCGATTTCCTTCAACTCTGTTTTCGTCCATTCAATTATTCCTGCACCATACCTAATTATCGAAACAGCTCTGGCGTTTATTGCCTGCACAGTATTTCCACTATTGAGGCTGGACCTTAGGATCATCCTCAGTCTTCGAAAATACTCTTTTCTTACAATTTCTTTCATTTCCTTGCTTTTCTCCTTATCGCTTTGCAGTACCCCTAGGTATTTATAGGCTTCATCTATTTCTAATGACCGTATTCTTTCACCGTCCGGTAATTCGATTCCGTCATTCTTTACTATCTTCCCTCGTTTCATCTCAATCATTGCACATTTCGAAATGCCAAACTCCATGCCGATGTCTTCGGAGATTAGCCTAATTGTTTGCACAAGGGTATCCAGCTCTTCCACTTTACGACTATATAGCTTCAAGTCATCCATAAACAAAAGATGATTCAAGTTACCCCTGTCTTTTCCTAGGTTGTATCCAATTGGCATGCTATTTAGGACAATTGACATTGGTATCAAAGCAACAACGAACAAAATCGGTGACAGACTATCACCTTGGAAGATACCTCGCTTTATCTTCACTTCTCCCAACCTTTCTCCAGCTGATGTCAGTTCAACTTTCCATTTAGTCATTGACCTTTCTATTAGATTCCTGATGTTGTCTGATATCTTGAAAATCTGCAAACACTGACAAATCCACGAATGCGGCACCATATCGTACGCCTTCTTGTAATCGATCCAAGCAAGGCATAGATTGGTGAGTCGCTTCTTACAATTTTTCAGTACCATCTTATCTATCATCAACTGGTCTTTTGTACCTCTGCTATTACGCCTACACCCCTTCTGCTCATCAGGAAATAGATTCTTTCTTTCCAAGTGTGTATAAACTTCTTCAGCCAATATCCCCGTTAGCAGCTTCCACATTAAGGGAAGGCACGTGATTGGTCTGAAATTTGAGACATCGTTTCCCTTACTCTCATCTTTTTGAATCAAGCATGTGCGTCCCTTTGTCATCCATTCTGGTGTTTCTCCATTACTTAAAATTTCGTCCAACTGCATTGCTATTATTTCATGCAATTTGCTAAAACTTTTTAACCAGTATCCATTTACATTATCTGGTCCACTTGCTTTCCACTTTGGCGTCTTCCCTAGCTGCTTTTTCACCATCTCTTTTGTTATTTTGATATTTTCTTGCTTCTCTACTCCTGTGACTTGGTTCTTGACCTCCTCTAACCACTCTGCTTTTTCATTGTGTTGAACAGACTTACTCCAAATGTTACTCCAAAATGTAATACTGTCTTCTGCATCAGGTCTTACATCATTCCTTCTTTCAATTCCTTCTAGTTTCTCGAATAACCTCTTCTGATTAGTTTGGAAAAGCCTATTCTGCATGAATTGGTTACTTCTCTCTTCGTATTTTCTTATTTTTGCTGTCTTTGATTTTATTCGTTGTTTCAACTCCTCCACCACTGCATTAATTCCCTTGTTCTTTACATGATATTGTCTTTCTAGCAATTCCTTCTTTCTCTCACTCCGAAGGTTGTTATTCTTCCATTCCTCTAATTTGCTGAGATCCTTCCTCAGACTCTGAACTTTGGCTTGCATTCTTCTTTTCCACCATGGTTGTTGGTTAGTTCCTTTTCTTTTCTCATAATAATAATAATAATAATAATAATAATAATAATAATAATAATAATAATAATAATAATAATAATAATAATAATAATAATAATAATAATAATAATAATAATAATAATAATAATAATAATAATAATAATAATAATACTAATGATTATTTGTGTTGAACAGACTTACTCCAAATGTTACTCCAAAATGTAATACTGTCTTCTGCATCAGGTCTTACATCATTCCTTCTTTCAATTCCTTCTAGTTTCTCGAATAACCTCTTCTGATTAGTTTGGAAAAGCCTATTCTGCATGAATTGGTTACTTCTCTCTTCGTATTTTCTTATTTTTGCTGTCTTTGATTTTATTCGTTGTTTCAACTCCTCCACCATAAAGGTAGCAGTTATATTGTTCTATTATTATTATTATTATTATATACTGATCTAGCCCCACTTTGACTATGCATGTAGTGCGTTGTTTCCTTTGATTAATAAAAGATTAACCAAGAAGATTCAAACTGCCCAAAATAAATGTATCAGATTCTGTTTAAACCTATAACAGAGCACATATAGGAGTTAGAGAATTCAAAAATATAAATTGGCTCACTACTAAAGAGAGATATGAACAATGTACTGCTACAAGTGTTTTTAAATTTTTTAATAACTCAGCCCCAGCCTATGTGTCGGAAATGTTCTAACCAGTTGGCCAGAGTCGGATTACTCGAAGAAAAAAAAAACAAATTAAACCAGCCTTTTAGAAAATGTAACAAGGGACAACTCTCCTACCTAGGAGCTAAAATCTGGAAATCTACACTCAGACCTAAGTCAGCTGAGAGCATAAACAATTTCAAACTTTAGATCAAGGCCAATTTCTTTAAAGAGCTCCAAAAGCGAGAAGACAACCTTTATGAACATTACTAAATTTTCAAAATTTGCAAATAAAGCTACAATCTCGGACAAAACGCATGACACACTTTGTATTTTGGAGAGCATTTCGAGTTGAGATCCCCCCCACCCCCCATTGTAATGTTGAAAGCTGATGAAAATGTCATAGATGAGTTGACAAATATGTCTTCTTCCAGCAACCAACATTGCAGTGGGGGGAGGGGGGCATTAGCAGTGAAAGGTAGCAGTTTACATACAGGAAAGGCCTCTTTTAACGCAAAACTCATCTGTCCCAACGAGTTTTGTCCGCGATTGTCTGAAATTGGTGTAACTTTAAATTGCTGTAATTTGCTTGCGCGTTTGAATATCTTGCTGGGATTTGGTGGGAAGCAAGTCCTTTGTTGAATAAAGACTTGCGTGTGGTTTTACTTGTTTTTCCATGGGAGTTGTGGACACAATTTGAGTGTTGATCGGGTCCACAATACCTGACCTAAATGATGATTAATAAATGTATTTCTTTACCTTGCTTGTCTTCAATTCACTGTTTATCTTCTCGTTCTTGCCTGGGAGTAGATCAGCATACTATCAACCGTTCAGCGTGGCCTAATGTTTTCAACTGCGCCGCGCTTGCGCTATGATTTGAACTGCGAACTAGTTCCCAGATCGACGCGGCCATCTAACGACTCATCCAGTAAATGAAAATAGATGGGATGGCAATCAACCGCAAATCTCACTGAGGCTTTTCGTACCATCCGCGAAACATTTCGCTGCGGTGGCGCTATGAATAACAATGAAATTGGAACAATGGTCATTAGAAATCCTTAGTCATTTTCAGGGGGTAATGCAATGAATTAAAATTAGTTTTTAAATATGGCGGGAGAGGAGCACACAGCAGAACACAAACAAATGTACCACAAATGTCTCGTCCTGTACCAAGGTTATCAGGAAGGACAGTCCTCCTGAATATGTCAACTGATTGTTAGCTACTCTGAGCAAAATAATTGCTGAGTACAATAGTTCCACGAGGGATATCTCAAGAGCACGGCTCCGAACACTGGTTGTACGAGCCACAGCCCAAAGTTAACTCGGGAAAAGGAAAAATGTAGCACAATGTTTACGTTTGAAGTTTTGAAGATGATAGTGAAGAAACAAGGGGCCACCTTGGGCTACTTATGAGCTGTTTAATGCACCAAGAAACATGTAGCACTTCAGAGTTAACAAATGTTGGCCTAGATTTGGTGAAGGAATCACGGCAGTGTTTCAAGTCCAAGATTTTTACCATGCAGTATCTCTTGTCTCGTTACAAAGGCAGTAGCTGATATCATGCTTCAAAGAACTGCAGTAAATTCCATATAGTACAGATTTATACCTGCTGTCTGTGTTGATACCAAGAAGTTTGACACTTAAATCACAGTGACCAAGAAATTTGACACAGAATACAGTGACCAATGCACGTTTTTTCTTCATAAGAAACTTGGATTATAGCCCGTTGTACTAGAAGTTTCTTAATTTCACATGAAAATTTCACTTTTTTAAACTAAAAATTTTCTGATTTGTTTCTTATTTCATGGATGGAGGTGGTCTCTACCACTGTCAGGTATTTGTTTCATGGCATGAAGCACAATTTTTATCAAGAACACAAAATATCAGGGCTCAACCAGAGAGAGAATTATTATGAATATTCCCTAAAAACAAAGGGTCAACAACAATTTTCCCACAATCTTATTTGATTTGGCTTTTAAACAGTTTCTTAGCACCTCTCAAACATAGTTTTAGGGTTTCTTAAATTTTTTGCCATCCTAGTACTAGTTTCTCACAGACCTGTTTCTTATAAAAGAAAAAATGTGTAATGGAATCAATGTACAAGAAAGAGCAAAATGGACAAGAGAAAGGGGCAAAATAAGTCTTGAGAAATGCAAGGATTTCAGCTCACTGTTAGACATAATTTTATTTAAGAAGCTCAAATTAGCCCATAAGCAAAGTTTATGAATTTTCCTGCTCTTAAATACCAAAAGTTCATTTTACTTTTATTTTGCATTTGTGCATTAATAGTGATCATGTTTCAAATATTTACAGAATGTTTCTTGATACATGAAACGTCACATGGGAAGAAAAAGTGCTTTAGAATGTTTTAGACTTCTAGTAATCACCCCTTTTCATTCCCTCATAAAACAAGATTACATGGCATGTTTGTCAAAAGTGACCTCACCTTTAGTAGTCAAAAGTGTTTTACTGTAGGTCTCTTTAAGGTATTATTTTTGGCCAGGTCTAAAACGCGGACAACGCGGACAACGCGGACACGCGGACCAGTTGAGAACAATAGTCCGCAGTTTTCTTTTCCGCGTTTTAGATTTTCACATTGAGAAAAATCTAAAACGCGGACAAGAAAACCGCGGACCATTTGACTATAACAAATTTGAACGCTCGCTACCTGATTTCCTTGTTTCTCCCGAGTAAACATTGCCTCTTTACACCTCTTTACTTCTTTCGTATGTACAAATACTGTTCCTGGAATCTCTTTCACTCCTCGTACATACTGCATGCGTGAGGCGGTTCCGTTTCAAGAACTCGTCCGCGGTTTTCTTGTCCGCGTTTTAGATTTTCACTTTGGGCAAAATCTAAAACGCGGACAACGGTTTCGCGGACCATGTATCTGTTATTTGCATTGGTTTTCTTTCGCTCTTTGCGTTTTGCATGATTTGTCTCTTACAGAGCCCGGATGAAAGTTCTTGAAGCATTCTTATTTTGAAAGGCACTGGGACTGGATATCTGTGACTTCTGTTACCATAGTCATAAGAGCCATTCATTCGAGTTTCTGATCCGACCGATTTTAGCTGGTTTTTTTCATTTTTCTCGATTTTAAAAGAACGTAAAGCTTTCAATTTCTCCATCCTCGTTTTCTCATAAATAAAAGGCAGAGATGGCGCCAGGGATGAAATGCTTCGAGAGTGGCTTAAAATGCGACTACAATTTCTAAAAACATGACAAGCAAGTTACGGAAGTGCCGACAGTGCACAGAAATTTTCAAAAAATTTAAGTGCCGACGGGGTGGGGACTTAGTGAATTTTTGGGGGCTCCTGCCCCCCAAGCACCCCGGTGGCACCAACCCTGATGGAAGGGAAGCAAAGCAGAGAAGTTGAGTTTGTGGCAACATCAAAAGCGGGAGGTACATAGCATGTCGAGGCACGAGTATGTGCTGCCCATATGGATGTGTTTTTTGGCCCACATCTCTCCGAACAAAAGGGTCCTTCTTAAATGGATTTTCATTAGACATGGATAGGTTTGGCCAAATTAGGCCACTTTCACAATGGCGTCAGTTCTTTTGAAATTCTTCCAGGATCATTACCTGCCTCGATATCAACAGCGTGCTCACCAACGCATGAAATTGTTGCGTACGTGTAGTTGCAACAAAATAGATATGGTGTAGATTTCTTGCCGTACAGGGAATCGTATCACTTGCCTCGAACTGAATTTAATTGTGAAGTAGGTCTATTCGCAAAGAATGGTATAAAATGAGTAGTTTTCCCCCCGAATTCGTGGCAAATGATACAATTGTACCATCAGTTAGTCTGTGCAGCACAAATCAAGTGCACTATGCTGCATTTTGCCCACTCCACCCACGCTATATACTAGCATTTCTATCAAAACTAATTTTCATCAAAAAGTTTCACAGGTTTCTGGGAGTGTTTGACTTAGGATTGCCAAAATGCGTTGTACTTATTAGGCAAAGAAAATCTCTTTATAATAAACTGTGAACATTGCAAAACAATATTTTTGGCAGCATTTCAATGTGCAGTACTTTGCAAAATAGAATACTATTGTACACAAAAATGTGAAATGAAGTAAAATGTCTCAACGATTTCTTTATCAAGATAAATTTTCAGGGATTGCACCTCAGAAGTCTTCTGACAGTGGGGCGAACTTCCAACAGAGGAGACGACAGCAAAAAATGCCATTTTCATGTTATTTTGCCCATTTCCTCCATCAATAACCTTTTATCCTTTAAGAAGGGGTAGATGCTTTTGACATGGGTCTGTAGGCCCTAGCCCTCCCTGGTGTAACCACTGAATTTTTTTCATAATTTTCCTAGAACTTGAGTTTTTGTATTTTTTGGCAATCTGACAGAGAAGTTTTTGGCTATCTGAGATTTTCTTTTCAGATTTTTCTGAGATTTTTTTGGCAACCTGAGAGAGAGGTTTCTTGTCATCAGTTTATGATGAAAAGAAATAAGTGTGTATGTGCAGTACTTTCCTCTTCATGAAGTGAGTTTTTGCAAACAACATTATGATTACTTCTGTATGTCAGTTGTATTCAATCAAGTATTTTATATTTTACAGCTGTTGTTCTTTTCCTAGCCATTCTTTAGTATCTTAGTACTGTTGGTGTAGGCTCTTAAAGTTTCAGTGATTTGAGGGCCACTTTCTCACAGGAGGGGGTACATGAATTACAGATGGACGGTGCCTATGGTTCTCAGAAAGGTACTCTCTTTCAATCACCAAAACTTGCTGTGATATCCACTCTTATGATGAATTTTGGCAGAAAACAACCCATTTTTACTATTTTTCACCAATTTTTGGATAACCCACCCATGTGCAATGAGGATCTGCCAAAAAAGGGACCCTTGTTTAGAGAATTTTGGGTCCAAAAACCCACTCATGGGTGGCACACACCGGTTTCCTCCAGGTGTTGTGTACCTCCCCCCCAGGCAGTTTCTTACAGTCAGCAATCAGTTTCATGTAAATATCTGCGTTTACATACCAGACACCTCACAAAAGAAACTTTGAATAAAATTAACGTTTTTGCACAATGGAGGAACCCATTAGGGATGGAAATAATAAGATGTTTGTCAATTGAAATCTTGCATGCGCTCCATGCTATCACTTCCTGCACCACATCAGCATCACACAAGATGGAGGATGAGCTCACAGAACAACAATGCACGATTCTAAAGTTGGCTTTATTAGATGGAATAAGTCGTTTCTTTACAGGAAATGCTAAAACAGGCAAAACGAAGACCCTTTTGAAACTTTATTTGCAACATTTTTAGAGCATCTACAAATGCAACAGGCAGAACGCAAGCAACCTTTGCTTAAATGGCCATAAACCTCTCACAAAAAATGTGGAGCAACAAGTTGCATGGCTTCTTGTACACCATGGACTGAGCATTGAGTCTTCAAAACAATGTTTTACTTTCAAAGTACCTCAATCTTTTCAAGTCACCTAGACTCTGGCACTGTAAGAATGTTCCATGGTGACAAATTAATTTTCTGAATCACTTTGTTGCTGCTGAGTATAATATTTGCTGACCAACTTGGGCATTATAACTCTGCTGAAAAATAACTTTGCTTCTCTCTGGATCTGCACTATCAAAAATTCTTTGCCAAACTTTATATTTTCCAAATGCTATTTTTTATTTGTCCATACAAAAAAGTCACACAAGTTAGTATCAGTCACTACCATTTATTTGCACTTGAATCTGAAAGAAGTAGGCATTGGTTCTCTTCAATCTTAAACCATCAGCACTTTGTCCTAAAAAGAAATCTGATGGTGGATTGCAATGCCTTCATCTCGAAGCCTTAAGGGGCATTTAATTTCTAAATACTTTCAACTTTGCTTTGCATTCACCACACAAGCAAGGAATTATATACCATCACGTGTTGCATCTATAAAACTGTATTCAGTCCAATAAAAAGCCACAACTTTGTAGGTGCAATGAGTTATGCTTGCAAGATTGAATATTGACACACATCCCTGGCCACTTTTTCATGGTCAGTACCCCATCTTGTAGCTGCAGAGGAAAGTTTCATGGTGCCAGGATAGCAAATTTGTTTGACAAGAAGGCTAACAGGAGGTTTTGCAATGTTTGTTGACACAGCAGCTTTAAACTTTGAGGCTGTGATTCTGCCTTCTCTAAATGCAAACCAAGTTGGCGAAGCATACTGATCTCTGGAATGTTTCTCTACATTTTGTTGCTGATAAATGCTCACAGTCAGCTTTTCTTCGGTTTCATTGCACACATTTCAGTGCCTTGAGGTCGAATCATTCGGAAAATCCTCTGTTCAGTCTTGTGGTTGTTGTTGCAACGAAATGAAACAGCGAAGCACCCTCCCTGAACAGAAGCCGTCTTCGCTTCAAGTCATGTGACACAAGCCATGGTTGCGCCCCTTATATGGTAATTTGGATGTTTCGCGGATGGTACGAAAAGCCTCAATGAGATTTGCGGTTGATTGCCATCCCATCTATTTTCATTTACTGGATGAGTCGTTAGATGGCCACGTCGATCTGGGAACTAGTTTGCAGTTCAAATCACAGCGCAAGCGCGGTGCAGTTGAAAACATTAGGCCACGCTGAACGGTTGATAGTATGCTGATCTACTCCAAGGCAAGAACGAGAAGATAAACAGTGAATTGAAGACAAGCAAGGTAAAGAAATACATTTATTAATCATCATTTAGGCCAGGTATTGTGGACCCGATCAACACTCAAATTGTGTCTACAACTCCCATGGTTTTTCTTTCCCAAAAGAGGCATTTGAAGCATTGTTGAAAATTGATGATTTACGCCAAAGCAGCTAATTTCAATGTGCAAATACAAAAGAAGCAAAACACTCCTAAAATTCGGTTTAATCAGGTAATATTTTCCAAACAACATAGGCGCACGATTATCAATTACATTGAAGCCTTAGAAGGCGATCAGACAGGGTCTACTGGAAATACAGGCGATTTTTACAGGGAGAAGACTCAATCATTGGGCGGTGACCACTTCGGACGGGAGGCTCCCCGTGAATTTAAAGCCATAAACGTTTGCATTCAAATGCCTACAGATTTGCACCTGGCCTAACTAAGAGCTCAAAATTTAGCATATAGTTGTTTACATTGATTACGTCATTCTCAAATTGCGAGGGTAATACAAAATATCTTGGGGTTCAAATCGACCCGTCATTAAACTGGAAAGAGCAAATCAACGTTGCTATCGGGAAGATTTCAAGAGGAATAGGAATGCTCAAGTATTCTAAGAAATATCTTTCGCTGCAAACCATACAAAGGATGTACTTCAGCATAGTTGATTCGCACTTTAGATACTGCTGCTCTGTCTGGGGTTGTGCTGGTGATACGACACTAAGAAAATTGCAAAAGCTACAAAATCGGGCAGCTCGTGTAGTGACAAACAGTCCCTTCGACCATACATCGCTGCCATTAATATCAAAACTAGGGTGGCTAACAGTTAAAGAAATGATTGACTTTGAGACAGCCTGCATGGTATATAAAGCCTTGCATGGGCTTGCACCTCCCTATATGAAGTCGATGTTTCATAAATTGTCCGAGTCTTGCAATCGGACTTTACGTAATACCAGCACTGACCTCAGGATCCCTTTGTGTAAAACCTCAAATGGGCAGCGGAGCTTTTCGTATCGAGGAGTTACTGTTTGGAACCAATTAAGCCTTGAAATCAAAACTGCTCCTTCGCTAGCTGCTTTCAAAACGAAATTAAAATCTTTTTTGAAAGATCAAAGAGGTTGATGATCGAAATCTACTTCAGCCACATACTTTGACTTCAGAGTCCCCTTTCTTTTTGAAAATTTTCTTTTTCTTATGTATTGGATTTTAGGCCGATAATTATTCATGTAATTAAGTAAGTTAGGGTTTTAAAGCAGGGCACATTGTAAAACAGTAGATATCCATAGTTACTGAATGTATTTACCCTGTTGAAATAAATGAAAATGAATGAAATGAAATGAAAATGAAATCTGACTTAGGCCAAGCCTTGGGCTGACGAAGGTCATCGATACTCACTTGAACAGTGCGTGTTAAAACAGGTGTAGCTTACATTGCAGCGTAGTATTTCTAGGAGTTTCATTTTTTACATGAACACAAAGGGTGATAGAAGACATTTATCCTTTATCCAGACGGAAAAATTATTTGGCGATACTCGCTTTGTCACCTTTAAAAGAGACAAGAACAGCTGTTTATTTATCGAAAAAGTGGCCTTCGCAGACATTCGGCCCCACTGTTCTAAATGCAACCGTCAATAGTCTTTATTTCAATTCCTAATATAGAGCTTGATATCACTGTCACTGTCTGTGTCCAAAACTTCGCTTCTAAACATTATTCTGAATTTATTATGAATTTATTTTGCTACGCAAGTGCTTATGAGGACCGTTGCGCTAGAGTGCTTGACTTTCCTTTTGAATCTATATTGATTCGTCCTGGGACAATAGGATATTTACAACGGTCAGTTTGAATAAAAGCATTCAGAAGCCAGACATTATCTGAAACCTGAATTGCAAGGCATTGATCTTTCCAGGCTCAATGCATTCTGGAGTATTTACGTCATATGTGCAATGAAGCAGCTATTTGCGTCAGCACTGACAAATTACACTGCACACAACAGTAATTTCTTGCATTTTTCGGAGTAGGTTTTGTACTTACGGCTCACAGTGGAAACATAAAACGAAAATTCCTGGTAGCGATTGTGGATACGAAAAAGTTCTGAAAATTTCAGCTAGTTCTGATAACCGGTCTTAGAGTTATGCGCCCCTGAAGTTTTCAACCCTTTCAGACAATCGCGGACAAAACTCATGACACACTTTGTATTTTGGAGAACTTTTCGAGTCTAGATCCCCCCCACCCCCCATTGCAATGTTGAAAGCTGATGAAAATGTCATAGATGAGTTGACAAATATGTCTTCTTCCAGCAACCAACATTGCAGTGGGGGGAGGGGGGCATTAGCAGTGAAAGGTAGCAGTTTACATACAGGAAAGGCCTCTTTTAACGCAAAACTCATCTGTCCCAACGAGTTTTGTCCGCGATTGTAGTTCCGATCATTACTCTCTACATAGATATACCGGGTGAGTCAGAAAAAACGTAGGGCGTTTGGCGGACTGTGACATCGAATTTAGTCATCCGATTGCTGTAAACAAAATTTTTCCATGAAGCCAAAGGTCTAACTTAGATTATAAACCTTTTCCCATCGAAGTCGGTCATTTATTGCATTTGTTAAAAAAGATTTTGTTTCGTAAGATTTCGTATGGGAGCCTTGCAAAGTGGTGAAATCTTTTGCCATTCCCCTTCCGCATTTTATCTTGACAAGGTTTACAGGTACACGTGGTATAATCGGGGGAAAATGAAATAAACCTAAGAGACTTGATAACGGGCTCAGCTCGAAACGTCGTGTTGAAAACAACTCTGCTCAAGGTACGATTTATTTTATTGTTATATGTTAATGTCAAAGACTATATCGTGCAACACACTTAAAATAAGATTGTTTTGTGGAAAATGAAATAGCCAGGAGATACCTGTTTCTCCCCTGGGATGTCTTATCATAACTTGCCCTGAGTGAAGAATATATTTGAAAGACACTTCTTTGTCTTGCGAAGAGGTTTCTTAAAGCAGATCAACGCTCTGTAAATCGCAATGGGACTGCTTGCAGACAACACTTTTCCCTAAAGCCTGATGCACACTAAAGTACGACCAAAAACTATGTAGAGTTAAAACGTTTTTCGATGTTATTTCGGCTCTATTTGCTTAAAAGTAAAAGTTAAGGTCTCTTTCGAAAGAGGAAGAGAAGCGTAATATCCTTAAGCAGCATTTTCGAAATTGAAACGTACAGAAGGGGGTTGAAATCAAGCCTCAAAAAAGGCAACTCTTGGCCCACGCAACCGTCGAGGTTGAAAAATATATCACTGAAAAGCCCTTCTTTAGCTGTATCCAAATCTGTGTTGCGTTTATTTGTTAACTAAGTAGATTTTCGTCCATAGGCGAAGAAATGGCCAAGGGTTAGCAAATTTTAGAAAAGTTGGTTTCTCTAAAATCGGGGGAAGCAACAAGTCGCTACGGCAACGAATAACACGGTCTTTATCATAGCAAAACTGTATCGAGCATGGAAGGTTATCTTTGGGAGCTTAACCGAAAATCACTTTCTCGTGATCATTGATGCTTCCTTGAAAAAATATTCTATTTGAATTTTGAGTTGTTCTGTCAAGCATCTTAGTCAACAATTATTTCTTGAAAAAACGCATGAAATGCAACGATTGTAATCTCTCGAGCGGCTAGATTCGCAAAATTCGCAATTGAGAAACACTTCGTTACCGAAAAGGGTCTTTCAAATCTGTAAGCGTACCAAATTCAATTGTCTAGAATCTAAACAAAGCATTCTTTGAAAGAAATCAACAACATTTAGAAAGAAAGGTGAATCTCGACTAAACTCTCTTGAGACAAATCTTCCATGCTCGATACAATCTTAATGTGATTAAAGTCCCTGTTATTTGTTGTTGTAGCGACCTAGTGCTTCTCCCGTTATTGAGAAAGCCAGATTTTCCAAAATCTGCTAACCCTTGGCCATTTCTTCGTATGTGGACAAAAACCTATTGGGTTAACAAATAAATGGAGCACAGATTTGGATACAGCTAAAGAAGACCTTTTCAGCCATATGTTTTTCAACCTCGACGGTTGCCTGGACCAAGAGTTGCCTTCTTTGAGGCTTGAGTCCCCTTCTGCACGTTTTAATTTCGAAAATGCTGCTTAACCCTTTCCGTCTTTGAGGTCCACTTGTGGACCCAGCAAAAAAATTTGTTAACGCCTGCGGCTCCTGCACTATCAAATACATTGACAAAGACCGATTAGATATGAATAAGAGGCACTGAGTGGCAGTATTTGGGTCGTATCGGCTAATTAACTCTCATTACAAGCAAAGAAGGAATAACTACAATTCCTTCTCATTAATTTGAATGCTACAAATAAGTTCATTGTTCTGAATAATGCTTCATTTGAATGAATGGTATTTGCAGAGTCAAGTTTGGTAATTCACAGTTTGAACTCTGGACTTTAAAAGATGGGACTTTTGTTGTTTTGAACCTCTGAATTGTAACTATTGATCTGCCACCATTCTTGCATGGTGGCCTTATCGCTTCTACTTGAATCTTTCTTTCTCACACTGCTATGACACACTGATTTATTCACCAAATCAATTCTATAACCACATTTGAAGCTTCTTCGATAACAATTGCTGTAGAGCTTGGGGTTCTTTGAGATTTTATTTCCTTGATTGATGACCTACTTCTGTAATGAATGGCAAACTAGCCTTGAATGATTACCATACTTTTTAATAGGATTCACCTAAAATAACAACTAAACACAACGCTAACCTACTGTTACGAGAGTTGACGCGACTACGAGTTTGTGGGGTTTTTGGGAGACTTCTCCTGCTTTTGTTTTTTAATACATAAAAGATAACCAACAATGTGTAACCACATAGACACTTTCAACCACTTTCACACGTTTTTGTTGTTGTTTGTTTTGTTTTGAAGGGCTGCGCGCTTAGGGATTTTTTGAGACTGCTGCTTTTTGTAAATACATAAAACATAACCACACAATATAAATCAAATAAAACTATTAACCACTTTTTGAGAACCTTCTCTTCTTTTTTTTTTTTTATTTTTGAAGGGCTGCGCAGATGTTGGTTTTTTGGAGACTTCTCCTGTTACTTGTAAATATATAATACAAAACCAGACAATAGATAACCACATAAAAATCTTTTAACCTCTTTTGAGAACTTTCACTTTTTTTTTTTTTATTTTTTTTGTTTTTTGTTTTGTTTTGAAGGGCTGCGTGCTGAGGAATAATTTGGAGACTTCTCCTGTTATTTGTAAATACATCACACATAACCAGACAATATATAACCACATAAAAAACTTTTAACCTCATTTGAGAACTTTCTCTTTTTTTTGTTTTGTTTTGTTTGAAGGGCTGCGCGCAGAGGGATTTTTTGGAGACTTCTCCTGTTATTTGTAAATACATAATACATCAATCAAAGAATATAAACACATAAAAACTTTTAACCTCATTTGAGAACTTTCTCTTTTTTTTTGTTTTGTTTTGTTTGAAGGGCTGCGCGCAGAGGGATTTTTTGGAGACTTCTCCTGTTATTTGTAAATACATAATACATTAATCAAAGAATATAAACACATAAAAACTTTTAACCTCATTTGAGAACTTTCTCTTTTTTTTGTTTTGTTTTGTTTGAAGGGCTGCGCGCAGAGGGATTTTTTGGAGACTTCTCCTGTTATTTGTAAATACATAATACATTAATCAAAGAATATAAACACATAAAAACTTTTAACTTCATTTGAGAACTTTCTCTTTTTTTTTGTTTTGTTTTGTTTGAAGGGCTGCGCGCAGAGGGATTTTTTGGAGACTTCTCCTGTTATTTGTAAATACATAATACATCAATCAAAGAATATAAACACATAAAAACTTTTAACCTCTTTTGAGAACTTTCCCTTTTTTTTTTGTTTGAAGGGCTGCTGCGCGCTCAGAGATTTTTTGGAGACTTCTCCTGTTATTTGTAAATACATAATACATAACTAATCAACATAAACTCACATAAAAGCTTCCAACCAATTTGAGAACTTTCTGTTTTTTGCGTTACTTGAAGGGCTGCGCTCATAACCACCTAACTACTGTAATCAACAATCACCTGCATTAGTTGAAATCAAGCTTTTCAAGAGCTTCTTGTTTTGGGACTAGCGATGGTTGTGGAAACCTAGAGGGCACGTACAGTGTAACCAAAATACATGACAGGTTTCAGATACTGCGGAGGACTGGCATAAATGCCATTTAGATACAATTGGGGCCTGTTGGCCTTTTTGGGGGGGGTTTGCAATACCAACCATAGGATACACTTTGGAAACATACATAATTCAACGAAGGAGTAATTGTACAACTAACTGCGATACGACCATGTTTGGGGCAGCAACCACCTTCCAGACTTGCTGAAAAGGCCTGATGCTGCCCAATGGCTTACTACCTACAAAAACGGGTGGGAGGGATAGGGTTGCAAGAACATACTTGCTATAAACTTCCCTTGGAACAGACAACATAATTTGACTTTCAATGATTCAGCAAACATGTGGAACACACCCTAAGGTTGTGGAGGACTGGGAGCTAGTGGGAGGCATTCGTGCATCACCTTGTCGTTAAAATACATTTACGCAAGCGTAAATGTTTCATTAACGCCTGCGGCTCCTGCACTATCAAATACATTGACAAAGACCGATTAGATATGAATAAGAGGCACTGAGTGGCAGTATTTGGGTCGTATCGGCTAATTAACTCTCATTACAAGCAAAGAAGGAATAACTACAATTCCTTCTCATTAATTTGAATGCTACGAATAAGTTCATTGTTCTGAATAATGCTTCATTTGAATGAATGGTATTTGCAGAGTCAAGTTTGGTAATTCACAGTTTGAACTCTGGACTTTAAAAGATGGGACTTTTGTTGTTTTGAACCTCTGAATTGTAACTATTGATCTGCCACCATTCTTGCATGGTGGCCTTACCGCCAAGATACGCCCAAAACTACCACCCGCACCCCTGTGGCCCAAGGAGAGCTGGGGTAACCCAGGATATCTTTCTTGAAGACCCTACATTTGAGGCTTTGCTAAGAGAACAGAACATTAACTCCTACTCTAAAGTAAATTGATATATGGTGACTAAATAAGCTTCAACATTTTCAATTTGGACAACCTATGTTGATACATAGTTCTTGGCCGCTGCCATAGGGGCGTGATAGAATTTTCATGTGAGCTGCTATGTAATGTTTAATACTACTGTATCAACCTAGAGACTGTTGTAACAGCAAAGATTTTAACAGCCACACATGAGGCATTTGTTTTTTTTTTTGCCTTGTTTGATTTGTGTAAGCAATGAACAGGAGGCCCTGAAAATGGAGATCTAGCTTGCTGCCTTTATAGCTCGCCGCCGGAGGCTTCAGCGATCAAACTATTTATGATTGTAGGTTTAGCATAATAGCAAACCAAAGACAAAGGGGACTCATGAAGTGAGACTATGGCTAAACCTGCAATAAAGATAGTTAAACCTGAAAAGGAAAAGTTAGACATGAAAAGAAAAAACAGGGGGGGTGTTGCAGATCTGATAGTGTCAAAATTTGATAGGGAAAGGGTAAACATGACAGCAATTGAGGTTTGACCTGCAACCTATGGATGAACAAATGGAAATCTGGCACCGGCTCTTTTGGGAATGTTTAATGTCTTCAAAGGATCTAGTGTTTTCTTTTACTGAAGGACTAAACCTTTTATTTGATATGCAGTGTTGTTATTACTGGTTGCCTTAATTCTTAGAGGGTGTTTTCACCATTTACCAAGAGTTTTGACAAAGGGATCTTGCTTTTATCCTCCATCAATGAGAATCAAACAAATAGAAGTGGTGGGTAACATTTCATTGTGCCATTGAAAACAGGCATAGATATCTGACTTTGTACAAAGCTGTGTCACGAGAACTGACCTGTATTGCACTTAACTGCTGTGAGATTCAGTGGTCTAGGATGTTTCTCTTTTTTTTTGGCAACCTAGATTTGTAAGGATTTGTGCTGGTGAGTGATGCCCTTGCAAATCAACTGAATGGTTGTGCTTGCCTAGGACTTTCCCAGGTGCCACATTGATTTAGTGCAAGCGTAGTGGTTTCTATACCCACACTAACCTATGTCTACTGCATAAGGCCAGACACTTGTTAGATTGATCAGCACAGGCTTGGGTCCATTGATTTATACTTTACCTACTAGTTGCTCTTTCTGTGCTGAAGCCAGCACAGAGACTTTTCCATACTATCTACACTATGACTGCTGTTCATCATGGGGAGTTTACCTACAATGCGCCCTATACCTACTTGATTGCGAGCGCAGGACTTTTACATACTATCTGCCCTTTGGCTGCTTACCATCAAGGGGACTTTTACAAACTATCTGCCCTTTGACTGCTTGACCAGTCAAGGGGATTTTGCATACGATGTGCACATTGCCTGGAAGTATGCTTGCTCATATGTACATGCAGAATTTTTAAATGATAGTAGTTGGCCTATGCTTATCAGGAATGAAGTTATTTTCACTTTTTGTGAAGATTAAGCTATAATGCCATTTGCCGAGTTTTCTTTACTGTACTGGGGCGAACTGCTTTGCCCAATAACTGACTTTAGTTGTGACAGGGGAAGCCAGGACAAATACAGCAAGTGAGACTAATTTTTGATGTACAGATTGGCTGTGAAACGCATTGCCTGTCAGGTTGGGTACCTTTGAACCACACCAGGCAGATGAGGCTGATGTTTTCCTGAAGGAGGGGCAGGGGGTGGGCGGTGAGCAGCAGGGGTTGGTTATCACACTAAACATGAAAGCACATTAGAATTTAACATACAAGATTTATTACTATAATATAACCAAAGGGGGCAGCTCAGCTCTTTTGATTTTTGCTCCTTGGTAGTTGCTCAAACTGCAGACATGACTTATGTATGGTAACACTCTTATGTTTGTAATTATCTTCAAGGAATGATACTTTTCCACCTGTTGCATTACAGAGCTGGTTTGCTGATTGGTTTGAACACTTTCGTTGACCACACATATTCTTGAATGCACCGTTCTTGACAAAGTTTGCTTGGAAAGTTATTGTATTTTGATAGAATAGTGATTGAATGCAGTTGAATGCTTCCCAACATTGAAGAATACCATGATACAACGCCTGAAACAACTTGGGTAAATAACTGACCGTTTGCATTTTGCTTGGGTTTCTTTTTGACTGACACTTGCTTTTGCACACTTCAACGTGGTATTAAATATGTGACAGCTGACAAATCGTGCAACTAACCTGTTTTTCAAGAGCTTTGACTTCATTAGCCCAACCTTTAACTGTTTAACCTTCGATCTGGATTGTTGGCGCCAAACTTTAGGCCCTCTAGCAAACTCGTTTTCACATACGATCAAATTGCAAGGATAGGAGTTCTACTGTTCACCAAGAGTGCACAACGATGGCAACAAGTTCTTCATACTAGACCAGTTGCTGCATTCATATTTGACGATTTGCAAGAACATACTTGCTATAAACTTCCCTTGGAACAGACAACATAATTTGACTTTCAATGATTCAGCAAACATGTGGAACACACCCTAAGGTTGTGGAGGACTGGGAGCTAGTGGGAGGCATTCGTGCATCACCTTGTCGTTAAAATACATTTACGCAAGCGTAAATGTTTCATGAAAAATCGAAACTCCTTAGAATTGCCTGAAAATCAGTAAAAAGCCTATTTCAAACATGCTGATTACGAATATGAGCATGATCTTTTAAAATTTTGTCTCTAACTTGGTCCAAATGGCACAAAAAGTGGCACAAATGACCAAAAATTTATGTTTCATATAATTGGCTTAAAATTGGAATAGAGACTATTTCAAACATGCTGATTACGAATATGAACTTGATTTTTGAAAATTTTGTCACTAAATTGGTCCAAAGGGCACAAAAAATGGCACAAATGACCAAAAATCTATGTTACGTAGAATTGTCTCAAAATCGGTGCAGTGCCAATTTCAAACATGCTGAATATGAATATGGACATGATTTTTGAAAATACTATCACCAAATCGGTCCAAATGGCACCAAAAATGGCACAAATGATCAAACATTGATGTTACATGGAATTGTCTCAAAATCGGTGTAGTGGTGATTTCGAACTTGTTGATTATGAATAAGGACATGATTTTTGAAAATACTGTCGCCAAAGTGGTCCAAACTGCACGAAAATTGGCACAAATGACCAAAAATTTATGTTACGTAGAATTGTCTCAAAATCGGTGCAGTGCCAATTTCAAAGATGCTGATTATGAATATGGGCATGATTTTTGAAAATACTGTCACCAAAATGGTCCAATGGCACGAAAAGTAGTACAGATGACCAAAACCTTGAATGTCATAGAACGGTCTCAAAATTGGTACATGACCTAATTGGAATATGCTAGTTACAAATATAGAAATGAATTCAGTAAATAATTTTACAAAAGTGGTCCAAATGGCATGAAAAGTGGAACAAATGACCAAAATTGAAACTGCATGACATTTCTTCAAAATTGGTACAGAGACTATTTTAAAGATTGATTACGAATATGAACAAAAATTTTGAAAAATGAAATACAAAAGTGGTCCCAATGGAACACAAAATGGCGTGAATGTGCAAAAATTGTGAAACAAGAAATCATTTCATTTTGGGGGGTAAATTTTGTAGTAATCCATGCACTTTCTGTAGAAAATTTTCAAGTGATTCGTGTATCAAAGAAATGAGAAGATAAATACCAAGCAGAATTTATCGAATAAGATAATTGCGTGACCCGCTGGGTTGAACTGCAAAGCGGAAATTTAGTTGAAAAAAGTGGTGAGAAAGTTGTCTTTTTATTAAGGATCTTGAAACAGCTCCTCCGCTGTCTCCGACAACAGACAATTGCGCTAAAGGGGGTATCAAGGAATATCTTAGAGCAATCCCTAAGAGAGCTCCCGAAAAGGTTGACTTGAGTCACTGATTTACCATGAAATGTAGAGGATCACATAAGAGTTAACCTTCATTCTCAACTTTTGGATAATTACCATTGAAAGTTACTACTTTGCTTTGTTTAACCTCCCAGCTTTCAGTGTTGATTTACTTTGAAAAACAAACATCATCCCGTCGTGAAAAACTCCATTAGCGCTTAGCTGCTTCTATGATCGCAGCACTTGGTGCTAAAACAGCAACTTCACCCTCACCAACTTCACCAGTTTCTGAGGAACCTGCACACAGATTTGCAATACCATCTGAGTGCTACCGTATCATCTCACCAGTGTGATCTACCCAGCCATTTCCTCCCTTCTACAGTTGTACCGCTTTTGAGACACAGATGATTGCTTACTCCACTTCCACTTTGAAGAGTTCTTGTGGGTCCATTCTCATTTATTAGAAAGAAGATTAAACATAGTTATCAAATAAAAATACAGCACTTGTTTTCATCATTCCAGTTGAAATGTTTGCATGTTTTAACCTCCAAAGAGACTGGAAACATTCATTTGAAATGATTTTTTTGTTTGGGCAAGAAATTCTTTACGCGAAGTGGCAGCTAAGCAGAATACGGTCTCGCTAATTCTGCACATTTCACAAAAGATGGTAACTGTCAGAATAACGCGCTAATAGCAATGTTTTATTTGACATCAAAATTACCGCAACGTCAGTTTGAACTGTTTGAACTTCACAACTTCGTCTCTGGTTGAATTTCATGATTTCAAACCAACCTTTGCGCTAAGCCGAGAAATATGGTAACACTTTCACAACCTTTGCCCCTTTTACCTTCTTCTATCAAGACAAGAGAGACAAAGGTGCACTTGTTCTGGGCATCTGTGCGCATATTTACAACCTTTTTCTCAGTTCATTTCTGCTACTGGTGTCCCTAGACAATATATAAGCACTTGCCAAATGTAAGATGAGGGGGGTGACAGGGGGAGTCTTAGGTACCGGTACCAACTCGTAAGGTACCAGGTTCCACCCAAATTGAAGGTATTGGTACCACCCGATTTTGGGGGAAGGAGCTATCAATATAGTACAGTTAATCATGAATATCACGGACTCTGAAAGGAGGTCTACGTCAGTTCCTCGTGAGACCAATGGGCAAGACTAAACCACTCCTGAGCACGTCACCGTGGCATCTGTGTCACTGTCTGCACTGTTAAAAGCTAAAAATTTGTTCTGGGAATTCCAAAATCATCAATGGACGAAAGTTTTATTGGTACCGACTCATATAAGCTTGGTACCGGTACCCCTACGTTTGGTACCAGGTTCCACCACATTTGCACAATGTTGTACCAGGTACCACCCCTCTGGTACCATGGTACCACTACCCTGTCACCCCCCTCTAAGATGAACAATCAGACCAGTTTCAGTGAATGACAAATTATCTTGTGGCAGAGAGACTCAATTAGAGCTACAAATCCACCAAGATTATTCATGCAGTTCTGGGATTATGGATCGTTCTTGTACATGCAGGGACGGGGCAAGAAAGTTTGATACTGATTGAGACAATGACAGGAGCGTGATCGTTTCCAAGGAGGGAACGCGAAAAGAAAGTCGGTTGCATCTTTGAACAAGATTTTATCGCAACTTCAATATTTTTTTCAGGAAGACAGAAAACAGCTGAGCTGTCGTTCATATTCGTAATCAATCTTTAAATAGTCTCTGTACCAATTTTGAAGAAGTCTCATGCAGTTTCAAATTAGTAGTCTCAATACCAATTTGAAGAAGTTTCACGCAGTTTCAATTTTGGTCATTTGTTCCACTTTTCATGCCATTTGGATCACTTTTGTAAAATTACTTACAGAATTCATTTCTATATTTGTAACTAGCATGTTCCAATTAGGTCATGTACCAATTTTGAGACCGTTCTATGACATTCAAAGTTTTGGTCATCTGTACTACTTTTCGCGCCATTGGACCATTTTGGTGACAGTATTTTCAAAAATCATGTCCATGTTCATAATCAGCATGTCTGAAATTGGTACTGCACCAATCAGAGACAATTCTATGTAAAATCAATTTTTGGACATTTGTCCCATTTTTGGTGCCATTTAGACCGATTTGGTGACAGTATTTTTAAAAATCATGTCCATATTCATAATCAGCATCTTTGAAATTGGCACTGTACCGATTTTGAGACAATTCTACGTAACATAAATTTTTGGTCATTTGTGGCACTTTTCGTGCAGGTTGGACCACTTTGGCGACAGTAGTTTCAAAAATCATGTCCTTATTCATAATCAACAAGTTTGAAATCACCACTACACCTATTTTGAGACAATTCCATGTCACATAAATGTTTGATCATTCGTGCCATTTTTGGTGCCATTTGGACCAATTTGGTGACAGTATTTTCAAAAATCATGTCCATATTCATATTCAGCATGTTTGAAATTGGCACTGCACCGATTTTGAGACAATTCTACGTAACATAGATCTTTGGTCATTTGTGCCATTTTTTGTGCCCTTTGGACCAATTTAGTGACGAAATTTTCAAAAATCAAGTTCATATTCGTAATCGGCATGTTTGAAATAGTTTCTATTCCAATTTTGAGTCGATTCTACGAAGCATCAATTTTTGGTCATTTGTGCCACTTTATGTGCCATTTGGACCAATTTGGTGACAGTATTTTAAAGAATCATGTCCATATTCGTAATCAGCATGTTTGAAATAGGCTCTGTACCAACTTTGAGGCAATTATATGAAACATAAATTTTTGGTCATTTGTGCCACTTTTTGTGTCATTTGGACCAAGTTAGAGACAAAATTTTAAAATATCATGCTCATATTCGTAATCAGCATGTTTGAAATAGGCTTTTTACCGATTTTCAGACAATTCTAAGAAATTTCGATTTTTCACAAAATTTTTTTGCTGGGTCCACAAGTGGACCTCAAAGACGGAAAGGGTTAAGGATATTACGCTTCTCTTCCTCTTTCGAAAGAGACCTTAACTTTTACTATTAAGCAAATAGAGCCGAAATGGCATCGAAAAACGTTTTAACTCTACAAAGTTTTTGGTCGCACTCTAGGTCTTTTGAGTCCTTAGAGTCGTGCATCAAACTCCGATTCTTTGTATTTTGGGTCTCTCTGCATGACCGCAATGACCCAAACAACTTAGTAGTGTGAACCAGGTCTAACTATTTCAGTATCCCCTGATAATACTACATGTACCTGCTACTCTGGCAAGGCTAAGATGCTGAAGGGGCTTGGCTAAAGATTTTATCAGTTTGCAAGACTTACATACAAGGTCTTACGAAGAAAGTCTTTTTTAACATATGCATCAAATGGCCGATTTCGATGGGGAAAGATTTATGATCTAAGTTGGGCTCTTGGCTGCACGAAAAAATTTGGTTCACGTCATTGGCATTGTCATTGTCATTGGCACACGAGATATCGCAAGAGGGAGACGGAGACGGACGTTCACTCTCCGTGTGAAACATCTTGGTCGAAGTTTCTGGTTTCTGATGCTGCTATCATCGAAATCTATCTACCTACCTGTAATCAATGGCACATTGTCACAGTAATGCACTTATACCGCGATCAATCGAAGAACTTAGAGCCAAGAGAAAACGTCGGGATCATGAGACTGTGGTTCTCCATGCTCACAAACAACATGGCCTAAGTGTTGAGGACGGCCGAGAGTCAATCAGCTTCCTCATGAATAGACGGTTTGTCATCAACAAGCCAACACAAGCAGGCTATATCTCTCTTTTTGTCAAAGAAGATGAGATAAATAATGACCCGATCATCGACGTGCCAGCAGATAAAGCTTCTTCAGCAAATATGGGAGATAGTCACGACGATTCGTTTCTTCGTTTTTTAGAAACCGTCGAGACGCCGACAAAAGAGCAGCCGCAGAAACTTCAATTTTACCGCGCGGCGATGCATCATCCGCAGCAGAGCACCTCCTCGCTATTATTGGTAAACTAGTTGAAAGCAATTCTCAATTGAATGATTTAGTAAACATCGAAAGAAACAACAATAGTAGTTTGACAAACGAGAATGCTAATTTGAAAATTGAGCTAGAGAGACGCAAAGCTGCACCCCAAAGGGAATTCCTTTATGCACCGTCAATTACTGAAAATGTGGCAAAACATGATGATGATGGTGGGCCAATAGATTCTTCAAAGAGCATCTGCCAAACAAAAGAAACAGCCAAGCCAAGCGCGGCAGACAATGGAGAAAGTCCTGAAAGTGGTAACTGACAGTGATAGAAACTGAATCATCTGAAGTACTTGATGTTAGCATGGGAGTCCCACAGGTATCACTTTAAGGGCCAAGATTATTTACAGCCTATACAAATGATCTTCCAAAATTGTCAAGTCAGGTCAAGTTGAGATGTATGCAGATGACACTACTGCATTTTGTATTGGTGAAAATATTGATGATGTATGCATAAAACTACAAGAAACATTAAAAGAAATAAATGACTGGTGCACAAAACATAAGCTAACTGTGCATCCTACAAAAACACAAGTTCTCATCATGAAAAGGCATAAGCTCATTGGTCCATTGCCAGAAATGAAATTAGGAGAAAATTCATTAGAATACACAGATGTGACTGAGTGCTTAGGAGTCAAAATTGACAACAGGTTAAACTGGAAGGCTCAAACAGAGAAAGTTGGAAAAGCATTTGCAGCAAAAGTGAAGACAATAAGATCTATGTCTTATCTCCCAAAAGACATGCTAGAAGGGATATACTTCAAAGCAGTTATTCCAGTAGTGCTGTACATCATTGTTGTATGGGGAAATTGTTCCATGGGAGCTATGACTGGAATTGAAAGAATCCACAGAACTGCAGCTAGAATAATTCATAAACTTGACACAAATATACCATCAGACCAAGTATTGCAAGTTGCTAAATGGGACTCAATTGATTACATGTACAAGAAAAGACTCATAACATTAATGCATAGAGTCAAAGCAGGAACCATGAACCCAAGAATAAGCTCATTTTTTGAGGAAGAGAATTGTAGATACAATCTGCGTAACAACAAAGACTTCAAAATTCCACAAATAAGATCAGAAAGTGGTAGAAAGTCAGTGTTCTTCAGAGGACCATTCCTATGGAGTTTGATTGATAATGACATTAAAGCTTTGAAACAAGAAAAATTTAAGAAGTGTATACATAAATATAAGGACAAATTAGATAAGATTAATTTTCAATCAGAGACATTAGCAATCAAATCAAAAGATCCTTCTTTTGTGTATTGAACATTAAACTTGAATTGACATTTTCCCAATTTATAGACTAAAGTATTCCATTGGACTTTAAGTTATCTGGTTACATTTTATCAAGATTTAATTTCAACTATATATTTACTCAGTTTTTCCTGTAAACATTTTAATCGTAGATATTCCTTGTAATTTTAACTCATATTTTAGTTTTAGTAAAACATGTCCACATCAGCTGTACAGCTGCCTTAGATTTAACCTGTATAATCAAAAAATGTATGTATGTATGTATGTATGTAAAGTCCCTTGGCTTTTGCAGAGCAAAGTATCAATGATCAATGGAAAGAGGTTAGAATTAAGAAGCACAATGAATTTGTCTATTTGAAATCTATGGAGAGAAAAAAGTTAGAATCCCAAGAGAGGAATGTTCCTCCTCCGGTAACGAAAGAAAGAGCACAGCCACTCCTCCCTCCAAAGGCCGGGGCCAAAGCAACATTGGATGTAGCCAGTGGATCTCAAGGGAATAAACGAAACAAAAGGAAAAATCAACATAAGAGAAACAATGCGACCACCAATGTTGAACAGGGAAGCCCGAATGAGGACACCCAAAGACTTTGTTGCTTGGTGATTCACACGTGCGAAGACTTGAAGAGAAAAAACTTCTAACAAAATCGATTACAGCGAAGGGAATTGGAGGAATCAAGAGTGATCAAATAATGTCTAGACACAAACAAACTGTTAATAGCGAGCTCCAAAAATTTGATGAAGTGATAATCCATATAGGAAGCAATGACATTTCCAAAGGCATCCCTGTCAAGAAAATAATTGACAGTGTTGATACAGCTGGCCATAGGCTGCAAGAAGTGAAACCTGGCATAAAGATAACACTTTCCTCCATATTTTACAAGGCTACGACCCACCTAAGAATGCTAATGTGGTCGAAGCAAACCAGGCACTCAAGCGATACTGTCTTACCAAGGGATGGGATTTCATTGAGCATGGAAATATCGCCTTCAAGCATTTGGATGGGGGAGGTATGCTCTCACCCCTGAGGGTAATCGCTTGTTTGCCAGGAACTTGCTTGCCCGTACGAAATCTGGGTAACAGTAGCAGTGCTACCGGGGTGGAAGTAACTGACCCATCCCCACCTCAAACTCATAACAGAGAGGATGCTTGCAATACTTGCTTCTCACCTAACAATATGACACCCACTAGTGATACTGCGGCATCTGGCAGGTTTCATCAGCATTTAGGGTTTAAAAAGGGCATGGCAATTGCATCCCTGAATATCAACGGTCTCCGCAGTCACCTAGATGAGATTCAGCTATTAGTTAGGGACCTTGGGATTCACATTCTTGCTTTGAATGAGACCAAGCTCGATCCAGAATTCCCAAAGGAGCTCACTACTGTGGCTGGATACCAGCAAGACCGTTTGGATAGGACATGCAATGGTGGTGGTGTTTCCATTTATATCAGGGACTCTGTCAAGTATAAACGTCGTCTCGATATCCCTATTGATGGTCTGGAACTCATCTGTATTGAGGTTGAACCACCAAAAAGCAAGTCCTTTCTTGTTCTGGCTTGGTATCGCCCACCCAGCGACCCGGTTGGATCGTTCAATAAGCTGGAAAAGGTTCTTTCCTTTTTGGACAAAGAGGGTAAAGAAATAATCCTCTTAGGGGACACTGATTGTGATCTCACTCCTAAACAAGCTGAGCAGCCCATAGATAACAATTCAAAGCACATGCTTGATCTCTATGAGTTGTTCAGCTTCAAACAGCTTATTGAGGAACCAACTAGGGTCACTCTAAATACTGCTTCTATTATTGACCATATTGCTACAACGCGTGCCAGAAACATTGTCAATTCTGGAGTGCATGAAGTTTCCCTGAGTGACCATTATATGGTCTACTGCATTCGAGAATTTAATGGAGCAGTTGAAAAGGGCCATAAAGTGATCAAAACTCGAAAGATGAAGAATTTTAACGAAGAAGCATTCCTAGCTGATGTTTCTGGCATATGTTGGGAGCGAATGCTTAATGAAACGGATGACATAGATGTTCTTGTAAGCAATTGGTCAAACCTATTTTCTTTGATCATAGAGAAGCATGCCCCAATGACCGTAATGCGTGTTTCAGATAAGTACTGCCCCTGGATAGACAAGGACCTGAAGAAGCTAATGCAGACCAGGGATAAACTAAAAAAGGCTGCAGCCAAAAGAAAGTCCCAACTCCTTATGGAGTCTTATAGACAGGTCCGTAACAAGGTCAATGTCCTAAATACCCAACTAAAGAAGCAGTACTATACTAATAAGATCTCTGTATGTCAAGGTAACATTAAAGAGTCATGGAAGGCAATCAATGAACTCCTCAATAAGAGATCAAAGTCCAGCAACATTGATTGTCTAAAGAGTCTGGTTCCGAAACTGTTCATAAAAAAGATATTTCTAATGCAATGAACAGTTTCTTTTGCTCAGTAGGTAAGGATCTTGCTGACAAAATAGATCCAGCCCCAAATCCCCTTCTTGCAGGTGATGATGAAATTAACGAACCTAAGGCAACATTTCATTTTAGGACTATTGAAGTGCAGGAGATCAGGGATGCATTTGCCACGGTTAAGACAGCAAAGAGCTTTGGGACTGACAACATCTCTAGCTACTTTTTGAAGCTTGCGCTGCCTTTTATTGAAAACTCGCTTGCTTTCTTGTTCAATACATCCATTGAAACAAGTTGTTTTCCAGATTCATGGAAAGTTGCTAGGGTTACTCCGATCTTCAAAGATGGAGATAAGACTGAAAAGTCTAACTATCGACCAATGTCAGTCTTGCCTGTCATCTCAAGGCTCTTTGAAAAATTAGTAACAAACCAGCTGTACCAGTATATGAATGATAATGGCCACTTCTCATCTGGCCAATCCGGCAGTTGCGCCTTCATTCTACAGTAACATGTTTACTTAAAGATACTGATGACTGGTACAATGGAATGGATCTCGGAAAGCTTGTGGGTCTGGTATTCATTGACCTTAAAAAGGCATTCGATACCGTTGATCATAACATTCTCTGCTAAAAGCTCGAGCTTTACTGTGTACAGCAACGTGAACTCTCTTGGTTTGAATCCTACCTAACGAACCGGAAACAATTTTGTAGGGTTAATGGGGTTGATTCCGAAATTGGGGATATAGAAGTTAGTGTTCCACAAGGCTCGTGTCTTGGCCCCCTTCTTTTCCTCATCTACATCAATGATCTCCCACAAGCAGTCCGATATTCGAAAGTGTCCATATATGCTGATGATACCAGTCTGTGCTACCAGTCTCCCGACTTGACTCAGCTGAATGAGGCTATTAACAGTGATCTTAGGAAACTGGATAGTTGGCTACAAGGAAACAAGCTTTCTCTCAATGTTGCGAAAACTCATGCTATGCTTATTTCCACAAAGCAAAAACATCGTATTCTCAAAAGTCAAAATGAAGACCTAAAATTGAAAATACGTGATAATGAGCTCGAAGTAGTCAACAAGACAAAATACCTTGGTTTTCAAATTGACTGCTCTTTGGATTGGAAAGAACAGATCAAGGCAGTTTCTGCCAAGGTCTCCAGGGCAGTTGGATTTCTAAAGCATGCCAAGTCCTTTCTTCCGAAAGAAGCTTTGCAAACTCTCTATGCTGGTATTGTGGAGCCCCACTTTCGATACTGCTGTTCTGTCTGGGGCTGCGCTGGTTCTACGGCAATCAATCAGTTACAAAAACTTCAAAAACTTGCCGCTAGGATAATAACGAATAGCAGCTTCGATGCCCCAAGCAGACCTCTTATTGAACTGTTGGGATGGAAGACCGTTGACGAACTGATTACTGGTGAATCTAAGACAATGGTCTTTAAGTCCCTGAATGAGCTGGCCCCACAATACCTCTGTGACCTCTTCACCAGAAACTCGCTCTGCTCATCTTACAGTCTGCGTAATACGGGGACCGACTTAAGGTTACCGATGAAGAAGTCAGCAAATGGCCAGAAATGTTTCTCTTATAGAGGTGTTATGCTATGGAATAGCCAGTCAACCGAGTCGAAGCAAGCAACCTCTCTGTATGGTTTCAAGAAAACTATTTAGAAACAGAACCCCTATTCCTTTCATTCTTTTTTCTTTATTGTAAATTTTGAATATTTTTGTACATAACTTCTAAACAATTGTAAATAGGGTTTTATAGTTTGATTTGATTAGTAGCTTTTTATTTCTATATTATATTGTAATTAACGTTTTTATCGGAGGGCCCCTTGAAAATCAACTTGTTGAAGGGCAACCCTCCTTAAAAGAATTAAATATGAAATATATAATATGAATATTCGGATGGCTAAGTGCGGCGTTACAGTCTGCCAAACGCCCCACGTTTTTTCTGACTCACCCGGTAGAATATACATTTTTACACTTTTTCTTCTACTTTTCAAGAAAATTTGCCTTTCAATAACACCGGTAGGAGACCATTATGGAGACAAGTTCACGCTGACCTTTTAATGCTATCCCTGCCATTTTAAACCGGGGGTGTTTTCATGATGGATTTTTATACTAGAACCTATTTTGTTTTTCTTTTTATTATCTTTGCACACATGTAATAGCTTTCCGTTGATTTTCCTGTAAATTTTTTGATAGCAAGTTTTAATTTTAATGGCGCAATTTTATATACATACATACATACATACATGCATGCATACATACATACATACATAACATGCATACACATCCATACATACATGCATACATAGATACATACATACATTTCCAGAGCGATTCTCGATGTGATATATGAGACATATAAGACCACGTATCGACTACGGCGATATAATCTACCACAAGTATGTCTCTGAAATTCGCTTGACCTTCACACAAAAGCTTGAACAAACGCAATATCTTGCTACACTAGCAGTAACTGGAACATGGAGAAGTAAAAACAGGCAGAGACTGCTTAATTGAGCTAGGATGGGAAACATCGTATGATAGAAGTTGATATCGTAGATTGTGTCATTTATTCTTCCTTATCATATCCAACTCACCTGACCTGTGTAAAGAGCTTCCCCAAGCGTGACAAATGCAGTATAGCCTCAGAAATCTCACTAGTTTCGAACAACCAGTCAGCAGAACAGCTCGTTTCGCTAGCGCGCATTTCCATAATGCGCTATTTATTGGAATGGAATTTACTCGATGATGAGGCAAGAAATTCAAGGTCTCTGTTTGAGTTTCAGCATAAATTCCTTGAAATTGTTAGGCAACTAGGAAACTCAACATACAAAATCTGTGACATTTTGGGTGTCAACTTGTCGACAAAACTCCGCGTGCATTTTAGTACCCTAAGTGAAGATCACTGCCAAGTGCCAAACATGCTTTTGACTGCCTCAGCCCAGTTTGTTTTTGTGGTAAAGATAATGAAAATAACAAGCGTTTTCTCCTGCATTGCCCCCTATACGATGTACTTCGTAGGGATCTCTTTGACCAGCTCTCTGATGTTCCAGGTCTAGAAATTACCAGTATCAATAATATGGATGATGATACTCCCTGTCGTCGACTCTTGTTTGGAGATCCTTCTCTAGGTACTATTGACAGAGTAATACTGGAAGCGACGATTTCATTCATAAAAACTTCTGGCCGATTTGATTGATACAACAATATCAAACCACTAGCAGCAGTTCCCTATTCCCAGTTCCCCATCTTCGTGTTTGTGCTCTTTTTTGTTTCTCTTGTTTTGTTCCATATTGCTGAGGTGGATTACTGGGATAAACCATGCACTGCAATATTTTCCTCTCCTTTTACGAGTTGAATAGCTCTAATTTCTTGCACCAGTAATCTGCCTTTGCTTGATTGCTTTATTTCCTTTTGGCCTATTGTGTCTTGGCTTAGTGGTTTCGTTCTTTGTTTTCTTTGTATAGAAAATTAATTTGATTTGTAAGTGCTATCTGGAGTGAAGACCTGGTGACTGTTCTCTATGGATGGCACAGTGTAATATGAAATTTTATATTGTAGTTTTTAATCTCGATAGTTAAAGGGTCTGTTTCATCCAGCATGCCTTGCACGTGTCGTCTCTTAGTTTACCTTTGTTGTCGCCATTTTCATGGCCCATGAAAATGGCGACAAACAAAGGCCAACCAAGAGTCGACACGTGCAAGGAATGCTGGAAGAAACAGACCCTTTAACAAAAATTGATGTTAATAGATTTTCGGAAATCCAGTGCGTTTTGGCATGTTGCCTCTGATTTCTATAGAATTCGCGACTTCCGTTGATTAAGCAACTGTCTAGCAGGCAGAATTTCGAGGGACGTATCACCCTGTAAAGATCTCGTATAGATTTGACAAAATCTTTTGTTTTTAAGCAAGATCCGCAAAATGTCACTAAAAATCATATTGTTTTAAAAATCTCATTCGCCTTTTGGGAAGGGTGATACCCCTCTCACATAATTTCTCAAAGGAAGCAACGATACACGTATTCTTAAACAGCTTGGCAGAACCCTGCCTGAATTATAAAGTTAAGAAACTTTTGTAATTTACAGCTTATTTTGACAGGTCATTCAAAGATGCTGTAACTCAGTAGAGTAATGGCAATTGTTTAGACATTTTTTTCAGTGCGAATTATTTTAAGAAACTGCTTAATAGCCTTGGGCCTTACTTTCTCATAAAATATATACGTGTTTGTTCACGCCGGGTAGTTTTGGCCAAGAAAAGTATTTTCTGTATTTCCCCGCCAAAGCTTAAAAGTCATAATGTTTCATACCAGGCCGCAATGCGTTATACCATGTCCCAATGCATCATACCATATGAAATGGAAAAGGCCATATGAAATTCGAAATGCCACACGGAATGCAAAAGACCATACCGGGTGTCTAAAAAATGCAACGGATTTATAAAATTCTGGCACTAGCTGTTTCAAATCTATAATTAAGTGATGATTTTTCTCTAAATCTGCAATCATTAGTTTAAGATTTGGTATATATCTCAAAATTTTTGGTGACTTGGTTGCAGAGTTAAAAATCAACGAACTTTAAATTTGTCGTCAGGGCAAAACCAAAACTGCCAGCATTATTGCAAGGTATACTACAAAATTTCAGGCATGGCATACATGCAACTTCACTGGTATACAGACAGGCACACAACTTGATCAAGAAACTACGACAAAAGGATCCCTTGCTGATTGATCAGTTATCTAGTTTTGCGGGAGCTTTCAGTGTTCATTTCCAATCAAATGTTTAACTCCAATGATGACCAAGTCATCTTGGAAAAAGTAACTTCGTATTTGTCGAAATCTTAATAAAAAGAGTGTCATTTAAATTTTCAGTTAACTTGTGTGTTGCGTGCTTGTCAGCAGTCTTCGGTAATTGCTGAAATTGTCACGTTTTATAATTTGACATTATAATTCACTATTGCTAATGCAGCTTCTCTCTGTTTGTTTGTTTGTTTGTCATCTTATTTATCATCGATAATTATTATTTAGCTCTCTATATACATATATACATATCGAACTAATCTAAATCGATAAATTAAAGTGAAAAATAAATAATACAGGTATGTACATCAAGATATTTACATGATACAAAGAGAGATTAGTTTTCTGTCACATGCTGGCAAGCATTGCATTTACAATTGGGGCCATCCCACTTTTTTATTAGGTGTTTAAAACTATTCAAATTTTCGGCAGATTTTATTTCATTCGGCAGTCCATTCCATATTTGAGGTCCTAAAGATCGAAGGCTATTAGATCCAAAGGTGACTTGGTTTGGTCTGTAATGCTGTAAATCATTTGGATTTCGTGATGAGTAAGTGGAAGATTTGATTTTGAAAATGTCATGCATGAAAGATGGGTTTAAGTTTTTCAATGTCTTGAAAACCTCTATGCAAAGAACTCTCAGACGAGAAACCTGCATAGTGCACCTTTCTGACTTCAAGAGTAAGTCGCTGTAAGAGGAAAGGTGATCATTATATAAAAATCTAAGGGCACGTTCTTGAATCTTTTCAATTTTTTGTAAAGCCTTAGCTGATGAGAAGTACCACACAAGAAGACAATAATCAAAATTTGAATAAACAAAACTCTGGACAAGGATTTTTCTTTCGTTAAAACCAATAAAGTGTTTGAGTCTTTTCAAGACACTGAGTTGGGATGCAGCTTTTCTGCAAAGTTCAGAGATATGCTGTTCAAAATTTAGCCTGTAATCTAGCTGAATACCCAGCAATTTGACAGTTTCTTCTGATTTGATCATTTTGCCTTGGATGTTAAAATTCTCTCCACTAGTATTTGTTTGATCCTTTCTAATGAGGAGTGCATGAAATTTTTCTGGATTGGCTATCATTTGATTATGTTTTAGCCAAGTTAAAGCAACTCCAGCTTCTTCTTCCAGTACTTCGATCAAATTTGATAGGGTCTTGGAAAAATAAGTTAGAGTGTTATCGTCAGCATAATTATGTAACGTTGCTCGGTTAATGAACAAAAACAGATCGTTTATGTAAATATTGAAAAAAATAGGACCCAAAACAGAGCCTTGAGGTACCCCTGATAAAATTGTTTGGAAAGAGCTATATGTATTATTGATTCTAACAGACTGTTTCCGCCGTTTCAAGTAAGAGTAGATAAGGACCAGGGCATTTTCATGAAAACCATAGGCATGTAATTTGGCTATAAGTAAATCGTGTGGAATACAATCGAAAGCTTTCGATAAATCCATAAGGATAGCTCCCACAATATTATCATTATCGAGTTTAACCCTCCATTCTTCTATCATTCTTATCAAGACATGTTGTATGCCGTATGCTTTTCTATAGGCAGCTATGAAAAGTGAAAGGGTTTCATCTAAGTATGGGACCAGATGGTTTTTCAAAATCTTTTCATAGATTTTGGAGAATATATTTAGAATACTGACAGGTGGAAAGTTTCGCTCAACCGTACGATTGGCCTCCCCTTTATCCAAGGGACATACCGCAGCTCGCTTTCCATTATCTGGAAACCTATAGTTTCGTATGCTGCTGTTAATGGCATCTGTTAAAGGGGCTGCAAGATCGTCTGCAGCCAACAGCACAAGTTTTGGTGGTATTTGATCTTCCCCCGTTGATTTCCTACCGTCCAAAGACCTTAGTTGTTCCCTAACCTGACAGACCTGTACCTCATGGAAGGAAAATGAATTGAAATTGTTTTCAGGATTTTGAATGATAGCTAAAATACTTGGATGGTTTTTGTATTTTTCAAGAATCAGCCTAATGATTTGCCGATAATCATCGGTTGCAACCGTATCTACAATGTTGCAAGGTTTTACACCGCTAGATTTTTCTACTATGTTGATGTAATGATCGTTAAATATTTCGGTTAGTTGCTGGTCGTCAGTTACGATTTCATTATTTTTAACTAAGGAAATATCACTACCAGCTAAGCCTCCTTTGTTGGAGAGAAAAGGTTTGACAAGGTTCCAGAAAGCTCGATTCGATACAAGTCCATTTTCTGTTGCTTGTTTGAAATGCTGTTTAATTGCCTTTTTTCTCAAGGAAACACATTTATTTCTTTGTCGTTTAAATTTCAATTCATTTTCTTTCGTAGGATTTTTCTTGTATCTCTTTTGTAGCCTCGTTCTGGTATAAATTCCCTTTTTTGATTCCCTGGTCATGAAAGGAGCAGTGTTTCCTCGTAGTACTTTCGTTTTTAGGGGGGCATGTTTGTCAACCAATTTTCGAAAAGTGCAGACAAGATCATTGTAAGCTTGATCAGCATCGTCAGGAGCACCAAAATTCGCCAGCTTTAAATCTCACAAAAAATTTTCGGCGTCGAACTTTTTGTAGCTGCGATACTTGATTATCTTAGGCTTAAGTCTCGGGAGATGAGATTTTATAACCGTTATGACAAGACTGTCGTAGTCACTTAAGCCAGTTTCAAACACAGAAGTTTTTTGGAATGATCTCGGCCGATTTGTAAGGATAACATCAATGGAAGAACTGCTGTTCTTGGTGAAACATGTTTTAGCAGTCACCAAATTTGATAGCCCAAAGACATCACAAAAGGACACTAGTTTAGAGTGTCCAGTGTCCTGCCGGTTTAGGGTATCAATGTTGATATCCCCCATTACAATTACGTTGTCGTATTTGTCTAAAGCAGAATTTAAGGTAGTAGAAAGATCGTTAAAGAATGAATCAATGTTGTTGGATTCAGGGGGCCGGTAAATACTGTAGACAATCCATTTCTTTTTGCTTACTATTAGTTCGGAGCAAAGGAGTTCAAGAGAAGGAGTCTCTAATACTGGGACACGGTTACATGCTACACCTTTCCTGACATACAGCACAATACCCCCACCGAATTCGTTCCTATCACGACGCATCGGTTTTTGATAATCATTCACAAGAAAAGTCTCAGTTTTGAAATCGGAACTTATTTTGGTTTCCTCTATAACCAAAACATCAGGTAGGCATCTTTCCATAAGCATCCTCAAGTCAATAATCTTATTTCTAAGACTATTAATATTCAAGAACCCTATGAGTGGGTGGTTATGATATTCTGTCCTGAGACCAAAGAGTTTGTCAATGTCACAAGAATCATCAGATTCTGAAAAAATATCTGTTGAAGTAGGAGATGGGGCCGATGATTCAAAGAGGGGTGGGCTATGCTCTACCGAGGGCCAAGAGCTAACTGGGGTGCTCACGATGTGAGGTGAAGATGAGCATCGAAACATTTCTTGTGATGAGTTTTCAATGTCAGAAACAGGGACTGATATAATATTTTGGATAGGACTACAGTCCGCAGACGAATTTGATTGTATTTCTGTCGTACATGAGTTAGCTGGCGAAACCGCTTTCGACGAAGTTTCAGATAATACGTTTAGCTGCATAGACAAATGCAGTCAGGTTTTAAGGAAATCAATAAAATTACCGGATAGAATGTTTGTCCCAAACTGGTTTAAGTGGAGTCCTGAATTATCCAGATGATAAGAATTGATGTTCTCATGATCAATAAAGTCTACGTGATGTTGATGTAGTCCACGTTTGATTAGTTCATTTGCTTCTCGTCTCTTTTGCTCCAGTTCGTTCGAGTCAGTTCGCATTATGATTCCAGATACAGCGACATTTGCAACTCTTCTCTTTACTTTAACAGCAAGGCTGATTACCTTATTTGCTACCACTTCAGGAGAATCTCTCCGAAGGTTATTTGTACCGCAGTGGAGAATAATTGCCTTTGGCTTGTACTGTAGGGTTGGTTCCAAGTAATAATCCATGTCCTCCACTTTTGCCCCTCCAAATGTTTTCACTCTTATGTTTCAACCTTCTGTTTCCTCATTCAAAACTCTACGATTAATTGAGCGAATCATGGAATCTCCAACAACGTTAAGAGAGGGATTTTGTTGTGATCGTTGATTCCTTTGGTTTGAATATTGCCGTTCCTGAAAACTTTGCCGAGTATTTATAGGAATCGATGAAGGTCGTAATTCCTGTCTGGATTGAGGTCGCAATTCTTGTTCGGGTGCAGGTCGACTGATATAGGCAGCTAGTGGTGGATTGGCGAATTTTTTTGAGCAGCCATCTTGCCCAAATCCAAATCTTTCATCTGCTCTTTCGTTTGATCCTTCGTTTTCATTAGTCCAAGCAAACGAATCTGAACGCATATTTTGATCCTGTCTGTTTTTGCCTCGCACAGATTCGGAATAGGATGCATTTCCAGGCACGACGTTCCTTGCCAGAAAAGTATCACATTCAGAGTTCTCTTCATCAACCTGCAGGGAGGTGTAACGATTACTGGTCAGCACTGGATTATTGTTTGAAAACAGTTTTGGCTTCTTTGTTGTTACCTTGGGAAAGGTCCATTGATTTCGTGCTGCCATGGGGCCAGGTGCTCTCTTGGGGATATTTGTCATCTCATTGTTTGGATCCTGAGTATATAAATCAGGTAGTTGCCTATGGTAACCTGATGAATAGGAATTTCTAGAAGGGTATCCTTGACTTTTCACGTTGTTTGCTGCATTTGTTTTCAGCATGGCATTTTCATTTTCCAAAGATTTGTTTATATTGGCCAATTGATCGATTTTTAACAGCAAGCTGTGAATACTCTGATTTTCTGTTGTTGATTTCCCAGTGTCTTCTTTTTTTGGCTTTTTTAATTCAAATAAAATTTCATCGACCTTTTTCTCTAAATTGTCCAGTCTTCTTGATGAAACAATAAAATCTGGGTTAGACGTGGTAGATAAATTTTTTTGATTTTGATGTGGTTTTGCACTCTGTTTTGAAACAGTTTTTTCTCGTTCTTTTTCATTTTTTTGCAATTTTACTTCATCATCATGAAAAGAATTACCTTTACCACTTTCTGGTTTTGACATAGGGGCTATTTTGAAGTTTGCCGATTTTTAACTCTACAACCAAGTCCCCAAAATACTGGAATGTATGTCAAAAATTGTTCTAATTATTGCAGATTTCAATAAAATTAAGAGTTCGATAATGAGTATGAAACAGCTACCGTTAGAATTTTTCGAATCCGTTGTGTTTTTCTGGGACACCTGGAATTAATTTCAAAAGGCCTTACGGAATGAAGTGGATCATATGAATTTCAAAACGTCATAAAGAATATACGAAATTATACAAAAAGAATGAGAAAAATTATAAAGGAAACTACCGTCCAATCTCTCTTCTTCTTATTTTTGGGAACATTCTTGACACATCTTGTTTCATTTGAGCGACTTAATCTAAATCAGTCTGGGTTTCGTCCAGGTGATTCGACAATTAATCAGCTAATTTCCATAACGCATGCGATTTTTAAAGCTTTTGACTGTAATCTGCCTGTTGATAATCGTTCTGTCTATCTCGATATTTCCAAAGCATTTGATGGGGTGCGGCATGGTAGCCTTGTTTATAAACTAAAACGATATGGTGTTTCAGGTCACCTCCTTGCTCTTATCCAGAGTTTTCTTTAGGATCGAAAGCAGCGAACTGTTTTGAGCGGTAAATGTTCTATTTGGGGAGATATATCAGCCGGAGTACCCCAGGGCTCCAACTTAGGGCCCTTGTATTCCTTGTGTACATAAATGACCTAACTGAAAATCTGAAATACAATATCAAACTCTTTGCCGACGATACGTCCTTGTTTACAGTCGTACATGACACAAATGCAGCCTCCAAATGACATGATGACATGAACCATGACTTGGAGTTGATAAAGCAGTGGGTTCATAGCTGGAGGATGTCGTTTAATCCTGATCCACTAAAGCAAGCTGTCGAATTAATTTTGCAAGGACTTTTTCTTGATTCAAAGCTGTTTTGTTTATAAACTATAACGATGTCGTGTTTCAGGTCAACTCCTTGCTGTTATCCAGAGTTTTCTTTATAGTCCGGGTCCTATTGTCAAGAATACGGATTCCGTTCTCACATTCTGTTAATTCTTCCATTCCACCATGTTCTAGACCAGAAGTTCTCGTAGAATTCAAAAATCGATGTCTCCAGGTCAAATTTTTAATGACGTCATCATGACGCCATAGGTCTTAGGTACGACGTCATGCACCGTAGTTTTCCCTATGCAAATGAAGGCAAGGCAAGTTTTCGAAGAACCATGATGCATTTTAAGCTCCAAAAGTGATAGAATATTTATCTTAATGATTCCAGATAAGAATATTTGCAGCTTATTAAAAATACTTGTGGTAACGTGACGTCACAATGACACCAGGTTGATAAGAAAGTAACAGATACGAACTTTAACAAAAAGTTCTTTTAATCGTTATGAATTTATAAGAAAAAATGAGCATTAAAAGCTCAGTAGTCACAAGTTTGATCATCAATTCCGTCTTCTTTCTTTTTTGATATGCATTTTAGTGCTAAACTCCGCATTCTCGCATTCAGTGCAAACAGTTCTATGCAAGAAAGTCTCTTACTGTCGCAGGAACATTTGCATATTTCATATTTGCCTTTGCAGCCACATTTGGCAAACTCTAATATTTCTTTTGGGCTCCTGAGCTTGAACTGGCTTTGCAGTTAATGTGCTTGTTGCGTTTGCTTTTTGCCAACAAGTCTTCGATGCTCGGCAAACTTTGACCTGCTTCATGAGGATCCATACGGCAGCAGCATAATTGATTCTTCTTATATGGTCATTGTGGGCAGAAGAGTTGAAGCATCCTGCAAGCATCGGATGATCTGTAAAAAAGACTCCATCTGGCTTCAGCAAGGCTATTAACTCTTGATTTTGCATCGCAGAAGACTTTGGCATGCAAATTTCTCCTACGTACGTATGTTGTCTTCTCTTAAGTCGTCAAGACCAAGTGAAGTAAACGTAGAGATGACATCATTTTCGGCATCAATGAATAGTCTCCACCAAGATCCTTCCCACGAAGCTTTCCTGTCACATAACAACCAGTACATGCATGAAACTCTGCCAGGGCTAGATATCTATTGAGTGAAATGGTATTGTGAAAATCTCTTACTTGAAAAAACTGTTGATTGCAAGGTAGATATGAGATCTTGCGGAAAGGGCAGGCGCGTAAGCACATAAGCGGATCGGTATGAGGATAATAATCTACTACTTGCATGCCAGGATTTATGTCAATAGCATTGCTAGAAAAATTACCATCAATGTATTCGCCTCTTCGTGCAGGAAGGTCATCAAAAGTTCCATGTGTTTCTCTGTCAGCTGACATTAAAAATGGAACATTGTTCTGGCATAAGTGCTGCCTTAACATCTTTACTATTATGATGCCAAGTTTGTCACTGTTTGGTCGCGTTCGAGAAATTTCTGAAGAGGAACTTTAATCCCAGTGCTTTCGTAAATCTTATAAATAGTTGAGTGATCTTTCCTCGTCAATGGTTCTTTGTCATTTCTTTAGGCGAATGTTTCTCGTACATGTCAAAATCGAATCGAAAATCGGTGTTTTTCCTCGCTTCTGAATAAGTTTTATTGTGAAAGCATCAGCAAAAACCTTGTCCGTTGCTAGTTTCTGAAGATGTGTCGATCATTTGCAGAATCACCATTGCATCAATTCTCGCACGTGAAGGGCCTTTTGATCATTGAGATGAATTCTGTAAGCACATAAATTTTGATTTTCCCTAATGACCCGGTATCAACAAACTATCATTTGAGACTTCTGACAGTTACACGGAATTTGTTGCCGATCACATCTTTCATATCGATGTGCCTTTCGCTTCTGGTAGTTATTTCTTTTCTATTGAATAGATCTATATGTTCTCCAAGGACCTGGTTCTTTTCTTCCTCTGCAATTTCGATGACTTTGTTTGCAGCTGTTAACTCTTATGGAAGCTCGTCCTATAGGTGCCTAGATACTCTTCCTTTGGATTCGGTGAAAGTCCTTCTCCAAGAAACGCCTTGTCAAGACATTCACCAGTTGCTTCACATTTCAGAAGCCTCTCATGATAAACTTATGGAAGAGCAGCATTTGTTATAATGTTGTAAAGACAGCAGTCTTCCTTTTCTTCTGAAAGAAAGCCTTCTCATTCGGATAAGTATGCAATTTGAGGACGAGTTAATTTTGTATCAGGGTAGAATACCAGTTATCCTCGTGATGTTTTCCATTGTTCTGTGTTGCAATTGATGAAATTTATTTCAAATCTTCCGATAGCTTAGCAAGAATAGCAGTTGTTAGGTATAACCTCACCCGTTCATTAGGAATGTCTGATATTCTGACAACTCCCTCTTCAATGTTTACCTGCTCCCCTGCGTGATCGCAACCTTTCATAATTTGAGAAACTTGGTTTTTCTGAACGCAAAAAAGTGCCTTTGTGAACTCTCCCCAGAGCAATGGCCCTTCCTTCACTAAAAAAGGACATTAGTAAAGAAGACTGGCGATAATCAACGAAACTATATCCTATCCATTAGGCTGCATTCACATTGCACAATTTTTTGAAAGAGCGTAAACGCTCGTGCAGAAATCCGCCGAAATCCGCCATATAAATCCTTTACAGTGTTCAAATTACAAACTATTTTGCAATTTGAACACTGTAAAGGATTTGTACGGCGGATTTCTGCACGAACGTTTACGCGCTTTCAAAAGATTGTGCAATGTGTTCAGGTCTTTGCTCTTTCCAAGTGAAATAAACCAGTTGTATTTCCTGTGGCATAAGTGAAGGTTAACAGGTTAGCAGGCTCTCAACCATCCTCAAATAGTCTGAGCCGCTATCTGCTATAAAATTGCCAATTGCCCTCAGGTGCCCTAAGACGGCTTGGAGTTCTCCAAGCCTCCAATTGAATCTATACTTTGTAGCTTTTCCTTTAAATGTACCAGCATTAGATTTTTTGCTCTAAGGTCAAGAACCAGTGAAATGACTGTCTTCGAAGAAGATCCCGTTATACTAATTATAACTTCCAAAATTTAATTTCAAAGTTAGAGCTCCTTTCGAAAACGAGGTCACACATTTTAAATAGCAGCTGTCAGTTTGTGAGGACATTTCGTTGCTCCATGCACTGGTTAAGTATTTTCAGCATAGGTTAACTTGTGGGGACAAAGATTAAGCCTGGCAAGGGATTTATAACAAAGACTTTTAGTGACGTCATCTTGACGTCATCAAGATTGAATGAAACAATAGGAGAGGGACATCTGAATAGTTGGAGACATCAAATATTTGCTTTCAGCAGATATTTTCACCCTAGATGGGCTATTAGAGGCAAGATTAACATGAAACGAGGACGCATTTGCAGGAAGCAATGTGGTATGACGTCATGGTGACGTCATCGAAAAATGGTAACTGAAATTCACTGGAGACATCGATTTTCAAAAACAGCAGAAAATTTAACCCTAAGTTATCTGTTCAGAATACAATTAACATGCAGTGAGAACGGATTTACAACAGGACCCGGACTATTAGAATCGAAAGCAGCAAACTGTTTTGAGCGGTGAATGTTTTATTTGGGGAGATATATCAGCCGGAGTACCTCAGGGCTCCATACAAAAGTTAAAGACCACTTGAAATTAATTAGTTTGACCGTAAAGTGGACAAACACCATACAGAAAGTAAAGCATTGCCATATGAAATTGACAAAGACCATATGAAGAGATCAATTGTGATAAAGAGGCAAACAATGCTCCATGCTAGGTGCATGGTTTTTTAATCATCTGATGTGCTGGAAGCCGGCTTTTCATTGGGTTTTTTTTGGATTGGCGTCTCTTGCGTCTTTGCATGAATCTCATAGTAATGTTTTTTTCGTTAAGGAATTCGATGGTACACTTGACTCAATAAGTGCTGCGTTGACTTGTGCCTTCAATCGCACTGGCTCATTGTTAGCTGTTGGATGTAATGATGGACGCTTGGTGGTTTGGGACTTTCTTACAAGGGGAATCGCTAAAGTATATAGTGCTCATGTGCATCCTGTATGCTCGGTCAGGTATGTAGCCTCTTTTTGGAATTTCCCTGCCAACTGTATGACCCTATTGGATTTCGTCAGGAGATAGACAATCTGTCCTCGCACTAAGGTCCTACTTTCTTTTGGCGCTGCAAGTTGAATTGCACATCTATCGTCAAATGACAAACGAAATGTTGCTACTGTAAAAGATATTCCAGCACAGGACCCCAGGAATGATAGGCATACTAGAAATGCAGGGTGTACAAAACAATTGTGCCCCGTTTGTGTGGCTGCTGTGGAGGAGCTTTGGATTTTAATTATCCTGGTTTTCACACAGTTGCATAGGTCAGAATGCAGCTTAGATTTTGAGACCTTGTTTGAGTCAATCTGACAAGTGGTTGCTGATTTATTGCAGATAAATGGCAAAATAAGTCGTTGCTTCAAAACAGAACTTTCGTTCTCCAGAAATGTCAAAATAAAGAAGCTTTCAAAGAAAGGGTTCTAGCTAGACTGATTGCGTGTTAGTAGTTATCGCTTTTGATACACTGGTGGACGCTCAAACTACGACTCTTGGACTTTTACTCTGAAAGTTTGGACGAAGTCCCCCCCCCCCCCCCCCAACTTTTCACGACTAGATGTGGAAATCATAGGATTACTGTACAGACTCTTAGCAGTGGCAGATGGGCCTAACTTGCCGTCTGGACCTTCGATGCTAAAACACCTCAGAATTCAAGTTTTCACTAATAACAGCCATGAACTAGACTGATTGCATATTCTTAGTTATCGCTATTGATAGACTGATGGACGCTCAAACTACGACTAATGGACTTTGACACTGAAGTTTGGGATGACGTTTTCCGCTATCGATTTCATAAATAAATATGGAAACCATAGCAACACTGTACGAACACCAGGCAATGGTGGATGGGCCTAAATTGCCGGCTCGAACCTCCAATGTTAAAACAGCTCAGAATTCAAGTTTACAGTGATATTAGCCATGAATAAAAGCCACAATTATCCATACGAATGTTTCCTCAATCCAAGAATCGACAAACCTTTCACTGTGAATCAGGAGTTCCTCATTTTTAAGGCCAATTAGCTTCCATGAACTTCACCGCAGCATTGAGAATTTCCAACTGTCGAGGGTCGCTTGCCTCGCTTCCGAGAATACCCTGCAGCCTCGTTCCAAAAGGGCACACGAAGGGCACACGTAAACGTGTGCATCTCCGACTCAAAATTTTGTACCAAAGTCCATAAGGCCCAGATTGAGCAAAAAAAGAAATGTTGTTGTTGTTGTTATTGTCGTTGTCGTTGTTGTTGCTATTTTTGCGATATCTGGGACTATGTCGTGAGGCTAGCCATGAACAAAAGCCGCAAGTATCCAGATGAATGTTTCCTTGATCCTAGAATCAACACACCTTTCGCTGTAAACAAGGAGATCGTCATTTTAAGGTTATGGTAAACGTTTTGTGGGTGAAAATATCAATTTTTCGATTTCTTCATGCTATGCTTGCCGAACTTTCAAGGAACACAATGATACTTTGTTTGAAGCTAATAGAAGTTTTGAAAATGGAAGAAATTTCACGTAAACGAATGTTTCCACACTTTTTTCATCAAAGTTTTCGTTTGCGGTCTTCAAAATCCTTACCTAATGCTTGACCAGCTAAACCAATAATCCCTAAGTCCTTGTGGTTTGTATCAAATAGCATTGCGCGTTCTTTTATTATTGTGTTGATTGATGGAATGATGGAATGGAATGATGGAATGGTTAATATGGAATGATGGAATGATGGAATAATGGAATGGTTAATATGGATTGATGGAATAGTTAATATGGAATGGTAAAATATTTCATAACCTTTCATCATTTTCCTGTAAAGCCTTCCTAAATGCATGTAAGGCATGGTTTGGCATGTGCTCCAACAAGAAACCAGAACTTGTTATAAAAATTCAGAGAATTATGGGTCCATTCCATGTTTTAGAGGTTCTCTAAAATATAGAATGTTCAAAGATTGTCAAAATTTTCCCTCTTTTTCTTGCAAAAGCTCCTTAAATGTATGTAAGGAGTGGTTTTGCAAATGCTCCAACAAGAAACCAGAACTTGTTATGAAAATTCAGAGAGTTATAGGGCCATTCGATCTTTCAGAGATTCTCTAAATTATGGTATGGTCAAATATTTTCGAAATCTTCCATCATTTTCCTTCATAACCTTCCTACATTTATGTAAGGAGTGGTTTTGCATGTGCTCAAACACGAAACAAGAACTTTTTATGAAAATTCAGAGAGTTATGGGGCCATTCCATGTTTTAGACATTCTGTTAGTCATGATAGGATTTGACTTTAAGGGCATGGTAGTGTTACATGTAAATTCTTCTCAGTTATGTGCAAATAACAATTTGCTCCACATGTTTGTATGTTTTGTGAAATTGCAAATAAAAACTTTGAGGTATTTTGAAAGCAATTCGATATTTTAGAAACCTATGACCTAATACGTTCTTTGCTTTGTTATGGTCTGGAACAATGCCGCCATTTCGCATTCTATTCAAGCTGCGTAATATTGCAATAAGTACATGTTGTTCGATGTATTCTCCTTCTGCATCTGCATTCCATTCTTTGAGACATGCGGCAATGTCCATTTCATGAGGATACCGCCCACACCAGGGATCATATTATGCAATAGCAATCGATGTCAAATCTGTAAACTATACCTTCAGCCTGTTAACTCGTTTACGATGTCCAATCTCACTCTATGGGAAATTAGATGTCAAATAAATAGCAACAGTAAAAGCGTGTTTTATGTAATCTCTGTGAACAAAGAACCACGTATAGGTCAAACAACTAATTTTCGAAAACGCATGAACAACCGCATTTCTGAGTCTCGTACCGGAACTTCATCGTGCAACTTTCCATGACACGTCCACGAATGTGGACAGAGAAGTAAGAACCTCAAGGATCATTACTTTGAAATATACGTTTTCATGAAGCTGAAAGACTCAAAACTATTATTAACTCACGAAGACAAATTAATCAAAGCCGGACATATGATATTGAACTCGTATTAAACCCGCACGTCAAAACCAATAAATATAATAAATCCATTTGTCACCTAATCAAAACGCTATATAAATAAATTCATAAAAAATTCCATTTAGTTTAAGACTGCGTTCACACGATGCCGGCACATTTTGAAAACGATGAAAAATGTGACGGTAGCAAAATTTGAGCTAGCGTTCACACGATGCCGGAACAATTTGAAAACGGTAGAAACTTGACGGTAAAACCTCGATGCAAGACTTAGAAGCTAAAGAAATGTACCTACACCTTAAGAATCGACCAGTGGCGTTCCAAAAGCGTCGAAAATGTTCTGTTTTCATCATTTACAAGTGTTCACAGAATATAGTTTCCATAATGTGCTGGTTAGAGTTCCGTTTTCAAAATCTACCGTTTTCAAAATCTGCCAGCAATAAATGTGCCGTTTTCGTGTGAACGGGAGGCCTATCCGTCACATTTTTCACCGTTATCAAAATGAGCCGGCATCGTCTGAACGCAGCCTGAGTCACCCTATCCGTCACATTTTTCACCGTTATCAAAATGAGCCGGCATCGTCTGAACGCAGCCTGAGTCACACTCTGATGACGACAAAAGTCAGAAAGGCCTCAGTGTACTGAATCTTCTCGTTTTTGTGCATCCGAATCTTTTACCCAGGGTGTTATTTTTTCATGGACTTCCTGTGACCGCAAATTTTTCAGGAAAAAATTTCCTGTGAGAGGTTTCTCGTGAGAAGTTTTTTTAAAGTGTTGTTAATCCTCAAAAATACAATCAAACTTTGCCTTTCAGTCAAAAAGGAAACACAAGAAGATGAAAAATATTTTGAGGTGAATTTGGGGTGCATTTGTATAGACCAAGGAATAAAATTGATTGTTACAGGATTTCCTTGTACTCCTTATTCGCTGTAGAATCATAGAGAGTCATTGTCCATCTCGATAGCTTTTAAAAGCAATTTTGACACCACACTGCATGGGTCCCTTTCGAATGACGTCTTGGAAGACTAACTTAATCTGTTGAATGGTGATAAATGCTGACACTGATAACCAGAGAGACTTAAGTTTCAATTACAAGAAGCTCAAATGCCATCAGAATATAGTTAACAGTAGTTCAGGTGTTACATTTGATATTATGTAAACAGTCATCAGGTGCACCTTTGCATTTTTTCCAAATAGGTCCTAAATGAATTTTCTTCCAGGAAGGAAATGAATTTTGAATGAATACCCACAGAAATAAACCAACATCGCATTTACACAGAAGAGATCTTAGATCAAACAAATTCTGCAAAGGTATATAGTTTCTACAGTAAATCATGCAGTGTTTTTTGAAATGTCTATCCTTGCCTTGGCATCACCTTCACATGCCTCGTTGAGAAGTGGCAATTTTTAAGACAATTTCCAAGACGGTCTCCACCACGAAGAGAAAAAATTCTAAGTACAGGTATATGCCAATGATAATTGAATCAGAAAAGAAAATGGCGGTGGAGCTCCATTGAGGTGTGTATTTCATTAGGCTTGCACATGTCGTCTGAGTTTCCCAAAGCTTGCGTATTTGTTCTATTCCTTTTAGTGGACTAGCAGCCCTTGTATACGTTGGAAACCTCTCGCATAGTTCTCACAGAGTCTGTACCTGTTGTGTTGCAACTTGTTGGTGAAATAAGGGGTGAATTTGGGGTGCATTTGCATAGACCAAGGAATAAAATTGATTGTTACAGGATTTCCTTGTACTCCTTATTCGCTGTAGAATCATAGAGAGTCATTGTCCATCTCGATAGCTTTTAAAAGCAATTTTGACACCACACTGCATGGGTCCCTTTCGAATGACGTCTTGGAAGACTAACTTAATCTGTTGAATGGTGATAAATGCTGACACTGATAACCAGAGAGACTTAAGTTTTAATTACAAGAAGCTCAAATGCCATCAGAATATAGTTGACAGTAGTTCAGGTAAATATTTTTCGTAATGGGAACTGTCCTGTTATACTGAGGAACCATCATTGCTGGAAAGCCAACGTTAAACCTAGGTAAACCCGAACAGGGCCTAGATTCTTCAAAGTACCGTGAACATTTTTTCTGCACGAATCTGTACGAATCCTTCGGCAAAGATGTTACCAACACATCAAATTTGATCCTAGTATTTGTCGCTAAGACTTAGAGATAGTTAGATTTTTCGTTTTCACTTTGAAAGACAAATTCTGATATTTTCCACTGTTTTTGAGGCAAAAAATTCCCTACTGAATTGTGAACAAAAGTCCATTTCAGCTTGAGATTTTAAAGATTTAACTTGCATTTTCAAAAAAGGTAGATATGTATCTGTAAAATAAAAAAGTTTTAAAAATCAGCCTTCACGTTGAGGATATATAGTAATTTCAATTTGTATGTTTTCATGGATGCCACAAACATTAGGCCGGAAATGGTAATGTAAACAAAATATGGCACCATAGGCCAACTTTAAAAATTACAACTCTGGACTCACAACTCCGATTTGAAAATTTTTTGTTTTGTTCAATAGTATCGCGTCTCTTCCACATGATAGAATTATCAAATAGCTTATACTCGAATTTTAATTTTTTTGGTATTAATTCCGTGCCTGGATAACAGTGTTCCAACCCAGAGCTTTGACCTTTGGCCTAGCAATTTTTTGAAGCACATCAAACTCAGAAACTGAAATCAAAGTAGAATTTAAGAGACTATCCGATTGCTCATTGCGGAGTGAATTATGGTTATTTACTGCCAAGAGTACCAAAGAGATCAAAGCTAACAGTTCACTTGGATTTTCTATTTTCTATTTCTAATTCTTTATACACTGATTTGTTCTTCAACTTGTTTTACGTCGATTTATGTACATAAAAGCTAGCTTACTATGTACAAATGTACAAAGTAAACTAATCTAAATCGATGAATGTATTAACATAAATAAATGTATAAATAAATAAATAAATAAATAAATAAATAAATAAGTAAATAAATAAATAAATAAATAAATATTTCTGAAATCTTTTAATAAACTAACTAGATAAAATAAACTAATTTGGAGGCACATATTTACAAGCACTGCATTTACAGTTTTGGCCATCCCACTTTTTTATCATGTTTTTAAAGCTATTTAGATTTTCTGCCGATTTTATTTCATTTGGCAGTCCATTCCAGATTAGAGGTCCCAAAGATCGAAGGCTATTTGAACCAAAGGTGACTTGATTTGGTCTATAATGCTGTAAGTCATTGGACTTTCGTAGTGAGTAGCTAGAAGATTTTATTTTGAAAATATCTTGCACGAAGGAAGGGTTTAAATTTTTTAGAGTCTTAAAAACTTCGATGCAGAGGACTCTTAGACGGGAAAAATGCGTAGTAGATCTTTCTGACTTCGAAAGTTAGTCACCGTATGAGCTAAGGTGATCAATGTGTAAAAATCTAAGGGCACGTTCTTGAATTTTTTCAATTTTTTGCAAAGATTTAGCTGAAGAGAAATACCATACTAAGGGGCAATAATCAAAATTAGAATAGACAAAGCACTGAACTAGGATCCTCTTTTCATTAAAACCAATAAATCTTTTTAGTCTTGCTAAGGCATTTAGTTGTGATGCAGCTTTTCTGCAAAGTTCAGAGATGTGCTGTTCAAAGTTCAGTTTATAGTCTAGGTGAATTCCCAGTAACTTGACTTTTTCTTCCGATTTGAATGTTTTTCCTTGGATGTTGAAAGTTTCTCCACTTGTATTTGTTTAATCCTTTTTGATAAGGAGTGCATGGAACCTTTCTGGATTGGCTATCATTTGATTATGTTTTAGCCAAGTTAAAGCAACCCCAGCTTCTTCTTCCAGTACCTCAATCAAATTTGATAAAGTCTTGGAAAAATAAGCCAGAGTGTTATCGTCGGCATAATTATGCAATGTTGCTTCTTTGACGAACAAAAATAGATTATTAATGTAAAAATTGAATAGAATTGGGCCCAAAACAGAGCCTTGAGGTACCCCTGATGAAATAGTTTGGAAAGAGGAATACGTATTATTGATTCTAACAGACTGTTTCCTCCTTTTCAGGTAGGAGTATATCAGGACTAGAGCATTTTCATCAAAGCCATAGGCATGTTGTTTGGCTATAAGTAAATCGTGTGGAATGTAATCAAAGGCTTTCGACAATCCATGGGGACAGCCCCTACTATGTAATCATTATCGAGTTTAACCCTCCTTTCTTCGATCATTCTTATCAAAACATGTTGTGTACCATATGATTTTCTATAGGCAGCAATGAACAGCGAAAGGGTTTCATCTAAGTATGGGATAAGTTGATTTTTCAAAATCTTTTTCATAAATTTTAGAGAAAACATTAAGTATACTAACAGGACGAAAATTTCGTTCAACTGTACGATTTGCCTCTCCTCTATCTAAACTGCGAGGCACTGCGAGCTCTCGGTCTTATTAAGCATGCCAAGAAATTTCTTCCATCAGGTGATCTGCAGAAAATGTATAGAGGAATTGTTGAGCCACATTTCAGTTATTGCTGCTCGGTTTGGGGTTGTTGTAGTGAAACCAAACTTAATTCTCTCCAAAAGATCCAGAATAGAGCTGCAAGAATAACTACAAATAGTCCATACGATGCTTCTGCTGCCCCTCTGCTCCAAAATCTTGGCTGGCCATCAATCAAAGATCTTATTAGAAAAGAAACAGCAACGCTGACCTATAAGGCATTGAATTCACTTGCCCCTCAATATTTAGGGGAACTTTTCAGTAAATGCTCAGAGGGCAGTGATCGCATTCTTCGCTCTACCGAAACAAACTTGCAGATACCCCTGCTAAGAACAAGCACAGGCCAAAAAGCATTTTCGTATCGTGGAGCAAAATTATGGAATGAGCTGAATAGGGAAAGTAAATTGGCATCGTCCCTGGCTACCTTTAAAAAATTCATATGAGAGGTACATTATATTTTCATTTTTAGTTCTATTATGCTCGTTTGTACATTATATATAATTCTCTTTAATTTAGGCTTTCTGTTTTTGCACAGGTCAATTTGTAAAGCAGTTATCTTTTACTGAAATTTTGTAACCTGTATAAATATTTAAAAATGAAATGAAAATGAAAGGACAAACAGCGGTTCGTTTTCCATTATTTGGAAACCTATAGTTTCGTATGCTGCTATTGATAGCATTTGTTAACGGGAGTGCAAGTTCATCTGCAGCTAACAGCACCAGTCTTGGCGGAATTTGATCTTCACCCGTAGATTTTCCACCATCCAAAGACTTTAATTGTTTCATGACTAGACACACCTCTACTTCATGAAAAGAAAATGAATGGAAAATTATCGCAGGATTTTGAATGATAGTTAAAATACTTAGATGATTTTTGTATTTTTCGAGAATCAAACCAATGATTTGCCGGTCATCATCAGTTTGTATATTTCAAAAGATCGATAAAAGAATGGAAGGGTGAAAATTGTACATGCAAAAATTGCTGTTGAGAACTATGAAGCGTAATTTAGGCCAAAATTAAACTGCAAAATGAAAAGCCATTCAAGTCGATTCTAAATAGGATATGTAAACTAAAAGACAAAATGAAACGACATTCTTAAAAGTCAATTTGGTGGTTTGCTTTGCTGTTCACATGAATTGCTTTTAGTTTAATCGTTTCAGTTTGTCTATTCATGTTGCTCTATCAGAATGTCTATTCATTTTGTGCATTCGAATTGGCTTTTAGTTTAACCGTTTCAATTTGTCTATTCATTTTGCTGTGTCAGAATGTCTATTCATTTTGTCCATTCAGTTTGTCTATTCATTTTGCTGTATCAAAACATCTATTCATTTTGTCCATTCAGTTTGGGCATTCAGTTTCATGTAGCAAAACGTCGATTCATTTTGTCCATTCAGTTTGTCTATTCATTTTGCTGTATCAAAATGTCTATTCATTTTGTCCATTCAGTTTGGACATTCAGTTTCATGTATCAAAACGTGTATCAGTTTCATGTATCATTTTGTCCATTCAGTTTGCGCATTCAAAGTGTCTTTCAATGTTGTTGATTCAGTTCAAGTTACTAATCGTGCTCAGTCAACCTCTAAGTGATACCAATTTGTGTTCAGTCAACCCCTAAGCGAATGTAGTTATTAAAATGTCATTACCGCAAAAAGCACGCCTGAATGTTTGCTGGAGGATCTCTGCCCTTAGTGGAACACACACACAGTATCCTCTATCACTTGCTACTGTAACTTTCCGTTGATCACCCGGGGGTGGTGTGGCTCTGGGAAACGTACTAAAAGTCTAGGTAAACCAAAAGTTTTTCCATGAAACTGCAATTGTTGTTACGAAATACAGTACTGCAAACTAGGCATCGAAGTTTAATTTAGTCGTGAAATTTTTGCGACTAATAAGGGCCGTGTCCCCTAAAGATTTTAAGAAATTTTTGTTTGACGGAGCTTTTTGAACTCCTGTCATAGCAGGTCTTTGCAGATAGTAATAGGGAGTCGCCGTGCATAGCTTTTGCAGATTTAGAGTGACTAGTTAAGCTGTTGCATGCTACAGATTGCAAAACAAACATTGTGATTAAATTTGACACAAAGAACCCTGACCACGGTCCGTTCTGAGCACATCATATGGAACTATTCTTGCGCCAGATAAAATTCAAACTCCTGGAAGCATTACCTTGTTAGAGGGTGATGAACTGGTCGCTGATGATAAGAAAGTTGCCGAAATCCTAAATGAATACTTCGTCAATATCACTGCTAGCCTAGAAATTTCAGGGGTAGAGGAGAATCTGGTAAAAACAGACGAACTACGTGACCCCGTTGATATTGCCGTAAACATGTACAAGCGTCACCCAAGTATACAACTGATAAAGCAAAGGGTATCAATCTTACAGTACTTAATAGAGCGTTCAAAGTTTCCTTTTCTTCAGCTTAACAATGTCAATATCCGTCCCTTGTTCCAAAAGAATCCTCTAGGTCTCCCTGTCTACCAATAAGAAGCTACTTACAAGAAACTCAACTCTCACATCGCCAAAAATTAAGAAACTCCAGTACTGGGAAAATATTACTTAAGAAATTATTTAGTTTTATAAAAAACCTTAAACATATTTTTATCCCATATCCACTTGCTTCCAGCATCATGAGGGCACAGGTAGTAAACATGAAGATTGTAGTGAAACCTACAAGAAACTCGCAAGAAGCTCTCCCAGGGGGGGCACTCTATAAAATTTAAGATAGGGATGCTCATTTGGACAGATTTTTAATCTACCCAAAAAAATGACAGGCCCAAGATTTTCAAACCCAAAAAAATGACGGAATTATTCGAGAGCCCCCATAACTATCCTTTTTGTAGAACAAGTTAAATTGAGAAAATTGCACCGTGCAATTCTGCACAAGATAGTCAAACTGATATTGCATTTGGAGACCATCACAGCAACTCTTATGATTTGTCAAAATCATCATGTTAACAACCAACTATTCTTTCTAAAAACCATATCAATGAATTGACACATAGAGTAGGCTGATTCAGTGTAATTGGGAAGAAAGAATTATTCAACAACCTATAGTACTTCCATTAATTGATTAAGATTATAATTTTCTAAATTCAAAGTTCAGTAACCCAAAAAAATGCCACAAATTTTCAATGAACCCAAAAAAATGACGGCAATTTTGTCAACCCCAAAGAAATGACGCCAACTTAGCGAAACCCAAAAAAATGACATTTTCATAAATTTCAAACCCAAAAAAATGACACGAGCATCCCTATCAAAATTTTCACAAGTGCCCCCCCTGGGGAAGCTCTGAGTAATCAAAATCAGATAATATTAAAATACTTTCAGTGCAGAGCTGGCCCAAATTCTTGGTTTCCTATAAAACAAATACGCGTACTTATAACAAAACAGCGAGGTGAGCCAACTAAACGGATTGCAAGAGGAAAATTCCAGTTTCGTCTCTGTGGATCCAGGAGAAAAGATGTCCTTCGATCATTGAATTCGGCTGAATTTATCCCTGAGTTCGGCTTTGATAAGTATCCCCAAATCCCCACCCCCCTGTCTCGCCATTAGACATCGAATTTGTCTTAAAATGGAAGTTTGCTCTCTGAAGTAGATGTTTATGAGAGTAGCGATTCATTAAGTTGCCACAGAATGTAAGCTATTTTCGGTTATTTCGGAGCGGAATGGAAATGCTCTTAACTACATTGGCTGCCGGTATTCACTGGGTATGATTTCTCCTGTTACACATAGAAGAGTGGATGCGCCTCTCACATACGGTCTTAAATAGAACAACCCTTTTTTGTGAAGAATGTCGTAATGCTATTTATCCACTCGAATGAGGTAAATTGCGGAGCGGAAAAATTTGATTCTTGGGCGTGGAGATACAAGGTGTTGCGCTTATCGTGTGTCCAGAAATTGAAACTTGATAGCAATATGGATAGATCATTTAGAATACCCTCACATGAGAAAACTCAAACCGATCTGAGTTTCAGATCGGTTTGAGTATTGGCCTTGTTTGCTAATTTGCTTCCCCCTCACATGAACAGTTTCAGACCGGTTTGAGAATATCAAACAATGCGTGCTTTCCTTCCGCTTATTGAACAATTGTGATTGTTTTGTGGAAGATATTGGCATTGATTCATAGCATTTAGATCCAGCTGGGTGACTTTGAATGAAATCTTTATTGTTTTGATTGCCAAAGGAACGCCTGGAATGTCAATAACACGTGCTTTGAAAAGTCATTTCGCCCCGAAATGAAAATTTTTTCTGCTCACATGAAAATTTCAGGTCGACCTGAAAACTCAGACCGACCTGAGAAAGCGAAATGAGTTTCAGGTCGACCTGAGTTTCATTTCGCCTGTGTCATGTGAGCGCGCTAAGGGCTTTGACCGTAGAGCAAAATGAGTTTCAAACCGATCTGAAACTCAGACCGGTCTGAGTTTGCTCATGTGAGGGCACTCTTACTTAGATATACAGTATGTGCTGATTTTGGTTAAAATATGAAATTTCTGGAAAATAGCATTACGACTTTCTTCACAAAAAAGGGTTGTTCTATTTAAGACCGTATGTGAGAGGCGCATCCACTCTTCTATGTGTAACAGGAGAAATCATACCCAGTGAATACCGGCAGCCAATGTAGTTAAGAGCATCTACACAAAATATCTATCCTGCTCTAGATTTAAAACTGAATAAGCAATCCTGGTCTTGCAAAAATTCAGCTTGTCTCCACCCAGTCGAAACAGGTCTCCTTCTCTTGCAACAAGGGAGGTGGTCCGCATTGTATAGCCTTTCTTTGATGGGAAAGGCTCATATCCGGCTGTCCCATCTCACTCTTTCATGTGGCATTTTACTCTGAGTGAACCATTTGTATTGCATAAGCAAGTTCAGTAACTTGAGTCGGTCTCTATCCACGACAAGGCAGAGATCCTCCAGCAAACATTCAGGCGTGCTTTTTGCGGTAATGACATTTTAATAACTACATTCGCTTAGGGGTTGACTGAACACAAATTGGTATCACTTAGAGGTTGACTGAGCACGATTAGTAACTTGAACTGAATCAACAACATTGAAAGACATTTTGAATGCGCAAACTGAATGGACAAAATGAATACACGTTTTGATACATGAAACTGAATGTCCAAACTGAATGGACAAAATGAATAGACATTTTGATACAGCAAAATGAATAGACAAACTGAATGGACAAAATGAATCGACGTTTTGATACATGAAACTGAATGCCCAAACTGAATGGACAAAATGAATAGATGTTTTGATACAGCAAAGTGAATAGACAAACTGAATGGACAAAATGAATCGACGTTTTGATACATGAAACTGAATGCCCAAACTGAATGGACAAAATGAATAGATGTTTTGATACAGCAAAATGAATAGACAAACTGAATGGACAAAATGAATAGACATTCTGACACAGCAAAATGAATAGACAAATTGAAACGGTTAAACTAAAAGCCAATTCGAATGCACAAAATGAATAGACATTCTGATAGAGCAACATGAATAGACAAACTGAAACGATTAAACTAAAAGCAATTCATGTGAACAGCAAAGCAAACTATCAAATTTGACTTTTAAGAATGTCGTTTCATTTTGTCTTTTAGTTTACATATCCTATTTAGAATCGACTCGAATGGCTTTTCATTTTGCAGTTTAATTTTGGCCTAAATTACGCTTCATAGAGAACAACATCTTGGAAATCCCTTCGCAAACAGTAATTATGTAAATCATGTAAATCGATGTAAATATACTTATTTTCTTTATATTATTGTAAATTTTTCCTTTGTAGATAGTTGGTTTGAATTAGCTAATTGTATTTAAGCTATTGTAAATACCAACCTTAAAGAATTTAATAATAATAATAATAATAATAATAATAATAATAATAATAATAATAATAATAATAATAATAATAATAATAATAATAATAATAATAATAATAATAATAATAATAATAATAATAATAATAAGAGAAACACAACTGTTCTATGTCAGACGTTTCGATTATAAAATCTTCATCAGTGTATTTACAAATCTAGACAGCCAAGTATTTATACTCTAAACATAAAATTTGCATTAAAATGTATTTCTAAAACCCAGACAAATAAAAGAAAAATTAACATTTTAAAATCCTATTGAAATGAAAAGAAGTTTTTACATAAGAACAAAGCGGTTCCGAAACAATGAATGATTTCTGTGCCCAAAATACCCCCAAGTGGCCTTCCAAAGTCTCCTACTCCCTGTTTAAATTTTTGGATTTGGACTGACTAGAAAGAGAGTGAAAGCTCTGCGTGACAAGAACTTATACAACCCGAGACAGAAGGCAAGAGTGCAAGCTAGTGACCCTCCAAGGATTTGCTTAAGTTGCTAAATCCAGGATAGCTCGATGGGGAATTCCACCCCACCACTACGTGCAATTTTGCACGAAGTCAGCCAGCCAACACCCCTGCCATTATGCTACCCATGATTTTCAATGCAATGGTAAGAGAACTAAGCAGTGCCACAAGCAAATATATCCAGCTCAACATCGGCTGCCCTCTCATTTAGGCCATTTGGTGTAAACAAACCCAATTTGTATTGCCAAAAAAGCTCCTTCCTGCGAAGGGAGTACACATCCTGTGCTCCATCAATGAGGCGAATAACGACCGAAAATTCACCATGGTGGCCTTCCTCGAAAAAATGAGAGAACAAGCTTGCCTGAGGGACCGCCTTTCCCGTATTAAGAGTACCAGCATTACGCTTCTGTTTGTAAGTCCGAAAGTATGATTTGTACACGTTAAATCTTTGACGAAATTTTGTTTTAGTGCTGCCAACATACTTTTTGTTGCAACATAATAATAATAATAATATATAATAATAATAATAATAATAATAATAATAATTCATTTTCACCATTGCTCTTTGTTATTGCACTAATTCCCCTGTCTATGGCATTACGAGAATCAGGGATGGGATACAAATTTGGAAAAACAGGGCCCACTATTAATCACCTTCTGTTCATGGATGACATAAAGCTATTTGCAAAGAATGACAATGAGATTGATTCGTTAGTGCATACGGTAAGGATTTGTAGTTCGGACATTGGTATGGAGATGGGAATATCAAAATGCGCACTTGTAACGATGAAGAGGGGAAAACATGTGAAGAGTTTAGGAATCAAACTACCAAGGGATGAAGAGATTGCAGATGCTGACAGCAGAGGTTATAAATACTTAGGTATTTTAGAACTTGATTCCATAATGAGTGGTGACATGAAAGCAAAGGTGAAAGAGACTTATCTGACAAGACTCAAGCTCTTATTGAAAAGTAAGCTGAACTCTCCAAATTTGATCACGGCAATGAATAGTTGGGCAGTGGCTGTAGTTCGATACAGCGCTGGCTTGATTGACTGGACAAAGGAAGAAGTTAGAGAACTTGACAGGGTAACCAGGAAGCTGATGTTTGAGCACAGCGCGCTACATCCAAAGTCAAATGTAATTAGGCTGTACATGAAGAGAAAAAACGGAGGGAGAGGGCTTACTAGCATAGAGGAGTGTGTGGCCAGTGAAGTTCGAAACCTAGACGAGTACATTGCTAACAGCAAAGAGGAAATTTTAAGCTTTGTGGCAAATGAGGTACCATTACAGCCTGATGACATAGAGGGGAAAAATGAGTATAGCTCAAGGATTCAGAAAGAGAAACTCGACGCACTGATAGGAATGCCACTGCATGGTCAATTTGAGAGAGAAACCAGAGATCTAAAAACAGAAGACTCGTGGGCTTGGCTGAAAAATGGAGATTTAAAAAGGGAGACAGAGAGTTTGCTAATGGCAGCCCAGGAGCAAGCCTTAAACACAAATTCCATAAAAAAACACATATATGCTTGCAGTGAATCTTCGCTGTGCCGCCTATGTGGGGAAAAAGAGGAAAATGTGAGCCATATCATCAGCTCGTGCAAGATGCTTGCTCAGAATGAGTACAAACGCCGCCATGATAAAATTTGCAGCAATGTGCATTGGAATCTATGCAAAAACTTTGGTTTCGATGCCAGCGATAAGTGGTACCAACACAGAATTGATAAAGTTTTGGAAAGCGAGAAAGTTAAGATCTTGTGGGACTTTGATATGCAAACGGACAGAGTTATTGAGCACAGGAGGCCTGATATTCTCTTGATCAACAAAGAAACTAATGAATGCTTCATTATTGACATTGCAGTACCAGCGGATTATAACATAGATAAAAAGGAGTTTGAGAAAATAAGTAAATATTCTGAGTTAAAGGTAGAGCTTTCACGGATGCTGAACAAGAAAACGTTCGTTATACCAATAGTCATCGGGGCCCTTGGGTCAATCCCAAAGAGACTACATTCATTTGCTGAGAAACTGGGCATAAGGAATGACTTTATGATATGGCAAAAATCAGCACTGCTAGGAACTGCTGGGATCTTACGAAAAGTTTTATGATTACGAAGTTTGAAGAAGAAAGAAGGACAAGTCTTTATCTTAAGTGCTTGCACCTGATGAAGAACTTTACATAACCAGTTTTAACATCAAAAGCTGTGGTAAATGTGAAATAATAATAATAATAATAATAATAATAATAATAATAACAATAATAATAATAATAATAATAATAATAATAATAATAATAATAATAATAATAATAATAATAATAATAATAATAATAATAATAATATGATGAAAACTAAAACCACCTTCAGGAAAAACAGAAAAGCAAATATGAAAAATAAGACTGTTTTATAAAAGCTAACGTTTCGATTAAAAATCTTCCTCAGAGTAAAACTTTACTGGGACAGCCGAGAATTTATACAGATTGTTTGCCGATAAAATTATACATAACGAGTCTATTTACAGATTAAAATACCTGATCCCTTTGTCCCTGACCGATAGAGAACGGATTGGAAGCGTTTTAAAGTTTAAGTTATTCCTTTGAGGCTATCCTGGCAGCTCTACAGTTACCCCCAAAAGACCCTCCGAAATATTCGCTTGATCCTTAACTCTTCTTTTAGCATCAGCTAAATCCCAGATGGCCTGATACTAATTCTTTACCCTTGAGGCTGCCCTGGCAACTCAGTTACCCCCAACTGACCCTCCGAAATATTTTGCATGATGCTTAACTCTTTTTTAGCAACAGCTACACTCCAGATTGCCAGATACGAATTCCAATTTTTTCCGATACTCTTCAGGCTGCTCTGGCAACTCACAGTTACCCCCAAGTGACCCCCCGAAAGATTCGCATGATGCTTAACTCTTCTTTTAGCAACTGCTGAATCCCAGATGGCCTGATACTAATTCCTTAAACAAGAGCAACCTCTAGGGACCTTTAGATGCATTGGCAGAATCTAAGCTGTTCCTCCGCACGCAAATATGTCTAATTCCACGTCTGCAGCTCTTTCATTAAGACCCTTTGGTGAAAAAGTTTGGAGTCGATATTGCCAAAACAACTCCTTTCGGCGAAGCGAAAAAACATCATCTGCCCCATCTATAATTGTGATACCCACCCGAAAAGTCCCATTGTGTCCGTTTTCAAAGAAATGACTGAAAAAACAAGCCTGTGGGACAGGCTTCCCTTTATCAAGAGAATTTTCGTCGTGTTTGCGTGCGTATGTCCTAAAATAGGACTTGTAAACATTAAACCTTTGCCGAAATTTAGTCTTAGTACTCCCCACATATTTCTTGTTGCATGACTCACACTGCAACAAATAAACAACATGATCAGAGTTGCAATCGTATCGCCCCGAGAAATTTTTAAAAGATCTGGTGGAATCAAAATTGTGGAATGTATCGCCCTCCCTCATCAAAGGACAAATCTGGCAACTCCTTCTGCCATTACATCTAATAATGATAATAATAATAATAATAATAATAATAATAATAATAATAATAATAATAATAATAATAATAATAATAATAATAATAATAATAATAATAATAATAATAATAATAATAATAATAAATTCGTATCTGCCCTAGTGCCTGAGCTAACAGCTCAGTTAACGTATGAATACGCTATACTAGGTTTATGTTAGCTACTACAAACAGTATCACATGAAATTATCTCAGCAAAGGGGGGGGGGGGAGTCTATCCAAGCACAGGCAGACATTTAGCTGACTCATTCTCAAACGAGAAAGAGAGCAATGCCCTCGAATTTCAAAAGTGCTAAATGTAGGCCTAGACTATGGGAATAACTTCCGCACCCTGTGCCTCCAAATAAAATTTGCCATAATAACATTTGATATTGAACACCATTGTAACATCTGCTTTGCAACTAATTTGTCAACCGACAAAGATCTCAGTTCTCTCCAAATATCCTTCTTTATGCAACCAAGCGAGCCAAAACACATAACCTTTAATTCAACATTCCATCCATGACCTCGTAATAGACAGCAAACGCTCTCGTAACGCCCCAACTTCTCTCGAAACACGTAATCAAAGTACAAATCATAACACACAGCTACTTCGACAATGGTGCACTTCTGTGATACATGATCAATTAAAAGAATGTCTGGTTTGCGATGTTCAATCAACAGCAGTTCCTCGCGATACTCTGTGAATATTGTCTCCATTAGCTTGTTTGAGTAGACTCGTAGAAGACGGTTACTCTGAGAAATAACATCTTCTACTTTATCAGCGATTCGATTGTGGCGACGACTATAAAAATTTCGAAATTCATGACAACCATTCATAAGATGCGCCATACTTTCGGTATGATTTCGGCAAAAGGGGCATAAAGGATCATTTTCACGGTTCCAAATGTGCAGCGAAAAGTTAGTTGGAAGGAGGCTAAGTCGTGCTTTAATGCTGAATTTCACTAACAAGTCGTCTATTTTCCAGTTGTAGAAAATGGAATGTGATGACTTCAAATGAATGCCATCCATACCGAAAAAGCACCCCTGAATTGACAATTCTTTTGCCTTAATCAAATCACGTTTAACTGTGTAATGAAATAGAATCTTTTGTAGCGATGAAGTGTCGTCGTGAAACTTCCCATCAATGATTACACCTGCTTTCCCATCTCTGAAAACGATGGAGATATCTAGTTTCCTTGCATAGCGCAACAACTCAGGCCAGTCAGACTGACAACCAAAGTTTGTTTTATTATTCAAATATCCATCAACTGTGACTTCGTAACCAAGAAAGTTCTTTTCATCACTCGATTCTGCTACCCCCCTCCTTAACATGTCAAGACTTAGAGACTGACGTGCACTGTTTCTAAAATGATCTTCCTCATGATTCAACATTTTTAGGAGAAACGCAATTCGTGTCGTCCGGTATACAGCAGATACACGTTTAATTCCTATTCCTCCGTCCTCGCGAGGTAGGTAAATGATGAGCTGCGTAGTTGAACTGTATAAATCGTACAAATTTCGAACTGTTTGTGTTTGAGCCTTATCCAATTCTTCGAGCTGTTCCTCGGTAAACCTTGTATTGTTAAAATGATGCAATATTTTTGCAAGAGCCATGTTATTGAAAGCACTTGCCTTCAGCGAAAGTGGCAACTTACATTTTGAGATTTCTCAACTGATCTTTGATGCCGGGGAAGAAATGATGGCCCAGGCTGGTTTGGAAGTAAAACCCGAGAAATGTGCTGTTTTATACGCTAGAAGGTCGGGTAATAATTGGTACAAGGGTAAATCGGACATAAAGCCAAAAGTGAAAGTACAGTCACATGAATTAGCTGTTTGTGGACGCAATAAGCCATATAAATACTTGGGAAAGTCGTTATCGTTATCTGGAGAGGATCCGAAGCAGGTCAATCAAATATTAGAAACTTGGAATCAAAATTGTGGAATGTATCCCCCTCCCTCATCAAAGGACAAATCTGGCAACTCCTTCTGCCATTACATCTAATAATGATAATAATAATAATAATAATAATAATAATAATAATAATAATAATAATAATAATAATAATAATAATAATAATAATAATAATAATAATAGTGATGGATTAGATCTACCTGAAGGCCAGAAAATAAAATCCTTGCAAGATGAAGATGCTTATAAATACCTTGGAGTATTGGAGAATGATAAAATCAAAAGCACAGAAATGAAGGACATACTCAGGCAAGAATACTTCCGTAGAGTCAAGAAGATCTTGAGATCCAAACTGAATGCAGGAAATATAATACAAGCGATCAATTCAAGGGCAGTATCACTAATACGATATGGGGCTGGAATCATTGATTGGAGAAAAGATGAACTGAAGTATATTGACAGAAAGACCAGAAAGTTGTTTACAATGCACAGAAGCATGCACCCCCAATCTGATGTGGAACGTTTGTACTGGAAAAGGGCTGAAGGAGGGCGGGGACTTAAGAGTGTTGAAGAGGTTGTAGAATTAGAGAAAGTAAGTCTTGGCTATTACCTGGGGCAGACAGAAGAAACTCTACTTAAGGAGGTGGTGAGAGATGGGTTATTTACAGAGTCAGTAGAACCAAAAAGGAAAAAACAGGAAATCATTAAAAGACGGAAGGCAAACTTTGACGAAAAGAAGCTCCATTCAATGTTTTTCAAAGAAACAAAAGAGGTTAGGGATGACAAGGATAGCTGGCTGTGGTTACAGAAAGGGGTATTAAAGAAAGAGACAGAAGGATTAATACTAGCAGCACAGGAGCAGGCATTACGGGTAAATTGGATCAAGAAAATGATAGATAAACAAGACTGTTCAGCCAAATGCAGAATGTGCGATGAACGAGACGAGACTGTAGCACACATTGTATCTGAATGCTCACAGTTAGCCCAAAATGATTACAAGAAGTGCAGACATGACAAAATTGCCGCAATAATCCATTGGAACTATTGCAAGAAATTTGGTTTTGCATGCACGGAGAAATACCATGAGCATTTTGTGGAAACAAAGATGAAAGTCCTTGAAAACGATGAAGTTAAGCTGTTATGGGATTTTTCTATACAAACTGAAAAGAGAATAGAGCATAACAAGCCAGATATTGTGGTCCTAGATAAGAAGCAGAAGTTGTGCCTCATCATTGATGTTGCATGCCCGTTTGACACCAGAATCAAGAAAAAAGAGCAAGAAAAGATAGAATACTACAATGACTTGAAATACGAAATTTTGAAATGTTGGAACAAAGAAGTAGATAAAGTCATGATCCTACCAATCGTCATAGGGGCTTTGGGAAGTGTGACAAATAATGTAAGAAAAAACCTTGACAAGGTAGACCTGCACCTGGGGGTTGATGCCATTCAGAAAACATGTCTTCTAGGGACAGCGCGAATTCTACGAAAGGTCCTCGATACAAAGTAAAGAACAAAGGAGTACTGTACAGAAGGACAATAATAAGAAGAAGGACAGAAGTGCTTCCCATCCTAGACCACGGGTAGTGGTTCGATGAGAAACATAATTTAGACAATTAGCCGGTTGTTAGATCAATACCGTGTAAAAGCAGAATAATAATAATAATAATAATAATAATAATAATAATTGCAGCCGTATCTGCAATATTACAGGGTTTAACACCACTAGATTTTCTACGATGTTAATTTAGTGATCGTTAAAGATCTCAGCCAGCTCCCTGTCTTCAGTTACAATTGTATCATTTTTAACTAAGGAAATATCATTTCCAGCTAAGCCTCCTTTGTTAGAAAGGAAAGGTTTCACAAGATTCCAGAAGTCACGATTCGACACCAGTCCAGTTTCTGTTGCTTTTTTGAAATGCGGCTTAATTGCCCTTTTTCTCAAGGCAACGCATTTATTTTTTTGTCTTTTAAAATTTAGTTCGTTTTCTTCGGAAGGATTTTCGTTGTATCTCTTCTTTAATAAATTCCCTTTTTTAATTCTGGAGTCATGAAAGGAGCGCTATTTCCCCGTAACACTTTTCGTTTTTAGAGGGGCATGTTTGTCGACCAATTTACGAAAAGTACAGGCAAGGTTATCATAAGCTTGTTCAGGATCATCAACAACATCAAACTTTGCCAGCTTTACATCTGACAAGGAATTTTTTGCATCAAACTTTTTGTAACAACGGTATCTTATTACTTTAGGCTTAAGTCTAGGAAAACGAGATTTCATAACCGTCATGATAAGACCATGATAGTTACTTATGCTCGTTTCAAAAATCCGACGTTTTTTGAAAGCATCTCGGCCGATTTGTGAGGATGACATCTATCGAAGAACTGCTATTTTTAGTAAAACATGTTTTGGCAGTCACTAAATTAGACAGCCCAAAGACATCACAAAAGGAAGCTATTCTGTTATATCGTGTATCCTGCTTGTTTAGGGTATCAATATTAATATCTCCCATTACGATTATATTTTCATATTTATCTGAAGCAGAGTTTAGCGTAATTGAAAGATCGCTAAAGAAGGCATCAATATTACTGGATTCAGGGGGCCGGTAAATACTGTAGACAATCCACTTCTTTTTGTTTACTATCAGTTCAGAGCATAAAAGTTCTAGAGAACGAGTCTCTAATATTGGGACTCCATTGCAAACAACACCTTTCCTAGCGTATAGCATAATACCCCCGCCAAATTCATTTCTATCGCGACGCATAGGTTTTTGGTAATTATTCACTAAGAAAGATTCGGTTTTGAAATCAGAGTTAATTTTAGTTTCCTCTATGACCAGAACATCCGGTAAGCATCTTTTCATTAATACTGTCAAATCAATAATCTCATTTCTAAGACTATTGATATCAAAGAAACCGATGAGTGGGTGGTTATGATACTCTCTCCTAAGGCTGAAAAGTTTGTCAATGTCACATGCATCATTAGATTCTACAGAAATATCTGTTGTAGTAGAAGATGGGGACGATGATTCCATAGGGGGTATGCTACCGGTAACTGAAGACAAAGAGCTACCATTTTGCAAGTTTGTGCTAGAGAATGACTCTTCACTAAGGGAAAAGGAACGTCGACTTGTTTGGAAAACAATTTGAGAAAGATTTGCATAACCTAGTTAAACTCCCCTTAAGAAATCTATAAAATTACCTGTTAATATGTTCGATCCGTTTGTATTCAAGTGTAAACCCCAATTGTCTAAATGTCCATTTTGAATACTGTCGTGTCTAATAAAGTTGATTTCAGATGTTTTCAAACCTTGTTCAACCAAATCATTTACTTGTTTCCTTTTCCATTCCAGTTCTTCCGAGTCAGCCCTTCTAATGATTGCTGAAACTGCCACATTCTTCACTCGTTTCTTGGTTTCGACTGCCAATTTGATAATCTTGGTTGCTGTCTCATGTGATGCTTCTCTCCTTAGGTTGTTTGTGCCACACAAAATGATGATACCATCAGGCTGCATGGAAATCGTAGGCTCTAAATAGGATTTCATATGCTCTACCGTTGCTCCTGGAAATGTTTTGACGTATGTGGAGAAATGCCTAATCTCACGATTGTACGCTTGTTTTCGAACATTTCTCAACATGGAGTCTCCGACTATAGAAGTGGTATGCTTCTTTGCTCTTTCCGCCGTTTGATGTTCCCATGATGTTGATGTTGCTTGCGTTTGACGGATTTCGTTATTTTCAACTTTACGCCTTTTTACAGCTTCTGAATAAGATTGTTCGCCGGTAACTGGCTGAAGTGCCGTAAGATGCCGGTAACTATGCCGGTAATTGAGGGATAGGATGAAAACAACGAGAGATAAAACAAAGGAATACAATGATTTGCCGGCGGCTGCCGCAGGCAACCTGTTTCCATAAAAAATTCATGGCTGAAGATGCCGTAAGGATCGAGCAAAGTTGAAATTATTCAACTTTTTCCAGGTCATTACGGTACCGTAACTATGATGGTTGCGGCTACCGGCGGTACCGGGAGAAATGGTTTCCATATAAGTCGAAATGGTTGCGGCATGCCGGGGGCATACCGGCGGCAATGGTTCCGGCAATGCCTGCGGCAGCCTTACGGCACCTTACGGCTATATGGAAACCAGGCTTTACTCTACCCTAAACCGTGGTTCAGCAAAGGGATTATATTCGCTGGTTGTTGTTTTGTTCTCAAGACTTTTTTCAGTTGGTTTAGGCATTTGACAGATTCCCTCAGGATTGGACTCTTCTCCTCCTTGAGACAGTACTTCATCATTTGTGTGCAAAGCAGAGGCATGCGAGAATTCACGAGGGACAACTCTCTCTAATATAATAATAATAATAAATAATTTATTTAAAGTTGGCGTACAACTCTAATAGCTGTGTAAAGCTAATTAATGCCAACTATCATACATATACAAAATGTTACAATGTTCAAAAAGGATTTTAAAGAAAAAATGCTAAATAAAACCTATACCAGAAATGTATGTTTTACACAATCTACAGTCACACTCTATTGTGTAGGTTCTTAATTCTTTTTTAAAAGCAGTCAGTGATTGGGACTCTCTAACACTGTGAGGTAATGTTTGCCACAGCTTTTGACCCAAATATCTCACAGTTTCTATGCCATAAGAAGTTGTCTTGGCATTAGGAATGCCAAGAGTATTCTTATTTCGCAAGTTATATTGTACATCTCTTGCCTCAAAAATCTCACTCATGAAACTAGGATTCAGGTTCTTTTTGGTTTTGTATATTTCTATCATTAAGTACTGTAGATTGCGTTGGTGAATGGATATTGCATTATCTAATTTCAGCAAAGTTTCGTAATCAGCGTGACTGTTTTTATACACAATTCTGAGTGCTCTTTCCTGGATTTTATTTACTTTTGCATTGAGAGCCCTGTCATGGAACATCCAAATTAACGGACAATAGCTAAACTGAGATTTTATGAAACTATTCATTAGCAGACGCAGTTTGTCGGGATTCATGAAAGCAGATACCCTAGCAAGGGCATGCAGTTTTTGGCTGGCTCTTTTGCATAAATTTGAGACATGACTTTTAAAATTCAAATTTTTATCTATTGTCACCCCTAGTAACTGTTCTTCAGAGCTTTCTTTAACAATAGCCTCACCTACTGTGATCTTAATATCATCTTGGCTTGTCCCAAAAGTTAACAGATGGCACTTCCCTTCATTCAATGTCATAAAGTTTTCAGGAAACCATTTTGATAAAACAAGAGCATCAGTTCCTAACCGTTCCAAAACGCTATCTAATTGACAGTCAGCTGCAAAGATAGTTGTATCATCAGCAAAGTTACATATTGCCGTATCCATTACCGAAAGAAATAAGTCATTGATGTAAATATTAAAAAGAAGAGGTCCAAGAACTGATCCTTGCGGTACACCTGCAAAGGTCTCTCGCCAAGTGCTGAATGAACCATTTACTTTGACCCTCTGTTTCCTACCAGTCAGGTAACTATAAATCATCAGCAGAGCATTGTTGCAAAATCCATAAGCACTTAGTTTCGCAATTAGCAGCTCATGGTCTATGCAATCAAATGCTTTTGAAAGATCCATTAGCAAAGCTCCAACGACTCCTTTTTTGTCTAGGGAATTTTTACAGGTATCCATTAATCTCAATAGCGCATGCTGTGTGTTGAAACCTTTCCGAAAACCACATAAGTAGGGAACCAAAATTTTATCCGCATAGCCAATCATCTGGGCATATAGAAGTCGCTCAAAGACCTTTGATAATGCGGACAAAACTGTGATAGGACGATAGTTTCGCTTTTTTGTGGCTTCATCATTTTTAAACAGCGACGTTATGTCTCCTAATTTGAGATCTTCAGGAAACGTTTTCTGGAGTAATGAATTGTTAAAAGTTTCCATTAAAAATGGTGCAAATATGTCTTGATTTTCTTTTAGTATCCGTGCAGGAATACTTTTAACTGTGGATGCCTTTTTTGGGTTCAGATTCGATAATTCATCAATGACTGCCTTCATTGTGACTGGTTGGAAGTCAAAGGATGAGTCTTGTTTCACCTTATCCTTAATCTTTTGAATGCTGGGATGATATTTATACTTTTCAACAGCAATTTCAACGGGGTCCAGCAAGTGGTTTGTCGGAACAAGTATGCACTCACCAGGGGCAATATCCATTGTCTTTGTAATATTGGTGAAAAATTCATTAAAGATCTCAGCTATTTCACTGTCATTCGTAATTATCTTTTCATTCTCAACAAGTGTGATACTCGAGGAGGTTTGTACCTTGTCAGTGAAAAGTGGCTTCACAGTTTTCCAAAACTTTTTATTGTCAGTGACAGAGTTCATATCAAGGTTTCCATAATAAGATGCTTTTGCCTGACGCAAAATTTTCACACATTTGTTTCGCTTTTTTTTAAAAGCTTTCCAGTTTTCTGAGGTGTTATACCTGTTCAATCTATTACGTAACTGTGTGCGGAGCATAATTGCCTTTCTTAATGTTTTAGTCATGAAAGGTGCATCGTTTGCACGCAAATATTTTTGTTTCAAAGGTAAATGGTTATTCAGCACTTCTTCGGCTACAGAATTGAAATTTTCGAATACTGAGCATTCAGCGTTGCTCTTAGCTAAGTTGCATTTAAGGTCATTACGAAACTTTATAGGATCAAACTTACTGTAGTCTCGGTAAGTAACAATTCTTGGACCTTTTTTAACAAAACCACTCTTCAATACTGTTAGTATCATTAAGTGAAAATCCGACAATCCCACCTCTATTGTCGTAGTATTTTGAAAACCAGACGTTTTGTTCGTTAGAAACATATCAATCGAAGAGGGGTTATCAGCAGATTTATAACAAGTAGGACCTTTTATCAAGTTTCTCAACCCATAAACATCCATGAAATTGCTAATTTCACAGTTTGTTTCTTCCGAATTTAAATCTCCAACAATGACAAAGTTTTCGTATCGAGGAGAAAGTTGGTCCAGCACTTTTCCCATCTCTTCAAAGAAAAGCTTCTTGCATTGAGAAGGAGGGCGATAGGCACTTATCAGTGCCCACTTTTTCTTGCCCACATTGATTTCAGTTAGTATACATTCAATTGAATTGGTAACATTTACCTCCTTTATTTGATTTGCTGGAACTTTATCTCTGACATACACCAGGATCCCTCCACCATTTGAATTTCTATCACAACGGAAAGGTTTTTTGAAACCATCAATTAAGAACTGACTTGTGGGGAAGGATTCATCTAATTTAGTTTCCGAAATTACCAAGATATCAACGTTTTTAGCAACCAGAAATTTAAGACCCTCAATTTTATTTCGGATTGAGTTTATATTCAGATGTGCCACAATCAAGCCTCTTTTATTCTTATGCCTAATAGCCGATAGTTTGGTAGGGGCACTTACTTCTTCAGTATCGGAATTAGCAATTTCATGGGAATCTTGATTTTCTAAAATAGAAGAAATGTACTTAGCTCTATGTCTATCATATCGAGTCCCATCATCACATCAGTGTGCTTTGAGATATTTCGTGAAATTATTGGCAAGGAGTACCGTGCCCATTCTGTTCAGGTGCAATGAACTTCCATTCAGATGTTTTGCTTCATCGATGTTTTCGTGTTCAATGAAATCTAGATCGTTTGTTTCGCACTGGGTTTTTAATTCTTTATTCACAGCTTTAGCTTTCTCATTTAACGTTGAATTATCACCTCGAGATATGATAGCTGACACAACAACTTCATTCTCTCCGTTTCTTAAAGTGACTGCCAAGTCACTAATTTCATTTGCAATAGCTTGAGCTGGTTTGTTGGTTCCTAGTGAGTTTGTCCCAACATGAAGGATGACAACGTCAGGGTTTCTTTTCATCGATGGTTTTGAATAATCTACCATGTCTTCTGCATTCGATCCGCTGAAGGATTTAACGTAAACATTTTGCCCATTTCGTAAAGATCCTTTCAACTTTCTGCCATCCAAGTGCTTTACCATAGAATCACCAATAATAAGAATATTCTTTTTATTCTTTTTCCACTCTTTGTTCCTTTGATTCTCTTTTACAGTGTTTTTATCTTTTGAAACTTGTACGTTGCTGGTTTTTGTGCTGCAACTTTGAGCCTGGTTTTCGAGTGTTTCCGAATCGCACAACTCATCATCACCTGAGAGAACTGAAAAATGATTTTGCCATGCTGAATTTTTTCTGTTAACAGACTTTGTACTGTCCCGTGATACTTGAGAATTTGTGACTTGGGCTTTTTTACCATTGATCCTGGTCTTTTGGGATGCCTTGTCATCTTGCACATAACTTTGCTCGGTTTGTTTTTCTTCAACTTCTTCATTTATATTCAATCTCTTTGTCTTTATTGTATTTATATTTGGTTCTCTTGTTTTTTGCAATTGCTGTTTTCCACCGGGAATGAATCTTATTTCGTCATCAAGACAGCCTTTTTTGCCATCAGCTGTTGTGATTTCCGATCTAGGCCTTTCCAATAAACCCTCAATAATTTTCTGCTTGTCATACAGCTGCCGCTCCAAAGAAACAATGCGGTCTTGAAGGCATCTCAGCAGTGCTTCCCTATCCTTTTCAGTGGGATCTGCCTTTGTCTGTTGTGAGGGATTACTTGGTCTATTTGCAATTTGTGCCTTAAGTGATAGGATTTCTCCATGTGAAAATCTTTTGAATTCATCGAGTTCAACTTGGAGCCTTTTAAAATCTTTGATGCTTACATAATCACCTGATACTGGTCGCTCAAAATCCATTTCAGATGTGCTACTTGAATCAGCATTCTCAGTGTCTATCTTGAGAGCAGGTGAAGGGGTTCCTTTCACTGGCGTTTTAATACCATCAAGAAATTCAAGGAATGAGTCATCGCTTTGGTCTTTTGCTTCTGTCGATTCATGAGTTTCATCAGGTAATGGGTTCTTTCCGATAAAATATGAATCCTTTCCGTTAATCTTTTTTACATGCACTCTCTCTGCGTGACTAAGTGAAAGAAGTACCTGGAGAATTGCTCCTTTGTCTGCATCAAGTTTCTTTGCTACATAATCTGGAATAGAATAGCATTGGAATAGCAGAATAGCATAATCTGGTCTTTTGCTTCTGTGCCCCAAGCTGCATTTTCTTCTAAAGAATTAAACCTATTTTTTGTTTTTATGGGAATTGTCTCTTTAAAAAATTTAACTGATCTTGCCGTTGCTTTGGGGACTTCCCAATTTCGTTTTGAATGGAGGCTCGTCCCTTGAGATGCTTCTTCACCAGACGCATCTAATTCACGTGCAGCTGAGCTCACATTTCTCCGTTCCCTTGTTGATGCATAGTCTGGATGTTTTGTGATGATCTTTTAAAATCCGTCTGAATGTCTTTTTTTGCAATATTTGTAGTCGTACTAAGATTTCTTTGTTCTCTGGCAAACTCCCAAGGGTTATGGCTCGTAAGTACCTGCTGAGGCTTGAAAAAGGAAGCTTGCAAAGATGTTTCAATACCAGGTTTGTTTCCACATTTTCAATCACTTTTTCCAACTCTAAAGTTTTCATTTTTAGCCCACAATGTTCATCTTTTAATGTTCTATTTTCTTTTTCCAATTTTTCTGCCTTAATCATCAGCTCAACATACTTTTCGTCTATCACTTTCATCCTGCTTCCTTTCTTTTCTCATCATTTTGCTCCTTATCCTTCTCCTTTAATCTTGTTTCAATTTCTTCCAATTTTCTCTCTATCACATCCAACCGATTAGCAGTGTGGTCTGTCTCTACCGCTTTTGACTCCTCCTTTTCCGGCATCTCTTCCTCGCTGTCCGTAACCTCCTCTCTACTGACCTCTGACTCGTCACTCTCGCTACAATCTGTTTCATTTTCGTCAGACATTGCCGTTCATCTCTCCCCGTATTCTACTCTACCTGCTCTTTCTGTCAATTCACTTCTCAATTCTATTATTCTTTCCTAATTATTCGATATCTTCCTTGCTTTCTCTTTGATTTGATCTCTGTCCTCTGCGGACCTGCCGCCATTACGTGAAACGTTTCCTGAATTTAGATTTTCTTGCATCTCCTGCATTTCAATTTCAGAGGTTATTTCCACTTCATCCATAACACTTGTTTCTTTTATCTTTAATGACTCACGGCCTGCGTGCTTTGTATCTTTTATTTTTCCTGTTTTGAGCATATAGTTTAAAGACATTCGAACCAAGTTTTCGTTTAGGCCATGTGTTTTCCGAAGTGCCTTGCAGATCATCGTCGACTTGGCGCGCTGTCTGTTGCCTTGCAGCTTTCTCATGTCCGCGAAAATCAACTCTTCCATTTCAGCTTCTCCAAATATTATTCCCGAGTCAGTCTCAATCACTTCATTTTCAAATGCAGAAGCCATTTCAAGATTTTTAAGATAACAGAACTCAAAACGCGACCGATCTCGACCAGGTAACTTCGAGAAAAAAGAAGAGACCCTTCAGCAACAAAATAACTTTAGCTAAGAAAACAGAGATCTAATAACAATCATTTGTTGAAAGAAAAACAAAAGAAAAACTGCTGCTGATCTTTCAGGGGGCCGTATTTGCATTTGTTTTAGCTCATCAAATGACTTTTTAAATGCCTTCTATATTGATACCAGGTAGTGAGTTCACTAATATTCATAGGAATCTCGTTCTAAGCCTTCAGAGCTGTGTAAGAAATCTCTTTTTACAATATTCCAGATTATACTTTGGAATTTGAAGGTTCTCACAAAATCTAGTATCATAGTTAGAGTAATGAGATCTCCGTTGAAATTTTCGAAGGTTTTCTGGACATATCAATTCAACTAACAGTGGAGCGTGTGGCGACGTACTAATAGCAAAACGATCGAAATACTTATCAAAATATACTTTAACGCCATAGAAAAAAAGAACTAAACGTATCGGGCCGTGCCCTTCGTCAGTAGTAAAGGAAATTAGTAGAAGCAAAGAACATAAAAAAGGAGAGAGTGTTTAATAGAACAGTAGGATCGAGCAAGTAACGACAGAATATGACGGGCGAAAAGAGAACGCTCAGAAGCAAGAGGAGATGAAATCATTGAAGGGAAAATTGCTTGTTAAGTCCTTTCGGAACATGTGTGTCCAATTTGAAAATAATTCTCTTCTCCAATGTCTTTCTTCTTCGAGAGTCTATTATGGATATGTCTTGAATGGAATGTCCCGTGGAATTGAAATGTTGAGAAACAATTATGTCACTTAAATCCTTTTTCTTTTCATCCTCTTAAAGCTTGTGTTCGACGTTCCTTATGTGTTCTCCAAATCTTTCATTTAACTGTCGGAAGGTTTCTCCAATGTTCAAAATTTCGTACTTTCTGCATTTTATTGCATATGTAAGGCATGCAGAAGAACGGGTGGTCGGTTTCCTTGAAGAATGGGTTGGTTGGTTTCCTTGACAACAGTCGTCCATATGAAGATTTCAAGCAGTAAGGGAACATTGCCAGGTCAAACTTTGCAAATAGCATTTTAAAGACTTTGCAACTCTGTTGATGATTTCATTAACAGCGAGAGTTTGTTAGGAGCACCTAGTAATTAGCGTTAATCAGGAAAAATCGATTGGCAACTTATCAAAATTTGATAGAGACTTTATTTAGCGCGATTTTTTTTGTTTGTAAACCAGTATATTCTTTCTGGTTTGCCTAAATCCCCTTCCAGAATGTTTTTATTCTTCAAACATGAAACATATCTCGAGAAACTACATATTTTGATAAAGAAAATCCTTAACCTACACTTACTCTATTTTCACTTGCTTCCTGTATCACTATGCTCAGAAACTACTAGAGTAATGTCTAAACACTGGAAAGGATGCAAAAAGCCTTGCTTTGAACTTATCCCGAGGACACAGATAGTAATCAACATGAAGATTGTTATGGAACATTTAAAAAACTCGTAAGAAACTCTCTGTACTCAAAATCCGATAATTTTAAGGAGTTAAGGAGCTCAAATCCTTAGTTTCTTATAAACAATACGTGTAGATGCAGGGAAAAAATGGTGGAGGAGACTACTGACGAATTTTTACTTTAGTCAGAAACCAGCTGCTACCTACACAGTGCAATACATGTTCCTTGATAGCTTCGTATGAGATGCTTGCCCCTCGACAACAGTCGTCCATTTTGAAGATTTCAAACAGTAAAGGAACTTTGCCAGGTCACAGAGGTCAGATTTTGGAAAATTACCTTTTAATGAGTTGGCAGCTCAACTGATGAATTCATTAACAGTAGAGTTTGGCAGCTCACCTAAATTTGATTGTTGGCCTAAATATTTCTGAATTGTTTTGATTGTGCAAATTAACAATGTCAATAAATTCAAATGCTTTATCGATTGTTGGGATTGTGTGCATAAATAATGCCTATTGTTACAACATTCCTGATTCTTTCCTCTATAGGTAGGTAGGTATATAGGTATCTATATAGGTGTATTCCTTCCGGTTGGAGAAAAGCCCCTCCATAATGTTTTCATTCTTCAAACATAATTAAAGGCTCCCATTAGCCATGTTTGAAGAATGAGATCATGCACGTAGCTTGCTTCGTGAAGTAATAAATATTTATCTGCAATTGCAACGGTTTATTGTAGGATTTAGTTTATATCAAGATGGCAATAGCCTAACCAGCCACCTTGAAGGAGACCAGATTTCTTGATAAGCGTTAAAATTATTGCATCGGATGTACCGAAATTGCCAAATTCTTTACCTTAGCCAGACAAGATTTGCGACTGTAATTGTGCCACGCCTATTTCTTGATAGTATTATATGGGTTTGTTGGATTCCTTGACAACAGTCGTCCATATGAAGATTCAAGCAGTATGGGAATTTTGCCAGGTCAAACTTTGCAAATAGCATTTAATGACTTTGCAACTCTGTTAATGATTTCGTTAACAGCGAGAGTTTGTTAGGAACAAGAAGTAATTAGCCTTAATCAGTACAAATCGATTGGCAACTCATCAAAATTTGATAGAGACTTTATTTCGCTCGATTGTTTTGATTGTATACAAGTTTAGTCTTTCTGGCTTGCCTAAAACCCCCTAGAGAATGTTTTCATTCTTCAAACATGAAACATAGCTTGAGAAACTACTTATTTTGACAAAGAAAATCCTTGACCTACACTTACTTTATCTTCACTTGCGTCCTGTATCACTTTACTCAGAAATTACTAGAGTAATGTCTAAACACTGGAAAGGCTTCAGAAAGCCTTGTATTGAAGTTATCCCACGGCACAGATAGCAATTAACATGAAGATTGTCATGGAACATTTAAGAAATTCGTAAGAAACTCTTTGTACTCAAAATACGATAATTTTAAGGACTTAAGAAGCCCAAATCCTTAGTTTCTTATAAAAAATGCGTGTAGATGTAAGGAAAATATGGTGGAGGACACTTCTGACGAATTTTCATTTTAGTCAGAAACCAGCTGAGTTTGGCAGCTCACCTAAATTTGATTGTTGGGCCAAATATCTCTGAATTGTTTTGATTTTATATATTAACAATCCCCATAAATATCTCAAATTCTACGTTGATTGTTTCGATTGTTTACATAAACAATGCATATTGTCACAACATTCCTGATTCCTTCCACTATAGGTAGGTAGCTATATTGGTATCTATATAGGTGTATTCCTTCCGGTTGGAGAAAAGCCCCTCCATAATGTATTCATTCTTCAAACATAATTAAAGGCTCCCATTAGCCATGTTTGAAGAATGAGATCATGCACGTAGCTTGCTTCATGAAGTAATAAATATTTATCTGCAATTGCAACGGTTTATTGTAGGATTTAGTTTATATCAAGATGGCAATAGCCTAACCAGCCACCTTGAAGGAGACCAGATTTCTTGATGAGCGTTATAATTATTGCATCGGATGTACCGAAATTGCCTAGTTCTTTACTTTAGCCAGACAAGATTTGCGACTGTAATTGTGCCACGCCTATTTCTTGATAGTATTATATGGGTTTGTTGGTTTCCTTGACAACAGTCGTCCATATGAAGATTTCAAGCAGTAAGGGAATTTTGCCAGGTCAAACTTTGCAAATAGCACTTAATGACTTTGCAACTCTGTTAATGATTTCGTTAACAGCGAGAGTTTGTTAGGAACAGGAAGTAATTAGCCTTAATCAGTACAAATCGATTGGCAACTCATCAAAATTTGATAGAGACTTTATTTCGCTCGATTGTTTTGATTGTATACAAGTTTAGTCTTTCTGGCTTGCCTAAAACCCCCTATAGAATGTTTTCATTCTTCAAACATGAAACATAGCTTGAGAAACTACTTATTTTGACAAAGAAAATCCTTAACCTACACTTACTTTATCTTCACTTGCGTCCTGTATCACTTTGCTCAGAAATTACTAGAGTAATGTCTAAACACTGGAAAGGCTTCAGAAAGCCTTGTTTTGAAATCATCCCGAGGGCACAGATGGTAGTCAACATGAAGATTGTTATGGAACATTTAAGAAACTCGTAAGAAACTCTGTGCACTCAAAATACGATAATTTTAAGGAGTTAAGGAGCCCAAATCCTTAGTTTCTTATAAAAAATGCGTGTAGATGTAAGGAAAACATGGTGGAGGACACTTCTGACGAATTTTTATTTTAGTCAGAATCCAGCTGCTGCCTTAACACTTGTTCCTCGATAGCTTAGTATGAGTTCCTTGCCCCTTGACAACAGTCGTCCATGTGGAAGATTTCAAACAGTAAGGGCACTTTGCCAGGTCACAGAGGTCAGATTTTGGAAAATTACCTTTTAATGAGTTGGCAGCTCAACTGATGAATTCGTTAACAGCCAGAGTTTGTCAGCTCACCTAAGTTTGATTGTTGGCCCAAATATCTCTAAATTGTTTTGATTGTGTAAATTAACAATGTCTATAAATACTTCAAATACTTTATCGATTGTTTGGATTGTGTGCATAAATAATGCCTATTGTTACAACTTTCCTGATTCCTTCCTCTATAGGTAGGTAGGTATATAGGTATCTATATAGGTGTATTCCTTCCGGTTGGAGAAAAGCCCCTCCATAATGTTTTCATTCTTCAAACATAATTAAAGGCTCCCATTAGCCATGTTTGAAGAATGAGATCATGCACGTAGCTTGTTTCATAAAGTAATAAACATTTATCTGCAATTGCAACTGTTTAATGTAGGATTTAGTTGATATCGGGATGGCAATAACCTAACCACTTGAAGGAGACCAGACTTCTTGAAAAGCGTCAGAATTATTAAATAGGATGTACCGAAAATAAGGATGGCATATGATATTGCCAAATTCTTTACTTTAGTCAGACAAGATCTGCTACTGTAATAGTACCAAACCTGTTTCTTGATAGTATTATATGGGTTGGTTGGTTTCCTTGACAACAGTCGTCCATATGAAGATTTCAAGCAGTAAGGGAACTTTGCCAGATCAAACTTTGGAAATAGCATTTTAATGACTTTACAAGTCTGTTAATGATTTCATTAACAGCGAGAGTTTGTTAGAAACACCTAGGAATTAGCCTTAATCAGGAGGAATCGATTGGCATCTCATCAAAATTTGATATTCTATTTCCCTCGATTATTTTTATTGTATACAAGTATATTTTTTGTGGTTTGCCCAAAACCCCCTTCCAGAATGTTTTCATTCTTCAAACATGAAGCATAGCTTAAGAAACTATTCATTCTGACAAAGGAAATCTCTAGTATGCATTTAATTTATTTTTCACTTGCTTCCTGTATCATATTATTCAGAAAGTACCAGAGTGTTGTGTTATTATTGGAAAGGCTTCAAAAAACGTTGTTTTGAAATGATCACGAGGGCACAAGTAGTGACCATGAAGATTGTTACAGAAAATTCAAGGAACTCGTAAGAAACTCTGTGTACTGAAAATCCGATAATTTCAAGTAAACTTCAGGTCTACCCCGCATCCTTAGTTTCTTATAAAAAATACGAAATACATGCAGATGTAGCAACGATTGATGGAAGACATTACAGAGGAATTTTTACTTTCGCCAGACACCAGCTGATACCTAAACAGTTCAACACTTGCTTCCTCGATAGCTTAGTATGATTTGCTTGCCCCTCGACAACAGTGGTCCATTTTGAAGATTTCAAACAGTAAGGGAACTTTGCCAGGTCACAAAGGTCAGATTTTGGTAAATTACCCTTTAATGAGTTGGCAGCTCAACTGATGGATTCATTAACAGACAGAGTTTGGCAGCTCACCTAAATTTGATTTTTGGGCCAAATATATCTGAATTGTTTTGATTGTATATATTAACAATCCCCATAAATATCTCAAATTCTACGTTGATTGTTTCGATTGTGTACATAAACAATGCCTATTGTCACAACATTCCTGATTCCTTCCACTATAGGTAGGTAGGTATATAGGTATCTATATAGGTGTATTCCTTCCGATTGGAGAAAAGCCCCTCCATAATGTTTTCATTCTTCAAACATAATTAAAGGCTCCCATTAGCCATGTTTGAAGAATGAGATCATGCACGTAGCTTGCTTCATGAAGTAATAAATATTTATCTGCAATTGCAACGGTTTATTGTAGGATTTAGTTTATATCAAGATGGCAATAGCCTAACCAGCCACCTTGAAGGAGACCAGATTTCTTGATAAGCGTTAGAATTATTGCATCGGATGTACCGAAATTGCCAAGTTCTTTACTTTAGCCAGACAAGATTTGCGACTGTAATTGTGCCACGCCTATTTCTTGATAGTATTATATGGGTTTGTTGGTTTCCTTGACAACAGTCGTCCATATGAAGATTTCAAGCAGTAAGGGAATTTTGCCAGGTCAAACTTTGCAAATAGCATTTAATGACTTTGCAACTCTGTTAATGATTTCGTTAATAGCGAGAGTTTGTTAGGAACAGGAAGTAATTAGCCTTAATCAGTACAAATCGATAGGCAACTCATCAAAATTTGATAGAGACTTTATTTCGCTCGATTGTTTTGACTGTAAACAAGTTTAGTCTTTCTGGCTTGCCTAAAACCCTCTAGAGAATGTTTTCATTCTTCAAACATGAAACATAGCTTGAGAAACTACTTATTTTGAAAAAGAAAATCCCTAACCTACACTTACTTTATCTTCACTTGCGTCCTGTATCACTTTGCTCAGAAATTACTAGAGTAATGTCTAAACACTGGAAAGGCTTCAGAAAGCCTTGTTTTGAAATCATCCCGAGGGCACAGATGGTAGTCAACATGAAGATTGTTATGGAACATTTAAGAAACTCGTAAGAAACTCTGTGTACTCAAAATACGATAATTTTAAGGAGTTAAGGAGCCCAAATCCTTAGTTTCTTATAAAAAATGCGTGTAGATGTAAGGAAAACATGGTGGAGGACGCTTCTGACGAATTTTTATTTTAGTCAGAAACCAGCTGCTGCCTTAACACTTGTTCCTCGATAGCTTAGTATAAGTTCCTTGCCCCTTGGCAGCTGTCGTCCATGTGGAAGATTTCAAACAGTAAGGGCACTTTGCCAGGTCACAGAGGTCAGATTTTGGAAAATTGCCTTTTAATGAGTTGGCAGCTCAACTGATGAATTCGTTAACAGCCAGAGTTTGGCAGCTCACCTAAGTTTGATTGTTGGCCCAAATATCTCTAAATTGTTTTGATTGTGTAAATTAACAATGTCTATAAATACTTCAAATACTTCATCGATTGTTTGGATTGTGTGCATAAATAATGCCTATCGTTACAACTTTCCTGATTCCTTCCACTATAGGTAGGTAGGTGTATTCCTTCCGGTTGGAGAAAAGCCCCTTCATAATGTTTTCATTCTTCAAACTTAATTAAAGGCTCCCATTAGCCATGTTTGAGGAATGAGATCATGCACGTAGCTTTCTTCATGAAGTAATAAATAGTTATCTGCAATTGCAACTGTTTGATGTGTGGTTTCCTTGACAACAGTCCTCCATATGAAGATTTCAAGCAGTAAGGGAACTTTGCCAGATCAAACTTTGTAAATAGCACTTTAATGACTTTGCAACTCTGTTGATGATTTCATTAACCACGAGAGTTTGTTAGGAACACCTAGTAATTAGCCTTAATTAGGAGAAATCGATTGGCAACTCATCAAAACTTGATAGAGATTTTATTTCGCTCGATTGTTGTGATTGTAGACAAGTATATTCTTTCTGGTTTGCCTAAAACCCCTTCCAGAATGTTTTCATTCCTCAAACACGAAACATAACTTGAGAAACTACTTATTTTGACGAAGAAAATCCTTAACATACACCTACTTTGTACCTGCGTCCTGTATCACTTTGCTCAGAAATACAAGAGTAATGTCTAAACACTGGGAAGGCTTCAAAAAGCCTTGTTTTGAAATTATCACGAGGGCACAGATAGTAATCAACATGAAGATTGTTATGGGACATTTAAGAAACTCGCAAGAAACTCTGTGTACTCAAAATCATACGTGTAGATATAGGGACAAGATGGTGGAGGACACTACAGCCGAATTTTTACCATAGCCAAACACCAGCTGCTACCTAGTCAGCACAACACATGTTTCTCGATAGCATGGTAAGAGTTGCTTGCCCCTTGACAGCAGTCGTCCACCTTGAAGATTTCAAACAGTAAGGGAACTTTGCCAGGTCACAGAGGTCAGATTTTGGAAAATTACCTTTTAATGAGTTGGCAGCTCAACTGATGATTTCATTGACAGCCAGAGTTTGGCAGCTCACCTAAATTTGATTGTTGGCCCAAATATCTCTGAATTGTTTTGATTGTGTAAATTAACAATATCAATAAATACTTCAAATGCTTTATCGATTGTTTGGATTGTGTACATAAATAATGCCTATTGTTACAACATTCCTGATTCCTACCTCTATAGGTATATAGGTGTATTACTGCCGGTTGGAGAAAAAGCCCCTCCATAATGTTTTCATTCTTCAAACATAACTAAAGGCTCCCATTAGCCATGTTTGAAGAATGAGATCATGCACGTAGCTTACTTCTTGTAGTAAAGAATATTTATCTGCAATTGCAACTGTTTAATGTAGAATTTGATAAGCGTCAGAATTATTACATCGGATGTATCGAAAAGCACATGATACTGAAAAATTCTTTACTTCAGCCAGACAAGATTTGCCACGGCAATGGTGCCACACCTGTTTCTTGATACCATTATATGGGTTGGTTGGTTTCCTTGACAACAGTCGTCCATATGAAGATTTCAAGCAGTAAGGGAACATTGCCAGGTCAAACTTTGCAAATAGCATTTTAATGACTTTGCGACTCTGTTGATGATTTCATTAACAGCGAGAGTTTGTTAGGAACACGTAGTAATTAGCCTTAATCAGGAGAAATCGATTGGCAACTCATCAAAATTTGATTGAGATTTTATTTCGCTCGATTGTTTTGATTGCATGCAAGTATATTCTTTCTGGTTTGCCTAAAACCCCTTCCAGAATGTTTTCATTCTTAAAACATGAAACATAGCTCAAGAAACTACTTATTTTGACAAAGAAAATCCTTAACCTACACTTAATTTATTTTCATTTGCGTCCAGTATCACTTTGCTCAGAAATTACTAGAGTAATGTCTAAACACTGGAAAGGCTTCAAAAAGCCTTGTTTTGAAATCATCCCGAGGGCACAGATAGTAATCAACATGAAGATTGTTATGGAACATTTAAGAAACTCGTAAGAAACTCTGTGATCTCAAAATTCGATAATTTTAAGGAGTTAAGGAGCCCAAATCCTTAGTTTCTTGTAAAAAATACGTGCATATGTAAGGGGAAAATGGTGGAGGACACTACTGACGTATTTTTACTACTTTGGCCAGACACCAGCTGCTACCTAGTCAGCGCAACACTTGTCCCTTGATAACTCAGTATGAGTTGCTTGCCCCTTGACAACAGTCGTCCATGTTGAAGATTTCAAACAGTAAGGGAACTTTGCCAGGTCACAGAGGTCAGTTTTTGGAAAATTACCTTTTAATTAGTTGGCAGCTCAACTGACGAGTTCATTAACAGCCTGAGTTTGGCAGCTCACCTAAATTTGATTGTTGGGCCAAATATCTCTGAATTGTTTTGATTGTATATATTAAGAATCCCCATAAATATCTCAAATTCTACGTTGATTGTTTCGATTGTGTACATAAACAATGCCTATTGTTACAACATTCCTGATTCCTTCCACTATAGGTATATATATATATAGAGAAAACTAAAAATAAAAAGCCATGAAGTATCACGGAACTAGTTTCATCCTTTCAACGAGGAATCTTCAGCCTAATGACAAATTGCAAATCTAGACGCCCTTTTAAAGACGTTTTACTTGTATAATGCGTAAAATTAAGACAATTGTACACGATTATTTCATATGACGTTAAACTCAATACCAACTAGTCAACAGTGCAACCTCGTAATAATGCAATATAGTTCTCTTTGTAGCAGAATTTTTGTTCGTAATACGAGGCTCCATCTTTCAGTAGCTCTCGCGGTGGTACTACTTATATTTCGTAGTCCATTAGTTTGACGTAACATTTTTGTGCGCCTTTGTGAATTTTCGGGTCGCATTAGCCTTCGGTTGCGCCATACCGGTAAAGTGTCGAGGTCCTTTAGACTCTCGATAAAATAACCAAAAATTTGCTGACACTTGAAGATATTTCTTGAGGCTTCTCTCAGTTGATCTACTTGTTTGAATCTGTGTTGTTAATCATCTTTTGACTTGTCAGGTTGAAAGGACATCTGACCTTTGCAATTTGTGATAGCATCTTCTTGGGGGAGAAATTTAACAATCTGGAGGTCGTCCTCTTCTCAAAAATGTGGTGATATAGGTCATTCTTTGTTTTTTCCTATCATGGAACATCTTCGTCATTTCCTTTGGGAAATCTTTTGGTGTTGTTGCATCATCATGGAGACCATGTTTGGGTCGCATTAGCCTTCGGTTGCGCCTTACCGGTAAACTTTTCTCTGTTTGTAGATAATCTTCTTTTGTTTTAAGATTATGGTCTTGTCTCCGTCTCAAATTGTTGCATCTGAAGAATTTCTTCCTTGATTGTGGCGATTTTACACGCTTCCGTCTTCTTTCCATATTCAAATTTATTTGCTGTTTGATCAGTCGAAGTCTCTCCCTTTTTATTTCTTCGGAGGCTTCTTAGCTAGTCTAGTATGGTTAATGATAGTGTAGGACAAATGGATCACATACTAACTGGTAATATAGAGAAAACTAAAAATAAAAAGCCATGAAGTATCACGGAACTAGTTTCATCCTTTCAACGAGGAATCTTCAGCCTAATGACAAATTGCAAATCTAGACGCCCTTTTAAAGACGTTTTACTTGTATAATGCTATATATATATACGCTTTACTTGTATAATATATATATATATATAGGTGTATTCTTTCCGGTTGAGCAAAAACCCCTCCATAATGTTTTCATTCTTCAAACATAATTAAAGGCTCCCATTAGCCATGTTTGAAGAATGAGATGATGCACGTAGCTTGCTTCATACAGTAATAAATATTTATCTGCAATTGCAACTGTTTAATGTAGGACTTAGTTTATATCGGGATGGCAATATCCTAACCAGCCCACTTGATGGAGACCAGATTTCTTGAGAAACGTCAGAATTAGTAAATAGGATGTACCGAAAATAAGGATGGCACATGATATTGCCAAATTCTTTACTTTAGCCAGACAAGATCTGCTTCTGTAATAGTACCACACCTGTTTCTCGATAGTTAATTCTAGCTTCAGAAAAAACAAAAATTAACGGGGCCCCTCAGAATTATGAACTGTCACAAATATGAAATTTGCTATTACCCAATGGCGGTGTTCTCTCATCACTGGGGCCCCAAGTTTGGGATTTCAAATGCACTGGCCAAAGGTGCACTCCCACAGCAACCGAAATAGTTGGGGGTTAGAGAAAAAATGTTTAGATATTTTCTCCTCCAACCAGTGCACTTAATGTCCATGACAGAGACAGAAATCCCCGTCATGAAATGAAGAAACATGGTACAAATTAGGTTGTGGGTGGGCGGGTGAAAGAAATTGCTTAGCCAAACGAAAAAACGCCAACTTGTCACCACGCCTTGCTGCTTGCTGCGTCCAAATACAAATACAACGCGCCAGACTTTTGGTTTTAAACAGCAGCAAAGACCAAATCAAAGATTTCCAGACCTATTGTCTATGAAGAAACAAATATCGAAAAAGATTGAATGCTAAACAAAATATTTCTATGTTACTGCTGAAAATTAATTTTTACTGAACAATAAAGTGCAAAGTAGACAGTGCTCCAAACCACACGCAAAAAATGAAAAATCTTTCTGCTGGGAATTGAATGATACGTGTAGCTTCGCATGTAACAACAGATAACAAATTGCGTAACACCGAGCCACAGACTGATTGCAAACGAAAATTATCTTCTGTAAACAGCAAGGCAGTGAGGCTTGCAGCGTGCTGAATCACTAGAAAGGTGGATAAAAATGATCTGCTGAGAATCGAGTGATACATGTCGTACGCATATCACAGACAAAACGAATTGTAAACAATCAAGGTAGGATACCTTTAAAACAAACGGTCGCAGCATCTTCCGCGAATTAACTGGGATACAAAATTTCATTCTTATCCCTATTTAATTCTAGCTTCAGAAAAAACAAAAATTAACGGGGCCCCTCAGAATTATGAACTGTCACAAATATGAAATTTGCTATTACCCAATGGCGGTGTTCTCTCATCACTGGGGCCCCAAGTTTGGGATTTCAAATGCACTGGCCAAAGGTGCACTCCCACAGCAACCGAAATAGTTGGGGGTTAGAGAAAAAATGTTTAGATATTTTCTCCTCCACAGAACACATGTGTTCCCCCAACCCCCAAATACCAGAGAGAAAAAAAAAATACAATCCTTCTGAACAATACCAGGATGAGAGAACACCCCTGCAGGCAATTCTAGATTGGCTTGGGCCTAATCCCTTCCTAAAATCTTGTTTCATAGTGGTGCAAGTAACAGATACAAACCTTTACAAGGCAAAAAACATTCAATCCCAATGATTAACGGCTTGACTTGCCTCTCGGTTTGAGAGTCAAGCAAAATGATCGTCAAAACTTCCGGTAAACATCTCATTTCAATGATTACCAGGCAACCATCTAATCTCAATGGCTATTTCATTAACTTCCGGTAAACATCTCATCTCAATGATTACCCGGCAACCATCTAATCTCAATGGTTATTACATTAACTTCTGGCAAACATCTCATCTCAATGATTACCAGGCAACCATCTAATCTCAATGGTTTTAACATAACTTCTGGCAAACATCTCATCTCAATGATCACCAGGCAACCATCTAATCTCAATGGCTATCACATTAACTTCCGGTAAACATCTCATCTCAATGGCTGCCTACTAACTTAGGGCAACCATCTTAGTCGACGATTACCACAATTAACTTAAAAGAAAAAACAGGCAGCCGTCTCATCTCAACGGCTACCGAGAAAAAGAAAAAACAAAACTGAAATGGAATAAAATAAAGTACAAAATAAAGAATTTTAATCAGGAGGTAAGCTCTTATTGACTCCCTCTCAAAGGTAACGATTAAAATAAACAATTGCAACTTATCTCAAAACATTATAGCATAAAGCTAAGCTCAACAGCCTCTTTCACAGGAAACCCAACGCAACTGAGTAACATTAATGTCTAATTAACGATCAACGTCGACACAAGCCAAAAAAATAAAAGTAACAACAAACGGTCTGCAGGTTTAACGACTGTCACTGAAAAAAAACAGATGTTATAGTCCAAGTCACATTTAGAACCTTGAAGATGATCCCAAACAGCGAGAAGAGATGATAAGCCTTTCCACGGGTAACTTAATGTAAACTTTATAAGCGTCACTAGACCATCGTCCCATTGCTTGAATAAGATGATCTGGGAAGCCAAGGGCGGCTGCCGTTGATGCAGCCCCAACTCGAAAACTATGTAGAGTATAGGAACCTTTGAGCCCTGCTGAGTTTAGAGCCTTTTGAAGCCTATAGTTTAACATTTGCTTAGTCAAGGGCCTAAAATCTTTGCAAATGAATAGCGGGCCTTGAGAGGAACCCCGGAGCCACAAATACTTAATTATTGCCGTAACTGGACAAATGGGGGAATCTGAAGACGCAAGGGGTATGGTACAGCCCTCACCAAATTGGTCAGTTTTGGAGTACCTCAACCTTACAAAAACAATGTCTGGATTCGATTGTTTATCAATAGACACGTCGCTAACAGCAAGGAACCTGTTCTCTTTCAAAGATTCAGGAGTCGTAGTAAATTCCGCCCCTCTTAAAAAACCAAAGAATGCTGTACAGCAAGCGGCCCATAGCATACAGTCATTGAACTCTTCCAAATTCAAGTAGGCCTTTATAGCGCAAAGAACAAATGGAGTTATAGGAATCTTCGATGGCCGATTTGAAGGTTGACCACGACGTAAGCCCTTCAAAACTAGGGGAATTCTCAAGCAACCCAAAAGTGGATCTTCAGCTCCATTTTGAATGTGCAACGATCTAACTGCCGAGAGGTAAACTCTAATGCTAGAAGCTTGGCAAGTACTACTTAAACTAGCCACAAATCTCAACAAAGTCAGTTCAGACGCAGGAATGGCCGAGCCATTTTCGTTGAGCAAGCCAAATCTTTCGCAAAAGTTTAGAAATCTTTTTTGAGCAGATGAGTATGTTCTTTTGGTGTTACAGGGCAAACCATTACTCAGCAGTTGCTGCCAATTACTGTCTAAGGTAGAGATATCAAACGTAGAAGCAATTCTCGAGGCACAGACTGTATTTTGGTTACCGGTACGTCCTTGTGAAAGGCCTGAAAATTGAAACGAGATAGTGCATCAGCTTTACTGTTTTCACAACCCGGAATATGAGCAGCCGTAAAAGTAAAATTGTTTTTAACGGCCAAAAGGGAAAGTTCTCTTAACAGAAAGGCTAGATGCTTTTCGCTGCAAGTCCCATTTCTTAAACAATAAACAACCGACATATTATCACTTTTAAAGGCAATACGCTTGCGTTGCCATGAATTTCCCCACATGCTCGCCGCTACCACGATTGGTATCATCTCCTTTATCGCAATATTCAAAGAAGCTGCCTCCGCAGGCCATCTTTCCGCAAAAGATTCATCATTATAATAAGCTCCAAAGCCAATGCTACCGGCTGCGTCTGAGGTTACAAACATGTCAGGAGCTTTTTCCCATTTTGGAAACAAAAATAAACTCCTGCCATTCCATTCTTGTAGCAGCGTGTTCCACCAATCCAAATCTTCTTTCTCCCATGCAGACAAATGAACAAAATGATGCAGCTGTGAAACTGAATAAGCACGATTAATAAGTCTCCTCAGAAATGGCCTTCCTAAAACAATTGCTTGACAGCAATGCTGTAAACTGCCAATTAACGATAACAAAGTACGCTTGGTTCCCGAACGACGTGATTCCCAAAACTTTATCTTAGCCCTAATCTTCTCTAACTTGCTAACTGGGAGACGCAACTCCATAGCTACTGAATCAATTTCAAAGCCAAGGAATGTGATGCAAGTTGAAGGACCCTCAGTTTTATCCTCTGCTAACGGTACACCTAAATTTTTGCAAACCTTGAAACAATTATCTAATGCAACTTGGCACTCATCTGACTCCGAATCTCCTACAATGAAGAAATCATCAAGATAATGTTGTATGTAACGAACGGGACCAGCCTTTTCCAACAATTCTTGCAATATATCAGCAAATTTTGTAAATATTTGTGGTGCGGACCGCAGACCAAAGGGGAGAGCCAAGTCTACATAGAATTTACCATTCCACTTCATACCAAGGTACTTACGGTCCTCACTGTTAACCGGCAAAAGTCTGTAAGCCCGTTTAATATCAAATTTAGCCATGAGTGTACCTGGTCCAAGTTCCATTATTTTAGAAATCGCCTCTGGTATACCCTCATATGAAACAGAAGCTTTAGAATCTGGAATAAAAGTATTAACGCTGCCATCCACTGGAAATGAAAGATCCGTAATGAGTCGCCATTTCCCAGGTGTTGATTTTGGGATGACCCCAAAACGGTTTATATGCAAATCATGAATCGGAGGATTAGCGAATGGACCAGCAATTGAGCCCATGCCTATTTCTTCTTTGAGGTAATTGTCAATTATATCGCCATGAACCCTGGCAGAACGGCAGTTGGACTCTGCGGAAACAACAACAGCACATTGAATTTCTAACTTAAAGCCAAAAATCAATCCATTTAGCAACCATCCCCCATCGGAATGGGAGAACATGTCTAAGTATGAGATCCAGGCATTAACATTCAATGGGGTGACAAAAAACGGAGACGGTAACAAAATATCCGTCGCTGCAGAATCCGAAACGAGTCACTGCTTAGATTTGCATTTTGAAGATCTTTCCGGAGATGGTGAACGCACACGCTTTGGTCTAGGCTCAGATTCGTTTCGATCCCTTGGCTTCTGTGAGCAATTAAAAGCTGAGTGCTGGCCTTTACAATGCAAACAAACATGCAGGAACCTGCAAGGGTTGAATGGGCATTGAGTGTGGTTGAATTTTAAGCACACCTTAGAAGCTTCATAATCATTATACCTAGCCAACCAAATTTGCCTTCTATCTGCACTCTCCGGTTTCAGAACTGAAGAAATATACAAAGAGAGGTCAACTGTAGACCAGGACAGACTGAGATCATCTGCAGCTTTCTTTCGAAAGGCTCTGTCATAGGTTAACCAACCCAGACCCGACGTGTCCCTGCTGGTCTTTGCAATAAGGAGAAAATAACCAATCAGATCACACAGTTTTGCTGGACAATGCTTGCTCATTACCCCAGCATAAACGCCCCATGCTTCAGCCCAATCCAAGAAAGTTTCAATTGGCCTTAATTCGGAGGTTTTATCACATTTCAATAACTTTGTCAGCTGGGGACCAACAGGCTCAACAGCTGGCAACTTGTCCAAGTTACATGGACGCAGCATGGTAAAATCAACGAACAAATTCTTCTTGATGATGTTAACCAGATAACCAGGAACAGGACAAAAAGCACCGGACACGACTAGTCCGGGAGAAGCATCTTGGTTTGACAAAAAATTTTGTGGGCATAATGACATCAAATTTTTAGTAAAGTCTAGCAATGGCTGGCTTGAGCTGACTGAAGACACGCCTGATGGACCGCTTTGAACAGGCAACGTTACACCCGGGGTAGCTATTTGAGATGAAACTACCGAAACAAAGGAAGGGGCGTGGATTGAGCTTCCCCCAGAAACAGAAGACGTTGATGTACCTGAGGTTGCTGGCTGATTACCCATGTTTTGAGCTTGTAAAATTGCATTTAGGCCCTGTTGAATGCTAACCATGGAGGTCTCAAGAGCAGAGAGCCTTGAATCAACGTTTTGCCCACTCAAAATATCTTGACTTGCACCAGAATCATTGGCATTGCCATCCATTTTAACAAATAAAGTAAGGACAGATCTCACCGTAGTCAAAGAAATTGCTTAGCCAAGCGAAAAAACGCCAACTTGTCACCACGCCACAGTGATCCAGGCAACGGAATAAATAGAGAAAAATTAAACTTGTAAAATTAAAAATTCTTCTACCTGGTATTAGAAAGCATACTTTGACATTCATAATAAAACAAATTTCAGCAAAATCGGACTTCTGGATGCAGAGATATGACATTTTGAAGTTGGAAGAAATTGATTAGGTCAAAGGTCAGTGCAATTTCCGGTCGAAATTCCCCTTGTTGGCAGAATTTTCATAACTTTAAGGCAGAATTTCATCCACTTCCCGAACTCCGATTGCGGCCATTTTTGTTTTGTTTTGTAGGTTGTTGTCTTTATTCAACTACTAACTATTCATTCATACAATTTGATGAAGGCTATTTCGTATTTTCCATATGTATTAAACAATGTTCTTTCCACTACTACATCTCCAAAAAGCTGAAGAATTCTGACTTTGAAGCTAAAAACAAAAAAAGGGCGGAAAAGGGCGGAAATGGCATCTATCGCTTATGGAAGTGGTATTTCAAATGGACATTTGAGCTAAAGTATTCGTACAAATTCGTACAGATAAGAGAGCAATGCAATTTTGAAAGATATCACTCTGGCTACTTGATTTTAGTGAAAATCGGTCCTTTTTCATAATTTGAATTGCCTTTGTAATGATTCCATCCTAAATGTTTTTACACGATCCTTGCTACTTTGAACTAATCTTATTCATCTTTCCCCATTATTCTTATGCGCTTTCACCTGCAACAAAACTATATTTTGAGTCCGATTTCCTTGCTAAATTGTCAAGCATTATTGTACATAGATTGTATGATTGCCTCTTCCTCTATCAACGGACGCTCCTCAATTTTCTATTGGCATTTTCACTCTACAAGGATGCTTATGGCTTCGGAGATGACTGATGAGGAAATGACTTCCCTTGGGTACAGATGAGTTCCTCAGTGCACCAAATGTTGGCACATATTCGGGGGTGTTTTTTTATTTTCTAGAAGGAAAGCCAATGGCCGTCTGGTCCGAGAGCGGACTCCCAAAGTTTCAGAAGTGGTGCAGGGTGTAGGGTAAGGCAAACTTCTATCCAAACAACACTCGTAACATTTTTTTGACCATGCTTGTTACATCTTCACCAGTCATCTCCATACTTGTAAGGCAAATCACCAAAAGAGAATTGAGGAGCGTCCTTTGACAAAGGCAGAGGCTATTGTACAATCTAAGTACGATCATGCTTGACGATTTAGCGAGGAAATCGGACTCAAAAAATAGTTTTTATGTAGGTTAAAGCTCATAAGAATAATGGAGAAAAATAAATTAGATTAGTTTGAAGAAGCAAGGATGGTGTAAAAACATTTAGGATGGAATCATTACAAAGGCAATTCAAATTATGAAAAAGGACCGATTTTCACTAAAATCAAGTAGCCAGAGTGATATCTTTCAAAATTGCATTGCTCTCCTATCTGTACAAATTTGCACGAATCCTTTGGCACTAATGTCCATTTGAAATAACACTTCCAAAAGGGACAGGTGACATTTCCGCCCTTTTCCGCCCTTTTTTGTTTTTAGCTTCGAAGTCAGAATTCTTCAGCTTTTTGGAGATGTAGTAGTGAAAACAGCATAGTCTAATAAACATGAAATCCTTCAACAAATTGTATGAATGAATAGTTAGTAGTTAAATAAAGGCAACAGCCTACAAAACGAAACAAAACTGGCTGCAATTGGAGCTCGGAAAGTGGATAAAACTCTGCCTTAAAGCTATGAAAATTCTGCCAAAAATGAGAATTTCGACCGGAAATTGCATTGACCGATTTGATCAATTTCTTCCAACTTCAAAATGTCATATCTCTGCATCTAGAAGTCCGATTTTGCTGAAATTTGTTTTATTATGAATTTCAAAGTATGCTTGTTAATACCAGGTAGAAGAATTTTTAATTTTACAAGTTTCATTTTTCTCTATTTATTCCTTTATTTCGGTAATTTGGATCAACTATCAAAAGTCAGCCCTACTCCCAAAGAGATTAGATGATAAGTTGATGCAAAGAAGTAGATTTCCTGCTTTGATCAGGCCCATGGCAAGTAATTTTCAAGTTTTTGGGACCGGACCAAAGACTTTCTCATAAAAATTGCATCTCCATTCCCAACATTATCACTTACGTAAATTAATCAGCATTAATCCCGAATAGGGCCTAGAATCTTCAAAGTGCCGTGAAAATTTTTCCTGCATGAATCTGTACGAATCCTTTGGCAAAGATCTTCCCAACACATCAAATTTAATTCTAATGTTGTTTGCTAAGAGTCAGATATAGTTAGATTTTTTGTTTACACTACAAAAGACAAAATTCAGATGTTTTCCACTGTTTTTGAGCCTAAAAATGCCAGACTCAATTTTTAAAAAAAGTCTATTTCAGCGTGAGGTTTTAATAATTTAACTTGCATTTTCGAAATGAGTAGATAAGTATCTGTAAAATATAAAAAAGTTTTTGAAAATCGGCCGTCTGGTTGAGGATATATAGTAATTTCAATTTGTATGTTTTCATCGATGCCACAAACATTAGGCCGGAAATGGTAATGTAAACAAAACTTGGCACCGTAGGCCAACTTTAAAAAATCGTAACTCTGGACTCGCAACTCCGATTTGAAAAATTTTTGTTTTGTCCAATAGTACCATGTCTCTTCTATATGATAAAATTATCAAATAGGTCATACTCGAATTTTCATTTTTTGGTATTAATTCCATGATTTCTAAAGAGCTGGATCACAGTGCACGCCTTGCTGCTTGCTGCGTCCAAATACAAATACAACGCGCCAGACTTTTGGTTTTAAACAGCAGCAAAGACCAAATCAAAGATTTCCAGACCTATTGTCTATGAAGAAACAAATATCGAAAAAGATTGAATGCTAAACAAAATATTTCTATGTTACTGCTGAAAATTAATTTTTACTGAACAATAAAGTGCAAAGTAGACAGTGCTCCAAACCACACGCAAAAAATGAAAAATCTTTCTGCTGGGAATTGAATGATACGTGTAGCTTCGCATAACAGATAACAAATTGCGTAACACCGAGCCACAGACTGATTGCAAACGAAAATTATCTTCTGTAAACAGCAAGGCAGTGAGGCTTGCAGCGTGCTGAATCACTAGAAAGGTGGTTAAAAATGATCTGCTGAGAATCGAGTGATACGTGTCGTACGCATATCACAGACAAAACGAATTGTAAACAATCAAGGTAGGATACCTTTAAAACAAACGGTCGCAGCATCTTCCGCGAATTAACTGGGATACAAAATTTCATTCTTATCCCTATTAATATATGGGTTGGTTGGTTTCCTTTACAACAATCGTCCATATGAAGATTTCAAGCAGTAAGGGAACTTTGCCAGATCAAACCTTGTAAATAGCATTTTAATGACTTGTCAACTCTGTTGATGATTTCATTAACAGCGAGAGTTTGTTGGAAACACCTAGTAATTAGCCTTAATCAGCAGAAATCGATTGGCAACTCATCAAAGTTTGATAGAGATTTTATTTGCCTAAAACTCCCTTCCAGAATGTTTTCATTCTTCAAACATGAAACATAGCTTAAGAAACTATTCATTTTGACAAAGGAAATCTCTAGGATGCATCTAATTTATTTTTACTTGCTTCCTGTATCATATTATTCAGAAAGTACCGGAGTTTTGTGTTATCATTGGAAAGGCTTCAAAAAACCTTGCTTTGAAATGATCACGAGGGCACAAGTAGTGACCATGAAGATTGTTACAGAAAATTTAAGGAACTCGTAAGAAACTATGTGTACTCAAAATCCGATAATTTCAAGTAAACTTCAGTTCTACTCCACATCCTTTGTTTCTTATAAAAATACGTGTAGATGTAGCAAAAACTGATGGAGGACATTACAGACGAACTTTTACTTTAGCCAGACACTAGCTGATACGTAAAAAGTTCAACACTTGCTTCTATGATATCAAAGTATGAGTTGCTTGCCCCTCGACAACAGTCGTCCATTTTGAAGATTTCAAACAGTAAGGGAACTTTGCTAGGTCACAGAGGTCAGATTTTGGAAAATTGCCTTTTAATTAGTTGGCAGCTCAACTGATGGATTCATTAACAGCCAGATTTTGGCAGATCACCTAACGTTGATTGTTGCCCCAAATACCTCTGAATTGTTTTGATTGTATTTATTAACAATTCCCATAAATATCTCAAATTGTACGTTGATTGTTTCGATTGTGTACATAAACAATGCCTATTGTTACAACATGCCTGATTCCTTCCACTATAGGTATATAGGTATATAGGTATATAGGTGTATTCCTTCCGGTTGGAGCAAAAGCCCCTCCATAATGTCTTCATTCTTCAAACATAAAAAGGAGAATCATTACCGCAAGTATTCATAAATCGAGAAAAAATTAAGCAGGTTGACAAAACAAAATATCTTTGGGTTATAGTTGACGATACTTTAGGTTGGGAAGACCAGTATGAATCAGTTAAAAAAAAGGTTGCTGGGGGCCTCGCAGCAATGAAGAAACTTAAGGGCATCCTCCCAAAATCAATGCTTTTTCAAGTGTACAAAGCGCTTGTTGAGAGTCATCTTCGCTATGCTGACGTAGTCTGGGGGAGCTTATCGGAAACTAAAATAACAGCTCTTCAGAGACTGCAAAATCGTGCATTTGAAATTATTCAAGGATCAAAAATAAAGGACTCTTTGATTCGACCCACATTTAGCATCGATCAGATGTTTCGATAGACCTTTAAGCTATTCTGAGAAAGAATCTGGATCGAACGATATTTCATTACGTTTTGTAGAATTCTCGAATGTGCACAATGGCGTTCGAAGCTCTAACGCCACTCAATCGAACCTCGCGTATTAAATTGTATGAAAATATCGCTCGATCCAGTCTCTTTTGTGGAAGAGCTAAAAGGTCTATTTGACCGGTCGGTTCTGATGTATAAGATGATTAACAAAATATGTCCTGAGAGTCTGCACGATAAATTTGCTGAAAGATCCTCGATAAGCAAGTATGATACAAGAAACAAAACTGATCTCCAAATCCCAAGGCTAAATCTAGACTTCAGTAGAAAAATTTTCAATTATACTGGTCTAAAAACTTGGAATTCTATTCCAACACACATAAGAGAGTCTGGCACACTCGCCCGGCACACTCAATGGGCTAAAAAGTAATTTTCTAAACTCAGGAAAAAGTATGTTTTCACACGAATCCATGGAAGAAGAGTACTGGCTTTTATATGCATTATTAAACATGCTCTCTTTATTATATTCTTTTATTATACTTAACTACACTGAATGGATATCGTGAATAAATAATATAAATGATGATGCCTTTAATATACCTATAAGGATTCCTATAAAGTCTCTCTAAAGTCTCTCTATGAAGTCTGTAGGATGTCTATAAAGAAAAAAGGAATGAGGTTACAAAAGCTCTTCCGTAAAGCACGAAAGAACTACTGGAAGCTCAGGGCAAGTACAGCGATGAAAAACATCATATTGTTGGTTGCTTCAAATTTTTAATCATTTCAATTTCATTTTGACAAATCCATGTTTTGATAATTAGTAGCGTCCAATGATAATTAAGTTGACAAGTCCATGTTAAAATTAAAATTAATAAGTAAATGACATAAATCGAGTGGCTAGAACGTTTCGAACCTTCCTAGGTCCATCCTCAGCAAGTTGACTGGGTGGAATTGCTATTAAGTACTCATTAAGATACACGCTAGAGGGAATTGGGAATGATTCCAAACATGGGCAAAATTGCCATATAAAGATGAAGTGTGTGCGAAAGGGGAGAAAAACAACTAAGGGAAAACCGGTAAAACCAGTTATGCTGGTAAAAGTACGGAAAAAACCACGGAGAAAAGCAACTCAGAACAGTACCAGGGGGATTGATTATTGCTGAGAATTAAGGGGAGGATGGTCCCGAAGGATTAAAAGACTTTCGTGAATAAGAAGGTCAAAAGGACCTGAATGATCCAAGTTATACCGGGTTACTCAAAAAATACGCCCGGTGTCGTATATGTTTCTGCATGGCAACCACATCTGCATGGCCAACACTCGAAACCAATTTTTGCGTTTCGCATACACAGCACATGCGTAGTACATGCAAACATGGCTTTCACAACAAGCTGCACACACAGCTGCACACTACCTTTTGCGCGAAGTCTCTGCCTCCCAAACAACAGCAAATGTGGTGCAGAAACCCATTATCATTGAAGAACTTATGCTATGGCTGTTTCCTTCCTTCTGGCACCGAGGTAGGTTCCTTATTCATGCATTTATGCTCTTTTTAGGGCCTAATAAAGTGGGCCTTGAAAGGGCCATGGAATGTTTAGGCCCAAATTTGTAAATCTGAGTTCCATCGCGTTTAAATCTTCAATGACGGTATTGAGGACACGGAGCACTTCTTGTTGCTTTGCCCTTCCTTTGATATCCAACGACGAGATCTTCTCGCTGGAGTTTCGGTTGCATTACGACCATTTGTTGAAATCGACAGCCTTTCAAACAACGTTCTTGTACAACTTTTGCTATATGGTGATAAAAGCCTTTCAAGTGACGTTAATAGAAGTATACTCGAACTGACCTTAGATTTTATCCACAAAACGGGTCGATTAGATAAAACCTTTGTTTCACGCCACACAGCCACAGAATACTTTCCTCTTTAAGTCCTTTCATTTTGTTTCCATTCTCATCTGTTTGTTTTTGTCAGTAAACATCGTCAATATGTAGCGCTTTGTATTGTATATTTAGATGTAGTTTTAGTTCCATGTTCTATGTCAAGGTAGAATCCCTATGACTTTCCAAATCCAACATATCCAACGTCAAAAGATATCCAACAATCCAGAACAGTTGGAATTTGATCGAAAGTTATAGGGTTTCTACCTAAATGACCCTTGGGATAGTCATGGTTTCTTGCTTCCCGGGTTATCGTTCTTGTTATGTAGTTTAGTAGTTTGTAGTCCAATAGTCTTAAGTATCTCGTTTTGTAAATTTTTATCTCTCTCTCTTGGTCAGTTAGCGCAACGCGCTGCTGTGGTCTTCACGAGGGCACTCCAGCCAGTTCTGTTTTCTGCTTGACGTATTGATGCTGCTATGCTGCCACCTGTCCATTGTCTTATATCGGTCAACCAGGATGTCTGTGGTCGTCCACGTCCCCTTTTCCCTTCCATTTTTCCTTCTACAATCTGTCGTTCTAAACCTCCTCTTCTGACTATATGTCCGAAAAGTTTCATTTTCCTCTCTGCAATATTCTTCAGCAATTCTAGGTCAGATCCTATTTTGTCTAGAATCCATTCATTTGTTCTCTTTTCCGTCCAGGATACTCGCAGAAGTTTTCTGTAACACCACATCTCAAATGCGTTTATTTTCTTGCGATCTGCCTCTGTAGGGGCCCATGATTCACACCCATATAGTGCAATAGCGAAAGCAGTTGATTTCAGGAGTCTGATTTTTAGACCAATTGATACACCTCTGCTTTTCCATATTGTCGTCAAGTTGTGTACAGTTGACTTGGCCATGCCTATTCTTCTTTTGATTTCTTTCGCACTACTGCATTTTGTATCGATAATGGAGCCTAAATAGGTAAACTCTTCAACTTCCTCTATTTTTTCATCCTCCAATAGAAAATCACTAAAATCTGTTCTGTTCTTATCTATAACCATTATTTTTGTCTTTCTCGTGTTTAATAAGAGCCCTCTTTTTTCGCTTGCCTCTTTTGTCTGTTTCAACAAGTCGAGCAGCTCTTGCTTGGAGCTGGATATCAGCGTTGTATCATCTGCAAAACGTAAATTTGTTATTTGACGTCCACCTACTTTCACCCCACCCTCATAGTCTAAAAATATCTCTCTCATGATCTCTTCTGAATACATATTAAAGAGAGTAGGTGACATGACGCACCCTTGCCTGACTCCTCTTTCAATCCTAAACCAGTTTGTATCCCCGTAGCTTGTTCTCACAGCGGATTCTTGTTCTTTGTACAAACTGCACATCAAGTCAACAATATGCATTGGAAATCCCATCTGCCTCATGATCTGCCATAATTGATTATGACTTACACAGTCGAAAGCTTTTGTGTAGTCTATGAAACACATATAAAGGGAACATTAAAAGCTTTGCATTTCTCCATGATAATCCTGATGTTTATAATTTGTTCGCGTGTACCTTTTTCGTCGACAAAACCAGCCTGCTCTTCTGCTGTCTCCCTTTGATACTTTTTCTTTATTCTATTAACAATAATCTTAAGTAGGACTTTGCTTGCATGTACAATTAGACTAATGGTTCGATGATTTGAGCATTCCTTGATGTTTCCTTTTTTTGGAAGTGGGATAAAAATAGCCCTGCACCAGTCAGTTGGCCAATTAGATGTTCGCCATATCAACTTACATAATTTCCATAACACATCAACACCTTCCTTTCCACTTGCTTTCCATATTTCAATAGGGATATCGTCTATGCCTGGTGCTTTCCCATTTTTTATCTTTGTTAAGTCCCATTCTACTTCCGATCTCAGTATTGGGGGTTCTAAAATTTCTTCCCTGTCATCTGTCAATGCATTTGTATCTTGTTGATTTTCTTCTTTACATTCGTATAGCTTTGAACAGTACTCAACCCATCTGTTTTTAATGTCCTTGCTCTCTGTTAGCGTTTTTCCTCTCTCATCATTTATTACATCGGTTCGCGAAATCCATTTTCCGGTGATTTCCTTGACAATTTTGAATACTTTCCTTGAGTTCTTATCCTTTTCTCCTTCCACTTCTTTGCATTTTCCTTCCAGATAGCTATTCTTATCTTTCCTCGCGCTACTTGAGACTTCTTTATTGAGTGCTTTCCATTTTGACCTGTCCCCCTTTATCTTGGCTTTCCTCCTTTCCTCAGCAAGGCTCATCGTTTTTGTTGTTATCCATGGCTTCTTTTGTTTCTTTCTCTTTCCTATTTTTTCGTTTGCTGTAGTTTGAATAACGTTTCTTATTTCCTCCCACATTTCATTGGGCCTTTTCTCTTCTTCCGCTATATGAAGCAGTGGGGTAAATCTGTTTTTGACTGCGATAGTAAATTCTGTTGATATGTTCTGTACATCGTACCTCGCTGGCGTTTTTTGCTTCTTTCCCGTCTTTAGTCTCAATTTGATCTTTGCCGTTAAAAGTTGATGGTCGCTTCCACAATCAGCACTTGGCCTAGTTTTTATTCCCAGAATCGATGATCTCCATCTTTTATGAACCATTATATAGTCAATTTGGTTTCTGGCTCTGTCACCTGGGCTTACCCATGTATACAGTCTTCTTGGTCGTTGTTCGAATAATGTATTTCCTACCACAAAACTATTTGCCATACAGAAATCTTCAAGCCTATCTCCTCTTTCATTTCGCACGCCCAAACCATACACTCCGATATTATCATGTTTTTCATGTAATTTCCCAATTTTTGCATTGAAGTCGCCCATTAGTATAGTAAGGTCTTGCCTGGGAAGTTTGTCTAGTACATCCTCTAAGTTACCATAAAGGTTGTCTATCTCGTCATCTGAAGCTGTGCTTGTTGGTGCATATACTTGTATTATTGTCATGTTTATTGGTTTAGCATTTATGCGCAAAGTAATAATTCTGTCATTGACTGGATTGTACCCAAGAACTGACTTTGCCGTATTCTTCTCGACGATAAAACCTACACCATAACCTCTACCTTCCTTTCTGCCTGAATAAACTACCATGTTGTTCTTGATTGTTTCAAACCTGCCTTCTTGCAGCCACCATGTTTCTGAAAGTCCTAGGATTGTTACTCCACATCTTTCCATTTCCTTTTCTACCCCTGTTAATTTGCCTGGTATTGTTAAACCTTGTACATTCCATGTGGCCATGTGAATTGTCTTTCTCAGAGTAGTTCTACTCCTTTCCCAATGCACATTCTCAGGTTGCAGGTTTCCCTTAGGCTTTGGCCTGCAACCGTCATTTACTCCATTAGTATTTACAGTAGCAACCCTCTCTTCCCCAGTAGCATTTTGGTTCCCTTCGGGCCTGGGGGGCACACCTTTGGGAACCATATCAATAATTTCCTTTTGTGCTCTCATGTGACAAACTCGACCCAATTCAGCAGTGGGTGGTCAGGTCCTTCTGCTGGGAGGTTTACCATCCAAGGTTATTGAGCCCCTCCTGCCCAGGTTTTGAAATTGGAATGAACCTTTTCCTAGATGGATGGACATCCCTGTCTAATGAGCCCCATCTGCCTAGATTTTTTATTCAGGGTTTACTCCCTTAGATCCGCCGTGTTCCGCTGAGATCCGCTTAGCGCAGGATCACCTCGAGCAGGAAGTGGTTCTTCACCACGCACGGACGGTCTTCACCATGCAGAGGCTATATTAGACGCTTAACATGGCACTGGATGTGGGAAGACCAGTCTAGGACGCCACATAAGACCATCTAGGAAAGGTGCTACTCCTCCACAATCCTTGATCCCGTAAATTTTTTTTTAAAATTTTTATGTAGAATAAAAAAAAAAGAAATCTTCAATCCTTGCTCCTATCCTTTCAGATGCTTCCTGCCCTGTTTGATCTCGTAATATCTGTTGTGTAAACAGTTTATTATGTTTGGGTATAATGACTAGAATAAATTATGAACATGTTGTAAAATGGTCTGTACAGTAATTCAAAGTCATAATGATCTAATTCCTTTTTGTGGGAACCTTGCATGTTGCACAAAAAGAGGTGAGGGTAGCCTGCGCGCAGCCTCAACTCCTCCTTACGGGAAAACTTTTCCCGTGAGGAGGAGTTGAGGCTGCGCGCAGGCTAAGGTAAGGGCAGCATACCTATACATTGATCTTGCAAATATTAATTTTAATACAAGATAAGGCAGCAAACCTGCACTACAGTAAAACCTACACATAAAAAGAACCACACATTTTGCATAGGCAAACCAGACAATTAACCAGACACTTGTACCAGACACTTATACAATACCATACTACTTATACAATAAAATACCACTTGTACAATACCATTTATTATACAATACAATACAATACAATACAATACAATACAATACAATACAACACAATGCCACTTATACAATACCATACTAAATGACAAACACTTTGTGCAAAGATAGGCACTACAAGTTTGCATTCATTGATTACAAAATTAAGAAACTTTTCTCCAAAAGGCTTTTGTGTTTAAGGTTCTTAAAAAATCTGACTCTTTCTTTTGGGGCTTTTACTGCATTGCAAAATGCAAGCAGCCAGTTTTTACGATGTGAAATTTTCAGTTGTTCCATACTTGTGTACTACACAAGATGCACTATCCACTTTTTTTCTGGCAATACACTAAAGGTGGCTGTTTTACCTTGTATACAGTGAACAAGTTAATCTTTTAGTTAACTTTCTTAAGTGCTTGCCAATTTCTTTTTACTTTTCAGTCACCTTTTCTCCAAGGGGCGTATGATGGCAAAAGTCCTGTTTGAATTTTTAAGAGAAATCCGTGAAAACTCCCTGTAAATCTTATTGCTTTTGAAAATCTTGTGCGCTTTTTGGAACCGTGATTAAGCCCTCATGCTTTTCATGCAAAGTGAGAATGAATCAAAGTCAGGAATCTAGACTTCCCTACATTTTAAAAGTTTGTCTGATCAGCATCTCTGTTACAGGCCCTGTTTGAGGCTGCGGAGTTCAACATCATTGAGTGAAATTACAGTTATTATTAACTATGAATCCATAACGATGCAGAATGCAAGATTCTACATGAATGAATTTACGCATTAAGAGAAAATGGACAGTTGCCTTGCAATGTGAAGTGTGTGGATGAAATGCAGATAGGAATGAAGGAGAACCAAAGAGAGAGGCAAACATGCATGTAATAGACCCATTTACGGTGAGCAGAGCATGCTGGGTAATAGGGACAGAACATCGAGTTTTCGACGCCATGCCGCAATAAATTTCGTTTCGAGATTCGGGCGGCTGGCGGCATTAACCTGCTTGATACGCCGGAACGAGAGAACATATTACACTGAAAATTACACAGGACTTACCAGGTTATCCAAGGTTTGTATTTCAATTATTTTTTCATTGTTTATTCATCCACAAAAGCTGTGCATCTTCCACAAATAGCTGGCGGTAGTCCAGGCCAACTCAAAATAGCGGCCTAGACACTCCAACCGCAACGGGCATTTCGTCTTGTAATTTCTTCAATCCATAGTCAAATCTGTTCCAGTCCAAAATGTAGGCCCTTTGTATGCCAGACTACAATTCTTCCAGTTTTTAACATTATATCTTTCTCCGTTAGAGTGCAAAATCCCGCTGAAATCTCACTTGCACACAGTTTGGGGCTTTAGGCTGCCGCTCAAAAACTTTTCAGAAGGTGTCTCACAAAGAACTCAGATTTCCTTCATGGCTGCATGCGAACCGGGGGTTCCTTCATCAAAAAGGCTTCTAAGTCTTCTTGCCAATACCTTGATTATAAATCTAATTTGCATAAACAGATGTTTCTTTTGCTGCATACTCTCAGCTGACAACAACTTGTGAATCCATTAACTAAGACTTGAAGAGCAATGACCAGAGATAAATGCTGTGTTTCAGGATGCAACAACGTTAAAGACAAGCCAGAAAATTGGATTGTAAGAGGGCATGTTACTGAGCTTACCTTCCATCACTTTCCCAAAGGTGATATCAGAGCAAAGTGGGAGACTATGATCAGAAAAGCTCTTGACAAGTCAAAGTTTTCAGCTACGGACAACACCCTGATTTGTTCTAATCATTTTGAATATGGCAAGCCAACATTTTCTTCCCCTCACCCCACAGAATTCTTGACTGTGAGTGACCAAAGATGGAAAAAGTCACCAAAACGTAGGCGAAGATTGGAACGAAAAACTGAGGAAATTCCAAAGAAGAGGGCCACTACTTCTGAGGTTGCTGCTTGTGAGAACACAGAAGCAGAAGAAAAAATTGATGTAAAGGTTCCTATGCAATTTTCACAGTTAACTCGCGATGCTGATGTTAGATTGTTCACCGGCATAAGTGATACTTTGACATTCAAATTTTTATTTGGAGAACTTGTGAAGGATGCCAAAGATATGACCTACTGGAAGGGGGAGAAGCAAACAACAGAGCCTTCCTCATCAAAATTAGTGGAAGATCGGCTAGGCCCCCACAGAAAATTATCCCTTGAGCAAGAGTTCCTTTTAACCCTGATGAAATTGCGTCTAGGCATGGTAAATGGTGTTCTTGCCTGGATGTTTGGTGTTAGTCCTGCTCTTGTTAGCCAGATTTTCTTCACATGGGTTAGGTTGATTTCATTAGACCTAGCCTTCATGATAAAGTGGCCATCAAGAGTAGAAATTCGAAAGAATCTCCCTGAAGTATTCCGCAAATATTTTCCAAAATGCATAGCCATTATTGATTGCACTGAGTTCTTTGTTGAGACACCCTCCAGCCTTGAAAATCAAGCCTTGCTTTGGAGTGAATACAAGCACCATTGCAGCATCAAAGCTCTAATTTCCATCACACCAAATGGTGTCATTAATTACGTCTCCGACAGCTATGGTGGACGATGCACAGATAAGTTTATTGTGAAAGATAGTGGGTTTTTGGATAGGCTACGTCCTGGTGATCACTTAATGGCAGATAGAGGCTTCAAGGTTGCAGATTTGTTAGCCTTCCGTCAATGTTTTTTGACCATCCCTCCATCTGTGAAGTCTGCAAGCCAACTGAGTGAGGATGATCCTTGTAAAACATCTAGAATTGCAAATGCAAGGATCTATGTAGAGAATGCTATTGGTAGAATTAAGAATTACAAAATCCTGAAGAATGAACTTCCAATGACATTACTTCCAATATTTGATGACATTCTTCTAACTTGCTGTCTGTTGACTAATCTTTCAGAACCTCTATGTGTTTAGTTGTTCTTTTGTTGATTAGGAATTTTTACTGAACTTTGAGTATTTTGCATCATGTTGTCTGCACTTTGAAAGAAGATAAATGATGCAAAAGGAATCCATATGGCAGATTTGAATAAGCAAGAAATACCACTTTGATGCCAAATCTTAATTTGTGACTGTTTTATCTTCTTGCAAATGAACATTTCCAAACAACAGAAACTATCAAGCTGTTTAAAGAATTAATCATAAAAACCAAAGATTAAATAGGTTAAGTACAGTATGATGTCAACTCTATGATGCCTGTCATAGTCTATGAGCTGCTCAAAAAGGATGTCTGTCCACTAGGACCTGCCAGATGTAATGCACAGAGAAATTTGACATTGTTGTGGTTGAGGAAAAATTATGGTTTGATTGTTAAATTTGCTGAACAAAATAAACAGGGTCATCAATCTGGCTGTCTAACTCGATGTCAATGCACAAACAGTATATAAATGTCTTATGATGAAACTCCTTACAGATTAGAGTTGAAACAGGAAGGCGACATTCCACACGGAATAGTTGCAACTTCAAAAACATTGAAAACAGTACTAAGGATGATGCCAAGAGTATCAGAGAGAATTTATGAATAATGAGCTTTGACTTAGTATGGAAGGGACAACTTATTATGCATTATTTGCTTAAAAATAACGTTTGATCATGATTGATAGCAACATCATGATTTTTGATAAAAAATCCCCCAAATCAAAGCCCTGAATGCAGTCAAAACCCTCATACCTGTTGGTTGCTGATAACCTAATGTGTGTATTATCTCAATACTGTACATTTTATGTTTGAAACTAGCTTGCACAAAGTATGTTGGTTAACTTACTGTATACTCTGGTATTTACTTGACATTTACAAAAATTCAGTATCAACAATGTACTAAACAATTTTGCAAGTTAACGAACTGTTATGTAACTGTTACTGTATGTCTTCATCAATGATTTTAGCTGTGCATCCTTCACAAATACCATCTATTTGATTTGAACACTTTCTATGAAACTGAGTGTTGCATGTATTACACTCAAACTTGGCTTGCATTTCATTTGCACCAGAAATTTCCTCATCTGTTAACAGGTACTTGCCACAGTGGCCACAAAATTTAAGACTGTAAATGCCAACAAGATACTTCAGAACATATTGCTTGAAGAAGATTGAGAGACTTTTCACCATTTCATCCCAAAACAGCCTATCAAATGCAATTTCTTCAATGTAAGGAGCAGGAGAAACTGGATCCCACACAACAAAGAAAGAATTTTCATATCCAGCACAGCCCGTTTGTCCCTGCACTTGAGCATAATATTTGTGATTTCTTTTCAGTTGACGTTTACCCTCAACTTCTTCAATGAAGCCAAGATCTTTCCATGCATCTTCAAAAGATTGATTTCTTAAGATGTATGGGCATTTTATTTCTATGCCATACCTTGGACAGCATTTACAAGACATTATTCTGTCTGGGCTTGCAGCTATGAATGGCATCTGAGGACAGACAAACAGACCAGATGAATACAATCGTGGAGAATCATGTGCTTTTACGATCTGCTTGAAAAAATCATTTGCTGCCTTATCCTCATTTGCCCTTCCCCAACGAACAGATGGGAGACTATTTAAGCTTGGCCCACAGCCCAGGATGGTTGCAAGGAGGGGTGTCAAGACAACATTCTTTTTCTGTCTAAGGATGCTGTCAATCTTTATCTTTGCATCGTGGTGATTTGAGGATGTTAGTCTTCCTACTCTTTGATTGAACCATGTTTTGGAGAGTGACTGAGACCTTGAAAGTTTTTCTAATTCTTCAAGTTGCACAGCAGAGAATGATAGCTTTTCCATAAAGATTTGGACAACTGACTCATATGGCATTACATTGACATCATTAGCCACTGTGGCTGCTATTTCAGGGAGAGAAGGGGGGCATTGGTCATCTTCTTTTTTAGGTATGGATAGCAAAATACAAGCTGTTGGCTTAATTTCATCTAATCTTTCAAAGAAGGAATTTTCATTTATTTTACTTGCATGATTTCTGGGGTCAAATGACTTTTTTGCAATGGAATTTAGAGACTGTTTCTTTGGCGTAACCCCAACAGCATGTTTCCTGTTGAGATGGCAAGACAGAAGACTTTAACACAATTCTTGTTTCACTGTTCACAGACAGATTTTCAACACAATTTGTGACACAAAGCCACTGTGAAAATAAGAAAATGCCTTCTTAACCTTATATTGTCCAACATAGTTAGCTTCAAAGGCTTTGCTGTCCAAAATATATTGGAAAATTTTACCAAGATCAACTGGGGGCCATTGTTTGATATCATCAATCCAGTTTTTTTCTTCCAAAGGATCTTTTATACAAAATGACTGAAGAAGGGCATTATATTCTTCCTTTGCCTCTTTCTCCAACAGAAGAAAATTTTTTGGAGTCTCACCACTTTCAAAACAAATGAGTGCTCTTGCTGCCAGGTCTTTCTTGCTGCCGGAAACAATGTGGCCTCGCTGACGTAGATAGAATTTCAGCTCCTCTAAACTCAGACCAAGAAAGTCGTCATACTGCAGCCTTGCAGCCTCATCCATTGTGGTTCCAAAATCATTTCATTTTGAAGAGAGGACCTTCCTTTCTCAATGCAAATTACCTTATTGGTTTGGCGGGAAATTTACCTTATTAATTAATTAGTTTGGCGGGAAATTTTCAATTATTATGAGGATGACCAGTGCTCCCCCGTCTTTTGCTGGAAGTTATTTTTTCGCGCGCTTTCTCCAAGATCCTCAAGCAAGACAAACAGCCCGCCGACGAAGTTACGATCAACGACTACATTGTCTCGAGTTTTGCACTCTAACGGAGAAAGATATAATGTTAAAAACTGGAAGAATTGTAGTCTGGCATGCAAAGGGCCTACATTTTGGACTGGAACAGATTTGACTATGGATTGAAGAAATTACAAGGCGAAATGCCCGTTGCGGTTGGAGTGTCTAGGCCGCTATTTTGAGTTGGCCTGGACTACCGCCAGCTATTTGTGGAAGATGCACAGCTTTTGTGGATGAATAAACAATGAAAAAATAATTGAAATACAAACCTTGGATAACCTGGTAAGTCCTGTGTAATTTTCAGTGTAATATGTTCTCTCGTTCCGGCGTATCAAGCAGGTTAATGCCGCCAGCCGCCCGAATCTCGAAACGAAATTTATTGCGGCATGGCGTCGAAAACTCGATGTTCTGCCCCTATTACCCAGCATGCTCTGCTCACCGTAAATGGGTCTATTGAAAGGAGTGTTTCAAACAGCCAAGAATGAGAAGGAACACAATTCGGATGAGGAAAGACAAAAAAAGAAATTCTGAAGTTAAGCATGTACTGGCAGTATATATTAGTTATATTCTTATAAAAATATGCTGTGAACTTATCAATGAGATGATGCTTCAACTGAGTTTTAACATCATTAGATTTTCACTGACAACACCTCTAGCAAATAGTTTTTCTTATTGCTTGGAAAAACTTGTGTGTCACAAATTTCTTCTATTCAAGAGACATTAGAAAAATTACAGGGCCCATATAAAATGTGAAATGACCATTTGTGGTAAGAAGTAAATCAATCTATTTGCCTCGAGATTTGGCTTGAGTAAACTAAAGCCAGCACAGTTACAATAACACTGTAAATATTTCAACCTTTCAGACTTTCAAAGACTAAATTTTTGTGGTCTCATATCCTGGTTTACCCTGGATCAGAGTATTTTTGGTAAATTTTTTTGAAAAATATGAGATTAAAAAAACAAAGAATAGAGAAAAGAAGGGAGGAAGAAAGATTTTTCATTCCTCCCTCTTTTTAGCTTTTTTCTTTTTTCAAATTTCACATTTTGCAAAAGAATTATTAGATACTCTGAACCATAGTAATCCGGGTTGCAATTGATGACGTGATTAGTATGAAGAGGGTGATTAAGGGTATTTTGTGAAACTTATATTGCCGTATTTTAGCCATACCTTCATTTCATGAAACTTGAAAAAGCAAGTATTCATTTATATGAATCATGAAAGTGCTATGCACGTTTTTTATAAGAAACTGCTTATAACAAACTCAACGCTCAGATCACCAAAAATTTAGAATCTCCAGTACTGGGATAAGATCATATCTGGATCTTTCTGCGTGGTCTTGTGTCCTGGTTTATATAGCTTTAAAAACATGTTAAAATGTGGTTGATATGAAGTGGCATGGTGCGTTCTCACGATTCTATGAAAAAATGCCCGATCTCATTTAAGCTGTAAGAGTCAATACTACCCATGCAGAATATTTCAGATTTTATCATATCTGAATTTTTCTGGTGGTGTATATGAAGTGAACTGATGAGCTAACCCAGGGACATCTCGCAAAACATATTGGTCTTTAATCAATACCCTTCTGAATAAAGCAAAGATTCCTATAATACCACCCCTTTTAGAGAACGGGTTATTTATAACTGAGTTTACAGAAAAGGCTCAGTTATTTAATGATTATTTCATTCTCCAGTGTACAACAATTGACACAGGTAGTGATCTCCCTCGAAATATTCCGGTACCTACTTCTTTGATCAGTGACTTAAACATCTCTGAGGAAAAAATTCTAAGTGTAATAAGATCTCTTAATCCTAACAAGGCACATGGCTGGGGTGAAATTTCTATAAGAATGATTAAAATATGAGTGATGCTTCATTACTTACCCCTCTTAGAATAATATTCACGAACTGTTTGAGACAGGGTGTATTTCTCGAAATATGGAAGTGTGCAAATGTAGTCCCGGTTCACAAGAAAAACGAAAAGAATGTAAAGAGTAACTACCGTCCTATTTCTCTTCTACCAATTTTCGGGAAGATGTTTGAAAAACTCGTTTACGACTCCTTATACTCGCACCTTGTTTTTTGTATTTTGCTCAACCCCAATCAATCAGGTTTTCGTCCTGGCGACTCAACAGTAAACCAACTAATTTCCATAACGCATACAATATTCAAGGCATTTGACTGTAATCCTTCTCTTGATGTTCGCTCTGTGTATCTTGATATTTCTAAAGCCGTTGACAGGGTGTGGCATGATGGTCTCATTTATAAATTAAAACGATGTGGTGTCTCAGGGAAACTTCTTTCTCTCATCCAAAGTTTTCTTAAGGATCGGAAACAGCGAACTGTTCTGAATGGAAAGTGCTCTAATTGGGGAGATATTTCGGCGGGAGTGCCCCAGGGTTCTATTCTAGGGCCTTTATTTTTTCTCGTGTACATAAATGATCTGACTGCTGATTTGAAATGTAATGTCAAACTTTTCGCCGACGACACGTCTTTGTTTAAGGTTGTTCGAGAAGCTAACGAAGCAGCAAGTGATATGAACCATGACCTTCAATTGATAAGTCAGTGGGCCCATGATTGGAGAATGTCATTGAATCCTGATCCGCAAAAGCAGGCTGTTGAATTATTATTTTCAAGGAAAAGAAATGAAATAGATCATCCAGTGATTCTCTTTAACAACATACCCGTAAAAAAGTAAATGAACATAAACATTTAGGTATTATCTTAGACTCAAAGCTTTCCTTCTCGGCTCATATAAAATGTGCTATCTCTAAAACGAGAAAGGGCATTGGCTTGCTGAAATATCTCTCCAAATATCTACCCAGACATACCCTAAGCGAACTATATAAGCTTAACGTGCGACCACATCTGGACTATGGGGATGTTATCTATCACATACCAGATAAAGTATGTGAATTCAGTCAACCCATCTGTTTATCAAATTTAATGGAAAAATTAGAATCTGTTCAGTATTCTGCTGCCCGTGCCGTAACAGGAACTTGGAAGGGAACATCACGCGAAAAGCTGTACGTTGAGCTTGGCTGGGAGTCGCTGAGCTCCCGAAGATGGAGTAGACGCCTTACTTTGTTCTACAAGATTATGAATAATCTCACACCCCTGTACACAAAGGAGCCAATCCCACAACCTCATCAGTCAAATTACTGTCTTCGCAACCAGGGTGTCGTTGGGCGGATGAGGGCAAGAACCGAACAATTTCAGTCTGGCTTTTATCCTAACTGCATATCTGAATGGAACAAGCTCGATCCAGAACTGCAGAACGGCTTGCACCGTCTGTTGCTGTTTTTAAGAAAAAGCTTTTGTCAATAATTCGCCCCCCTGCAAAATATGTATTTGGTATTCATGACCCGATAGGCTTATCGTATCTTACCCAAATAAGGGTCGGTCTCAGTAGATTAAAATTTCACAAATTCAGGCATAATTTCCGAGATACCATTGACCCAATGTGCCCAACGAACGATGGCATTGAGGATACGGAGCACTTCTTGTTGCTCTGCCCTTCATTTGACATTCAACGATGAGATCTTCTCGCTGGAGTTTCGGAATTATTGCGACCATATGTTCGACTAAACAGCCTTCCAAGTAACGCGCTGATCCAAATTTTATTGAATGGTGATAAAGACTTTTCTATTGATGTTAATAAAAACGTACTCAAATTAACCCTAAATTTCATTCATAAAACAGGCCGGTACAATTGAAGTGGCTTGAAGCAGCTGCTATACCCCCCCCCCCCGATCGCAAAGTCTCTTTTCCTCCTTTTATTTGTTTCTTTCCCGTTGTTTAAGTCTGTTTCGCATTGGATTTAAGGTTTGAAATTCATCTACACATAAGTTCAAACCTTTTTATTAACATCTACGATATTGTGCTCCATAAACCCCGACAACTTAAAGGCGCAATGTCTTGAACAGTATTGTTCGGCATCCGGCGCCTCCGTCGATGACCTTGCATGCCAATGCGAAACAGATTCCAGTATCCATCAGTATCGTATCGTATGTGTACCATTTTGTAGGTGTTTATTTAGTTGTTGATTTGGTAGTGTATTTTCATGTGTTGGCCATGGGGTAGACATAGTCTTTTGCTCCTCTTGGCATCGTCCTTGTAGTGTTGCATAGTAGTTAAGGTATAGTAGGATGTAGCATATATTGTAATATTTTATATTGATATAAAAAAACTGATGTGTTTCAATGATTGTATGAAAAATGTCCCACTAGAAAAAAAACAGCGGAATTCCGGCGGGTTTTCCGCCGGAATTCCACCGAATTCCGCCAGAAAAATTCCAAATTCCACCGTAATCCCACCGGAGATCCACCAGCTTTCCGGTGGAATCCCGTTGGAATTCCACCGGTAGTTTTGTCAAAATTAGCCGAAATTTTCCACCAAAATACCGGTCAAAGTCCGGCATAGTCTGGCACAATTTCAACGGAATTCCGCCGGTATTTTAGCGGTATCCATCCGGAAATTTTACGGAAAAACATCGGAATAGTTCTGGGACTTTCCTGGGAATCACAAAGGATTCCGGCAGATTTCCACCAGAAACCCGGCGGATTTCCACCAGAAACCCGACGGATTTCCACCAGAAACCCGGTCGGTTTCCACCAGAAGCCCGCCGAATTTTTCCGTTCGTACACCGTCTAAACTCCGGCAGTATTCCAGCGGAATTCCACCGAGTTCCTGACAAAATCCCGGATGAATTCCGCCAAAAGCTGGTCTTTTATGGTGTGAATGATCAAACGCAGTTTCACCAGTATCTTAGAGACTGTACCTTTGGGATCTGCCGAGAAACATGCTAGCAATCATCCTACGTGAATCCATGAGAATCTGGGTTCCCTCCCAAACTTCGACAGCATTGAAAGCTTTCATTGAACTGATGGCCTAAACCTAATGAAGTCACAGAAGTATGAGAGTTTTTTCAAAGGTCATTAAAAAGCATGGCCCGATTCAGTTCTTAGATGTGCGAAATTGAACAAAAGATATTGAGCACATACCTCATGGATCCAATGCTTCATTTACAAACATAGAGAGAGCATCCTCAAATGAAAGTGGAACATGAGCTGTGAAAATCTTTCATATAAATTCAATTATGTTCAATGTTCATATAAATTTTCTACATTTGTCCATCATTGGTTCACAAATTCTCCTCCATTCATCCTTTGCTTCTTATGAATGAGGGTAGGGAACTTGCTGAAGAGCTGAAAGAAATTGATGAATTGTAAATATCAGTCACTTTCTCCTTAGCAGCACTGAAGGCATGTTGCAAATATAGAAGAAACATATAATGCTGCCATCAATCCTTAATACTATGTGAAATTTAACTCTATACGTTTTTTATAAGAAACTTGAATGAGGCAATAGTACTAATAGTTTCTTAATTCAACATGAAATTTTGTCAAATTCAGTACTTATAGTTTCTTAATTAGTTTCTTATTCTTTGAATGTATGAATTATCACAGTGGTCTCTAACACTGCTGCAGATATGCGCTTGACATTTTGAAACATCATATCGTATCGTATAGGAATAAATAGTGTTCTGTTATGTTCAAAACGAAAAGGTTAGTTAATATTACTCTAGAATTAAAATTCAACAATATATTTGCTAGATATCCATGCTTTTATACAACTTTTACAAGTTTCTTAATACATACTTCTCATACATAGTACTAAAATTTCTTACAATTTTGGCCATCTTTGTACTACAATGCCAGCCAGGAGTCTTTGCAGCACCTAAACCATTTCTTCATGATCCACATTTCTAACCATAGCGAGTTTAAATACCCCCCTCACCCCCCAAAACAATGTTGATTTGGAAGGTTATTGTAGTATTCCAGCAGAGTCATGGATCATCCTGTCATCCCTGTTTTATTACCACAAAACAACATTGTTCTGAGGGGGAGTAGGGGAAATCTCAAAAACAAGGCAAAATTAAAGGTGTTCCAAGACTTTTGGCAGGCATTGTAGTTTCTTATCAACCAGTTCTTAGAACAAATGTGTAATTGGTCAAATGTGTAATATGGATATACAAATATGTACATATTGTGTTTGTAATGAATCCATGTATATATTTTTTGTTATATAAGAAACCAAGAATTTCAGCCAAATAAAAGTCTTCATGTTAGTTACTTGTACCCTTGTGAACAGTTCAAAGCAACGTTTATTAAGCCTCTCCAATGTTTGGACACTCTGCCTCCCTAGTGATATGATACAGGAATCAAGTGAAAGTAGAGTAAAGATACATGTTCTTTTATAAGGACCTAGGATCAGGGCATACTAAATGTTTCCTAATTTAACATGAAATTTTGTCCATTTCAGTTCTTAAAGTTTCTTAATTGGTTTCTTATTTTTTGAATGCATGAATTATCACTGTGGTCTCTAAAACTGCTGTTGATATGTTTCTTGAAATTTTGAAACATTATATCAGTGCTATGTTATGTTGAAAACAGAAATGGTTTGTCAATATTGCTTAAAAATTAAGGTTCAACGATACGCTTTTATGTCAGTGCTATTATATCAGTGCTATTAAACAGTGCTATGTTATGTTGAAAACAGAAATGGTTTGTCAATATTGCTCAAAAATTAAGGTTCAACGATACGCTTTTATGTCCATGCTTCTAACTTTTTAAAGTTTCTTAATACTTATCTGTCATAGTGCTGAGGTTTCTTAAAATTTTGGCCATCTTAGTACTAGTTTCTTATAAACCAATTTTTTATTACTGGAGTTTCTCAATCTTTGGGAGTTTCCTGTAAGCAGCTTCCTATAAAAAGGCCTTAATTTTAATGGTAGGTAAACCAGTTCCCAAAATTATCCACAATCTTGGAAGAAACTGTATCTGCAATTTTATCAACATCAGAGATGGATATCTCCCTTGTCCTTTATGTCTACAAGGGAGTTGCTTTAAATTTCAGTAAATCAACTTGTTTTTAGACAAGAGTAAGATCGTTCTCTCAAACATATCCAAAGAGTAAGATTGTCGAAGAGTAAGATTGTTTTGGTAGTGACCGTAAAAACGTGAAACTTTGGCTTTCTTACTTGAAGTCAAAAGGATTTGTCTTTTTCCTACGTGGTCTGCTCTTCATGTTAGGCCTAGGAGCCAAAATCAGTTTTGTAAAGATTAACATGGTTGAGAACGAACAACCGAAAAAGCAGCTGTTGAAAAATAAACAAGACCTAGTAGGCCTTAGGCCCTGGCCTATTCAATTCGACGGACAACAAACAAAGCATTTTTGACCACGAACCATTAATCTTTCCCACGAACAGAGGTTTAGCATATTTGTCTCGTGAAATGGTCTCCTTTTTATCCAAAAGTCTGTACTATTTCGTTGTGATATCATCATTGCAGTAAAGCTTCAGTAGGCCTTAGGCCTAGGTAAGGCTTGTGCGTGCGAGCTGAGCTGGTTGTAAGATTCCCTAGCTTTATCACAAGTTATTTTTTATGCTATAATAATCTTTGTTTTCGAGAACGAGCAAAAAGTAGAAACATAATTACCCTTTCTTCACGTTTCTTGTTCTCCCATGGTCCTGGTAATGTCTCATATCCTCCTCATTTTGTTGCGAACTAAAACGACCACGTTCCGCAGCGCTTGTGATAACTTCAACGGCCACAGTTCATTCAAATCTTCTCGCTTTGTTATGTTATGAATTTGCGCGCGCTTAATTTTCATTGGCCAATTTTCCTCACGTGCTTCATCTTCGAGCAATGTAATTGGTTAGCAGCACAATAGACCGTGCATTACTGCTCTTGTGAACCAGTGTGAACATTAGACAAATTTGTACTGTGGAATTCAAGTCTTTTTATCATTTTCAATGTAGCCAACTGATACCATCCACGTAATGGCGAGAAACAAGCGAAAATAAAGTATAACTATGACAAGGATCGCCTTGACTAAAATAAAGTTCCATATGACTCGGCTCATGACACGTATTTTGAATGTTTTTTATCATTTCGCTCTTTTTTATTTTTTGCAAGAAATCAACTATTTTTATCTTTGTAAAATTTGCTGATCCACCGGTATTCCGCTGGATTCCGGTTCACCAGAATCTACCGGCGGAATTCCGCCGGTATAAAGTTGAGCTCCCAGTGGAATTCCGGTGGACCCGTTGTGACCGGTGTTTTACCGGTTGAATTCCGCCACCGGACCGGCTTTCCGGTGGAATTCCACCAGACCTCCGGAACCTTTTTCTAGTGGGTAAGCAGAGTAAATGCTACCCATGCAGAATATTTCAGGTTCATCATATCTGAATTTCTCTGCGTGGTCACCCTGGTTTATAAAATTGAAAAAACAAGCATGGTGAAAATTCGTCTCAGAAACCGCTGACCGCGCAAATTCATCAGTCTCACAGCTTGGTTTCAAATTTCGCGAGGCAGCGGGCCTAAATGGATTGGACAGCGGCTTTCGCATTCCAGCGTAAGCACGTGCGCACGCGCATAAATCGATACATGAAATCAAATGCTGGAAAGGTTGGACAAGATGGAGAAATCACGATCGACCAAATTTTCTCAATAAAATCATTATTTGAAGACTTCTTGTGGTCATGGAATAATGGCCTAATTCACATGCAACTTCCGACTGGCAAAAGGGTAAATTCCTCAAAAACTACACCGTGCCACATCAAGATCTTTCCAGGAGTTCTTCCCAAGGATGTCAGAAACATCGCCTATCAGGTGGGTTTTTCACTGTTTTTTTGCGCTGGAAAGTTATTTCAGGTTTTGTGGACACTACTCTAGGACCATGTTAGCCAAGTAGCAGAGGGAGCCATTCCTGCCATATCGTTTTTTCATCGAAATACTCCAGCTGGAAGTCTGGCATTTGTTTGTGTTGATAGAACTGTTTCTTGACATAAAATATCCAAAAGATTATGTTCGTAAGTGGTCGACAAGGTAGGTAAATTGTTATTTGTCAAAGTTCAGTCTAAAATGGTTCAACACTCGTCAGCTGAAATCGCCAATTTTCAGGTGTTTATTTCTCCAAATCGGCACCGTGCCACATCACCAAACTTTGCTAATGCACTTACAAGAGCTTCAACAACAGTGTGGCAGTGTCGGTATGTCCACTGTTTTTTGCGTTCAACGTCAATAGTCGTCTTTTTGAGGGAAGGTTTTGTTTACATTGACAACGATTTGGGGAAGGAAAAGCTTTGTCCTTGAACAATCACAGACAGGGCAAGAACCACGTGTCATGTGTCACAAGAAGCAAATACTTCAGCCCTGATATATCGACAGCTGAGGGAGTTTCGCACTTAAAAAGTCATAAGATTTGCAAATATTTACTTTAGAACTTTGTCTGACAGAGAATGCAAGGAGTAACAAAGTAATGAATTAAAGGTCAGACATTTAGCCAATTCCTCTTTGATGTTACAGTCTTGTGCCCACAGTACGAGAACCACCTATGCATCTGCTGAACATGTTATTTCCCATTGTTTTGCCTTGTGCAAATATTGGTATCCATTTCAAGGTATTAATCTGAAATATAGTGCCAAGTGTTTGCAAAATGGTGTATTGTTTTTGTCTTGCAGATATGTGCACCTTCAATGCATACCTACATATACAAATGAGATTTCACTTGCACTGGTTCAAAATATCCTTGGCCCATCCAACTTCACTAGCTCACTGGAATGTACAGTATACAGCAGATGTAACCATTGCAAATACAAGGTTTCAGAGCTGTAGGAAGCATTTTAAATGTGGGGATATGGCACCACAGGAAGTTGTATAGCCCCACCCCCAGTGATAAAAAGGCCTTCCTCTGTAGCCTCCCTTGTGATTGTGAAGCTATGACATAATGCTTTAAGAGAGAGATCAAAAGTGAGGGGGTGGGGTTATACGACTTCCTGGGATCCCAGTGATGACACTCCAAGGGAGTTTTTCATTAAGGTGAAGGGGCACTTCTTTAAAAGGGCATGATTATGAATATTGTAAAATCTTAGATGGGGCATGTGCCCCCCCCCCCCCAGTGCTCCATGGTTCCTACATTTCTGAGAAGCTGGGAAGAAAGAACATTTCAGGAACATTTTCACAACATTTGCAGAACTATCCAGTACTATTGCAGGATATTTTGTTATGCTAGTTAAGTATTTTTAAGTTCTGAAAGGTGTTTTCAAGTTTCGTTCACTGAATTTGTCTGTTTTTATTTGTGCATTTACCTGTCTGTTTTTATATGTTCAAAGTTAATTCTGTTAATGGAAAAGAGATATTTTAGAATGATGCAGGGTCACCATGAAAGTGTGTTTGGCCAACATGAACAAACTGACCATATTTCACAAGCTGTATTCGACAATAATATTATTAATCCTAAAAGGAAAATGCACCTTAAATTTCAAGCGCAAGAATTTCTGTTGCAAATTCAAAAATCTTTCCACCACCAGGTCTCTGTTAATGCTTTTTGTTCCACTTGGTTCGTTCACATCACAAATAGAGCAAGCAGACTGAGCAAAGTTGTCTTTATTTTGAAACCATTTTATGAGGAGTTCAGTCATATTTCAAATGAGACTAAAGGCACTTCTAGGGAATCAAGAAACTCTAGTAGACTTGATCACAATGGGCAATTTTGGGAGTTAGGGTATCTTTTAGTTTTCTTCTGGCATTGAACAGTGTTTCAGCGAAGTTTAGATTAATTGGTAGACCCTTGATTGCAAAAGTAAACAAAAGCACCGTGGGACTTGGGTAGTAAGTCTGGGACTGCTGCCTTTCCAGTATGACACTTTGCCTCTGCCGCTTTCCTCGATATATCAAACTCGCAGAAAATTAAAGTCTCTACTTGAAACCGAGTGTGCGTGCGCATAAAAGACGAAAAATAGCTATGCTGTAAAAACAGGTTAAAATGTGGTGGATATGCAGTGACGTGATGTGCTTCGATGATTCTATGAAAAAAATACATGATACCCATGCAGTATATTTCAGTTTTATCATATCTGAATTTTTCTGCGTGGTCTTGTATCTTTGTTTATATAGTGTTAAAACAGGTTAAAATTTCGTTGATATGAAGTGACGTGGTGTGCTTCGATGATTCTGTGAAGAAATGCTAGACCTCACTTAAGCTGTAAGATTAAATGCTACCTATGCAGAATATTTCAGGTATATCGAATCTGAATTTTTCTGCATGGTCTTGTATCTTTGTTCTATAGTGTTAAAAACAGGTTAAAATTTCGTTGATATGAAGTGACGTGATGTGCTTCGATGATTCTATAAAAAAAATGCTAGACCTCACTTTAGCTGTAAAAGTAAATGTTACCCATGCAGAATATTTCAGTTTTCTCATATCTGAATTTTTCTGCGTGGTCTTGTATCTTTGTTTCTATAGTGTTAAAAACAGGTTAAAATTTCGTTGATATGAAGTGACGTGATGTGTTTTGATGATTCTATGAAAAAAATGCTAGACCTCAATTCAGCTGTAAGAGTAAATGCTACCCATGCAGAATATTTCAGGTATATCGTATCTTGACTTTTCTGCGTGGTCATGTATCTTTGTGTCTATAGAGTTTATAATAGGCTGAAATGTGGTGTATATCAGGTGAACTGATGTGTATCGATGAATTTATGAAAAGAATGCCCGAGTTTACTTAAGCTGTAAGAGTTGATACTACCAATGCAGAATATTTCAAGTTTATCATATCTGAATTTTTCTGCGTGGTCTTGTATCCTTGTTACTATAGTGTTAAAAACAGGTAAAGATATGGTTAATATGAAGTGACGTGATGTGTTTCGATGATTCTGTGAAAAAAATGCTAGACCTCATTTCAGCTGTAAGATTAAATGCTACCCATACAGAATATTTCAATCTTATTATATCTGAATTTTTCTGCGTGGTCTTGTATCTTTGTTTCTATATTGTTAAAAACAGGTAAAAATATAACGTGACGTGATGTGTTTCGATGATCCCATGAAAAAATGCCAGATCTTACTTAAGCTGTAAGAGTAAATGATACCCATCCCATTTCAAACCCATAGTACAGACCACGCAGAAAAATTCAGTCACCAAACGCCTGAAATTTTCTGCATGGGTAGTGTAACTCTCTTGAAATAAGATGAATCGAACAAATTCTTGATGAAATCGTAAAAGGAAGTTGTTTCCCTTTATTCTGATGTGTTTTTACCCTATTTCGATCCTGTTTCAAACCGTTATTACAGACCACGCAGAAAAATTCAGCCTCTAAAAGCCTGCTATTTGCTGCATGGGTATTGTAACTCTCTTGAAATAAAATGAATCGAACAAATTCTTAATGAAATCATAAAAGGAAATTGGTTCTCTTCATGCTGATGTGTTTTTATCCTATTTCGATCCCGTTTCAAACCAATATTACAGACCACGCAGAAAAGTTCAGTCTCTAAAAGCCTGAAATATTCTGCATGGGTATTGTAACTCTCTTGAAATAAAATGAATCGAACAAATTCTTAATGAAATCATAAAAGGAAATTGATTCTCTTCATGCTGATGTGTTTTTATCCTATTTCGATCCCGTTTCAAACCAATATTACAGACCACGCAGAAAAGTTCAGTCTCTAAAAGCCTGAAATATTCTGCATGGGTATTGTTACTCTCTCGAAATAGGATTAATCGAACAAATTCTCGATGAAATCTTAAAAGGAAGTTGGTCCCCTCCATGCTGATGTGTTTTTACCATATTTCTATTTCGTTTAAAACCAATGTAACAGACCACGCAGAAAAATTCAGTCTCTAAAGCCTGAAATATTCTGCATGGGTATTGTTAATCTCTTGAAATAAGATTAATCGAAGAAATTCTTGATGAAATCATAAAAGGAAGTTGGTTCTCTTCATGCTGATGTGTTTTTACCATATTTCAATCCCGTTTAAAATCAATATAACAGACCACGCAGAAAAATTCACTCTCTAAAAGCCTGAAATATTCTGCATGGGTATTGTTAATCTCTCGAAATAAGATTCATCGAACAGATTCTTGATGAAATCATAGAAGGAAGTTGGTACCCTTCATGCTGACGTGTTTTTACCATATTTCAATCCCGTTTAAAACCAATATTACAGACCACGCAGAAAAATTCAGTCTCTGAAAGCCTCAACTTTTCTGCATGGGTATTGTTACTCTCTCGAAATGAGATTCATCGAACAAATTCTTGATGAAATCATAAAAGGAAGTTGATCCCCTCCATGCTGGTGTGTTTTTAGCATATTTCCATCCCGTTACAATCCATCATAACAGACCACGCAGAGAAGTTCAGTCTCTAAAAGCCTGAAATATTCTGCATGGGTATTGTTACTCTCTCGAAATAAGATTAATCGAACAAATTCTCGATGAAATCTTAAAAGGAAGTTGGTCCCCTCCATGCTGATGTGTTTTTACCATATTTCAATTTCGTTTAAAACCAATGTAACAGACCACGCAGAAAAATTCAGTCTCTAAAAGCCTGAAATATTCTGCATGGGTATTGTTAATCTCTCGAAATAAGATTTATCGAACAACTTCTTGATGAAGTCATAAAAGGAAGTTGATCCCCTCCATGCTGGTGTGTTTTTAGCATATTTCGATCCCGTTTAAAACTATTATAACAGACCACGCAGAAAAATTCAGTCTTTAAAAGCCTGAAATTTTCTGCATGTGTATTGAAAATCTCTCGAACAAATTTTCTCAATTGTCTGGGCTTGCTGCATTCTACCAAGTCTTTGATTGTTTTGTTGGGTATTAGATTGTGTTGTTTTTCTGACAAATTCTTCCCTTTGGTTGAGTCAATTCTTCAACTAAATAACACGCATGCGTGGATATACGCGCCCGTAAGTCTTGCACTATTATTTTTTAAGGGGATAAATCAAGTTTGCAGGGTAGGGTAAGGCGGGGTAAAGTGAACTACGGGGTAAAGTGAACTACTCAGAACATTCACGCTTTGCTCCAAACGTAGAAGCGCTATGATAAAACATAATTTATGACAGATTCTTGACTACATATGCTGGCAGAAAATCAAATTGTTTTTGCTGAAGGGTTATTTCTGTTGTTGCGAAAAATCCCCTAATCCGAGGTAGTGAAAACAACTTTGGAAAATTGCAGTTTTAGGTTTAGCCCCTCTTTTTTAGTCTTGATTTTTGACTCCAAAACGAAATTATTTTCGGAGATTTTTTTATTGATTAAAAGCTCACACCATGTGGTTCCTTTTTCCAGAAAAAAGATAACCAAGAAAGACTTTCTAGTCCGCTAGCATGGCATTTTGAAAGGCCCACCGTTCAGTCGAGATTTTGCCTTGACCGGGGTAAAGTGAACTACCTGCATTGCATGCATGAAACTGGAGTTTTGATGCATTCCAAGCTTCCTTCATGTGAGAAAGCGTAGCCTTTCCCAGATTTTCTCAACTTAAACCAATTTTTACGTATTTCAACGTTGAAAAATGACTTTGTCTCATAATTTATGTCCCTGATTGGAGTTTCTGTATGGGTTCATGACAATCTTCATGGTCACTAATTGTACCCTTGTGAACTTTTCAAAACGACGTTATTTGAAGCCTTTCCGATGTTTAGACATCACTCAAGTACATGCCATGAAAACGAGATGGTATCACCAGCGGGGGCACTTGGGTGCAAGAGCCCCCGCAATTTCTTTGAGCCCTACTGGCACTTAAATTTCTGAAAATTTCTATCCACTGTCGGCACCTACATAACTTGTATGTCATGTTTTCAGAGAATGTGGTTGCATTTCAAGCCAATCTTAAAGGTCCTTAAAAATTTTTGCTTCAATCGCTGTCAGCACGCACTCTGACAGTATTTGCCCCCCCCCCCCCAGAATTTCATCTCTGGCGCCATCTCTGCCGAGAAATATGATGAAGGAAACAGGTGAAAGAGAGTAAAATATGTTAAGGATTCCTTTCTTACAAATTAATCGTTTTTATATGTTTTCCCAGTACTGGAGTTTCTTAATTTTTTGACGATCTGTGAGTTGACGATCTGTGAGTTGACGATCTGTGAGTACATGTAGTTCTATGCTGGTTTTTACCAGGCTGATCATTCATTGGAATATTCTGTGGAAAATATGAGAAAAGCACGACTCTGGCAAAAGTGTTGTAGTCAAGAAATGCCATAGGTCAGATCACATGATTAAACAGCAAGAAGGATCGGAATGTCTCCTTCATTTTTGCTTCATTTATGAATATTTCGACTTGCCAATTCCAAAGGTTCTTCTGGGGCGTCAATTATCTTTGCTCAGCCCTGTTTGAACTATTTTCCACTTAGAAATACATAGATTGATCTCCAAAGCAGTTCAAAGTCGATAAAACAACTGAGTTTTGACCATCACTGTTCTAGTTCACTTTACTACCCCGTTTTGCGGGGTAAAGTGAACTACCCAACTGCTTGCCAAAAACACGCTGATGCGTGGAAACGCCAATCATTAAAAATTGGAAACATGCATCAATATTTCAGCAAAGGTCACAATGTCACTTTAACGCAAGCAGATTTGATATTTTAATCGAAATGAAAATTCAGTTCTACGAAAACCTACAAAATAGTTCACTTTACCCCGTCTTACCCTATTAATCATGAATAATGACTTTGACTGCAAAACTTGTGTTTGCAATTGGCAATTTTGCCGTTGCATGCACATGCAGTTACAGGTTACGATATTGTGAAATATCTGATTGAATAGCTACCTTATTCAGTTATTTTTAGAAATCCTCCTGGCTAAAATCGGTCACTCCGTTCAGATTCTGTAGGAAGTTTTCTATTATGAATCCCTCTGAGAAACCTTAAAAAACGTGCTACAATCACAAGTAAAAATCCCCAATGTGTTTACCTCACAGCGATGACTTTCAGCACGCTTTAGCACGTACTTTCGTTTTGGCGGATTGAAATGTCTTCCCCCCAGTGTGAATGACTCATTCAGGGGGATTTCATTCTCTCATGAGGACAAGATATATGAGCACATCCAAGAGTCATTATTGCTAGGAAGGAGGAAAACGGGAAATTTTGCTTGCTGTTTTCGCTCGTTTTTGCAGGTTTCGATAGGGGCTTTCTGCAGAAAATCTCTTATTTCGACGGGAAGGAATGACCGATTAAAGCCGGGTAAATTATTGAGCCTAATTTGACATATCGAGGATAAAACAAGACAGTTTTTAATATCAGGGCTATGATATTCAGGGATGAGGATTTCTTCAAACGCCGGGCATTTTTATTGACTCACCCTGTATAATACTATAGTTATAGTTGTATATTGTCACCTAACGGGAACTGTAGAAGCCGCTCAGCCACTGTAGTCACTCCTCAACTTACTGACCACAGGTTGCAATTGTTGTGAATTTGGTGATATTTGTCATTTCCTTCTCCCCAGCACTGATTTTTTCACACTCTTATTTGGCATTTCGTGCTGTCTTACAGTTGGAGTCGAAATGGGAAGAAACTACTAAGTGCTTCAACAGATTGGAATGTTGCAGTATGGGATGTTTTGTCTGGCGATTGTGAACATAGATATCGATTTCCATCTGCTATTCATAAAGTACAGTTTGATCCCAGAAGCAAGTAAGTATTGGACCTCCCTGTCAGTTACCTATGGAAGCTTGACAGGGAAGACCACGCATAGCTTTCTGAAAGCAATTCATGTTGAAAACGCTTAGACTGACTGTTTTCCCTCATGGAGTTGAATTGTTTGGCTTCAAAATGGAGTGATGATACAGTTTTAAAAGGAGGACTACATAGGCGAAGCTTGTTCAACTCCTTGCGTAACCAGTCAGCTTACTGCTGCCTTAGTAAATTAAGACCCGTGCGTAACCGTATTTTTTGATTGGATACTTTGTTAATTTGTTTCTGTTGATGTTGCCCCCTGTTATTAAACAGTATGACGCGAGACAACTGTTAGAGAAGGTGCTTGATTTGATCACAGTTTAATATTCTTTTGGACTTGAGTCCTTGAGGTTGCAGAATGTTAAGGGGGGGGGGGAGTGTGGGTACAGTTGTGAAAGGAATAAATAAAGGGAATCGCATGGCGAGTTTCCTGTTCTGTTACGCTTTTTTCTTTCACTTGATTCGGTCTTCATTCAACATCTTTGAAAGATGCAAATGAAGAAAATTTCATTGTTTGCTTGAAAAATGTTTCCTTGTTGCTAAGGTCACGAATACTTATTCCTGTATTGCCCTGCGTAGAAATAGTTAAAATCTCTTGAAAGAAAAAAAAAAGTTGTCTTCAAGAATCTCCCGGATGTCTCATAAAAGTACCCCTTTTTGACTAAACAAGGGAACGAAACGATGAACTATTGGGACTTTTGACTTCATAGATACATTTATTGATTTTTCAACTTAGATCAACATACCTTGCATTTTAAAATCGTCCTCCGAACACCTGAAGTATGAGTTCACAAAGTCGAATTTTGGAGTGCCTTTGAAACCGGATGTGTCGTAAAAGGGCCTAGCCATGATTTGATATCACAGGCATATTACGAAAGAATTTCAACTTTGACCTTACGCTCTCTCTTTTTGAAGAGGATTATACCTTGAAATGCTTAAATTGTTCTATAAATGATTATTCCTTTGAGGAATGAATCCATGAATTGCATTCTATCCCAAGTTTCAAGCAATAGGAAAAGGAGCACATGCACGCCCATTTTGAAGAAGTGGGATGACTTTATCATTCTTACCACATTTTTATTATGTTTGTTTTAATCACGGCGAGGTCCACGTGTCTTTTATTCTTTTCGAAAGTGAAAAACTGAAATTCAAAGTTTAAAGGCTGATTTCCACTCAGTATTTTTTTGGATTACTCAGGAAATCTTTTGTTTACGTGTAAAATTTTGCTTCGAATTTGAATAGACTGTTACGCGTGACTAACGTTTTATCATGTCAAATTCAGTCCGCTCGGAAAATTCTACTGAGTGGAAATCAGCATTAAAACAGGTACTTTGGAAAATATCCATGATACAAATCATGGCTAGGCCCCTTTCCAAAACCTCTGGTTTCGGGTGCACTTTAAATTTTGAGTTTGCAAGCTTGTATCTCCGGTGTTTGGTGGACGATTTTCAAATGTAAGGTATGTGAATCTAAGTGAGGGATTGATACATTTAGCCGCCTATTCGGAGAGTAATAATATCCTATTGCTTCGTTCCTATTTCGAGTCAAAAGGGGGTATTTTTTTTTTGAGACACGCAGTAGTCGAATTGTTTGTATTAATTTCTTCAAGGTATCGTGAGTTTTGTGCAATTCAACTTTAAGAATAGTATTTTTCTTTCAGTAAAAAGTTTCTTGTTTGCCCAATAAAACACCCCCCTGTGTTGGTAGAGATTGATGGTGAACACTGCGTTTTACCAGTCGGCGCTGAGGTAGGTACTTTCGCTTTTCAAGATGTCACAGGAAAAGTACTGTCGTTGGCATCATTGCACAATGAACCTGAAAACAATTTTCAAAAATATTTTCTAATATGTATCTTATTTCTTTTTGATATTTTCCATTAGAAACTTTACAATACACGATTGCTAACTGCCGTGTCTACACCTTATTCTACCCTACTACAGAGACAATAAGCAAAAGAGCAAACATTTTGTCCGCCCAGAGGTCATAAAAACGACAGAAATGGCAAACAGCCATGTTGCAAGCAAATGATTGCGAATGAAGGTTTGAGGGGTTTAGAACCAAGAAAAGCAATGTAAAGTCTATTATTCTGTTGCAAGCTTCTTTAAGATATCACATACACGCCCGAGAACACCTCTCTCGAGGAGTGTAGCCTCGTTTTGATGCCCCTAAGCAAATGTGTAGGAAAATGACCGGAAGTGAATTTGTTTGATGACGTTGAACGTTTCTTGCAGGAACGAGATGTTTCTCTTCCGTGTCGATATCTAAGAAACATTTAAAACTAAATTTGTTTTGATTTAAACTCCGTGGTAAGCTCCACAAATTTGGACAAGAGTGGTGGTCTTATCTTGAGAGAGTTTCCATTGTCTTTGGGCATAATCTTTCGAATTCACCATCTTTGATGATGAAGGGAGTACCTCGAAGACCGTGACATTTGGCAAATGCAGTACAGCGTAGAGATTGTTTTGAGATCGGCGTGGTCTTCGTGCTGCTTGCTTCAAGAAACTTTTTAATTCTAAACGAAGCAATACATCGCTACGCAGAGCACTAGTGAAACCGCAATATATGGGTTTCTTGTTCGAGATGCGTTATGTTTTTGCAACAATCCGGCCAGAAAGAAAGACACGAAAGAAGCAGAACCGCTTGTTTAGGCCACAGCTTCGAAAAGAGAACTTTCACATGTTTAATTATCAAGAACTAGATTTCTTTCATGAAGGCAGATCTCTTGAATGAACAGATGTAGAACACATGATAGACATTATCTTATATGCACTAGACAGTAAATTCCACTTGTCGGACATATTGGTTAACAACTCAGTGAAGAGTGTTTGTAAACACTTGAAACTTTTCAAGAAACTTCCTCTTGTTCTGAAGATATTGGCCCTAAAAATTACAGACAAAGTACAAATTGGATGCTGTCTATTGAAATCGAAATGACTACTTCCGATGGACAACTGCAATGACTGCTATTTTGATGATTTTCAGAAACTTTTAAACAGGTCCACAAGGTAAAATGGGCACGCTTGGCGTGAAGTAGGATGACAAAACACTGAAAAAATTCTAAAGATGTCGATTAACAGACTTTTCTTTGAACGGGTAAAAATTCAATGTTTTCCAGGTTTCAAAGTTTAACCACTTCACCCTTTGCTTACCCATTTTACCCTTGCTGCAGTGCAACACGATTTATTTTATCAATTTTCATTCCTGCTGATTTGGAAGGCACAATAAATTTCATTGATTTAAGCATATTCTTCATGAGACGTAGCCCTTGGAAAGAGAAGTCTTTGCAATGTTTTCTTTGACTTCCATTCTTTAATATCACTTGAAACGGCATTATCTGGAAGTCAATCATTCTTATGACATTATCCTTCCTATTCTGGCAGATTCAAATGCTAATCATTAATGTGCGGCAAAAAGTTAGGCATAAAAGGTCTGTTATGCTTAGTGATTCCTTTTAGTTTTCCTTCCTGAATGACTCTAAAAATGCAATACAGTAATCATGATAAGTCAAAAAATTTGACACAGGCTTTGCTCTGGAGAGGAGAAGGGATATCAAACTTCAAATTTACTAGAAAGAGATATCAAGTAGCTTTTCGCAAAGAAATTTTTGGTGGCTAGGCATGTACTTATTCTTGTTCAATTTCGTGCATTGTCAACGTTTCCAACCTCCACCATTACCTGATAAAATTCAGAAGAATTTTCGTGCTTTCTCAGAATTTGAAAGCATTAAAATGTCAGTCTTTTGATGATTCAGTATTTATTATGTTACTGTCTTCACATCACCGGAACAAAATCATCAGTATCAAAGCTCTACAGCACAGTAAAAAGTTTCTTGTATGTTGCAATAGTTTCTTCATTCAATGATTTATTTCCAACAGTGATGTTCCATCGGTTTTGCATGTCTTCACGCATTGTGACAACAAGCATTGCTGTCTTCGGCGTTGTAATTTACGCTACAACAGGGTCGTGCTTGATAACGATGAACTTGCTCTTTTTGAGAATCCTAAACTGTAATATACAGAAATTTTCTACAAATGTTACCCAGTCTCGTATGGAATTTCATGTGCAAAAGATACTGATCAAGAACATTAATATGAGTCTAGTTGTAGTAAGCTTTGCATTTATAGGCAAAATCATTTACAGAAGAGTTTTTCGTAAAAGACAGTATTGATAAGCATTATTCCACACGCAAACCACCTATTTCTTGGCCAGAACTTCCCTATTGGTGCGAAGTTCATCAGCAACGAAACTTTATGATTGTTTACATTTAGCCCGATCGATCGTGAAGTCAAAGTGTTTTTATTATTCTTCTCGCCTTTGTGCCGAAATGGCAAGCAAAGTACTCCATAATAATTCTGTTTCCATAAACTTCAAATAAACTTCGAATGCAGTAAGTTTAGTAAGGGTCAACAGCTGTTTTCCGACTAAGAAGCAAACTCATTCTTGAAAGGAAGAACGTAAAGTTAACGAAGAATAAACGTTCATGGCTCACGAGCAACAATTGCCTTTGAAAAATGTGGGAAAACTACAGCAAAACCGCAAACAATTTTAGAAACTAGATGCGTACAGCTATTGCTTTATATCTCCAATAGACCATTTCGACAATTAAAAAGGAGACTGGGGAGAGCGGTTTGTTCTGGTAAATGGCTGCCACGAAGCTTCTACGAATGAAGATCTCCCTCCACGAAAACTTTTAGTTTTAAATTCACCGTTGAAACCACAGATTTTTGAGAAAGAAGTCCATAAAAAGTAGTCGCAAGGATGTCCCATAACTCATATGCCTCGTAACGAGGGGAATACCTCGCATGTAACAAATGTAACAGTTTTGGCGGGAAGGCGGGAAGGTATTCGTCATTTTCCTTCGAAGATGCTCGAGCGGATCAGAAACGAAGCAACAAACAAGAAACATTGTTGTGATAAAGATGGAGAAGTTGAAATCGGCAGTTATCTTATCTTTTGTGCAAAGAAGACATAAAATTTGGTGTAATACCGTTAAGGCTTGAAGATAGCAGCATACAGAAGTCATTTTTACAACGTTACTCTTGCTGAAAAGTTACTTCTTAATGATATATTAATTGAAATTGAAACTCTTATAAAAGCGAATGTTTGTTGTGGTTAGCTCGTCCGTTTTTTAGACTTTAGTCCGGGTCCTGTTGTAAATCCGTTCTCACTGCATGTTAATTGTATTCTGAACAGATAACTTAGGGTTAAATTTTCTGCTGTTTTTGAAAATCGATGTCTCCAGTGAATTTCAGTTACCATTTTTCGATGACGTCACCATGACGTCATACCACATTGCTTCCTGCAAATGCGTCCTCGTTTCATGTTAATCTTGCCTCTAATAGCCCATCTAGGGTGAAAATATCTGCTGAAAGCAAATATTTGATGTCTCCAACTATTCAGATGTCCCTCTCCTATTGTTTCATTCAATCTTGATGACGTCAAGATGACGTCACTAAAAGTTTTTGTTATAAATCCCTTGCCAGGCTTAATCTTTGTCCCCACAAGTTAACCTATGCTGAAAATACTTAACCAGTGCATGGAGCAACGAAATGTCCTCACAAACTGACAGCTGCTATTTAAAATGTGTGACCTCGTTTTCGAAAGGAGCTCTAACTTTGAAATTAAATTTTGGAAGTTATAATTAGTATAACGGGATCTTCTTCGAAGACAGTCATTTCACTGGTTCTTGACCTTAGAGCAAAAAATCTAATGCTGGTACATTTAAAGGAAAAGCTACAAAGTATAGATTCAATTGGATGCTTGGAGAACTCCAAGCCGTCTTAGGGCACCTGAGGGCAATTGGCAATTTTATAGCAGATAGCGGCTCAGACTATTTGAGGATGGTTGAGAGCCTGCTAACCTGTTAACCTTCACTTATGCCACAGGAAATACAACTGGTTTATTTCACTTGGAAAGAGCAAAGACCTGAACACATTGCACAATCTTTTGAAAGCGCGTAAACGTTCGTGCAGAAATCCGCCGTACAAATCCTTTACAGTGTTCAAATTGCAAAATAGTTTGTAATTTGAACACTGTAAAGGATTTATATGGCGGATTTCGGCGGATTTCTGCACGAGCGTTTACGCTCTTTCAAAAAATTGTGCAATGTGAATGCAGCCTAATGGATAGGATATAGTTTCGTTGATTATCGCCAGTCTTCTTTACTAATGTCCTTTTTTAGTGAAGGAAGGGCCATTGCTCTGGGGAGAGTTCACAAAGGCACTTTTTTGCGTTCAGAAAAACCAAGTTTCTCAAATTATGAAAGGTTGCGATCACGCAGGGGAGCAGGTAAACATTGAAGAGGGAGTTGTCAGAATATCAGACATTCCTAATGAACGGGTGAGGTTATACCTAACAACTGCTATTCTTGCTAAGCTATCGGAAGATTTGAAATAAATTTCATCAATTGCAACACAGAACAATGGAAAACATCACGAGGATAACTGGTATTCTACCCTGATACAAAATTAACTCGTCCTCAAATTGCATACTTATCCGAATGAGAAGGCTTTCTTTCAGAAGAAAAGGAAGACTGCTGTCTTTACAACATTATAACAAATGCTGCTCTTCCATAAGTTTATCATGAGAGGCTTCTGAAATGTGAAGCAACTGGTGAATGTCTTGACAAGGCGTTTCTTGGAGAAGGACTTTCACCGAATCCAAAGGAAGAGTATCTAGGCACCTATAGGACGAGCTTCCATAAGAGTTAACAGCTGCAAACAAAGTCATCGAAATTGCAGAGGAAGAAAAGAACCAGGTCCTTGGAGAACATATAGATCTATTCAATAGAAAAGAAATAACTACCAGAAGCGAAAGGCACATCGATATGAAAGATGTGATCGGCAACAAATTCCGTGTAACTGTCAGAAGTCTCAAATGATAGTTTGTTGATACCGGGTCATTAGGGAAAATCAAAATTTATGTGCTTACAGAATTCATCTCAATGATCAAAAGGCCCTTCACGTGCGAGAATTGATGCAATGGTGATTCTGCAAATGATCGACACATCTTCAGAAACTAGCAACGGACAAGGTTTTTGCTGATGCTTTCACAATAAAACTTATTCAGAAGCGAGGAAAAACACCGATTTTCGATTCGATTTTGACATGTACGAGAAACATTCGCCTAAAGAAATGACAAAGAACCATTGACGAGGAAAGATCACTCAACTATTTATAAGATTTACGAAAGCACTGGGATTAAAGTTCCTCTTCAGAAATTTCTCGAACGCGACCAAACAGTGACAAACTTGGCATCATAATAGTAAAGATGTTAAGGCAGCACTTATGCCAGAACAATGTTCCATTTTTAATGTCAGCTGACAGAGAAACACATGGAACTTTTGATGACCTTCCTGCACGAAGAGGCGAATACATTGATGGTAATTTTTCTAGCAATGCTATTGACATAAATCCTGGCATGCAAGTAGTAGATTATTATCCTCATACCGATCCGCTTATGTGCTTACGCGCCTGCCCTTTCCGCAAGATCTCATATCTACCTTGCAATCAACAGTTTTTTCAAGTAAGAGATTTTCACAATACCATTTCACTCAATAGATATCTAGCCCTGGCAGAGTTTCATGCATGTACTGGTTGTTATGTGACAGGAAAGCTTCGTGGGAAGGATCTTGGTGGAGACTATTCATTGATGCCGAAAATGATGTCATCTCTACGTTTACTTCACTTGGTCTTGACGACTTAAGGGAAGACAACATACGTACGTAGGAGAAATTTGCATGCCAAAGTCTTCTGCGATGCAAAATCAAGAGTTAATAGCCTTGCTGAAGCCAGATGGAGTCTTTTTTACAGATCATCCGATGCTTGCAGGATGCTTCAACTCTTCTGCCCACAATGACCATATAAGAAGAATCAATTATGCTGCTGCCGTATGGATCCTCATGAAGCAGGTCAAAGTTTGCCGAGCATCGAAGACTTGTTGGCAAAAAGCAAACGCAACAAGCACATTAACTGCAAAGCCAGTTCAAGCTCAGGAGCCCAAAAGAAATATTAGAGTTGGCCAAATGTGGCTGCAAAGGCAAATATGAAATATGCAAATGTTCCTGCGACAGTAAGAGACTTTCTTGCATAGAACTGTTTGCACTGAATGCGAGAATGCGGAGTTTAGCACTAAAATGCATATCAAAAAAGAAAGAAGACGGAATTGATGATCAAACTTGTGACTACTGAGCTTTTAATGCTCATTTTTTCTTATAAATTCATAACGATTAAAAGAACTTTTTGTTAAAGTTCGTATCTGTTACTTTCTTATCAACCTGGTGTCATTGTGACGTCACGTTACCACAAGTATTTTTAATAAGCTGCAAATATTCTTATCTGGAATCATTAAGATAAATATTCTATCACTTTTGGAGCTTAAAATGCATCATGGTTCTTCGAAAACTTGCCTTGCCTTCATTTGCATAGGGAAAACTACGGTGCATGACGTCGTACCTAAGACCTATGGCGTCATGATGACGTCATTAAAAATTTGACCTGGAGACATCGATTTTTGAATTCTACGAGAACTTCTGGTCTAGAACATGGTGGAATGGAAGAATTAACAGAATGTGAGAACGGAATCCGTATTCTTGACAATAGGACCCGGACTACTTCTTTAAAGGTCAGATAAAGGCAAATGCGATTTTTTTATATTTGTAATTTTAAACTATGAGGAATCCGATGGAAATAATATTACTTATGTTTGCGGTCCAAAAGGGTAGGTTTGGGGGTTTTGAAAAAGGGCACTTCTTCAAAAAACCGCGTGATGATAGAGGCCTGGAACTAGCTAAGTCGTGACGTGGAATGAGTCATAAGAAATTCATCACTTGAGAGGCCCTAGGCACTTGAGGAAGTAATAGTGAAGAACACACGCCGCGTGGTAGATACACATCGAACAGATCGAGCAGTAAACAAAATAAATTTCGGATGTTGGCCAATAACTTCTCTGATATTTCCAAAGATCGAGTGTTGAGCGACACACCCTCAGAGTTTTCCCTCGATGCAGAAGAAGGAATTGAACACAGTCATGTCAAGCTTCCTGTGTTCTGCTCTCCTCAACTGGGACGGATTCTGTAACGAAAACATGAAAATATCATTTGAATTATTTTGATGCAAATTAGCAATGATTGTCTTTAGTTGTGAATAGCTGGATTAAGCCATGGTCTTGATCAAACAGTTAACTATTGTGTTATTTGCAAAGACTGCAGAAAAACACGCCTTGATCTCTCCTGGGTTTCATTGTTACTGTCAGGATTCATTCTCCTCATTAAGGCCGACAAGCGCCTATCGAAGACACAGTTGCATGGCTTCACGAATGATCTGTAAATACATATCATATTGTGTGAGGCAATACAAGGTTCAGCTAACAAGTTCGCAAAGAACCAGAGCGTTATCGAAGAAGACGAAACATAAATGTGGAGAAAGAACTTGCCCTTTCCTGTCCATGAGTGTCATTAGTTGGCCTAGTCCTGACATGGCAATTTGCGAGGCCATCATGATCCTTCGAAGACTGGTTGAGTGTATTATTCGATTTCAACTACAATTTCATGTTCAGCACGTTGAAGAGTTCTCAGAGAGGTGCTCTGGAAGCCAGCTAATGTACTTACAGCAGCCAATGAATATTCAAAGTCGTTAGGATTGAAATATTTTGTGCAGACCCCCAGCGTTTTCGTTGTTGCAAGTCTTACAGCTTCCCTCTCCAAGTCAGTCCACAGCTCACTGCTGCGACAAGTCTATCCGCACAAAAGTTAGGAATAATGTGCACACACATTCTTCTCTGCGCAAGCTGACTAGTCACAACCATAAACTACCCACTTTCTCGGAGTTTTCGTTTGAGATAGTTAAAACAAGAAGACTTTCGTGACTTGACTGTCACAGACTCCTCTATTCCCTCGCAGCTTTGCAATGACTCAATCGACTCATTCCACGTCACGCCTTTGCTAGTTCCAGGTTCTTTTGCTTGCGCGGTTTTTTTGGAAAATTTGACTGAAAAACGGAATTCGACAGGCGATTTCGATAGATTCCAGAACTCATATCGAAATTTCGTTTGAAATTTTGAAATCCCCATGCCGTAAATAGCACAAATCAATAAAAATGTCTTTTGCCTTTATCTGACCTTTAAGCCTGGTTTCCATATGATCATAACAGTCGGCGACGCTTCGGCGACGTGTCCCCGAGCAGTCGGCGACATATGGAAACAATCACTGTTATGATCAAATGGAAACCACTCTTTAAACTCATCTCAACTCTTTCGATGCGTCCCCGTACCGTCCCCGTCTGATCGGCGACGTCGTTTAGAAAATGTTCCCATTTAACGCAACCGTCCCCGATGTGTCCCCGAGCCTGTCTCGGCTGTTACGATCATATGGAAACCAGGCTTTATGTCTCAACTCTCTCGATGCGTCCCCGTACCGTCCCCGTCTGATCGGCGACGTCGCTTAGAAAATGTTCCCATTTAACGCAACCGTCCCCGATGTGTCCCCGAGCCTGTCTCGGCGACCGCCGCCGACTGTTACGATCATAATAATAATAATAATAATAATAATCAATTTATTTAAAGTTGGCGCTAACATAACTATGTACAGTAAATATTAAAAACAATACTATACAAGCTAATCCAAGCCAACTGCTAAAGCTAATACATCTAATGAATATATATACATGATTAAATAAAGAAGATATAAAATACAAGGTATAAAATTTCAAAGCAGAATTAAAAACGTAATATCATAAAAATCCGAGCAGTTTAAAATTTAAAATTCTGGCTCTGGTGTGTCATGGTATCACAAAAATCCAAGTTGTGGTATGAAAGTCCTACATAATCTGCATGTGCAGTCAGTGCCATTCCAGCTTTTAATTTCATTCTTAAACTCATTGATAGATTGAGCATTCCTTATGTGCTGAGGTAGAGATAGCCACAGGCGCTGCCCTCTATATTTGATGGTTTCAGATCCGTAACTTGTTGTTCTAACCATTGGTAGCAAAAATTCATTATTGTTTCTCAGATTATAAGTAACAGTACGCTCACAGAAGATCTCCCTCATGAAAGGGGGGTTTATGTTTTCCTTAGTTTTGAACATTTCAATCAAAAGAGTTTGCAGGTTCTTAGCATGAATACTAACCGAGTCATCCTTTCCTAGCAGGGTGTTAAAGCTAGATTCATAATCCTTGTATGCGATTCTCAGGGCCCTTTCATGTATTCTATTAATCTTATTATTCAGGTGCCTACTGTGAAACATCCAGACTAATGGACAATACTGAAATTGGCTAATTACAAAGGCTCTCATTAATATTCTTAGTTTATTAGAGTCCATGTATCCAGATATGCGAGCGAGGGCGAAAAGTTTGTTACCAGCCTTCTTACACAACTTACTGATATGTGTCTCAAAAGTTAGTCTTTTGTCAATCACAACGCCAAGTAACTTTTCCTCTTCCGTATTTCCTATAACAGAGTCTCCTACATTAACTGTGATATGCTGATTAGAATTTCTGCCAAGTATGAGTAAATGACATTTATCTGTGTTCAGTTTCATAAAGTTGTTAGCGAACCATTGGATAATAATGCTTGAATCATTCTCCAACCTTGCAATTACATTATCAAGATTATCATCACATGCATATATGGTAGTATCATCCGCGTAGTTGCATATATCTGTATCCTGTATGGAGAGCAACAAGTCATTTATGTAGATGTTAAAGAACAGGGGACCAAGAACCGAGCCTTGTGGAACACCAAGAGAAAGTTGTTTGTAGGTACTAAATGACCCATTGATCTTAACTCTCTGGCGCCTATTTTCTAAGAAGCTGTTAACGAGACGCAGTGCTTCACGGCTGAATCCATATGGAAACCAGGCTTTATGGTGGTAGAAATCAGTTGCTTTGCTAGCCATACCTATGTTCCTGCAAGGAAGATATCGGCAGCAACATTCCTCGCAAAACACTAAAATCAATACTTTAAGTTACCTCTACTAACGAACCTTGGTTTGGAATTTGTCAGATTTTTCAAAATCCCCCTGCCCTGACTTTCTTTCGAAGCCAACCATTTCTCAGCAAAACAAAACAAATGCGTAAAGTTACTTCGTTTCATTCTCTTCCTTTCTCCAGCACAAGAATATTTCTAAATTTGAATTCCTATCTCGTCAAGTCTGCAGTACTCGGAGAGGCACAGGTTTGTCATCATGAACCTTCTCAAAATTGCCATGAACCATATCAAAATGTTTGTTTATCTTGCTTTGAAATTCCGACCTGATCGCACAACTTCGAAGGAATTGGTAATGAATAAGGATTCTGTCTTTAATGATTTTGTTGTCAATGTAGCAGATGGTGTTACTAAAAGAATACCCAGGTCACAAAAATCTCCCTTAGATTATCTTCAGAATGAAAATGCTCATTCATTTTTCATAGCTCCATCAGCCCCTCATGAAGTGTCAGATATAATTGATGCACTTAAAATTGGTAAATCCCTAGGTCCCAATAGTATACCAATAAAGTTATTAAAAATTCTCTCTCCTCGCATCTCTGCTCCACTGTCTCTAATCATCAATGAGTCCTTCCTGTCTGGTGTTTTTCCTGAAAAAAATGCAACTTGCAAAAGTTATACCTCTGTTCAAAAAAGAATGTCCTATGCCAGTTTCTAACTATAGACCAATATCTCTCTTATCTGTTTTCAGCAAAATCTCAGAGAAATTAATGTATAAGCGTCTATGCAATTTTTTGGAGGTTCATAAAATCTTGTACAATCTTCAGTTTGGTTTTCGTGCTTCTCATTCAATAAATCATGCTTTGATTAGTTTAACAGAGTCTATTAAAAATACTTTGGATAATAAAAACTTTGGATGTGGCATCTTTCTTGATCTTCAAAAAGCCTTTCATACGGTCAATCACCAGTTCCTTCTGAACAAACTTCAACATTATGGTATTCGTGGTACAGCTCTATAATTGTTTAAATCCAACCTTAGCTGTAGAAGTGAGTATGTATATCGGTAAATGGCCACAACTCAAGTCATCTCAGTGTTGCCTGTGGTGTACCACAGGGTTCTGTTCTTGGTCCACTTCTTTTCCTTCTCTATATAAATGATCTTCCAAATTCATCACGCAAGTTATCTTTTTATCTATTTGCTGATGACACAAATATCTACTTTGAATCTAGTAGTGTAAAACAGCTACAAAAAGTGGTTAACAAAGAACTGAAGCATGTTAAAAAGTGGCTAGATGCAAACAAACTTCCATCAAATGTAAGCAAGACTAACTTTATCATTTTTCATTCCCCACAAAATTCTCTAGGTGAAACCGTTACCATCAAAATTGGCAAGGAACATGTTAAACAGACTAATACGTTAACTTCCTTGGTCTTCTTTTGGATGAGAACCTCAATTGGAAGTATCACTTAAGTGAACTTTCAAAAAAGTTAGCAAGAACCTGTGGTATATTTTTCAAAATCAGACATCTTTTACCTACTGATGTTTTGGTTTCCTTGTATAATTCTTTGTTTGCATCCTTTCTTCAATGTGGGATTATTGTCTGGGGTCTTACCTATGACATCCATATCAAACCAATATATACTCTACAAAAGAAAGTTGTTAGAGCTATTGCATTCATGAACTTTACTTCTCCATCTTCTCCTATTTTTTCTAACCTGAAGATTCTTAAGTTGTATGATTTATTTCATTTGAAGTTGCTTTTATTTGTCTGTGAGTCTGTTAATATGATATCTCCTTCTGTCTTTCACAATTTTTTTGAAATTCTGTCAGATGTTCATCAACATGATACAAGGCAGGCTCGTAAGGGTGATATTTTCATGACACGTCATAGCACCTTGCAATATGGTGAAAGATCTATTAGGTACACTGGTGCTAAAGCTTGGAACAACATTCCCTATAACATCAAGCAATCTCCTTCGGTGACGAGTTTTCGCCGTCAAGTCAAATTACACCTGTTCTCTACAAATTATCAAGTTTAGATTTTTGGCTGTTTTTGCATCGACCACTCCCAAAATGTTTAAGGTAGATTGGCCCCTTCAATGTTAAAGAGGTCCATCTAACTTAAGATATTTCAAACTGAATGATAAGTTTTTAACAAAGGGGGTGCTCTCTCCTCGATTAGTTTATCTACTGAGAGAGCTCCTCCTTTAAGAAAATTCTTCCTCATACAAATCTTCTGATGTCCTATGTAGTGTTATCGTAATCATCTCCTGTAACTTGTTATTTGTAATATTTGTAAATTTTGTTAGAATGATTTTTTGTATGTTGATGAATTTTTAAAATAAAACTGAACTGAACTGAACTGAACTGAAGGAAACTGACAGATACCTTCCCGCTTTCCCGCTAAAGCTGTTTGATGCGAGATATATGTATGTATGTATCATTTGCCACATAAAATATATATACAAGCTACTATAATAAATATAAAAACTAGATACAATACAATACTTTAGGTTAAAAACGTAAAAAGGAAAACACCCCTAATTTACAGTGGCAGGGATAGCATTAAAGGGTCAAGCTGACCTTATTTCCATAATGGTCCCCTTAGAGCTCTATAGAGGTGCTGGTATGACAGAGAAAAGATAAAAAATAATGATATTGATAAATAAATGAATAAATAAATAATGAAAACAGGAAAGTACTGTAGTTGTTATCAGCATATAACACGGTTTGTGCGACAGAAACATGGTTGGGAGAGACGAGGAAGGGTCTTAGTAGAAGACGTATATGTCATCTTCCTCTTTTTGTATTGTTTGGAAAAAATTTTCTTTGATCTTATGTTTGAATGTGTTTGGATTTTCAGCTGATTTTAAGTCAGATGGAAGACTATTCCATATTTTCGGCCCGAGGTAAGATAAGCATCCCCGCCCAGCAGTACTTTTGCGAAGTGGAAATTGTAATTTAAACTTGGATCTTCGCGTTATTCGCCCTAGGTTGGCTGGTTGGAATATTTCGGCACTGTAAGCTGGGGCAGTTCCATTAAAAAACTTCATTACGTTAACACAAACACATTGATCTATCCTATTCTTTGTGGGGAGCCAATTTATAGCCTTAAATTCTGTGGCACCAATATGGGCTGTATTTTTTAAATTCAGGTAAAAGCGAATGCATTTGTTTTGAGCAGCTTGGATTTTTTTGGACAGCCTCTTATTCAACATTGGGTACCACGAGGTGCATGCATAATCAAAATGGGGTTGAATAAGGGCATTCAAAAGCAACCTTCGAAGATCACTCCTTCGTTACGAGGCATTTGAGCCATGGGACATCCATGCGGCTACTTTTTAGGGACTTCTCTCTCAAAGATCTGTAGTTTCAACACAGGCAGTAATGCACCGTGTTTTTAGCTTAAAATATTGAAGTTTGTTACCTCGATAATGCTGCTTTTCTTGGTTGTTTTCTCTTCGGCCTACCATCGACACGAAGCCGCCATTGCTATTGCAAGAAAACAAATTCAAATAGCGCCTGCGCACTTCAGCAAAGCTATAGCTCCTTCACAGCGTTCCCCTCGTTTCAAACATCCACTGGGAAAAATATAACAGGGTAAGCAAGCGGGGGAGCTTTCTCTAAGCGAGGTTTCGTCAACAGCTCGACCAACTTCAATGACAGGTCATCAATTGAACAAAAGGATGGTAAACAAAAGGTCTTGATAGACTCACTACATCATCGCAAGGTCTCTGTTTAGCACGGGGGGTTAAACCTTGCCTTTTACCCTGCTTTACCCAATGTTATCTGCTGTGCCGCAGATAAAGATGGCAGCCAATGGAAGCAGTTGAAGATCTCGAACTTTATTAGGGCCTGCAAGTTCATGAACATTTTCGTTTTCTGAAAGCCCATAGGGCTAAAGGAGGAAGAAAGTAATACTCTTATTGTATCGCTAAAAAAGTCTTCAAACAAATAGATGTCAAGCAAAAGCATCACAGTCATCGATCCGCATCCAGTGTCTTTCAATGCTCACGCTTGCTGTTTGCTGCCGTTTGTGCCTTTGTGCCTATTACCTACACTTTGAGAAAACGTTTAGATTAGAGTGTGAGAAGAAGTGGAACATAAAGCACCGGAAAATGGAAAACTTGATATGTGGGAGGATTTCTACACCTTTATAGCCAAAAACCTGGAAATTTAATACAGACAGAAATAGGCAAGTCACATTACACAGACTGAAGATGGCGTCTATTTTGTTAGCCCCAGCAGCTGTTTGTTGGGGCTGATGTGACATGATGTCCAATACAACGACGTACTATTTGCTTCAATAAAAACATTACATATAGGCCTAACTTTTGTGGGATATTTTCAGAGTGACAATGTTTTCAGCTGTGTGACTGTAGTTCTGAAAAATACTGTCTTCATTCTGAATATTCTTAAATTGTAAAAGATGGAAATCCAAGGATAACCTAAATTTATTACCCCTTTAGCCTGTGCCCCACACCCCAGGAAAATAAATTATGTAAACTTCCTTTTTCGTATGGGGTCCGGAACACAGGCTATACCCCTTTTAAAATGTATTCAGCCCTTTCTTGAGTTGAGACAAACATTATAAGAAATTTGTATGAAAAGTGAGGTCTCGGATTACCAACAATATAAGCGAGCTTGACCAAACAAAACTTATTTTCTTTCACTAGGAAAATCAAAGTTATAATTTAGATATTTGATTTTCAGAAACTTAATATGGTAATTTTGTACAGAAGGGGGTTTGGATATTAATGTACAGTAGCATAGCTTGAACCAAGATGAAAAAAGAGAACTATAATAAGTTCTCTTATTTTACGTTGCTTTAATATAATATCTTTTAGAATTGAGAAGTTCCAGCCAGTGGCGGCGCCAGCTCTGAAATATCTGAGAGAAATATGGGGGGGGGGGATTTTGACGTAATTTTTCAATCTGAAGGTATGCCCAACTAATTTTATGCCTGTTTTCATTGACAATTTTTGTTGTTTTTTGGGAATTGGGGGGACCCCAGTCCTCCTGTGGCACCGCCATGGTTCCAGCAAAGCGAACTTGTCAACTTAACTTTTCCTAGCTTTTAGCTGTGCTGATTGACCCATCTACTTTTAGTTGTTTCAAAACCTGTATAGAGTTAAGATACTGACTTCAAGACATGATCAGAAAAATTATTTCTTGGTCTATTTTTATGCCAGAATAATTTTTGGGTTATGCTTTGCACCCTAGCCCAAGCACCTATCCCAAATATACCTGAGTACCCTCCCTTCAAATTCAACTGCCAACATTTTGCCAAGATTACTACGTGAGAATAATTTCTGTGCGGTTCCCAGTCTCTCTCTCTCACTTACTGCTATGCATTGTTGCATTTAGATAGAATAAGGATCAATTGAACTTAATTGTACCAACATAAATTGAAGGAAACAAGATTTGAAGCAATTGAATGTTTTCAGATTGCAAAATTTGTTGCTTTCCTGTGTGTTTTGCTCTGTTTCTTGGAAATCTCTTTTCAGTCAACATTTGAAAGTGCAAAAGCTTTGAGCTTGTATTACAGCTAAAGTGTCTCATTTCAATACTGTAGCATCAAGGCTTTTGCACAGTCAACCAGGTAACTTCTGAAAGACTTTATGGTCCATGGAAAATGTTTATGCCAAAATATGCAACAGATGTCACATGATTGTACTTTCCTTCCCTTGGTATTTTGGCATAAATTAGGTAAACAAAAGAACTTCACAAACAAGAAGTGATTTGCTCATTCTCGATTGATTTCCGAAGCTGCCTACACATACACATATTTCATCAATAATTCACAAGAGACTGTTTGTATCAGATTCTCTTCTATCGCCGTCTCTTTTCAATTCTGCATGCAATAGCAATGTAGCAACCTGTGAAATGAAACGAACCTTTAGCCCAAGACTGTTGTACTTATGCTACAGTACTTATGCAGTCCACTTTCTTGTTATGATTCCAAGAATTCATAGATGATGAAACACATTGAGATGTTTGCATCACACAATCATCAATGTGAGTGTACATTGAGACATGATGTTTTTGGGGCTGGCTAATGAAAATTCTAGTGTTTACAAACATTTTTGTCTTACTCAGGTTGAATTCATGCCCCAAATAGCAAAGTGTAACAATTTTTCTAACAATGGCGGAGTGGGCTGCTTCCCCCTCAGTTCCTCTGACTTGTGCACTTACGATCATCAAAGGCAATCTGAGCAATTTACCCATTGGTTGTTTTAGAAAACCTACCATATTTCTCACAAAGTTAATCTTCACTGTCACTGAGTTTCTGTGATATGATTTATGATTTGTAAGCCTCAATGTAGTATTTTAGGTCATGATGTACCATATTCTTATCTTTTTAAATTCTTTCTATTCTTCTTTCAGAAATTCAAAGCTCCAAGAAATTTCTAATGGAAATTTCTTGGAGCTTTGAATTTCTGAGATTTTAATGCAGGCCTAATCGTAATCATGGCCCGGAGCCAGTATTAGTCGCAGCAGGCTTGCTGCTGTTTGACCTTGCCAATTCGTACACAAAAGCTTGTTCTGAGCATGAGAAATGATAAGAATTTATTTACCTTATTCTCAGAATTCATGGCAGGTATCCATTCACTGCATTGTTTTGAATCCATCTGCTGGTCTCGTGCTGTCGCCGGTTTTAAAACTTCCCGTCGAAACCCCCTTGAAAAATAGCACCTTCGCATTCACTCGCAGTGTTCTTGTTTTAAAGTTGTGACGTTTGGCATGGCAGATTCCAAATATGGAAGTTGAAGTTGGTCGAGCTGTTGACGAAGCCTCGCTTACAGAAAGCTCCCCCGCTTGCTTACCCTGTTATATTTTTCCCAGTGGATGTTTGAAACGAGGGGAACGCTGTGAAGGAGCTATCGCTTTGCTGAAGTGCGCAGGCGCTATTTGAATTTGTTTTCTTGCAATAGCAATGGCGGCTTCGTGTCGATGGTAGGCCGAAGAGAAAACAAAACAACCAAGAAAAGCAGCATTATCGAGGTAACAAACTTCAATTTTTAAGCTAAAAACACGGTGCATTGCTGCCCGTGGTTTCAACCGTGAATTTAAAGCAAAGAGTTTTTGTGGAGGGAAATCTATCATTCGTTGAAGCTCCGTGGCAGCCATTTACCAGAACAAACCGCTCTCCACAGTCTCCTTTTTTAGTTGTCGAAATGGTCTATTTGAGGATCTCTTTCTTAGTTTAGCAAATATTGCACTTTGAAAAAATTTTGGGCAAATTTAGGTCAAGAAAAGTTGATTTTCTTGAAGTAGCCTGGTCAAATTCAAGACGAGAAAAACATAACGTTATTTGGTCAACATTTCGTAAAACGTGGCAAAACAGGTAAAAAATCGAGGAATCCAAAACTTTGAACGAAATTGCCATGAAACCAAGGACAAGCGTTAAATTTAGGAAAAATGTCTGCTCAACTGCTGTGCTGCAGCTCAAGTTTGTAAACAGAATATTTCACTTAGCGACACTTTGGATGCCTGCTGACGCCATTTCTCACAAAATTTTACTTTCGCGCTAAAGCTTTCATGCAACAGATGCTGGAAGTGACGCCAGATTTCAGGCTTGGTGATGTCCGGCGTGAGATAAGTACAAACAAATATAATTACTGAAAACAGATACGTAAATGGGGATTTGGGTGCTTTTTCAGGGATTCCAGCAATTTCTAACAACAGGGCTCTGTTTCAGAAATGTGCTTAGTAGTTGAATTTAAGATTAATTTGTTGCCTTCCAAAGGCAAATTTTGTTTCTGTGCAGAAGAAGCTGCAACATATTAACATCTGACCTCTCAGAATATCTACAAGCCTCGAGTACATCGTTGACATCAGCGAGAAGACTGTATCCAGCTCCTCCGAAAAAATTTAAAAGCAGCAAGAAGTGTTGCATACCCTCAGTGCCATCATTAATTGGATAAATTAGATTGATTGTATCTTTAATATTATTTTTGAATCAATGGAAATTGAGTTTGCTTAGCCTCACTCGTAACTAATTTAACTATGCTATCCCGTTTGGATTTTGAATTACAGAGGCAAATTTTGTAAACAATAGAAGCTCTGGTTTGTTTACATATGACGTACCTAGTTGACCAGCCAATCAGAGAGCTCTATTTCTATGGCGTCATCTGGTGATAATGGCGGAGGGAGGGGTTTGCTGTGGAGAAAACCACACCCTCGTTTTTTCCTCGCGACGAAAATATACTTTTGCCAAAACTCAAAATTCTTTGCAACCATATAGAACGAGAAATTTTACATACTTGATTGCTTTCACTAAGCTCTGCGTCTGCTTCTCTTCGCGCGATCTTTCGCTGTTGACTCCCCTTTTTGCGTGTCCTGATGGTTGGGCCTAAACCATTAAAATGTTCTTGCAGAACTTGCAACTTTCCTCGACAGAAAAGTATCTCTAAAAATCAATGTATTTTGGAATTACAGGCTAGAAGTTACGAATTCAGCCTGACATGGTTGACCTTGTCGTCTCAGACTGGACTTAGAAAATCCGAAAGCCAAAGTAATTTTTGAGATGTAAATAAGTAAGAGCTTACCCAGTTTTCATTCACGGAGACCAAGCAATACTGAATAAACAAAATTCCACTTGTCCAATCCTGGACAAAACGAACTCCCAACGATAAAATGAAACTGTCTTCACAACACAACACAGCTAACACAGCCTTGATCGCACGCTCACAATAAGTTGACGAAGAAGAAATGTACATCAATTCCGAAATCCGAGAGGAAATGGCGCGAAATAATCTTGTCTCCAGTCTCCAAAAATAGAAAGTGTTTCCATAACAAACTTCGTTCTTGTTTTTAGAGCAGTCACTTTCAGTTAATTGTAAGGAACTACTTGATGATAAAATGTATTTTGATCCTTGAATCAGGCGTTCACTTATTTCTTTATAAGAAACTGCTTATAAGAAACTCAACTCTCAGATCGCCAAAAAATTAAGAAACTCGAGTATTGGGAAAATATAGCTTAAGAAACTGTTTATATCGATAAAAGTTATTAACATAGTTTTACTTTATTTTCACTTGTTTCCTTGTTTCAAGTACCTTACTTAAGACCCAGCGCGATTCAGGCCCTAAGATAAAAACAAGAATAAAATACTACACCTTCCAAACCATAGAGTTACAATAATAATAATACAGCCTATCTTTTTGGTTTCTTTACCCACATGGGATTGAGAGTGTCCTCCGTAGCAGAATCCTAATTTCCAAGGGTCTTTTGGGTCTGTTGGGGTCGTGCGGGGGGACCCGAGAGACAGAGACTTAAACTCCAGTTCTTTTTCTTTCGGGTTTTTTTGCGCTGCCTTGGTGGCCCGGGGGACCCAGTGTGAATCAGGCCTAGGTTTCTGTTAATTTTGTTTACGTTGTAATGTATTTTATGTTCATAATTCGAGTTGTATCAAGGGTATTCTAATTTTGATTTTATGGAAATTTTATGTTAATTTTAATTTTGTTTACAACGTATAAAACCTGGCTTGTCCCCAATTGTAAGTAAACTGACGAAGATTTCAAATCGAAACGTTTTTAGCTTATTTTCTTATCCATCACTTCGTGATGGAACCGAAAATAAAGTATTTACCTTTTTATTTTCCGAGAATTCACACAAGAAAAGACACGTATTAGGAGTAGTGGCGAAGGTCATCATACACAGCCAAAATCTCATTCTAATTAACACTAAACACAACGAATTTCAGGCACGGAAAACTACGATAGCTTCTTTTTCTTCTTATCTGATAGCTTTGACTAAACTCTGATATCAATAACAAATTCTCATCGGATCAACAGTGGAAAGTTACCTGGCTGTGTATGAAGTTAGGCCAAGATGGAAAGTTGTTTATGTTCATTCCTTTTATACCCGAATGTACTCACACTATTGTGAGGCACGCGAAGCGTGCGGAAAATATCATTATTACTCATAGGGGAATACAGTTATAGAAAACGTTAGACAAATTCCTTCAAAAACAAAGATAAATTCATTTATTTTCTTATCCATCACTTCGTGATGGAACCGAAAATAAAGTATTTACCTTTTTATTTTCCGAGAATTCACACAAGAAAAGACACGTATTAGGAGTAGTGGCGAAGGTCATCATACACAGCCAAGACCTCCAAAGATAAGTCAGAGCGGAAAATGCGAAAATACAGTTCTAAAGTCCCAGACTAAGGGAAACAGAAAGTAGGCTGCCTAAATTATCTTTGATATAGCCGTCTTTGGCGTTTTCAGATCTCCACCTTCCATGACGTTTGAAAAGCCTGTCTTTAATTCCGGCGTTTGCAGCTGCGGTCGCGCCTCCGGCGCGGAGACTATGAAGGCCAAAATTCTTTTTATCTAAGCCAATCTTGTCAAAGGCATCTAGCACTATTTCTCTTGTACGGCTGTAGGAGATCGGCCGATCTTTAGATCGTAGTTTATAAACATCTTGTTTCTTGAAAAAAGTAATCGCTCTAAAAATGTATTCCCGAGAAGTTTCAGGGATATTAGCAAGTTCAATATACTTTCGAAGGATTTCGTAGGGGCAAGATAAGGAACCAGTTTTAGCTATAAGCACGTGAGCTCCGTCTCTGTAGATATCAGTCTTGCTTTTTTCAATGAAAACTTTCATGTAGGTGCTGTGAAAAGAGATGTCTGAACGTCTTAAGTTAGCTACTTCGCTGAACCTCAGAAAACCAGAAAATGCTACACAACAAATAGCAAGAGTGCGGTAATTGGGGAGACTTTTAGGATTCTCTGTCAACATTTTGCCAAGTTTGCGCAAGTGTCTAGGTTTGATAGGCTCTTTCTTTTGTATCGGTTTAGACAAAATTCTACTTGCTGATTCTAGAGCTGTTTTTGCCATTTTGTTTTTACAGGGGTTCTTCCTGCCAGTTATATCATGAAGAAACTTCAAACCATAAAATGTCTGAGTGATTTTTGAAAGTTTCTCTGCAGATTGAACCATACTTGTAATGAAAAGTGTTAGTGAAGTAGCTTTCACGGGAAAAGAGTGTAATTCTGGAAATTGTGCAGACCACGACTTCCATGTTTTGATGCCTCTGGTGTAAGATTTAATCGTATTTTTACTCTTGGATGCAAGTAGCAAAGTAGGGATGGACTCTTTCAGTGATTTCAACCTTGGGTGGATGAAATGTCTATCACGGTAGATGACCTCTTTAATCAATCCTAAAGGGAAGAAAAAATTCCATTGCTATTCTTGCAGAATCAATACTTTCAAAAAACCGCTCAAATTCCTGCTCTAGTTTAGTGCAACATGAGGAATTTTCATGTACCCGATAACTTCTCAAAGCTAAAAACTAATCTATAAGTTGTAAACACAAATACAGCCAGCTGGCACATAACAGCTGCAGCATTTTTTTTTTTTTACAATATCTATTTCTAACAAACAATACAGCGTTGAATTCATGAAGTGCTAAAATTGCTGTACCCACAGCCGCACTCATGATATAACGTTTATTTACCCTTCAATGGGCAATAAGCCAATATAAGCTGCTCTTAATTATTTCTCTACTGCAAACAAAAACAGTAATCTTTACTCTGTTGTAGGGGCAGTGCATCGATCCCGGCTGCCCATTACTTACTTAATCGTGAATCTCCTCTTTTAACATTCCAGGACTGACCCCAGTTCCTTTAACCTTCAATCAACATGTATAAAAGCTCATCATACACACTTAGCTTCTAACAGTGTATACTAGTATCGTGGCTCTAATGCGTAGAAAATTACAGTTTAATCCATATTCCTTTATTTAGGTATGTCATCCGACAGGCGCACAGCTGAACACTCAATTAGTACTTCCATCCAATGTCACTGCCAATACTGGACTTGTATACTTGTCAGAACCTAAGAGAGAACCCTTGTAATTACCGAGTTCGAAAATACCTGTGGGGTTATCAAAATACATTACACCTGTGACGTAACTACGAGTGACGAACTTGTTCACAAACAGCAGAGGCCAAAATGGAGCTGATGGCCAACACGGAGCAACGATAACCCCTTTTGCTTTACATGACAAGAGGTGTAAGATAGCCTTTGAAATAAGAAAAATTGGTGGCACGAGCCAGTTGTTTTCACCCGCCCATGAAACGGAGAATGCATTAACCTGTTCCGAGCCAGGATTCCAGAGCAGCGAGTTAAACCTAGGACACTTTGCATTAGTAGACGATGCAAAACGGTCTACAGTAAAGGGGCCCCATCGTTGGCTGATCTTATCGAAAAAACATTTTGTTGTCTGCCAGTCATCATAGTCTATAACCTTACTGACAAAGTCTGCATGTGTGTTATACTCCCTAGGGACCCACTCCGGAAACAAAGAAATATTATTTCTTAGGCAAGACGAGAAAATATCAAAAGCAAGTTTTTGCAAATGGGTCTTCATACTACCATTATTTATAATAGAAACAACATTCTTATTGTCTGTGAACCAATGAACAGATCTAAATTTCAGTATTGGTAGAAAGGACTGGAGGGCGTAGTCAGCTGCTTTAAGCTCCCTCCAAGTGGAACTCATACTCTTCTCCTCCGCATTCCACGTCTTATGAGCTATTTGATTACCGCATGACAATAAAACAGCGCCGCAAGCTACACTGCTTGCATCTGAAAAAGTTATCAATTTAGGTGGTTCCTGGCGGAAAATCAATCTTCTGTTGAGCTTTCTTATGTTTTCGCACCAAAATTTGAGCTCGTTACAAGCACGAGGAAAGCGTTAAATGTCTAGTAGTGTATCCCAACACGTCCTGCTTTCTATTGCAGCAAAAATACTTTTTGTCATCAACTTTGAAACGTTTCCTACAACAAAAGACATGGATAAAATTTTGCCTGCTATAGAACAAAGTTTTCTTGGAGAAGCAAGCGGGAAAGTCTTCTGGACCTCTTTGAGGGAAGAAAGTAACGATAAAATTCTTCCTTCGGGAATGCAAAGAGAACCTTCTTTTGTGTCTAAAACGATACCAAGCCAATCGCAAGTATTCGTAGGTTGCCAACCACTTTTCTCCTGGTTTGGGATAAATCCTGCCTTTAGAAGGGAATCCTTGACAAAATTAGCGTTTGACAAGCAATCAGCGAAGGAGTTACTGATAGAGAAACCGTCGTCCAAATACAGAACAATTTTAACACCACTAAATCTCCACAGCTTAACTAATGGGCGGCATACTTTTGTGAAGATAAACGGAGCTGTCGACAATCCAAAAGGTAGCACCGAAAAAGCGAAGTATCTAACATTATCCTTAAATTTCCAGGAAAATCCTAAGTAGGACTGGTAGTCACGATTTATCTCAACATGGTGATAGCCACTTTTTAAATCAAACTTGAATAGGAAACCATTATTGGTTAAATAATTCTGGAACACCTTCCAGTCCTCAAATCTTACTTTCTGTCGCTCCAAATGCCGATTCACATATCTAAGGTCTAAAATTAAACGCTTTTTATCTTTATTTGCAGAGACAGAAAGTGGATTAATTACATGAGGCTTTGAATGGAGTTCCACAATTCTATGACTATCAATGAGCTCTAAAATAGAGGATGTAACAAAATCGGAATGGATAATGGCTGATTTATTATTTTTGAATTCGTGTTGTTTTGGTATTGCTACGAAGGGTAGTTTGTATCCATTTTCGATTATGTCTAAAAGGAAATCACTATCCTCAATTTCTCTCCAGTAGCTAAGGTTTTCACGAAGTGAACCTTTTCGAAATTTAGTGATTGATCCTTGTTCGTAATCGGACCTTTCATCAGAATTAATAATAAAATCATACTTAACTTCAAACTTGTTTGATTCCTGTTCCTTCCCCTGAATTGCTGAAGGGGGTAAGTGTTTGCACCCCTGGTCTAAAGTTTTGTCTCGTTGCTGTATGCAGGACTGGGCATGAATTCTTCCAGTGTCCTTGTTGCCCGCACGAGAAACAGAAGCTTCTGTCAATTCTTGATGCAGTGGCGCTTTGGATAGCGTTGTTGTTGGGGGCAAATGGGGGCGGGTAGGGAGGGTAGGCAGGAGTGAAGACTGATGTGCCAAGGGGACGAAAGGAACGAAAAGGCTTAGGGCTAGTAAAGCCAGCAAACTGGTTTGTGGCGACATATGCATTATGGCTTGTTGGCTGCTTTTTGCTTCTGCGATCCTTTCTCTTTTGGAGAGCCCGTTTTTCCGCCTTTCTAATTCTCTTGTCGTCGTCTGAGTCGACTGCATCATCGTTTGCCTTATATTCAGCAACCAAGTCCCAACCAGCTTCTGAATTATCGGCTAATTTGATCAATTTATTCCTGCTCTTCAATGATTTAATTGTCGACTTGACAACTTTCAGCAAGGTGTCGACTTGGGGGGCAGCGACTGTGTCTTGGAGAGAATCAATCAAATCTTGGTTGAAGTTGAATTGGTCCTTATTTCCTTTGAACTTGAAGTCATACGTGCTATATTTCAGCCTTTTCGAAACACGTTCTGTCGTATCCTGGGTTATGTTTGCTGTCAAAGACTCAAATTTATTGTCAATATATGTTTGGAAATTCTCCAAAGATCTTTGCAGAAGGTCTCCCGATGAGGCTTCCCGTGCCACGTGGTCAGTTTCAGTGCTTGCTTGGTTTCTTCGTTGTTTACTACGGTTCCTCTTATGCGAAGCAGAACCTGAGCTTTTGCTTGCTACTGAAGCTTGCGTATCACTGTTGCCGCTCTGTGGCGAAGAAGAATTGCTCGAAGTACTTTCTTTTCGCTTTCTTTTCCCTCTCGCCATAGCGTTACCTGGCTGTGTATGAAGTTAGGCCAAGATGGAAAGTTGTTTATGTTCATTCCTTTTATACCCGAATGTACTCACACTATTGTGAGGCACGCGAAGCGTGCGGAAAATATCATTATTACTCATAGGGGAATACAGTTATAGAAAACGTTAGACAAATTCCTTCAAAAACAAAGATAAATTCATTAAATTGCAGTTGTGTTTCTTTATTTTAATTTTCTGTTATTTTTAGATGGTGCTTTTTGTTTCTTAACAATTATAATAATAATAATAATAATAATAATAATAATAATAATAATAATAATAATAATAATAATAATAATAATAATAATAATAATAATAATGATAATAATAATAATAATAATAATAATAATAATAATAATAATAATAATAATAATAATAATAATAATAATAATAATAATAATAATAATCTCCTGTCTGAGTTGGTGAGAAACCCAGAGAACTCCCCAGACTGGTTATCAGAAGGGTTGACATACTTGCTTCCCAAAACTAAAGAAACAAACAAACCAAAGAACTATAGACCCATAACATGTTTAAGTACAACATACAAGCTGCTCACCTCAATCCTCACTGAACGAACCTACACATTTATAGAATCGAATGACCTTTTCCCCATAGAGCAAAAAGGATGCAAGAGAGGGTCGTATGGATGTAAAGACCAACTCCTAATCAATCGAATGATTATAGAAAACTGTAAAAATAGACATAGAAACCTCAGTATGGCTTGGATTGACTATCGTAAAGCCTTTGATAGTGTACCTCATGACTGGATAGTAAAAGCACTCGAACTATATAAGATCTCCCCAGTGATAATCAATTTCTTAAGAGCAAACATGTCATTTTGGAAAACCAATCTTACACTAACACATGAGAAGGGTACGCTCAGATCAAACACAATTGATATAAATTGCGGTATCTTCCAAGGCGACTCATTATCACCCCTCATATTTTGTCTTGCGCTAGTCCCCCTATCTGCATTACTGAACAATACAGGATATGGCTACAAGATCCAGGACCGAAAGATCAGTCACCTTTTTTACATGGATGACTTGAAGTTGTTTGCCAAAGATGACAAAGATCTTGAAGGAATGCTGCTAACAGTAAAGAAATTCAGTGATGATATAGGCATGACATTCGGACTAGACAAATGCGCGAAGGCAACGTTTAAAAGAGGCAAGCTAACACAAACAACATCACTAGAACTGGACAGAAGCACAATCATAAAAGACCTAGAACAAGAAGAGCTGTACAAGTATCTAGGCGTCAATGAAAGTGACGGAATCCAACATAGCCAAATGAAAGAAAAGATAAGGAAAGAATGTTATCGTAGAGTTCGTGCAATACTCAAAACTGAACTTAACTCTGCGAACCGCATAGAAGCCATAAACACGTTAGCCATTCCTGTAGTTACGTACAGCTTCAACATAATCAACTGGACCATATCTGATATCAAGAAGATCGATGTCAAAATCAGGAAACTCATGACATGCAACCGGATGCATCATCCTAAGGCTGACGTAGACAGACTATACATCCCAAGGAAGGAAGGGGGCAGGGGGATGATACAATTAGAACTAAGCTTGAAAACGACAACAATTGGCTTACAGAAATACCTTGAAACATCCACGGACTGGATGCTACAGTTAGTAAATATCCATGAGCAAGGGAAAAAAATGCATTCAATCAAGAAAGAAAGTAATAAGTTTGCTTCTGAACTAAACATCGAAGCAACAATAAACGAAGAATTACCTTGTACACTACAAGCTAAGAACCTAAAGAAGAAAGCCAAACAAGAAGGACTGAAGAAAATACAAGAAAAATGGGAAAGCAAACCTCTTCACGGTCAGTATCCCAAACGTAGTCAACAAGCTGATGTCGATAAAGACAAAACACATCAATGGTTGAGAGGAACGGGTCTGAAGGCTGAAACGGAAGGCTTTATAATGGCTGCGCAAGACCAAAGCTTGTTCACCAGAAATTACCAATCCAAAATAGCGAAAAACGGGGCTGACCCTAAATGTCGATTTTGTGATCAATATGATGAAACAATAGATCACCTAGTGTCAGGATGCTCTGTTCTTACACCAAATGAATATAAGAATAGGCATGATCGAGTGGGACAATACTTACACTGGAAAATCTGCAAGCATTATAACACTCCGCACGCTGAAAAATGGTATGAACATAAAACTCCCCCAGTAGTAGAAGGAGAAAACACAACGATACTATGGGACTTTCCAATAAACACGGACAGAGCTATCCAAGCCAACCGACCAGATATAGTCATCAAAGACCACAAGAGCAAAACATGCCTCCTCATCGATATGACAATTCCTACAGATCGAAATATTTCTGTCAAAGAATTTGACAAGTTATCAAAGTACAAAGACCTTCAAATTGAGATAGAACGGATGTGGCACCTTAAAACAACTATTGTACCTGTCGTAGTTGGCGCACTTGGGATGGTGAAAAAGGGAATCCAAAATCATCTTAATGCAATCCCTGGAGAACCAAACTTGCAAGAAATACAAAAAATAGTACTTACAAGTACTACCCACCTTCTTCGCAAAGCACTGTCAATCTAAAGATCTGAACAGCAAATAACTGTAACGCTGAAGTGCATATCAATGTTAGCATGCAAATAACAAACCCTCTTGCTGCCTCAGGTATCGGGATGATCCCCGGCAGCTAGATTGTATACAGCCGAAATCAAAAGAAAGTAACAATTCATAATAATAATAATAATAATAATGATGATAGGAAACAAGACGATATTAGAATTACGACTGAGATGGTGGTTAAGCAGACAAGAAAGATCCCAAACTGGAAATGTCCTGGACCTGATGGGGTACAGGGGTATTGGTTAAAGAATTTCACGGCATTGCATGAGAGAATTGCAGATCAATTGAATGACATGATTAACAACGAGGTTGAGATTCCCAAGTGGATGACCACTGGTAAGACTGTGCTATGCCAAAAAGATCCTAGCAAAGGAAATGCAGTTGACAAAAACTATCGACCTATCTCTTGTTTACCCTTGATGTGGAAGCTGATGACAGGGATCATATCCAACGTTTTGTATGACTTTCTGGAGGATGCTGGTAAGCTACCAAATGAGCAGAAAGGTTGCAGGAGAAGAAGCAGAGGGACCAAGGACCAACTGCTCATAGATAAAACAGTGCTGAATGACTGTAGAAAGAGACATACCAATCTGGGAATGGCGTGGATCGATTATAAGAAAGCCTATGATATGGTCCCCCATTCCTGGATTCTTGAAAGTCTGGAACTGGCAAATGTGGCGGATAATGTTATTAATTTTATCACGAGATCAATGAGGAATTGGAATGTGGATTTGACATCATGTGGTGAATTCTTGGGAAAAGTTAACATCAGGAGAGGGATTTTCCAAGGAGACAGTCTTTCACCTCTTTTATTTGTGATCAGTATGATCCCCCTCACAGAGATATTAAGGAATGTCCCAACGGGTTACACTCTGAAGTGTGGACTAAAGATAAATCACTTGCTATTCATGGGTGATCTTAAGATCTATGGGAAGAGTGAACGTGAAATCAATGGATTGGTCTCTACGGTAGAAATATTTTCAAACAACATAGGCATGGAGTTTGGGGCCAAGAAGTGTGGCACACTTATTTTAAAGCGAGGAAAGGTGGTGAAAACAGAAGGTTTAGAATTGCCTAGTGGTGACAAAATTAAGGAAGTTGAAGATGGAGGCTACAAATACCTTGGAATTACAGAGTTTGATAAAATCAAGGATAGTGAGATGAAAGAATGTTTCAGGAAAGAATACGTACGTAGAACAAAAGCTATCATGAAAAGTAGACTACATGGAAGGAATAAAATCATGGCAATGAACACATGGGCAGTGTCCTTAATGAGATACGGGGCAGGTATCATTAAGTGGAATGTTGCCGAGCTTGATGAGATGGACCGAAAAACTCGGAAAATTATGACTACGAATAAGGAGTTTCACCCCAAGAGTGACGTTGATCGGTGAAAAGTAAAGGTGGTAGGGGGCTGACAGGTTGCAAGAGCTGTGTTGTCACGGAAGAAAATAGCCTTGGTTGGTATGTAAGAAACCATGATGAACCATTGCTCATTGCAGCTAAGGATAGCAACACGATACCACTTTGCCAAGAGTCAATGAAACCAAACGAGTTGAAATTTCTGTTTTATCTAAGGGTTTAAAGTTTGTGGTTACACCAAAAGAGTTAGATTATTCACAAATAAAAATAGATTTGGAAAATTTTGGAAAACGCCTAAGATTGGCATTTTAGGGAGTCAGAAGATTTCTCAGAATACCCGTCATTTAGGCCAAGAAGTAAGTTTAATCCACGTAATAAAGATGCTGCAATTGAACTTTACATTAGTAAATTAGAGGAAGCAATAATGAAAATATCAGTAAATGGACAAAACTTTAGGAATATCAGTAGAGAAGAGTATTTAGCAAGTAAGAATCTGAAGTCTGACCAATCCATCGTCATTAAGGAAGCAGACGAAGGGTCAGGGGTAGTTGTTTGGGATAGGGGGGACTATATTAGGGAGGCACAAGGGCAATTGGGGGATTCTGAAGTGTATAGGAAACTGGATGATGATCCATCGGACAGACTTCAGCAGATTATTTCAGAATCATTAGGAGCAATAAAAGAACGAGGGGATATTGACGATTCTACTCTTGATTACCTTATGGTCAATAACCCAAAACTGGGACGGTTTTATCTGCTTCCAAAGATTCATAAGAGATTGAATAGCGTCCCTGGGAGACCGGTTATTTCAAATTGCGGATTTTTTACGGAGAATATTTCGGAATTTCTTGATCATCAGTTACAACCATTGGCTAAAAAAGTTACTTCGTACATTTTCTTCGTTACTTCGTACAAAGTTACTTTTAAACCAAACGAGTTTAAAAAACTTAAACAAAAAGAAAGGATTAACACCTGGAAAGACAAGGCGATGCATGGTTAATACCTCAGAGAAATGGAGGGCAAAGACAAGGCTAACACCTGGCGATGGCTACAGAAAAGTGACTTGAAGGGCCCTACTGAAGCATTGATTTTCAGTGCACAAGAGCAAGCTCTCCGAACAATTTACACCAAATTCAAAATTGATAAAACCATCGACTCCCCATTTTGCAGAATGTGTGGCAATAAAAATGAAACAGTTTCACATATTATAAGTGAATGCAGCATGTTGGCGCAGAGGGAATACAAACGGAGGCATGATAATGTTGCCAAGTATGTACATTGGCGCATCTGTGAAAGATATGAACTGGACAGAGCCAACAAATGGTATGAGCACAAGCCAGATGGGGCCATTGAGAATGCCAACTATAAGATTTTGTGGGATGTCATGATTCAGTGTGACAAAGAGATTGAGACCCGCCGACCGGACATTGTTGTAGTAGACAAGCAAAGAAGAGAAGTTAAAATCATAGATGTTGCGATACCTGGAGATGTTAGAGCATGTGAGAAGGAGCTAGAAAAGATCGATAAGTACAAACCATTAAAGGATGAGATTGCACGTTTGTGGGAAATGCAGAAAGTGACTATAATTCCGATTGTAGTCGGAGCGCTGGGAGCAATCACTAATCGGTTTGGGAAATTTATGCAGGAGATTGGGATAGACATTCGAATTGAGCATGTGCAGAAAACAGCTCTACTTGGGACAGCAAGATTATTAAGATTGGTACTGGTACTTGGTTCCTAAAAGTCTGGTTCAGTGACCTGTGAGTTCCTTGGCAGCTGGTTGATTCCCGCATTCACAGTGACTAATCCAAAGCAAAGACAGCCAAATGCTTTGTGTTGAGAATCAAATGATAATAATAATAATGGAAACTTTCATTCATATATCCTAAAATACATACAAAGTAGAATAATAAGTATAACTAAGCTATGTAGTAAACTCTCCATTACAGGGCATTAACTACATACTCACACAGGCTAATAAAAAGTGATAAAAGTTCTAAAAATTATTGTTCAAAAGGATAAAAGTTCGGGTTTGGTCCATTCTTTATTTCTGCGACAAAAAATGAAATAGGAAGTACGAATACAAACGTTAATAATGCTTTTAGTTAGATATTGAATTTCTGTCTTTGGAATCTTTAGTTTTGTCATAATGTCGAGAAACTTCTTGCTGTCTTTCTCAATAAAACCGCAGGCACCCATTGAAATGTTGGCATACACAACATCGTCATATGATTTCTTTAATCTGTCAACTCGAGCCTTGTATTTTTCACGTTTCCTTGTGCTATTAAGCTCCATATTAGTTTCAAAACCTATTGTAAGCTCTAATAGCATAACGGCTTTCTGTTGGACTATGACAATATCGGGCCTCTCTTGCTCACCAGTTATGACACACGGAGAAGCAAAACTCGGTAAGTCCACAAACAAATTACTGCAGAATCTTGTCAGCGAGTTAATAATAATAATAATAATAATAATAATAATAATAATAATAATAATAATAATGATAATAATAATGATAATAATAATAATAATAATAATAATAATAATAATAATAATAATAATAATAATAATAATAATAATAATAATAATAATAATAATAATAATAATAATAATAATAACAGGGAGGCAGAGTGGTTAGAAGATGTTAAGACGAAGATGAATGCAGGGCCAAGACAAGCAGAAGTGAATGTTACGAGAGAGAAAATAAAGAAGATCCTTAAGAAAGTACCAAATTGGAAAGTACCTGGACCAGATGGTGTACAAGTGTTCTGGCTAAAAAATTTCACAACAATGCATACATATTTGGAGAAATATTTCACTGAATGCTTGGAGGGACAGACACCATCATGGATGACAAAAGGCCGAACTGTTCTGCTACAGAAGGATAAGTCAAAGGGAAGAGATGCAAGCAACTACCGTCCCATCACATGCCTACCGCTTTGCTGGAAGTTGCTAACAGCACTAGTATCTGATGAAATCTACTCTTTTTTGGAAAAGAACCAGCTGCTGCCTGAGGAACAGAAGGGATGTAGGAGGAGGAGCAGAGGAACGGCAGATCAATTGTACATAGACAGGATGATACTGAGAGAGGTTAGAATGAGGGAAAAGAACTTAGCTATGGGATGGATAGACTACAGAAAAGCATTTGATATGGTACCTCATTCCTGGGTTTTAGAGTGTCTGCAGATCCTAGGAATAAACAATACGTTAACGACGTTCCTAGAAAAGACAATGAAAGATTGGAGGGTTGAGCTGACATGAGCTAATGAATCACTAGGAGAGGTTAAGATTAAAAGAGGTCTATTTCAGGGAGATGCGTTATCGCCGCTTCTTTTCGTTATAACACTCATCCCCCTTACCAGTGTATTGAAAATGACAAAACATGGGTACGAATTTGCAAAAATAGAGAAAAGATTAATCACCTTCTTTACATGGAGGTGATGCAAAGAGCGAGAAAGAACTTGATTCACTTATACAGACGGTCAGAGTGTTTAGCAAGGACATTGGCATGCAATTCGGGATTGAAAAGTGTTCGACTTTGGTTTTGAAGAGAGGAAAAAGGATAAAATCAGACGGAATCAAAATGCCAGATGATAAAGTCATAAAATCACTGAAAGAAGGCGAAGGATACAAATATCTGGGTGTATTACAGGCAGATGAAGTGCAGGTAAAAGAGATGAAAGGGAAAGTCGGCAGTGAATATAAGAGAAGAGTGAGAAGGATTTTGGAGACAAAGTTGAATGGAGGAAATGTCATCAAGGGTATTAATACATGGGCTATCCCTGTATTGATATAGCCCATGGGCTATCCCTGTATACTCAGCTGCTTTCCTTAATTGGACTAAAGCCGAGCTTCGAGAGATGTATCGAAGAACGAGGAAACTTTTAACCATGCACAATGGACTCCACCCAAGAAGTAATGTCGACAGGTTATATATACCCAGGAGAGAAGGTGGAAGAGGACTCATGAGCGTTGAAGATACTGTCAATCTGGCCACAATTGGCCTGAAAAGATACGTCAAAGAAAGCAAGGAGAAACTGCTAGTTGCAGCTAGAGGCGATACTGAGAATGAGGAACTTGAAACAGAGAAAGAGCAGGCAGGAAAGGAAGGCCAACTGGAAAGAGAAAGTGATGCATGGACAGTTCCTGAGACAAACAGAGGATGTGGCAAATAGAGATCAATGGTTGTGGCTACAAGAGGGAAGCCTCAACAGAGAAACCGAGACCCTCATTATGGCAGCACAAGAGCAGGCAGTGAGAACAAACTTAGTGAAAGCTAAAATTGATAAGACTCAAGAAGACAGTACATGTAGGATGTGTGGCAAAGCAGATGAGAGCATCAACCACCTCTTAAGTGAATGTAGTCAAATGGCACAAAAAGAGTATAAACGGAGGCATGATTGGATAGGAAGAAAGATACATTGGGAGGTATGCAGAAAGTACGGTCTTGACACAAAAGATAGATGGTATGAACATGAGCCGCAATCTGTATGCGAAAGCGAAGAGTATAAGATCTTGTGGGACTTTCCAATACAAACAGATCACGTCATCGAAGCAAGAAGGCCCGATATGATTATAGTTGAGAAGAAAAACAACAAATGCCAGATTATAGACTTTGCTGTTCCTTTCGATACTAGGGTTGATGAAAAGGAAAATGAAAAGATATTCAAGTACCAAGACTTAGCAAGGGAACTGAAAAAACTGTGGAACGAAAAAGTTAAAGTAATCCCAGTTATAATTGGGGCGCTAGGAACAGCACCAAAAGCATTGCCAAAAAGACTGAAGGAGATTGGGATAGCTACCAGAATCGTAGAGTTGCAAAAGACTGTGTTGCTACAATCTACCAGAATTCTCCTACAAGTGCTTGAGATTTGAGGAAACTTGTTGTTACCAAAGCTCAAGAACATCAATCCACTGACCAATATACAAAGAACAGAACTGAAGTCAGTGTGTAACAGAGACAATAATAATAATAATAATAATATAATTTATTTTAAGTTGGCGACTGTAGTAGCAGCAGTGCTAATAGTAGGAATGGTGCTTATGTACCTCTTCAAAGTATTTGATTGTCTGCCTCACGACCCCCTGATAGCAGAGCTTGAGGCATATGGTTTTGGCATTTATTGTCTACGACTTATTTTCGACCACCTAACATCTCGGAAACAGAGTGTCAGAATTGACTCTACCTACTGCTCTTGGCTTGAGATCACATCAGGTGTACCACAAGGTTCAGTCCGAGGTCTTTATTATTCAACATCAACGACCTTACTTTTTTCATAGAGGACTCTTATCTGTGCAACTTTGCTGATGATGATCCCTTATATGCATCTGATTTCAAACTAGAAGGTGTGATATCAACGCTAGAAAGCGACACTCAAAAGACCCTCGTCTGCTTCGAATCAAACATGATGGTTGCAAATCCATCCAAATTTCAGCTTATGTTTTATGTTTAAAGGAGACTTGCGGTGAAAAGTTAACAGCGGCGAATTTGGTAAAGTTTTGGCCGTAGATTTCAAATTTGAAAAATTTTTTTTTGTATCTCTTTTCCATTTCATGCTAGCGACTTGCAAAGTGCTCGACCACGCCCATTTCCGAAAAAGGACGGGATTGAATGCGTATTTGCCCGCAGCGTGCCACGCCGTGCCTATGACGTCAAATGTGATCACTGGTTAACAGGGAATTCCGAGTGCTTCAGTGACAAAACAAGAACATTATTTTTCTCTCACTCACCTGACTGGTATAAACTAAGAGCAAATCATGGCTGAAATTATTGAAGAAGAATCATCTGATGACTTAGTTATTAACATTAGAGCGCTAGAAATACAGCCTTTTATGTTCGAACCGATGTCTGCGTCGAATGAAGGCAACGCAAGTAGCTCGTCGTCAGCAGAAGAATCCGAGGGTGAGGAAGATGTCAACCCAGAGAGGATTGGCAACACAGACTGGTAAGTTTCCTGAGAACCCATCTTACTTCTGAACCGGTAGAAATTAGCAAATTTGTAGTTAAGGAACATTATTTTCAGTCGATTCAAGCTTGATAATAGAGACGACGTGCATATGGCCCCCATATGGCCTATGGAACCTTGTTTGTCTTGCTGTCTTGTTTCATTCAGTTGTTTCCACGGTACCCAGTAACAGAACGGCATGGAAAACTGACAAGAGTCTACAATGTTTTTCATTATATTTTCTAGGTGTACATTTTATTGCAAGTGTCAAGACGAACAGTTTCATTTTTATTAACTCTCAGGATGCTCAGGATGACATGATAAAAAGACGACAAATCCAGTAGAAAAATTGACAATCCAGTGATTACGACATATCCAAGTTAGTGACAATCCAGTAGTTACATTATTAAATAAATTAAGACATGATCAATTATTTAGAACGTTTCGGCACTCGAACTCGTGCCATCCTCAGCTAATAAATCAAAATACACGTGCTGTTTATATAGCACTGATTATAAAACCTGTTTAACTGGTCAGTCAAGACAACTTAGAAAAACAAGTGAGTGGTAAACAAGCCAAATACCCCAGGGATCAGAACAAAACGAGGGGTATTGATGAGTTTTGAGCGTTAAGGGATGGTCTGTCACGCAAAATTAATAAACTCTCAAAAATCAATAGATCATATTCATTGTTGGCCTTCTCCAGAATAGTAAAATTTTCTAAATTCGCACAATGGCCTGTTTGTTTAATGTGTTCACTTATGGCCGAAGGTGATGTCTTGATAGGCTGACCTTTTTTTACCTATTCCCAAATGTTCCCTACTTCTAATTAACAAGTGGCGAGATGTTTTACCTATGTAACAGGCCTGGCAGCCTGAGCACGAATACTTATAAACCACATGGGAGCAAACATTCTTAGGAATACGATCCTTGTAAACCACATGGGAGCAAACATTCTAGGTGTACATGTGGGCACTGTAGCCAGATGCCAACTGGACGAGAGAGTCTGTGCTGTACAGAGGTCCTACGTGTGCGTCTCAAAGCTGATGAGCAAAACTTAACGTGCATATCTGATCACGAAGACTTTAAAGTTGTTTGCCTGAACACTGCCGTTGTGCAAACAGCAATTTATCAATTTACAGAGGAAGAAGAATTCCTTGACGATACGCCAACGTTTGAGTAAGCTGAATTGTTATCATACACTAATTACTGCACAGGTAAACATTAGTCAAACCATAGACAACAGTATCTTGACATTCAACTGCCAGTAAGTGAACTGCAAGCAAAGCATTTCGCTTAGGATTGCTAATGATAAACAATGCAAATGGCATAAGGTTCAATGTATTTTCTTAAAGGGAATAGACATAGCTATATCTCGTAGTTGCTATAAATAGGCTATAGAGAATGCCTATGCATTCTTTGTTTCCTTTGGCTCCACAATAAAGCGGCATGTGTCAGAGTTCTTAAATTCAATGGATTATATTTTTAAGCAGGCTGGGCAGCTTTTAGCTAGATATGTTGATTCCCTTTAACTCTTATCCACAATTACAAAATGGCTGAGTACTGATTGAAATGTCCAGATGGTACAAATATACATTGTTAAGCGCAACTTATTATTCAGTCAAATCTAATCTTTTTAAATTAATCAAAGAAGAGTATCAAAAATACATTGAATACTTCATCATGCGAATTATTCTAATTTGTCTTTTTCCATGTTTTAGGCTGTTCAGATATCTGAGCTACCATCAGTTTGTTCGAAGGATATGGCACAAGTTGGGAAAACATAAAAGAGAAATCCTTCCAGCATGTGTTGTCACATCTATAAGAACCAAGTTTCCTTCATATGAGTACACAGGATTTAAATACCCAAAAATTGAATATTAGAATATGTGGTATATAACCAACAGGGTTCACTACAGGTAAGTGATGGGGGTTGGGCACATAAGATATGGCATTTAGTACATTTTGGTTGTGTTGATTTGCAAAACTTGGTTTATCTTTTTTAGGGGGGTTCATTCAGCAAAACTCCAAAAGGTTCATACAAAAATTGCAAATTTTTTTCACTTTTCGTACAACAATGGGACTGTATCTTTCTTACATCCGCAAAAAAACATGTGCTGCGGTATATTTTTGGTGTTAGAGGAAACTCTGTGTTTGATCCCATATCACTAACATATAGTTGGTCCTGTTGAGTCTCTCCTTTAGCATTATCTGTTGTATGTTGTAAACGCTGGATGTAACACAATACAACTAGGAAACTATTGTGGATATGTCTTTCTCATTTACAGCACAACTTTTTACTTTCTGTTCATGCACCTGGAGAAACCTGTTCTCACTCTAACACATTTCTTTTTTGCACAAACACGTTTTGACTGCTGTTCTTCAGGGCCTTCATTTTGCAAGGTAGAGGTGCCATATGGCCTTGATTTTGAAGCAATCTTTGCAAACCTTGCTTGCTTCGCAGCCAAAGCCTCTGCCTTTGTGACCTTTTTTGCCATTGAACTTAAAAGCTGAGGAACATCTCTCTCTATTGCCGCCACATTTGTTTTGGCTTCGAGAAGACTTGGCATTTCCTTGCGCAGATGCTCTAGCTGTGCCATTAGCATGTCAACATAACCTGAAGAATTAGATCATAAAGCAAGGCCTCTAAGGATTGCGCAAACATTGGGAGATATTCTTTACAGCCTTGAGATGATTACAAATTATAATTGCAAAATGAAAATTTTGAGTCAAAGCCTTCATGGAAATAAAGTATTCCTACCAGAATGCATTCAATGTTTTGCAAAAATTTCCTCAAAGGCAGTTTGTCACATCTCTGATTGGCCGCTACAAAGTCAGAGCTCAACACAACGGATTTCTTTGTCAGTCTGTGTATTTTAAACAAAGGAGGGCTAATCTTCTTGGCTTTCTACCGCCATAGAAAGTCAGAGGATTAGCAGCCATTCAAATTTCCTATTCTTTGTATTGTGCAAATCACCCAATCAAATGCGTGACAGACTGGCTTTAACCAAGACAAAATGAAATACAGAATAATAGCTGGCTTCACTAAAGTCATGATTTAACTTATAGCCCCCTGAAGATGTATGTCACATTCTAATTTACATACAGTATGTATTTACTGCATACAGTACAATACTGCAGATTAAAGAAATACCCAGGGGCAAAGACATCAAAAATTGCAAACTTTAAGTTAATTAGACTGTGTCTACTGCAAGTTTGCAAAAACATGAGTATTTCCTATATTAATGTACCCCCTGGCAACGTATACCTTTAAAGGTAATTTGCATGTGAGTTCCAAATGGCTTGGGGGGCATGAGTTAAACCGAACTGGTTCAAAGGATCTGTCACTATCTATACTAAAAATCTTACCGTAAGTCACCTTATCTTTCACCTCCTGAACAACACCATCACCATGCCTGTACTTGGGGTAGGAGACTTTCCACATTTTCTCACCACTTTGTGTTGTTTTTTGATCTCGTTGTGAATTTTCGTTGAAGTGCAGTGCAGCAAGCAGTAAACTAAAATGGCAATTATATTTTGAAACAAAGTCTGTCCTGACCATTGAACTATAAATGGTCCTAACATGTTCAATGCACTTTTTATCAGAAACAAGTTCATAGACACACTAAACTCATATCAGGCAAAAACTAAGAAACTATTTTAAAATACAGGTCACCGAGAAGGCACTTGTTTCTGATAAGAACCTGAAGTTCATATAGCAAACAAAACCCCATATTTTGTCTAAAGAAGTTAGATTATAGAAAAATAAGTGCATAACATGTGACTAAATGATCAGTGTCAAGAACACTTACCGTGCTTTCATTGCCAAATAAAAGAAATGGGAGCTTTTTGGAGCAAAGCGTATGATGACATTGTGGAATGACTCCAATGAACTTGTTTGCTCTAAGGGTGATAATTTTGCTATGTCATTTACTAGTCTGGTATTTGTGAGGAGCTTCTTCAATTCTTTGTAACCTTTATCTCCTGTAGAAGCATAGGGATACTTAAGTTCTGAACTAACTCAGTAGAAAAGCTGTCAATTAAACTGCAATGCAAATTTTGTGAGAACGATGTGCAATGATAACATGCAACTTCTAGGGCTTTTATAAAACTTTGCAGAATTTTATCAATTTCTGCTAGTTTGCAGGGTTGTAAGTCAGTCTTCTTCTTGGTTTGTGGAATCATAACCATGTTTTTGGGCTTCTGGGTATGTTTCTAGGGCAATCTGGCATTGTGTTCTTCTGTATGATATGTCAAGATAGCCCTCTGAAGTTGAGATGCAGCAAGAATGGTCCTGTGTTATGAAAGTGCATGACAAACTGTTTAGAGCTGTCGCAACTTATTTTTTGTAGTGTACAACTTGCACACAAACGTATTGCTTTAATAGTTCTTAACTTGAGCTTGTGGGGTACATAACATGTTGGGTACAGGTGTGCCCTTTCATATGGGTGGGTTTTTGGGCCCACAATTCTCTAAACAAGGGTCCCTTTTTTGGCAGATTTTCCCTACACATGAGTGGGTTTTCCAGAAAATGGCAAAAATGGGTAGTTTCACCCCAAATTCATCATAAAACTGGATATGACCACAAGTGCCGGTAATTGAGATAGCTTTCTGAAAACTGGGCCGCAGACCACATCCATTAGCAAGTCCTGAACCCCCTGGACTTGGAAATGCAAAGCATATCTACCCTTTTTGAGCCATTCACGCTTTATCTGCTCATGTGGACAATCTTTATACATTGTTCCATGCCCAGTGTGTTGATCTACAATATGATTCAAAATTGACAACCATTTTTCTTTTACCAGGGCTCCATTTCCATTTGATGATGCAGCACACCAGTACACATGATTTTTAATGCTCTGAGCCCACTCCAGAACTTTGCTCTTGCCCTTTTTCTTTCCAATCAGCTCCACCTTTTTACCAATTGCTGTGAATAGCAAAAGACAAATGAGTGCTAGCAAACCCATATAATTATCAAAGAATGCTGCAATTTATTCTTTGGATGTTTATCTGTCATAGACGTATGTGTTTTGAAATCATGAAGCTTTTATCCTTAACATACAAGCATTTGGTAACATTGTGTCATTCAACAATAAGTTCCCGTCAATGAAGAACAAGTAAATGGAAAAGTCTTAGTGCTCAGCATCATATCTATCTTTAATCAGTCCTGAGGTGTTTAACAGGGGGAGGGGGTGTCAAAACGCTAGAAAACAGCAGCAGTCAATTTATGAAATCAAGTTAATTCCATCGCTTTTATTGTTATTCGTCGCTTGAGCCCCAGGAATTTCTGGGTAGAGGGTGACCAGGTTGCAAAACAAAGTTTGGTTGCTTTGTCTTTTTCATGATTTTCATTGACAGTATATCTGTTTTACTCACACTTTGCAACATGAAATACATCAAAGAAATGTTTCTTCTCTTTCATCTGTGTTCGCATGAACTTTCTGATTGGTCCATGTCGGTCAGTCACCAATGTTTGAACTGAGACTGCATTATCATTCAGGGTTTTCAGACAGCGTTGCAGTCCATGAAGCTCCATGTAGTTCGCCCCACCAACTTCATTACTCTGAAAACAAAAGTCTCATTTAGCACATCATACTTATTTAAAGGGTTCAATGGAACCCCCATTATCAGTGTCCACAAAACAACTGTGTCCAAATGCTGCTTTTTCTTCTGATCTTCAAAAATTTTTGACCTTTAACTATGGATTAACTGGTAAACTTTTGTCTTCTCTACTGCAAAATCTACAAACAATCATGGGCAAAGAAATCATTTTGCACTGGCCACTCTCCTGAAGTAATCTGAACAGCACTGCTTAGATGCAAATATTGCTAAATTGCAAAATCACTTGTTTAATGGTCATTTATGATGAAAATTGTACTTGGACTAGTTGCAAATCAATCACTTTATTGATGCCCAGATCCATTAAGGAATATGACCCATATTTAGCCGAATGTCCTGGTGAGTCCATCCTTGCATCTCCACCCAGTACCAATGGAATATTGCGCAGTTTATCAAACAGATCTTGTTGGCATTTTGTCCATACATTCATAACTGCAGGGATGAGGTAAAGCCGCTGAATATCACTGTAGGTGCGGATGGAAATTGATGGCATTCTCAAGTGGCGAAAGAATGTTACTAATTTAGAACATTGTGACCCAGAGAAGAGACAAGAAGCTGCAATTAACAAGTTACCGAGAGGCATTTTGTTGTGAAGAGGTTGGGATGACCAATTAATCTTATGACTATTTATACATTCTGCAATGATTCGTAGCATTGACCCAGACAAGGTCTTCTGAACTGATAAAACAGGAGCAAGACAAGTGGTGCAAATGACAAATAACTGCAAAATACATGACTCGAAGACTAATAACTTCCTTTCATTCCAGTTTACTTGTGAAGGTTTGACTGATCTTGTTTCTTGATCAGAGTCGGAATGCTTGTCTGGGGCCCATTCAGTATCCTGCTCAGCAGAAGGGCAGTCATCTGCAGAACTTTCATCACTTGATGATGCTGCATACATCTCTACACCTGGACATATTTGCTCCAATTGTGGTACTTGAATTTCCACCTGGGTACTAGCAGTTGTTGTTTTGATCTCAGTTTGGGTTGCTAAAATATTTGAACACAATTATGAGGAAGGAATCAATTAAATCTTAAACGTTTGGTTCATTGCAGACTTCATAGGCTAAACAAATGTACAATCTTCAAACTGTGGATAAAAGGTAAAAGAAAGACTTTGTACATGAACAAATATACTGCAAACGTAAACCAATTTCTACAAAGAGAGTTAACGCAACCCTTTACCATTAGCTCATCACATTCACTAGGATGAGTCTTACCTCTAGACCATGATCTACCAAAGGTCTGTGTGCCTCTCACTCTCCAGTTCATTGGTGTTTGGGTACTTGTATCACAAGCAGGGTACATTTCATTGGCTGGTGCTGTCAACTGGGTTGATGAATCTACAGTTTTCATTAAACAACTGGCTTCAATTTGTTGTGGCTCCTCCAACATATGGTCATCACAAGGTGTGTCATCTGCTGTTGTGCCTTCTTTGGACCCACTGCTGCAAGTTGCACTGCCTAAAAGGCTGGTGACCAACTGCAGAAAAAAGAAATAAATCTCAGAAGTTAGGAGGTTAAAGTTACCATGCTTGCTCTCAGTACACTTCTAAAATTTCAATACTAGCTTTCTTATTCATACAGCATTGCACACACTAAAAGGATCATATTTTATGTAGAGCCAGTCCAGTCTGCATACTTTGCAGTGCAAGGGGAACACCACTTTGACTGCATCCAGCCACCGCCCCATAACCTTGTTATGACACCGTCTTTGGTAGTTTGTCTATAAAATTTACTGAATTTATTGTTCCTCGTAGGTGTAGGAGACATGGGTGTTAGGGGGCTACAGCCCCCAATGTTGGAAACATTTCTTGAAAACCAGCCATATTCAGGCAGAAATGTATCTTCTGTGGGGAAAAGTTTTATAAACAATGGATGTTTTTCAGGCAGCCCCTTCATCTTTTCTCCCCCTACACCTATGTTCCTCCTGTAGCAGTTATCATCCAAGATATGGTGCATGCAAGCCAATATAATTACAATGAGAGGGGAGACTGCAGAACGTTGTAAATTTGTTACATCAGATGCACACAAAATGTTGGTGCCCGCTTGAATTTTTTATCTAAAAAGACGAGCAAAATGAAGTTTGCTATCTTACCAAGATAAATTATTTCACTTACCTCTAGTCTGCGACGCTTTGAGAAGGCCCCATATCTCTTATTTGGGCTCAGCTTTTTGGGACTGCCACACGGGTAACTAAATTTTGATTGAAACTTGGTCTCGAGATTTGTCTTCTTCCTCTTGAATGACTTCTTTCCCAAGACCTGGCCGCTTCCTTTCGGTGATACCCGATCGAATACAGCGGGAACTGCATCCTTTTTTAGTTTAAGCTGCTTCAATCCTAGCATTCCCATAGATTCCAGAACTTTTAAGCTAACCTCAAATTGATCGTCCTCGAAATGTTTCTCGCATAACCTAGAATGGTCTTTTGCTTCAAAATTTGCAAGACGCATATTTTGAATCCAACGTCGACGCAAGGCAGGATCTTTCGGAAAGCTAAATAAGGTCTTTCTTCTCGCATTTTTTGGAGAAGAATTGCTCAATTCACTCGTAACACAACGTCGGCTGTCTTCAAAGCAATTATATGCACTACAATGAACCATTTTGCTTCGTAGAAGTGGCCTAAAGCAACAGCCAAGGCAGTGCGAACGAAAACCAGTGATCACATATGACGTCACCAGGGCGTGACTAATTCTCGGAAACGACGGAAAACGAGAATTGTCCCGCAGAGGAATGGGCGCATTTAAACAGCCATTACTCACAAATTAATTACCATATGCACAAATAAACATTACGATGATGTTTCTCATCTCGAAAGACCCGTTTGGTGAAAAAATAATTTTTCTCCGCCATTCTCCTTTAAGGGCTCGGGGCATGACTGCAAACTTTGCATGGAGATAGATGAGATGGTAATTACAGCCGTTCAGCAAGTCAAATTACTGGGCTTCATCATTGACTCCAAGTTGAAGTTTGATGGCCATGTGAAATCTCTCTATCTTCAAGCTATCAAAAATGTTAGTACCCTATCAAGGGCTGCTAAGGTCCTTGACCCACCAAAGTGTAAATTGGTTTATAATTCATTTGTCATGTCAAACTTCAGGTACTGCCCCTTCATTTGAATGCTTTGTGGAAGAACTGGCAATAAGCAAATTTACAGGCTTCATAAACGAGCACTTCGTATCCTATTGAAAGACTTTGATGCTTCATTCGATGAACTGCTCATTAGAAATGACGAAAAAACCGTCCACGTTCAGAACTTGCAGAAACTCATGATTGAAGTATATGAATCACTCAATCATGAAAATCCTTCTTCCTTATGGGATTTGTTCGAAAGAAAAGAAAGTAATTACAATCTGAGAATCAAAGCTATTCTCACTCTTTTTTTTTGTATATTCATCTAAAATTTTACAATACATGCTACACCTACATCCTACTATACTTCCGAATTACTATACAAACTATACAAACACTACAGGGACAGGACCACAAGGAGCAAAGGACAATGACTACCCTGTAGCCATTAACATAAAGACATGTAAATATTAACTAAATGAAACCTACAAAACACTAAACATACGATTAATTACTCGAATCCGTTTCACATTGGATGTCAGGCCAGCATAAGTAAATGTGCTGAACCGTCATTGGTTTAGCATGGATAAGTTCCCATATTTTGCTTCATGTGCCTAACACCAAATGTGAAACAGACTTACAAGAGAAACGGGGAAAAGTGTACCTAGTGGTTGTGTGGCGTAAAAGGAAAGTTTGAAGTTATCCAAGCCGACCTGTTTTGTGGATGAAATTTAAAGTACGTTCGAGTATATTTCTGTTTAGGTCATTAGAAAGCTCTTTATTACCATACAATAAGTATTGAACAAGAACGTTGTTTGGAAGGATGTCGATTTGGACAAATGGTCGTAACAATTCCGAAACTCCAGCGAGAAGATCTTGCCGTTGAATGTCAAATGATGGGCAAAGCAATTAGTTTAATTTAGTTGGTATTTATTAGTTTTTACTCTTAGCACAAGCTACACCATATCCAAATATAAATAAAGTGGTTATAATAATAATAATAATTATTATTATTTTCTAGAAATCGTATGATTGATAATTTATTTTGCATTTTTCTCTCGAATAATCATCACTATAAACCCTCGGGGAGGGGGGGGGGGGGGTAACTCAACCTATTATGTGACGGGGACGTGCCATTTTGCCCGAACAAAAAGTTCCCGTAATTCCGTAAATTCCGGTGGATTTTAGGGCCATGATTCCAAAAAAGAATAAATATCTAGGCCATAATTCCGGAATTCCGGATCCTCTGAAAAGGACACCCATAATTCCGTGAAATGTCAAAAAATTGTGAAAATGATACCCATAATTCCGTACTGGTTTGAAAAAAGCACCCCTAAAAATGGCACGTCTCCGTACCACGAACAGTACAAAGGTACCCCCCCCCCGAGTATAAACCTCACACGTGTAACTTTTATATAGCTGCAGATGAGACAAGATATTTGATATATTTGATATTTGATATTTTTAATATTGTCAAGGAGGGTTGCCCTTCAACAGAGTTGTTTTACAAGGGGCCCTCCACTTAAAACATTACCTACAATATACAATTGAAAATTACCGAATATAAAGAAAAATTACAATATAAAAACCATAATGTAAAAACCGAATACAAATTTACAGTCTAATTCAAAAGAAAAAGAGGAGTCCTAAATATCGTCTCAAAATGTTAATTAATCATGGCCTAGTCTAATACTTTACAATTTCTGGATCTGTCTTAACTAATTGGAAATATCGATTTAACTACAATATTGCTTTGTCTTCCCTGAAATGATCCGCAAGATGATGTTTGTCGTTGTTTTAATGCTACAATTTATACTAAAGCTGCGCTTTCCAACCAATGTTTCAATACCTCGAAACTTTCAAAGTTTGGGGTGTTGTACCAAAGCTCTTTATTACCATACAATAAGTATTGAACAAGAACCCTGAAATGATCCGCAAGCTGACAGCAGAAGGCCCATTTCTACTTCAATCGCAGTTCGCAAAACGGATGCGATTTTCGAATTCCGAATTCCAAAGGCATGCGAATTCAATACACGCTTCAAACTTATTCGTACGAACTTCGATTGTTTTTTCAACCAATGACATCTGTCTCCTTTTGATAGCACGTGTCACCTTTGTGTCTTTGTTTCGTAAAGTTGTTTTCTGATTGGGATTACTGCCTATTATAAATTTTACAATAAATCCAAATCTACTTGTACCCGATAATCCCTTTTACTGTGAACGGATAGCCACTTAGTGTGGGGTAAACTCCAGAGTTCTTCAGATGTTATCGTTTTCATAGCTACTGGTTTATTCATCAGAACTATGACGTCATCAAATTATGAACGATTTTCCCGTTGAGTTCTGCAAAACTCCCCTAGTGTATGAAATCTGCCATTTTTTTTCAATTGTGTTCCGACAATGGCGGACGTGTTTTAAATCTGTTTCTGCCTGCGGTGAAAGAAATTGGGTCTTGTCGCTTTGAAACAACTCAAATGATGACCATTCGTTAATAAAATGATAGAAAAACTAAAGAGAAACATCCGAAGATAATTGAAATTGAATGTGGTTCAAAATTTGAATTAAATTTGAATAAAATAAAGCTTGGTTGTGAAATGGCTGGAGCACGCCGTGGAAAGAATTCCGAAACGCTCCCTGATGACGAATCTGTTGCAGGTCTCCAAGCTTGGCAATCTATTGTTCTCTGAAAGGAAATTTGTTATGGAGGTCTATGAGACTCATGTAATGAGTATTGAGTTTACCGGCGGTGCTGCTTACTTGCAAATTTCTCTGAAAGCTGTGGAGAAACAAGTGAAGGGAAATTGATTTGATGCATTTATTACTGAAAATGAAGCAGGAGGACACTTTGCATAGATGCTTTGCATAAAGTTAGCTGTAGAAAAGGACTTTTACAGGTTGGCCCTGGGATTCTTTGTTATGTTGGATAGCGTTTCGCGAACAATTGAAAATGATATGTGCCTAAAGTTTTACCTGTCTAGGCCGAAAGAAGAGGTGCGAAAAGCAGTTCAAAATCAATGCAAGAACCATGAGACACCCTGAGACGGACGACTTTTGCAAAGCTCCGTTCTTAGGAATATAACATTTGTTCAAACAACTGGAGAAAGAACATCGCATTTTTCATGACTGATTGTCCCTTGTGAAAAGTGTTGTTGATCTCATTCTACAATCGTTCTGAAGAATGCTTAGAGATGCCGATTGCATGACTGCATGATAAACTCCTAGCCAACCAACGTATGGGATGCATTTTAAGTGTTTTGAACGATGGAATTTCCGTGTATGTTTGGATCAAATAAAGTGGAGTTGGCTGTGTCCGACTAGAGCTATGAATGACAATATATTGAAGCAATTCCTAGATGTTGAATTATCAAGCAAGATGGTTGCTGGCAATCTTAGGAAGGTAGAAAAATAATTTTACAATAATAGGAGGACTTCTTATGTCATGTTAAGAAAGAATTATTGTTGGAGTGAAACTCTTGAGCACAACAAGACTTTATGCCATTTGGTAGCTTAATGCCCACATTCCAATTATTCTTTTCAGGAATTTTAGTAACAATCAAATCAGGTAGACCAGAAACCCTTCAGATTTGGTCAAAAGTAGGAGATCAGTTTTAACCAGCTTCAAAACCACTTGACAATGAGCATGTCTGGGAAAGTGCAACCCAAGTAGAAGTTTGAAAGAAACCAATGAGTCATCAGAGCTTTCGTGCTTCGGAAACAAAGAAATATTCTTTTCTCAACTAGGAATTGTTTGCATTCATTTGCTATTTTAGTTTGAGCTGCCATTTTCCAAGACAAAGTGAAATATGTTCTTTGCTGTCCTGAACTGATCAAGTTGACCAGTTGCTGCTTGTGATGGGATCTAAATCTGCAGGAGTTTACGTTACCTTTATTGTTGCCCATTTTAGATGTTGACATGAATAGCAAACAATCATGGTGATGTGTTTATATTGCTTAGATGCTAGATTTGTTGGGGATACGAATAGGCTAAGTTGTGAGCCTCGAGGAATCCCCCAGATCGCATGCATAGTAGCGATTTATATCAATGACGTAATGTGCAAATTTTCTTGACGGTTAAGGTTGAGAACAGGAGAAGAAAACAATAGCGAAGTTGCGCATGATAGTGTGAGCCCCGCCGTTGATTTGCTCTCAACAAAGCTGAATCACAATCGGTCGAAACAATAGGGTCAGCACTTCATCCCCCCCCCCAACAAAGGTAATGTTTAAAGCACGCCTTTTGGCTCTCGCACATTTTTATAAAAAACCTCAATCAGACCATAGTGCTACAAGTTTCTTCATTCAACATACCGTAGGAAGTTTCACCTTTTGGTTTTGAAGGTTCCTGCAGATATGTTTCTTGAAATTACATCATATAGGAAATAAGGTGCGTTCTATTATGTTCAAAACATAACAGGTCATTCAATACTATCCAAAATCAAAGGTTCAATGGTATATTTTGCTGTAACATCCTTCCATAGGTCTTTTAAAGTTTTATGAGACTTCTCAGAGTTTCTTAAAATTTTGGGCAATTTCTTATGAAAAAACTTGTCATTAAAAAATGATTTGTGCAAGGTTTCAATAGTTGGTTGTGCATGCTATTGCATCTGCAATGTGCCAAAAATTAATAGGATCACATTCTAATCAGGGTTTATGTACATGCATACTATGAATGGTGGATAGCCAATCAAAAATTGTGTGTTTCAGTATCTTGTGTTTTACTTCAGCCAAGCCGACTCTGTTTACCATTGAACTTTCCCTCAAATTATTTTCTGGATGAGATGGAAGCAATTTACACTGTGGAGAGGTATAGCTCTTAGAAGAGCCATCTATTCTGAACCATAAACTTAGTTTATGCCCAATACAGTATCAGCAATCGTGTGAAAATTAACTTGAACACAAGAATCTGTTTTTGAAGTTTCAAAATTTCTTCGAATGTAGCAGAGTTCTTCATTGATGAGATGTTTTAAAAAAGTTTTGTTCAAGAATTCTCACATACTATATACTTGAGAACAATGGCGGCACCAACTCTGAAACTTATGAAAGAAGTGGAGGGGGGGGGGGGGATTTTGACGTAATTTTCATTCCAAAGGTATACTCAACTAATTTTATGCCATTTTTCTTTGAAAATTTTTGCCAAATGTTGGGACTTGGCGGACAACAAGTTCCCCAGTCCCCATCCTGTGGTGCCGCCACTGCTTGAGAAAGTTTATTTAAAACTTTTGAACAAGAAAACAATGTCAGTTCAGAAAAGCTTTGTACCATGAGTGATTCTCACCAAAATTTTTCCAATATTTCATCAATACAATTTTTCACAAATTTCCATTGGTTCTTGAAATTCCACAGAAGAGCGGTCTTTATAAATATTTCAGGTGAGGATACCCATCTGACTGTCAGGTCTGATACTTTTATTTGGTTTGATACTTTAATCTTGATGTATTAATCATAGGTATGTTAGCTAACATTTGAAATTTGTATTTTATCATTATTTTTTGCACTCACTTATTTAATTTCAGGTTAAAAAATATGACTTTTATCAAAAATGTTATGCATCTTGATAAAGGACCCCTTTCCATCATCTTTTTGCAGTGTCATCTATCAAAGTTTATATTTTTCAAAAGATATTTTTGATATATTTGATCTTTGATTTTATTATGGAGGGTTGCCCTTCAACAGAGTTGTTTTACAATGGGCCCTCCACTTAAAAAACGTACTTACAATTTATACAATATAGAAATACCGATTAAAAAAGGAAAATTACAATATAAAAACCATAATATAGAAACCTAATACAAAATTTACAAAATCTAATGTAAAAGAAAAAGAGAAAGTCCAAAATAGATTTTGTAAAACTATCCAGGTAAGATGCCTGTTTAGTATTTCCTGCTTTGAGAGAAGTTTGAGGCATCAATACAAATGCGTGTTGTTTGCAATAATGCAATGCATGCCAACATTAAAAGTTGGAAATCGTTAAAGAGACAATAACGCAAAATTTTGGCATCCGAAAATTGCCGCAAGAATATTTGAGAAACATGATAAAAGCTCGCATTACCTGAAAATATTGTCTCCTTGTCTTTACTCCCCATGGAAGGAAAGTTATGAGACTGCTAGGACTGGAAAGATTATTTGTAATATCCTACTTTTTATCTGGTCTGCTGTGCGGAAACAATGGATTCTACGTCACTTGGCAGTTTTCGGTCAGCGAGTCTTGCATCGGGCTATTCAACCGTTATGGCTTTTGTTTATCTACTACAAAAGGTACATAATCTCTACACAACCCGATTAGCATGGTTTCGGCGGATCATTTGTTGATGTCATTTTTTGCGTTAGTGCCTCTTTAAAGAAACTTGTAAGGACTCAATATCTGATAATTCCAAGGAGCTTTCAGCACTGTGTCAAATTCTCAGTTTATCGGCTATCTTTAAAACGGGGAACGGGGAACGGGGAACGGGGAACGGGGAACGGGGAACGGGGAACGGGGAACGGGGAACGGGGAATGTTATATTTTTGAAGCCATATGTTTTATGTCAACTTTGCAGCTGTACCATTTATTAGGGAATACATGCCTTTCTCAGGCCTTCCCTTTCAATTCATTTACGCACACAATTTCGTTTCGTCTTCAGATGTAATGACTTCATTTATTATTATTTATTATCATTATTAACAATTTGTTTACAGTTGGCAACATAAAAAATAGCTAAAGCTAATTAACGCCAACAACCCTAACCCTATTTACAATGTTCGAAAAAATTAAAGATATTCATAAAAACCCTAAGTCTTTGACAAAAGTTTTGCACAATCTGCAGACGCAAGAACTCCCATCCCATAGTTTTATTTTTTGTTTGAATTCAGAGAGTGTGTTTGAGTCTTTGATTTCTTTTGGCAGAGTGGACCACAAAAGGCAACCTCTGTATTGAATGTTTTCTATTCCATATGTTGTTGTCTTTGCCATTGGCAGTTGCAAATGATTTTCACTTCTTAACTTGTAACGATTTTCTTTCTCGGTAAAAACATCCCGCATGAAGGATGGATTCAAATTATTTTTTGTCTTGTATATCTCAATCATTAACAACTGCAGATTGTGCTGATGAGTGGTTAAAGTATTTTTCATCAGCTTTTCAAACTCAGTATCACTACCTTTGCATACCAGTCGCAATGCTCTTTCTTGGATGCGATTTATTTTTGAGTTTAACACCCTGTCATGGAACATCCACACAAGTGGACAGTAATTAAACTGTGACTTAATAAAAGAATTCATTAAGATTTCAGATTTAATAGGATCGATATAGGCGGATAAGCGAGCAAGTGCGTGGAGCTTCTGGTTGGCCTTTTTGCACAAATCTTCAAAATGTTTTCTGAAGCTTAGTTTCTTATCAAAAGTTACGCCTAGCAGTTTTTCATAATCGCTTTCATCAATTGTCGAATTTCCGATTGTAACTGTTGCTCTGGAGCATTTCTCACCAAATATCATGAGGTGACACTTGTCATCATTTAATTTCAAGTAATTGTCAGAAAACCATTTTGCAACCACAGTACCGTCCGTTTCTAATTGTCTAACAATTGTTTCAAGAATTGGATGGCATGCAAAGATAATGGTATCATCAGCGTAGTTACAAATGTTAGTATATCTTACAGACAGGAAAATGTCATTCATAAATACATTGAAGAGTAAAGGCCCCAGGACCGAACCTTGAGGAACTCCAATTTTAATTTCTTTCCAAGCGCTAAAAGAGCTATTCACCTTCACTCGCTGATGTCTCTTTGAGAGATAACTTTTGATAAGCTTAAGTGCATCCATATTAAGTCCGTAGGCATTCAATTTCGCTATTAAAAGATCATGATTTACACTGTCAAATGCTTTTGAAAGATCCATGAGAAGTGCCCCGGCAAGCCCCTTGTTGTCAATGCTATTCTTACAACATTGTAAGAAATTTAGCAAAACATGCTGCGTACTGTATGCTTGTCTAAACCCTCCTAGGAGCGGTGAAAAGAACTCATTGCGGCACATTTTTTGGCCTCCGTACGAATATTCAGTCAAGGGAAATTATTTCATCCATAAGTTATGGCCTATTGCATTGTATTTTGCCTCCTATTTGGAAAGCTGTCTTCAAGCATTTCCTATTGAGCAATCCCCTTGAAAAACTGCATTATGCATCGAGAAAAATTGCACTTTTTGCACCTTCGTAGCGTGCCTCAGCACATTGATTCTGGGAAATGAACTTTTTATTATGCTTGGAGACAGAGGAACTGGGGGCAATAGGAACCCTTTTCGAGAATAACACATATTTTTTTCATGAGGAACTGATATGATAATACTAATAATACTAATGACATTCTATGATAATACTAATAATACTAATATGTCAGAATTTCAGTCAAAAGTATCCCTTTTAGAACAATTAGGTCGAGAATGGATTTATAATCAAGAATAAATCTCAAGTCTTAGTTAAAGTGTATCTTCAACATTATCTTTCAATCAGTTGTATTGCCACCCTGCCAATACTGCATGATGTTTGTAGAGACTTCCTTAGGGAAGAGACTTGTCCCATGAGCTGGCAGGCCATACTTCAGACATTTGTTATAACTCAGTAAGAAACTTGCAATTGTTTCTTGAGATCCTAAAAATAGATTTAATGAAAAATGATAATACAGTAGATGTCTGATGATAGAAACCATAAATTTAAAGGATGGCTTCACAAACAGAAACAGGAAAATATTTGAAAATTAAAAAAAATTGAAGCCATTCCACCCCTTGCAAGCATATCAGAATCAAGTTAAAGAGTTAGGAAAGATGGCTTCAATTACAAGGAAAAAATTGAGAAAAATGCTATTTGTGCAGAAACCCCCTTCCTGAGCTACATGTAGAGGTAAAGCAGACTTAAAGAATTCAGAATGGAATGTGGCTATTGTAATACAGTGCAGTAGAGGAATAATTCATTTCACAATCATAAATTGATTGAGCCAAGCGCTTTAAGCCCATTGTTGGATGTAGGACCACCAAGACCTCGCTTTATTGAAAATACTTCAAGGCAAGAAAATATTGTTGTTCTTGTTTTGTTCCATAATAAAAGGCAGTGTTCAAAGGGTAGAAGTGCATTCCTCGAATTTAGAAATAACCAGCCAAATCTCAACGATATCATGTTTACATAGATATTTTCCACAACTGTAAACAAAGGAGAGAAAACTGGGTTTGGGCCTAACAAGTAAACAACCCAACCAAAATGCCTAGAAGACGAACAATACATGGCTCCTTTGAACAACAAAATTGTCTTCTGACTGGAAATCGCCGAAAAGTAAGCCAACAAGGTGAATATAAGAAAGAAACTGAGTGTTTTATTTTCTCTTTAATATTGCTCACAAGTTTACAAACTCGAGAAAAAGATCAATTTAGGCCCAAAAAGTAGATAGCTTTACAAACTTAGCGAAGATGCCAAAAATAAACAGAAATTGGATTCCTTAAAAATTAAAACACCTTCCTGACTGAATGCCTTGGAGAAAATAGGTCAACGACAAAAGTACTTGGAAAAAACTAAGAAAGTAAACCGAGGACTCCAGCATTTCTTCTATCAAATTAGAAATTAGTAGACCTACCATGCACCTCGCCTTTTGCCGTCAAATTTTCGTTCAGGAAATCGCAGCCGGAATACAAATTTTATTGCAAGTGTCACGACGAACAGTTTCATGGTTTCGTTTCATTAAATCTCAGGATACTCAGGATGACATGATAGAAAAGACAAATCCAGTAGCAAAAAAAATCGACAATCCAGTAGTTACGACATATCCAGTAGACAATCCAGTAGTTGCGACATATCCAGTAGACAATCCAGTAGTTACGACATATCCAGTAGACAATCCAGTAGTTGCGACATATCCAGTAGACAATCCAGTAGTTGCGACATATCCAGTAGACAATCCAGTAGTTACGACATATCCAGTAGACAATCCAGTAGTTAAGAAATATTGAATAAATTAAGACATGATCAAGTAAGTTAGTACGTTTCGGCACTCAAGCTCGTGCCATCCTCAGCAAATTTATCAGCTAATAACAGATGCAATAGTGGACCAGGAAGCTGGTCTGCTGGGGCACCTGCACCAAAAAACATTCCGATTTAATTGCCCCGATGGATGGACCTTTCTTTGTGGATGCTGATGGGAGCCATAGAAATGTGATGGCAGCGTTCAATCTGAGCTAAAAACAAGTTTTGCAGCTGCTTTTTCCAGACACCAAGGGAGTAAAAGCTTGCAAATAGTTGATATTATGTTAGCTGCAGTATCTATCTGGCTTGTGGTAAAGTATTTCGATGCTCACGTTGGATACAACTAAGTTATTGCCCTATTTTACAGAGGCTCTCCTCTTGGTTTTGTCGCAGTGCTACAAATTCAGAGTCTGCCCTTGTAGTTTTTTAGGTCTTCTGCTTATAAATAGGCCTTTTCACGGAAAGAAAAGCATGCTGGGAAAAAGGGAAAATTTCAAGATTTCGACACCACGCAGCTTCGAATTTCGCCAGGTTTTATCGAGGCTTATTTTCGCAACAAAACCTCTCTCCTGAGCGAGCACAAAGACGTTAGATATCTTTTGTGCATATCGTTAAAATTCTTGAACTTCAGAGATTACGAAATGGCAATATGTTTTTCAATCTGATTTTTAGAAATCTTTTTATATAGCCAAAAAGAAACACGAGGAAGTTTCCAAAATCGCAGAATTATGCCTAGGCCCTTGCGACCAAACGCCACATTTAGGCACATAATTCTGCTATCAAATTAGGAAATCAACTGAAATTCAAAATGAAAGCACTTCATTTATCCGTGTAGTCGGATACAAATTTGCAGGGTGCTACCTAAACGTATATGAATGTAGGGAGGTCAGACAGGTCAGATCACACGTCGTCCTTCCCAATGAAAACTTCCGAATAAAGTATCTTTACAGAAACTGGGTTCAATTTTCCTACAAAGCGAAAGAAACCCTTTTACTGCTGATTTTTTCATCCAAATATTGTCGATAAAAGCATTTTCCAACATTTCATTGATGTTTCTACTAACTGCCATTTTTGAAATATCGTCTCTTCAGAAACTTATTTTAGCTCGTAAATCCAAGTCAGGTTTAGGCCTTTGAGTTTGACTGTTACTTGACTAAAGCTAAAGCGATGAAAACTGAAAGCTCCCATTAAAAATATTCTGTTCCGTGAGATATTTTGGGCATTATCTCCTCATCTACTATTTAAGCTAAGCAAAAAGATTTAACATGATACCGAAGGCTAATGTTCTGAGAGTTGCATGTCCATGACCTTTGGAAAAGAAAGAAATTAAATTCATTTTGATGCACTTCTCGCTCGCTATTTGTGATTGTCTCGATCTGTTGTTTAGTCTCTGCATTTCTTCTCTGTTTTAATGTAACAAACACAGCTGACATGATTTAGTTCCAGCAACAAGTCGAGAATAAATGTAGAGAATGAAAGATCTACAAACCTTGTCCAACTTTCTTTCTTGTAGTAGTTTCTAAGCATATCCATGAAATCTGGCACTCCCAACTCAAAAAAATGTTTACGATCTCTCGGAGGAAAGCGAGACAAATCAGAAACGATGAAAGAAATATTCTGCCCGTTTGATGAAACTAGTATCAGCAGCGACCAAGGCAGCCATAAACTGCGTAAAATATTTTCCTGGCTACTTGTTGCAACTTTGAATTCCACCTCGAATCAAAATCGATTTAGAAATAACGTGTAACAGAACTTAGGTCATGTGACAACTGCACTCGTATCTGCACTTTTAATCATTCAAGGAAAGCATTGATTAAAGTACCTACACTTTCTTTTTACAAGAAACTAGGAATTTCGGCCAATATTGAAAGTTTCTAAAGATTATCAGATTTTGAGTAATTAGAGTTTAAGGAGTTTCTTTTAAATGTTCCATAACAATCGTCATATTTATTTCCTGTCCTATCCTGAAATATTTCGAAACAAGGTTTTATGAAGCCTTCCCAATGTTTAGACATTACGTAAGTAGTTCCTTAATACGATACAACAAACAAGTTAAAATAAAGTAAACATATGCGAAGGATTTTCCCCACTAAAGTAAGTGGCTTCTTAGAAATTTTTCCAGTACTTGATTTTCTCTATCTTTTGACGATCCGATGGTTGAGTTTCTTACAAGCAGTTTCTTGCAGAAAAAATAACTTGTGGGGTGACGATTCAACATGATGATTGACAATCAACCTGATGATAAGTTTCATTTTGAGTTGTGAGTCGATACAGGGATTGCTCTTGCTAGGTCAATCTTGTTTGGTTTCCACCTCTATTATCAACCGGCATCGTATTCTGTGTTTCATTGGCTTGCACTTACAGTATGCTTTAGAGATTTTTTGCCCCACCCCCCTCCTTCCACAACACCCTGTTGAAACATTAAGCTACCTCTAAAACTTATGTGTACCTTATACGTCTTCAACACCTTGGTCTATTACATTGATATGTTTCCAAAACACGTTTGTTCTTTTCTAAGAATAAAAGTGTCTTTAATTTCACATGAAAATTTCAGCTTTTTACTACTAAAAATTTCTTAATTTGTGTCTTATTTCTTGGATGGAAGTGGTTTCTATCACTGCCAGATATTTCTTTCTTGACAACAAGTTTCTCACAATTGTCTTTGATTTTACAAAAATTTCTTAGCACAAATTGAACGGAGTACTACAGTTTCTTAAATTTTTCGCCATCCAAGCACAAGTTTCTTATAAACCAGTTTCTTATAAAAAAGAAAACGTGTGCAAGAAAATGATATTTAAAAAGAAGTTTGCTAAAACCACTTTAGATTAATCAGTCAATGATTAAAAGTGCAGATACGAGTGCGGTTGTCACATGACCTAAGTTCTGTTACACGTTATTTCTAAATCGATTTTCATTCGAGGTGGAATTCAAAGTTGCAACAAGAAGCCAGGAAAATATTTTACGCAGTTTATGGCTGCCTTTGTCACTGTTGATACTAGTTTCATCAAACGGGCAGAATATTTCTTTCATCGTTTCTGATTTGTCTCGCTTTCCTCCGAGAGATGGTGAACATTTTCTTTGAGTTGGGAGTGCCAGAACTCATGGATATGCTTAGAAACTACTACAAGAAAGAAAGTTGGACAAGGTTTGTAGATCTTTCATTCTCTACATTTATTCTCGACTTGTTGCTGGAATTAAATCATGTCAGCTGTGTTTGTTACATTAAAACAGAGAAGAAATGCAGAGACTAAAACAACAGATCGAGACAATCACAAATAGCGAGCGAGAAGTGCATCAAAATGAATTCAAGAATTTAAACTCTCTCTTTCCAAAATGGCATGGACATGCAACTCTCAGAACATTAACCTTCGATATCATGTTAAATCTTTTTGCTTAGCTTAAATAGTAGATGAGGAGATAATGCCCAAAATATCTCACGGAACAGAATATTTTTTATGGGCGCTTTCGGTTTTCACCGCTTTAGCTTTAGTCCAGTAACAGTCAAACTCAAAGGCCTAAACCTGACTTGGATTTACGAGCTAAAATAAGTTTCTGAAGAGACGATATTTCAAAAATGGCAGTTAGTAGAAACGTCAATGAAATGTTGGAAAATGCATTTATCAACAATATTTGGATGAAAAAATCAGCAGTAAAAGGGTTTCTTTCGCTTTGTAGGAAAATTGAACCCAGTTTCTGTAAAGATACTTTATTCGGAAGTTTTCATTGGGAAGGACGACATGTGATCTGAGCTGTCTGACCTCCCTACATTCATATACGTTTAGGTAGCACCCTGCAAATTTGTATCCGACTACACGGATAAATGAAGTGCTTTCATTTTGAATTTCAGTTGATTTCCTAATTTGATAGCAGAATTATGTGCCTAAATGTGGCGTTTGGTCGCAAGGGCCTAAGCATAATTCTGCGATTTTGGAAACTTCCTCGTGTTTCTTTTTGGCTATATAAAGAGATTTCTAAAAATCAGATTGAAAAACATATTGCCATTTCGTAATCTCTGAAGTTCAAGGATTTTAACGATATGCACAAAAGATATCTAACATCTTTGTGCTCGCTCAGGAGAGAGGTTTTGTTGCGAAAATAAGCCTCGATAAAACCTGGCGAAATTCGAAGCTGCGTGGTGTCGAAATCTTGAAATTTTCCCTTTTTCCCAGCATGCTTTTCTTTCCGTGAAAAGGCCTATTTACTGATTACAACGCATAGAACCTTTACTCTATTCTTAATGAAAATTTGGCCCAAGTTACAAAGTGATTACTCTTGAATGAAACTGATTTTTGACGCTTTTATTAAAGGCCATACGCATAGCATGAGTTTCTCTGCTTCGGCCAAAGTGGCATAAAGTACAAATCAGACCTGTGACCCTAGGAACACAGAGTCGTCATTTCCAAATGTTGACGGGATGACTGGCTGAAGGCCAAATCCAAAGAAATCCTGTTTTCCCGTATAAATAATGTTTGATTGCAAACTGTTCCTTAACCAAGCTTTTTTTACCAAAGTAGAGTATGATTAAAGTTTCACAGCGAGGGAGAGTCCTCGGTTATTACAAAAGGGGTGACTTGGAATTAACCTCAATAACAGTTCAGCAATTCAGTCATCGCTGGGGCTAAGCTATATAACTTAACTGAGGTATGCAAAGTCTGAATTTGGCAAAACAACTTTCTTATTTGATGACGAAATAGCTATTCCTTGGGTTCTGCTGCTGAATGAGCAAAGGTCCCGGGTCACAGAGCCCTCGGGTCCGGTCAAAACTGGGGATCTGGATGAGAATAAAGAAATGTTGGCATTTAAGATATAACTTTCTTACTTCTTTGTTATTGTTCTAAAAAAAAATTAGAAAGGCTAGAAAGACTGGAGTAACCCTAGCGGTCGAAATGCCTTATAGCCCTCTATTCTGAGTCTGTTACTTTAATTGCCTTCCAACTGAAACATGGGAAATTTGCTTTCTCTGATTTGAATCAAGCAAAGAAGTGCATATTTGTGGATGTTCAACATAGATATTCATCCATTCAGATTGTATTCAGAGGGGCCGGTTTTCGTATCGTCTGGGGTCGTAGGGTCCGGGGTCGTGCGGTCGTATGGTCCGATTGAAAGGACATATCCCATGCCACTGAATCCTTTGAGGCTAAAGGTTAACTATGGGAACCAATACGATATTCCATATTTCAATAAAATCGCGGTTTATTCACATGAAAAGTTGAATTCTAACATACCATAGTATTTTCTCACAGAGGACCCTTATTTCCAATTCCTTACATAATGCTCACATCTATTTTATAAGTGTACAGTTGTGCATGAATGTTTCTTTCATAAAAAAAACTGCTTATAAGAAACTCCATTCTTAGATCATCAAAAATTAAGAATCTCCAGTGCAAGGAAATATAACTTAGCAGCTATTCATTTCATTCAAGGAAAGCCTTGGCATAGTTTAACTTATTTTCATTTATTTCATACTATACAGGAAACAAGTATTTCTAGTGCCTTCGCAGTTTCCTCTATTACTGCAAGGGCACTAGAGCAATTTTGAATATTGGTAGGCTTCTGTAACAGTGGCAGAAATTGTGGGGATTGGGGACATTGCCCCAAATCCCGAGGGGCATTTCAAACTTCTTTTACATCTTCCGCAAAAGTCCTTTTGTATCCATGAATGTTCCAGCAAAATCCGTAAACATTCTTCTGTTCTGAAAAAATCTCGCACGCTTTTTCGAATGAGTGAAATGCCACTTGTCAAATTCGAAAAGATTAGGAAACTTTATTGAAAAGTCAGATATCCTTAGGTCAGATCGAAACTGCAATGAAAAGACGAGTCACCGTGGAGAAAAAGAAGAGCTCTTTTTTGCGAAAAGCGAATAAAAAGGATATGCTCAAAAGCATATTGTTCAGCTTTTAATTACACTTTCATTTCTTTCAAATTTGAGAAGAAAATGGTTGGGTAAGTTAGCAACATTTCCAAGCGACGTTGGAGCGTGGAAGGGAGAGGTTTTCTTCTCAAAATCGGACCATTCAAAATAATTACCCTGGGAGCCAACTTTTTTTTTAGATATTTGACACAAATCTATGCATGACATGTCTTTATCAATAGGCTCCAGGTTTGACCTAAACTGCATGAAGGGAAACAACCATCCGACCCCCCCCCCCTCCTTTCGAATTCCTGGGTACGTTGCTGGCTCGGAGACAGATGTATCATCTATCTATAGTAGATTTAGAGCATCAATGGTCGGCAACAATTAAAGAGCCATTGTCACCCAGGGTCCTTTGCAGGCACGTTGCAATGTCTGGCTATTTGAATATAAAACTTGGCCTACGTAAGCGGAAATATGTATTCACTTTGCAGCTGATGAACTGATGGAAAAGTCATCTAAAGTCAAATTTTCATCATCAGTTCAACTATTATCGTGGAGACTCATATCTTTTACCAGGCCAACTTTGATTTACGGACTTTCTGAAGATGCAGCCTATACACAAAAAACTCTAGGTGACAATGACTCCTTAGGAACTCAGAAAAACATTGAGGGGACCAACTTTAACATTTGAATGAATTTCAAACTGTGGCCAGGGGTGAAGGGCGAAATTGTCTCATTAATCAGTCTGAAGCTAAAAGACGCGAGGGAACTCTGAAGCATCTGGTACTGGATTCATCATGTGCTGAAAACGTAACAATTTTGTTGAGGCTTATGTGAGGCTTACTTGGGAGGAAAGGGGTGTTATAGAAAGGGGCATGTCTGATTTACTCATTTTCTGGCGTATAGCATACCACTCCTACGTAATTATTTTAATTCTTATGAATGACCATAACTGCTATGATTTCATGCAAGGTTCGTAACTTGGCTTTTTTTCAGCCAAATTTTGGAAATTTGGCTCCTTTCTCTTATTATTGGCTTCAAAAATTAAATTTGGCTGTTTGGCTTAATTTTGGCTTCTTTTGAGATTTTTGGTCAATTTTCATTCAATTCTCTTCAAACTGGAGAACAGACGATCACGATCTAGGACATTTTTCTTTGCAAGGCAACATCAAAGATATAGGGTTTTCATCGGAGCTACACAATATAGTATGTGAAAACAATGGAATGCAAGTGTCCATTGCTTGAAATAACAATAGAACAATAGGTTGTACAACAAAAGGTCATTTTTTTGAAAGTTTTGGCTTTATCTGGCCCTTTTCCGACCCTTGGTTTGGCTTCGGGGCGGTCCGAAGATCTACCAACCCTGATTTCATGCTGAATATAGATGGTGGTCACTGATGGAGTACGGTAACCATAAAAAGCACTCCGCAGGAGCCAGGAATGTTACAGCGCGAGCGAAGCGAGCGCTTTTACTTCCTAGTAAATAATAGAATTTGAAGAGTTTATTGGCATTCTTAGGGATCATTACATTGTTCTTTTACCGCTATGCTCGTTGGTGTTGCTAGGCAACAGATAACGTGATCAATTAACATCTTATTTCTTATTCTTGCTAGCAAAGGATGGCAAAGGATGGTTGGTTATATATGCAAAGTTTCATTTGCCCAGGTCTTATACTTTCAGAGATACTATATGCCCCCCCCCCCGTGCAGTGGTCTGACCCCGAGAGCCCGGATGGAAAAGGGTTAATGTGGAATTTTTGGAATTCTTCCTATTCGCGGCTCGACATTTTGCCGTGGTGACCGTTCAATCTGCCAATTAGATTGCCGGAAATTTTTCCGCCTCGACATTTTTCCGCCTAGTGGAGATCCGGCTTTAGATTATTATTATTATTATTATTACTATTATTATTATTATTATTATTATTATTATTATTATTATTATTATTATTATATTATTATTATTATCATTATTATTATTATTCTTTATTAACAGTTTGCTTACAGTTGGCAACATAAAAAATAGCTAAAGCTAATTAACGCCAACAACCCTAACCCTATTTACAATTTTCGAAAAAATTAAAGATATTCACAAAACCCCTAAGTCTTTGACAAAAGTTTTGCACAATCTGCAGACGCAAGAACTCCCATCCCATAGTTTTATTTTTTGTTTGAATTCAGAGAGTGTGTTTGAGTCTTTGATTTCTTTTGGCAAAGTGGACCACAAAAGGCAACCTCTGTATTGAATATTTTCTATTCCATATGTTGTTGTCTTTGCCATTGGCAGTTGCAAATGATTTTCACTTCTTAACTTGTAATGATTTTTTTTCTCGGTAAAAACATCCCGCACAAAGGATGGATTCAAATTATTTTTTGTCTTGTATATCTCAATCATTAACAACTGCAGATTGTGCTGATGAGTGGTTAAAGTATTTTTCATCAGCTTTTCAAACTCAGTATCACTACCTTTGCATACCAGTCGCAATGCTCTTTCTTAGATGTGATTTATTTTTGAGTTTAACACCCTGTCATGGAACATCCACACAAGTGGACAGTAATTAAACTGTGACTTAATAAAAGAATTCATTAAGATTTCAGATTTAATAGGATCGATATAGGCGGATAAGCGAGCAAGTGCGTGGAGCTTCTGGTTGGCCTTTTTGCACAAATCTTCAAAATGTTTTCTGAAGCTTAGTTTCTTATCAAAAGTTACGCCTAGCAGTTTTTCATAATCGCTTTCATCAATTGTCGAATTTCCGATTGTAACTGTTGCTCTGGAGCATTTGTCACCAAATGTCATGAGGTGACACTTGTCATCATTTAATTTCAAGTAATTGTCAGAAAACCATTTTGCCACCACAGTACCGTCCGTTTCTAATTGTCTAACAATTGTTTCAAGAATTGGATGGCATGCAAAGATAGTGGTATCATCAGCGTAGTTACAAATGTTAGTATATCTTACAGACAGGAAAATGTCATTCATAAATACATTGAAGAGTAAAGGCCCCAGGACCGAACCTTGAGGAACTCCAATTTTAATTTCTTTCCAAGCGCTAAAAGAGCTATTCACCTTCACTGGCTGATGTCTCTTTGAGAGATAACTTTTGATAAGCTTAAGTGCATCCATATTAAGTCCGTAGGCATTCAATTTCGCTTTTAAAAAGATCATGATTTACACTGTCAAATGCGTTTTAAGATCCATGAGAAGTGCCCCGGCAAGCCCCTTGTTATCAATGCTATTCTTACAACATTGTAAGAAATTCATCAAGACATGCTGCGTACTGTATGCTTGTCTAAACCCTCCCAGGAGCGGTGAAAAGAACGGTTTGATGTAGTCATACAATTGATTGTACATAAGGCGCTCAAATAATTTCGATATTGCAGGTAGAAGGCTTATTGGTGTATAATTTTTCTTGCACATATTATCATCCTTCTTGAAAAGTGAAGATACATCAGCATTCTTCAAGTCATTTGGGAAGCTGCCTTCGTCGACTAGTTTATTGAAAAACTCAGTAAGAGGGAAAAAAATAGATCGGCATTAGTTTTTAATATTTTTGAAGGCAATCATGAAACGCACTAGGCTAAAAAAAAGTTTTAATAAAATGCGAGCAAATGAAAACCGGGCAGCTTACAAGAAGCAGAGGAATCTCTGTGTTAAAATTCTTCGTCAAAATAAGAAATTTTATTATGCTCAGCTTGATCCAAAGGTTGTCAGTGATGTTGCTGGAAAATGAAAAAATCATCGTAAGGAAAAGAAGCTGGACCAAGAGTCCAGTTCATGATGCTAGCATCGGATGCTCTCACAAATCTGGCAAAGGCCGACATTCTGGTTCTCCGAGACAATGTACATATTGATTATGATAATAGAATGGATCTATTAAGGCATCTCGCAGCAAAATTCATGGAAAAAACTGCAGAAACTCCGACACATAACTTTGACTCTGGACTTCAACAGCTACATACCCCTGGTATCAGCACCACCTCGCCCTAAATATGCCAGGTTTCCATAGATATTTACTGCTCCTTTTCCCTTCTTGCTGCCTCCTTTTCAGAGGTTCGGAGATTCCGGATATCACAGATAAGAGGTTCCGCCGTAACGGTTGAATGCCCAAGCACCCCAGGTGGGAAAGTCATCCTGACAGTGAAGCTGTTCAGAACAAATGAACACCCGTTTTCCGCGAAGGCATCAGATCTAAAAAAAACGATTGAAATTGCTGAAAACGGTGCAAGAACCAACAGAGAAGGAAAATCGAAGAAAAAAGCTTCTAAGTCGTCGCAAAAAGGGACAACGACACCTTCAAACAGTAAAACAGACCTAAAAATTGCCAGTGAAACCGTCAACTCTTCTGCCTCTGCTTCTACCTCAAATCAGAACCATGCTGAGACTTCCACTAGCAAGCAACAGTCTAAATATCTTATGAGCCAGAAAGAAGTTCCCACTTTTGAAAATCCATAGCATGAAGAGTACTTCACAGATTTGAATGATTCAAATTCTATTTAAAAGCCAAAAGATCAAAGTACTTTTGTGATTTTTCTCGCTGTCTCATGAACACTACAAATGTAGGTAAATTCAACTTTTAAAAAATTTCATGGTTGCGAAATGATTGAAAATTGCCTAAAACATTGATCAAATCATAATGGAGTCCTCCCACCGATAGTAAAGAAAAAGCAATTGTTCATTGGTGAGAGATATCCGCTTTCCTTTTATTGCCATGGGATTGAAAATCTTTAGTGTTAGTTTGATTATTGATGTCTTATAACTCTTGAGAAAGATGAAACGCCCATTTCGTATTGTTCTGTGTAAGGAGATTCCTCACGATTTGATCAATGTTTTGGGCCCTTTTTCAGTCATTTTGCGACCATGAAATTTCTATCAAGGTGAATTTACCGCTACTTCTAATGCTGGTAAGACAGCGAGAAAATTCACAAAAATGCATCTTCTTTTGTTTTCTAACTGGAATTTGAATCATTCAGATCTATGTAGTACTCATGATGCTATGGATTTTTAAAAGTGGGAACTTTTTTCTGGCTCATCCGGTATTTAAGCGGTGAAGAGTTTTGATTCGCACATTCCTGTTTGTGAAATATTCCTACACGCAGCTCCTCACGCCTACTGCTTACCTCAAGAAATTTTAGAAAGACGATGAAAAATCGATGACCCGAAAAGCTTGCCTATGTTCCGATTCTTTTTTTGTTCACTCTCTTTGGGTAATGTGAGGAGGGGTTTTGTACCCAAATTTTAGCAATCCAGTTCAACACTGGGGCTTAACCTTCGACTTTTCCTTGTGGACGTTGATGGCAGCCATAGAAATATGATGAACAAGTTTTGCAGTGGCTTTTTCCAAATACTGAGGGAGTCAAAGCTTGCAAATATTTGATATGATGTTAGCTGCAGTATCTATCTGGCTCATGGTAAAATATTTCGATGAACAGATTGGATATAACGAAGTTATTGCCTTATTTTCCAGAAGCTCTCCTCTTGGTTATGACTCAGTGTTACAAATTGAGAGTCTTCCCTTGTAATTTTTTTAAGTCTTCTGCTTATCAATTTACCGATTGCAACGTGCAGATTCTTTGCTCAATTAACAGTGAAGAGTTAACTCAAGTTATAAAGCACAGTGATCCAGACCAGGGAAGAAATAGGGAAAAATGAAGTTTTGAATACTAAATGCTGTTTACACCATCTTTATTGAGCACAGAATATATAAGGTTGCCAATATATCATTTGAAACACCAAGTCACCCTGATTCTAAATCTAAACTTGATTTCTTCGTAGATTGTGCACTTTATTAATCATAAGTTATTCATTTTACCGGCGTAACCTACTTTTTGCAAGTCTTTGCCAGAACTGGGGTCTAGTCTTTAGGTCATAATTCATAAGATGTATGTGTTTCTTAAAGATTTATTACAGATTCGGAATTAGGAAGAATTAGATTCTCAGATGAGATGCAGTTGAATGCTGACTTTTTTCCAATGCGGAGGTTGCCCAAACTCCCAAAAGAGCAATTCATCGTTGCCAGAAAAAATTACAACAACTGCAGAAACAATTGCTGGTTTTTTGACTGAACAAACACTAACCTTTGATGAAATGTTTAATTAGATAACTGAAACAGTTTCTGCAACTAGGTGCCTTACAAAATCTAGCGATATTTTGTGCATGTAATGTCCTCAAAAACCCCATTTTTATGCCCACTGTGTGCTGCACAAACCACTTACCATTACTTTTCCTCATCTTTACCAATGATCGACCAAATGCTTATAAGAGACTCACTTTTTTCTCTTTGCTGATGACACAAACATCTACTATGAATCAAGGGATTTAGCTTATTTGACTAACACTGTCAACAAAGAGCTTAGATTGGTAAAGAAATGGCTTGATGCCAATAAACTATCAATAAACATTGATAAGATTAAATGTCAAGATAGGGAAGAAACAGATGAAAAGAGTAAACCTTGTTAAGTTCTTAGGTACCCTCCTGGATGAGCATCTTAGCTTGAAATATCATCTCAGTGAACTCGCTAAAAAATTATCGAGAACATGTGGAATGTTTTTCAAAATTAGCAAGAGGCAGATTCGTTTTTTATGCGCGCGCAGAAGCGTTATGGATACGAGGCGAACTGATCACGTGATAATCATGACAGTGGAAAGCCAGAATAAAACCAGCTGATTTGCTATGCAGCGAATGATTGCAATGAAAATCTGATTTCAAAGTGATTATTTGTCCCTTATTTCACAATTTCCAGCAAGAATTTTTATCAAATCAGTTTTAGTTTCCATCCAAGGCCCCTTTCAAACTCAACCAGAAACATCTAAGCTGGTGGTGGAAGCAAGCCAAACTTCAAGTGCCAAGAATTGAATGCCAATATTTTTGACCAGAGCTAGCAAAATGAATTAGAATTTTTTGCTACATGATTCTTTTTTTTGATACTTCCCCTTCATTTCGGTCCAAAGAAGATTAAAAAGTGGGTTAACATTACAATTCTGGATGCACATTTTGCCAAAGTTAGGGCACCAAGCAAAAAGCTGAGTCCTCTTCTTCAATGGGGACAATGGCACCCCACCTCAGCAACTGATTTAGACTTAAAATATGTTGTAACTGGTTCGTATCAAAGTACACTGTCACCAAATGACTGGCTCCTAAAAGCAATGAGATTCTGTTGGGGTAGACTCAGTACCAATTTTTTTCAGAGGTAACAAATGGTGCCTGTTTGTACAATGAAAGAATACCATTGTTTTGGGGAGCCAGTAAGCTTGGAATACAATGTATCTTGGTAAAAAGTTCCTCCCCTCCATCTTGAATGTAATTGTCTATTTTGGACGTTTGCATCGAATGGCTGAATGTTCCAGATATAAAAGATCCCACTTTTTGATAGTAAGTTGAGGAATTCAAACAACAATAATCAGAGTGTAGTCACAGAAAAAATGCCTCAAGACTCTACAATACATTCAAGATCATAAAATTATTCAGAATCATTCAACGATTTGGTGCAGGAAACCAATCAATCAATGGCAGCACCAGCTCTGAAAAATCCGAATGAAGTGGGAAGGGGGATTTCAAATTAATCGTTGCATCTAAAGGTATACCTAACAGATTTTATCCAATTTTCCTTTGACAATTTTGCCAACTTTGGGATTAGGGGGAGAAAAGTCCCCACACTCCCCCCTGTGGTGCCACCACTGAAATCAATCTGAAATCCTTACATTGTTTACATACTTGGCAATATTTTTGCAAGTCTAAATGGATGTATCCCTCAAGATTTCCTAGAATTCATCCTATTCAAACAGTGTCCATTCTTCACCGGGAATGTGCTGGAAATCTTGTAAGGTTACATAGTAGTAGTCATCCAGCCAAAAATTGGCAACTTGCAGGAGCTCTGTCAGGACCAAACACATTCAAACGAATACGTGATTTGATGTTGCTGTATCTGAAAATGATATAGGAGAAATTAGAGACTTAAAAAAATTACAATGAATATACAGCAATAATAAACAAAAAAAATGCTGTAGAATCATTTGATAAAATATATGAAATGACTGAACATGCTTTCTTGCTATGCAGCCATCAAACTTGCCAAGTTGTTTAGGGGTACTAAATATTTGGGGCAATTTGTCTTTGGTTTCCTAGCAAAATATGAACTCAAAGCAATAAAACAAGTTATAAAATGGCAATTAAATATTATTTCAATGCATTGAAGAGACAAGTAATCCTTCTAAAATATGATGAAACAACACAGCAGGGCAGCAAAACATCCGGAAACCCTTTGTGAAAAGGCAGAACAGAAAAACAAAAGGCCATCAAGGGACAACAACAGCAAGAATGCCAAAACAATAGAATGGCCTAGGCATGAATGTCGCAGTTTCTTCAAGTGATGTTTACAAACTAAAACGCAAAAATAATCAATGTTAGCCAATTTTTCGACCAAAACGGGTTTGAGAAATTTGAAGCTGAACATGTCACCAACGCAGTGGTGTTAGTTTCGTTTTGCGGCAACGACTAGATTTTTTTGCAATTTGCAGTTGTTTAGGGGTACTAAATTTTTGTCTTTTCCCTCAGAAAATGACCTGTTACAAGAAAATAAAATTTTTCGTGGACATGATATACCAGAATAGATGATCGGAATGCGATTCATGAAATTATAGGCCCTGATGAGGCTGACATAAAAATTTCCGGGGAATGTTCATCTTGTAGACTTCCCTACGAGCTGCCTGTTTACATGTAAACAAACAAGTGATATATTCGTCCTTAAAAACTGACCAAACTGTATGGCAAAAAAAGTAACACAAGGCCAATTTTTCAAGAATACTGACCTGTCTCAGCATGATGCTCATATTCTGCAGATAATATCCACCAACGCTCAGCTTGCTGCAGCGAGCCATTTTTCCATAAAAATACTTTCTTCATATTGAATTTTCCTTTATAAATATCGCCTCCATCCCAAGGCAAATAAAGTCAAATTATCTATCTTTATCGAAGCTTTTCAAGGTCGATGATTTTTTCAGCCATGCTTGTTTATCTTCTGAACACTTTCCGCATGCGCCTGATCCCAAACCGCGTCTCAAGAGGCCTGGATCACAATAGATTCCACAACAACTGCGTGCAGTCCCCAAAAACTTCACCCCCTCCCACCTCGCTGTTTTTGGCAGCTTGAGCAGACGCAAAAGCACTTTGCACAGCGGTCGAAACGAATCAGGTCTTTGCTTTCAAAATTAGGAATTTACTTCCATTAGATGTTTTGGTTTGCTTGTACAATGCTTTGTTTCTTTCCTTCCTACAATATGGTCTGATTGTTGGGGGTCAAACGTATGCATCATACATTGATCCAAATTTTCAAATTACAGAAGAAAGCTGTCAGAGCCATCTCATTTCAGCCTCGCATATCTCCTTCTCTTCCAATCTTAAATTGTTTGTTTGTTCTTCGCACGGTTTGTTTTGGGTTTTGCGAGGGCTCGACGCCTGTGCTTATTGTTCATTGATAGCCTATTAGCCGTGCAGATTGTCGCGCGGAGTTTTGAATTTTGTTTGCCAGCCGCTCGTCAACTAAAGATTTCTCCCTGTCCCCAAACATCTATGCTTTCATCCTTGAACAAGTCATGGAAAGTAGAAGTGTGAACAATGTCGTGTTTTGCAACGAAAGATATTCCCATTGCAAATATTGCTCTCACATCAACTAAAAACTAAAAAGCAATAAAAAATCTGTCAACTTGCCCTCGCTTATTGCTATCTTGCCAAAATTGTGTTAAAATGTCTGTTAATTGTGATGTAACTCTCGCTTGTGATCGTTTTTGTTTTACGTGTGTTTTCTTAACCCCCTTAGGACTTATCATTAGTGGTTGCATTCAAAGTTACTATCCTTTAGGACTAGCGAGAGGATTTCCTTGTGAGGATGCCGGTTGAAGTCAATCTATGGCGAGCAACGATGGGGTGTTTCCAAGTATCCATTCGAATATCATGTCTCTTGGGCAAAACCCGTTGGTCTTTTCGAGTCGTTTCTCAAATCTTTAAACTTTACTGGTTTTTGCTGCTGTTTTGTTGCAATCTCGGTCCTCGTTTTGCCCTTTGTCCTATTACTACAGTTCTGTGGATTCCATTCTGGTGCAACAGTTGTGTTTCTTGCCTTTGTTTGCCCGCATGCGTCATTTGCGAAGACAATATTGCACGTTTCTTTAGAACTACTCCAGCACATCCTTCTGGGAGTCTTTCTTCTTGTTCGATACAAGTACTTTCACTCCCAGTATGCCTACTTTCATCCGGCGTGCGTAGCATGTTACATACTGCACATACAATGGATTGTTCTCAAGGCAATTCTGCTAAGCGGCGATGTTGAAACTAATCCTGGTCCAGAAACACTTGATTTTTGCTGTTCGAATTTAAACAGTATTGCTGCATATGACTTTTTAAGATTTTCTCTGATCGAGGCATACAACTCTTTGTATAATTATGACTTAATTGGCATTGTAGAAACTCACATCGGCAGCACCGTTGATAAAGATAAGCTTGCAATGGACGGCTATACATTTCATGAAGCGAATCACCCGCAAAATGTCGAGAGAGGTGGCGTTGGGTTATACGTCAAGGATTCTCTTCCTTCTAAGAATCGCTCGGACCTGAGGACTCTCCCTGAGTGTGTCGTGTGTGAGATCCAATTAAATAGGAAAAAGTACTTCTTTGTCGTGATTTATAGAAGCCCTAGTCAGGACCAGAATGAATTCGATAATTTCATAATCAATTTCGAACCGTTCCTGTCAAAACTGCATGCTGAAATCCGTTCTGGTGATTTCAACTGCCGCTCGTGTCAGTGGTGGGATAATGATATTGAAAATAATGAAGGAAAACTATTTGAGCCATTGACAACTGACGTCGGTCTTCATCAGCTGATTTCAGAACCAACTCATATAATGAATGATTCGAAATCCTACATTGATTTGATTTTTACTGATCAACCCAACCTCGTTATCGAATCTGGTGTCCATCCGTCTCTACACGAGCATTGTCATCATCAAATTGTTTATGGAAAGCTATCCGTATCGAATGTAGCACTGCCTCCTTACACCCGCAGAATCTGGCATTATGACAAGGCAGATTTTGTCTCCATTATGAAAAGTATTGAAATGTTTCGTTGGTGTGAGCATCTCGACAAAATCACATGCCCTAATGAGCAAGTTAAATTACTCAATGAAGTCCTATTGAACATTTACTCAAACTTTGTTCCAAACCAAGTTAAAACGATTAGACCTCGTCAAGTGCCCTGGATTACGCAAATTGTTAAAAAATTCTTGAGGAAAAAGAATCATGCGTATAAGAACTTCGTAAGGAACGGCCAACCAGCTGACAATCTTGAAAGAATGCAAAAGATGATATTTGAGGGTGCAAAAATGATTGAGGATGCCAAAAAATTACCTCCGTAAGGCAGGGCAGTCTTTAGCAAATCCTGGGACATCTGGCAAAACCTACTGGACGTTAATCAATACTCTTCTTAATAAGGCGAAGATTCCGATAATACCACCCCTTCTAGAGAATGGGTTGTTCGTAACGGATTTTACAGAGAAAGCTCAGATATTTAATGATTATTTCATTCTCCAATGTACAACAATCGACACTGGCAGTGAAATTCCACATGACAAGCAAGGAAGTTCTACCCTGATCAGTGATTTTGTAATCTCTGAAGAAAAGATACTGAACATCATACGATCACTTAATCCCAACAAAGCACATGGCTGGGATGAAATTTCTATAAGAATGATAAAACTAAGCGACACCTCATTACTTACTCCTCTCAAGATAATATTTACGAACTGTTTGAGACATGGCGTATTTCCTGAAATATGGAAGCGTGCAAATGCAGTCCCGGTTCATAACAAAAATGAAAAAAACCTGAAGAGTAACTACCGTCCTATTTCTCTTTTACCACATTTTGGGAAGATACTGGAAATACTGATGTACGACTCCTTGTACTCACATCTTGTTTCATGTGATTTACTTAACCCCAATCAATCAGGTTTTCGTCCCGGGGACTCAACAGTCAACCCATTAATTTCCATTACGCACACAATCTTTAAAGCATTCGACTGTAACCCCCCTCTTGACGTTCGTTCTGTGTATCTTGACATTTTGAAAGCATTGGATAGGGTTTGGCATGAAGGTCTTATTTACAAACTAAAACGATGTGGTGTCTCAGAACACCTTCTATCTCTTATTCAAAGTTTTCTTAATGGCCGTAAACAGCGAACTGTTCTGAATGGACAGTGTTCAGTGGCGCCGCCAGGATTTTTTATTGGAGGGGCGAAATAGGATGGGGTCTTGGGCAGAGCCCCAGACAATTTTTCTTGGACCACGCCCTCTGCTTTGGCTATAAATGCGACCAACGCGCCTTTCATAGATGTACATAAAGATAAATAATCCAGAACTATCTAGGAGGCTCGTGAATGATTCAATTTTGTTTTATTTGCATTCAAATCGATGTCTAGCAGCTGTGTGAGCGGTGCGTTTGCATTGAAATGGCAGCGATCATCTCTCCGCCTTATAGTTATAATAATAAGGCCTAAAAATACAGCAAAGAAATTCCGTAGCAACGACAACAAATAGGCGAACGATATTAATACTTACATAGATTGATCTGTAATTGTTGGCCTTCTAACCTTAGAACATCCTTGTGCCTTTATTTACACGGGAATTCGTCGAAAATCCCTCATATGTACGATATTGTGACACCACCACTCGCAGCTTCTGCCAACCAACGTCCGCCATGTTGACTGCCCATAGTTGTGCCGCGAAAAATATAGCAGAACAATAGACCGCGCAGTCTACCTATTTCTATGGTTGGGAGTCATTAAGTTCCCGAAGGTGGAGTAGACGCCTTATTCTCTTCTATGAGATTATGAACAACCTTACCACCTCATATACGAAGGAGCCAACCCGTATGTAAAAAGGCCTGAAAAATCTAGGGAATTCCCGAGAAACAGGCTGGCAATTCTACCAGCCTTTCCCGGGAATGCAGGAGCCTGGAATTGGAGTAAAAATCCCGGGAAAGGCTGGAAGACAGCCAGACTTTTCCTGCCAAGGCTGGAAGACAATCTATTCAATTCCAGTTGTCTTTAGACCCGGGAAAACCCTGGAAAACCCTGGAAAACCCTGGAAAGGTGTTACCGCCAACATGTATTGCCAACGATACTATACTGTTCAACACCAGTCCTAAAGATATCGGATACAATGACGCAGAAGTTTGAAAAGCTCCAGGAAAAGGCACAAAAGATCATTTACTATCAAGCAAATCAAAATAGAGAGAACAGATTTTGCAGTATCCTCAACCAAAAGAAATTGAAAGCAGCATGTTTAATCTTCAAATGCCTACAGGAACAAGTATTCCAGCGTTTTCATCATACGCCGAGGAAATAAATCACATTTATAAGACAAGAAATAATAACGCATCTCTGCGTCTGCCACTACTGAGAACTGAAGCAGCAAGAAAATCATTTTGGATTCAAGGACCTCGCTGTTACAACGAACTTCCCTTGGAGATTCGTTCCTTGAATCCTTGTGTGCTATTTAGATCAAGATTGAAGGAGTACTATGACTAAAAGTGATTCCCTGTAAATAAGATACTATTGTCGAAACGATTTCTTGTAAATATTTTTGTAATTTCCTCGACCAGTTTTACATTGTATTAAGATTACTATTCATTAATTTCTCTTTTGCATTACATTTTAATTTTAACAGGGCCCGTGGTGATAACAATACTTTCTGGTATTGATAAGGTATTTACCCTGTATAAACGTGTATATTATCATTATACCGCTTTGATAAATAATAGGCAGGAAAACCCTGGAAAACCCTGGAAGGCATGTGAGCTTGAACGGACGAGAGAAGGAAAACCCTAGAATTCCAGGGAAGGCAGGCAAATTTGAACAATTATGAGACAGGAAAACCCTGGAAAGCCCTGGAAGGCTGGTTGGCTGGCTTCAACGAATAAAAGACGGGAAAACTTTGGAAATCCCGGGAAGGAAGGCAGGCTTGTTCGGCAACAGGAAACTTTATAGCAACTCAGCACAGCAGCTTTGTATATCAACCCTATACAAAATAGGCTTAATTCATCGTGGTCGCGACCTGGCTATCATAAATTCCATCTCTTCTCTTTACGTCTTCGTTCAGAGGTTTAGCATGTGCGAAAAGTTTGCCCCATGACTTGGATCAAGCCAAAGAGGGATGCGGAGCGGATGATTAAGAATTATATGATGCTTTATGTCTGTGCGATCCCTGCGCAGCGCTTGTACTAAAAATCCAGTGAACAACTGCAACTTCATCTTCACCATAGGCGAACAGTACGGCCCAACAGCTGGTTGCCATAGATCAAATTGCCGGTCGTCTAAATTTAACTCTTATTCCTCTATGACGAGCTTTAAAGTTATGGAACCTTGTTAAGTGAGTGCTCTCTTCACCCTAATCCTGTCCTGTGTTACCGCTGAAGTACTCAAGGAAGTTAAGACCTTGCGATCCACTGCAGTTGTTTCATTGCAGGGGCCTAAACCAAGCAACCGAGCTCTTGGGGCAACCGTCATAAAGAGGAAAAAGCAATATAAACTGGTTTACCGTTTGTACAAATTCAAGCTTCAACATAGCTTTTGGACAACAAGTCAGACTTACCGAATGACCCCCTCTCTTTTCTTGCGACTATGTTTTGGCGTTTCTCAATCTTCGGTACACTTCAGAACCACAAAATAGGCCTACATTCCACTAGAACACATGTGCCTTGTAACTGGTAATCCATTTGCATTTGGTGGCCAGGTTTCCTAATTCTTTGACCTTCTTCTAAGTAACGACCAAACATTACAGAGACCATCGCCGTAATAACTTTGAACTTTGATAAAACAGCAACGTAAGATGAAGACCAACTCAAACTTCCTTGTGGCTCAACCTTCAAGTTGAAATAACAACAAATTAATCCGCTACCGCCAAATTTCAAGTCCAGCCAAATGAAATCCTGTTTCTAGCGCATTGGGAGAACTCTTTTCTTATGTAAAACATAAAATGATATTCCTTTCACTCTCTCTAATAAAAAGGGCCAACACCTTACAACACCCCTGTGAGAATATTTCCGGCCTTTCCAGGCTATGTCAGGTACCCTTTGATTCTATTTCCAGCCTTTCCAGCCTTTCCCAGCCTGGTATCGTTGCGAAATCTCATTGCACCTCGCTTTCCATACTTGCCTGGAATCAATGTCCAGGCTTTCATGGCTAGTCAGGAAAATTTCCAGACAATCCTGGCTTTTCCAATGCTTAACGGAATTGTTGACTGTGGCCTGAGCAACAGAGAACATAAAGTATGGGTGAAAAACCATCCAGGAGCGAACACGGAAGACATCTTGGATCATTTAAAGCCTACTCTTCGACGCAAGCCAGAATTAGTTATCATTCACTCTGGAACAAATGATATAACTGATGACAAGGATACAATGCTGTTTTTGGATAAAGCCATTGAACTCGTACAAAAAGATAGCCCAAATACCGAAGTCGCCATTTCCCTGCCAATAATGAGAAAAGATAAGGAAGGGCGATATTCGAAGAAACTGCGTGATCTGAAGAGAAAGATACAGAAGCATTGCACAGATAAAGATATCGTGTTGATAGATAACGACAACATAACGCAAGATGGCTTGGGTATTAAAGGACTTCATTTAAACAGAAAAGGAAATTCACAGCTCGCAAGAAACCTGAAAGATTTTATTGACAGTCATTGAAATGTTAGACTATTCCATCCAAGAAGCCATGAACAAACGACTGAAAAGGTAGGGGCTGGTACACTGGGTAGTAATTGCCATATAAAAAATAGCATGGATGACATATCAGGAAATAAATCAGATTGGGTTCATGAAATCCACTGTATAAAAAAGAAGCACGTGAAAAATGTTGCAATAGGGTATCTTAACATCAATTCACTTAGGAATAAGTTTGAAAACATCACAGAGCTTACTGGTAAGGCTATTGATGTGCTTATTTTTGCTGAAACAAAATTGGACAACTCCTTTCCAAATAGCCAGTTTAAGATACCTGGGTATAAACAACCATACAGGCTTGATGTGTCATCCAGATCTGGAGGTCTCTTGGTACTGGTTAATGATGAAATATCTTCCAACGTTTTGCGGGAGATTGATATTGTCCCAGATATCCAGATTCTTCCAATCGAATTGAACTTACGTTCTAAAAAATGGCTTCTGCTGCCCATTTACAGGCCCCCAACGCAGAATGATAATTATTTTAGGGAAAATTTGTCAAGGGTGGTTGATTTCTATTCCAGAACCTACGATAGTATCATGGTACTTGGTGATTTTAACTTGGAGGTAAATAACCCTACTATACGCTCTATGATGAATGATCACAACCTGTCCAGCCTCATTCAAACCCCAACATGTTTCAAGTCTGCCAGCGGCAGATGCATTGATCTCATACTAACCAATTGCAAACATGGATGTTTCTATTATAAAACTTTTGAGACAGGATTCAGTGATTTTCATCATATGGTGTATACAAATCTTAAAACTACTTTTACAAGGTTGCCTCCAAGGGTTACCAGATTTAGGAGTTATCGGAGCTTCTCAGAAGAGCAGTTTAGGATAGAAATTGGCCAGAAACTCTCAGAATGTCAATCCGATAGATATGAAGATATAGAGCAAATATATTTAGAAACTCTGAATAAGTATGCCCCCATGAAAACAATTTCCATCCGCGGCAACAATAAGCCCCATATGACAAAGGTCTTACGTAAAGCCATGAATGAACGAACTAGACTAAAGGGGATTGCTAACAAAACTCATTTAGATGAGGATATTAGGAAATATAAGAATCAAAGAAACTTGGTTGTTAAAATGAACAAGCAATCAAAGATTGATTTCTACAAGAAACTTGATCCAAAGGATTTGGGAAACGAGAAAGCATTCTGGCGCACTTTTAAGCCTTTAATGTCTGACAAATGTTCAAATACGGCAGACAAAATAACCCTCGTTGAGGATGGAGTCCTTCTTTCTAATGATGAGGATGTCAGTGAGTGCTTTAATACCTACTTTGTAAACATAACAGATACACTTGATATTGATAGGGCCCCCTGTATGACAATTAGTGACCCATCACTGCATCCAGTACATCGTGCTGTTTTAAGATATAGTGAGCACCCAAGCATTATTCGAATCAAAGAGAGGGTTAACGAAACAAACAAATTTGCCTTCCAGGCTTTTGAGTTTTCAGAGGTATGGGATGAAATCAACCACCTTAATACAACCAAGAAAACTAGTGGAGATATTCCTACTCACATATTAAAAATGACCTCAGATCTTTCTTTCAACAAGGTAACTAACATTGCCAACTCGATGGTCAAATCATGCACCTTTCCTGACCCCTTAAAACTAGCTGATGTCTCACCAGGATTCAAAAATGGAATTAGCACTACGGAAAAGAACTATAGACCTATCAGTGTATTATCTTCTTTCTCAAAAGTGTTTGAACGACTCTTCAAAAAGCAAATGGTGCCGTTTATGGAATCAAAGCTCTCCGATATCCTTTGTGGATTTAGAGAGGGACACAGCACCCAACATGCTCTTTTTAAGGTCGTTGAAACTGTAGCTTCCCAGCAATAACTCACTACAGAGGGGTACGAACGAATCCAACAAGGAACCCAGCAGACACCAAGCAAATACACAAAGTGCTGGCATTCACAATGATTGATTAATTGATTGTTCGCTATAAATAAACGTAAACGAAAATAAGTTAAATAAATCTAAATATCGTAATAGTTCTTGAAATTGTCCATGGATATAATAACAAGAGATCAGGCCTACGAATCGTACACGTGCAAAGTCCAAAAACCTTAGAAAAAATGTGAAATGAATAACTGCTAAATTAACTATGAAAACACGAATAAAGTAAACAAGCAAGATCAAAAATTAAACAACAAAACTTACTATCTATTTGTCCTCGTAGCTATAAACGCATCTTATCTGTGTGGGCCAACGGGCCTAACCAAAGCTAAGAAACTAGGCCAAGAACTTCATATCTTGTGCTGCTCTCTGACTTGAAGCTTGATGAACTAAAAACACTGCGCAAAGAAACGCGCCCAACGCTTTTATAGCCACGAGTCTCAAGGGTATACTAAGCACAATCTTACTTTAGTAAGGTCAAAGTTCAAGGTCAAGTCATCCCATGGTGTCATAAGGTCCAAAGTCCAATTTCCAACAACAGCAACAACAACAACAACAACAAACACCAAACAACTGGAAACATGTTCAACAGAAACAATTCGTAGGTGTATTGATCAGTCTGGTGTATGTGGAATGGTGCTGATGGACCTCTCAAAGGCGTATGACTGTCTGCCACATGACCTCCTTCTTGCTAAGATGGAGGCCTATGGGTTCAGTACAGAGAGTCTAAAACTCATACACAGCTACCTTGTTGGGAGGAAACAATGAGTAAGAATAGGTTCTACTTTTAGCAGCTGGCAGGAAATCAAATCAGGTGTTCCACAGGGGTCTGTTTTGTGACCCTTCCTATTTAATTCATTCATAAATGATTTCTTCTACAACATACAGCACTCTCAGGTATACAATTTTGCGGATGACAATACGATCTATGCATGTGGGCAAGGTCTAGATTCCGTCGTTTCAAACATCGAGAAGGACATGAAAATTGCTATAGATTGGTACCAAGACAACGAGATGGTTGCAAATCCTGAGAAATTTCAACTAATGTTCCTTGGCCTAAAAGATGATCTCAAACTGTGTATTGACATAAATGGAAATGTCGATCAAATGACTGACAGTGTGAAACTATTGGGCATTACAATTGACTCCAAATTAAACTTCAAGGAGCATGTAAAGTCAATATGCAAAAAGACGTCAAACAAAGTCAGAGCCTTTTCTAGGATTGCTCCAAATCTTGAATATGAGAAGAGCACCATATTATACAATTCTTTTATACTGTCCAATTTCAATTACTGCCCATTGATCTGGATGTTCTGTGGGAAAACATCAAACGATGATATAAACAGACTTCATAAACGTGCCCTGTGAGTGCTGTTAGATGACTATGAGTCTACGTTTGAGGAACTCCTTCATAAGAGAGGTGAATGCACGATACATACAAGAAACATGCAAAAGCTAATGCTGGAGGTCTACAAGTGCTTAACCTCTGGCAATCCCACCTTCTTGTGGGACTTCTTCAAACGCAAACCCGTAAAGTATAATCTCAGAGTAAAGGATCTCGTCCAACTTCCAGATACGAGGACTTTGAGATACGGGAATGATTCATTGGCATTTAAAGGAAGCATACTTTGGAACACACTCCCTGACAAAATAAAATCTGCAAATAGCGTCAGTCATTTTAAAAATAATATCGAAGACTGGACGGGATCCAAATGTAATTGTTTGATATGTAGATGAAAGAAATTGTAAATAGGTACGACCAGTTGGCATTTATTAGTTTGTTTAACTATTCCTTTTTTAGCCAACTATAAATAAATGTATTATTATTATTATTATTATTATTATTATTATTATTATTATTATTATTATTATTATTATTATTATTATTATTATTATTATTATTATTATTATTATTATTATTATTATTATTATTATTATTATTATTATTATGTACATTTGTTGCTCACTAAATGTCAGTGGTAGTGTGTTCTCGGGGTTTGGCATCAACAAGATTTCTCAAATCTCGAGAACCTTTCTCAGAATCCTGGCAGAATGTAAGATCACAGTTTTCTGCAACTCAGTAACCCTTGTCTCTATTCCAATGTCTTCCAATCTCTTCTTCAGTTTCTTTGGTGTTGTTCCAAGTGTTCCTATGACTATTGGGATGACTATCACCCTCATACCCCACAGCTTTTTTATCTCTCGTGCAAGGTCTTGATATTTTTCGATCTTTTCTGCCTCCTTGGAGTTTACTCTCGAATCATAGGGAATGGCAAAGTCTATGATTTTAGCAAACTTTGTTTCTTTGTCTATCACAATCATATCAGGACGCCTAGCCTCAATCACATAGTCAGTTTGGATGTTAAAGTCCCACAATATCTTGTATCTCTCATTTTCTTGTACTGCTTCTGGCTGATGTTCGTACCACTTTGGCTTCACTTCGATCCCATTTTTACGACACACCTCCCAATGGATTCGTTTTCCAACCCAGTCATGTCGACGCTTGTACTCTTTCTGAGCCAACTTGCTGCATTCGCTAATGATATGGTTCACTGTCCCGTCTACCTGTCCACACATTCTGCATTTACTTTCTTCTTGTGTTTTTTCTATCTTTGCTTTAATGACATTTGTGCGTATTGCTTGTTCTTGTGCTGCCATTATCATTGACTCCGTTCCTCTTTTAATTCCTGTATTTCTAAGCCAATTCCATCTATCATTGCCTGCTTCATTTTCTGTCTGTCTTAAAAACTGCCCATGTAAGGTCTTTTCCTTCCAAGCTTGACATCTTTCATTCTTTTTCCGCAACTTATATTCAGTTTCGCTATCTCTTTCACATTCATTTGCCGCTCTAGCTGCTGTTAGTAACCGTTCATTACTGTTACATACATATCTCTCGAGACCAATAACTGCGAGGTTTATGACATCTTCCACATTAAGCAATCCTCTTCCACCTTCTTTTCTTGGGATGTACAATCTGTCAACATTGCTTTTTGGGTGCAGTCCCCCGTGCATTGTCAATAGCTTTCTTGTTTTTCTATCTAACTGATGAATCTCTTCCTTCGTCCAGCCTAGAAATGCTGCAGAATATCTCAGCAAAGGTATTGCCCAGGTATTTATCGCATTAATAACATTTTGTCCATTCAGCTTTGTTTCTAGTAGCTTTCTAACTCTTCGTTTGTATTCATTCCCAACCTTCTCTTTCATTTTCTTTTGCTTAATCTGATCTGCCTGCAGTATACCGAGGTATTTGTATTCTTCATTCTCATTCAAAGATCTCATCTTTCTGTTATCGGGCAACTTTATTCCTTCTGACTTTACAACTTTTCCCCTTTTCAATACTAGTATGGCGCACTTCTCAATACCAAATTCCATCTTAACATCGTTGCTGAAAATACGCACCGTCTGGATCAGAGAGTCAAGCGTTTTCTCTGTTTTGCTGTACAATTTCAAGTCATCCATATATAACAAATGGTTTATCTTTTCTTTAGAACTAGCGAATTCGTATCCTGGACTTGCTTTTCTCAATATATGGGTCATTATTATTATTATTATTATTATTATTATTATTATTATTATTATTATTATTATTATTATTATTATTATTATTATTATTATCATTATTATTATTATTATTATTATTATTATTATTATTATTATTATTATTATTATTATTATTATTATTATTATTATCCAGGGTCGCAAAACAGGCACTTGTTCTTCCACCCGACTTGCCAGCCTATTCCAGCCCCGGCAGGCTGGGGTGCCTGGAGCTTCCAGGGATCTCCTGCCTTTTCAGGCTTTTTGCCAGGCTTCACTTGTACGGGCAATCCCACCGCCCCATCAGTTGAACCACTCTCTTCGCATCCAGGATGTCATTGGGTGACCAAGGGCAAGGACAGAAACATTTCAAGCTAGCTTTTATCCCAACTGCATATCTGAATGGAATAAACTCGATCCTGAAATCAGGCTTTCACCCTCTGTAACTGTGTTTAAGAAAAAGCTTCTATCATTAATTCGCCCCCCTGAAAAATCTGTCTTTTGGATTCATGATCTTATAGGTTTATCGTATCTCTCCCAAATAAGAGTCGGTCTAAGTAGATTAAATCTTCACAAATTCAAGCACAATTTTAAAGATACCGTGAACCCAATGTGTCCAACAAACGATGGCATTGAGGATACGGAGCACATTTTGTTGCTTTGCCCATCGTTCGACATTTTGCGACGAGATCTTCTCGCTGGAGTTTCAAATTTATTACGATCATTTGCCCAAATCAACAGTTTTTCAAACAGCGCTCTGATACAACTCTTATTGTATGGCGATAAAGACCTTTCAGATGACATAAATAAAGATATACTCCAATTGACCCTAAATTTCATCCATAGAACTGGTCGGTTCAGTTAAGATATATTCTGGATTTGACATCGATGCTAATTCCTACCCCCCTCAATTTTCTTTTTTTGTTTCTTTTCTTAAAAATTTTGTAAGTCTGTTTCACATTGGATGTAAAGTGTGAATAACTGCCCTTCCAAGCAAACTCAAATTTACCAATCCATGATATTGCGACAGCACAGATGCGGTGTTTTTGAGCGATGGGGGCTTTGGGGGGGGGGAGAATAGTAGTGGCGACTATGGTTGTCGGTGGTGTTCTCTCTACCGGGGTCTCTGCAGCTCAGCACTGTTGCCAGTGCTGGCCTGACGTCCAATGTGAAACAGATCCCAGTATGTATCTGTATGTATTCGTTTAGCGCATTAACTGTCTTTTTTGTTTGTTTGTTTCCTGTTTCGTTTGTATGTATTTGTCAGTAAGTTAGTTTAGTGTTTCATGTAATGACCCTTTGGGATAGTCATGGGTTCTTGCTTCCCGGGGTCAACATCCTTGTTATGTAGTCCAGTAGTTTGTAAGTATAGTCAGGTACCTTGTTTTTGTAAAATTTTTATATTGTATAAAAAAAATCGTCAATGGTTTTAAACTTCTGAAACGTTCTGAGTTCTTTGAACTCCGACTCTTAACTTTTGTTTTTGATTCTGTTAATAAAACTTCACCTACTTGCTTTCATGACTTTTTGACGATACACGGAGTGTAGCGTCTTTAATTTCGGCTGAATGTCAGAAACTGGCAATAAAATAATAACATTCTGACAAACAAAGCTGTTATTTTATCGCTATTGAAATGATCAATACGGCACAAATCATAAAATAAAGGACGTGATTTTCACCACGGCAACGGGAAGTCGCAGGAGGAAAAATTTTCTGGGCATGCAGGAGGAAGTGATCCGACAACAGTCAATAATTAGAGAACAGTCCTTGGGGAGTTTCATGCCACCAATATCAAAAACATTTACAAACCCATTTTGAGGAGACCCAATACAAACATTGTCCCCCTGGCAGGGTGATGTTAGCCTAAAAGTAGTTGTTATTAACAAACATCGTAAAGTAGATCATCTTGTTGTATTCGTTAGCTTATTTCATAACTGCTACAGCTGAAACGTTTTCATGTTACGATAAGAAAAAATGAACGAAAATATGAAATGAGATATTTTTTAGCACCTGCCTCCTTGGAACAACGGAACACCTTTATTCGTCAGAATGGATTTTCACATTTGATAGCCACGTTGAGACTTGAAAGCTAAAATTTGCATCATAACACTTTTGGCAACCGACTTTACGAAAATTGCCTCCTTCGATACCCGGTATTGAAGAAAGAGTCAAATACGGTACCCGGCAAGGAGTGCACATCCCGTCAGCAAAATATACTAAGTACCCCACTTGGGGTACTGGCCCAAATTCTTAGTTTCTTATACAAAAAAATACGCGTAAATTACATTTGCTTCTATGGAAAAACTTCAAGGAGATATCCCCTATCCAAAATATCTCCATACACGTATTTTTTATAAGAAACTAAGAATTTGGGCGAGTACTGAGGGTTTCTTAAAATTATCAGATTTTATGAACTCAGAGTTTCTTACGAGTTTCTTAAAGGTTCCATAACAATCTTCATGTTCATTTGCTGCCCCCGTCTGAACTTTTCAAAGCATCCCATGTTCAGACATCACTCAAGTATCATACAGCTCAAATCATTACTGGTTGCTGAAAGCACGCGGAAATCATCCAATTTCACGGTAGTCAGCCAATCAAATAGCCCCTTTCTAACCACGTGATACCAAATTGGCCGTTCGAAGAGAATTCTTGATTACCCTCACGAAAGTCGAAATGGCTACTAAGTTACAATAATTACATGGTAATTTCTTTGATAAATCAGTAGAAGGGATGCCCCTCTACAGTTTATAGCGTGCTTGGAAAAATATCTCATTTAGAGCCGAAATTACGGTCATTTTCCGGTCGAAGAATATTGACATTCGTTCAAACATCGATAAAAGTCGCTGCAAATGAGATATAAGGATAAAAATCTCAGCGATTATGGATATTGCCCTAAGCAATAACCCAAGCACCGTCCCTTCAATTAAATCTCAAAATCGCAGGTGATTTTTAACGATTTCTGCCGGAATTGTGATCTGGGCCTAAACTTCTTACCGATTAAAACTCATTTGTTGACCCAAAAAGGGCTTAGTTTGTATTCTTGAGCTGAACGATTCACTTACCAACAGCTCAATGCTTCATTTTCCACTTAGATGTCTCCGAATTTCGTTTAAAACGTCCAGTCTTGAGCAACTTCTTGCAAATTTGTCTCGTTCCATATTTTCTCTGCAAGCGCCAGCAATCTCCTCAAAAACGTCTCATCGATAGGCTTTGTGCTATAGATAATGCGATTCGATACAGTTCATACACTCGTAATCAGGTATGGCATTGCCTGATTTTGCTCAATTCATTGAAATGGAAACAAAAAAAGATAAAAATTTTTTGGCTGTTTGGTTCACCAATGAATGGATCTTACACGAAACAACAAAGCAGCAAAAAGTTTGTGCAAGAAATGTGTCAGATCTATTCATGAGTCAATAAAGTTAAACAAAAGGTTAACAGCGGTAAACTTTCAACACGACAAAACATTTTGTTTTGTTGCTTTGTGTAGGATCTTTGTGTAGTATTATTGGTGAACCAGACAGCCAAAAATGTTTCATCCTTTTTGCTTCCATTTGAATGAATTGAGCAAAATCAGGCGTGCCATATCTAATTACGAGTGTGTGAACTGTATCGAATCGCATTATCTGTAGCACAAAGCCTATCGATGAGACATTTTTGAGGAGATTGCTGGCGCTTGCAGAGAAAATATGGAACGAAACAAATTTGCAAGAAGTTGCTCAAGACTGGACGTTTTAAACGAAATTTGGAGACATCTAAATGGAAAATGAAGCTAAGTAGATCATTGAGTTGTTGGTAAGTGAATCGTTCAGCTCAAGAATACAAACTAGGCCCTTTTTGAGTCAACAAATGAGTTTTAATCGGTAAGAAGTTTAGGCCCAGATCACAATTCCGGCAGAAATCGTTAAAAATCACCTGCGATTTTGAGATGTAATTGAAGGGACGGTGCTTGGGTTATTGCTTAGGGCAATATCCATAATCGCTGAGATTTTTATCCTTATATCTCATTTGCAGCGACCTTTATCGATGTTTGAACGAATGTCAATATTCTTCGACCGGAAAATGACTGTAATTTCGGCTCCAAACGAGATATTTTTCCAAGCACGCTACAATGTAGAGGGGCATCCCTTCTACTGATTTATGAAAGAAAATTCCATGTAATTATTGTAACTTTAGTAGCCATATCAACTTTCGTGAGGGTATTCAAGAATTCAATTCGAACGGCCAATTTGGTATCACATGGTTAGAAAGGGGCTATTTGATTCGCTGACTACCGTGAAATTGGATGATTTCCGCGTGCTTCAGCAACCAGTGAGGATTTGAGCTGTATGCTCACTCAAGTATAAAGAGAGCGTGTGGCCGAGTGGTTAAGGCGTCTGATTCGTAAGCCAAAAGTCAGAACGGCCGTAGGTTCAAATCCCACGCTGGACAGTTTGGTCGCTGTCCGTAACTCTAGCCCGGGTCAACCAGAGCCATGTGAGGGAAATCTGGTAGCTGCGGCGGGTAGCTGCGGCGGACTGATGGTGAAACATCCGTGGTCCCTGCTGGAAATAAGTCTCTCAGACTTTCGCAGGCTAGCGACGTTAAACATATATACCTACCTACCTACCTATGTTCCGAGTAATATGATGCAGGAAACAAATGAAATAAAGTAAAATATGTTAAGGATTTCCTTTCTTAAAAATGAATAGTTTCTTAACTTATTTTTTCCCAGTACTGGAGTTTCTTAATTTTTTGGCGATATGAGAGTTAACTTTCTTATAAGCAGTTTCTTGAAAAAAAATTACGTGTATCACCTTCAAGCCGTTCGGCTTCTTGTTCCTACTTAATTCATCTGTTCATCATTATTCCACAAGACACGCTAGTCAAGGTGACTTATATATGTCTCGAAAAAACAGTCTCCAATATTGTCCAAAGTCTATTCGATATCTTGGTGTCAAACTTTGGAATGCATTACCTGGAATGTTACAGAAAAGTCGACCGATAAATCTAAATCTAAATCTATGCTACTTTGCAACTTAGAACTCTATTGAATTTACCTGACCTAATGAATTTATCAGAACAAGGGGGGGGGCTCTCTCCTCGAATAGTTTATCTATTGAGAGAGCTCCTCCTTTAAGTAATTCCCTACATGCAATTTATTATTTAGCTCCTCTTTGTACTTGTATATTGTATTTAGTTTTTTTAGCATTGCATTTTTTTTTTGTAAAATTATATATTCAGTCTATGTAGTTTAGTTATTTGTATGTACTGTAGAATTATAAATTGTATGTAGAGAATTTAAATCATATGAAACTAAAACTGAAACTTACCTGTCTTCTTACACAAACATTAACCGTCATCTCTATTGTATTTACAGTGTGAACAAAACATCATAGCAGCATTTGACAGAAAAGGAGAATACATATTCACTGGAAACGCAAAGGGCAAGGTCTGTCTTGCATTTCTTAGCCTGTGTATGCGATTTGCTTTATTTAGACACATGATTCATGTGAAATTATGTTAATATCTTGGCAAGCCTTAAAGACCCATTGTACACCTACAGACTTGCTCATAAACATTGTACACCTACAGTATTGTTCTTTCGCTCTGTTTAGTATCTTGTTTATCAAAGAGCAATATCTCTTGTTACCAGTGTCGGAATTCGAGAGAGTTTCTCCTGTTTTCATAAAGTATCTATGCGTAGCATTCTCAATGGTTTTGAGATACGGTTTATCACACCCTGGATACCCCTCACTCCATCATCTTAAAATGGCCGCTTCGGTTTGAAATTTTGAAGGAGTTCTCCAGGAAGCGTCTTCAAGAAATCTTCGACGCATGCCCAAACTCACGGACAGATTTTCCTAGAATTTTGCCTTACACAGGCCTTACGGCTATGTCTTCTGCACGCTTTCGCCCGTGTTATCCTTTTGGAATGATGGAAAAATCTTCTCCAGGTTTGAATAACCAGTTCAGGGGGATTCATTCTCTTTAAGAGGACAACATCCATGAATACATGAGTGTCATTATTTACGAAAGAAAACAAAGAGATTTTGATCATTGTTTTCACTCTTTTTTCAGGTATTCGGAATTAGACTGATTACATGGCCGTAGTTATCCCTATTGAAAGGCTGCCGGACGCTCCTAGCTACGACTCATTTTGATATCTTCCTCGTTTTTGTAAGGGCATAGACAAAAAAAAAAACACTAACACAAAAACTCGTATTTTTCAAATGAAACATATTGATCTGAGAACTTCATAGTAAGTGCTTAGCGAAAGCAACCAAATGGTACATACTTGCATGGTTTGACATTTTCACCTACTGTTTTCATGGTATTCTTAATCGTAAGACTTTTTTCAGTCAAGCTAAGTTCCTTGAAACTCTCCTTTGAGCTTCGAGTTTCCGTTGGTCGACATCAGTCAATGGAGTTTGCAGACAGCCTCTTTCCAAAGGGCGTTCAAAAGTCCATCGAAGTCATTCCAAAAATGTTGCCGTAATATTATGAGTCCCAGTATGAGCGCTCTCGGTTTGGTGTAATAGTCTCCTTTTGAATAGCGATTACTGGGACTCGTCGTAATCAGTCAATTTCGGACTGGGCTTTCTGCAGAAAATATCCCATATCCACCGAAAAGAATTCCGATTAAAGCCGGGTAAATTACTGAAACTAATTGAACATGTTGTCAATAAGATGAGACAGTTTCAATGTTATTGGTGTGATATTCAGGGAGCAGTGGCCTTTCAAACGGAGGGGGGAGCGGGGGTTTCTTCTTTCTGACTAACCCGGTAGTGCCTACCTGTACGCAGTTTGCAGTATTTCATTGAAAGTTGATTATTATTATTGTTATTATTATTATAAGAAACTAAACCATCATCAAAAATTAACAGAAAAAGAAAATAAAAAGAAACACAACTTTTAAAAACTCTGTTACTTTTCGATTAAAAATCTTCGTCAGCAATACTTTTCTAATTGGACAACCGAGGATTTATACTCCGTGGAGCATACAAGTCAAATCTTTCAATAGGGCACAGGGAAACCCATAAATCTTCCAATTTCACGCTTATCAGCCAATGGTGTTGCCGTATTCTCGTCACATGACCGAAAATAAGCTCTTTGAGACGAATTTTTGAGTACCCTTACGAAAATCAAAGTGGACATTCGAGTAATAGAGATACAGAGCTGCTTTTGCCACGAGTCGATTCTACAGGCCCTACTCCATATTTTGCATTTTGCATTTCAAGAAAATCTCATCAGGGATCAGCACTACATCGAATTTCATGCAACCGAAAATAGGCCTATATTCAAATATCATTTGCGAACGCAACAAATAAGATATAGCTTCCAAAATTTCACACCTTACATGAATTATAGCAAGGAATAAGCTGAAGATGTTTCTTTGCTTCAGTTTCCCAAATCCTTGACGAGTCTCAGCTATTTGCGACGAAGAAAGCTATTGGGCCTACCTTCATCCACTGCATAATGCCATTATTCTGTTTCAAATCGGCTTCTTTGCTGTAGCAAGGTAGCAGAGCTATTCACCAACAACATAGCACCAATTTCCACTATTCTCCGCTGAAAAATTGCCATCAACTTCGGTAAAACGCGCTGAACTTTCAACAGCTCTTCGCCACACTATCTATTCCAAGTTTTGAAACAGTGTGCTCACGTGGAAAAAGTTCTGTTATTGTCAAAGCGCTCATGATGTCATGGTCAAGAGGTAGGTCTCGTATCATCCTCTCTCTACAAAGACTTGGCCTTTGTTTTAGTTTGAAAAAGTGGAAGGGATTGAGGCTGGGCTTTCAGAATTATCTGTATTTCTTAAAAAAAGGAAAATGGTGAATGCATGTTTCAAAATAATTTGCATGAATATGAGAGTTTTTTTCATGGAAGTTAAAGGGTATTGGAGCTTGCGAAGATACCTAGGCCCCCTATCATATGAATAATTCAAATTATTTTGAAATTAGTTTGATGTGAAACTGTTTCATTTTTATTGCCACACATTCTGCAAAATTGGGAGTCGATGGTTTTATCAATTTTGAATTTGGTGTAATTTGTTCGGAGAGCTTGCTCTTGTGCACTGAAAATCAATGCTTCAGTAGGGCCCTTCAAGTCACTTTTCTGTAGCCATCGCCAGGTGTTAGCCTTGTCTTTGCCCTCCATTTCTCTGAGGTATTAACCATGCATCGCCTTGTCTTTCCAGGTGTTAATCCTTTCTTTTTGTTTAAGTTTTTTAAACTCGTTTGGTTTCATTGACTCTTGGCAAAGTGGTATCGTGTTGCTATCCTTAACTGCAATGAGCAATGGTTCATCATGGTTTCTTACATACCAACCAAGGCTATTTTCTTCCGTGACAACACAGCTCTTGCAACCTATCAGCCCCCTACCACCTTTACTTCGCGTTACGTATAACCGATCAACGTCACTCTTGTTGTGAAACTCCTTATTCGTAGTCATAATTTTCCGAGTCTTTCGGTCCATCTCATCAAGCTCGGCAACATTCCACTTAATGATACCTGCCCCGTATCTCATTAAGGACACTGCCCATGTGTTCATTGCCATGATTTTATTCCTTCCATGTAGTCTACTTTTCATGATAGCTTTTGTTCTACGTACGTATTCTTTCCTGAAACATTCTTTCATCTCACTATCCTTGATTGTATCAAACTCTGTAATTCCAAGGTATTTGTAGCCTCCATCTTCAACTTCCTTAATTTTGTCACCACTAGGCAATTCTAAACCTTCTGTTTTCACCACCTTTCCTCGCTTTAAAATAAGTGTGCCACACTTCTTGGCCCCAAACTCCATGCCTATGTTGTTTGAAAATATTTCTACCGTAGAGACCAATCCATTGATTTCACGTTCACTCTTCCCATAGATCTTAAGATCATCCATGAATAGCAAGTGATTTATCTTTAGTCCACACTTCAGAGTGTAACCCGTTGGGACATTCCTTAATATCTCTGTGAGGGGGATCATACTGATCACAAATAAAAGAGGTGAAAGACTGTCTCCTTGGAAAATCCCTCTCCTGATGTTAACTTTTCCCAAGAATTCACCACATGATGTCAAATCCACATTCCAATTCCTCATTGATCTCGTGATAAAATTAATAACATTATCCGCCACATTTGCCAGTTCCAGACTTTCAAGAATCCAGGAATGGGGGACCATATCATAGGCTTTCTTATAATCGATCCACGCCATTCCCAGATTGGTATGTCTCTTTCTACAGTCATTCAGCACTGTTTTATCTATGAGCAGTTGGTCCTTGGTCCCTCTGCTTCTTCTCCTGCAACCTTTCTGCTCATTTGGTAGCTTACCAGCATCCTCCAGAAAGTCATACAAAACGTTGGATATGATCCCTGTCATCAGCTTCCACATCAAGGGTAAACAAGAGATAGGTCGATAGTTTTTGTCAACTGCATTTCCTTTGCTAGGATCTTTTTGGCATAGCACAGTCTTACCAGTGGTCATCCACTTGGGAATCTCAACCTCGTTGTTAATCATGTCATTCAATTGATCTGCAATTCTCTCATGCAATGCCGTGAAATTCTTTAACCAATACCCCTGTACCCCATCAGGTCCAGGACATTTCCAGTTTGGGATCTTTCTTGTCTGCTTAACCACCATCTCAGTCGTAATTCTAATATCGTCTTGTTTCCTATCATCTTTACCCGCTCGTAATTCTCTCAGCCATTCAGCATCCTTTTTATGATCTACTTTGTTATCCCAAATGTTACTCCAAAACCGTTTACTTTCATTAGCATCAGGCTTTTCATTACTGTTACCTTTCCACCCAACTGTTGGTAAACCCGTTTTTGGTCTTGCTGGAACAACCTGTTGATTTTGTATTGTTCGATTCTTTGATCGTACCTCTTAATTTTCATAGATTTCGCTTTTAATCGTTGCTTCAGCTCTTCTAATACTACGTTTAACCCCTTTTTCTTTATTCTATACTTCTGCTCAAGTTCCTTATATTTCTCTATTCTCTTCAAATCTCCCCTTTTCTTTCTTTCTAGTATGTTGATGTGTTTGCGTATCTCCTTAATTGATTCTTTTATTCTCCTTTTCCACCAAGGCTCTTTCATTCAGCAAGGGCAGATTTTGTAATACAATAGCATCAGTTGCTTTGGTTCACACCTCAATTCAAAGCGATTAGTGAATGCAGACAAAAGAAATTCTCTCAAGCAGAAATTGAAAACAAACGAAGACGCAAAGTTGCCCTGAAACCAGTACGGCGAACTCTCGTTTGGTGCGGGCGAAGGGAGGTTTTTAAGAGATGTAATGTGCTCATAATGAAAGAAGAAGGATAAATCTAAAGTTCTGTCTTGGGCATTTTGTTTATTTGACTCAAAAACCGAGCAGAGGGCATTACAATTTTAGCACATTTATTGCTCAGATATAGGCAGTCACTGCTCAGCTCCTGAATCAAGTAAACAAAATGCCCAAGACAGAACTTTAGATTTACCCTTCTTCTTTCATTATGAGCACAATACATCTCTTAAAAACCTCCCTTCGCCCGCACCAAACGAGAGTTCGCCGTACTGGTTTCAGGGCACCTTTGCGTCTTCGTTTATTTTGAATTTCTGCTTGAGGGAATTTCCTTTGTCTGCAGATGCTAATCGCTTTGAATTGAGGTGTGAACCAAAGCAACTGATGCTATTGTATTACAAAATCTGCCCTTGCTCTTTCATTCCATTAGCTCTCTTGCGATAAGGTCTGAGACCTACCTTTCTTCCTATGAAGATGGTGCACGCTTTGATTAAGTTATTTGTTCCAGTTATACTTTCTGTTGCGATCTTTCCCAGAACGCTATTCACCTTTTTTACATGTCCTTTGAGTAATGTTCTCTCCACCTTCTTAAACCCCTGTAGTTCCACATCAAGATTGTGCTCAGTTATACTGTTTATTTCTTCTACAATTTCTCTTTCCTCGTCAGTCAGTTCTTGTATATTCACAAAAACCAAACCAGGATGGTCATCCTCTGTACTGTTATCTTCCATAACAGCCTCGTCAACATCTTGTTCTTCGCTTACATTCTCTTCCGAATTTGCATTCACCATTCTTTTCTTAATCTCTTCAAGTTCTACCGCTGTTAACCAGTCATTTTTACGTATCATTCGAGCTTGGTCACACAACCTCTGCTCAGTTATATTCAAACTTTGCCTTTCCTTCCAAATATTATGCATCCTCCTTCTGTAACCCCTAATTGGTTTACCGTTTTCATCGACAGGAGTACTCAAAAAATAGCACTCTATGACAGCTACATTCATTTCCTTAGTCCATCCAGTTCTAGCAGTAGCATGATGACGACCGGGCCCACGCTGCTCACCCATGGGACACCTGCCGGGCGTGGCACTTTCAGCAATATTGCTTCCAGCACCATTTACGCCGTTGTTTCTACTACTTGTATATTCCATCACACTCATATTGAGGATAGTGTTGGTAAGGTGTCACAACCACCGGTGTGTTTATCGAGAACACCATCTCTAGGGGGGTTGCCAACCAAAGCTAAAGAGTCCCCCCTAGCCATGAGACAAACTAGCCCCCGCCGGACGCCAACCCGGTACTTCGTGGTTTCGGAGAGAGCTGACAGGTACTACACCTTGCTCAAGGGTGACCTGGAGGTAGTATTATTATTATTATTATTATTATTATTATTATTATTATTATTATTATTATTATTATTATTATTATTACTATTATACGACATCCATATGACAGCAGGGTAGACAGTAAAGAGATGGAGAAGACTGAGAAGTGCCAAGATCTCGTACGAGAACTGAAGAGGCTGTGGGACATGAAGGTAGAGGTCATTCCTATAGTATTGGGGGCACTTGGAACTACCCCAAAGACACTGCAGAAAAGAATGAAGGACATTGGCATTGAGACCAGAATCGGTGAACTACAGAAAACTGTTATCCTGCATACAGCAAGGATCCTTAGAAAGGTCCCTGAGGCTTGATGAGTCTTGTTGACATCAAACCCCAAGAAGAAAAATCCATTGACTAGAACAATTTGCGTTATCTTTCAATAATAATAATAATAATAATGATGATAATAATAATAATGATAATAATAATAATTACTGTCACACCTCTCCACCTTCTTAAACCCCTGTCACACGACTAATTACTACTGTCACACGACTAATTACTAATTACTGGCACACGACTCTATAAAATTTACAGCGGAATGGTCAACAGATAAGGTGAATTTTCTCGACGTTCAAGTCATCAAACAGGGTAACAGACTTATAACGGATTTGTTTACAAAACCTACGGATACCCATCAACTCCTGCATCGAACTTCATGTCATCCAAATCACACCAAAAAGGGAATTCCATATAGCCAGGCCCTCAGAATTCGCCGCATTTGTTCAGAGGAACAGTTTTTTATAGATAGGGTAGGAGATTTAAAAACTTGGCTTTTAGCTAGAGGTTACAGTGAAAACGAGGTCGACAGCCAAATCAATAGGGTGCGGGACAAAAATCGTGCAACTTTGTTAAATCCTATACCTAAGGAAAAGGATGATATGAAAATACCTTTTGTGTTGACATATCACCCAGCTATGTACAAGGTTTATGACATCCTTCGCAAAAACCAGAACCTATTACTGGTAGACAGTGAGCATGAGACAGTTTTTAAGGACAAAATATTAGTTTCTTTCAGAAGGGCAAAAAGTTTGAAGGATAAACTTGTGAGGGCTAAGCTGCCAAGAATAGATGCGGAGTTGATGGAAAAGGGTACTTTTAGATGTAATGGCAGAAGGAGTTGCCAGATTTGTCCTTTGATGAGGGAGGGGGATACATTCCACAATTTTGATTCCACCAGATCTTTTAAAAATTTCTCGGGGCGATACGATTGCAACTCTGATCATGTTGTTTATTTGTTGCAGTGTGAGTCATGCAACAAGAAATATGTGGGGAGTACTAAGACTAAATTTCGGCAAAGGTTTAATGTTTACAAGTCCTATTTTAGGACATACGCACGCAAACACGACGAAAATTCTCATGATAAAGGGAAGCCTGTCCCACAGGCTTCTTTTTTCAGTCATTTCTTTGAAAACGGACACAATGGGACTTTTCGGGTGGGTATCAAAATTATAGATGGGGCAGATGATGTTTTTTCGCTTCGCCGAAAGGATTTGTTTTGGCAATATCGACTCCAAACTTTTTCACCAAAGGGTCTTAATGAAAGAGCTGCAGACGTGGAATTAGACATATTTGCGTGCGGAGGAACAGCTTAGATTCTGCCAATGCATCTAAAGGTCCCTAGAGGTTGCTCTTGTTTAAGGAATTAGTATCAGGCCATCTGGGATTCAGCAGTTGCTAAAAGAAGAGTTAAGCATCATGCGAATCTTTCAGGGGGTCACTTGGGGGTAACTGTGAGTTGCCAGAGCAGCCTCAAGAGTATCGAAAAAATTGGAATTCGTATCTGGCAATCTGGGGTGTAGCTGTTGCTAAAAAAAGAGTTAAGCATCATGCAAAATATTTCGGAGGGTCAGTTGGGGGTAACTGAGTTGCCAGGGCAGCCTCAAGGGTAAAGAATTAGTATCAGGCCATCTGGGATTTAGCTGATGCTAGAAGAAGAGTTAAGCATCAAGCGAATATTTCGGAGGGTCTTTTGGGGGTAACTGTAGAGCTGCCAGGATAGCCTCAAAGGAATAACTTAAACTTTAAAACGCTTCCAATCCGTTCTCTATTGGTCAGGGACAAAGGGATCCGGTATTTTAATCTGTAAATAGACTCGTTATGTATAATTTTATCGGTAAACAATCTATATAAATTCTCGGCTGTCCCAGTAAAGTTTTACTCTGAGGAAGATTTTTAATCGAAACGTTAGCTTTTATAAAACAGTCTTATTTTTCATATTTTCTTTTCTGTTTTTCCTGAAGGTGGTTTTAGTTTTCATAATAATAATAATAATGGTAATAATAATAATAATAATAATAATATTATTATGTGTGTCCAGACTTCTCCTAGGGGATTTTGATGAAGGTATTTTCGGTTCAAAGGGTGGGTTTTTGGGTCTCGTGGGGGTTCGGTCAGTTATTGGTTTACCAACTGGGATTATTTATTCTTTAAAACTTTATACTTTAAATTCCTGTTTGGGCTTTTACTTTTATGTAAATCAGGGTGGTTTTTTTGGGTCTCTCAGGGGTTTGGTCGGTTATTGGTTTACCCATTTAGGTTTTTTACTATCAGAACCTTTAACTTTTAATTCCCGTTTGGGCTTTTATTTCTATGTAAGTCAGGCTTGGAAGGGTGGGTTTTTTGGTCTCTCAGGGGTTCGGTAGGTTATTGGTTTACCCACTGGGATTATTTACTTTCAAAACTTTTACTTTAAAATTCCCGTTTGGGCTTTTATTTTCCATGTTAGTTAGGATTGGAAGGGTGGGTTTTTGGGTCTCTCCGGGGTTCGGTAGGTTATTGGTTTACCCACTGGGATTATTTACTTTCAAAACTTTCACTTTTAAAATTCCCGTTTGGGCTTTTATTTCTATGGGAGTTGGGCGTTCTTGTCAGGCTTGGTATAGATTTAATTTTTTGGCTCTTCTTTATTGTATCTTAATTTAGGTTGTTTATCTTAGGTTATAAATGCTCGGTTGCTTGTTTGCAAAGTTAGGCTGATGAAGATTTTTAATCGAAACGTCAAATCTTAACAGTGTGTGTTTTTAATAATAATAATAATAATAATAATAATAATAATAATAATAATAATAATAATAATAATAATAATAATTATTATTATTATTATTATTATTATTATTATTATTATCATTATCATTATTATTATTATTATCATTATTGTCTCTGTTACACAATGACTTCAGTTCTGTTCTTTGTATATTGGTCAGTGGATTGATGTTCTTGAGCTTTGGTAACAACAAGTTTCCTCAAATCTCAAGCACTTGTAGGAGAATTCTGGCAGATTGTAGCAACACAGTCTTTTGCAACTCTACGATTCTGGTAGCTATCCCAATCTCCTTCAGTCTTTTTTGGCAATGCTTTTGGTGCTGTTCCTAGCGCCCCAATTATAACTGGGATCACTTTAACTTTTTTATTCCACAGTTTTTTCAGTTCCCTTGCTAAGTCTTGGTACTTGAATATCTTTTCCTTTTCTTTTTCATCAACCCTAGTATCCAAAGGAACAGCAAAGTCTATAATCTGGCATTTGTTGTTTTTCTTCTCAACTATTATCATATCGGGCCTTCTTGCTTCGATGACGTGATCTGTTTGTATTGAAAAGTCCCACAAGATCTTATACTCTTCGTTTTCGCATACAGATTGCGGCTCATGTTCATACCATCTATCTTTTGTGTCAAGACCATACTTTCTGCATACCTCCCAATGTATCTTTCTTCCTATCCAATCATGCCTCCGTTTATACTCTTTTTGTGCCATTTTACTACATTCACTTAAGAGGTGGTTGATGCTCTCATCTGCTTTGCCACACATCCTACATGTACTGTCTTCTTGAGTCTTATCAATTTTAGCTTTCACTAAGTTTGTTCTCACTGCCTGCTCTTGTGCTGCCATAATGAGGGTCTCGGTTTCTCTCTTGAGGCTTCCCTCTTGTAGCCACAACCATTGATCTCTATTTGTCACATCCTCTGTTTGTCTCAGGAACTGTCCATGCATCACTTTCTCTTTCCAGTTGGCCTTCCTTTCCTGCCTGCTCTTTCTCTTAAACTCATTCTCTGTTTCAAGTTCCTCATTCTCAGTATCGCCTCTAGCTGCAACTAGCAGTTTCTCCTTGCTTTCTTTGACGTATCTTTTCAGGCCAATTGTGGCCAGATTGACAGTATCTACAAAGCTCATGAGTCCTCTTCCACCTTCTCTCCTGGGTATATATAACCTGTCGACATTACTTCTTGGGTGGAGTCCATTGTGCATGGTTAAAAGTTTCCTCGTTCTTCGATCCATCTCTTGAAGCTCGGCTTTGGTCCAATTAAGGAAAGCAGCTGAGTATCTCAATACAGGGATAGCCCATGTATTAATACCCTTGATGACATTTCCCCCATTCAACTTTGTCTCCAAAATCTTTCTCACTCTTCTCTTATATTCACTGCCGACTTTCCCTTTCATCTCTTTTACCTGCACTTCATCTGCCTGTAATACACCCAGATATTTGTATCCTTCGCCTTCTTTCAGTGATTTTATGACTTTATCATCTGGCATTTTGATTCCGTCTGATTTTATCCTTTTTCCTCTCTTCAAAACCAAAGTCGAACACTTTTCAATCCCGAATTGCATGCCAATGTCCTTGCTAAACACTCTGACCGTCTGTATAAGTGAATCAAGTTCTTTCTCGCTCTTTGCATACAACTTAAGGTCGTCCATGTAAAGAAGGTGATTAATCTTTTCTCTATTTTTTGCAAATTCGTACCCATGTTTTGTCATTTTCAATACACTGGTAAGGGGGATGAGTGTTATAACGAAAAGAAGCGGCGATAACGCATCTCCCTGAAATATACCTCTTTTCATCTTAACCTCTCCTAGTGATTCGTTAGCACATGTCAGCTCAACCCTCCAATCTTTCATTGTCTTTTCTAGGAACTTCGTTAACGTATTGTTTATTCCTAGGATCTGCAGACACTCTAAAACCCAGGAATGAGGTACCATATCAAATGCTTTCCTGTAGTCTATCCATCCCATAGCTAAGTTCTTTTTCCTCATTCTAACCTCTCTCAGTATCATCCTGTCTATGTACAATTGATCTGCCGTTCCTCTGCTCCTCCTCCTACATCCCTTCTGTTCCTCAGGTAGCAGCTGGTTCTTTTCCAAAAAAGAGTAGACTTCATCAGATACTAGTGCTGTTAGCAACTTCCAGCAAAGCGGTAGGCATGTGATGGGACGGTAGTTGCTTGCATCTCTTCCCTTTGACTTATCCTTCTGTAGCAGGACAGTTCGGCCTTTCGTCATCCATGATGGTGTCTGTCCCTCCAAGCATTCAGTGAAATATTTCTCCAAATATTATTATTATTATTATTATTATTATTATTATTATTATTATTATTATTATTATTATTATTATTATTATTATTATTATTATTATTGAATTATAGCACACTGATAAAATGTCATTTCATTCAGCGGTAACGGTTCCTTGATATTGGTAACAGCAAGTCTCCTCAATTTTCAAGGACTTTTCTTAGGATCCGTGCAGATTGCAGGATTACAGTCTTCTGCATCTCTTCAATCCTGGTCTCAATTCCCAGTTCTTCTACTCTCCTTTTGATGTCTTTTGGTGGTGTTCCTAATGCCCCAATGACTATGGGTACTACTTTTACTTTCATATTCCACAGTTTCTGGAGTTCTCTCTTTAAATCCTGGTATTTCTCAACTTTCTCTTTCTCCTTTTGCTCTATCCGGGTATCATATGGGATGGCAAGGTCAACGATAATGCAGTTGTTTTCCTCCTTCTTGATCAAAATTAAGTCTGGCCTTCTAGCTTCAATTACATGGTCGGTCTGGATGGTAAAGTCCCACAGTACCTTGCAAGTATCATTTTCAACCACACTTTCTGGCTCATGGTTGTACCACTTCTCGCTTACATTTACCCCAAACTTCCTGCATATGTCCCAGTGGATTCTTCTCCCGACCCAATCATGTCTGTTCTTATACTCCTTTTGCGCCATTTTGCTGCATTCGCTGATGAGATGATTAATAGTTTCATCAACCTTACCGCACATTCTACATCTACTGTCCTCCTGCGTTTTGTCGATTTTGGCTTTGATGAGGTTCGTCCTAATGGCTTGCTCTTGAGCTGCTAGGATGAGAGTCTCGGTCTCCCTCTTAATGCCACTATTTTTCAACCATTTCCACCTTTCCTCTCCAGCAATCCCCTCAGTTTGTCTAATGAATTGGCCATGTAAGACTTTCTCCTTCCAGTTTTCTTTGCGCTCCTTTGCTCGTCGATCTTTATATTGTTTCACTGTTTCCTTCACTTCCATGTCCGATGTTTTAGCTGCACTCAACAGCCGTTCCTTGCTCTCCTGTACGTATCTCTCTAGTCCAATTTTTGATGTTTCTATCGTATCTTCAACGCTGAGAAGTCCTCTACCACCTTCGTTTCGTGAAATATACAGCCGGTCTACATTGCTTTTTGGATGGAGTGCTTTGTGCATCGTCATAAGTTTCCTAGTACGTCTACCTAATTCTTGAATCTCTTCTTTCCTCCAGTCTAGAAAGGGAGCAGAGTATCTTACCACTGAAACAGCCCATGTATTAATTGCTTTAATGACGTTGTTTCCATTTAACTTTGTCTCTAACACTTTCCTCACTCTTCTCTTATACTCTTTACTGACTCTTTCTTTCATCTCAGACGTCTTTATATCATCTAACTCTTGAACACCAAGGTACTTGTAGCTTTCGTCTTCTTTTAAATTCCTGATCGTTCTGTCGTCTGGCAAGGTAATGCCATCAGACTCAGCAATCTTTCCTCTTTTCATGACAAGTGATGCACACTTTTCGAGGCCAAATTCCATTCCTATGTCGGAGCTGTAAATTCTGACTGTCTGTATCAATGATTCTAGGTCTTTTTGTGTCTTTCCGTACAACTTGAGATCGTCCATATACAGTAAATGATTGATCTTAACCTTGCTTGATGAAAACTCATACCCAGGTGCAGCCTTCCTCAAGATGCTCGTAAGTGGGATCATTGATATGACAAACAACAAAGGTGATAATGCATCCCCTTGAAATATCCCTCTCTTTATTCTTACTTCTCCTAATATTTCATCTTTGCACATCATTTCCACCCTCCATGATTTCATTGTCTCGCTTAGCAGATTTCGAACATTTTGGTTTACTTTCAGGGCTGTTAGACATTCCATTAACCAAGAGTGTGGTATCATGTCATACGCCTTCCGATAATCCACCCATGCCATTGACAAATTTTTTCTTCCATGTTTTACTTCTTTCAAAATCATTTTATCTATATATAGTAGATCTCCCGTTCCTTTTGACTTTCTCCTGCATCCTTTCTGCTCTTCAGGTAATAGTTCTTGTCCCTCTAGGTATCTGTATATTTCGTCAGAGAATATGCCTGTAAGTAATTTCCACGCAAGAGGTAGACATGTTATGGGCCGGTAATTGCTTGCAACTGTACCTTTGGATTTATCTTTTTGGATTAAAACTGTCCTTCCCTTTGTCATCCACAGTGGTGTTTTGCCTTCCTCTAAGCATTTTGTTAGGCTATTATTATTATTATTATTATTATTATTATTATTAATATTGTTATTATTATTATTGTTATTATTATTATTATCATCATTATTATTATTAAATTTTCAAAGCCATAACTGTACATGAGTTTAGTAATCGTAGATTCCAGGTAGCTTTCACCGCTAGTGAAAGATTTTGTCTTGAAAATATCTGTTATCAAAACTGAGTTTAGCCTTCGATATCTTTTATTACTGCTATTCATTAATAACTGCCAATTCGTTTGAATCCATTGGATTATTATCATCATCATCATCATCATCATCATCATCATCATCATCATCATCATCATCATCATCATCATCATCATCATTATTATCATTAGTATTATTATTATTATTATTATTATTATTATTATTATTATTATCATTATTATTATTATTATTATTATTATTATTATGGGATTTTAAGCATTTCTGCACTGGCTGATCTTATTGCCGTTTTTCTTCCTGTCAGGCGAGTCACAAAAAATGACTCAAGGCTAACAGATGTCCTTCTCCTTTAAAGTTCTAGCACTTTTCTCAGTATTCTTGCCGTCCCCAATAAAGCAGTCTTCTGCAGAACTCCAATTTCAGGCACAATGTCCATCTTTTCAATCCAACATTAAAGATCTTTTGTAATGCTTCCGAGGGCACTAATCACTACTGGAACAACTTTTGCACATCGCAGTTCCCACAACCTCTTTATTTCCCTTTTCAGATCTTGGTACTTTTCTACCTTCTCTAACTCTTTTTCTGCAATCCTCGTATCCGCAGATACAGCAATGTCAACTATCAGAGCCTCTCTCTTTTCCTTATGAATTACGATAACATCTGGTCTTCTTGCCTGAATGACGTTGTCACATTGTACATTGATATCCCACAGAATTTTCACAGTCTCGTTCTCAACAACACCCTCTGGGGTGTGTTCATACCACTTATCGGAATGCTGAAGCCCGTGTTTCCTACAAAAATCCCAGTGTACTTTCTTTGCCACGTTATCGTGGCGTCTTTTGTAATCCCTCTGGGCTAATTTCTCGCACTCTGCAACAATATGTTGTATGCTTTCACCTCGTTTACCACACATTCTACACATTGGACTGTCGCTGCTCTTATCTATATAGTGCTTCATGTAGTTGGTCCTTATTGCTTGCTCTTGTGCAGCACATAAGAGAGCTTCCGTTCCAACCTTCAAATCACTCCTTGAAAGCCATTCCCAAGATTTAATCCTGTCTACCTTTTCTGCTTTCCTGTCCAGTTTTGTTTGAGTTCTTCTGCCTTTCTCCTTTTGAATTCTTCCTTTTCCATTGTTTCCTCTGCTTGTATGGTTCCTGATTCACACACACCTCTTATCAGCAACTCTTCTGAGTTTGCTACGTAGAAACCTAAGCTGTTTTCTTCTCCTTTTACACATTGCTCCACACTGATAAGGCCACGACCTTCTTCCTTCCTTTTCATATATAGTCTGTCCACATCACTCTTTATGTGCATGGCACCATTCATTGTCAGATATTTTCTTGTATTTCTGTCGATGCGTTTCAGTTCACTCTCTCTCCAGCTTATTATTCCTGCTCCATATCTGAATATTGCAACTGCCCAGGTATTAATTGCCGTTATCTTGTTTCTCCCATTCAACTTGGACTTCAGAACTAACCTCAGCCGTCGCTTATACTCCCCCACTGTCCTCCCCTTCATTTCATCCTCCTTCACCGTATCTAATTCCACAGTACCCAGATAAGTATATCCTTCTTGTCCCACTTCTTTTATTATCTCATCATTCGGTAATTCTATGCCATCACATCATACAATCCTCCCTCTTTTTAGGACTAGAACCTCACATTTCCTGATTCCAAATTCCATTCTTATATCAGTACTAAAATTGTGAGTAGTTGTATTAGGGAGTCTATCTGTTCTTCACTCTTGGAATATAGTTTCAGATCATTCATAAATAGTAGATGATTCAGTTTATACTCCTTTTTCCCCCACTCATAGAGTACATTTACCTTTCTGAGTAATGACGATAATGGTATCATGCTCAAGACAAATAACAATGGTGACAAACTATCCCCCTGGAATATCCCTCTTTTAACATCCACATCACCAAGTTCCTCTCCATTGGAAGTTAAGGACAACTTCCACTGCACCATGCTTCTTTGTAAAAACTCTCTCACGTTACCAGCTATTCCAAACATTTCCATGCACTCACTAATCCAACTATGGGGAACGAAGTCACAAGCTTTCTTATAGTCTATCCACGCCATAGCCAGACTAGTGAGCCTTTTCCTGCAATCCTTCAGGATTGTTTTGTCAATCAATAACTGATCTTTTGTGCCCCGGCTCTTTCGCCTGCAACCTTTTTGTTCATCGGGTAGTAGATGTTCTGGGTAATCGTACATTTGATCAGCTATGATTCTTGTCATCAATTTCCACATCAGTGAAAGGCATGTTATCGGCCTATAGTTCTCGACCACATTCCCTTTCCTTGGATCCTTCTGGCACAACACTGTCCGTCCATGTTTTAACCATTTGGGAAGGGTATCCGTTCCCATCAAAATCTTATTCAATTGATCAGCAATTCTGTCGTGCATATTGGTCAGATTTTTGATCCAATATCCCTGGACACCATCTTTGCCTGGAGACTTCCAGTTTGGCATTTTCTTAGCTTGTTTTCTGACATTTTCAATACTTATAGTGACCCCTTCCTGTGAGTGTCTCCCTTTAATTTCATCCTTTAACTCAGACAGCCACTCTGCACCTTTGTTATGTTCCTTCTCCACTGGCCAAATATCACCCCAAAACCTTCTACTCTCCTCAGCCTCAGGAGTCCTCAGCATCTGGTACCTCGTTTGTTCTAGCTTCACTTCTATTCAATTCCTTGTAAATTTTTTTTCTGGTCAACACTAAATATTCGATTTTGTCTGAACTGGTTAATCCTTTGATCGTATCTTTTAATTTTCGCACTTTTGGCAATCATTCTTTGTTTCAATTCTTCAACCACAGTTTTAATACCTTTCTTATTCACCCGATATTTCTCTTTCAGTCTCTGCAATTTTTCACTTTTCTTGTGGCTGAGTTCACCTCTTAAGTCTCTCTCTAGTATGTTTACATCATTCCTTATTCTTTTGATATCATCTTCAATGCGGCGTTTCCACCAGGGATCTTTCTTAGCTCTAAATTCCGTCTTCTTTAAACCTAGCTGTTCTGCAACCCATACGGTTGCTGCCCTTGACAATTCATTAGTTTCTGTGATGTTTTTGGTTTCAATGTAACGAATCACTTGATTTACTCTGTTCATTTCTTTCTTCAGTTTGTTCTTATCAACCTTTTTAAAAGATATTCCTTCTGCTGTTTTCTTTTCAGCATAAATTTTTCTCAGGTTCTCCACAATTTCCCTTTGACTTTCAGACAAGATATTCTCTAACACATTATCTTCGACAACAAAACCTCCATTTTGCTGATCATTTTCCTCCACATTTACATTATTCATCACATTTTCATTATTCATATCGACATTCACAAAGTTTTCGTTATCGACCTGCTCTCTGCCATCCTCCACATCATTATTAGCTTCTCTTTCCTCTTCCTCTATCACACTTCTTTTTATCATTTCCAACTCAAGTTCTGAAAGCCAGCAGTTCTTTCTGATTATTATTATTATTATTATTATTATTATTATTATTATTATTATTATTATTATTATTATTATTATTATTATTATTAATTATTAAAGCTTTCTAAACCATCTTTCAAAGCCAAACAGAAAATAAAATATAAAAACAAACACTGTTGGATTACGTAAACGTTTCGATTAAAATCTTCATCAGTATCTCATCATCAGTATCTCTAAATCAGTATCAGTATCATCAGTATATTATTATTATTATTATTATTATTATTATTATTATTATTATTATTATTATTATTATTATTATTATTATTATTATTATTATTATTATTATTATTATTATTATTATTATTATTATTATTATTATTATTATTATTATTATTATTATTATTATTATTATTATTATTATTATTATTATTATTATACTTAGCCCTCTCTTATTCAATATGATCTTTAACACCTTTATTCAGAGCCTGGAAAAGAGCGATGAACTTAAACAAATGGGTTATGTCTACCACAAAATTTTAAACCCAAAAAACTGGTCCCAGTTTGCTGATGACGCCGTAGCAGTTACATCTAATGAGTACGAAAATCAAATCCTTCTGAATATGTTCACACGATGGTGCAACTGGTCACACATGATAATCAGAACGGATAAATGCGTGTCATTCGGTATTTGTAAGAGAGGGTCTAAATCAGTACAATCCAAGCCTAAAGTCTATGCCAACGGAAACATCATCAGATCCCTTGAAGAAGGAGAAAGTTTTAAATACCTTGGAAGGTGGTTCAATTTTGAGATGGACAATCAAAAACACAAAGATGAGTTATTACAAATTACAACACAAATCATGGACAGGATCAACAGTCTACCTCTTCATCCAAAAAATAAGGTATGGCTGTATTCTCAATATCTAATGAGTAAACTGTCGTGGCATTTGACAATAGCTGATATCGACCAAACGTGGATTATCAACAATTTGGACACTCTTGCTCATAACTACCTTCGTAGATGGTTAGAGATCCCTGCATCCGGGACATTATCCATCGTCATGCTGGCAAATAGTCAATTTGGTCTTAACATTATGGACATTAGCACTAAATTCAAACAGTGCCAAGTAGTCATGAGACAGTGCCTGAAAAATTCTTGCAATCACGACATAAATCACTTGGTGCATGTTTCCAGTGATAAAAGTAAGCAGTATGACACCTTTAATAGTACAAAGAATGTCATTAAATCCATCAGAAATGACATCACTAACAAGATAAAAGAAAATCTCACAACACAAGGACTAGTAATTCGTCATGTTTGGGAGTCTATCTTAGCAAGTACAAAAACCGCTTGGACCTCAGTACAAAAAAGTTTGCCGAAAAACATTTATAATTTTACCATCAGATACTTGAACAATACACTGCCAAATATGAGTAACATGTTTATGTGGGGTCACTCAGAGAACAAGGCATGTCAGCTGTGCCACCACAACCAAACTCTGGGTCACGTGGTTGCAGGGTGCAAGAGTTCTCTTGACCAAGGGAGATACACATGGCGACATGACTCCGTCCTCAGTTACATAGCGAATACATTGTCTAGATTCTGCAAGAATGTATACGCGAATATACCATCCTTTGCATCCCCATGCATCGTAACAGGTAATAATGAAAGGCCTGATATTGTTGTCGTTTAACAGAAAGTCATCACCATCATAGAACTTACCATTGGTTTTGAAACAATTATGGAGGGAAACAGCAAAAGAAAACGTGACAAATACAAAACGTTGAAGTCAAACTTACTACCGAAATATGATGACGTTCGTTATGTTAATGTGTCCATGGGTGCTTGCGGTTTCATAGAGAAAGACAGCAGAAACTTTTTCGAACTTTTACGTTCTATAAGGGTACCAGAGAATGAAATTCTGCTCCTCACTAAGCGAATAACAAATATTTGTATAAGATCATCGTACTATATATTTTGTCTAAGAAATAAAGAATGGACATCCCCCGAACTCTTAAGCTTTTAATGGTAGCAGATAAGGACATTATTGATCTTACTTTTGAACTGTGTGAGTATGCAACCAATGCCCAATTTTGAAGAGTTGGCTGGATAGACTAGGTTTTAGCTTTTATTGTATTTTAAATTGTTTTGAATGAAAGTTTCCATTATTATTATTATTATTATTATTATTATTATTATTATTATTATTATTATTATTATTATTATTATTATTATTATTATTATTGAATTATCGCACACTGATAAAATGTCATTTCATTCAGCGGTAACGGCTCCTTGATATTGGTAACAGCAAGTTTCCTCAATTTTCAAGAACTTTTCTCAGGATCCGCGCAGATTGCAGGATTACAGTCTTCTGCATCTCTTCAATTCTGGTCTAAATTCCCAGTTCTTCTACTCTCCTTTTGATGTCTTTTGGTGGTGTTCCTAATGCCCCAATGACTATGGGTACTACTTTTACTTTCATATTCCACAGTTTCTGGAGTTCTCTCTTTAAATCCTGGTATTTCTCAACTTTCTCTTTCTCCTTTTGCTCTATCCGGGTATCATATGGGATGGCAAATTCAACGATAATGCAGTTGTTTTCCTCCTTCTTGATCAAAATTAAGTCTGGCCTTCTAGCTTTAATTACATGATCGGTCTGGATGGTAAAGTCCCACAGTACCTTGCAAGTATCATTTTCAACCACCCTTTCTGGCTCATGGTTGTACCACTTCTCGCTTACATTTACCCCAAACTTCCTGCATATGTCCCAGTGGATTCTTGTCCCGACCCTATCATGTCTGTTCTTATATTCCTTTTGCGCCATTTTGCTGCATTCGCTGATGAGATGATTAATAGTTTCATCAACCTTACCGCACATTTTACATCTACTGTCCTCCTGTGTTTTGTCGATCATTATTATCATTATTATTATTATTGACAGATTGACGGGGGACACAGAAAAGTTAATTTTTTATCACCTGGGATCCAGCTACTGCTAAAAAAAGAGTTAAGCAGTATGCGAATCTTACGGAGGGCCACTTGGGGGAGCCGCAAAGTTACCAGTATGAGTTTAGGAGCTCCCAATCCCTTTTCTAATTCACAAAGGACACTACAGAATAGCTAAACTTGTGCAAAGCAGCAACAATTCCATTGTTTGTCAGTTGTAAGGCATTATGCTCTTCAGATAGATTAATTGTGAGTATAGAATTATTATCCTGTAAATAATTTTTGGCGTAGACAACGCATTGTCTATAAATTCTCGGCTGCCATGTAAAGTTTTTATACTGATGAAGATTTTAATCGAAACGTTTTTATGCTACCCGTCAGTGTTTGTTTTTATATTATTATTATTACTATTATTATTATTATTATTATTATTATTATTATTATTATTATCATTATTATTATTATTATTATTATTATTATTATTATTATTATTATTATTATCATTTTTGTTAAAATTGTTTCTGTTGCTTGTCTTGAGTCCACCATACTGCTGGCTAATGCCTAAGCAGACTTTTTTTGTTGTTATTGTTTCATTTACTAATTTTTTTCTAAGATGACATGTCATTTTTTCATAGTTTTATTTTCTTTCGTAAAAAGTTTTAACAATCTCGCAATTTTGGCTGAGTACCCATTTTTGACATTTTTCGATAACCAATTTTGCCTCCTTCTCTCCTTCACATAGTCTTTTGATTTGACACTCCAATTGCTTGCTGTAACAGCCTAGAAAGTCGAACACAACATTGATTTGATCTATTTCATATCCACGATTTAACCGTTCCAGTGACTTTCTCATTTCAGAATACTTGTCCTGTTTTTCTTTCTCTCTCTTGGCAATACATCCAGGTGCACATATATTCCCCTCTATCAAACTGATCTTTTTTCCTTCTTTGTCTATTGTTATTATTATTATACGCGACATAACTGTGTAAGTCCAGCCTAATGATGTTGTAGTCTACCAATATTTGCTAGTCTACTTGGTAAGAGTCATATCTACAATGTCATAGAGTCATGATTGTTGAATAATCCCGCTAATAACTTTGTTCATGATAGTCTCACTTTCCACAAGGACAGTCTTTTGCATATTTTGGCATACTCCTTCTACATTATTTTTGTCCTTTATTATCATTGCAACTTGTTCCGCCAACCTTTGCATTCCACCACCCAGACAACCAATTATCATTGGCAAGATCTTTACATCATACCCCGGTCTTTTCTCTCTTGTTGTAAATGTCAGCTGTTGGTACTTGTTAAGCTTTTCTCTGTGTTTATCACTTATATTATGTTCCTGTGGGCAAGCCATATCTACTATCCAAATCTTTTTTTTTTGCCCTGTCTTCGAGTGTCAAGTCCGGTCTCCTCGCTCTCTCAGTTACCCTCAGCTTGTATTCAAAATCCCACAGCATCTTGCTCTCATCACCTTCGACAACATGGCCTTTCCCCCAGTTAACTTTGTACCATAACACATCATCGTTCAAAATTCCTTGTTGTTTACACCATGCCACCGCCAATACTTTCAGGGCGTTGTCATGCCTCCGCAAATACTCTGTGCCAGCAATAACCCTACATCCAGCTAGTACATGTTCAACTGTTTCACTGTACTATTATTATTATTATTATTATTATTATTATTATTATTATTATTATTATTATTATTATTATTATTATTATTATTATTATTATTATTATTATTATTATTATTATTATTATTCAACTCTTCTCATGGTCTTGATGATATACCAGTGGTTTGTCTATGATCAGGCCACCTCCCGTGGCTTGAGATAATAGATCTTTAGTCTTTCTTGCTAAACTGTCATTTCTTTTCTTCTAGTGTTCTATTTCGTCCTATCTGTTGTAGTCCATTTCTAATTATTCTGGCAGTACCCAACAAACAAGCTTTCTGCAGAGGATCTAATCCTGGTTTGAAATTAATCTTTTCAAGATATTTTGCAACATTCTTGGTGACTATTCCTAAAGCACCAATGACAATTGGTATTATGTATACTTTTGTTACTTCCGTGTTCCAAACTTCGAGAAGTTCATACTTCAGATCCGTATAATGCTCAAACTTTTCTTTCTCCTTCTTTTCAACTCTTGTATCGAAAGGGCATGCCACATCAATAACGTAGCATGTTTTTTCTTTCTTATCCAGCAGAACTATGTCAGGTTTGTTATGGTCAATTTTTATTTCTGTTTGAATGGAAAAGTCCCATAATAGTTTGACCTTTTCATTTTCTAAGACAGACATTTCTTTATCTACGAAATGTTCGTAGCTCTTTGCAGCGGTGGGAAATCCATATTTCTGGCACATCTGCCAGTGCAAGATAGCAGCAACTTTGTCATGCCTTGCTTTTTTATAATCGTTCTGAGCCAACTCTTTACATTCTGATACTATATGGCTGACAGTCTCATCTCTTTCCCCACATAACCTATTATTATTATTATTATTATTATTATTATTATTATTATTATTATTATTATTATTATTATTATTATTATTATTATTATTATTATTATTATTATTATTATTATTATTATTATTATTATTATTATTATTATTATTATTATTATGAAAAATAAGACTGTTTTATAAAAGCTAACGTTTCGATTAAAAATCTTCCTCAGAGTAAAACTTTACTGGGACAGCCGAGAATTTATACAGATTGTTTACCGATAAAATTATACATAGCGAGTCTATTTACAGATTAAAATACCTGATCCCTTTGTCCCTGACCAATAGAGAACGGATTGGAAGCGTTTTAAAGTTTAAGTTATTCCTTTGAGGCTATCCTGGCAGCTCTACAGTTACCCCCCAAAAGACCCTCCGAAATATTCGCTTGATGCTTAACTCTTCTTCTAACATCAGCTAAATCCCAGATGGCCTGATACTAATTCTTTACCCTTGAGGCTGCCCTGGCAACTCAGTTACCCCCAACTGACCCTCCGAAATATTTTGCATGATGCTTAACTCTTTTTTTAGCAACAGCTACACCCCAGATTGCCAGCTACGAATTCCAATTTTTTCCGATACTCTTGAGGCTGCTCTGGCAACTCACAGTTACCCCCAAGTGACCCCCCGAAAGATTCGCATGATGCTTAACTCTTCTTTTAGCAACTGCTGAATCCCAGATGGCCTGATACTAATTCCTTAAACAAGAGCAACCTCTAGGGACCTTTAGATGCATTGGCAGAATCTAAGCTGTTCCTCCGCACGCAAATATGTCTAATTCCACGTCTGCAGCTCTTTCATTAAGACCCTTTGGTGAAAAAGTTTGGAGTCGATATTGCCAAAACAACTCCTTTCGGCGAAGCGAAAAAACATCATCTGCCCCATCTATAATTTTGATACCCACCCGAAAAGTCCCATTGTGTCCGTTTTCAAAGAAATGACTGAAAAAAGAAGCCTGTGGGACAGGCTTCCCTTTATCAAGAGAATTTTCGTCGTGTTTGCGTGCGTATGTCCTAAAATAGGACTTGTAAACATTAAAGCTTTGCCGAAATTTAGTCTTAGTACTCCCCACATATTTCTTGTTGCATGACTCACACTGCAACAAATAAACAACATGATCAGAGTTGCAATCGTATCGCCCCGAGAAATTTTTAAAAGATCTGGTGGAATCAAAATTGTGGAATGCATTTGTTCAGAAGAACAGTTTTTTATAGATAGGGTAGGAGATTTAAAAGCTTGGCTTTTAGCTAGAGGTTACAGTGAAAACGAGGTCGACAGCCAAATCAATAGGGTGCGGGACAAAAATCGTGCAACTTTGTTAAATCCTATACCTAAGGAAAAGGATGATATGAAAATACCTTTTGTGTTGACATATCACCCAGCTATGTACAAGGTTTATGACATCCTTCGCAAAAACCAGAACCTATTACTGGTAGACAGTGAGCATGAGACAGTTTTTAAGGACAAAATATTAGTTTCTTTCAGAAGGGCAAAAAGTTTGAAGGATAAACTTGTGAGGGCTAAGCTGCCAAGAATAGATGCGGAGTTGATGGAAAAGGGTACTTTTAGATGTAATGGCAGAAGGAGTTGCCAGATTTGTCCTTTGATGAGGGAGGGGGATACATTCCACAATTTTGATTCCACCAGATCTTTTAAAAATTTCTCGGGGCGATACGATTGCAACTCTGATCATGTTGTTTATTTGTTGCAGTGTGAGTCATGCAACAAGAAATATGTGGGGAGTACTAAGACTAAATTTCGGCAAAGGTTTAATGTTTACAAGTCCTATTTTAGGACATACGCACGCAAACACGACGAAAATTCTCTTGATGAAGGGAAGCCTGTCCCACAGGCTTCTTTTTTCAGTCATTTCTTTGAAAACGGACACAATGGGACTTTTCGGGTGGGTATCAAAATTATAGATGGGGCAGATGATGTTTTTTCGCTTCGCCGAAAGGATTTGTTTTGGCAATATCGACTCCAAACTTTTTCACCAAAGGGTCTTAATGAAAGAGCTGCAGACGTGGAATTAGACATATTTGCGTGCGGAGGAACAGCTTAGATTCTGCCAATGCATCTGAAGGTCCCTAGAGGTTGCTCTTGTTTAAGGAATTAGTATCAGGCCATCTGGGATTCAGCAGTTGCTAAAAGAAGAGTTAAGCATCATGCGAATCTTTCGGGGGGTCACTTGGGGGTAACTGTGAGTTGCCAGAGCAGCCTCAAGAGTATCGAAAAAATTGGAATTCGTATCTGGCAATCTGGGGTGTAGCTGTTGCTAAAAAAAGAGTTAAGCATCATGCAAAATATTTCGGAGGGTCAGTTGGGGGTAACTGAGTTGCCAGGGCAGCCTCAAGGGTAAAGAATTAGTATCAGGCCATCTGGGATTTAGCTGATGCTAGAAGAAGAGTTAAGCATCAAGCGAATATTTCGGAGGGTCTTTTGGGGGTAACTGTAGAGCTGCCAGGATAGCCTCAAAGGAATAACTTAAACTTTAAAACGCTTCCAATCCGTTCTCTATTGGTCAGGGACAAAGGGATCCGGTATTTTAATCTGTAAATAGACTCGTTATGTATAATTTTATCGGTAAACAATCTATATAAATTCTCGGCTGTCCCAGTAAAGTTTTACTCTGAGGAAGATTTTTAATCGAAACGTTAGCTTTTATAAAACAGTCTTATTTTTCATATTTTCTTTTCTGTTTTTCCTGAAGGTGGTTTTAGTTTTCATATTATTATTATTATTATTATTTAGCCTGTGAGTGCATCGGCATCAGACGCTGCATGCTAGGCTCCTGTTTTACTTCTAAATTACTGCTGTTAATTACAAACAACATCGAGGAAACATTATTTCAGAAGTACCTTTCTCACATGAAAGTGCGTGCAAAATGAATTTTCTAATGATAGTAAGTTTTATGACAGTACTGATGATATGCAGTTTTTTGTGGTGAGGCCTTCAAGGTCTTAGGCCGCCATAGTTGGAGATGCAAGGCAAAGATCAAAGATCCAGAAACAAAAGATTCCAGCCCACCGTCTGTTGAGATTTTGCCAAACAATGAGCCTGTTGTATCGACAGAAGTTACCTGTTGTTGTGGAAAGAAGTGTAAAGGTCACAGGGGACTTAAAATGCACCAACGAAGCTGCCGGACAGTCCATGGTCTCAATGGAGTTTCAAATACTATTGACAACCATCATTCTCCCGAAAATGAAAACATTGACAATGAGAACATTAACGTAGGCACGCTTCTGGAACAATCTGAAACTTCATTTATAAAGAAAGGTGTTAAATTACCAAAAAAATAATCATTGGAGTGAAGCAAATACATTTTTGAAGGAGAATCTCTCTATGAATGAAATCAATGAATATTGTTTGGAGCATTGTGTTAACAAAATGGCAGAAGTAACCTACAATTATTTTGCAAAACACTTTGGCACCGTGCGAGATCATCAATCTGTAGATAAAGAGTTCGAAGCAAAATATAAAGATTTCAGTAAACAAATGCTCAAGAATGCTTTAAAGAATTTGAAAAGTAAAGCAACTGCAACAAGTCCTGAAGAAATGCCAAGGGAAATAGAATTCGTCTCAAAACTCCTCCGTAAAAAGGCAAATGGGAATGATCTTGATGTCAATAGCAAGATAGACGCGATGGATCACAGTGCAATGATTAAGAGATCCTTGTGGGACTACGCAAAACAATTCATCGAAAAGCCCAGGGAAGTACTGCCTTCATTTGATAGATTAAAGTGCTTCTCCCATTTTGTAAATACATTCCGGGCCTTCATACCAGACAAAATAGTTCGCATTCCGAACTGGATACCAAAACTGTCACAGCCAAATATCCCGTTCAACCTTAGTGCTCTTTCCTATAGGGAAATAACCAATATCATAAGACGAATGAAAACATCAGGTTCACCTTGCCCCCTTGACCAGATTTCAATCATAGTACTGAAAAGATCAACTTACTTGCGAACCTATTTGACTGCAATTATTTCACAAGCATGGACTACTAAAACTGTTCCCAGTACATGGAAAAAGGCCATAACTGTGCTCATTTATAAAAAAGGACCGACTGACGAACCAGCCAATTTTCGCCCTATCACACTTCAAAATGTTGCCTTGAAAGTTATGACATCTTTCATAAGAAATCGCGTCTTCGAGTTTCTAACTCAAAATGGTTATGCAGAGAATAATATCCAAAAGGGTTTCACACCAAAAGTAGCAGGTACTCTGGAGCATACATCTCACATGGCATATCTGATAAACCAGTCAAAACGGAAACAGCGATAAATCGTTATCACCTTGATTGACTTGAAAAATGCATTTGGAGAAGTACATCATAACCTTATCAAATGTATTTTAGAATACCATCACGTGCCATTTGAAATTCAGAGCTTAGTTGAAAACTTATACAAGGACTTTCAAACATCGATCTTGACAAAAAGTTATTCTACGCCATTCATTCCTATCAATAGGGGAGTATTGCAAGGTGACTGTCTTAGTCCCCTACTTTTCAACATGATTTTCAATACCTTCATAACGTCAATAAGATCTCAAGAATTTCAACAGCTTGGCTACAGATACGCACAACACTTGTCCCCACGACATTGGTACCAATTCGCTGATGATGCTGCAATCGTCACAGGACAGCAGTATGAGAACCAGATACTACTGAATGCATTTACCAGATGGGTATCATGGGCAAATATGATAATACGTGTCGACAAGTGTAAAACCTTTGGAATAAAAAAACAGGGCGCGACTGCTGTTCAGTTCCTTCCAAAATTGCAAACAAATAACTCTGTCATTCCACCATTTCAACTTTCAGATGGATGACGAAGACCGTAAGAGTACCATTGTGAGAAAACGCCTCGAAATACTCACTGAAATAGATAAACTACCCTCACACCCAAAGCATAAAATAGAGTTATACGGCAAGTATCTATTGCCAAAAATCAGTTGGGACCTCACCGTCGCGGACTTATAGGCATGACGTGGGTTCAGCAAAATCTTGATAACATCTCGTGCAGCTACCTAAGAAAATGGCTCGAAATCCCCATCAACGGAACACTGGACATAATTACCTTTTCAAAAAAGAGATTCGGTTTGGACTTGATAAAGGTGTCCACGAAGTTTATTCAATGCCAAAATACCCGCCGAAAATGTCTGAAAAAGTCTTTAAATCATGATGTACGATGTTTACATCAAGCAACAGCTGAAACAAATATTCAATATGACACCGATGAAAACTCAAAGGAAGTAACAAAAGCTGTTAGATCTCAGCAAATAACAAGAATTTCAAATGAAATAGAATACCAAGGATACATTGTGAAACTGATGTGGTCACATGGCTCAGATATGTTCAACAATCTTTGGACACAGACCAGAGACATCCTACCATCTAACATTTACAACTTCACGGTGCGATATCTGAACAATACCCTGCCGACACTTAAAAACATGACCATGTGGGGGAAAGCATCAAGCGACATTTGCTTGGCTTGTAACAGTAATGCCCAGTCTCTAATGCATGTCGTCTCAGGCTGTAAAGTACATCTGCAACAAGGGCGTTACACATGGCGTCATAATTCCATCCTCGCCAGCATCACAAAAGCACTTGTAGGCTTAAAAGATGTTCAGATATATGCTGATCCAGAGCTGCAAAAACTTGTTGACCTTCCTCCAAACCTGAATCAACCTTTCTCATTTTAACACAATACAGGGTGTCTCAAAAAAATTGTTCGACGTTTGATTAAATACTAAAAAATAACGATACGCTGATGGACCTTTGGTCAAGTCACCCTTGTCCTGAGATTTTAAATTAATTTTTGACACAAGAATCTTGCAAATCCGATAAAAATTCATGGGGTTACAAGTTTTTGAAGTTCAAGTTTGTGCGAAAGCTGAAACCAGAGGCCTCAAAATGGCATTTTTGGTAACAGTCCCATAGGCCGTCGTTTCTGTTATTTCTCAATTGTTTCAGGGCGAACCAAGTGGTATTCAAACAGGTATTCGATAACCTAACTGTCACGCATATGGATGCTTTGAGGAAACAGATTCAGTATCTCGCCGATTTTGTTTTGAACCACTGTTTTTGGACCTATGCAATGTTAAGTAATTTTGAAAATGATCGCAAGAAATAATTTACTTTAGAAGTCGTATTTGGTTTGGTCTGATATCAACGAGAGGTATGACATTGGATAAGCTTCTCTTACCTCCGTCTTCGAGCTTTTTGCAATACAAGTAATCTGGGGGGTCTCTGGTTTCAGCTATCGCATATTTTTATCTTTGAGAGCTCGTAACTCAGTGAATTTTGAACCGATTTGCACGATTTTAGTCTCTAAAATTATTTCATAATCTTAGGAACAGGGTTATCTTTCCATGAGCCTGTTCATGTTGTCCTTATTTTTCAATATTTAATCAAACGTCGAACAATTTTTTTGAGACACCCTGTATAATTACTGGAAAACAGCTCGTCGGTGTTTTGTAAACCATACGAAAGCATGTAATTAGGGATCTTCCCATATCATTTGTTTATTTGAGAGCTAGTAGCAGGGCTCTGACCAGGTTTTAATACAAGGGAGGCCACAGTCTTAAGGACGTGATTTATTAATTGAAAGGTACCTTACAATAAAGTTTACCTTACAATAAAATTTTGGTGATTTTGCAAACAGAAGTACTTTTCTGGGAAAATTTTCAAAAATCATATTTTCTAGACACGTGCATATTTCCTCATAGACTTTCTCTCTTTCATCACATTGTCTGATCAAACCTGATTTTTCTCCTTTGACATTGTTTTGAAATATAACCTCACCATCTGCATAACTGTTGACATGATTTTTAATCCTTCTATGTCGTTATTGATGATTTATTTTCTAAATCTATGCCATCAATGGAAAATTTCATTTTTAACCACTAAACCTTCCTCAATTTTTGGCCAAAAACTTCCTCCAAACCAGGTTTGTAGGTTTGCAGTGTTTTTGCGTCTCTGTGCTGATCTTTCAGGGTATGCTTGTCCAACATCAGTAACAAGATCATTAAAAAGGCCTGACTTGATATTAGTACATCGCAACGAAAATATCGTCGTCGTTGAATTGACGTGTGGATTCATAACAAAAGTAAAGGAGAACAGTGAAAGGAAACAAACCAGCTATAATGAAACGCTTCAAGACTTGCATGCCAGATACAAAAACACTACTTTCGTCAATCTGAGTATGAGTGCTCTGGGACTAATCGGTAAAAACGATTCTGGACAAAATCTACTTACTTAATACATTAACAAGTATTGGAGTACTATCTTTTTTGCAAGAAGGACAAAGACTGGCTAGATCCAGATCTCCTAGTATTTTAAAGGACTTGTCGATATGATGTAAGGTTGTGGACTTTAACAGCAGTAAAATGTATTTTGTCATGCCCATTTTGGAGAGTGGCATATACAAAATTTTTATCTTGTATAAAAATATTTTATGTAACTTGTTACTTTCAGGGATGAAATGTTTTCATTATTAATATATTATAATTATAATTATAATTATAATCATAGTTATAATTATAATTATAATTATAATTATAATTATAATTATAATTATAATAATAATAACAATAATAATAATAATAATAATAACGATGAAGAACATAACGATGATGCCGAATGGCTACGAGAGATCGAAACTGAATCAAAAGGAGTCAATAAACAAGATGATGTTAAAATCACTGCCCAGGATGTAAGAAAGCAAACGGGGAAAATACCAAATTGGAAGGCAGCCGGGCCTGACGGAGTACAAGGCTATTGGCTGAAAAACTTGTCATCATTACACGATAGAATTGCTTGCCAGCTAAATGCGGTAGTCGAAAGTGGAGACGTTCCAGCATGGATGACGTATGGAAGAACGGTATTATGTGTGAAGGACAGAAGTAAGGGAAATGCTGCGAGTAACTTCAGACCTATTTCATGCTTACCACTAATGTGGAAATTGCTAACGGGTATGCTGTCCGAGCAGCTGTACAAGCATGTAGATACTAATGATATGTTACCATCAGAACAGAAAGGCTGTCGTAAAGAGACACGCGGAACGAAGGATCAACTACTCATTGATAGAATGGTACTTAAGAACTGTAAAAGAAGACACACCAACCTAGCTATGGCGTACGTGGATTATAAAAAGGCGTATGACATGATACCACACTCGTGGATACTAAAGAGTCTACAACTGGTTGGGGCAGCTGATAACATTGTGAACGTCCTTGAAAAGAGTATGACGAAATGGAAGGTACAGTTGAACGCAGGAGATAAAATATTAGGGGATGTCAACGTCAAACGTGGAATATTCCAAGGAGATAGCCTTTCGCCACTCCTATTTGTTATCTGTCTCATACCAATGTCACTAATTTTGAGAAACATGAAAGCTGGATATAGTTTGGGAAAGAATCAGCCAAAATTAAATCACCTTCTATATATGGATGACTTAAAGCTATTTGGACAGAGTGAAAGAGACATAGAATCACTTGTAAATACAGTGCATAGATTTAGTTGTGACATTGGCATGCGATTCGGTATAGAAAAGTGCGGTGTAATTATCATGAAGAGTGGAAAGATTGTAACTTGTGATGGAATTGAACTACCGGATGGAGAGAAGATGAAAGGCGTCAGCGAAGAAGGTTACAAGTACTTGGGTATAGTAGAACTAGATGGGATAAAGGAGAAAGAAATGAAAGAGAGATTCACGAAGGAATACAAGCGAAGGATTAAACTTATATTGAAGTCAAACTTGAACAGCAGGAATGCCATTTCAGCAATGAATATTTGGGCAGTAGCTGTGATGAGATATGGGGCTGGGATAGTGAAGTGGACGAAAGCGGAACTGGAGAAACTAGACAGACAGACACGGAAAATTATGACGATGAACGGAGCATTACATCCAAAAAGTGACGTCGATAGATTGTATGTTGCAAGACAGAGAGGTGGAAGGGGATTGCAAAGTGTATTAGAAACCATCCAGTCAGAGGAAAATAGCCTTAGATGGTATGTTAAAAACAGCCAAGAGCAATTATTAAAAGCAGTGCATAAACAACAGGAAATGAATACTGACATCATTAAGCCATCAGAGTATAAAGATCAAAGAAAAAAAGAAAGAGAAGTCAAGTGGCATGAAAAAGTAATGCATGGTCAGTTTTTCAGAGATACGGATGGGATAGTAGACAGGAAGAAATCATGGTTGTGGCTAAAAAATGGAGACTTGAAGAAAGGAACAGAAGCACTAATTATGGCAGCACAAGAACAAGCAATACGTACGAATTACGTTAAACATCATATCGACAAATCAAGAGATTCGCCGAGTTGCAGAATGTGTGGTGAGAAGGGGGAAACAGTGAGCCATATCATATGTGAATGTAGCAAATTAGCCCAGAAGGAATATAAGCGACGCAACGACAACGTAGCACGGATAGTTCACTGGGAAATTTGCAAGAAGTATGACCTACCCAGGGCTGAACAGTGGTACAATCATAAGCCAGAAGGCGTCACTGAAAATGAAAGCATTAAGGTACTGTGGGACTTTAACATAAACACAGATTACGAAATTGAGCATAGGCGACCAGACATTGTTGTCGTGCTGAAACCAGAAAAAGAGTGCTTAATCATTGACATAGCTGTACCAGGAGATACAAGGATAAAACAGAAGGAAAAAGAGAAAATTGAAAAGTATCAAGATCTAAAAAGAGAAATTGCAAGATTATGGTGCCTTCGAAAAGTAACTGTCATTCCAGTTGTAGTTGGTGCATTGGGATGTGTCACAAAAGAAGCAGAGCAATACATTGAGAAGATAGGAATCAAGATCAGGACTGAAGTGATACAGAAAACGGCATTGTTAGGAACTGCAAGAACATTGAGAAAGGTTCTCGAAACCTGAGGCTAGTTGTTCTAGCTTGCTTTCGGGACGAACTTACCAGGAACTTTTTTCTGTGATAAAAAGAACATAATAATAATGATAATAATATTTTTATACAATATTTTCTTAAAATATTATGAAAATATTTTTCATATTTTCTTTTCTGTTTTTCCTGAAGGTGGTTTTAGTTTTCATGATAATAATAATAATAATAATAATAATAATAATAATAATAATAATAATAATAATAATAATAATAATAATAATAATAATTATTATTATTATTATTATTATTATTATTATTATTATTATTATTATTATTATAAATAGAATAAATAGAGTCGATAAATAGAATATGGAGTTTTGTGCTTATGTGTCTAAAGTCATCCAACACTGTTTTCAGGCTAAAAATTAAATCTTGCCTGTTTCTTCCTTTAAGAAAAGCCCTTTGCCAAAATTCAATTTGCGGCTCGATGAAAGGCAAAATTCTGTTTATGATGCAACGCGAGAATAATTTGTAAATAACAGATGATAAAGATATATCACGAAGTGTCGCTATGTCTTCGGGGTTATAATTCTTTTTTGGAATTCGTTGCACAATATCATGTTTCCATTCGGAGGGTACTTAAATGGCCTAACTTCTTCGATATCGTTTTCGTTTTCGTATTCTATTTATCAACTTTGCAGATGCGTTTGGCAGTATCAAGCATAAAGAAATCACAATAACATTGTGTGAATACAACATTCCGACTGTGTACTGTAAGATTATTGAGCACATATATGATCGCTCCAGTTTTCAAGTTATTTGTGGAAACAATTTGACTCAGAAAATTTACATCACAAGGGGCACAAAAACAGGTGACCCTTTAAGCGTTATGATTTTTCTAGTTATAGTGGATAAAGTACTAAAACGAGCGTTCAGCCAGTTAGTATGAATATAGAAAATGAAAGAAAAATTAGGCCAATTCCAATTCAAGCATATGCAGACGATATTGCATTGGTAACATATGACTTAAAACTGCTTAAAGAGATGATAATGAAATGTGAGCCACTCTTTGATCAAGCTGGTTTGAAAGTAAAGGCATCTAAGTGTGCGTTATTTTATGAACGAAGATCTGGTAACAATTGGTATAAGGGAAAAGGTGATAAAAAGCCAGCCATTAAAGTTCAAAGAGAATCAATAGAAACGTACAAGAGATCCAAATCGTATAAATATCTAGGCAAATCGTTTACCATAGCGGGGGAAGACGAAAAACAAGTCAAGGACTTTATAAAAGAATTCAAAGGTATAATTGATAAAATCAAGGAATGTACGCTCCCTATTCCTTTAAAACTCAATGCTTTCAATAACATGGCTTTAGCAAAGATTGCAAACCACTTTGAAAACACAAAGGTGGAAGAGCAACAGCTTGAGGAACTGGATACAAAGATCACGAAAACTGTTAAAGAAATCTTTGATTTATATCCCAAGAGCAGTGACAAGACATTTTTCGTCAACAGACTACTTGGGGGGCTTGGGATAAAAAGACCATCTAATGTATGTAGGGCAACACGTTTATCTAATTTGATAACAATACTGAATCACAATGAGGAGAGCATACAGTATGTGGCGAGAAAATCTTTGGAATTAGACATGAAATCAATTTCCTGGTGTTAGACAGACGGACAGCGAAATCAATTTCCTAGGTTATGCATTGGATGCTAATGGAAGACTAGCAAAGACAAAAACATATGGAAGCAACTCCGATTGGCCAGATCTACTTTTTCATGCTAACAAGTTTAATGGATCAATTATCTAGAAGGATGGTTTTGCTGTGGTTGTCGTTAATGGCAAGGAGCTGAATAGGAGAGATTTAAAAAGAGAAGTCGAGAGAGAATTAGAGCAACAGGATGTCATTAAAGCCGGTTTTCTACTAGGCGGATTTTTCCGCGCGCAGCGGAGCGGCTATTGTAATTGCATTGTTTATTTCTAACAATAGTCACTTCTGGTCGCTCCTCTACGCGAGTATTTGAAAGTTGGATTGACTTCAACTTTTCCGCCGCGTCCTATGGCGCCAACCAATCAAATCGCTCGAAGGCTCTGACACATGACTTCAGTATTCCACGAGAGGGGGAAAGCCACGGCGATTGACGAAAAACAGCTTTGAAAATATTTTAAAGAATTCTTGGTCATTGAATTTCTTGGAAATTGAACATCTTTTTTAGTACGCCTGCATTGTTTTAGAAACAACAGCCGCTCCGCTGCGCACGGAAAAATCCGTCTAGTGGAAAACCGGCTTAAGAGCTGTGAGCTCCAAATGCAGGGAAACTTTATAGGAATGGAGAATATAGACAAAAAGATTTCGCATCAAGTTTATTACGGATGGAAGCTGTCTGATAGCCTAGTCAAGTTTTTTCTACGTGCACGTATGAATCAAATCCCTTGTAACCAGCTAATTCATATGTGGAATAAGGATCACGATAAAAGATGCTCAATGTGCAATGAAAGGACTGAATCAGTGGCACACTTAATGAATTCCTGCAGCAACTTCAAAGATTTATATTCGCGACGGCACGATCGGGTCGTAGAATTCCTAGGCCAAAAAATCCAAAAAAAAAGAATTCAACATCAACGTTATTTGTCAACAAAATGGTAAAAACAGCTTTCCCACATATCAAAAACGCATTGCAACAGCTAAACCAAAGGAAGCCTGATATATTAGAGATAAAAGCGAACTATAGAGAATGTGAAATTGCTGAAGTTACTGTCTGCTTTGATTTGTATATGGAGACATCTTACCAAGAAAAAGGAAATAAGTATCAACTACTGATAAATTTACTGAATCAACATGGAATTGCAACAAGTATCAGTGTTATGTGCTTTGGATCACTTGGGACCGTACATAAGAATGTGAGAGGAAACTTGAAAAGGCTAGGACTGTCAGGGGAAGAGGCAAAAGAGACAATGAAGTGGTGCTGTGTATCAAACATGATTTGTGGTAGCATCATATGGCGAAGTAGGTGCAAAAAAGTGCATGGACAGTAGGACTGCTGATTTCTGGTGATGTGCAAGGAACATATTTGGCTATAAGACATTTATTACAATTGTTCTTAATTTGTCAAATCATATCCGATAGTATTATTATTATTATTATTATTATTATTATTATTATTATTATTATTATCATTATTATTATTATTATTATTATTATTATTATTATTATTATTATTATTATTATTATTATTGATAGTGTCGCACACTGTCAGTGGTGATACCAGCTTGAAACTTGGTGTCAACAAGACTCCTCAAATTTCGAGCACTTTACGGAGGATCCTTGCAGAGTAGATGATGACAGTCTTCTGCAGTTCAACAATTCGTGTTCCTATTCCAAGGTCATCTAATCTTCTGGAAAGTTTCTTTGGGGTTGTCCCAAGTACAATGGGAATTACTTTCGTTCGCATGTTCCATAATTTCTGTACCTCTCGTGCTAAGTCTTGATACTTTTCTATTTTCTCCATCTCTTTTGCATTCACTCTACTGTCATACGGTATGGCAAAGTCTATAATTTTACATTCTTTCTTTTCTTTATCAATAAGAATGACATCAGGTCTTCTGGCTTGAATGACATGGTCTGTCTGAATATTAAAATCCCACAGCAACTTACAGCTGTCGTTTTCGGTAACCGTTTCTGGTTGGTGTTCATACCATCTTTCTGATACTGCCAAACCATATTTTCGACACAATTCCCAATGGATCTTTCTTCCCACGCAATCGTGGCGTTTTTTATACTCTCTTTGGGCAAGCATATTGCATTCACTAATAATGTGATTTACTGTTTCATCTACCTTACCACACATACGACATTTGCTTTCCTCTTGTGTGTTGTCAATCTTGGCCTTGATAACATTGGTTCTTATTGCTTGTTCTTGGGCTGCTAGAATTAACGATTCAGTTTCACGTTTAATTCCTGTTCCTTTGAGCGACATCCATCCTTCTTTTCCTGTTTCATCATCCGTTTGTCGTAAAAACTGGCCTTGAAGTGTTTTATCTTTCCATTCCTGTTTCCTTTCAATTTTCTTTCGATTCTTGAAGTCTTTCACACTTTCTCCTTGACAATCCTCTATTTGCCTTGCAGCCACTAGTAATCTTTCACAGCTATTTCTCACATAGCTTTTCAGTCCAAGATTAGCTAGATCAACAGTATCCTCTATGCTCAAAAGTCCTCTGCCCCCCTCTTTTCTGGGGATGTAAAGTCTGTTTGTGTTGCTCTTCGGATGCAATCCCTTATGCATCGTGATTAATTTTCTTGTCTTCCGATCGATACTCTGCTTCTCTTCTTTGGTCCAATCTAAAAAGGCAGCTGAGTACCTTATCAAAGAGACTGCCCAAGTGTTAATCCCTTTAATCATGTTTTCTCCATTCAACTTCGTTTCTAGAACTTTTCTTACTCTTCTTTTATATTCTTTCGTGATCTTTTCTTTCATTTCTTGCCCTTTTACTTTGTCGACTTGTAATATTCCAAGATACTTATACCCTTTGTTGTCTTGCAAAGACTTTATTACCTTCTCATCTGGCAGTTTAATACCTTCTGATCTTACTATTTTTCCTCTCTTTTTGATCATTGTCGCACACTTTTCTATTCCAAATTCCATTCTGATATCACTTGTGAATATTCTGACTGTCTGAACTAGCGAATCAAGTGCTTTCTCGTTTTCCCCATACAACTTCAAATCGTCCATGAATAACAGATGATTAATTTTCTCTCCCGAAGTGAATTTGTATCCTGGTTTAGACTTTCGTAGAATACTTGTAAGGGGCAGCAGTGCTATGATAAACAGTAATGGTGACAACGAATCGCCCTGGAATAATCCTCTATTTATCTGTACCTCTCCCAACACATCACTTCCACTTGTCAGTTCTACTCTCCAAGATTTCATACATTCTTTCATGAATACAATTACTTCCTCATTTATGCCAATGCTTTCGAGACATTCTACGATCCACGAATGTGGCACCAAGTCATAAGCCTTTCGATAATCAATCCAGGCAACTGAGATACTTCTCTTTCTGGCTTTATCTTCTTTCATTATCATTCTGTCTATGTATAATAAATCTGCCGTCCCCATTGATCCCTTTCGGCCTCCTTTCTGCTCTTCAGGTAGCATTGCTTTCTTTTCCATGAAACAATATATCTCTTCAGCTAATATACCAGTTAATATTTTCCATGCTATTGGTAGACAAGTGATCGGCCTATAATTGCTCGCTTCATTTCCTTTCGTTTTGTCTTTTTGTATCAAAACTGTTCTTCCTTTGGTCATCCAGCTAGGGACCTTTCCTTCAATTAAACAGCTTGACAGATTGTTTTTCAGATGAATATGCATGCTTTGGAAATTTTTAAACCAAAACCCCTGCACCATGTCAAGTCCTGGTGCTTTCTAGTTAGGAAGTTTCTGCAATATCTCTCTAATTTTTTCTGTTGTTATTTCTATCTTTTCTTGTCCTTCTTCCTGATAGAATTCTTTTTTGAAGTCGTTCAACCGCTTTGCATCTTTGTTATGATTAACCTCTTTGCTCCAGATCGCCGACCAAAACTCCTTTGCTTGTTCTGCATCTGGTGTTTCATCCTGCTGTTGTTCTCCTTCTCCATTAAGTTGACTGAAAAACCTCTTTTGATTGTTTTGGAAAACTCTGTTTTGTTGATATTGATTGATTCTTCTGCTATATCTCTTGATTTTACCGACTTTTGCAGATATCCTTTGCTTGATCTCTTCTTTTATAGTTCTTAGCCCTTTTTGTCTGATCTTGTATCGCCTTTCAAGGTCGTCTTTATACTTGCGTTTGATTTTTCCATTTTGTATCAACGTATTCACTCTACCTAGATCACTGTTCAGTTCTCTCACTTGTTTTTCCAGTCGTCTTTTCCACCATGGCTCCTTCTTGTTGCTTGGGACTGTCTTCCTCATTCCAACCAGTTCAGTAACTACAGCAGCCCCAGCATATAGCAGATCATTTGTTGCTGATATGTCTTTAGGTACAACTTTTGCTAAAACAGCATTCACTTTCTGAACAGCTTTCTTAACTTTGTCTCTGTCTATTCCTCGCAATGGTGGTAATCGTACTTTCTCTTTCTTCAAGATGCTTTCCATCTTTTCGATTATGGAAGTCTCTTCCGGAGATACTTCAGACCCTTCAGCAAGTAGAAGCTTTCCATCAGGGTCTATGTTCGGTCTATCTATCTCCTGCTCAGTTTGTTCCCTTACTTGTACATTACATTCTCCCCTATTTGACTCTACATTTGCTTGTTCTTGATCAACTTGGGTTTCACCACCAAGAACATCAGTTGATTCATCAGCTTCAAGATATTCTCCTTTCTCCACCTCTCTCTGTATTTCTTCCATTTCTAAATCACTCAACCATTTTTTCTTACGGATCTGGTTTGCTTGGTCGACAAGCCGTTGTTCTGTGACAATGAACATTTCTCTCTCTTGCCATGCCGCTAACGTTCTTTTTCTGTAACCCCTTCTTGATGGCACACTTTCAAAGTAGCACTTAATCACTATCCTATTTTCTTCTTGTGACCATTTTCTCCTTGTTGTCCTCCTAGCAGTAGTTTGATGACGACCGGGCTCATGTTGCTGGGCCATGAGACACCTGCCGGGCGAGCTACCTTCACACATAGTTCCGGTCTCATTTACGCTGTTATTTGATATTGAATCGTTTGACATATTTCACTCAAAAAAGAGGGTAGTGAATTTTAGGTTACACAACCACCGGTGTGTTTATCGAGAACACCATCTCTAGGGGGGTTGCCAACCAAAGCTAAAGAGTCCCCCCTACCCATGAGACAGACTAGCCCCCGCCGGACGCCAAGCCGGTACTTCGAGGCCTCGGGGAGAGCTTACAGGTGCTACACCTTGCTCAAGGGTGACCTGGAGGTAGTTGTGGCAAAGGGTAACCTCATTCGCCCACGTCGAAACTCCATAACCGGATGCAGTTTAAAGTCGTACCCAGGACCAATTATTATTATTATTATTATTATTGTTATTATTATTATTATTATTATTATTATTATTATTATTATTATTATTATCATTATTATTATTATTATTATTATTATCATTATTATTATTGATACTATTATTATTGTTATTATTACTATTATTATTATTATTATTATCATTATTATTATTATTATTATTATTATTATTATTATTATTATTATTATTATTATTATTATTATTATTATTATTATTATTATTATTATTATTATTATTGAAGTGTTTAGTGAAAATGGATATGCTTTTGTGAATATCTTGAACGTTGTGCTTGTAAATTTGCAAATATCAGCTTCGTGGAAAAAGTCAGTTGTCCAGCGAATCCCCAAGAAGAATTTTAGTATCAATGATTTGTCAACGCTTAGGGATGTATCTCTTTTACCCACTTGTTACAAGGTGTTTTCGAAAGCAATCTGTAAGCGAATCACCCCCCCCCCCCACATATCCAATGAGATTGCATTTTGGCAGCGTGCTTTCCTGCCAGATCGTGACAGACAGGAATTGATTTTCAGTTTGGAAGCCGCGATCGATGATTTCAGACATTTAAGTACAAAGTTTTGTGCAGTTTTTGTGGATTTTGCAGATGCTTTTGGAAGCACTGAGCATAGTTTCCTTTTTGAAACTCTCCGGGACTTTGATATTCCTTTGATGATTTATTGTTGTTTGGTTGAAGATCTTTACCGGTACTCTTCGTTTGCTATGATTTGTGGTTTTGAATTGAGTAAAGAGTTCAATATAATCAGACGAACAAAGACAGGTGACCCTTTGAGTGCACTTTTATTCATATTGGTGATTGACAGAGTATGCAAGCCTATGGTAAGAGAGGCTGTTATTCGACAGAGCATTGAAGATGAAAGGAGGATAAATCCATTGCCATTACAAGCTTTTGCGGATGATGCTGTTGTTGTTAATTACGACGCAACGATCATAAATGGGATATTTGATATTGGAAAGGTTGCTATGGAGATGGCAGGTTTAGAAGTAAAACCCAGTAAATGTGCAGTCATGTATGCAAGGAGGTCTGGCAATAACTGGTACAAAGGCAAGGCAGATAAAAAGCCAACTGTGTCAATTCAAGGAAATGCCATCGAAGTTTATGCCCGTGATAAGCCCTATAAGTATCTTGGAAAATCTCTCTCACTTTCCGGCGAAGATTCTGTGCAGGTGTTAGAAGTTGTAGAGAGCTATAAAGATTTATTGGAGAAAATCACAATCTGCAAATTACCGCTTGCCCTAAGGGCCAGTGCTTTAAATAACTTGGCTCTCGCAAAGATTCTCCACTATTTTTGCAACACAAGGTTTACAGAGGAGCAGTTGGAGTTCATGGATAAGTCCTTAGTGAAGGCAGTTCGAAATATGTATGATTTGTATGAAACAACAACACAACTCATTGTCTTCTTACCACGTGAGCACGGAGGGATTGGAGTTAAGCGCGTTTCAGATGTGTATATGTCAACAAGGGTTGTATTTCTCATTAAGATGTTGACTCATCCGCAGTTGCAGTTCAGGAATATTGCACGTCAATCCCTTAATTTAGATATGGAAAAACGGAAAGTTGCTGCAACAGATAACGATATGAATTTTCTTGGGTTTGAGATAAGTGAAGATGGCTATTTGAATAGTCGCACCAACTTTGGGTGTCAATCAGATTGGCCAGATCTTTTGAGATATGCTAGAAAGCTAGATGCTTCCATTGAGTTCAGGCAAGGAAAGGCTGGAGTAATTATTAATGGTGAATTCTTTGATGAAGGTGCTCCACTTCAGAAGTTACTGTTCAAACAGACAGTTAATCGAGATTTGCAAAACGCAAAGCGATTGTCAATTCAAGGACCCTTTCTCTGTATGACTGATGCTCATAGTAGAGTTTCTTGTGTCGTGATTTTGACTGTGGCTGGATTTCTCTGCCTAAATTGATTTTTTGCATAAATCACTTCTTTGAGGTCTGCTCTATGCGATGAAGGTGGGTGCCATTTTTTCCATCCACTTTTAAGGTGATTTTAGGACGTTGCAAAATTAGCGTTTAAAATGTGATCCTCTGTGGAGGAGAAAATCTCCAACATTGGGTATTTGCAGTAAAACTATCTTGTCTCTTAGGCTAAAAATCATCACATAGACTACTACTTACATATTACATTTTACTTTGATGATTAAAACTCCAAAAATGTCTGATTTGCCACATAATTTGTCACTATTCATGTAAGATTCTAACTGTAAATCCGTATTGAATAACAGAGTCCCTAGAACTGATCCTTGCGGTACCCCTATCGTTAACGATTTACTTCAGTGATGTAATATGCAAATTAGAGTGGCTATTGAGAACAATGGCAAGAAACAATGGTGCGGAAGCACATAACATCGTGAGCCGTGGTGAGCCCAAAAGCTATTGTTTTTAGAACCAATCAAAAAATGAATAAACAAGGTTGTACATCGGATGGTCCCTTTGTCATTACATCGAATGCTGCCTTTGTCTTCTTATTGTGTTTATTGTTAAATTTACAATGGAAAACAAAAGAACAAAGCTAATTGGATAATCGTTTAACTGCCTTATATATATATATACGACTCGTTAGTCCTTGAAGGACACCTAAACTCTAACGCGTATGAAGAAATTCCTATCGGTGAAGACAAAGTTGTTGTTCAAAATTTAAGAAAGCTCGTAAATAGACACAAAGATAGCCTAACGGATAAAGAACAGCAATTTATCACAGATTTTGAATGGAAAACGAGTAATTTTTACGTGCTGCCGAAAATACGTAAGAGTAAAGAAATAATTGGAAAAATTTCCTCATCAAATCAAGAATTTGTTGAAATGTCTCCACCCACTGATTTGAAAGGAAGACCAATAGTAGCAGGTCCTGTTTCACCTACCCAACGACTCAGTGAATTTATCGACACATTAATAAAACCCATCGTTTCGCATTTAAACACTTACATCAAGGATGACTGGGACTTCCTCCGCGAGATCCCATATGAATTTAGTAATACGGTTTCATTGTACTCGTATGACATCACTAGTCTTTACACTAGCATCCCTCATAGCCTTGGCCTCGAGGCACTTACGTACTGGATCGAAAAAAGAAGAGACTTAATTCCAATTCGCTTTTCGAATGACTTCATCATTGAATCGGCAAAGTTCGTTCTCGAAAATAACAATTTTTTATTTGACAACGAATTGTATAGACAAATCAAAGGCACAGCCATGGGAACAAAGTTTGCCCCATCATACGCTTGCTTAACCATCGGTTTTCTAGAAGAAACTCGACTGTTTCCAACAATTCTCTGTAAATACTTCGACAATGATACCTGTAAATACATCGAAAAAAATTACATTAGATATATGGATGATAGTTTTATAACTTTGCCTAAGAACTTGGACCCATCATTACTTCAAAGCGCCTTAAACGAAATGGACACTTCAATTAAATTTACAATGGAGAAAGGACAAACGCATCAGGACAACACTGAAACCCTTAACTTTCTTGACATCAAAATAATTTTACGCGAAAACAAATACATTACAACAGATATCTATTACAAAGAAACCAACCCACATAAATACCTGGATTATCACAGTGCACACCCTTCTCACATTAAACAAACGATTCCGTTCAACCTTGCAAAAAGAATAATAGTATTTGTGTCAAATCCCGATTTAATTGAAGTTCGTTTGAAAGAACTTGAAAAATGGTTAATAGACATTAACTATCCAAAAAATATCATTAAGCAAGCATTCCACAGAGCAAAACTTCAAGGACCTGCACCTGATAAAAGTGATAAACACAAATTACCATTGGTAACAACACATTATCCCGATCTTCAGTTCAGTCACATGATGAAAACAATTCATTCGTTGCTCTATAATCTATCACCAACAACAAAAGAAAAGTTTCAAAACACACAGCCCGTCTTAGCACTTAAACAGCCTCCAAACATTTCATCAATATTAACAAACGCCCGATTCTCGTCAGCAGCTGAAATACCAACGACAACATCAACAACAGCCTCATTTGGTATTACCCTTTGCAAGGATAATCGATGCAAACTTTGTAAATTGTATCTACAAGCCGTTAATTCGTTTAAAACAGCAAAGAACGTAACTTGGAACATAAAATGTAATATTTCGTGCAAGAGCAAAAACGTTGTGTACTTCTTATCATGCAATTCGTGTCACGGAAAAGTAACTTACATTGGTCAAACAACAAACTTTCGCCTCCGCATGAAAGATCACATTTTGAGAGTCGCGGTCTGGAGTATCTTCATGCACTTTCCCGAGACATGTTTTTCAGTGCGGAAATAAACATAATAACTTAAAAGAACCGTTCTTTAAAGTCTTTGCATTCATGTCATTAAGTTCCTCGAAATTATTGACCACATACGAAGAAAAACTTTTTAAAGCAGGACACGCAACCCTCAATTGACATCTCAACCACTTAACACTTCTATCGTCTGTCATTGTGTAAACATGTTAATCCTCGTAATATATTATAAAAAGTTCGATTCAGATTGTCAGTCACACTCTGATGATAGCATTAACTTGAAAGGCCTTAGTGTGCTAATAACATCTCCTTTTTTGTTTATTTCTCGTTCGTTTTTCATCCGCACTATTAGTATCCAATAGATATGTATATATAGATATATATATATAGATTTTTAATTGAATTGATATTGGGGTATGCAAGTAGTAAACTGGTTGGTTGAAATAATAATATATAAAGTTGCGGCACCCAAACTGATGAACGAATGAAAAAGGAAATAAAAGATAGGGTGTGAGTTATTCGCCATCCTCGCACCGCTCCAAGGCAGTCCAAGCAAGCCCTTGTGATATCACATTTGCATTGCGCGTGAACTGCGGTAAACGTGTTTTTTGCATTTTGGTGTGTTTTGGAGATACAATTGTCAACTGATCCGACCGTGAGAGTGTTTCGGGATTTAAGGTCAGTACACTCTGTCGCTCACGGCTTATCCCTAGCAACCTTGGCCAAAGGTCACCCTGTATCTCATATGTAGCCAAAAAGGTAAAAGTGTATCGTACCTCTCATTCGTTCTTCAGATCTGTGTGTACGAGTATGTCCCCAATGTTTTTGTTCCTTTGTAGTGCCAGGAAGGGCTGGTTTGGCCAGATAGTTTTCAGGGTATTGTTTTCATGGATTATTTTCCAATGTTTTTTCAGAATTTTGTTGATTTGTACGGTGTTTTTGTCATAAGGTACTATGAAGGGGAGTATTCTCCCTTGTTTTTTCGGTTGGGAGTCTCCAAATAGGGCATCTGTTTGTGAAAGTTGTTGTACCTTTTGGAATTGATGATCTATTTCTTGGATTGAGTAACCTCTTCTGATGAGATTAGTTTTTAGTTTTCCTAACTTTGTTCTCAAAGTTTCATTGTTGGTTATGATGCGGCGATATCTAAGCGCTTGGCTGTAAATGACGCTTTGTTTGCAAGTGTCAGGGTGGAATGATTGTTTGTGTAGCAAGGAGCAAATATCTGTGGGTTTCACATACAAAGTGCTCTCTAGCTTTTGTTCCTTGTTTATGAATATAGTTGTATCAAGGAAATACACTTGGTTTTTTGAGTGTTCCATCTCGAATTGGATTGTGGGATGCATTGTATCGTACCTCTGATGAAATAAAAGAGAAAAGTCTCCAGCTACAAAGAGAGAATGAAATTCTGCGATTAAGAATAAATCACCTGAGGGAGGAAACAACTACAATGAAAAAGAATCTTGAATTTGCCCAGTCTTTGGCTCTGCAGGGTCAAAAAGCCTCCAGTGCTACCTCCAGGGAAACAACAAGGAAGGTTGATCAAACCAGTGTTATTGACGAATGCATCATTATTGGGGACTCTCTTGTCAAGAATCTAAATACAGATTGGCTCTTGGTAAAAGAAGGAGTTGCAGTTAAATACAGAAAAGCTTCAAAGATCGAAGATGTTCAAAATGCCTTAGATGGTAGAACCAGCCAAAGCAGATGTATAGTGCTCCACGTGGGTACTAATAATCTACAATCCACACCAGCTGATGAGATTGTTGATACTGTGGTAAAGTCAGCTGATCAAGCTAAAACAATATCTCAGAAAGTGATAGTTAGTACCATCGCACCACGGTACGACAATGCAAGCCTCAATATTAAAGCACAACTGATAAATGCAACAATTCAGGAAAAATTAGCAAAGAAGCAAGGCATATCAATAAATGACAATTCTAACCTGAATGTGAGACCCAACAACACAGGAAAATTCTACTCAGATGACAAGCTCCACCTAAGTGAGCAAGGCAACAAGATATTTGCACAAAATGTTAAGCTGGCAATTTGTGAAGCTCTTGACATCACACCTGCACCTCCAAGAGAAAGATCCAGATCCCCTCATTTTAACAAGCCAAGATACTACAAAAACTATAACAATAGAAGGTAGGCATTTTACTTAATGGAGTCTCTGAACCATACAAACCATAAGAAAGAAATACTATTCAAGGACAACTTGTTGTTATAACTTTATTGATATAGGTGTGTGGAACATCCAGGGGCTTTTTCAATCCATAAATGGGACAAAATACTGCAAGCTTTGAGAAAATGATCTAAAATCTAGTCTGAAAGAATTCGACCTCCTGTGTCTTCAAGAAACACACTGTGGCTCCAATGACCTTCAAAATCTATTCCTAGATGGTTATATTTGCAAGCATTTCAATAGACCAAAAAGCCTAAATGGCAGATATTTTGGTGGTATGCTCCTTATTGTAAGAGAAAATCTTTTCAGAGGGCTTAAAATCTTTTGTAATGACCACCATGACAAACTATGGGTAAAGTTTGAAAAAGAATTCTTTGGTTTGCCACAAAATATCTTTCTCTGCTTTTTATATGCAAGCCCTGCAAGTTCCCCCTACACCACCACCCTGGACTATGATATTTTCCAGGAATTAGAGAAAGACTGTAACTATTTCCATGCTGAGGGTGAGATTATGATCGCAGGTGATCTTAATGCTAGAACTAACTTAGACCCTGACTATGTCTTAGATGAAGGGGACACATTTTCACCTATCAGTCAGATAGACCACTATATAGTAGATGAACCACTTTCTAGGACTAATATGGACAGCTCTCCAGTAGATACACATGGAGAAAAACTATTGGATCTGTGTAAATCCCAATCATTACGTATTTTGAATGGTAGATTTCTTGACAAGGGTAGCTACACAAGATTCCCTACCAGAATTGGTGATTCCCCTAGCCTCATAGACTATTTTCTCGTAGAGAGTCCCCTTCTGGGTAAAGTCAGGTCTTTTGATGTCAAGCCGTTAACCCATCTTTCTGACCACTGCTGTCTTCATACTTCAATAAATACTGACTTCTGCATGGACATTGAAGACCAGCATATCCCTGAACATATAAACCTCTACCCAGACCGTTATAAACCAGACGCTGCTGCACTTACAATGTTCCAAAGAGTCCTGAAAGCAAACTTGTCCCAGAATTCTTCATGGAGTAACCCACCTCTATCTACCAACGACATTGCTACAAATCTGACAAACATAATCTTAAGATCAGCAGATGTTACTGTTAAAAGAACTAAAGTCAAACCAAAACCTAGAGGGGGTGCCCCTCTTGGGCAGCCTTGGTATGACAATCAATGCCGAGCCCAAGGAAGCAAGCTAAACACCGCAAAAAAATACTACATGCCAAACCTTTTGATCAGTTATCTATTTCAAACTATCTCTCAAGCAGAAAAGCATACAAAAAGTGTTTAAAAAGAGCTGAACAACGACATAGAGCAAAATTCACAGAGAAATTAGATAGCATTCTTACTGACAACCCAAGACAATACTGGCAACTCATAGATAAGATGAGAAAATGGGGGAAGGATATCAAGACCACAAAAGATGAAATCAGCAGTTCTAAATGGGTCTCATACTTTGAAAAACTTTTCTACTCTAATGGAGGAACGTCCAACCATAGCTCTATCTACCCTGTTTTCAACGAACTAGATTTTGCTATCAAAAGAGAAGAAATATCGACTGCAATAAGATCCCTGAAAAAGAATAAATCTCCAGGCTTAGACAACATCCTGAACGAATTCCTTATCGCTGGTAAAGATATTTTATTAGACCCACTATGCAATCTATTTAATACAGTTTTTAGCTCAAGCACCTATCCAGACTTATGGTCGCTTAACTATTTGCGCCCTATACATAAAAAAGGTGACAAGAAGGACCCAGACAACTACAGAGGGATAGCAGTTGGATCTTGCCTTGGCAAGCTCTACAGCTATGTTCTCCTTAACAGACTTGAAAATTCATAGAGAAGAATCAACTAGTCAAACACAACCAGATTGGATTTATGAAAAATAGCCAAACTTCAGACCATATGTTCGTTTTAAAAACGCTTGTAGATAAGTTTGTCAAAGATAGGAAAGAGCGGTTGTATGTTGCTTTTGTGGATTTTTAAAAAGCATATGATACTATAAATAGGGGGAAATTATTCCAAAAACTGAAGCAAACAGTTCAGTCAAATACTGTATAAAGATGACCAATGGATATACTGACCCAATAAAAAGCTTTAAAGGTCAGATAAAGGCAAATGCGATTTTTTTATATTTATAAATTTGAACTATGAGGAATCCGATGGCAATAATATTATTTATCTTTGCGGTGCGAAAGGGTAGGTTTGGGGGTTTTGAAAAAGGGCACTTCTCTAAAAAACCGCATGATGATAGAGGCCTGGAACTAGCTAAATCGTGACGTGGAAAGAGTCATAAGAATTTCATCACTTGAGAGGCCCTAGGCACTTGAAGAAGTAATCTGAAGAACACACGCCACGCCGCGTGGCAGATACACATCGAACAGATCGAACAGCAAACAAAATAAATTTCGGATGCTGGCCCAGAACTTCTCTGATATTTCAAAAGATTGAGTATTCAGCGACACACCCTCAGAGTTTTCCCTCGATGCCGAAGAACGAACTGAGAACCGGTCATAGTCTATGGTCAGGCCAAGCTTCCTGTGTTCTGCTCTCCTCAACTGGGACGGACTCTTGAATGAGAACATAAAAACATCATTTGAATTATTTTGATGCAAATTAGCAATGATTGTCTTTAGTTGTGAATGGCTGGATCAGCCATTGTCTCCATCAAACAGTTAACTATTGTGTTATTTGCAAAGAGCACAGAAAAACACGCCTTGATCATTCATTCTCATCATCAAGCCGAAGAGAAGCTCCTATCGAAGACACATGGCTTCACGAATAACCTGTAAATACATATTATATTGTGCGATGCAATAATAGGGTCATCTAAAAAGTTTGCAAAGAACCAGAGCATTATCGAAGAAGACGAAACATAAATGTGGAGAAAGAACCTGCCCTTGCCTGTCCATGAGCGCATGGCCTAGTCCTGACATGGCAATTTGCGCGGTCATCGTGATCCTTCGAAATCTGGGTAAGTGTATTATTCGATTTCAACTACAATTTCATGTTCAGCACGTTGAAGAGTTCTGAGAAAGGTGCTCTGGAAGCCAGCCAATGTACTTATAGCAACCAATGAATATTCAAAGTAGTTAGGATTGAAATATTTTGTGGAGACCCGCAATGTTTTCGTTGTTGCAAGTCTTACGGCTTCCCTCTCCAAGTCAGTCCACAGCCCACTGCTGCAACATGTCTACCGCACCGAAGTTAGGAATAATGTGCACACACACTTTTCTCTGCACGAGGTGACTAGCCACAGCCATATACTACCCACTTTCTCGGCGTTTTCGTTTGAGATAGTCAAAACAGGTAGTCGTTTCTAACTTTCGTGACTTGACCGTCAGTGAGTGCAAACAGACTCATCCATTCTCTCGCAGCTTTGCAAAGACTCCTTCGACTCTTTCCACGTCACGCCTCTGCTAGTTCCAGGCGCTTTTGCTTGCGCGGTTTTTTTGGAAAATTCCACTGAAAAACGGAATTCGACAGACGATTTCGATAGGTTCCAGAACTCGTATCAAAATTTCGTTTGAAATTTTGAAATCTCCAGGCCGTAAATGGCAGAAATCAATAAAAATGTCTTTTGCCTTTATCTGACCTTTAAAGGGCTGAAACAGGGATGTGTGCTAAGTCCCACTCTTTTCAACATTTTCATAGATGATGTTGAATCTATTTTCACTGAAAACTGTGATCCAGTAAGACTCTCAGACAAAGATCTCAATCACCTTTTGTATGCTGATGATCTTATACTCATATCTAAATCCCCGGAGGGACTTCAGAACTGCCTCAACCATTTAGACGAGTACTGCCAATTATGGGACCTTAACGTCAACATCGCCAAAAGTAAAACCATGATTTTTAATTCATCTGGAAGAGTGCTCCAAAACCACACTCTTCTATATCGTAAAAAGGAACTGAAACTAGTTCAGAGCTTTACATATCTTGGTATTACTTTTTCATCAAGTGCCTCTTTTAAGAAAGCCTACCAAACGCTAGGAGACAAGGCTTGTAAAGCAATGCATCCCCTTGTTGATGCCATATTTAAGTTCAATCTAACAGTACCAAAAGCCCTGAACCTATTTGAAAAACTTGTGCAACCCATCCTTCTTTACGGTAGCGAGGTCTGGGCGTCTTTTTCTTCCCATCAACTCAACTCCATCTCCAAAAACCCAGATGCGCTTCTAAGATATTCTTTAGAATCACCAGTAAATAGGCCAAAGCTGAAATTCTGTAAGCAAATCCTGGGCCTGAAACGAAATTCCTCTTCTCTAGCTGTCTATGGAGAACTGGGTATTATACCCACTGCCCTCTTTGCTATCATTCGTACCATTAAATTCTGGCATAGAGTCTCCCAACTAAACGACGCTCTCCTCGTGAAAAAGGCGTTCACTGAGTCAAAGTCCATCCCAAGCAATATATCTAATTGGTTCAGTTCAGTCAAATGGGCACTAGAAGCTATAGGACTTTCTACCCTTTGGAACAACGCTTCATCTCTCAGGCCTGACCAGGTTAACAAAGTAGTCAAGGATAAGGTCTTCAAAATCTTTCAAAGCTTTTGGAAGTCAGAGCTAACTTCTGCACATCAAGGCTCTCTACGGCACAGCAAACTGCGCACATACAAAACTTTCAAGTCTCAACTGAAGCTAGAAAAGTACTTGTCAGTTAGTATGAACTTTAAATACCGGAAAACGTTGTGCAAATTCAGATGCAGTGACCATACATTATTCATTGAGACTGGAAGACACAAAGGGCTTGATGTCAATGACCGTATTTGCAAAAACTGCTCCCTTGGCCTCATTGAAGATGAGGTACATTTCCTCCTTGTATGCCCGGCCTATAGCGCTCCTAGATCCGATCTTTTATCACACACATTGGTCGAACCCGTTACAACGAGTTTGCAATTCCAGAAGATAATGAGCTCTAACGATGATGTCACAATAGCCGCCCTAGCATCGTACCTTGTTCAAGCCAACCAGATAAGGGAAATTCTAGCCAAATAACACTAGTATGGTGAATCTGCACCTGGATGATCACATACCTTTGTTTTTACATTTTTCTCTTTTAATTTATTCATATATCACCGTTCATGTTCCATATGTTTTAGTTGATTATAGTTTAGTTGTTTTTAAAGTTTAGTTTAGTTTTAATCCTATAGCTGCCATACATAATTTTTATGTAGTGCTTTATAGCAATAATGATGATGTATTTATGTGATTTAGGAATTGTAATAATTCGACTTCACTGTGAGGCCAAATTATGAATATGTCATCAATGAATCGCTTCCACAGAAGTGGTGTTTTGTAATGTCCTGCATTGTGTAGTATTTGGTTTTCGATTTTTGTCATAAATACGTTAGCATAATTTGGGGCGAACGGTGTTCCCATGGCGGTTCCATGTATTTGCAGGTAGAATTTGTCATCAAATGTAAAGTAGTTGTTTTCAAGGATGAATTTTAGCATTTGATGTATGTGTTTTAGTGGGAGTGGTGTCTTAGGTTTGTAGTGGTTTTCAATTGCCTCGAGGCAGTATTGTATACCTTCTTGGTGTGGTATGTTGGTATATAAGGACTTGACATCCAGTGTTGCTAGAATTGTATTTTTTGGCATTTCTCCTAGTCCACGTACGATTTTCAGGAAATGTGTTGTATCCTTTATGTATGAGGGAGAAGTTTCCACAATTGGTTTCAGGCAGTGATTGAGATATTTCGAGAGGCTTTCTGTTGGAGAATTGCACCCTGAAATGATTGGTCTACCTGGTGTGCCTTGTTTGTGTATTTTCGGTAGTAAGTAGAACACTGGGGTTCTGACTGTGTGCTGTGGTTGTAAGAACTCATAACATTGTTCAGTGATGAGCTTTTTTGTATATAGAAGTGTTAAGAATGTTTCAATTTCGAAGGCCACATTTGGGGTGTGGTCTTTTGGTATATTTGTGTAGTATTGTTTGTCAGTGAGTTGTTTTTGTGCCTCCGAAACTTGGCATCTAGTTAGAAATAGTCAGATCCACAAATGCTCAAAAACAGGTTGCTGTGGCATTATTGCCCAGCAGGCGCAGCAAGAATAGCATCTGCACACAAACCCCACTTGACTGTCTGTCAAGGCTCTTGGTTTATGTATTAGAAGTTATTACAAACAATGCACGTGCACTTCACCTGAGACAGCTGGAATTAGCCCAAAAGTTTGGCCAGGACCAACAATTTAAATCAGTTTATCCTTACTGACTTGCTCCTGCAGTTTCATTAATTGAATTGATACAATAAATCGCTCTACTGACTTCACAGCAATTATTAGAACAGAACTGTCACACAGGTACTCACTTGTTGCTGATATACACAGATCCAAGCATCATAATTTGCAATCCTTGCATCCACACTCTAGGAAAATTATCCGCACAGCAGAAATCGTTGCAGGCAGACCAACAGTCACACAAACAAACAAACAAACAACCAGACTCTGTTGCCAATCCATAGTGCAATGAAGGATATATACCCCTTCGCAGTAGTTATTACCATTATTATAACTTTTACTGCTCAGAATCAGCAGGGCCTATCAAAATGTTGTGTGGTGGCTTGGGATCGATTTTGGCGGTTTGGCCGCTGAAACAGCGGCACTTTACATTGTATTTCTCAATTATTAGGTAACTTTCCCATCTCTGGCCTACCCACCCAACTATATGGTAGGCTCGAGATGTTTTTTAGATAGGGAAATATACCACACGTAATATGAGGGAAATTATTATTATTATTATTATTATTATCAATTTGTTTTACGTTGGCAACTTACATAGCTATACATAATTAAAAAAGCTAATTCAAGCCAACAAATTAATACAATGCTACATGAATATATACAAGAAACATAAGTCGATAAAATTACAAAATTCACAAAGTTCATATCAATTTACAAAGTTCATATTAAAAATGGTGTAAAACTATAAAAACTATAAAAATCCGAGCCGAGGAATATACTGCCTGCAAAGTCTGCAGTCGCAGCCTTCATTGTTCCAATATTTGATTTTATTCTTGAATTGTTGCACAGAAGAAGAATCCTTAATTTCCTGTGGAAGAGAGTGCCAAATACGCTGCCCTCTGTATCGGACTGATTCAGTACCATAATTAACTGTATGTACCATAGGAAGTAAAAATGTATTGGCATTTCTCAAATTATATGTGACACTTCTTTTCAGGAAAATTTCATCCATAAAACTGGGGTTTAAATTATTTGTAGTTTTGAACATTTCAGTCATTAGCAATTGCACATTTTTCTGGTGTATTGTTACAGATCTATCTTTTTCTAATAATGATACAAAGCTGGAAGTATAGTCTTTATAAGCTATTCGTAAGGCTCTTTCATGCAGTCTGTTAATCTTGTTATTCATTTTTCTGCTATGGAACATCCATACCAAAGGACAGTACTGAAACTGGCTAGTTACGAATGCTCTCATCAAAAGTCTTAATTTATCAGTTCCAAGATATGTGGACATGCGTGACAAGGCAAATAGTTTGTTGGCAGCCTTTTTACAAATATTGCTTACATGCTTTTCAAAGTTGAGATTTGAATCAATCAACACCCCTAAAAGTTTCTCTTCTTGTGAATTATCAACGGTACAGTTGCCAATATTTATGACGACATCTTGATTTGTTCTTTCACCAAAAATCATAAAGTGGCATTTGTCTTCGTTAAGTTTCATGTAATTATTCCGAAACCATTCAATTATAATTTTGGAGTCATTTTCTAACATGGAGATTACATCTTCGAGACGCATATTGCATGTATAAATGGTTGTATCATCGGCATAGTTACATATATCTGTCTCTTGAATCGATAACAGAAGGCCATTGATGTAGATATTGAAAAAGAGAGGTCCAAGGACGGATCCTTGCGGAACACCAAGCTGAACATGCTTATAGTTACTGAAAGAACCATTGATTTTTACTCTTTGTTGCCGATTTTCCAGATAGCTGTAGACAAGCAATAAAGCTTCACGGCTAAATCCGTACGCATGTAACTTAGCAATCAGCAAGTCATGTCGACTACAGTCAAAGGCCTTTGAAAGGTCCATGAATATAGCTCCAACTTTTCCACCCTTGTCGAGGCACGTTCTCCATTTTTCAATTGCCCGTATCAATGCATGTTGTGCATTGTAGCCCTTACGAAATCCGCAAAGCAGAGATGATAAATACTGAGACATATATGCTGATATTTGAGTACCCATGAGCCTTTCAAATACCTTTGACACTGTTGGGAGCACACTGATAGGTCTGTAATTACCCTTGAAGGTTTTGACCTCCTTTTTAAAAAGAGAAGATACATCGGCTAATTTCAATTCATCAGGAAAGGAAGAATGTTCTATTGAGTTATTAAATATGATTTGCAAGGGTGCAGAAACTATTTCTGATTCGGATTTTAACAACTTTGGAGGGATACTCTTGAAAGTGGTTGCTTTAGAGGGGTTTAGCTCACTAATCCCATTTTTGATATTTTCAATGGAAACCTTTTCAAATGAGAAACAACCATTGTTTTCATTGAATGAACGAATTTTTTGAATACTTGGGTGCCTCGAAAATTTTAACACTATTTGATCGATGGGGTCACTGATATCTTCAGAAGCAAGAATAATATTTTCATTTTCGATAATTCCAAGAGAATCAGTGATTGTGACAAAAAAGTTATTAAACGTTTCAGCTACATCAGACTCATTCGACACAATTTTCCCTTCTTCGACCAACGTTATTCGGGATTTTGATGAGCTCTTATCCGAAATAAGAGGTTTGACTGTTTTCCAAAATTTTTTGTTGTCTGTAACTGCTGAGATGTCAATTTGATTATAAAAATCTCTTTTTGCCTTACGGGATAATTTAACGCAAAGATTGCGCTGTCTGCGGGAAGCATCCCAGTTTTCAGCTGTTCTATTCTTATACTTATTCTTTAGTCTCGTGCGTCGCATGAAAGCCTTGTGAAGAGTTCGGTTCATAAATGGGCTGTCATTCGCACGAATGTACCTCTTTTTCATCGGTGCATGGTTATCTAAGACATGTCCAAAGGCACCCTGAAAAGATGTATAAGTCAAGCGTTGTACATCAAGGTCAGCAATTTGTTTCTGAAGATCCTGTCGAAATACTTCTTCTTGAAAGTTTCTATAGTCTCTGTAGTTAACTACGTTTGGTTTTTGCTTATCAAAAGAAGCTTTCAAAACTGTAACAACCATTTTGTGAAAATCTGATAATCCAGTTTCAACAGCCGTTGTTTGTTGAAAGTTCCTCCCTCTGTTTGTCAATATCAAGTCAATGCACCTTGGGTTACCGGACTTGAAACACGTAGGCTCTCTAACTAGGTTCTTAAGGTCGAAAAGATTCATAAAGTCGTTTATCTCCTGATCCGTTTCAACTGCATTAAAGTCACCAACGAGGATAAAATTTTCATACTTTTCGCTATAATGGTCCATTGCTTTGCCTAGCTCATCAAAGAAGTAAGTCTGTTCTTGTGATGGTGGTCGATAGATGCAAAAAAGGGCCCGTTTCTTTCTACGAAGATTTATTTCAAAGCAAATGCATTCAATGTCATCTTTAAAGCTGAAAGACTTTAACTGGAATGAAGGAATATCATCTCTGACATAAACTAAAAGCCCGCCGCCGTTACTGTTCCTATCTAATCGAAAGGGTTTACTGAAGCCATGGACGGAAAATTGCTCACTAGGAAAGGAAGAATCGAGTTTTGTTTCCGCTATCATGAAAATGTCAATATCATTGTCAACAATTTCCACTAAACCTTCAAACTTGTTCCTTATTGAGTTGATATTGACGTAGCCAATCATCAAGCGTCCTACATTATTTGCTGTTAATCTCCCAAGCACAGATTTTCCATCCATTTCCTCCGTATCTAAAACTAAAGGCTGCCGCTGGCTGCTGGGAGAAACATCATTGATTAAAGGGGAATCATTTTCTGAAAGTGGTAGCTCAAAAGCGGGAGGGGAGGGGCAAGGGGAAGGGGAAGGGGAAGGGGGAGGTTGTTCTTTATCATCATTACCTTCACTATTCAGTCAGTAACCCATTGCCCTTATGAAATTGTTAGCTAGTATGATTGTTCCTTCCATATTAAGATGCAGTCCGCTACCATTCAAATGAGATTCTGGGTCAATGTTTGAGTTGTCGATAAAGCCCAACCGCATACGCTCGCATTCTCTTTCCAGAGCCTTATTTACCTCCAGTGCATTACCATTAAACTTGTCTCTTCTTTGAACAATACTTGAGACCAGCACTTCAGTGTCTTTGTTTTCCATCGCCTTAGCGAGTTCAATGATATCTTCTGCTATAGTCCAAGGAGACTGATTTGTGTTCAAATCATTCGTTCCGCAATGTAATATAATTCGGAAATACTGCCCTCCTATGTTTAGAAGGGGAAATAATACCCCAAGTGAGGTGATGACGGGAAAGATTATCCATGTTTTTATAGGGGAAATAATACCCCAGGGGAAATAATACCCCAGGGGAAATAATACCCCAGATGACGTACTGAAGGCAATACTTTACTCAAGGGGAAAGATTACCCCAAGTTTCATAAGAGTAAGAGTTTCCTACTTTGTTTTGCAGTTTTGTCATTTTGTTGATAGTTTCAGTTTAAATTTCGATACGATCCCAAAAGCTGCCACACAACGACTCTTTGTGCTTACAATTCTGCTTACTAATTGCATTGATAGGGTCCATATTGTTGATAAGATCAGTGAATCATATCTGTTCAGCAACGGAGACGTAGGGCGTTAAGGAAGACTATTTACGTCAGTAAATGTTTGTTAACGCCCAAGTCTCCCTAGAATTTGCATCCCCCCATGGAAACACCCTAGAACCCAGTCCTCTGTCATCAGCGCAGTTCGACAGCATGGTCTGTGATGGAGAGTGATGTCCATTTTTATTTTTAGAATTCAGCTGGCATCTACATCGTCTTCCTCATCATCAGGGTTATTTGATATATCATTAGTAACTACCACTTTACACTGCAATATTCTTTTTTGAAGTTTCCCGTTTCGTCCATTAAGGTTCTCACTCGATTCGCTGTTACGTCCTTATACAGTATTAATGAAGATCCATTTTTTGACTGCCATCGGTTTCCTCATAGACTGCAAATGAATTTGAGAATGGCCTACGTTTCAAATTTCCTTTATAAAAGATGAGGACTTACAGGGAATATATGCATATAAATGTGGCCCAAGCCACCTTGCATCAAACTCTAGCCTATCAGATGTAAGTATTTTCTGCTGACGTAGATCTGTTATCTAAGTATAGTTGGGCAAGCGTCACGGTATTTTGTCTTTGCACGGTCGTTTTAATCAAATGCTTATATTTGTTTAGATTCCCTTAACTCATTAATGACAATTTTTGCACCCTTTATCACAGATTACAGTCGTGAGCACAAGGACACTAGCGGTAAATGATTTTCCATCATTTTTTCTTTCTCCAGTTTTTCAAATGCTTACGTAACCGTACGGTTATATTCTCTCATTTAGAAAAGTATTTCTTGAAAAGCATACTGTATCAAATAAATTTCTGATTTTTCACAGAGATCTTGTCGGTACACTTTGAGACCGAAGATCTCCTACGCGACTTGCAAGGAGCTTCTTTATGCGATCTTTAGTAAATTTATTTGCTTTCTTGTTTAAGGTGCAACAGTTCGTAATTAGTCTCATATTATGTTTTGAAAATAATGGTGTAGTTTTTATGCGCTAGCTAGACCGCTAGACCAGCTTTTCTTGCCTACAAGAGGATAATAGATTGGAGAAAGGGTTGTCAATTCTAGTCGATGTTCCCCAAGAAGAATTGAGCAAACTCTTAATTCTGATTGTAACTTTAATATCTTTGTCTTGTTTTGTTCTGGAAATTCTTCTCGACTTAAGCAAATGCTATTTTGCCTTTTTGTACTTTTGCAACACAAAGTTCCCTGTCATAGGTGCTGTTTACATGAGACGGGCGAGCCCTCACCGGCGGGCTGGCCCTCCTGCGAGGGCTGAATTTTATTTTTCGTTGACATGGAAGAGCCTTCTTCTTCTGGGATTGCTAGACATGATGGCGCCAATCATTTTAATCCTATTTTTGTACTTTGATTCTGTTGTTTCCGTCAGCCCCCCCCCCCCCCTAGGATTGCGTTTACATGGAAAATTTCCAGCCCTCCTAGGCGAGATCTCGGGTATTGAATATTGAGATCTCGTCTAGGCAGGCTAGCCCTCCTCTGATATAAACGTAAAAGAATTTTATATTGGAGTAGACCTGATGGTGAGATCTCGGCAAAGAGGGCTAGCCCTCCTAGGGATGGCCCCTTCTCTCTATAAACAGCACCGTAATTTTCTTGTCCATTGTTATGTTTTTCTAAACATGGCCTAGCCAAACGAGACTTAAAATACAACACGTCTGCTTTCCAAAACACTCAACTCACCTAAACAACTTATCAATGCATGAGTTACGAGTTCCCTCGGGACTAGACTAACTGGTCTGTCCAAAACTATCGAACAATAACACAATAACACCTCATCCATACCTCAAGCAATACTGAGATGATATAAGAACAATTGCCAAAATACAGCTGTTTCCACTGGGTTTGATTCGTGAAATTCCTTGCTGTTCTTTTGTTGTATATGGTATGGATTCATGATAAGTTTGGATAGTTGGTCCAAAACCCGGTGACAAACCCCTTTACAGACGTGCTCAGCAACTGCACCGTGTGTCAACTATTAGTTAGACTTGTTCCATTCAATCTTGTGCTCTAAGAAAAGGGATTTTTCAAGTGCGTCGGTTCTTTTCTCACTCTGTCATGAACTTTGTAACTAGCTTTTCCCATTGTATTGAAGGTCAAAGCCTCGTTTCGATGTAGCACAAGTGCCACAAGTGCTAATACAGCGATTAAGTCAATTGAATTTTCAAAAAGAGGAAGGTAAGTGCAATGTAGTCACAATGTGAGGAAAATTTGACAAGAATGCTTGTTGTTTTTTCTTTTTAGTAATAGTGAACACTTTCATTCAAACATAGATAGCCGGGAATATAGGATAAACTATTCGTTTAATTGTGACTCGTCAATCGTTGTGTACTTCTTGGAATGTACTGTTTGTGGCGTACAATATGTTGGTAGCACCTGCACGCCTTTCAGGCTTAGGTTTAATAATTACAAGGCGTGCAGTCGTAAGTTTAGTTCGGGGGTCTCAGTACCCCAGGCGGAATTCTTCAGACATTTTACTGAAGAAGGCCACCAGGGGTTTCTGAAGGATATTAGCGTAAAGACAATCGATAGGCTAACGGGGGGAAATGGGATGCGGGAAAGCTTCTTGCAATATCTGCTGGATTGCTTTGCCCCTAAGGGTTTAAACACTAGGCAGGTTGATACATAGATTTCAATTTTTTTTACATTTTGGTTGTTGTGTTGTTTTGACTTTTTGCGCTCAGCTTTTCGTTAGGGACACACGCTGTTTTTTAGGGTTTTCTGCTCTGCCCTTGGATCTTTTATTGTTTGTTTTGTTATAACAGACGATTTTTTTCAGCTTCGGCGAGACAGACACAGACGCCGACTCTAGTGGTTCTTTATTCTGCGCTTTCTTTCATCTTTTCCGCTGCCACACCGGTTACTGTAATTTTAGCACCTTTGGTCTCACACATTTTAATAGGTAGGATCTCCTTTTGGGCTATTGTTTGTATTGTTAGAATGTTTTAGGATTGATATGTATTGCTCGGTTTGATTATGAACAGTCCCTGATGAAGGCTTACGCCGAAACGTTTACACGAAGTTGTATTTTTTGAGTTTATATTAATTTCTTAATACAGTCTAATGAAGGAGCTTAGGAGAATATATATGTATATATTCTAGCTAGCTATTCAAGCTAGCTGTTGAATATTTATATATTTATATTAATATTTATATATATATATAATATATAATATGTTATATATATTATATATTATATATTATATATGTATATTATATATAATATTATATTATTATATATACATATACATATTATATTATATTATATGTATTATATAATATATATATTATATATTTTATATATATATATATATGTACTCATTAGCTCAATCTCAATATGTAATAAAAATATATATAGAAACTCAGAAAAAACACATTCGTTTAAACGTTTCGGCCAAAGCCTTCATCAGTATGACTTTCCAAAATCCGACGGAGCATACATATAGATTTCGAATTTCAAAAACGATACACAACAATAGCCTAAGCGGGTCCTACCTATTACAATGCGTAATATAAATTTTTTAAAGCAGCCGGTAATACAAAGGTGGCGGGAGAAAGATAAAAGAAAACGCAGAGTTAAGAACTGCTGCAGTCGGTGGCTGTGTCTGTCTCGCTGAAGCTGAAAAAGATGGCACGTTACAACAAAACAAACAATAGAAAGATCCGAGAGCGGATTGGCAGAACAGAAAACCCTAAAAAAACAGCGTGTGTCCCTAACGAAAAGCTCAGTGCTAAACTAAAAACAACACAACAACCGAAATGCAAACAAAAATGAAATCTATGTATCTACCTGCCTAGTGTTTAAACCCTTAGGGGCAAAGCAATCCAGCAGATATTGCCAGAAGCTTTCCCGCATCCTATTTCCCCCCGTTAACCTATCGATTATCTTTACGCTAATATCCTTCAGAAACCCCCGGTGGCCTTCTTCAGTGAATTGTCTGAAGAATTCCGCCTGGGGTACTGAGGCCCCCGAATTAAACTTACTACTGCACGCCTTGTAATTATTAAACCTAAGCCTAAAAGGCGTGCAGGTGCTACCAACATATTGTACTCCACAAACAGTACATTCCAACAAATACACAACATTTGACGATATATATATATATACTTTCCTCAGCTCCAACTCAATATGTAATAAAATAGATATAAAAACTCAGTAAAAACACATTCTTTAAACGTTTCGGCCAAAGCCTTCATCAGCATCTCTCAGAAAGATATAGACTCAGAAAATGCAACTTCGTTTAAACGTTTCGACTTGCGTCTTCATCAGTAATGCTTCTCAAATCCAAAAGAGCGTACATATAACCAAAAGATACAATGGATTTAATATTCAATAGCTTCAAACGAATCCAACCTAGTACAAGGTGTAAATGAAGCATACAGCTTTTGCGGCAGCGGAAAAGATAAAAGAAAGCGCAGAACAAACAACCGCTGGAGTCGGCGTCTGTGACTGTCTCGTCGAAGCTAGAAAAGATAGCATGTTACAACAAAACAAAAAAATAGAAAGATCCGAGAGCGGATTGGCAGAACAGAAAACCCTAAAAAACAGCGTGTGTCCCTAACGAAAAGCTCAGCGCTAAAATAAAAACAACACAACAACCGAAATGCAAACAAAAATGAAATCTATGTATCTACCTACTTGGTATTTAAACCCTTAGGGGCAAAGCAATCCAGCCGATATTGCCAGAAGGAAGAGGAGAGTAGTACAGAGGAAGTGCGAGACACCGCACAGTCTGTTGATGAAGATGAAAATGGAAGACTTATTGGACGATTTGTCAGTGGGAGTGTGGTGAATTTCACGGAGGGAACTTTCGGAGGAAGACATTAGTCTTCTTTCGAAAGGCCTGAAGTTCTCCCCCACTCCCACTGACATCGATAAATCACAGTTAAAGTCAGATATCGAAGCATATAAACGAAGAATGCGACTAAAGTGGTTTTTCAGGAACGAAGAGAAGGAGGATGATACAGACGAGAACAATTTTTGTATTAAATCTACCTGGCAGCCCCCAAGGATGACCCTGTTCTTGAAAACTATCTTTCGCTGCTGGAGAAGGAGGTACTGTCTGTCTCGCCGGAGGGTAAGAACTTTAATAATCTCTCTTCTTCTGAACAACTTTCTTTAAAGGAACTTAAATCTGATAGGAACATAGTTATCAAGGAAGCGGATAAGGGATCAGCTGTTGTAGTGTGGGATCGGGGGGACTACATAAGTGAGGCTAACCGACAATTAGAAGATAGGCAGGTTTATGAAGAAATAGAGGTGGACCCCACGTTAGATTTGGGTAAGACCATTAATTCTAGGTTGAATGAGCTGAGGGAGGAGGACCCAGGATTAGAGGAAGTGACTGATTATTTACAAGTTAAAGATTCTAGGCTAGGTAGATTTTATTTGTTGCCTAAGATCCACAAGGGTCTTAGTAGTGTTCAAGGGCGACCAGTCATTTCCAACTGTGGTGCTATAACAGAACATATTTCAGAGTATTTAGACCACCACCTTAACCCGTTGGTTAGCCAAAGTAGGTCGTATGTTAAGGACACTAACCATTTTCTATCTAGGCTAAGTAAGTTAGCTAAGATACCAGAGGGGGCTTTGTTGTGTACAGTTGGTGTTGTGGGGCTCTATCCCAGCATTCCACACGGGGAGGGTTTAGAGGCCATCAGGGAGGCGCTGGGTAGAAGGGAAAACCCGGGCGTGGCTACTGATACCCTAGTGGGGCTGGCATCCTTTTTCTTGGAGAATAATTATTTTGAATTTAATGATAGGTTTTATAGGCTAAAATTGGGCACGGCTATAGGCACGAAGTTCAATCCGGCCAATGCCAATCTCTTCATGACCCGGTTGGAAGAGAGGTTGTTGGATGATTCACCTGACAAGCCCCTCGTCTGGATGAGATTCATCGATGATGTATTCTTTATCTGGACGCCTGGGGAAGAAAAGCTGAAGTCTTTCATCAATCATCTCAACAGTAGCCACGAAACCATTAAGTTTACTAGCGAACAATCAAGGGACAGGATTAGCTGTTTAGATGTTCAGGTTTGATTGGGGGAGGGGGGAGTCCTTTCGACAGACTTGTTCTGCAAGCCAACTGATACGCATCAGTACTTGCATAAGAAGTCTTGTCACCCTTGGCACACAAAGAAGGCGATCCCCTATGGTCAAGCTCTTAGGTTACGTAGGATATGTTCGGAAGATCGCCAATTTAAGGAGAGGGTAGGCGAGTTAGCTGGATGGCGTAAGGATAGGGGCTACGAAGAGTCTTTAGTTAACGAGCAAATAGATACGGTACGTAGGTTGGATAGGACGGCTCTTCTAGCAAATGCGGGAAATAGGACCAATGACCAAGGGAGGGGGGAAAGGGTTCCACTTGTTGCAACATATCATCCAGCACTCAATAGTTTGGGGAAGGTTGCAAGGCGACTCCATCCTATGCTCACGAATTCGGAAGAGCATAGGGAGGTGTTTCCTGAGCCACCGTTGATAGCATTTAGGAGATGTAAGAACCTTAAGGATATACTTGTTAGGGCTAGGCTCAGTAGTGAGGGAAATGGGGGGACTGATAAGAAGGGATGTTCTCGTTGTGGTAAATCTCGTTTTCAAGTGTGTAACGTTATGAGTAATAGTGAACACTTTCATTCAAACATAGATAGCCGGGAATATAGGATAAACTATTCGTTTAATTGTGACTCGTCAATTGTTGTGTACTTGTTGGAATGTACTGTTTGTGGTGTTCAATATGTTGGTAGCACCTGCACGCCTTTTAGGCTTAGGTTTGATAATTACAAGGCGTGCAGCCGTAAGTTTAATTCGGGGGCCTCAGTACCCCAGGTGGAATTCTTCAGACATTTTACTGAAGAAGGCCACCACGGGTTTCTGAAGGATATTAGCGTAAAGATAATCGATAGGTTTCACGGGGGGAAATAGGATGCGGGAAAGCTTCTGGCAATATCTGCTGGATTGCTTTGCCCCTAAGGGTTTAAACACTAGGCAGGTAGATACATAGATTTCATTTTTGTTTGCATTTCGGTTGTTGTGTTGTTTTTATTTTAGCGCTGAGCTTTTCGTTAGGGACACACGCTGTTTTTTTAGGGTTTTCTGTTCTGCCAATCCGCTCTCGGATCTTTCTATTGTTTGTTTTGTTGTAACATGTTATCTTTTCTAGCTTCGACGAGACAGTCACAGACGCCGACTCCAGCGGTTGTTTGTTCTGCGCTTTCTTTTATCTTTTCCGCTGCCGCAAAAGCTGTATGCTTCATTTACACCTTGTACTAGGTAGGATTCGTTTGAAGCTATTGAATATTAAATCTATTGTATCTTTTGGTTATATGTACGCTCTTTTGGATTTGAGAAGCATTACTGATGAAGACGCAAGTCGAAACGTTTAAACGAAGTTGTATTTTCTGAGTCTATATTTATTTCTTAATACAATTTAACGAAAGAGCTTATGAGTAGATATATAGCATTTGATAGCATTTAGGAGATGCAAGAACCTTAAGGACATACTTGTTAGGGCTAGGCTGAATCATGAGGGAAATGGGGGGACTGGTAAGAAGGGATGTTCTCGTTGTGGCAAATCTCGTTGTCAAGTGTGTAATGTCTTGAGTAATAGTGAGCATTTTCATTCGAACATAGATAGCCGGGAATATAGGATAAACCATTCGTTTAATTGTGACCCGTCCAATGTTGTGTATTTGTTGGAATGTACTGTTTGTGGCGTACAATATGTTGGTAGCACCTGCACGCCTTTCATGCTTAGGTTTAATAATTACAAGGCGTGCAGTCGTAAGTTTAATTTTGGGCCCTCAGTACCCCAGGCGGAATTCTTCAGACATTTTACTGAAGAAGGCCACCAGGGGTTTCTGAAGGATATTAACGTAAAGATAATCGATAGGCTAACGGGGGGAAATAGGATGCGGGAAAGCTTCTGGCAATATCGGCTGGATTGCTTTGCCCCTAAGGGTTTAAACACTAGGCAGGTTGATACATAGATTTCATTTTTTTTACATTTTGGTTGTTGTGTTGTTTTGACTTTTTGCGCTCAGCTTTTCGTTAGGGACACACGCTGTTTTTTTAGGGTTTTCTGCTCTGCCAATCCGCCCTTGGATCTTTTATTGTTTGTTTTGTTATAACAGACGATTATTTTCAGCTTCGGCGAGACAGACACAGACGCCGACTCTAGTGGTTCTTTATTCTGCGCTTTCTTTCATCTTTTCCGCTGCCACACCGGTTACCGTAATTTTAGCACCTTTGGTCTCACACATTGTAATAGGTAGGATCTCCTTTTGGGCTATTGTTTGTATTGTTAGAATGTTTTAGTATTGATATGTATTGCTCGGTTTGATTATGAACAGTCACTGATGAAGGCTTACGCCGAAACGTTTACACGAAGTTGTATTTTTTGGGTTTATATTAATTTCTTAATACAGTCTAATGAAGGAGCTTAGGAGAATATATATATATTCCCGGCTGTGGCACGTTTTAATTTTCTCGATTTTCCTGAGAATTTTAAAAATTGTTTCCGTTTGCAACGAAAAAGGAGAAATCCTGGTTGCTCGCTAGCTGTTGAATATTTATAGAAATACGCTGCTTGAAAAAGGCGAAAGCCGAAAGCAACCCATAAGGTGCTAAAATCGAGAGAATTAAGACGTGCCACGGTAGCCTAATGGTTAAGGCGCTTGCCCGGAAAGCAGGAGATCCGTGGTTCGTTTCCCGGCTGTGGCACGTTTTAATTTTCTCGATTTTCCTGAGAATTTTAAAAATTGTTTCCGTTTGCACCGAAAAAGGAGAAATCCTGGTTGCTCGCTAGCTGTTGAATATTTATAAAAATACGCTGCTTGAAAAAGGCGAAAGCCGAAAGCAACCCATAAGGTGCTAAAATCGAGAGAATTAAGACGTGCCACGGTAGCCTAATGGTTAAGGCGATTGCCCGGAAAGCAGGAGATCCGTGGTTCGTTTCCCGGCTGTGGCACGTTTTAATTTTCTCGATTTTCCTGAGAATTTTAAAAATTGTTTCCGTTTGCACCGAAAAAGGAGAAATCCTGGTTGCTCGCTAGCTGTTGAATATTTATACACACACATATATATATATATATTTATAATAAATATTTATATATATTTCTGAAAAAGAACAAAACTCTGGTAGCGTCCATAACAATAACAATCTCAAAATTGATAGTAATATATTTAGTAGAGCAAACTTTAAGACTAAAATTCCTTTGCCTATTGAAAAAGTGATGAAAATTAGGAGGAGACTGAATCTAACGTCATATGAAAATGATTAGAATTTTACGCGTTATGAAAATGCAAATGCATAAATATAAGAAAGAATTTAAGTCAAGCCATATATCTAACGTCATATGAGAAGAATTTGAATTTGTATAAAAATAAGGTTGCAAGCGTAGATTAATTAATTTAGCCTGAAGAGTCTGCATGAACAGATGAAACTAGTCGCATGAGAAACGAGTGTTGTTTTGTGAATGCCTTCTTTAAGTTTCGACATATATCTTACTTGCGGATTGTAATCATTTCGTTTCGACATATACTTCACCTTACGCATAAGAGATGGCAGAAAGCAAACAACGCAATGGTTTCGATGACCAAGAAGATGAAACAAGATTTCAGTCAGGTCAAGCATCCTTTCTACTCGTCGTAATTAAGCAGCTTAGAGAGGCAGCAACTCTCATACCGGAATGCAACCCTATTGATACGTTAAAGTTAGCAAACAACATTGTTGAAATGTCGAATACCGTCGAATATTATATTATATAAAGATAGATGAAACGAGAGCTAAGAAGAAAGAACAGACGACATCAGAGTACTCAAGACTTATTAGAAAGATGAAGAAAAAGAGAAAGCTTTCCTACTATTACCATTTGAAGAACGAGAAAATGGCCGAGTTTTACAAAGAATACTACAACAAGAATGAAATAACAGTGCCAAGCCACCTAGTTCCAAAGCATCAGCCTGAAGAAAGCAAACAAGAGTACCAGCTGCGAGTAGAGCATGCAAAGCAAAAATTAAAGCAAGAAATTGAAATACTAGAATCAAGAAGAGATACCTATGAGAAAAAGACCAAGATGATGGACAATGAAATCGACAATATGATCATGACAAAGTATGATAAACTTCCTATTAACAAAGAATACTTTAGAAATAAATGGATAGCTGAATGTAAAACGGAAGAATCTAAGTCAAGCCAAATGTGGCAATCAAAGGAAATTTACATGAGGTCCAGAATGCATACACTGAAAACAAACGCCAATCCATTTGAGACACAATCAAAGAGAAGAAAGCACAAGTTGATGAAAACGGAGTCTCGACAGTTGGAGAATACAGGTAGTGAAAGGTCAATTGATAGCAATAAAATTAAACTCAGAGAGCTTGAACATGAATATATAAAGGAATTCGAAAAAAAGATGCACACAACGGAAAGTGGAAAGGCCTTTGATGAATCACTACTTGAAAAGATCGGCAGAGAGATAGAGAAACAAGAGGCAACCCTTGGAAATATCAATAAAGAAGAAGATTATATGACTGAAAAAGAACAAAACTCTGGTAGCGTCCATAACAATAACAATCACAAAATTGATAGTAATATATCTAGTAGAGCAAACTTTAGGACTAAAATTCCTTTGCCTATTGAAAAAGTGATGAAAATTAGGAGGAGACTGAATCTAACGTCATATGAAAATGATTAGAATTTTACGCGTTATGAAAATGCAAATGCATAAATATAAGAAAGAATTTAAGTCAAGCCATATATCTAACGTCATATGAGAAGAATTTGAATTTGTATAAAAATAAGGTTGCAAGCGTAGATTAATTAATTTAGCCTGAAGAGTCTGCATGAACAGATGAAACTAGTCGCATGAGAAACGAGTGTTGTTTTGTGAACGCCTTCTTTAAGTTTCGACATATATACATATATATCGTTTCGACTTATATTTTTACTTGTGCACTGTACTTTTTCGTTTCGACCTATTTACTTCTTTGCACATAAGACATTTTGAGTTCAGGCAAAAATTAATGTTGTAGGGCCAAAAAGATGGAATGATTGTTCCCTGGCCAAGCAACCCTGATTGCAGCATTTTCTAATGCCAAAAAGGCAAAGCACGCCGAGAAAAGTCCGGTGATAGCTCTAAAATATTCGGCCGAAAAAGGCCTAGGCCAAAGCGCCATATTTCTATTAATAAGACGTCAAATAAAGCTCGGTATTAAAGCCTCAGATGCTGCCGAGCAAGTCAGTCTCAGGTAACAGGTTGACAGAGGTAGTTCCCTGTCATAAAAGCGCTCACAGCGCCCATTGGCTTTCCTGTTGAGACTGACGTCTATAAATATTTATGAAAAAACATACAAGTCTGCAATAATCAGTGATGCCTGTGCTCAATTTGTATTTCGTTTCGACTTATATTTTTACTTGTGCACTGTACTTTTTCGTTTCGACCCATATATATATATATATATATATATGTAGAGAAAACTAAAAATAAAAAGCCATGAAGTATCACGGAACTAGTTTCATCCTTTCAACGAGGAATCTTCAGCCTAATGATGAATATATATATATCTAACTCATTATACTGTTCATTGAATTTAAGTCGTGTTAATGCATTGGTTTTTGGGGGAAAAGTTGAAAATATACATATACTTTGATAATTTATACACGCTTATTAATCTGAGTTTTATAAACCCATTGTACCTTGCTTGTCGAAGGAGGTACCCCCAATTTCAACAGACAAGGAACAAAAAGTTGGACCTTGATCCTATGGAACTCAGAGGTCCTTGATGACCCTAAGAATGTGAGGTGAACAAGGATTTCATCCCATAGGTAACAAGGGCTGGCATAACTACGAGATCATTGTTCATTGCTGTCGTCATAGAATGTCTGCCAAGATCACAATTTTGAGCCAAGACCTAGGCATCTCATAGTTCCCTCTAGAATGATCCAGTCATTCCCCTTGAGAATGATCGAGACAAGGAATCATTCTGGTTGCCCTGTCTCCATTGGGTTCCCAAGAGATGCAGTGGAGACAGTACTCGTTGAATTCCTCTGTGACTGTTTAACTTGGTGTTTCTTTGTTTAGAAATCTTTGAAGGGAGAGCAAATAGGATGAAAATGCTTTTTAATTTTCCCTGGCGAAGAAAATTTGTTTAGGAATATCAAAGTGCGTGCTTGCTGGTATGCTCTTGTAATTGTTGGTATAAAATGAATTTTATTGTAAGCGAGCAAGTCAGCATGGACTGGTCAAAGGTTGAAGGCGCAAGACAACAGCGACGAACGATAATATACTGCGAGAAGGCAAAGACAAGACCTTTCTTTGTCCAGTTAATTTCTGTGAGAATAGACAGTTTTTCAGCAAAAGGGGTTGCAGAAAGCACATTGACACAAAGCACAGATGGTATTACTATTTTGACATAAAGCCAAGCGAAAGGGTAATCGAACATTCCATACGACAACAAAGCAACAGTGATGGACTAAAGTGCAATGCAAGTTTAAGAAAGCGTGCTGATACCACCAAATGACCATGTTTCTCTATCAAGGAGGGTCTTGGCAAAGAGTACATCGAGTGGCTGTGTGCAGTATGTGGCGGGGGAATGTCAGAAACTCAAGCCGCACAAAATGGAACTCGGGTAATGAAGTTTTTGAAATTTTGTAGCGAAGATGATGACGAGCAGTTGACCGAAGAACATGTAGACTATTGTGTTGGTTCGGCAGGACTCGTATGCAATCTCATAGAGCACATTGGAAAGGAATGGGGTCTCGGCAGTTCAGCTCAGTTTGGATACCTTCAAGCGATAACAGACTTGATTGATTTTCGCAAGTCGGCCGGACTCTCAAGCACAGTTCTCGGGAATTTAGCAACGTCGGAGGTGTATATTAACAGGGGGAAGAGAGCACTTGCAAGACGTAAAATCACCGAATGGACGCAGAACCTTTCGATTGAAGTTCTACAAGCAACGAATCAATGGGCGACAATGGAGGAGATGGAGAAAGTGATACCCTTTCATCTTTCGCGTTACAAGGACGTACTAACGAGATATAAAGACTACCCATTAACCTCAGTTACAGCTGCTGATCTTACTTTCGCCACTCGTTTCGTAGCTGTCTACTTGTTTACAAGGGTGAAGGGGTCAAGACCGATGACTTATCAGTATTTGTCGTTGTCAATGTTTGAAAAGTCAAAAGAAAGTGATGGATTCGTAGATCAAACCGAATTCAAGACTGCCAAACAGTACAGCTTTGACTCTCTAATTTTTGACGAAACGAGCACACGAATACTGGACGAATACATCCAATATGTACGACCACTGTTGAACCCACAATGCGACTATGTTCTCGTAACGAGAAGTGGAACACAGTTTAAAAACTTTAGCAACCTGATGTCGGAGCTTGTATTTAAAGCAATTGGAAAGTACGTCCATCCGACAAGGTATCGCCAAATTGTGGAGACCGAAAGTTCTCATAAACTTTCCTCGGAAGAGCAAGATGCTGTCACTCGTGATCAGAAACATAGTTCGCAAGTAGCGAGGACTTATTATCAGAAAAGAAGTTCTCGTGAAATAGCATCCACTGCAAAATCGGCAATGAAAAAGTTGCAGAACAGTGAAGTAAACAAAGAAGTGCGGAAAGTTATTTTCGACTGTGACGACCATTCTGATTCCGAAGGTGTGACATCACTTGAAGGCGAAACTTCATCGGAACAAAGGAATGAATGCGATGACACGGGTACACCGACAAGTTCTTCACAGGAGAGCATTACGAGTTTTCAACCACCAGTTCGAAAAGCAAGTAAAATGAAATTACTGCAAGGTGTTCAGACTTGTTTTCTGATGCGAGCAAGTTTTCTTAAAAAATGGAACAACTCATAATAGATGAAATAATACAAATTCGAGAAAACAGGAAACGACCCTATGCTGAATCCATCTGGAATCAATTGGTAAAGAATGGGCATCAATATGACTTCTCTACTGTTGCTGAAACAATTCGCGCCATGGAACACATTGGCCTAATTGAAAATCGCCCACACAAAGGTGAGGAGTCGTTTTTCGTCCTTGTAGATAAAAAGGACCTTGTTTCAGTCACAGAAAGAGACACCCATGATGATGCACATAGCAGCAGCACCAATGAGCGCCAATGACCTGCTGTACAGGGATACACGCCCTATGAGGAATTCGTAGCACTTCGCCATACTGTCTCCGAGTTGCAGCGTGTCGTACAGACTTTCAATGAAAATTCTGATGTTATTAGAATCAATGAAATAGAGAAGTTGCGGAAGGAAAATGAATTTTTAAAAAATGAACTTTGCCGCAAAAATTTGATCATTGAAAGCCTGCAATCAACCCCCATCCTTGATTCAAATTTCCAATATGGCGAAGGGTTTATGTATCCTCATCGTAAACATGTTGCCAAACAACACGCTGCGATGCCTATGCAAACAACACCATTCAAATTAGATATGAACAGATTCGCACCCCTTGGGAATTCGAATTCAACAGAGAACGAATTGAGCACCCGTGATGAAAGGACGACGAACAATGTAAAATATCAGCAAACAACGAAAGCCTGTTCAAGTGCATCAAACACCCATACTCAAGTTATGAAGAGCAAGAACACAAAAACAACATCGAAAGGTGGTTCAGGCAAATCAAAAGGCAGTGAAAAGAAGCAAACTGCACATCAAAGCGACCAAGAAAGAAGAGTCTACATCCTCGGAGACTCGATGGTCAAAGGAATCAAACATTGGAAAATGCAGAGCAAAGACACCAAAGTGGTTGTTCGTTCCTTCGCTGGAGCCAAAGTTCGGCAAATGAAGCATTACGCAAAGCCAGCAGAAGAGGACAACCCGAGCTTATACATACTGCACGTCGGGACCAATGACTTGAAGGAAAATAAATCTGTTGAAGATATTGCTGAAGATATTACAAGTCTTGCCCGTTCATTGAAGAAGGGAGATAACGAAGTCACCGTTTCCGGTATATGTCCCAGAGGGGATCATCTTAACGTAAAAGCGACAAACGTAAATGAGACCCTAGAAAAGAAATGCAAACAACACCAAATCGGATTTATTAAACACGAGCTGTTGGACGCCACATTACACACTAATGGGAGCAACCTCCATTTGAATCAAGCTGGAGACTCAATCCTGGTAAAATCTTTCCTCGAAGAAATACGTATGTGACTATTTAAGTTTCATTATTCCTTTATGGGGAGTAACACCAATGATAAAATAGTGGTTACTGATGGTGTTAGTACAACACCGTATTTGTTTAGAGAAACAGAAGGTAAGCAACAGCCTCTTGGCTTCAGAAAGGGTCCCTCAATTGCATCTCTGAACGTTAATAGTCTGCAACTGCATTTTGATGAGATCCAATGCATGACAAATGAGTTAGGAATCCATGTTTTAGCCCTAAATGAGACTAAATTAAATCCTCATGTTCCAAAAAATCTCATTGCTATTGAGGGGTATCAGGTTGAGCGTAAAGATAGGACAAGTAATGGTGGTGGAGTTGCAATTTATATTAGAAACTCCATCTACGAAAAGACCTTCCTGTGAGTGATTTGGAGCTAATTTGTATCGAAATCGAGCCCCCTAAAAGTCGACCATATATCATTGTTGCATGGTACAGACCCCCCAGTGATCCTGTCGAATCTTTCAAGAAACTGGAGAAAATTCTTGCATTTTTAGATAAAGAGGGCAAAGAGATCATTCTTATTGGTGATACAAACTGCGACCTCTCAAATTCTGAGGACAACAACACTAAGCATATGTGCGAACTCTATAACTTGTTCAGCCTGAAACAGTTAATCGAGGAGCCAACAAGGGAAACTTTGTCCAGCTCCACATTAATTGACCATATTGCAACATCGTCCCCCAGTAATATTGTTGAATCTGGCGTGCTTCAAATCTCCATGAGTGATCATTTCATGGTTTTCTGTATCCGAAAATTTAACGGTTCCTTACAAAAAGAACACAAAATGATCAAAAGCCGTAGGATGAAAAACTTTAATGAGCAGGCGTTTCTGGGGGATGTTGCTGCAATATCCTGGGAACAAGAAATCGGAAATTCTGATGATGTAAATGTCCTTGCGAACAACTGGTCTAATTTGTTCACGAGGATAATTGAAAAACATGCTCCCATACGACAAATGAGGGTTTCTGAAAAGTACTGCTCTTGGATTAACGAAGATCTTAAAAAATTGATGAGATCTAGAGATAAGTTGAAAAAGGCAGCCAATAAAACGAAATCAGAAATTCTTATGAATTCTTATAAGCATGTCCGCAATCAGGTAAACAGCCTCAATGTCCAGTTAAAAAAGGACTATTTTTCTAACAAAATTATTTCTCAGGAGGGAAACATGAAAGAAACATGGAGAACATTAAACCAGATCTTGAATAAGAGATCTAAAAGTACTAACATAGTTTGTATCAAGGACCAAGACAAAGATTTGGTTGGCAAAAAGGAAATTGCTGAGAGCATGAATCAATTTTTCTGCTCTGTGGGTAAGGATCTTGCAAGTGAAATTGATGATGCCCCCAACCCCCTTTTGTCCGGGGACTACACAATTAACTTTCAGGAAAAGAGATTTGAGTTTCGTGCTATCCAAGATCAGGAGCTCAGAGATGCAGTTGGGAAACTAAAAAACTCAAAGAGTTTTGGTGATGATAACATCTCAAGTTTCTTTCTGAAACTTGCATTGCCGTTTGTTGCAAAGTCCCTCCTAAAGATATTTAATACTTCTTTGGAGACTAGCAAGTTTCCTGATACTTGGAAAACTGCAAGAGTTGCTCCAATTTTTAAAGATGGAGACAAGTCCATACGGTCAAATTACCGACCAATTTCTGTGCTGCCTGTTGTTTCAAGGTTGTTTGAGAAGCTTGTATTCAATCAGTTGTACAATTATTTAGACTCGAATCGACTTCTTTCGAATGGTCAGTCGGGATTTAGATTGTTATTTTCCACTTTGACATGTCTGCTCAAAACAACTGATGAATGGTATGATGGTTTTGACAATGGCTATATGATAGGGTCCGTTTTTATCGACCTAAGAAAGGCCTTTGATACAGTCAATCATGAGATTCTATGCCAAAAACTCGAGCACTATGGAGTTTGTGATAGAAATCTCTCTTGGTTTCAGTCCTATTTGTCTAACAGGAAACAATTTTGTAGGGTTAATGGTATAGACTCTGAAACGGAGAGAATAGAGGTTGGGGTTCCACAAGGCTCATGTCTGGGGCCTCTACTTTTCTTGGTCTATATCAATGATCTCCCCTGTGCAGTAAAAAATTCAACTACTTCCATGTATGCTGATGATACGACTCTATTCTTTCGTTCTAAGAATATTGAGTACCTGAATGAGGCGATCAATAGCGATCTTAGGGATTGGGATTCGTGGTTAAGTGGTAATAAATTATCTCTTAATGTAGCAAAGACACAGGGAATGCTAATTTGCACAAAAAATAAACAAAGGTCACTAGAATGTACTAGTGAAAGTCTATGTTTAAAAATAAGAGATAACCATTTGGCTTTAGTTGAGAAAACAAAATATCTTGGTGTTCAGGTAGACAATAGTCTTGATTGGAAAGAGCACATAAAAAGTGTCTCTGCCAAGGTATCTAGAGCAGTTGGTCTCTTAAAGTATGCAAAAAGATTTCTCCCCCAAAATTCCTTGAAAACACTATACACTAGCATCGTTGAACCCCACTTCCGCTACTGCTGCGCTGTATGGGGATGCTGTGGCACTACTGAAATCTCGAAACTTCAGAAGCTTCAAAACAGAGCAGCTAGGATCATCACTAATAGCAGCTTTGATGCCTCTGGCAAACCACTTATCCAGAATCTAGGTTGGAAAACAGTGAATGACATGATTAAACACGAAAGCAGGACAATGGTATATAAGTCTGTCAACAATATAGCTCCCCCATATATAAATGATATGTTCACAAGAAATTCACAAGATGCAACACGGCAGCTACGCAATACAAACACTGATTTAAAGCTGCCAAAGAAAAGAACATGTAATGGGCAGAAGTCATTTGCGTTTAGAGGTGCTAAACTTTGGAATAGCCTAGATACCGAAGCTAAGCGGGTAACCTCTTTAAATCGATTCAAATCTTTGATTTAAACTTTTCCGTTATGATTTCAAATTTATCTTATTTGACTTGTAAACTTATGTAAACAGATAAAGGTAAAGAAAAGACCAAGTAATGTAATATGATATCCAAATTAACCTGATAGGGTAGGGTAGGGTAGGGTAGGGTAGGGTAGGGTAGGGTAGGGTAGGGTAGGGTAGGGTAGGGTAGGATAGGGTAGTAGGGTAAGGTAGTAGGGTAGGGTAGGGATGGGTAGGGTAGGGTAGGGTAGGGTAGGGTAGGAGTAGAGTATTGTAGGGCAGGGTAGGGTATGGTATTGTAGGGTAGGTAGGGTAGATAAGGGTATGGTATGGTGTATGGTACTTTCTCCTAGAACGGTCCTCACAATCCAATTTCCATGGCCTCAAAAACTGTAAGTCTTGGAAAATTCTACAATAGTTTGTCTATGACAGTATTCAAACAGCCAATGCTTATGGCTTAGAAGAAGTCTCCCAGTCACTTTCCAGTATTTCGTCGAAAGATTCTTACCACGCACTACCCAACTATCAAACTTCTTTCTCCTCGTTCGTGAAAAAGATCTTGAGTTATGCAAACGTGGAGAGTACGTAGCTATGTTGATGAGATATGCATACGTGGAGTGTACATAGAACGGGGATCTGGGGGCTTCACCACGAGAAAAAAATTCGAATCAATGCCGTACAGATCATGGGAAAATGCAATAAAAATGGCAAGGTTGTAGAAACCTATACTCATACACATCATAATTGCCAAGCCCATCGGCCTTACCCCCCCCCCCCGCAATGTTTATGCCGGAATTAGAAGAATTAGAAAGTGGTCCTGGAGAACATTGGGGGGGCAACCGCCCCCCTTGCCCCCCCTTCCCGGCGCTTCTGTCAGTTTTAGATTGCATCCTACAGCCATATAGTAGGTCTGTTCAATGACTGATGTTAGTTGGTGTTTCAGTTTCCTGCAAGAATCCCCTAAAATTCAAGAGTTGGGTTCTCATACAAGCTTGACCAGAATGCTGGTCAGCAGGGACTGAAACACTCTGCCAGAATGCTGGCCAGTAAATTCAGACAAATGAAAATTCCACCTCTATCCAGACAGAGAGATTTCTTGAGTAAACTTGTCAAGACACAGCACAGATCATAGTTATATGGCCTAAATTTTCATGTAGGCCTTTTATCTTTGAGGCCTTTGCATGCTTCAGGCCTACTTATTTTGAGAGCTTCAGGATCTCTTACATAAAGATGAGTAGGGTTTTATACTTAACTTGCAATGCACGGTGCTGAGCTGATCTTCATCATGGAAGTTTCTCTGCAAACGGCGCTTCTGCAAAACCAATTAACCAAGCAGTTGATCTCGAGTTGAACTTGACGAACGGGTCTTCCCTTCCTTTTGTTTCGCATGAATAGAAAAACGAAAAGCGCGCCAACTGTACAACCCTTTGTTCATTGAGCAATCGGATTGGCAAATCATTGTGTTGCCATGGTTATGAAAATTTCAAACTTTAGTCTAGTAATTTTTTCTTGATTTCAGCATGATACTTCTTATTATGAGAAAAAATGTTTTATGGCTTTAATAAACTTTAAAGGTTTGAAATGAAAATTTTGTGCAACTAAATTCCTTTCTTATTCTTGTTCTAGATATCATTTTCGATTTTCGCATATTGTAAATCATTAGGCTAATTTTTGTCACCCTTCGTTGTACGTTTTTCAAGTAAAATTTTCTTGATTTGCTTGCAGTATTACTTATTATAAGAAAATATGCTTCATGGCTTCAATGAACTTGAAACATTTGGAGCGCAAGTTTCTCGCAACAAAACTCCTGTCCTATTCCTGTTCTGGGTATTATTTCCCTAAAATCTCAGAAATTGTAAATCATACGGCTACTTTTTGCCTCTTTCTGTTGTAAGTTATTTCAAGGAAATTTTTCTTGATTTGGTTTCAATATTCCTTATAATGAGAATATACCGGGTGAGTCAGAAAAAACGTGGGGCGTTTAGCAGACTGTGACGCCGTGTTTTGCCATCCGATTTACGTGAAATAAATTTTCCCGTTTTGCCAAGAGTCTAACTTAGAACATAAGCCTTTTCCAATCGAAATCGGTCATTTGATGCATTTGTTAAAAAATATTTTCTCCGTCAGACCTTGTATGTAAGTCTGGCAAACTGATGGAATCTTTAGCTAGGCCCCTTCAGCACTTTAGCCTTGCCAGAGTAGCAGGTACAGGTGGTATTATCAGGGGATACTGAAATAGTTAGACCTGGTTCACACTACTTGGTTCATTGGGTCATTGCGGTTGTGCAGAGAGACCCAAAATAGAAAGACTCCGGGCTTGATACACGACTCTAAGGACTCAAAGGACCTAGTGTGCACCAGGCTTTAGGGAAAAATGTTGTCTGCAAGCAGTCCCATTGCGATTTACTCAACGTTGATCTGCTTGAAGAAACCTCTTCGCAAGACAAAGAAGTGTACATTATTAATGTCTTTCAAATATATTCTTCACTCCGGGCAAGTTATCATAAGACATCCCAGGGGAGAAAACAGTATCTCCTGGCTATTTCAATTTCTCCTGATAATACCACGTGTACCTGTAAACCTTGCCGTGATAAAATGCGGAAGGGGATTGGAAAAAGATTTCATCATTTTGCAAGACTCCCATACAAAGTCTTACGAAAGAAAATCTGTTTTTTAAAAATTCACCAAATGACCGATTTCGATGGGAAAAGGTTTATGATCTAAGTTAGACCTTTGGCTTCATGGAAAAATTTTGTTCACGGCAATCGGATGGCTAAATTCGATGTCACGGTCCGCCAAACGCCCCACGTTTTTTCTGACTCACTCGGTATGTTTCATGGTTTTAATGAATTTGAAATGTTTGAAATTAAAGTTTCTTCCATCAGAATTCCAGTCTTATTCTTGTTATGGGTACTATTTTGATAATCTCCCAAAATGTAAATCATACCAATTTTTGCCTCCTTCTACTGCAAGTTTTTTCAAGAAAAGTTTTCTTAGTTGGTTGAAATGTTTCTCATTATGAGAAAATATGCTTCATGAGTTCAGTGAAATTAAACTGCCTGTACCTTGCATCTTCCATTTCTCCCTTGAACACTGTCGCAAACTGTAAATGGCTAACTCATGTTATGCTTCATTCGGTTGCAATTTATTGCAATGGAAGTTGAATGGCACCAAGAAACCTTTTCCTGGTCAAGAAAATAATATCCAGCTTTCTCATTCACCATCAAAAAACAACATTTATCTCGTAACTTCTTTTCACATCCTTTTCACCATCTCTAGCAATATCACTTTAATCTAGATGTAAGCGGTGAACTGGAATCGGAGGAATTTGCTTTTGATGGTTTTCTTGATTTAAGATTTTATTTCTTGACAAGATTCAATTTGAAGTCGTTAAGAAAAGTTTTCTCGAAATAGGATGTGTATAAGAAATCTAAGAAATTTTTTCTTGAAATTTCTTGAATTTAGAAACATTTTCTAGCCAAGAAAATGACTTTTTGCAGTGATAACCTGTGCTCTGTACCTTCCGAGTAATATATTCGCAGAAGGTAAAACGATGCTAAGGATTTTCTCTAATACTGAGTCTCTTATGAAAGACTTGTAACTTCATTTCGCTTTGAAATGTTCTCGGCAGAGACAAAGTTGGCATCGACCGAAAAAGTTTCTCGTCGTTTGCGAGAATGATCGGTTGTAATTTCTTGTCTATCTACCAGAAGCAGAATCTACTCTGAGTAGATATCCAGTCATCCAAACCCATAACTGCCTGACCCCCCTCTCCTCGGTCCTGACTGGGTAACTGCAAGCACTTACATCGAACTCCATTCTTTTTCAGAGGAATGGTTGAACATCTTAATCGGGATCTGAATCTCTCCTTTCTCTCCGGCTGTTTTCTTCCCGCGCTTCTGACATGCTTCTCGGTGTATGGGTCCTCTAGTTTAAGGTTCATTAGGAGAGAGGTTTTGGTGCCTACTAAAGATCATCAACCGTTCAAGGCTTTCTTGCGCGCGCCTTCCTGTAACCAACAACAACATCAGCAATGCATGAATCATCATTCAAATGGAAATCATCCGTTAACCCGTTAAATCTCTTGTAGCCTGTTAACCAGCTGTCGACCGGGAGGCGCTTGAAATGGAAGGAAAAGTTCGCAGAAAAGAGTCGACGGAAATATCTGCAAAGTTTTTCGTACACGAAAAAGTGTAACTAAACTACCTGTTTTTCTTGTGGAAATATTTCGTCGAAGCCCATTATTAAGGTTTCAGAACAGTAAAGCCTACCCATTGCTATTGGAATCACGGCATTTTAAGACCCATATTTAGGGATTTTGAAGCTCTCGAACCCATCCTTGTGGGCGGCAGGACCCCGTTCACCTACATATAGGAGTTACCCCCCTCCCGGGACTCAGCCCAGACCTGACAGCATACGTTTGCCATCACGCGCCTATGCTGGCCTGACATCCAGTGTGGAACAGATTCCAGTATGTGTTAGTATCAGTATACTGATATAGTCTTAATTTACTAAATTTTATCTGTATGTCTTTATGTTAAAGAGGCACTAACGCAAATTTTTTGCATCCGAAAATTGCCATGAGAATATTCGAGAAACATGATGAAAGCTCGCATTACCTGAAAATATTGTTACCTGGTCTTTACTCCCCATGGAAGGAAAGTTATGAGACTGCGAGAAGTGGAAAGATTATTTTTAATATCCTACTTTTTATCTGGTCTGCTGCGCGGAAACAAAGGATTCTACGTCACTTGGCAGTTTTCGGTCAACGAATCTTGCATCGGGCTATTCGACTGATGTGGGCCTTTGTGCATCTATCATCACGTGCAATCATCATTTGACACAAATATTTGCACACAAAAGGTACATAATCTCTACACAACCCGATTAGCATGCCTTTGGTAGCCTGCGTGCAGACTTCACTTGCCATTGTGAATGATAGCCAAGGCGGAACTTGTAAAGTCTGCGAATTTGCGTCCATAATTGAGTTCTGACACCTTGCGTAATAATTCTTGCCTTTTGTCCACATATTGTCTTTCAGCCAATCAGCATCTGGTTTGAGATTCTCAGGACCCAATCAAAAGTTGACAGAATCGTCTTGGGTTTCGCGACCCTTTGTGATCATTGTTTGAGAGACAAAAAACAACAAACCGTTATCGTGACGTGAAGATTGAGGAACGTGCCGCGGTAAACAAGTTCGCCGACAAAGTTTGCGCAGTTTGTCTGTCTTCGGGACTTGATAACTTGGAATGAAACTATGTTTTGAAAGGAATTATAAACAGATAAGCATGTTCTCACGGTTACGGAAGTCTACAACGATTTAGAGGCAATTCTTCGAATGTTTCTCCGGGGATAGAAAGTATACTCGACTCGTTTACTTCAGGCTTAGGCCTGTGTTCGTCAGCGTCAGATGTGCAATGATGTGTCGCTAGTACCCTTAGCTTCTTAGATATTTGTTAGCAAGTGGGGTTTTTGAATTACTGGTGAGTTTTATATCCTTATTGCCTCTGCAGTTTGTAAATTGTACGCACTGAAGTTGTGTTGGTGGAAATCTCTTCACATGACGGGATTATTTCTTCCCGTTTGCGGAGTCAATTTATTGCGCAAGATTGAGCTCCTCTTCGCAGGAGGGACCTGTCGTTCAGAACTCAATTATGGAGGCTAATTCGCAGACTTTACAAGTTCTGCCTTGGCTATCATTCACAATGGCAAGCAAAGTCTAGCGGCACGCAGGCTAGCCTTCGGCGGATCATTTATTGATGTCATTTTTTGCGTTAGTGCCTCTTTAATGGCCACAGGGTAGTCATTGTCTCTTGCTACTTGTGGTCCCGTCCCTGTAGTGTGGTATTGTTGTAGAGTAATTAGAAAGTATAGTAGAACGTAGATGTAACATGTAGTGTGATTTTTTATGTGGGTATGAGAAAAAAAAAATTGATCATGTTGTCATTAATGTTAATTGGCTCCCCGCTAGTATTCGTTTGATTTTTCTTGAGCAATATAGCATAGAATTTTTCAGGGTTGGCAAGCATTTCATTGTTTTCTAACCATGATAAGGCCACTCCTGTTGCTATAAGAAATACCACACGATATTGAAATTGTACTATTGAGCAGCACCCTGAAAACGAGGATGCGACCTCACCTTTACCTTCCAGATTTCACTGACGCCGAATACATCGCCCCACTAAACCACGCCGGCGCTGAGAAATCAGAATAAAATGCTAAGTTTAGGATATGCCAAAGAGGAAATTCCAAGATTATGCAAGTTTCTGCGGAAGAAAACCCACAATTTAATACAGAAACCCCCAAAAATATTAAAGAGGCTGAAGCCCCATTTGCTGAAAGATTGCTCTCGAAAATTCAAGCCATAAAAGCCGAAGTGGGCCCTTTGAAACAGAATGTAAACCTCAGTCGTTCCTAGTCCCCCGGGGAGGAGAGCAAAATACCGACGCAAGGAAAGGGAAGACTCCTTCATGAAAATCGTCGGTGATGGAAGGAATGCTACAAGGAGGGCCTAGGGGATTTTTCGCACCGCTGGAAATCTAGAGACAGTTATCATTTTGCGTACAATTGCCCTTAAAGAAAAGGACCGCGTCAGGGCAGCTGCCCCCAGCTGTTGTCACGGGACAGCCAGCAGCCGAGAAAAACGACGTAGAGTCCCACCATTGTATAGAGTGCAAGAAACTGCACAAAACTCTCCATTAGTGCTGGATGCAAAACATATTGTGGCAAGACATGTCAAGTAAAAGACTGACCTAATCATAAACAGATTTGCCTGGCAATTCATGAATTTTGTGAAAAGTTTGAAAAGGCTGAAGATGGAAGAGGTGCCGTGAACGATTTGTTTCTTTGTAAGCCATCTTACACCTCAAGGGAGAGAAAAACTTTCAAAAATAAAATGGGCAGAAAATGTTTCATCAAATGTTGGATAAATGGTGTCGCAGTACCCGTACTATTCGACACACGGGCACAAGTGTCAATTATAAGTTCAAAACAACTGAAAGAAAGATAGGCACTAAATCCTTACTGGCGAAGAAAAATTGCCACGTGGCACGTTGTAAACCAGTCAAATGGGGCCAAATAGCCAACCGCGAAATTTCAAATGAAATTTAGGATTTTAAGGTCCATTGCCAACCTTCGCCAAAGCATGAATCGACAGGAGGGAAATTGAAATTGCAAAAAATTTCTTATCAAGCCTGTTCCCAATACCCTAATGTAGAGTCAACCATGGGCGCTACGAATCATTTCAAAGTTTTGAGAAACGCCAACGGTTTGCATTTGACCTCATTAACCTCTCTGTCACTGTAGTTTGCCGTAAAATTTCAGTAATGGCGGAAGTTTATTCTTATGCTCATGGAGACTAAATAACTGTCTTCGTAGGTCCCCTTCTGTGTGCTTGAGCATCTTCAATACTTCAAAATGGCAAATTAGGGCCTGTTCATATGGAGGCGAGCCAGCCCGCTTACCGGGCTGGATCAATTTGCCGAGATCTCACCTCATCCCTAATTCCAATACAAAACTTGATTTCTGTTCATATGGGTAGGCGGGCTGGCCCGCTTAGCGAGATCTCACTGGTGTAGAGGCGAGATCTCGGTAGGCGGGATGAAAATTTTCCCATATGAACACTCCATCCCGGCTACCGAGACGAAAATGTCGCTATTGCTCATGCGCTGCGGCTCTAAACAATGGGCACGTGTCTCATTTTTGACACGTGTCAAATTTCTGTCTCGGCAAGCGGGCTGGAATTTCTCCATATGAACACAAGATGAAAACTGTCTCGCCTACCGGGCCAGCCCGGTAAGCGGGCTGGCTCGTCTCCATATGAACAGGCCCTTAGAACACAATCTTGATATTTGCTCAGTTCGAAGCTAACATAAATGCATCCGGAGATATTCAAGATCTGATGCTGGGGGGTAAGATGATTGAATGGAAAGTACACTATGCAGGCCTAACAAAGCACCGCACTGTCGTTATAAAGAAGAGGCGAATCAACAAGGCACTTACTTCAATTTCCATCTTGCATAAAAGGTCAAGAAACTTAAAAGTGGAACAGCACAAATGCTGAACGTTCTTTAAGTAGTTTTGCAAGCAACAATCCACTTTTTTTCGACCAGAGTCTACTGCCAGTTTCTCAAACAAATCGTTCGCATTTCCTCTAGCAACAACATTCCCTACAGAAAGGGCGCAAAAACTTCAATGGTCCGCCTACATGCCAGCCATTGTTGAATAACATGCGATTCGAATAAACTTTTAATAAGTAACAAATGAAGGAAAACATGTCGTCCTCGATAACACTTGCGCTCATTCCTTTATCCAGTTTTGCTCCCATCGTTGCGAAATTACTGTATGAATGGGGATCGGCAATCACATTAGCTAAGACCCCATGTGAATTGATGAATGGAGTCCCTTGCTTTCAGCGCAGTAACGACAAACGGAAGAAATGTACATTTGGCTTTTAATGTGAAAAATAGATTGGCCATTTCGATAAAATAACATTTGAAAATTCTATGTTTGATCAATCCGCACAAAATATGAAACTGATATGAAGGAGATTCAAAAATGGCAATCTGTTTTCACATTAAGAACAAAATGTAAATTTACTCTGTTTGTTGTTTCTGCTCTGAAAGCAAGTAATTCATACGACGTCTTAACATTCGTTAATTTATACGAGGTCTTAACAAATGTTATTGCGTATTCCTATCCATACAGTAATCTTGCAACGATGACAGCAGAAAAATGAATGCGAGCAAGTGTTATGGAAAGGACATGTTTTCCTTTATTTGTTAATTATTCAGAGTTCATTCGAATCGTATGTTATTAAACGATGGCTGGCATCTATGTGGATCATTGAAGTTTTAGCGCTCTTTTCGTTGGAAATGTTGTTGCAAGAGAAAGTGTGAACGATTTGTTGAAAAAATTGCCTGTATATTGCTGTCGAAAGTGGATTTTAGCTAGCCAAATCAGTTATAGATCCCTTAGCATTTGTGTGGCTTCACAGTTGAATGCCAGTTGATGGTTGTGAAATGTGATTTATATCTTAATCGTAGCTCTTTTCTGGTCAACTCACAAGACCGTGTCATCAGAGTTTTTGATCGGGAAAGCGTGCTCCAGTGCACTGAATCTGAGCCAGAACCAGTTCAAAAATTGCAAGATCTTGTAAACAGGTGAGTATAAATGCCCTTTTTTGTATGTATCTATGTATGTGTGTATGTATGTATGTATGTATGTATGTATGTATGTATGTATGTATGTATGTATGTATGTATGTATGTATGTATGTATGTGTGTATGTATGTACGTATGTATAATTTTGCCATCAAATTAAATTGATAAAGGGAAAGTGATCTGTTACAGGAATATGATATTTACAGGCAAAAGGTTAAAAATGAAGTTTAAAAACACCAGGTTAAAAATGACAGGCATAGCATTAAAAAGGTCAATATGACCTTGTTTCCATAATGGTCCCTCCGGAGGTGTTATACAAATAAAAGAAATTTGTTCTGGAAAAAAGGATCTCTTAAAAAAAGCTATTATTCCATTTTCATAGGCGAATTTTTTGTTTCTACACTCAAAAAAATAGAGGTGCTAAGAAAAACCTTCAGAGGTTTTTCAGCATCTACAAATAGGCAACCCCTGGAGGTTCTTAAAAAAACCCTTATCATGGGTTTTTGAAAGAACCCCTCTTTACAGGTTTTTCCAAGAAGCCTTCTTTGGGGTTTTTAAAAGAACCTCTTACGTAAGTTTTTTAAAAACCTTTAGGGTGTATTACAAGAACCCACAGGGGTTTTTCAGCAGCCTACAAATACGCAACCCCTCGAGGTGCTAACAAAAACCCTTTGCCAGGGGTTCTTATAAAAACCCTATCGTTGTTTTGTAAAAACCCTCTGGGGTTTTTCAGCAGCCTACAAATATGCAACCCCTAGAGGTGCTAACAAAAACCCTTTGCCAGGGGAACCTTCTGGGGTTTTTCAGCAGCCTACAAATACGCAACCTCGAGGTGCTAATAAACCCTTGCCTGGGTTGCTCTAAAAACCAATGGCACAGGTTTTTCATAGCACCCCTAACAAAGTTGCTAAAGAATCCTGAAAAAGCTCTTTACAAAACATATAAAGGGGTTTCATAGAATAGCTGGGGGCTTTGATAAAAAACTCTTTGGTTGTTTTAAATACCAAACAAAAATTGCAGTGGTATGGCGGCAGCAGTGGCCATTCTTCATTTGTTCCAGAGCAGGCAAAGGCAAAATGATTAATGCAATAGATCATCACGAGAAACAACATTCATCCAACATGAAAGTAGATGCGAATTCCAAACTCTAGGCGTCCAAATACTAATTGTCTATAAGCTAAGAAGGTATATTATGGGTGAAGCGCACTACATCAAGATTCGATTTACCAAACTATTTTTACCCTCTAATGTCAAGCAAAAAGAACTAATTACAAGATTTTGTATGAATTGCAAATGAGAATATATTCTTGTGCAGTTGTATTTACTGCCAATAGTGAGCTAAAAGCGGTAGTTGGAGGGGGGGGGGGGGGAATTGTCCACCCTATGTTTTTTCTCACACTTTCTATATGGCTTTGGTGATCTTTGATCATAGTCTGTAACTTGGCACGTACTTTTCAGGACTGAGCCTTGTATGAAATTCAAGGGATCTTCAAGTCCATTTGTATACCAAATATCAAATCACAACACCATCGCTTGCTGACTGCTTCTCGACCAAGTCTTCAGGCATAACTCTTTAAAACATCACTTCAATTTCAAACGCTAATAATTCATAAACTATGTCTGCAAGTGAAATATATGGTTTATTAAGCCAAGGTTTCCTTTCCCTTCTGGCTAACGTTATACAAGATAAAGATACAAAAGCCCTTTTAAGAGACATCGTTCTGGGTAGGCTTTGCTGTAGGATTTCTTTATCATGCTGTATACCAGAGGAGCTTTGTTCAACAACGAACCAACTCATAAGCAAAACTTAAACGTTTTAGCGTCATGAGGGTTGGTAATACTGTTTTATGTGTAGTGCGTTGCAATCATGACCAAAATAACTCAAAAAGTATCTTGAAGGGACTGGGGCACGTAGTGTAAGCAAACTTCTTTCGAAACGACGATTTTGCAGTATTTTTAATAGTCCATATCACAGAGAATTTTACTACTTTTTTCGAAATAAAGGTGTCATTTTGAAGATGGAGTCTTGAATTATGAAGAGAAACAAACCATACGCTCATTTGTTTTTGGATTGCAAAGATATTGGTGGAACCTCTAAGGGACCGGTCATTAATTATTCCTGGGGAGAGGATGGAAGACATCTGGGAGGGGGGTCCAAAATTTTACCTACTCAAAGGGAGGGGGGATGAAAAATTAAGCACATCCTAAGGAGGGGGTATGAAAATAATTGGATGTAAAATTCCTGTTGGTTTCTAAAAAACTGTTTCTTCTGAAAAATATATAAAAATTGTTGTTCAGTTTCTATCTACAATCTTGGTCAAAATTCTTGGGACAAGTCACAAAATTGCACTATTTCAGTCTTTGATTCAGTGCCCCCCGCTCCCCCCGTTTCAATGTTGGTTGAATCAAACGCCATTCGACCATCCCAACATTGAATTAGGGGGGAAGGGGGATGAGAAGGTTCTAAACGTATGTTTTCACCTCGATATTTTAGGAAACATGACGAAAACACAGAAATTTGCCAGTGTCCCAATTTATTTTGACCAGGATTGTCTGAAAATGGTTGTTAACAAATAAAGACTCAGAGCTTGAGAACCCATCGAGATTTTTGCGTGAAATTTTACCACCATCATCCCTGACACAAGAAGTAACTTCTCAGCCATTTATGCCGAAATAGGCGTTGTTCGCTAAATTCGCTGAGCACTATCTTAAATGTGGGCATGGCAAAATTGTTGCGCTTTACACAAACTGACAGACTCCTTTATGAAATGTGAGAAACATTCGGGTTCTGAGCGTTCTTCCACTGCACGACTGTTTCACAGCGCACTTCCCCTTACAATCTAATGCCCGCAAAGATAATGGTCAGCGGCGCACGAGAACCGTTGTTGTCGAGTCAAAAGTCAGCTGATTGCGCAAGCTATGGTGTAGCTTCTCTTGTTGAAAATAGCCAATAAATGAACAGTCTTACCGATAAACTGCTACCTAGAGACTTCAATTTACAGTTTGTTCCTTGGGGGTGGCCTAGACAAGTTCAACTCGGTCGGGTGAAGCGAATCAACGTCGAAAACGTGAACTGCAAAAATCACCTTTTGGAGTGAAGATACACCTTGTTTTTGCTGATCATTTGATTGCAAGGTTTTCAAAGCAAAATTGTATCCCCAAGCAAAAAGCTATTTCTTTCGAAAGATTAACTTTTAAGGATGTGAAATAAATGTGGGCCACGGCTGTAGGAAAAGGAGGAGACAGTTTGGGCATAATGTTTGTGATGAAGCTCATCGAGGGGGACGCTGAGGCAGCCTCCAAAAGACGATCATCATGGAGCAGCACGAAAGATCTGAAGGTTTGTTTTTGCGATTTTATAAAAGCTGAGGACTTATTAAACGTAGTTATTTGTTGTTTTCGTCAAAGTGGCCCCATTTATTGCAGATACGTGACAACGTTGCAGGATCAAAATTTCGCTCTGCCAAGGCCATTATGGATCGTTGCGGGAGATTCCATTTTCTCAAAATTAAATTGTGTCCCCAACATCCTACATTCACAAATCGAAAGAATAACTTCTTGCCTATCAGATAAGTCTTTAGAAACGTTCTAGCATCCACGCAAAGTAGTTTACTTGTTGTTTGTTTGTGGAAGGGCAGTTCCTGCTAGGCCATGCGCTGTAATGGTCTCGATTCAAAATGGCTGCCCAAATGTTGAACGTGACAATCCAATGACATTTATCAGTTTTCCTTAATTGACTTCAGACATTTCTAGCGGATTTCTATGAATAACAGAAACAAATTTGAGTTTGGACATACAAAATTAAAGAGTTAGTTTCGACTGAGTACAACAGACAGAGAATGGAAAGATGATATAACATTTTTGTAAACTTCTTGGGTGCAATTGTCAGTGAATAATCAATAACAAAATCACTTTCTGACTCTACATAATGTGATGATAATCAAACTTTTGGTTCTAATACCATGAAAATCATTAATTATTTCAAGACAATTGAAATTTTTGATTAGTTATGATATTTTATTCTAAAAAAGTAAGCTGTTTGGTGGCGTATCTCTCTGCAGCTGAATGTAACTACACGCAATGATCTAACTAACTACTACATCTGAGAACGAAAGGAAGAATCATTTTTGCATCCCTTTGAGAATGGCAATTAATACGGCACGGCAGTTGACAATTTCAGAAAATGTACTGAAAGTGTCTGTATGGGCAACTTTTGGGAATGTTCAGATATCACAACAAAAGCTGTGTCATTTTTCATGCAAGACATATCCCACATACACACACAATCAAATGCCTCCAACCCATGAATTTGCTAGAACTGTGAGCTGGAAGAAATGAATTCATTTGAAATGATAATTCTTAGCGTAAGAAACTCTTAAGAATTATCAGACAGGATAGCCATGCTAATGAGCAAAGGCCTCTACTGTATACTTTGCTGCTTTGCTCAATTGATGATTGTTTCTACCTTCTGATGGTATGCAGTTGCAATTCAACTTTTGCATAAACACGTATCATTATGATCATGGTTGCTGAAAACATTTACTATTTTCATTTGAAAGGAGCCATAGTTTTGAGGGGCAGTTCACTCCTAAAAACCTTATACACCGTTGGCAAATATCTGTTTGTTTCCAGGAAATATCCATCAAAATGTACAAAAATACTTTTGCTCTGGAAAGATCTTGTACACATTTCTAACAAGTGAAATCCTCCTCATTTAGTTAGTGAAAAATACCTGCAGTTTCTTATAAACTCTTTTACAATCATTATACGAATATATCTATTTTGTATATAAAGATTTAATGTGTAACGTATCAAATTTCCAAATATCTAAGCTACTCTGATATGTTGTATTTTTTCATTTTGAAAGTGTACTTTTTGTAATTTTGTTGCATGTTTTCCGTACCAAATTTAGACCATTTTGTTATCATTTTATGTCCTTTCACACAATCAGAGTACCTTAGGGCAAATCGCTATTTCAGATAAATTGTATTGGATTAAACTTGGCATTTACATTTCACTTTATAATGGATAGGGGCTCTGCAGTTTCTACAGCATCGTTTCTTTGCCTTTCGCAGGTCAGGGATGTCTGTGTTACTGTGAAGCCACTGCGCCTTTGCAACCAGTGCCAACTGCAATTCTTTGACTTGAATGGTAGCATACGTCCTGGTCCACTTGTTCCAGAAGGGATGAATACTCTCAGAGCAGTGTTCAGCTTCCATTCCCACAATGCCAGACCTTATAGCTTTAAGTGGAAGATCATAGCAAAGGAGGTGGAACTTCCTGCCAAGAGAGTCTTCTGGGAAATGGACAGGTAGCCAATTGCCAAAGCTGAAACACCGGACTGTCAACATCATGTCTGCAGAGAACCCTATCTGCCATGAACAATTCATAGCACTGTGCAAATTTTGACAGTCGCACATAGATCTTCTCAGCCAACTTGTAATCACCAAAGAGAGCAGTTGTACCATCCAGAAGATTGATGGACTTTGGCTTAAAAGCTGAAGCAAGTGACTTTATTTGTGCTTTTCTTGTCAACTTGTGAACATCATTTCCAATCAATGCACCTGAATGGTAAACAGCCCTCTTTAATTTCATGGCATCCAAAATCATGTCCAAATTTTTCTTGAAAGGTCCCTTCATGGATTGCATTGTTTGATTGGTTATCGTTAAAAAAGTTTCAATTTCATTGATATCTTTCTTGATCGTTTTGATTTTATTTACTATGTCCTTTAATAATTTGTCTTGATTCGATAAACTTCTTCTAAAATCAATTGCTTCTGCTGAATTATCCAAATATTTACCATTGTGGCGTTGTATCAAATCCGAGTGAATGTCCTTTTCAAGATTAATTCGTTCCTCAAGTTCCATCTTTTCCTCCTCGGTCTTTTCAAGTTTCTGTTCCAGTTCTCTGGCTTCCAAAGTTTTGTCCTCAACTGACTGCAGCAATGAAAGCATCAGGTTACTTGTATTGCCCTTAGCTTCCAATATCTGCATGTCAAGACTGAGGGCAATAGCTTCAAGGGTATTCAGGTTTCTCAGCCCTATGCCAAGTGCAATATGCAGTGGAAGTACAGAAACATTATCAATAACCCAGCCTTTAGTGCCAACCAGGGGAAGGGCCTCACAGTTCTCAAAATGGCTTGGATTTTTTGAACCATTTGCATTGAATTTGTGTGCCTTGTCAACCATATTTTCAAGATGTCTACGATCAAAAATCTTTTTTTCCCTGTTGTCTTTTTCTTTGTACCTTTGCAATGTAACAGGTGCATGTGGTACCCCCTTTTGAATGTCTGACAAGGTTACCAAACAGTGCATGCAAAAATGCTTTCCATTAGGGCCTGTTAGACCAAGTAACCTTGCCAGCCACTCCCAATCACCCCCATAGCATATTTTCACAGACTGAAAATGATTGCCATGCTTATCACTACCTATAGCTTCTTTGTTAGCATGTTTGCAAGATTTGCAGTTTGAATTATAGGCTTGGTTCTGTGTGTTGTAGTAATGGGGGTAAGTCTTAGCAATTAATCTTATGTTCTTTGCACATGTTTCCAGGTCAGACGTTTTTCTTAAAAGGACCTGAGGGGAACTTCCAAGAATGAGGGGACAAGGTAGCTTGAGGGATGCAATCTCATCACTAAGCTTTTGCAGTTGGGAAAACAGTGGTCCAAAAGCGTTTACTATGCACTCACGGGAATCTTTTGCTCCATCAAACACTCCCAGTAGTTTACTCATTTTTACAGAGTGTGTCTTCTCACAGTTTTGAAATTGCAGCAAAATTTTTGTGGAAGAGCCACCCTTATCTCCAGTTACAAGAACATGTAAACAATCTACTGGGGTGTTTGGGATTGGAATCAATTGTTTACTCCTGTGCAGTGCAAGTACACTCTTTTGGATGACCTCAAGGATGCTTGTGACTCTAACAAACGAGACTTTTTTCCCTCCTGCCTCAAAGTTGCCAGCTTCATAAACAAATTCCCCATGTTCTTTCAGACCCTCCCGCAATTTTGATTCCGTGCCTAAGAAATCAAAACCCAAGTTGTCATTAAGTGTGCGCTTGACAAGTCTCCATAAATCTAAAGGCATTTCAGCTTTTAATCCAAGTGCTACCTCTGGGCTGAGTTTGAACTTTTTGAAATCTGTCACACCTGCTTGAACTGCACTTTCGAGAAAAGCCCTCTTATCACGCCTGATCATGGAAGCCCTTTGAGATACTAAATCACCCTCATTGTCTTTTGCTGAGGCACTAGCAACAAATTTTCCAATTTTTTCCAGTTTTGCGCTGCGTGCTCGCAATGATGGTGATGATCCCTCTTGGCTTCCAGTCTCTGGCTTACGTATTACCGTCAGATGCAGAGGCCTCCCCCTTTCGTTCTTTGCAGTGAGGATACCTTCAGGGCTACGCTCCATTTTGTGTTTTAAGATTCTAGTGAAGAGAATTTCTTGGTCAGTGCTCAGATTACCTTGCAACCTTGTAAGATTTTGGTAGCGATTTGCAGTTAAATTCAGGGTACTCTGAATGCTATATAACTGAGCGTGGCAATCATTTATTTTGTCCTGTAAATCAGTGCGATTTTGTGGGTGCAGCCGACTTACAATCAAGAACAAAGATTTAAAAGAATGAACTTGCAGTTTGCCTTGATCTACAGCTGAAATAAGCACTGGGGCAATTTGGCAAACAAGAGGGTACCACAATGCTTTATCATATTCAGTTATAAAACTAAACATGAAAACGCAAACCAGCTGCATTATCAAAAGCTCTCGTGGGGCAAGAAAAGACAGGACTCGTAGCAAAATGTCTTTTGGCAAATCGAGAAAATTACCGTGAGGCCCCAGTTGCGTAAAAGTTTCAAGAGATTCGCTCGTTGGCCTTTTAGCAGTGCAGGAATCATCCTTGGGAGAAAGACGATGCCTTGTGCGCTGAGCAATAGCCTGCTTCAAATTAGACTTGCCACATTTTCCCTTTGAATCAACCACTAAAGGAAAAGTTAGGTTACTGTCTTGCTTATGCTTACATACCAAACGACGACAGGTATCGCACAAGACACCTTCTCTCTCCTCCTGCAGCCCAAAACATTTTACCAAACAGCCTTTGTTGAACTTTTGCGTATCAGTAAATCTCTTTGAGGTGCTTGATTTGCATACACAACATTTTGGCTTTGGCATTTCATCAAAATCTGTTGAAACTTTTACGCATCTTCCCAAGCTAGCAGCTTGGCCGGTGACTGGCCATACAGTGGTGAACGAGGAAGTTGCAAAATATCATATCAGCTGACATCGTGCTGCCATTATGGATTACGTAATTTAGGGCAGTGCGCTTGCGTGCTTTGTCAGACACGCGCCGCTGACCAAAGGAATCGCGGTCATTAGATTAGCGCTTGAAACAGTCGTGACTGTCATCGGATTGCATAGTCTGCTGCTCTTTTGAATGTGAGTAATTGTTGCACGAAAAGCTTTGGGGCATTGTCTGAGGGCCGGTTTCTTGTGAATTCCTCGGTTCTCCCAACGGCGCTCCACAGAAAACGCCCCATAATTTTGGGATAAGTTACGCTTTTTCGGTAAATTCGTTTCATTCCAGATTGGAACATCAAAGTATTCCTACTCATGCAAAAAAACCAGGTAAAAATCGCCTGGAAGGGCAAAATCCAACGGTTCTCCAAAAATAAAATACTTAAAATAAACAATTTCGGATAAGTTTTTTATGAAATTGACGGAGATCCGTGGAAAATCGTACTTCATAAAATCTTACAGCAAAGATTGATTGTAAGCTAATAAAGCTTATTCTGCACAGCAGAATGAGACAAAATTCGTCAAGATAGCTCCGGCGAAGCCAAAGTTATTAATATTTAAGTAAGGGAGAAGCGTTGAAGATTTGATCACTTCTCAAAATTCCAGTCATTGCCTGAAACCGCCTTGTCGGCAGGCGACCTCGGCATTCTTCTTCAACAAAGAGTTCTGCATGACCATTTGTCGAGCACAATGGAAGATTAAATCCACTCCAAGAGCGAATAAAAGTTTGCTGGAGTGGAGTTAATTTCATTGAAAGTAAATGAATAAGTGGAAATTTGAGAAAGGGCACATTTGAAAAGAAGACAATTGCGCTGTGGAGGCGCATGATTGGCACTTTCTCGAAATAAAACTTTGTTTTCGAATCCTCTTTCCCAGTTGTGCTGTTTTCAAACGAAATTAATTGGTAGATTTCATACACAAAAGGAGTTTTGCAAAACCCAATGGGAAAATCGTTCATAATTTGATGACGTCATAGTTCTAATGAATAAACCATTAACTATAAAAACTTAAACTCTGAAGTATTCTGGAGTTTAGCCCACACTAAGTGGCTATCTGGTCATAGTAAAAGGGGTTGTCGGATACAAGTAGATTTGGATTTATTTTAGCATTTACAATAAGCAGTAATGGCAGTTTTTCAGACAGTCTGAAAATGGTTGTTAACAAATAAAGACTCAGAGCTTGAGAACCCATCGAGATTTTTGCGTGAAATTTTACCACCATCATCCCTGACACAAGAAGTAACTTCTCAGCCATTTATGCCGAAATAGGCGTTGTTCGCTAAATTCGCTGAGCACTATCTTAAATGTGGGCATGGCAAAATTGTTGCGCTTTACACAAACTGACAGACTCCTTTATGAAATGTGAGAAACATTCGGGTTCTGAGCGTTCTTCCACTGTCATCGGATTGCATAGTCTGCTGCTCTTTTGAATGTGAGTAATTGTTGCAAGAAAAGCTTTGGGGCATTGTCTGAGGGCCGGTTTCTTGTGAATTCCTCGTTTCTCCCAACGGCGCTCCACAGAAAACGCCCCATAATTTTGGGATAAGTTACGCTTTTTCGGTAAATTCGTTCATTCCAGATTTGAACATCAAAGTATTCCTACTCATGCAAAAAAACCAGGTAAAAATCGCCTGGAAGGGCAAAATCCAACGGTTCTCCAAAAATAAAATACTTAAAATAAACAATTCCGGATAAGTTTTTTATGAAATTGACGGAGATTCGTGGAAAATCGTACTTCATGAAATCTTACAGCAAAGATTGATTGTAAGCTAATAAAGCTTATTCTGCACAGCAGAATGAGACAAAATTCGTCAAGATAGCTCCGGCGAAGCCAAAGTTATTAATATTTAAGTAAGGGAGAAGCGTTGAAGATTTGATCACTTCTCAAAATTCCAGTCATTGCCTGAAACCGCCTTGTCGGCAGGCGACCTCGGCATTCTTCTTCAACAAAGAGTTCTGCATGACCATTTGTCGAGCACAATGGAAAATTAAATCCACTCCAAGAGCGAATAAAAGTTTGCTGGAGTGGAGTTAATTTCATTGAAAGTAAATGAATAAGTAGAAATTTGAGAAAGGGCACATTTGAAAAGAAGACAATTGCGCTGTGGAGGCGCATGATTGGCACTTTCTCGAAATAAAACTTTGTTTTCGAATCCTCTTTCCCAGTTGTGCTGTTTTCAAACGAAATCAATTGGTAGATTTCATACACAAAAGGAGTTTTGCAAAACCCAATGTGAAAATCGTTCATAATTTGATGACGTCATAGTTCTAATGAATAAACCATTAACTATAAAAACTTTAAACTCTGAAGTATTCTGGAGTTTAGCCCACACTAAGTGGCTATCTGGTCATAGTAAAAGGGGTTGTCGGATACAAGTAGATTTGGATTTATTTTAGCATTTACAATAAGCAGTAATGGCAGTTTTTCAGACAATCTTGGTCAAAATTCTTGGGACAAGTCACAAAATTGCACTATTTCAGTCTTTGATTCAGTGCCCCCCTCTCCCCCTGTTTCAATTTTGGTTGAATCAAACGCCATTCGACCACCCCAACATTGAATTAGGGGGGAATTATTATTATTATTATTATTATTGATTTATTTAAAGTAGGCAACATACAAAATAGCTATAAAAACAAGAGCTAACTCAGGCCTACTATCTAAAAAAGTAAAAGTTGTAAAAAAAAGGCAAAAAAGAAATCAAATAAAGAATAGTTATCTATAAATACATTTTTACAATGTTTTCTATATTTACAATGTTCTTTTCGACGGTATTTACAAAGTAGTAAAATAGATCAGTTCAGGAACCCAACCTGAGCCACGAAAGGTCTGCAAAGTCTACAATTGCATCCTACTCCTCTCCAGACTTTGATTCTCCTTTTAAAGCTGGAGAGGGTTTCTGACTGCTTTATGTCATTGGGAAGTGCCTGCCATAATCTACACCCGCGAAAAGATATCGTCTCCAAGCCATTGCACGTAGTGCGCACTTGAGGCAATAGTAGATCATGGCAGCCTCTTAACCCATAAGAACTGCGTTTTTCAACGAAGATCTCCTTCATGAAACTAGGATTAAGCTCCCATTTTGTTTTATAGACCTCAGTCATCAGCAACTGTAAATTTCTTATGTGGATTCGGACTGCATTGTCTCTGAGTAACATTGTATCATAATCTGATGTCATATCTTTGTAGGCTATCCGTAATGCCCGCTCGTGAATACGGTTAATTTTATTGTTCAGTGTTCTATCACAGGACATCCAAACAAGAGGACAGTAGTTGAATTGGGACAAGATAAATGTCTTCATTATTCGTTTTAGTTGATCGGTATCAAGAAAGTAAGAAATTCTTGAGAGTGCATGTAACTTTTGACCAGCCTTTTTGCACATGGACTTTATTTGCTGTTTAAAGCATAATTTTTTGTCAAGAATCACTCCAAGCAACTTTTCTTCTGTACTTTCTTTTATTGTTATCCTTCCGATATTTACTGACACATCATTACTTTTGTCTCCAAATACCATTAGGTGGCATTTGTCCTCATTCAACTTCATACAATTGTTTGGAAACCATTCTGCAATTTTGAGGGCATCGCTCTCTAATGTTGCGATAACACCTTCAATATTGCTATCGCAAGCGTAGATCGTTGTGTCATCTGCATATTTACATATTTGAGCATCTTTCACAAACATGAAGAGATCATTAGGTAAATATTAAACAAAAGGGGCCCCAAGACTGAACCTTGTGGTACACCGATCATTGTTTCTCTCCAAGTACTGAAAGACCCATTTATCTTTACCCTCTGCTTTCTCTCACTGAGATAGCTATGAACCAACCGCAATGCATTTGGACTGAAGCCATAAGCACTTAATTTTGCAATCAAAAGCTCGTGATTTAAACAATCAAAAGCCCTCGAAAGATCCATGAGTAGTGCTCCAGCAAAACCCCCTTTATCTAATGTTTTTTTACAGGTTTCTATGAGTCGCAACAGTGCATGTTGGGTTCCATAGCCCTCTCTAAATCCACACAGAAGGGGAGAAAGAAAGCCAAGGGCATGCGATTTTATTTGATTCTCTAAGACCCTTTCGTAAATTTTGGACACAGACGATAAAACCGTTATAGGTCTATAGTTCTTTTTGATAAAAGCATCAAGACTTTTGAAAAGAGATGAGATCTCACCAGCTTTCAATTCCTTTGGAAAATAGCACTCTGCCAAATTAGAATTGAAGATTTTCTGGAGGAGGATGGCAAAAATGTCTGCATTGTGTTTAAGAATCTTAGCCGGAATGCTGTTTAAGGGAGATGATTTGTTCGTATTCAGTTTTTGTATCTGTAAATGTATCTCATTGACAGTCACTGGCTTAAATTCAAATTGGTTCAGTTCGCAGCAGGGGGGGAAGGGGGATGAGAAGGTTCTGAACGTATGTTTTCACCTCGATATTTTAGGAAACATGACGAAGACACAGAAATTTGCCAGTGTCCCAATTTATTTTGACCAGGATTGTAGATGGCTTGCTGGGCTTCATCTTCTTTGTGCTTTTTTCTCATTTCACTGGACAGTGTGTTGTTTTCTCTCGTCTCTGCCCTCTGCATTTTGATTTGTTAAATAGTGTCCTGCATGCTGAGCCACAGGTATATACACAGGTGTTATGTATTTATCTATTGGGAGGGGGGCTGAAAATATTTTCTGCAGTGTTTTTTTTTATTCAATATAAAAGTTTACAAAACGAGGTACTTAAGACTATTGGACTACAAACTACTAAACTACATAACAAGAACGATAACCCGGGAAGCAAGAAACCATGACTATCCCAAGGGTCATTTAGGTAGAAACCCTATAACTTTCGATCAAATTCCAACTGTTCTGGTTCTTGATTCTGCAGTGTTGGAGGGGGGGGGGCAAAATTTCTACATAAATCTGAGAGGGGGGACGAAAATTCCATCAAATATTTGAGGATGCCTTCCAACCCCTCCCCGGCAAGAATTAATGACCCATCCCTAAAGTCCATGCTCCTTAATGTTTTCCCAGTTCGGGATCGATACTTGATATTGCTTCATCTTTAGTCACCTTGAGAGCATGCAGATCTTCTACTGGTCTTTTCCCTCAAGCTTTGAAAAGAGAGATATCACCAGTTAATGTCTTGAAAGGTAGCGATCAACGGTCACGCATTGCAGCCCTATTTCTAAATTTGGCCAAGTTTTCATGCTGCAAGAAAATCGACGAAAAACAGGAGAACCAATCATGATGCATGCCGGTTGACCAAATTAGGAGGGTTTCTTAGAAGTTTTTCGTAGAAATTTCATTACAGTCCTGATCAAGACGAATCACCCTGTGCTACCCTACACTGGGTACCAGAGCCTCAAAAACAAAAAAAAATAAAAAGAAGAAAGAAAAGTGGTAGTGCCACCCCTACGCCTTCATAAACATTTTGAAGAAATTTTTTGAGAAACTTGGGCATAGCAAGCTCCTCAATTCTAGCCCGTTTTGACTGCTCAAAGGTTCTCATGAGGTTCTTAACTTTTCCGTGTTCTAAAATGCAGAATTAATTCGCTTCTTAAAAGCTTAACAGGCTTCATACACAATGTGATATTTGTCATTGACGAGGGGAAATCGAAACTTCAAATTGCAAATTTTCTTATAGGATATTTCATCTAGCTTGCACCGTTATGCATCCATTTAGAAATGAACCAAAAGTTTCGTATGTTGAACCTAATGTTGATGACACTCCATTACACGTTGTTTTATAAGAAACTAGGATCAGGCCATAGTACTAAAAGTTTCTAATTTAACATGAAATTTTGTCCATTTTGGTACTCTCTCTCTCTGTTACGCTCCTCCGTCCGTAGTGGACACTGCGCGGTCTACCACAAGCTTCCATACGTGTCTGTGTTTTGCAATTTTTTCATGATCACTTATTTCGATGCATTTTGTATTTTTGTCACTATCTTTGATTACTAGGGTAATCTTAATGTTTTCTAGGTCTTTTTCAATTAATTTGATCCATGTCACTTTCTGCCCTCCTCTAGGTTTTCTGCAGATCTTTTTCGCTTCATTTAGTGCTTGCTTTGCTGGTGCATTTTCTGGAAGTCTCAAGAGGTGGCCATACCAATTTAGCCTTCGCCTTTTTACTGCTTTACTCCATGATGTCAGTTTCGTTATTTTATATAGATGATCGTTTGAAATCTTGTCTTGCCATTTGATGTTTAGCATTTTTCTAATCAATCTTCTCTGAAATACGTCAATTGTATTTTCATGGTTCTTGGTGATGGTCCAGAGTTCACAATTATAGAGAAATATGCTCTCTATATGGCTTTTGAATATTCTGATCTTTACTTCCCTTGATGTTTTCTTACTTTCAAAAATGTATTTTAGTTGATTATAGGCGTTTGTTGCAAGAATTTTTCTTCTGTTTATGTCATTCTCAGTTTCAAGCAGACTTCCTAGATATTTACACTTTTTCCATTTGTCATCACCTCCTCTTATTACTTCATACTCCTCAGTTTTTGTGTTGTTAATAATCAGGTTCCTATCCTCAAGGATCAATGGTACTTCTCTTTTTAAGTCTTTTATTTTTTCCACATCATTTGCTATCCAGCTTATGTCATCAGCATACTGATGATCAATCAGGATGTTAGTGTTGACATTTTTGCTGTAATTATGATCTTCTCTGTGTGGAGGATTTAATATAGAAGATGTTGGTTTTAGAGCTTCTGCTAAATATATTATAAAAAGAATTGGACTCAGACAGTCTCCCTGGGGAACTCCAATGTTTGTTTTAATTTCATTTCCTGTGGCATTTCCTATTCTTGTTTTCAGTTTAACGTTTTCTATTAGTATCTTCATCATATGGAGTTCATCTTTATCTAGAATATCTTTGAGTATTAGGAATAGCTTGTCTCTTTTTACTGTATCGAATGCTTTTGACATGTCTAGCATGAGTAGTATGATTCTGTAGTCTTCCGATGTTATTGCCTTCTCTGCTAGGATCTTAAAACTGAAGACTTGCTCAGTGGTACTGCGCCCTTGTTAGTACGCTGCTTGGGTTTCTGGTACTTTACTTAGTAACTTCTCTAGACATCTTCTGAGCAAACATATGGCTAATATTTTTCTAAGGGTTGATAACAAGATGATTGGTCTTAGATTGCCACTTGGTCCTGCTTTTTTACCTGGTTTTTGGAGTGGGATTAATATGCCTTCTTTTATTTCTGTTGGATATACACCTGACTCTGATATGAGATTGAATATCTCAGCTATTTCTACAAATATGATTTCTGGACCATATTTTAGCATTTCTCCATATACTTGATCAATTCCAGGACTTTTCCCGTTTTTTAGTGACATCACTGCCTTTTTAATTTCTTCTTTGGTGAAAGGCTTTTTCATTTTGGCAGGTGGTATAGTTTCAATCTATTTTGGTACTAAAGGTTTCTTAATTGTTTTCTTATTTTTTGAATGCAGAATTATCAATGTAGTCGCTAACACTGCTGCAGATATGTTTCTTGACATTTAAAACATCATGTAGGTAGGAATAAACAGTGTTCTATTATGTTGAATATACAAATGGTTAGTTACTGTTACTCAAGAATAAGGGTTCAACGATGTATTTGCTATAAGATCCATGCCTTTGGCTTTTAAAACTTTCTTAGTACTTCTCAGACATAGTATACTATGTAGGGGCTATCATCTTGACTTTGGAGATCTTTAATGAATTTATCTTTGATCTTAATGATCTTTGATCTTTTCTTGGAATTTATTCAGAAGGATAGGTTGTGCTAATCCCAAAATGCTTGTCGAGTGCTGCACAGAGACATTTGAATGAAATTTAGGAGAAAGAACGGTTTTATGGCTGTTGCAGTTGGAACTTTACATCAGTTATTTATCGATTTAAGTGAATTACTGATCTTTTGCGAAGTTTCCCACTAAAGTCAAGCATGCCAGTCTACCTGGAGTTATGCCAGGTTTTGAATGAGACTACAATCTTGGCCAGAAGTGTCGAGAATGTTTAAAAAATATCGAATGTTTTCATTTAGATGGGGGGGATGGGGAGGGATAAGATGGGGGAGGGGAAAGTTAACATTTCAACTGTACTTTGGTAGTGAGGTTTAAGAAATAAGGAAAAGTTGATTTTTTCTTAACACCTTATGGCCAAGATTATCTGAGGAGAGAATTTTTAAAAGTCATTGAAATCAATTCAAATTTGGACTTGTCCACCAACTTTGACCAGCAGAATTCAAATCCGGAAACGAAATCAACCGAAAATGTTACGGTTTGCACTTATGACGTCATGATTTAGTTTTCGAGGCCACGGCGACGGAGAAGTTACAAAGTATGACTTTTTGGAGGCAGGTAATTGTGTCAAACGGCTTTTTTTGAGTTTCGTCACTGTCTTATTAATTGCCGTTCTAGTGGCTGTCATAAACTGCACAGGATTGGCATAAACACAAGGAATTGATCTTTTTAAGCTAAAATGCCATACTTTCCCTTGATGATGCGTCTCAGAATTTTCTTTGCATCTCACTCTATTTATGGAAGTTTTATCTCGCATGAAGTTGTGAAGGATTTGTTAGCTATAGATAACAAATTTGCGTGTTCTTCCAATAGATTCCATGGAAACCTGAATTGGAATAACACATTTCTGACCATTTTGAGGTAGAAGTAAGCTGGCGCTTGATTCCCCTAAAGTTTGTGAGGCTTATCTGACTGGAATAAGCTTGATCCTAAAGTCTAATTTTCGGAACAAGCTTATTCCATTCAGATAAGCAGTTAGTATAGAAGCTGGATTGAAATTTTTCTGTTCTAGTCCTTACTTGCCCGATGGCATCCTGTTTGCGAAGAGAGAATCGAGACTGCCATTGTGGTGGTACAGGATCTGTGGTATATTGAGGAGTCAGATTATTTATGAACTTGTAAAATAATATAAGGCGTCTGCTCCACCTTCGAGAGGTTAGCGAGTCCCAGCCAAGCTCTGCATACAGCTTCTCTCTCGACGTACCCTTCCATGCTCCAGATACAGTTAGAGCGCAGAATACTGAACGGACTCTAACTTCTCCATCAGACTTGGCAAAGTTACATTGCTACTAAATTCACATGTTATTAAGACAATTGCAAGTGAAGTAATGTTATTAAGATTACAACTATAGAGGCCTGGAACCTAGTACCCCAGTCTAAAAATAACACATTGGGGCATTTTTTCAAAGGGGTCTGCATCCTATCTTTTTCAGCGTATCAAAATGTGTATCTCTACCAAGTTTCATGCTTCTATCACAATGTGCACGATTTTTTCACTAACAGCCCTGACTATTTTGGATCAGTAACTGCATATTTATATGAAAGTAATACCTCGACTGTCAAATTTTTGGAGGATTTTTCAGTATATGAGAATATTTTTCTGCATCCACAACACGGAACTTGTTTCGCTGAAAATATGTTTGAGCTCGTGAAAATTAAGCTTGCTCAGTCCAACACCAATCTGTATTAAAAATGATAAGCTTTTTGGGTCATGAATATTGTATACCAGTTCTGAGGGTTGACGGATATAGTTGTTTCCTGGAAACACTCACTGAGCAAGTTTCTTTAATTTCAGGTTCAAGTTTGTCCCATTCCCATATGCAATTGGGATAGAAACTTCATTTGAATCTCTCCGTTCTCGCACGTTCTTGCTCTATTGCAGCTCAGCTGCGAAGACTTTCGTCAGATTTCTAATGCTAATGTACACCTCCTCGGTTTACATTATTTTGATGGTTGCTTTTCATAATGTGTAACCAATGAGATCTGAATTGCAAGCACAAGGACATTCTCTGGTCTGCAGTAGGCTTAAGCCTGTGATCAAATTGTTCATTCAAAATCCTGTTCACAAAACATTCAACTGGTTGTTAAGGATAGCAATCATTGTACAATACTTTCTTAATGAATAATGAGCCCACTACGGCTCAGAAAGTGCCCTTTTGCTTTTATCGGCCCCAGTTTCGCCAAACCAGCCTTTAACTGAGGCGCAAGATCCCCAAACTGTTACGGAACTTTCTTGATTTCTTCATCTATGTTGCCATTCTGCTTTTCAAGGACCCTCTGGAAGAAGTGTTGCTTCTCAGGTGATGGTGACTACATAGTTGCAGGTATAACTAAATTATTTTAGATGTTCTTAGTGGTCTTTAACGAGTTTAATTTCAAAACCTTCGGAAAGTTTCTTTCCTTTTCAACACACTTCATCAAAGATATTTTAGTTTTTTTAGAGCCTCGACGAAACAATTGAAAATATTGCCACATGCCAGCCTTTTTTCTGTCCTTTTGATTAAGACCTGTTGCTCCATTAATGGTTAAAAATTAAAGGAATCCCCATACTTAGTGTTCTATAAAAGGGGCTATACGAAGTCTGACTATTTTGCTTTGTGATTTGATAAGATGTACAGGGTGTCTCAAAAAAATTGTTCGACGTTTCATTAAATATTGAAAAATAAGGACAACATGAACAGGCTCATTGAAAGATAACCCTGTTCCTAAGATTATGACATAATTTTAGAGACTAAAATCGTGCAAATCGGTTGAAAATTCACTGAGTTACGAGCTCTCGAAGATCAAAAATATGCGATAGCTGAAACCAGAGACCCCCGAGATTACTTGTATTGCAAAAAGCTTGAAGACAGAGGTAAGAGAAGTTTATCCAATGTCATACCTCTCGTTGATATCAGAGCAAACCAAATATGACTTCTAAAGTAAATTATTTCTTGCGATCATTTTCAAAATTCCTTAACATTGCATAGGTCCAAAAACAGTGGTTCAAAACAAAATCGGCGAGAGACTGAATCTGTTTCCTCAAGGCATTCATATGCTTGACAGTTAGGTTATCGAATACCTGTGTGAATCCCACTTGGTTCGCCCTAAAACAATTGAGAAATAACTGAAACGACGGCCTATGGGACTTTTACAAAAATGCCATTTCGAGGCCTCTGGTTTCAGCTTTTGCACAAACTTGAACTTCAAAAGCTCGTAATCCCATGAATTTTTATGTGATTTGTGAGATTCTTGTGTCAAAAATTAATTCAAAATCTCAGGACAAGGGTGACTTGACCAAAGGTCCATTCAGCATATCGTTATTTTTTAGTATTTAATCAAACGTCGAACAATTTTTTTGAGACACCCTGTAGTTATTTTATTGGTATCAACAGGACACTTTCCGTTTATTTCCATCGATTAGACAATGTCTTTTCTCGTCCGTACGCTCCTCTTGAGGCACAAATGAGAGACTTTGATAGATCTATTTGTGAGAGAGGAGTCAGGCCTAAGGAGGAGGAAAGGGCGCCGAGAAGACATCAAAAGTTGGAGGGGATGCAAAGCTACAGAAGCAGGCCAATTCTGAGTGAAAAATCTTGGCTTTTCAGCAGCGATAAAGGAGTGGTTACCATGGTATGATTTTTGAGAATCTATAAAAACAAGAAAGTTTGGATCTCAGTTGAAAGGTCAGATAAAGGCGAATGCGTTTTTTTATATTTATTATTTTAAAGTATGGGAAATCCGAGGGCAATAATATTATTTATCTTTGCGATGCAAAAGGATAGGTTTGGGGGTTTTGAAAAAAGGGCACTTCTTCAAAAAACCGCGTGATGATAGATGTATAGAACTAGCTAAGTCATGACGTAAGATTAGTAATAAGAAATTCATCACTTGAGAGGCACAAGGCAGTGGAAGGAGTAACTGTTAAGAACACACGCCGCCTGGCAAACATACATTGACCAAATAAACAAAACGAACTTGGGATTGCGGCCAGTAGCTTCTCAGATATTTTCGAAGATCGAGTATTCCTTCGATGCGGAAGAAAGAATTGAACACAGTCAGGACAACCTTCCTGTTTTCTGCTCTCCTCAAGTGGGACCGACTCTGCAATGGAAACATAAAAGATCATTTTAATTATTTTGATGCAAATTAGCAATTAAATGTTGATTGTCTTTGGCTGTGAATGGCTGGATCAAACCATGGCCCTGATCAAACAGTTAACTATTGTATTATTTGAAAAGACTTCCTAAAAACAAGCCGTGATATCCTCAGGGTTCAATTGTGACCATGATTGTTACTAACAGGGTTCATTCTCATTTGGCCGACAAGCACCCATCGCAGGCACATTTGATGTGTAAACAAAAATTACATTGTGTGAGGCAATACACGGGCCACCTAAAAAGTTCGCAAAGAACCAGAGCGTTATCGAAGAAAAGTAAACATAAATGTGGAGAAAGAACTTGCCCTTACCTGTCCACGAGTATGAAATGGCCTAGTCCTGATATGGCAAAATCTGATGTCATCATGTTCGAAGAGTGGGTGAATGTATCATTCGATTTCAACTGCAATTTCATGTTTAGCACTTCGAAGAGTTCTCAGAAAGGTGCTCTGGAAGCCAGCTAATGCACTTGTAGCAGCGAATGAATGTTCAAAGTCGTTAGGATTGAAATATTTTGTGCAGACCCTCAATGTTTTCGTTGTTGCAAGTCTTACGGGTTCCCTCTCTCCAAGTTAGTCCACAGCTCACTATTGCGACAAGTCTGTCCGCACCAAAGTTCAGAATAATGTGCACATACATTCTTCTCTGCACAAGCTGACTAGCCATAACCATAAACTACCCACTTTCTCGGCCTTTTAGTTTGAGATAGTTAAGATATGTAGGAGTTCCTAACTTTCGTGACTTTTTTTTCGGTGTTGTCTTCAGTCAGATCTCCTGCTCTCCAACAGATGAAGGGCATCAGTTAAAGTTACAGGCTGTTGATTAAAATAGTTTTATGTTCTCGATGTTTGATTTACCGTGGTAGTTAACGATAAACAACGTCGACCAATGTTTTGCTAAAGTTGATCTCTTTTTCTGACTCCTTGTTCCCCCAAACAATATGATAAGCAGTTAACAAAATGGTTTATGTCCTTGATGTTTGACTTTGCAATGATCTAGTAGCCAAAAGTTCATCAGTATCTTGAGTAAATCGATCTCTCTTTTATTGAATCTATTCTCCGTGGAAAGCGATTTATGGCCTAAATACGAGGGTTGCTGCGGACTTGTTGTGGGAAAAGCTTCAAGTTCTAATGTGGCAAAAGAATATTACATTTGCAATTACGAATCAGGAACATGTTGTGAAGATGAAACAAAAAATTGGGTCGAAATTTGGTCAGGGAACATGTTCTGATCGTTCTTTTAACTATCGAGAACTGCGTTCACTTCTTCGTTCTCGGCATAAACACGGCCGGCTCTTCTTCATTCGGTTCATCGTCCTCTTCACAAAATGAACAGTTCCTTCAATTTTCCATCGCAAGTTCAACTACGAAAATGCTACTTTTATGAATGCAATTGCTGGTCCGTGTTCTTCTTTGAACAAGCAATGTTTGTACTCGTCTCAAGTGCATTTAATCTACAGCAGATGAGCCGGTCACCGTCGGCCACATCGCAATCGCAATGAAATCAAAATTAAATCCTTATCGTTAACTGTCAAATTTCAAACGCATTGTTTCATTCAAAACGTTAGCCAATCATACTCAACAACACATTTTTTATTGTAATTATACAATAACATATGTTTTTAAAAACGCCGCATACTAAGCGTTTACAAAGGTTGGAGTAATATGATGTAATATTAAGCTCCCTGATTTGTTACTCCTGTGTCATATTACAAGAACTTTCCTACCTGTGGTGTAAGTTGATATTACATTACAAGGTAGTTTATATTACACACGCAACGTACGGTTTGATGAAATGTGATGTAATATTAAACATCCTGTTTTATTACATCAACATCACATTACACACGGTGCTCCATTACTCTTATATCATATTATACATATTTTCTACCTGCCATGTAAGTTGATGTTTGATTACAAGTCGGTTAGTATTACACATATTATGTAATATTTCTAATAATGAAATATGACGTGACATTATTCTTTTCGCTTCATTACTCTAGTGTCATGTTACAAGTACGTTCTACCTGTGCTGTCAGTGAGTGCAAACCAGACTCCTCCATTCTCTCGCAGCTTTGCAATGACTCATTCAACTCATTCCACGTCACGCCTCTGCTAGTTCCAGGCTCCTTTGCTTGCGCGATTTTTTTTGGAAAATTTGACTGAAAAACGGAATTCGAAAGGCGACTTCGATAGGTTCCAGAACTCACATCAAATTTCGTTTAAAATTTTGAAATCTCCAGGCCGTAAATGATCGAAATCAATAAATATGTCTTTTGCTTTTATCTGACCTTTAAGGAAGAGACTCTAGGAACATCTTTTGCATGATCTTCTTGGTATATGAGGTCGTGCGTCAGAGGATGTTGTGTCTGTTTTCACAGGTTCATCTCGTCAGCATTCTTTGTACATATGGGAAAGGAGTCCTGGAACATTGGTCAAAATATTGAATGGCACAAAAGGGGAATTGCTCTTAGATGCAGTGGTGAGTGGATTATAACTTATATGATATTGTATTATTGATGTTACGTTATGTGATAGGAGTACTAAAATATTTCAGATTTTAACAAGATAAGAATGGAATTTTTGTATTGTGAAATTTGTTGAAAAAACAAATCTATTGTCAGGCAAACTGACCACAGAAAGCAAAGCAGTATTTAGGCCATGTTTGATCGACCTTCATAGTTTGGTAAACATACAGCCATAAGTATCTTAGGTTTTTTGATATTCTAGTTTTGTAATCTGGTTACTATCTGTTGTCAAAATAGTCCCAAAAAATGGACTCTGTGGTCGTACATTAGGCCGTACGGTGCTCCTTGGCCCGCGTCTCTGCCATCTTCGTTTTACTCACATTTTACAATAACTTCAAGGAAATTTATTTTCCTGCTTCTGCGGAGGATTCCCTTGCACAAAAGTTTGTTCAATGCGATAAGTTGACATTTAAAGCAATCAGTATTTTCATGATTAAGTCGATTCATTTTCTTTGAAGCTTTGATACCCCAAGCAGACCACTTATTGTGGAGTTGGGCTGGAAGACCATTGAAGAACTTATTGGTAATGAATCTAAAACAATGGTCTTCAAGTCGCTCAATGATTTGGCTCCGCAATACCTGTGTAACCTCTTCATTAGAAACTCAGCATGCTCCTCCCGCAACACTGAGACTGATTTAAGGTTGCCAAAGAAAAATTCAGCAAATTGGCAAAAATGCTTCTCTGTCCGGGGAGCTTAACTATGGAATAGCCTTCCTACTGAGTCTAAGACGGCATCCTCCCTGAATGGTTTTAAGAAATCAATAAAGGGTTAACTTTTTCTTTCCATTGTATATATTGTATTATCGTAAATAGGCTTTTAAATTATGGTTTCTTATATTCTAGTTTTACTTTTAACTGTATATTGTAATTAGGTTTTTAATCGGAGGGCCCCTTGAAAAACGGCCTCGGCCGAAGGGCAACCCTCCTTAAAAGATTCAAATATGAAACATATGAAATATATGAAATATATGAAATATGGAAAAGCCGATCGCAAAAACAAGAGATTTTAAATAATTAAATTTTATATAACGGTAATAGGGCAATATTTCGTTTTCAATAGACCATGGGGCTTTTTTTATTTTGGGGATTGACCAATTAGATCACGCCATTTTTAATGATGAAGCCAGGGATAAATAGTAGGGATGCGAAACGTAATGGTTTTGCGCGAGCGAGCATAAATTCAGCCTCGTTTCAATGACGCCCTTAGCAACCGATGTGAACTGTTGCAAGCCCGTTGGCAACGAACCGAAGGTGCGAAGAGAAGAGGAGTTCCTATCAAGATCAAGACAAGAGATGGATGTTCATGGATCTTTTGCGGACCTGCCTGAAGGACTGAAGGTACTAGGTGAGAATTTATTCGATGAAGATTCAGATGGTAATGAAGAAGAACTTTAAGAGAGTAGTAGTAGTGTTGGTGCTAGTTTCTAGTTAGTTGGGAAAGTGTACCAACAAATCTGATCTCATTCACCGGTCGTCTCGTCACTACGTTAACCACTCGTGGAAAATTGTATTTTCTTGATCAAGTTTCTTCATGACTTGACCAAGGAAACTAAGGTACCCAGTTGACCTTAGTTATATTTCTATAGAGCTAATAAAAACGTGAGAAAAATCGAAACTTCAACCATTCAAATCAAGTCCCGACAAGTACCCTTTGGTGCTATGAACTGTCAAAAGTGGGAACAATTTTCTGTTCTGGCTCACCTAGCAGTCATTTCCTTGGCCATAGTTACAGTTACTATTTTTTGTATGTTAGTATTTTCCATGTGTTACAGTACCTTAAGTTGAAAAATTGAATTCCGTTGTAACCAACGTGCTTTGAAAGTGTTACCCCTTTATTGTCACCATTTTCATGGGCCATGAAATGACATAACGACATTGGCCATGTGCACATTGGTTTTCAGGTCATCTGCAGTATGTAGTAGGAGGTATAGACACGAACGATGTGGTCTGGCAAATCAATTTGATTTCAAATCATTTACCAGAAAGAATCATTCATGCTGACCTTCTTTTTATTTATGATACATAGTAAAAGAAATGCAGTCAAAGAGACAATGAATTTGGCCTTTATATTCTGATATGATCACAGAACAAACACTGATACAGTAGCTCATCAACGAAAATCTGCAGTTTTAAAAGATTCACATATATTGTAACTTGTTTGTAGTGCATAAAAATTCAATAAACTCATGTAGTGCTGACAACATACTGAGCCTTTTGTAGTAAAATGTCCCAATCATTTAATCACACAGTGATAGATTCCTGGACTTAAAGACCTATGTTGGAGTTGAGCTGAAATCCACATGTCAGAGTCAAGCAGTTAATATATCTTTTTCAATTTCTACCCTGACCAGCCCCCAAGATATCCCTGGGTATTTGCAAATAAAATATTCGTGGTTCCTGGACACTGTCTGACTATAAGTTTTCCCCAGCCCCAGGACATTTGACAAGACCAGAAGCTCTCACATTACTGGGAATATGGCATGTTCTCAGTGCCATACCCCAGCCTTTTGCTAAAAACTTGTGCAATGAATTTCTTTGACCCCCAGCGTGCTTGAGGAGTGGTCAGGGTAGTAATTGAGCAGACATTACTGTGTAACTGTTAAAGATAGAATACTGTAGGCTAATGTAGAATCGTACAGAATAAACTTTTTACTGATAGCTTTGTATTAGGATGTGTTTCTATGAGTAGAATTGGATTGAATTGAATGTTACAGCACACAACACAAAGGACATGTTTTTTATCTGGCTGATTGAATCTTATCATAGTGGACATTTTGACACATACCGGATGAGTCAAAAAGCACCCGGTCGTTAAAAGGCTATTGCTCCCTCAGAATGTACATAATGATGTTTTGCAATATCAGATTGAATAGCTAAAATGTTCAATTACTTTTAGAATTTTTCCTGGCTAAAATCAGTCACTCTGTTCAGATTCTGTAAGCGATTTTCTAAACAATTCCCTTTGAGAAACCGTAAAAAAGGTGCTGAAGTTACAAGCAAATTTCCCTGATTTGCTTACCGCACAGCGATGACTTTAAACATGTTTTAGCTTTAGCATGTGCTTTCCTCTTGGCATGTTGAAAAGTCTTCCCCCTAGGGTAAATAACTTACTCAGGAGGATTCCATTCTCCCAAGAGGACAAAAAAATGAGCACATCCAGAAGTCACTATTGCTAGGACGGAGAACAAAGGGGAATCTTGCTTGATGTTTTCACACAATTTTGCAGGTTTTCAACAGGGGCGTTCTGCAGAAAATCTCCTATTTCAATTGGAAGGAATGACCGATTAATGCCAGGTAAATTGCTGAACCTAATTTGACATTTTGGGAATAAAACAAGATGGTTTTCAATATCATTGCTTTGATATTCAGGAAGCAGGATTTTTTCAAATGCCAGCGTTTTTATTGACTCACCTGATAGTATGAGTAGACAATCACAAATGTTTCTTGCTTTATTTCACTCTCCAAGCTGCGTGTATAACTCTACTGTACATACTAATACCAATACTGGAAAGGTGTACCTAATCCCAAGTTTTCGATTTCAAATAATTTCAAACAAATGATGACTATTTAGTGTCTTGCTTCACAGAATCTTTTGCCATTCCTTTTGGCAATGATTCAACAGCAACAGAGTCTATGTCACAAGCACTAAATGCTATAAATTGTCAGAATATCTGAAACAAGGTAAGATGCATTGGAATAAAATACCATTTAAATTAAACCATAACCATGAGCAGTCACATTTTGTTGCCACCACACACATCTGCTACTGAACTAAAAACAATGATTCCAAAAAGTCTTGGTTAATTCATTTTGGAATGATATAAAGCATGCCAACTTCTCTAACAAAGTCATTGGAGCTGAAATGCTTCATCAAGTCTTTGAATCCGCATGGGCCTACTGCCTCCTAAAGAATGTAATAAATCCATCAAGGAAAGCAGCTTTCAAAGACAAAGGCCACGATAAAGGGCATGGAAGTGGTTTTTTGTGTTGAAGTGACTTCCAGTCAGTAATGAACAGTTTATAAAATTTATGCTCAGTACTGACAGTACACAGGGCAAGGACAACCCAGACAACGAGCATGGTAGCAAATCCAAAACAAGATGCACATGTAACAAAATTCAACTTTTTTGTAGACATGGATTCATCATTCATCTCTTTACTCCCTTTTTTCTCTCTCTAGCTAGAACTTCACCTTCCACATATCTTTGCATTTACGTGCCAATCAAATTTTTGAACTTGCACTTGCAACTTTCAATTTTCATGACTTGAAAGCAATTTATAAGGGCTTAGGCCCGCATTGAAGGCCTCAGAACGGAGAGCTTTGCTAACTATATTCTACAACTTTCTTTTAACTTCTTCTCTGGATGACAAATAGCATGTTTCATTAATAAGTTTGAGGAAGTTTCACTGCAACTTAATGCCACTTATTACTCGACCAAGACTCCCGGACTTCCAAACAAGCTTAAGATCGGCTGCTCATATCGATCATATTTTGTTTCAAATAATCAGTCATTAGGCCCTACAAAAAGAGGTGATCGCACACGCACAGCTCAACGTAGCTCAATGAGATTTTGCAATGAAATTGTTTATTAGGGTATCCCCAAGGTATTTATCAAACACTGAAAGACGGGATCACACGGGGGAGTAGACTTTTTTTAGCAAAGCGTGATCAGAAAAACTGCGATGTATCCTTCGGCCTAAATGCGATCGAAACAAATAGTTCTACAAGGAACGATATGAGCGTCAAAACATATCAAAAAGTAGGCATTATTGAGAAAAAAGCCCTAAAGAACTTAATCAGCAAATTAATTGAACAATCTCTTACCTTTAGATACTATTCCGCGAGCATTTACTACCAGAGCTCCTGCCCTTTCTCCCGCATCCATCCATCTTGAAATGCGCTATCAATACCACAGGGGAACAAAGGGTGCACATTCATGATCGCGCAATGAAGCTCAATGCGCGTTTCGCATCCCTACTATTTATCCCTGGATGAAGCACAGCGTTTGCTTCGAAACTTTAATAATAATAAGATATGGCCTAGTCTCTGCTTAATATTTTTCTCTTGGATTTGTCACACGGATTTGTCACATGTATTTGTCTTGATTTGTAACTTGGAATTGTCGATTTGGAATGGAAAAGGTTCTTGAATATGATTATCGTCGCTATTCTTACTCTTCGCTTCATAATAAAACTTTGTTTTCCTGCCATTACTACGATTTCTAAAATAAAAACATGCCCGCAAAAATCATTTTACAAGTCAGTCCACATCGAAATTGCCAAATATTAATAGATCTTTAGTCCTGACGAGATAAAGGATGTCAAAGGGATCATCAGTTTTGTCTATCAAGAGTAGGAGCGGGCCTATCTTGAGTTTATGTTAAGGATCACAGAATTAGATCCGTTGGACATTTGTGACGAATTGAAATGGCAAGCGCTTTGCAAAAACAACGTTACATTGAAACAAACCATTGAAGCTAAACTTGAAAGGGTTTGTGCAAGGTTAAAATTCTCCATTTGCACACCCGACAAAACCTTTCACGAGGAGCTTTTGCCTCGTTTTGATGCCCCTATACAAATGTAGTATAAGAAAATGACCGGAAGTGAATGTGTTTGACGACTTTAAATGTTTCTTGCGGGAACGAGGTGTTACTTTTATGTGTCAATTCAATTAAAAAATGTAGTGGATTTATCTAAGAAACATTTAAAACAAACTTTGTTTTAAAAAACAACTTGAAAATCGACATGTTACGTGGAAATTTACATCGTGTTACGTGGAAATTTACATCGTACTTTTTCACCCTGAGACTGTACTGGCCCAAATAAGACAAATAAGATTAAGATCCCGGTAATCTTTTGTTTGCCTTATTTAGGCCAAAGCAGTCTCAGGGTGAAAAAGAAACAATGAAAGTTTGTTTTCATTCAAAGGGGAACTAAACAAAAAATTTTATTTCATGTATTTGTAGCCGCTATCATTTCAATGTGAAGAGTGAAAAAATTTCTGAAATCGGACAAGGGTTACGATTTTATGGCTTGTCAAAGTCGGGAATTTGGGGGTTTTGCGTGTTACAGGTCTGCGTTCGTAGGAGGCCTGGTGCGAATGCGGATGTGATGTCATGGTGGGAAGGGAAGTTGCACGCGACCTCAAAGACAATGCATGCAAAAGTTTGTTGTGAGTGTTGCTTCGAAAATCCAGATACCTTTTCGCCAAATTTATGCGTGGAAACTGCCTGTTGGCTGGATGTAGCAATGTATCAGGTGATGAGAGATGTAAAGCGTTTCATCAGATACTAGATATCAGCGATGATATAAGTGATCGAAAGTAAACAAGGAAGAAGTGAGTGAGTTTCGTGACTAGGCCTACGGATTCCGTAGTACGGAACAGCAAAGTAGACTCGTGGTCGTACTACCGTACAAATTCGAAACATTTGTTCATCAGGAACACGACAGTTTCACTTTAGAGAGCTGTTCAGTAAGAGAGTCTATCCCAGCCCGAAGAAACCAACGAAATGATTTCAGAGTCACGCCAAGCGCAAGTGCAAGGCTTCTGCCCGTTTTAGGCCAATCAACATGTCTTGCCAAGGCTCAAAGGTCTAGTGACACGATCTTACTTTGTTTATGAAGTTCCGTCCAAAGAACATTTGGTTTGCATCTCACTTACTTGTTAACCAGCAAAACCTTCCTATTGCCGTAAAATGATCATCAAGGAGACAGGAGCCACAACAGACAGGACACTAACTTTAGGCCCAAACATTACTTCCTTCCTCAGTAGGTAGATGCAGTTTCTTCTTCAAGCTTCAATTTTGCAAACCGCCCTCCTTGATATAGTAAATGTTGATTTATCAGTTCAAGGTCTACTTTTTCCAGCAATTAACATTACCCATTTTACCCCAGTCTTACCCATTTTACACCAGTAGACCCCACTAATTATGGTACAATGAGGCAGTAATTCAACAAATAATGGGACTACGGTGCAAATTTAAGGCGGAATCAGGTTTAACAATTGATCTAAGGATTTTGCCCTAAATTGTTTTTAATCTTTTTGCAACGCTCATAAATTTCCTTTTTTTTTGAGTGGACTATTTGCAAGCCATGGCACAAAAACTGGGAAGAAAATTGTTGTGTACCACAGGGGGAGTTTATTCTTTGGCCAACTTATGTCAAGTACCCCCTGGGCCCTTCAGGTCCAGGCCTTGTATAGATTACATTGCAGAAATTCTTAAAATTCAAGCATTTCAAAATCTGTTTTAACTGTGATGAGGATTCTTGAATGGTGGACAGGAAAGAGTCAAATCTTTAAACAAGAACAAAGAATTCAAAGGCTTGATGAAAAATGTTAATTTATTCAAAGTCTGAACTTTTGTATGGTGCTGCGAGCAAAGACTGCCAAATGTAATCAATAACAGTGTTCACATAATTTTTATAAGGAACTGCTTATAAGAAACTCAACTCTCAGATTGCCGAAAAATTGAGAAACTCCAGTACTGGGAAAATATAACTTCAGACACTATGCGTTTTGAAAAGGGAAATCCTTGACATATATGTATGTATGTATGTATGTATGTAAAATTGCGCAATTTATATTAAAATTGAAACTTGCTGTAAAAAAAATTACAGGAAAATATACGGAAAGCTATCACATGTGTGCAAAGGTAATAAAAAGAAACGACGAAAAGCAACAGCGAATGAGTCGGTTTACGGAAATTATATATTTTGCCAATATTTCGTCCTGCCTTGCAGGACTTCTTCAGGGCTGTTATATGATAGACTTATTATCACCATCATCATCATCATCATCATCGTCGTTATCATTTCACATTATACTATCATATAATCATCATTATCATCATCATCATCATCATCATCATCATCATCATCATTCTTATCATTATCATTGCCATCAGCATTATCATTATCATTACCACATTACGCAACCCTCGTAACCTAACCGACATAGCCGCTGCGTAGCCATCATATCTAACCAATCACATGTAACCTCTCCTATTCAAATCGTTGTACATATTCAAATCTTAAGTGTAACTATCCTATAACAGCCCTGAAGAAGTCATGCATGACAGGACGAAATATTGGCAAAATATGTAATCTCAGTAAACCAACTCATTCGCTGTTGTTTTTCGTCGTTTTGCGGTTTTTCTACCTACAAATTCAATCGTTATCCGTCATCGCGAGCATCTACGTATCCCACGAGTGACGTTTATATCGTGGCCTTTTCTTTTTCGATTTATTTCAATAAAAAGAAAAGCAAAATAAGTTCTAGTATGAAAATAAGAAAGAAAAGTGTAAAAATGTATATTCTACATCTATGTAGAGAGTAATGATCGAAACTAGTTTTATTTGCAAATTTCAAAATTGAGTAATATTCATAAGGGTTGTCTTCTCGCTTTTGGAGCTCTTTAAAGAAGTTGGCCTTGATCTTATCTTTGAAATTGGTTATGCTTTCAGCTGACTTTAGATCTGAGTGTAGATTGTTCCAGATTTTAGGTCCTAGGTAGGAGAGACCATGTTGCCCGTTGTTACTTTCTCTAAACGGTTGATTCAATTTGTTTTTTGATCTTCGAGTAATCCGACTCTGGCCAACTGGTAAGAGCATTTCTGACATATAGGATGGGGCTGAATTATTAAAAAAGATATATAATACACTCCCGTAACGAAAGTATCCGGACAGCCGAAACAAAATGGCATCGAATTTGACCGTTAGCCCCTCTGGCCAGAATAAGTTTAGCCGTTGTGCGGCCATTTCAGGGACTGGAAACCAATAGTTTTACCGCCAAAACTTTGTTTTATGGATCACTCAATCAAGGAAGAAATCAAAAATAAAAAAACAAAGCAAAGTAAACTTGTTTGGATAGGAAAACATGGCGTTAGCTCACAGGAGGCCCAATCGCGTATATTGTAGGGCCTAACCTTAAAAGAGGAAATTTATGCTGCGTTGTTTTTCTAACCGCAAAATAAGTAAACCTACTTGTTCTTTGAATTGAAGTAAAATGAAATTCGTACCGTTGAATGGTTGACTGTTTTTCTCTGTGTCTTTCTTCTTGCTTCAGCATCATCGCAACATCCTGCCGGCATGGCAACATCGGTCCTGTTGCTGTTGTTGTAGTGCAATGACGCAACATCATTGCCTGTGTTTGTTGCGTTGTATCCTATCATAAAAGTAACAAGGAATGCAGCTTGTTTACCTGCGAAAATCTAACAACAGTTTTGTCCTCGCTCTATCTTGGCAAATTTTGCATCAAACGCCCAGTTCTTTGCATCAAAATGTTCCCCAACTTTTAAACTTTGTACTCAATGCATTTGTTCTCACTTTCCTCCGTGAAGTTATGTGAAACAAACGCGAAATAAAACATATCTCCACGGCAGTTTGAAATCTAACGAAGCTCGGTCTCGTTAACCTGTCCAACCGACGTTCGATATTCGTCAGATTTTCGGTGAAAAGTCCCCCGGATTTTGTTGCGTCTTGTTATGTAAGAGAGCGACAAGGCGCTACTAAATCCGGGGGATCACCTTCAAGATTTTCACCGAAAATCTGACGAATATCGAACGTCGGCGCTCTTTTACCTGGACACGTTGCTGAGGTCGAGCTTAGGTAGATTTCAAACCGCCGTGGAGATATATTCTATTTCGCGTTTGTTTCACATCATTTCACGGAGGAAAGTGAGAACAAATGCATTGAGTACAAAGTTTAAAAGTTGGGGAACATTTTGATGCAAAGAACTGGGCGTTTGATGCAAAATTTTCCAAGATAGAGCGAGGACAAAACTGTTGTTAGATTTTCGCAGGTAAACAAGCTGCATTTCTTGTTAATATCATAATAGGATAAACCGCAACAAACACAGGCAATAATGTTGCGTCATTGCACTACAACAACAGCAACAGGATCGATGTTGCCATGCCGGCAGGATGTTGCGATGATGCTGAAGCAAGAAGAAAGACACAGAGAAAAACAGTCAACCATTCAACGGTACGAATTTCATTTTACTTCAATTCAAAGAACAAGTAGCATTACTTACTTTGCGGTTAGAAAAACAACACAGCATAAATTGCCTCAGTTATAGTACTACACGCGATTAGGCCTCCTGTGGTTAGCTGTGAGGAAACAAATCAACCGAAAACGAGACAGTATGCTTAGCAAATTGCCAGTCTTGGAGGCTGCTACATTGGTGGATGTGATTGTTTCTTCTATCAAACAAAGCAGACAAGATTGCAGTTTTGTTTATCGTGTGAATGGCGTGGAAAAGACACTTGCCTAGAAAAAATAGCAAATAAATTTGAGTCTCGCATGGTTGAAGGGTTGTGACATCTTTGTTGCTAAGGTAAGATTTAATTTGTATCAAAACCTCAATTATAAAATAAGAGGAACGGTTGGCCTAAAATTGGTAGCAGTTTGTTTATCTTACATAGGAGAATCAATTGGAGCAAAATGATCAGGTCCGCAACAAATATTATTTGCAAAAATTCGGTTTTGAATTTGATGGCTATAATTCTGTTATTATAAATCCTTTCCTCGATTGCAGCAAATGTTCCTTTTGTTCATCTATAACCCCTTTCTGTTGGGATATGACTTGAATTTTCTCCTACATTTGCAAATTCCAGACTTTTCTTCGCAAAGTGGTGCTATCCAAGTAAACAATTTATTTGGAAGTGTATTTGAGATACCATTTTCAAGATAGGATGCTTTTTGTTTTGCGGTTGCTTTGCTACCTCACAGCTAACTTCATGTTTTGCTATCAAAATGCGTTTACTTTCCTTTCTTTTTCAATTTCGAATTTCTTCCGTGATTGCATGATCGATAAACAAACTTTTGGCGGCAAAATCTTTGGTTTCCAGGTCCCTAAAATGGTTGCATAACGGCTAAACCGTTTGGGGGTTGAAGGGCTAACGGTCAAATTCGAAGCCATTTTGTTTCGGCTGTCCGGATACATTCGTTACGGGAGTGTATATATATATTCTATTTTCACGTAACTCTTAGCAGGCCTAAGCAACACAGAGAAAGTTGTCTTTGACAATATAAAAACAAACATTTTCGAATTTCAAATTAAATCATCAAGAATATTGAAGAAAGCTCCTCCTTTAACGATTATATTTGTCCAAGATCTTATCTTGATTTGTCTGATTTTTTCTATAGACTCTAGTGTGATCGGCCCAACTGAACCAAGGAGGACTTTTATGACCCGATGCGACTCCTAACGATATGCATCAGAGAAAAAATATCAAGAGCGTTTGTTTCACTCGGGACGGTATACAAACCATGTCGAAAGTATTTCTACTTCTTCTATCCTCCTCGACAACTAGAGTCATCTTCTCCCTCGTGATTCTGTTTACCCAGCTACTTTGTAACATCATTTGCGGCTGGGTCGAGACGATTTAGGCCTCTCGTCAATCTACCATTCATATTCTGCTCTTGCCCGAAGCTTAATCTACTTCTTCCTTCAGTTCCATAGCGTAAAATCCGAGAAACGATGAAGGCAAAAGTTATTCTGCCTATTGATCAACTTATATCTGAAAATTTCGACGTGAAAAGCCAATGGCGAAAGAGAAATGTCCTGTAAAGACTAACAGTAAATGACTGGACTTGTGAGGATTTTCCTTGTGGACCTTGCGCATGCTTCCCGGCATGACGTCAACGTTGCTAGTGCCCAGCCTACCAGAAACGCGGTCGTGAAACAAGGTGGGGCGCTATAAAACTCCCAATGACGCTGAAAGGGTAAATGGTAAGGAGAAAATTTTCACACCTTTCGACATTTCAGACCATTCTCTTTCAAACTGGTCAATAAGATTTTTTTGTTTAGTTGCCCTTTAAACTCCTTGGTAAACTCCACAAATTTGGACAAGAGTGGTAGTCTTGCTTTGAGAGAATTTCCATCGTATTTCGGCACAATCTTTTGAACTCATTGTCTTTGACGTAACAGGCAGCGCCTCCCAGACCATGACATTTGGAAAATACGGTAGAGCGTAGAAATTTTTTTGAAAACAGCGTGGTCTTCGTGCTGCTTGCTTCAAGAAACGTTTTAATTCTGAACGAAGTAATAGATCACTACGCAGAGCACTAGGCCTAGTTATCAATTTTGCCACTATTGAAGGACAATATCTATGTTGGCTTTAATTAGCTCTTTAACTTATAGCTATGCAAGTTGCCAACGTAAAACAATAATAATTATGATAATTATGATAATAATAATAATGATAAAATAATAATAATAAAAAACAACACTGTTAAAAGCTTCAACGTTTCGATAAAATCTTCATCAGGAATAACTTTTTTTCAAGCGAGCAACCAAGTATTTATAGATATTTTACAAGATGAAAAGATCCAAGCTACATGAAAATAAGGGCTTAGAACTGAATTTTGCAAGTGTAAACAAAATATTACCATGCCCGATGAGAGTAAAAAAGTAGACTTTAAAAAAGGTGCGTGTTTTTGCTGCACCTCGAGATAACAAAACTTTATATCGTAGATTATTTGGTCAGTGTCCCCGGAGAGGCTTGAAACTCCGAGAAGGCAAAAAAAAAGACAACAACGAGACTCATTGGGAAACCGCGCGGACCTCTCCGATGGCCTTTCTACGATTCGCTCACTGCTGAATCAAGAATAGCACGCGTAACATCACACGAAATCAAAGGAGATAGCCACGCCCACCACAATCTTCAGGAAAATAAATGCAATAGCAAGATTGAGGCCATCCCGCACGCAAACATGTCTAGCTCAACATCCGCAGCCCGTTCATTAAGTCCCCTTGGTAAAAATGTTCCTAATCGACATTGCCAAAAAAGTTCTTTACGTCGCAATGAAAATACATTTTCTGCCCCATCAATTATTTTGATAGTAACATCAAATTTTCCGCGATGGTTTGATCAAAAAAAGGACTAAAAAAATTCGCCTGTGGAATCCGTTTCCCCCTGTCCAGCGTGCCTTCATTATGTTTGTGCGCGTACGACCTGAAATATGATTTATAAACGTTAAACCTCTGCCTAAATTTTTGTTCTAGTGCTACCCACATATTTCTTGTGGCAGCATTGGCACTGCAACTAATAAGCAACGTTTTCTGAGTTACAGTAGTACTTCCCCGAATAGATGGTAAAAGATCTGTTCTCGTCAGAACCTTGGAAACTGTCCCCCTCCTGGATTAAACCGCAGATCTGACAACTTTTCCTGCCATTGCATTTATAACAGCCCTTAACCGACAGACTCCCATCATCTGAAATGGGTAATTTTGCCCTCACCAGTTGGTCCTTAAGACTTTTGGCCCTACGGAACAATAAAAAAACTTTGTTTTGAAACAACTCTTTGTGTTTTTGATCAACCAAAAGGACATTTGAGCTTTCCCTTAGGATATTATAAGCCTTATTAAGGGCAGGGTGGTATGTAAGCACTAACGGTATCCTACCGTCCTTCTGGTCCTTATTTTGTCTGTTCAAGAGGCCTACGCGATCACAAGAACGAACTCTTTCAATTAGTTTTTGATTTGATTTGATTTTATAATATTTATACCGGGTAAAACATTCAGTTGTACTGTTTTACAATGTACCCTGTTAAAAACTACTTACAAACGAAAAGGAACTATCTAAATTTACATGTAAATCCAAAATAAAACAGCTATTGACAAAGTGTATAAAAATTGTAGGTATGATATCGATATGATATAAAAGAGAATTAGCTAAATGCATGGTTTGCTATGCTTTTTTTGAAAGTTTTCAATGTTGGGGGCAATTTTGATTGAGTTGAATGAGCCGATTCCACATTGTCGCATCTTTATATGAGAAGCATTTTTGGCCATTTGCAGATTTTCGCATGGGAATGTCTAAATGATTGATTTTGATTTGATTTTATAATATTTATACAGGGTAAAACATTCAGTTACACTGTTTTACAATGTTTTACAAAGCATTTTTGGCCATTTGCAGATTTTCGCATGGGAATTTCTAAATCAGATCTAGTATTGCGTAATTCTCTCTTACTTGAATCCGAGAGTCTTGAGAACATTTCTGTAAGGTAAGTGGGAGCCAGATCATTGATAGATTTGTATACCATACTCAAAGTCTCCATTTGAATCATTTCACTAACAGTTTGCCATCCAAGTTTCTTGATGATAGGCTTTGCAGAAGCATCATATCTACTATTAGTAACTATTCTTGCAGCCCGATTTTGAAATTTTTGTAGTTCGTTTATTGCTGTGGAGCCACAGCTTCCCCATACAGGGCAGCAATATCTAAGATATGGTTCCACAAGACTTTTATACATGCTTTGTATTGTGAGAAGAGGGAGAAACTTTTTGGAGTATTTCAACATCCCTATTCCTCTAGAAACTTTTTTCTTGATGGTAGTAATTTGTTCTTTCCAGTTCAAGTGTTGATCGACCATTACTCCCAGATATTTTGCCGCCCTTATGATAGAAGCTGTTTCCTCCCCTACATTAAATTGAGGCTTTACACCCCCTACCTCTCCTAAGTCGTTCAAACGCTTGCTACCACCTATCACGAGACTTTGTGTCTTGGTCACATTGAGGGACAATTTGTTTGCATTAAGCCAAGATTTAAGGTATCCAAGATCCTCATTGACGCATTTATTTATCAATTGAATGGAATTTGAAGAGAAAGAAAGGCTTGTATCATCCGCGTACATGTTAACATCTGAGTGTCTCAGAGAGAAATGAAGATCATTTACGTATATTATTAAAAGTAGAGGTCCTAGGCAAGAGCCCTGAGGAACTCCTGTCGTTATTGATTCAAGATCTGAAAGTTGCCCATTTACCTTACAGCACTGCTTTCTATTAGTTAGATACGAGCGGAACCAGCGTATCTCTTTGTACAAGGATGTCATGATTCACAGTATCAAAAGCCTTCTTTAAATCAATAAAGGTGACGGCTGTATATTCACTGTTCTCTAAATTGAGATACCAGTCATTGGTACATTTTAAGAGACAGGTCAGTACGGAATGTAGTAACCTGAAACTAGATTGTTGTGAGAATAGAAGTTTTATTCACATTTAGAAAGCCGTAAAATTGATCATAAACCAGTTTTTCAAAAAGGCGAGAGATGACCGGTAAAACAGATATCGGGCGATAGTTTGAATTTTCATCTTCTGAGCCATCCTTGTAGATAGGTGCAACCCTAGCTATCTTCCAATCGTCTGGAAAAATGCCGAGAGACATAGACATGTTAAAGAGCCGACTCAGAGACCCGGCCAAAACAGGCATCCCGACCTTAAGAAAAAAGCTTGAGATACAGTCAAGGCCGGACCCCTGAGAGGTCTTGAACTTTCCCATGGTCTCAATTAGCTGCTTAGTTGTAACAGGTGCAAAGCTAAATGTAGCATTTTGAGGATTTACAATATATTCATCATTCAAAAGGGGATTTCCAGTCTCAGGTATATCATTGCTCAATTTTTCTCCAATAGTGCAAAAGAACTGATTCATTGAGTTAGCAATTTCCTTTGAATCGAAAATAGTAATACCATCGACCCTTAAAGACTGGATTGTCGTCGTTTTCGATCGTTTGTTAATGAGTTTGTTGATATTAGACCATGTTTCCTTCACATTGCCTTCCGCTTCATGAATTTTGTTTGTGAAATACGTCTTTTTAAGATCGGCATTCATCCTATTTGCTTTATTTCTTACTTGCCTATATGCAGCCATCAGGATTTCAGATTTTGCTTTGACTCCAGCAACCTTCAGTTTGTCCCTACTCCTAAGCAAGTCCTTCAGACTGGAATACATCCAAGGGCTATATCTTTCAGAAACTCGCTTTTGCATCATGGGGGCATGAGTTTCTATGATTAACGAAAGCATACTAATCCATTTTTCAACTACTACATTAATATCTTCAGAGCAATACAGGATACTTGACCAGTTATAGGCTGAGAGATCCCGAAGGAAAGCTTCCTCATTGAAGTTTTTCATCTGCCTGGTATATATTTGTTTGTGTTTTCGTTCAATACCACCTAGGTGCTTCCTTACTGCATACACTAAATAGTGATCGCTAATGGCAGTCCTGACAACACCGGATTTAGAAATGTTTCTTACATTACTGACAGCAATATGATCTATCAGAGTGGAAGTTTGTTCAGTTTCACGTGTAGGTTCGGATATCAGCTGCGTCAGGCCGAAAGATTCGTACATATCTTTGATGTGTCTAGCATTACCTGAAAATGTAGGTGCTGAGCCATCAGTTAAGTTAGGATTAACCGAAAGATCACAGTTTGTATCCCCTAACAGAATTATCTCCTTCCCCTCCAATTCAAAGAAACTCATGACTTGTTCAAGCTTATCAAAAGTGTCTATCGGATCGCTGGGAGGCCTATACCACGAGAGAATTATAAAGGGTGCAGCTCTGAGGGGTGTAATCTCGACCCCAATCATTTCCAATGTCGTTTTCGGAATATCCTCTCTAACTTTAGATTTGAAACAGTCTCTGCAATAGACGGCTACTCCTCCCCCATGGCGAGTTCTATCAAAGCGTATGAATTTGTACTCATCAATTTTAAATAGATTATCGGGTAATTTGTCATCTATTTTAGTTTCATTTAACGCTAGAAAGTCAATGCCCCGACTTTTGAGTAGGTACTCGATTTCATCTACATGTGGAAGTAGACTGTTAATGTTTAGAGAGGCAATCACCATTCCTTTCTTGGTGCCCAGTTTATCAGAACTGCCATTACTATCAATTATGTTTGGTGGAGTAACCAGATTCACATTTGTTCTCTCATAAGGTCTATCATCAATGTTATTAAGTCAGCAGATATCATTCATAAAATTCTTAAAATTATTAGCAAGAAAAGATGTACCTTACGATTGAGGTGAAGTTTCTTCATACCTAAGCCCGTGTCATCAATGTTCTTATTGTCTATTACGTACACGTTGTTCCTCGTGGCAACTTCTCGTAAAATGGCGTTGTGCGAATCCACTTTCTTTGCAAAACCTTGCTTGTCTTTTCTAACAGTACAGAGGGAAACTGCAATCTCTGTATCCGGTGACTCAGCCTTAACCATATCGATGACTTTTTGGGTGTTTTTATCAGTATCTTTCCCTGCATTGATATCGTTGGTGCCAGAATGAACGATAATCAAATCAGGCTTCTTTCTGATGATTGGCTTCACATGATCGATCATATCTTCGGTGTTGTCGCCGGGGTATTTCCTCACTTTCACAATATGGTTGCGTGATAATCCTTTTTCTTCTATGCCATTTATGATTGAGTCTCCGAGAACATACACCCTTTTCCTTTCTTTTTCTTGTTATTGAATCTTTTTTATAGGTGCTTGTTGTTGTGTCGCAGCCACTTTACTATCGCTGCTGGCATTTGCATTACCTGGCTCGCTTTCATTTAGCCCTTTCTTAGGCTCATTGAGAGATTTTCCATCACTTGCAACTTTGTTTACGCCAGGACTTCGGTTCTTTCTCTTTCGACTTTTCTTTGGTGTTGTTTCGGACCCATTCATGTCACCGCTTGCCATTGTGCGAGGTTCAATGGGATCAGAACTCAGTTTTTGTCCTTCGCTTGGAAGGGGTCTCGAGGGACAGAGTTGACTTTCAATATGGAGGGCCTTGTTTTCTGGTCTCGGGGATTCCAAAAGTTTATCGATAATGGTTTGTTTATAGGCAAGTTGCCTTTCTAATGATGTTATCATATCCTCCATACTTTTGATCAGGAGCCTTTCGTAATCCAGAGATTTTGCAGGCGACGATTTGTTTGACTCTGATATTGATCTGTTTGAAGTGAGTGCTTTCAGTCCCAGAAGCTCGCCGTGCATATATTTCTTAAAATCAAGCAGGTCCTCGTAAAAATGGTCCTGTTGGTGAGGGGTATCATCTCCAGGAGGACTCAAATCTGAAAGATTAATTTGTGAATTCTCCTGGATGAGGGATGTTGCTGTTTGTGAGCTATCTTCGAGGCTAGAGGATGGCGTTGTACTTGAAATAAAGTATGATGTACTTCCATCCGCATAGGTCTCAAGGCGAATGGAGCCTTCGGAATTTAGGCCACCTATCATTTTCAATGCGTCATCTGCTGGAATGTCAAATTTCGATGAAAGATGAGATACCAAGCGATCTTTATCAGGTCTTTTCTTTGATTTCTTGCGAATTTCGTTGATTGCATTGAGAACCAATTCTTTTTCTGAAGATGCGTTGTCCATATTTGAAATAATCGTTGGAGCAAACAAAAACACGCCCGTCTCACTGAAGCGACAACAACAACTCAGATCTAGAAATCAGATCTGGTATTGCGTAATTCTCTCTTACATGTATCCGAGAGTCTTGAGAACATTTCTGTGAGGTAAGTGGGAGCCAGATCATTGAAAGATTTGTATACCATACTCAAGGTCTCCATTTGAATAATTTCACTAACAGTGTGCCATCCAAGTTTCTTGATGATAGGCTTTGCAGAAGCATCATATCTACTGTTAGTAACTATTATTGCAGCCCGGTTTTGAAGTTTTTGTAGTTCGTTTATTGTTGTGGAGCCACAGCTTCCCCATACAGGGCAGCAATATCTGAAATATGGTTCTACAAGACTTTTATACATGCTTTGTATTGTAAGAAGAGGGAGATACCTTTTGGAGTATTTCAACATCCCTATTCCTCTAGAAAATTTTTTCTTGATGGCAGTAATTTGTTCTTTCCAGTTCAAGTATTGATCAACCATAACTCCCAGATATTTTTCCTCCTTTATGATAGAAACAGTTTCTTCCCCTACATTAAAGAGAGGCTTTACACTTCCTACCTTTTCTATGTCTATGTTGATCGACCTCTCCCTCCTAGTACCCCCTATTTACCAGCCACCCCTTAAGTTCTTCCACCCGCCTATCAAAAATTCGATCCTCCGATTAAATTCTCCTTATTCTCAAAGCTTGGCTGTAAGGAATTCCCTTCTTTGTGTGACCAGGATGACAGGAGGTACGGTGCAACAGTTGATGAGTGTCTGTCGGTTTTGTGAACAAATCCGTAATTATTCCATTGCCCTCCTTGATCACCTGCACATCGAGGAAACTAACCTTCTCCTTAGACCACTCTGCCGTAAATTTTATTGACTCGTGTGCTTGGTTCAAAGAATCTATGAACTGTTTTAACTTTTCCTCCCCATGTTGCCAAATTTAAAATATGTCATCAATAAACCGCCACCAAAGCCATGGCTTATATGGCGCGTTAGACAACAGTCTCTCTCCAAGCGCCGCCATGAACAGAATTGCATATGAGGGGGCAAAATTTGTACCTATAGCTGTTCCTTGTAGCTGCTGGTAGAATTTACCATTAAACTCAAAGCAATTATTCTTCAAAACTATCTGTGCCAACTCTGTAAGAGACTCCGTTGAGACGGTTTTGTTTTCTCGACTGTCAAGTGCTCCTTTCAGTGCCTCTAGCCCCTCCTCATGTGGAATGTTTGGATACAGCCCAACTACATCCACCGTACATAGAATGACGTCCTCAGGAATTTCACCTAGTTCAGAAAGTTTTTTGAGGAAATGGTTAGTATCCTTTATGTGCGATGCTACACTTTTGCCAAAGGTTGTAAATGATGGTCCAAAAACTCAGAAATATTCTCCGTAAAGTATCCACAGTTGGAAATAACTGGTCTCCCAGGGACGCCATTCAGCCTCTTGTGAATTTTCGGTAGAAGATAGAAACGACCCAGTCTAGGATTATTAATCAAAAGATAATTTAGAGTAGAGTCGTCTATATCTCCGCGATCCTTCACAGTTTCTAGAGCATCAGAAATAATCCTCTGAAGTCTTTCGAAGGATCTTCATCCAGTTTTTCATACACATTGGGATCCCCTAAGTGCCCATTTGCCTCTTTCATGTAGTCCTCCCTGTCCCAAACAGCCGCCCCTGATCCCTCATCTGCTTCCTTGATGACGATCGATCTGTCCGACTTCAGATCATTCAATGCCGCACGCTCTTCTCTACTAATATTACTAAAATTATTGCCATTTGCAGTTACCTTCATTATTTCTTTTTCTAACTTACTTAAATATACCTCAATTGCAATATCTTTATTTCGAGGATTGAACTTACTTTTTGGCCTAAACACTGGGTATTCCGAAAATTCCTCCGATTCCCTAAAATGCCACTTTAAACGAAGGCGTCTGCCAAAATAATGCCAGAATAATTAGAAAAGTTTTGGACTACAACAGATAGGACGAAATAGAACACTAGAAGAAAAGAAATGACAGTTTAGCAAGAAAGACTAAAGATCTATTTTCTCAAGCCACTGGAGGTGGCCTGATCATAGACAAACCACTGGTATATCATCAAGACCATGAGAAGAGTTTAATGATGATAATAATGATAATAATAATAATAATAATAATAATAATAATAATAATAATAGTCATAGGAACACTTGGAACAACACCAAAGAAACTGAAGAAGAGATTGGAAGACATTGGAATAGATACAAGGGTTATTGAGTTGCAGAAAACTGTGATCTTACATTCTGCCAGGATTCTGAGAAAGGTTCTCGAGATTTGAGAAATCTTGTTGATGCCAAACCCCCGAGAACACACTACCACTGACATTTAGTGAGCAACAAATGTACATAATAATAATAATAATAATAATAATAATAATAATAATAATAATAATAATGATAATAATAATAGAAACCATCCAGTCAGAGGAAAATAGCCTTAGATGGTATATTAAAAGCAGCCAAGAGCAATTATTAAAAGCAGTGCATAAACAACAGGAAATGAATACTGACATCATTAAGCCATCAGAGTATAAAGATCAAAGAAAAAAAGAAAGAGAAGTCAAGTGGCATGAAAAAGTAATGCATGGTCAGTTTTTCAGAGATACGGATGGGATAGTAGACAGGAAGAAATCATGATTGTGGCTAAAAATGGAGACTTGAAGAAAGGAACAGAAGCACTAATTATGGCAGCACAAGAACAAGCAATACGTACGAATTACGTTAAACATCATATCGACAAATCAAGAGATTCGCCGAGTTGCAGAATGTGTGGTGAGAAGGGGGGAAACAGTGAGCCATATCATATGTGAATGTAGCAAATTAGCCCAGAAGGAATATAAGCGACGCCACGACAACATAGCACGGATAGTTCACTCGGAGATTTGCAAGAAGTATGACCTACCCAGGGCTGAACAGTGGTACAATCATAAGCCAGAAGGCGTTACTGAAACTGAAAGCATTAAGGTACTGTGGGACTTTAACATAAACACAGATTACGAAATTGAGCATAGGCGACCAGACATTGTTGTCGTGCTAAAACCAGAAAAGAGTGCTTAATCATTGACATAGCTGTACCAGGAGATACAAGGATAAAACAGAAGGAACAAGAGAAAATTGAAAAGTATCAAGATCTAAAAAGAGAAATTGCAAGATTATGGTGCCTTCGAAAAGTAACTGTCATTCCAGTTGTAGTTGGTGCATTGGGATGTGTCACAAAAGAAGCAGAGCAATACATTGAGAAGATAGGAATCAAGATCAGGATTGAAGTGCTACAGAAAACAGCATTGTTAGGAACTGCAAGAACATTGAGAAAGGTTCTCGAAACCTGAGGCTAGTTGTTCTAGAATAATAATAGTAATAGTGACAATAATAGTAATAATGATAATAACAGCAAGGATCAAGAGATGCGAAGAGCGAAACAATGCTTTCATGCAGAACATGCTTTCCAAAGTAATCAAAAGAAACTGTTCGAAATGATCGATGGCTATGACAGAGAAAATGAAGTAAGGCCCGATGCTAACTAAAGCAAGAAATTTTGGAGTGAACTGTGGGATAAAAATGTGACTCATAATGAAAACGCTGAGTGGTTGACCACCATGAAAAGAGAATATCAGAATGTCGGAATGCAACCAAACATCAATGTCACAGAAGAAAAAGTGAAAACACAGATAAAAAAGATGCCAAAGTGGAAAGCTTGTGGACCCAATGGAGTTCATGGATATTGGTTGAAGGAGTTTACAAGTTTGCACTCCAGGATAGCAGAACAACTTGATGAATGCTTACAAACAGGACAGGTAGCTTCATGGATGACAAAAGGAAGAACGTCTTTGATTTTGAAAGACCAAAGCAAAGGAAATATTGTATCAAACTTCAGGCCAATAACCTGTTTACCACTGATGTGGAAGTTGTTAACGGGGATTATTGCCGAGGAAACACACCAGCATCTGCAAAGTATCGGGCTATTTCCAGAGGAGCAGAAAGGCTGCAGGAAGAAAAGCAGAGGTACTAAAGACCAACTTATGAGAGATAAAATGGTGTTGAAAAATTGCAGAAGGAGAATGAGTAATCTATGCCTTCCTTGGATAGATTACAAGAAGGCGTATGATATGGTGCCCCACTCATGGCTGATGGAGTGTACTGCGATGCTTGGAGTAGCACTGAATGTGAGGCGGATGTTGAGTAACTCAATGAAAAGGTGGAAAGTTGAACTGACATCAGGAGGGCAAACACTAGGGGAAGTTAACATCAGGAGAGGGATTTTCCAGGGAGATAGCCTATCTCCAATTTTGTTTGTGATGGCCCTCATACAATTATCAGAAATTCTTCGAAAAATAAAGATGGGATATAGCTTAGGAAAGGACTGAGGAAAACTTAATCATCTCCTCTTTGTGGATGATTTAAAGCTTTACGGAAGAAATGTCAGTGAGATAGATTCACTGATTCAGAGTGTAAGAATATTCAGCCAAGATATTGGTATGGAATTCGGAATTCAGAAATGCGCCATGTTGAAGATTGTTAGAGGACAAATGGTAGAATGCGAAGGAATATCCTTGCCGAATGGAGAAAAGATAAGATCGTTGGAGAAAGGACAGGATTACACGTACTTAGGTGTGTTACAGTGCGATACAATTAAGAACAAAGAAATGAAAGAATTACTGAGGAACGAATATTTTAGAAGGGTAAGGAAAATGCTAAAGTCAAGTCTGAACTCTGGAAATGTTATTTAGGCAGTGTCAGTCATCGGGTATGGGACGGGTATAGTTGATTGGACAAAGAACGAATAGCAGGAAATGGATAGAAAAACCAGGAAATTGTTGACCATTTATCGAAGTATGCACCCCCAGGGTGACATAGATAAGCTGTATATGAAAAGAGTAGCAGGAGATAGAGGACTACAGAGCGTTGAGGATACAGTTGAATTGGAAGAAGCAAGTTTGTCTTTTATTTGGAGACTAAAGAAGAAGAACTGCTGAGAGAGGTCTCACGAGAACAAATTTTTGAATTCAATGGAAGCCCTCAGGACAAGAAGAAAACAATGTTAAAGGACAGACAAATGAAATACGAAAGTAAAAATGTACATGGAGCATTTGAACGAAAAACGAAGGAAATAAAGGACAGTGTGGAAAGTTGGACTTGGTTGAAGAAAGGATATTTAAAAGAGGAGACAGAAGGGATGCTAATGGCGGCCCAGGATCAGGCAGTTAGGACAAGATGGGTTCAGAAAAATGTCGATAGGATGGATATCACTGAAACTTGTAGGATGTGCGGAGACAAAGAAGAAACCATCAGCCACATTGTCTCTGAATGTAAACAATTAACCCAGAAAGAATTTAAGGTTAGTAGACGTGATAAGGTTGCTGCTATACTACATGGGGACATTTGCAAGAAAAATGGATTCGAATTTGGTGATAAAAGTTATGAACACGTCGTAGATAGTGAGAAAAAGGTTTTGGAGAATGAATATGTTAAGGTTTTGTGGGATTTTCCAATTCAAACCGACAAGAAAGTGGATCATAACAGGCCAGATATCACAATGATTGACAAGAGAAACAAAGTGTGTTGGCTAATTGATGTCGCATGTCCATTTGACACAAGAATAGACAAGAAAGAAAATGAAAAGATAGAAGCGTATACAGAGCTGAAATATGAAGTTCTGCAAATATGGCAGGCGGAAGTGCAGAAAGTCTTCATAGTCCCAATCATCATTGGAGCACTGGGATCAGTCACAAAAAGCTTAGAAAGAACTTAGAAATGATCAATTTTGTCAAAGGAGTGGAGCCATTGCAGAAAGCTTGTCTACTAGAATTATTAGAAAAGTGTTGGACTTTGGAAGCTAAAGAGACAAATGACTTGCTATCTAAAGCTGCGGGAGGTGGCCTGATAGCAAGATGAACCCAGTTGAATTGTATGAACTGTGAAATTGCAAATAATAATGATAATAATAATAATGATAATAATAATAATAATAATAATAATAATAATAATAATAATAATAATGATAGTAATAATGATAATAATAATAATAATGATAAATTCTGATATGATTTGACTAACGAGAGCTAACTAAGATGTCTCAACGTCAAATGTTTGTCCAGCATACTCATAACATCAAATTCCAGTCTGTCCGTGAATCCATTTGCATCGGTTTCGCCATATCATGTTTCCACATATCATATTAGATACACTGCACCATTTCATTGTAGACTTTGCCTCCTCACTCGACAGTCCTATTCCCCTTAAGTTCTTTCTTACGTCTTCGTGAACAGTTCCAAGCGATCCAAAGCACAATATTTTTATCCCATTCCGATTCAATATGTTTTTGAGTTGTTGGTACTTCCTAGCTTTTCTTTCATATGACTCTGACATGTACAAATCGAAGCATACAGTTTCTTTTATGATTTCGCATTCTTTTTCGTTAGACTTTATCTCTAGCAAATCAGGCTTCCGGTTATTGATTTGCTGCAGTTCTGTTCGTAAATGTGGAAATGCTGTTTCTGCCATCCTGTTAACAAACTTGACTGACGTTTCACTGTACCGACGAATCTTTTGATAGATGGCTTCTACTATCCTATCGTGTCGTTTTGAGTAAAGATCTTTAAATCTGTTGCAAGAGTTCATTAAATGGGCTACCGACTCTGTGTGATGGTTACACAACGAGCATTTTTTTTCGTGATCTTTATTCCAAAAATTGATCAGCTGGTTGCAGGGTATTTGGTTCATCCTTGCTCGTAGCACAAATTTTACTAAACTATCTGAAAGCTTCCAACCGTAGTATATTTGATGTGATATTTTCCGATCAATGGCATCTATTCCTATTAAATTTCCCTTGAAACCTGAGTTCTGAGCTCTTTGCTACATCAAGTTTTTCCAATTTTCCCTCTATCTCCTGCTTCAGATTTTTATGACTAAGTTTTTTTCCATTGACAACAACTTTCGCCAAATTATCCTCGTATATGACACACGCTTTAAACTTATTCACTTGGAGAAGAAGATCTGGCCAATCTGAATTTCCACCGTAAGTTTTGTTTTTCACCAGTCTGTCGTTATCATCTAATTCATAGCCTAAAAAGTTCTTTTCACGGTTTGTAGCTCTTAGCTTTTCACAGTTTGTAGCTTTTCACAGGTCCCAGAGTGATATCAGGTCCCAGAGTGATAGCAGCTTTTTAAGCTGAATCTGGTGACCTGTATAAATATAGTATTATTATTATTATTATTATTACACCCCGGGCCCTCACATCCAAACTTAACGATTCTCTTGCTATATACCTTATATTTTCTTCTTCGTGGTTTAGCATGTTGACTAGATTTGAGATTCGTGTAGCTCTGTAAACGTTGGATGGCTTTTTTATACCAAGACCCCCTTGTAGCCTGCCAATGAAAAACACTTTATCGGTTGTTTTAGGGTACAACCCAAACATATTTCTTACGACACAGCTAACTTTGCTGTCCATCTCTCCTAGTTGTTGTTCCTCTATTCTTGTGTTGTCAAAGTGATGTAATATTTTGGCTAGAGCCATGTTGTTAAACGCACTAAGTTTTAGAGGGAATGGAAGGGAGCTAGCCTCAATCTTATTCAAGATTTCTTTGAATTCTTCGATAAAGGCTTCAACTTGCTTTGGGTCTTCACTACAAATGCTGAGAGATTTACCGAGATATTTGTATGCCTGCGATCTCTTATATGTTTCAATCTTTTCGCCTTGAATCTCTATGACTGGCTGTCTATCATTTTTTTCCTTTATACCAATTATTGCCTGAACGTCTTTCATAGAATAATGCACATTTTGGTCCCTTCATTTTTAATCCAGCATCATTAAAGAGTGGCTCACTTATTTCTAACATGTTCTTGAGCATTCTGAAATCATAAGAAACTATTGCGATATCATCTGCATATGCTTGAATAGGTAGGGGGTTAATTTTTCTTTCATTTTGAATACTAAGAGCTATCAAGGAATAATTGAAAGCAGGCTGTAAAACTCTATTTAATACCATCAGAAAGATGATAACACTAAGTTGGCCTCCTGTTTTTGTGCCCCTCGTGATGTAAATCTTTTTTGATAAAGTGTTCCCACATATGACTTGAAAACATGCTCCTTCATAAATGTTCTTGTTCAGGATACTGCGAATTCCCCCTTTTGTAAATCACAAAGGAAAAGACGTTAACTCTGATTGGCTCGCTGGTCAATGGGACGAACGAAGCGTTTTGGGGCATGCGCGAATTAACAAAGGAAGGATGAAGGGTGATGACCCTGAGATCGATACTGCGCAGACTCCAAAGCGCTTCGACGGGAATCTGGCTCTTCAGGAGAAAATCCGAAAGACTTTCGCTGATAGTATCCCGAACAAGTTCTTGATGATCTTACAATATGTAGCAGGAATATCATACTCGCTCAGTGTCTGTATCATTTTATCATGCTTGATGCTACCATAGGCATCTGCGAAGTCAATAAACAGGACGTGCAACTTTTTACTGATGATAATAATAATAATAATAATAATAATAATAATAATAATAATAATAATAATAATAATAATAATAATAATAATAATAATAATAATAATAATAATAATAATAATAATAATAATAATAATAATTCCTGCTGACCAAAATATTGCAGACAAAGAATGGGAGAAGATCAGCAAATACAGTGAACTAAAGCTGGAAATAATGAGATTATGGAATGTTAAAGCAAAAGTGATTCCAATAGTGGTTGGGGCCCTTGGCTCCATTCCCAAAAAGTTGAAAGAACATTTGAAGAGTTTGGGATTATCAGGTGATATTCACTGCATCCAGAAGTCAGCCCTCCTTGGAACAGCTGGGATACTAAGAAAAGTATTGAGTGTCTGAGGCTGCTTGTTGCAGCTTGACGTTTGATGAACAATTCCTCCAGACTATGAACTTTAGGAGTGAACTCGCAAATAATGATAATAATAATAATAATAATAATAATAATAATAATAATAATAATAATAATAATAATAATAATAATAATAATAATAATAATAATAATAATAATAATAATAATAATAAAGATAAGATCATTGGAGAAAGGACAGGATTACAGGTACCTAGGTGTGCTACAGTGCGACGCGATAAAGCACAGTGAAATGAAAGGGTTACTGAGAAACGAATATTTTAGAAGAATAAGAAAAATGCTAAAGTCAAGTTTGAACTCTGGAAACGTTATTCAGGCAATAAACTCGAGAGCAGTGTCAGTCATCAGGCATGGGGCGGGGATAGTTGATTGGACAAAGAACGAATTACAGGAAATGGATAGAAAACCCAGGAAACTGTTGACCATTTATCGGAGTATGCACCCCCAGGGTGACGTAGATAGGCTGTATATGAAAAGAGTAGCAGGAGGCAGAGTACTACAGAGTGTCGAGGAGACAGTTGAGTTGGAAGAAGCGAGTTTGGCCTTTTATTTGGAGACCAAAGAAGAAGAACTGCTGAGAGAGGTCTCACGAGAACAAATTTTGGAATTCAATGGAAGTCCTCAGGATAAGAAGAAAGCAATGTAAAGGACAGACAAATGAAATATGAAAATAAAAATCTACATGGAGCATTTGAAAGAAGAACGAAAGAAATAAAGGACAGTGTGGAGAGTTGGACTTGGTTAAAGAAAGGATACTTAAAAAAGGAGACAGAAGGGATGATAATGGCGGCCCAGGATCAGGCAATCAGGACAAGATGGGTGCAGAAGAATATCGATAAGATGGATATCACTGATACGTGTAGGATGTGCGGAGACAAAGAAGAAACCATCAGCCATATAGTATCTAAATGTAAACAGTTAGCCCAGAAAGAATATAAACTTAGTAGACATGATAAGGTTGCTGCCATACTACATTGGGACATTTGTAAGAAAAATGGATTCGAATGTGGTGATAAAAGTTATGAACACGTCGTTGATAGCGAGAATAAAGTTTTGGAGAATGAAGATGTTAAGGTCTTGTGGGATTTTCCAATTCAAACCGACAAGAAATTGGATCATAACAGGCCAGATATCACAATGATTGACAAGAGAAAGAAAGTATGTTGGCTAATTGATGTTGCTTGTCCATTTGACACAAGAATAGACAAGAAAGAACATGAAAAAATAGAAGCGTATACAGAGCTGAGAGCTGAAATATGAAGTCCTGAAAGTATGGCGGGCGGAAGTGCAGAAAGTCTTCATAGTCCCAATCATCATTGGAGCACTAGGATCAGTCAAAAAAAGCTTGGAAAGAACTTAGAAATGATCAATTTTGTCAAGGGAGTGGAGCCATTACAGAAAGCTTGTCTACTGGGAACAGCTAGAATTATCAGAAAAGTGTTGGACTTTGGTGACTAAAGAGACAAATGACTTACTATCTAAAGCTGCGGGAGGTGGCTTGATAGTAAGATGAACCCAGTTGAATTGTACGAACTGTGAAATTGCAAATAATAATAATAATAATAATAATAACAATAATAATAATAATAATAATAATAATAATAATAATAATAATAATAAGATGCTGATAAGTTTCTTGAACAAATACCGGGAAACCTAAGATTAGAAAAAGTCCAAAAGATAGTTTTAAACAGCACAGCGCATTTTCTCAGAAGAGCCCTGTCGATCTAAAATGTTTTCATGTTCGTAAATTGACTTGACCGGTAGTTGTAGTTTGTAATTGTCCTGCAATAGTTATGTGCATATTTTTACAGTCGTTCCATTACCTCAAACGTCAATCACCCTAGGTCACTGGTAGCGACCCGGTGTTTGATTTTAATTAGCAAATCTGAAGAAACTTTCAATAAAAATAATAATAATAATAATAATAATAATAATAATAATTATTATTATTATTATAATAATAATAATTATAATAATAATGAATGAGGTTACCCTTTGCCGCAACAACCTCCAGCTCACCCTTGAGCAAGGTGTAGTACCTGTTAGCTCTCCCCGAGGCCTTGAAATACCGGGTTGGCGTCCGGCGGGGGCTAGTCTCTCTCATTATTATTATTTATTATTATTATCAATTTCTTTTTCGTTGGTTGAAATAACAGATAGCTAAAAATATTTAGCTAATTAATTCCAACGCTAAAAATGTATGTTACAAGTGTAGTAAAATATTTAGAAAATTAAACTATTTACAATCCATCAAAGTATACAATAAAAACAAATTCTAAAAACATTATAAAAAGCCCAAATTCGGAATAAAAGTGCGACACAGCTTGCATGGACAATTTTCTCCCTTCCAATCTTTTATATTTGCTTTAAACTGAGCAAGGGATTCAGAGTTTCGTATTGTTTGCGGTAATATTTGCCATAGTTGTGGACCTTTAAATCTGACGCTTTCTGTGCCATTTCCGACCGATCTCACCCTAGGTTGAACGAAATCGTTATTGCTACGCAAATTATAATGACTTTCATTTTCTAAGAAAATTTCCTGCATGAAAGAAGGATTCAGGTCATTTCTGGTTTTGTACATCTCAGTCATAAGTAATTGAAGGTTCTTTGTATGAATAGTAACGGCACAGTCCTTTTCTAATAGTTCACTATAAGTAGATTCGGCATCCTTATAAGTTATTCTCAAAGCCCTTTCCTGTATTTTGTTAATTTTTTTGTTCAGCTGCCTGCTGTGAAACATCCAGATTAAAGGACAGTATTGAAATTGACTGGTAATAAAAGCCCTCATGAGAGTTCTTAATTTTTTCTGATCCATGTATGGTGATATGCGAGCAAGTGCATAAAGTTTATTGCTAGCCTTTTGGCACAGTTTGGAAACATGATTATCGAAGGAAAGTTTGCTATCAACTTGAACTCCGAGTAGCTTCTCTTCAGAGCTATTTACAACGTCAGCACTTCCAATCCTCACAGTAACAGGATCATCACATCTCTGCCCAAGAACCAACAAGTGGCATTTATCTGCATTCAATTTCATAAAGTTGTCGGCAAACCATTCTAAAGCTATACTACAATCATTTTCAAGCCTATGAACTATATTGTCAAGGTTCTTATTGCAGGTATAGATTGTAGTATCGTCTGCATAATTACATATATCCGAGTTTTGAATAAAGAGTAAAAGATCATTAATGAAGATGTTGAATAACAGAGGCCCTAAGACTGACCCCTGTGGAACACCACGTGAGACGCTTTTCCAAGAACTGAATGACCCATTTACTTTAACTCTTTGTTGTCTATTTGTGAGGTAATTGTTAATTAGTGCTAATGCTTCGCGAGAGAAGCCATAGGCGTGCAATTTCGCGATCAATAGATCATGTCTAATGCAATCAAATGCCTTGGAGAGATCCATTAATACAGCCCCTGCCTTACCACCTTCATCAAGGCTAATTTTAAATTTTTCTAAGAGCCTTATCAGAGCGTGCTGGGCATTGTAGCCTTTTCGAAAACCACAGAGAAGTGACGATAAAAAGGGTGTAATATACGCAACTATTTGTTTATCCATTATTCTTTCAAACAGGTTTGAGACCGTAGGCAGAACACTGATTGGTCTAAAGTTAGTCCTAGAATTAGATGGTCCATTCTTGGGAAGAGATGTGACATCCGCGCACTTTAGTTCATCAGGAAAGGACGAATTCTCTATGCAATCATTGAAGATTTGCGTCAAAGGTTCTACACATACATCAGAATTTGACTTGAGGATTTTAGGAGGAATATTTTTTTGCGTTGTAGCTTTCTTAGGATTTAGATTCCTGACCTCTTTGTCCACAGCATCGGGGGTAACTTTCTGAAAGTAAAAGGAACCAGCATTTTGATATTGATCTTTGATTTTTAGAATGCTAGGATGATTGGAGAATTTGTGTACAGCCTTATCAATAGGATCTGTAATTCCTTCTGTTGCATTTTCATAACCACAGCTTTCATTTATACCAAGGGAATCCGTTACTGAGACGAAAAATTCGTTCATGGTTTCTGCTACTTCGAGATCGTTGGAAATAATAGTTTCATCTTCAATCAAAACAATTTTATTCTTAGATTGTGATTTGTCAGAGAAAAATGGTTTCACAGTTTTCCAGAATTTCTTATTGTCAGTGACAAGTGAAATGTCTAGATTATTATAATAATTTCTTTTTTCCCTTCGAAATAACTTAACACAGGTTATCATGGGTGGGAGGGACTCTTTAGCCTTGGTTGGCAACCCTCCTAGAGATGGTGTTCTCGATAAACACACTGGTGGTGGTGCAACCTAAAATTCACTATCCTCAAATGAGTGTAAATGGATAATCAAATTCGTTCAAATAACGGCGTCAATGAGACTGGAGCTGAATGTGAAAGTTTCTCGCCCGGCAGGTGCTCCATGGTACAGCAGCATGGGCCCGGTCGTCATCAAGCTACTGCTGCAGTGACAAGACGAAGGAAGTGGACCCAAAACGATAACAGAATGGTTATGAAATGTTATTATGAAAGTGTTCCATCTAAGAATGGATACCGAAAAGGATGTTGCAACTATGGCTTCAAATGGACAAGTTTCCGGTTACTGAACAACGACTCGTTGATCAGGCTAACCAGATTCGAAAGAGAAAATGGCTGAGTGATTTGGAAATGGAAGAGTTAAAAAGAATGACAGATGAGGGGGAACCATTGAACGAAGTAGGTGATAGTGAGTACCAGGAGACGGAGGTGCTAAACGAAACCAATGCTGATGCACAAATGCATACAGAAGAAATGGTCAGGTTAAATGGAAAATTGCAGTTAGTAGAAGGAAGTATCGTTTCACCAAAAGAGGTAGAAATTATTGAGAAGATAGAGGAGATTTTGAAAAGAGATAGAATGAGACTTCCGCCATTGAGAGGTATTGAAAGAAGTAAACTGAGAAATGCTGTACAAGCCGTGAATGCTGTGTTAGGCAAGATTGTAACAACAGATATCACGTCAACAAACGACCTTATTTATGGTGGTTCCGTGATTGTGAATGAAATGGTAGGAATAAAACGGAAAGAAAACTATACAAGAAAACAGCCCTGGTGGAAACGAAGACTGGAACAGCAAATTACTGATTTAAATCGGGATCTTGGAAGAGTGAATGCAATGATCCAGGGGAAAAGAATCAAACAGAAACATACACATTATTTGCAGAATCGTTATAAGATAAAACAGAAAGGATTTGGTGTCGCTAGGGAAGAGATCAAGCAGAGAATAGCAGCAAAGACTGCTAAAATTAAAACGGTACAGTGATCGAATAAGCCAATACCAGCAAAATAGAACGTTTCAAAATAACCAGAAAAGATTATATCAGAATGTTGACTGTGGTGAAAAGCAAAAGGAGAGCCAAGCACCTCAATCGGAGCAAGCTAGGGACTTCTAGTCTTCAATCTGGAGCAAGAAAGTGGATCATAATAAGGAGGCAAAGTGGCTGCAAGATTTTAGAAAGGAGATGGAAAGGCAAGAACAACAAGGAATGATTGAAATTACTGAAGAGAAAATAAGAAAGCTTTTACAAAGGTTGCCGAATTGGAAGGCACCCGGACCAGATATGGTTCAAGGATACTGGTTCAAATACTTTACGAGCATGCACAAGAGCTTGAAGGACAACCTTGCAGATTGCTTAAAAGCAGGAAAAGTGCCAGAGTGGATGACAAAAGGGAAGACAGTGTTGATACAGAAGGAGCCAGCTAAAGGAAATGATCCCAGCAATTACAGGCCAATAACATGCTTGCCACTGGCATGGAAAATCCTTACTGGAATAACTGCAGAAGAGACATACACTTTTCTTGAACAAAGATCATTACTACCAGAAGAGCAAACGGGCTGCAGAAAGGGATCCCGAGGAACTGGAGACTTGTTATACATCGACAGAATGCTGCTACAGGAGGTTAAGAGAAGAAATAAGAATCTGGCGATGGCATGGATTGACTATCGAAAGGCATATGATTTAGTTCCCCATTCATGGATTTTGGAGTGTCTGGAAAATCTAGGTGTAAATGAAGAGATTAGAAGAATTGTTAAAGAAAGCATGAAATCCTGGAGAGTTGAGCTGACATATTGAAATGACGTTCTTGGTGAAGTGAAGATCACTACTTACTAGACATAATGGAAGAACATGGACTTGAGCAAATGCAAACCAGCTTAACCAGGGAAAACCATAACCTTGATCTATATTTTACATCACATCCAAGCCTAGTGAAGGCATGTCAAACCGTACCTGGAATTTCAAATCATGACATAATAGTTATTGACTCTGATGTCAAACCAAAATACAATAGAGTAAGAAGGCGCAAAGTTATAAAAATGCGGACTGGAATGATGTGAGTGCAAAAATGGAAAAACTAACAACAGAAGTGTGCAAGTGCTCTTCCACTGATGAAAGCTGGAAAACTTTAAAAATGGGGATAAACAGTGTTTTAGATTCTTCCATACCCTCAAAATTAACTTCAAAAAATCATGGGTATCCCTGGATATCAGCAAGATTGAAGAGGAAAATCAGAAAGAAGCATAAGCTCCATCAGAAAGCAAAACAGACAAACTTGAAAAGTGATTGGGAGAAATATAGGATTCTTAAAAGGACAACCCAGAAAGAATGTAGAAATGCCCACTGGAAATATGTTAATGAATCTTTGTCAAATTGTCTTGAAGAAGGGAAAAATAAATCTTTCTGGAAGTATATAAAGTCAAAAAGAAATGATAGTGTTGGTGTTTCAGCTCTAAGAAAGAATGGCCAATTGCATCAGGACAGTAAATCTAAAGCTGACATTCTAAATGATCAATTTAAATCTGTTTTCACAAAACAAGATCACCTTGAAGAAACCCCAAAACTGAATGAACCAAGATACCCAAAAATAGACGATCTCCATATATCAATAGAAGGAGTAGAGAAGCTCCTGCACAATCTAGACCCGAATAAAGCCAGCGGACCAGACAACATTCCCAACAAAATTCTAAAATTATGGGCCAAGGAATTAGCACCAGCAATAACACATATATTTAATCAAAGTTTGAACACGGGAATACTGCCAGTTGACTGGAAAAATGCAAACATATCACCGATATTCAAGAAAGGAAATAAACATGATCCAAGTAATTACCGGCCCGTATCTCTTACGAGTGTATGTTGTAAAACCCTAGAGCATATAATTTGCCGTCATATCCTCTCTCACCTGGAACATCATAAAATATTGACACCACTGCAACATGGATTTAGAAGTGGACATTCTTGTGAGAGTCAATTGATTATCACTATGAACGATATATTGAGCATGTACGATCAGAGGAAACAAATAGATATGGTAATTCTTGACTTTAGTAAAGCATTCGATACAGTTCCACACAATAAGCCGTTACTTAAGTTAGAAAACTATGGTATTCATGGTGAAATTCATCGGTGGATTACATCATTTTTGACAGGACGGCACCAAAGGGTAATTATTGAAGGTGAGGTATCATCAAAGTGTACAGTTGACTCAGGAGTACCACAGGGAACTGTACTAGGGCCGTTGTTGTTCCTTTGTCATATTAATGATCTGCCATGTAGCGTCAGTTCACAAGTTCGCTTATTTGCTGATGACTGCCTCCTATATCGTAATATAAACTCCCACTCAGACCATCTAACTCTACAAAAAGATTTGGGTTTTCTCCAAACATGGGCCGCAAACTGGGGAATGAAATTCAATGCAACCAAATGCTACCTTATGTCCATACATAGCACCAAGAAGCCACCCGTTTTTGAGTACTCATTGAACAAGCACATTTTGAAAAAAGTACAGGACAACCCGTATCTGGGCGTTCAGATTAGCTCAAATCTTAAATGGTCAGACCATGTCAACAAAGTATCTAACAAAGCAAACGGTATAATGGGTTTCATTCGGAGAAACCTTCGTCATAGTAAAAAGGATTTCAAACAGACAGCATATATTTCCCTCGTCCGATCAGTAATGGATTATGCATGCACAGTTTGGGATCCGTATCTGAAAAAAGACATTGATAAATTAGAAGGCGTCCAACGTAAAGCCGCTCGATTTGTTACCAACGATTATCGCAGACATAGCAGCGTCACTAAAATGATGAAAGACCTCAAATGGCAGCCACTGCATGAGCGCCGAAGAGAAAAACGGCTTGTCTTCTTTCATAAGATCGTATATGACTTGGTTGCTGTACCCAGGGACTCCATATTGCAATTCAACCAACGGAAACAACGCACTTCAAACTCAAAATGTGTCAAAATAATGCGCTGCAATACAGACATGTATAAGAACTCGTTTGTACCAAGAACCATAAGTGATTGGAACCATCTGCCGGACTCAGTGGTTCTAAATGAGAAAAATGAGGACTTTAAAGCTGCATTGACAAATTTTCTGAAAGTAGTCTATAGCCTGATTTCCACTGGGCGGACTTTTCATGTGAAGCAACTGTTCTCTAGCTAAATTCATGTTAATACTAAGTGATGATGCCTATTAGCAAACTGTTTTTTGCAACTAACCCCGTTACGTTATGTGCTACACTCCCGTAACGAAAGTATCCGGACAGCCGAAACAAAATGGCGTCGAATTTGACCGTTTGCCCTTCGACCCCCAAACGGTATAGCCGTTATGCGGCCATTTCAGGGACTGGAAACCAATAATTTTACCGCCAAAACTTTGTTTATGGATCACGCAATCAAGGAAGAAATTAAAAAGCAAAAAACAAAGAAAAGTAAACTTGCTTTGAAAGCAAAACTTGGTGTTAGCTGCGAGGAAACAAATCAACCGAAAACAAGACAGTATGCTTAATATATTGCCAGTCTTGGAGGCTGCTACATTGGTGGATGTGATTGTTTCTTTTATCAAACAAAGCAGAAACGATTGCAGTTTTGAAAATCGTGTGAATGGCATGGAAAAGACACGTGCCTAGAAAATGGCAAATAAATTTGAGTCTCGCATGGTTGAAGGGTTGTGACATCGTTGTTGCCAAGGTAAGACTTAATTCGTATCAAAGCCTCACAAATATAAATAAGAGCAAAGGTTGGCCTAAGATTGGTATCAGTTTGTTTATCTGTCATAGGAGAATCAACTTGAGCAAAATGATCAGGTCCCTAACAAATATCATTTGCAAAAATTCCGTTTTGAATGTGAGGGCCATAATTCTGTTGTTACAAATCCTTACCTCGATTGCAGCAAATGTTCCTTTCGTTTATCAATAACTCCTTCTTGTCGGGATATGACTTGAAGTTTCTTCCACATTTGCAAAAAAGTCCAGACTTTTCTTCGCAAAGTGATGCTATCCAAAAGTAAACAATTTATTTGGAAGTATATTTGAAGTACCATTTTCAAGTTAGGATGATTTTTCTTTTGCGGTTGCTTTGTTACCTCACAGGTAACTTCACGCTTTGCTATCAAAATACGTTTACTTTGGTTTCTTTTTCAATTTCAAATTTCTTCCTTGATTGCGTGATCCATAAACAAACTTTTGGCGGCAAAATCTTTGGTTTCCAGTCCCTAAAATGGCCGCATAACGGCTAAACCGTTTGGGGGTCGAAGGGCTAACGGTCAAATTCGACGCCATTTTGTTTCTGCTGTCCGGATACTTTCGTTACGGGAGTGTAGTTTCACCATTAAGCTGTAAATCTAAGTTCGTAAATCTAACTTCTTGCAAGTGGCCGAACTTCATTTTGCTACAAATTTTGTAATTATGTTCGAGACAGCTTCGCATGAATAGAGGCGTTCGGTGGAAATCAGGAATCAACAACAATTACCCTTAGCGTATTTGCTCATTAGTGAGTATTAGCTAAGTAGCATACAGATACAGATACAGAAGATTGAGAGAGGGATATTCCAGGGAGATTCATTGTCGCCTCTATTGTTTGTAATCATACTCATACCACTGACCCATATATTGAGAAAAGCAAGTCCAGGATACGAATTAGCTAATTCTAAAGAAAAGATAAACCATTTGTTATATATGGATGACTTGAAATTGTACAGCAAAACAGAGAAAACGCTTGACTCTCTGATCCAGACGGTGCGTATCTTCAGCAACGATATTAAGATGGAATTTGGTATTGAGAAGTGCGCCATACTAGTATTGAAAAGGGGAAAAGTTGTAAAGTCAGAAGGAATAAAGTTGCCCGATAACAGAAAGATGAGATCTTTGAATGAGAATGAAGAATACAAATACCTCGGCATACTGCAGGCTGATCAGATTAAGCAAAAGAAAATGAAAGAGAAGGTTGGGAATGAATACAAGCGAAGAGTTAGAAAGCTATTAGAAACAAAGCTGAATGGACAAAATATTATTAATGCGATAAATACCTGGGCAATACCTTTGCTGAGATATTCTGCAGCATTTCTAGGCTGGACGAAGGAAGAGATTCAACAGTTAGATAGAAAAACAAGAAAGCTATTGACAATGCACGGGGGACTGCACCCAAAAAGCAATGTTGACAGATTGTACATCCCAAGAAAAGAAGGTGGAAGAGGATTGCTTAATGTGGAAGATGTCATGAACCTCGCAGTTATTGGTCTCGAGAGATGTGTATGTAACAGTAATGAACGGTTACTAACAGCAGCTAGAGCGGCAAATGAATATGAAGGAGATGGCGAAACTGAATATAAGTTGCGGAAAAAGAATGAAAGATGTCAAGCTTGGAAGGAAAAGACCTTGCATGGCCAGTTTTTAAGACAGACAGAAAATGAAGCAGGCAATGATAGATGGAATTGGCTTAGAAATACAGGAATTAAAAGAGGAACGGAGTCAATGATAATGGCAGCACAAGAACAAGCAATACGCACAAATGTCATTAAAGCAAAGATAGACAAAACACAAGAAGAAAGTGAATGCAGAATGTGTGGACAGGTAGACGAGACAGTGAACCATATCATTAGCGAATGCAGCAAGTTAGCTCAGAAAGAGTACAAGCGTCGACATGATTGGGTTGGAAAACGAATCCATTGGGAAGTGTGTCGTAAAAATGGGATCGAAGTAAGGCCAAAGTGGTACGAACATCAGCCAGAAGCAGTACAAGAAAATGAGAGATACAAGATATTGTGGGACTTTAACATCCAAACTGACTATGTGATTGAGGCTAGGCGTCCTGATATGATTGTGATAGACAAAGAAACAAAGTTTGCTAAAATCATAGACTTTGCCATTCCCTCTGATTCGAGAGTAAACTCAAAGGAGGTAGAAAAGATCGAAAAATATCAAGACCTTGCACGAGAGATAAAAAGCTGTGGGGTATGAGGGTGATAGTCATCCCAATAGTCATAGGAACACTTGGAACAACACCAAAGAAACTGAAGAAGAGATTGGAGGACATTGGAATAGAGACAAGGGTTACTGAGTTGCAGAAAACTGTGATCTTACATTCTGCCAGGATTCTGAGAAAGGTTCTCGAGATTTGAGAAATCTTGTTGATGCCAAACCCCGAGAACACACTACCACTGACATTTAGTGAGCAACAAATGTACATAATAATAAAAATAATGATGATAATAATAATAATAGTAATAATAGAAATAATAATAATAATTATTATAATTGATGTGGCATGCCCATTTGACACTCGAGTAAAGCAGAAAGAGGAGGAGAAGCTGGACCACTACAACGAACTAAAGTATCAAACCTTGAAAATTTGGAAGGACGAAGTAAAGAAAGTTGCAATAATACCAGTTGTTATAGGCGCACTTGGGGTAGTCTCAAAACGATTCAAGAGTTACATTGCAGCATTAGACTTTGACCCAGGAGTACAACCATTACAGAAAGCATGCCGCAAATGCACGGCCAGGATTGTGAGAAAAGTACTGGACACAAGAGAATGAATAGTAGGAAGACTTTTTATGTTTTCGATACAAACAGTACGCACACTTTCTTAAGTTACGGGATGTAACCTGAAAGTGGACAATGCATTGCCAGTTACACTGTGATAATTACTGAAATAATAATAATAATAATAATAATGATAATAATAATGATAATAATAATGATAATAATAATAATAATAATAATAATAATAATAATAATAATAATAAGAGCAAAAAGGGTGCAAGAGAGGCTCATATGGTTGCAAAGATCAGCTGCTAGTGAATAAAATGATAATGGAGGACTGCAAAACAAGAAAGAAGTATCTGACAACATCATGGATTGACTATAGGAAGGCATTCGACAGTGTGCCACACAGTTGGATTATAAAGACATTGGATCTTTACAAAGTATCTCCAGAGATCGTTAACTTTATGAAAGTGAACATGCAAAATTGGAAAACAACATTAGTTCTAAGACATGTTACTGGCACCCTGACGTCTCGAATGATAGAAATAAATAGTGGCATATTTTAAGGCGACTCTTTATCCCCACTCCTTTTTTGCTTGGCACTGGCCCCCCTAAGCAACTTACTCAATGATACCAATTGCGGATATGATATCCAAGGAAAAAAGATCAACCATCTCTTCTATATGGACGATTTGAAGACATTCGGCAGAGACAACCAACAACAAGAGCGCCTACTTCAAACAGTTAAAAGATTCAGTGATGACATCAATATGAAATTTGGGCTAGATAAATGTGCAACAGCAGAATTCAAGCGAGGTAAATTGACCAAAACGACATCAATCATTCTTGACGAAGAAACAGCCATCAAAGAGCTGCAACAGGAGGATAGCTATATATACCTTGGAATCAATGAAGCTGAAGGAATTCTACATGCAAAGATGAAAGAAAAGATAAGAAAGGAGTATTATAGGAGAGTTAGGCTGATACTCAAGAGTGAACTCAACGCAGTTAACCGTATTGCAGCCATCAACTCGCTTGCTATCCCAGTCATCATATATAGTATGAATATAATCAATTGGCAAATTAATGATATCAAGAAGCTGGACACTAAGACAAGGAAATTTTTAACAATTTATGGTATGCACCACCCGAAAGCAGACGTAGATCGACTTTACCTACCAAGAAACGAAGGAGGGAGAGGACTGATACAAATAGAGCTGACTTACAAGATAACAACTGCTGGTCTCGAAACATACTTGAGAGAAAGCAAGGACAGAATGATAAAACTGGTCTTAGAGCACGAGAAGAAAAAGAAGTTTTATTCTGTTACGAAGGAAGCTGCTAAATTTCGTCAAGAGCTAGGAATCGACCAAACAGAGCACAATGAAACAGATAGTGTCACGAAGAAGGCCAAAAAAGTGAAGGAACTAGTAAAAAAACATGGAAAGGAACAGATACAAATAAGATGGGAACAGAAGCCGTTGCACGGTCAGTACCTGAAAAGAGTAAAGAGACCAGACATTGATGAAACGGAAACACATAAGTGGTTGCAAAGCTCAGGACTAAAATCAGAAATAGAAGGCCTAATCATAGCGGCACAAGACCAAAGTTTAATGACGAAACAATATCAAAGTGAAATAATAAAAAATGGTGCGAACCCCAAATGTCGACTGAGCAATGAGTATAATGAAACAATTGATCACATTGTAAGTGGATGCCCAGTGCTAGCAAAATCAGAATTCATGCAGACGCATGACCAAGCTGCATCATACATGCACTGGAAGGTTTGTAAGGAATTTGGTCTACCTGCAGTGGATACATGGTATAATCACAACCCAGAAACCGTCATCAACAGCGGTCAAGTTACATTAATATGGGATATGCAAGTACACACAGATAAAGAAATAAAGGCTAATAAACCGGACATCATTGTCAAAGACCACGTCAACAACACATGCCAACTGATTGATATGACAATACCATCGGACAGAAATGTATCGATAAAAGAAGTCGAAAAATTTTCAAAATACAAAGACCTAGAAATTGAAATAAGTAAAATGTGGAAAATGAAAACAACTACAATTCCTGTTGTTATAGGTGCATTTGGAGTTATAAAGAAAGAAATGAGATCAAACATTGAAAATATACCGGGCAAAATAAGCTTAGAAGAACTACAAAAGATCACATTGCTTGGGACTGCTCATATCCTCAGAAAAGTTCTGTCAATTGACCTATGAGACCTTGTTTGTCCCAAGAACTATGGATTAGATCTGGATCTACAAGAAATAAAACAAAGACTTTAAGAGACATTCAATAATAATAATAATAATAATAATAATAATAATAATAATAATAATAATAATAATAATAATAATAATAATAATAATAATAATAATAATAATTACTTATGAAGATTGTTACTGATTACTAATAATAATTAATAATAATAATAATAATAATAATAATAATAATAATAATAATAATAATAATAATAATAATAATAATAATAATAATAATAATAATAATAATAATAATAATAATAATAATAATAATAATAATAATAATATCGATAAGATGGTGTTGAGGAACTGCAAAAGAAGAATGACAAATTTGTGCATCGCCTGGATCGATTATAAAAAGGCATATGACCTAGTTCCGCACTCTTGGATCAGGCGTTGTCTCGAGTTTTTCAAAATCTCAGGAAAAGTTAGAAATCTGTTAGAATATGCAATGCCGCAGTGGAAAGTAGAGTTAACATCAGGAGGAGAAAGATTAGCAGATGTACAGATAAAAAGAGGGATCTTTCAAGGGGACAGTCTATCGCCTATCTTATTTGTGTTAGCATTGATCCCTTTGTCTATGATACTAAATAAAGCTAAAGAAGGATATTCTCTAGGAAAGGATAGGGCTAAATTGAATCACCTCCTTTTCATGGACGATTTAAAGCTATATGGAAAAGATAAGAATCAATTGGATTCTTTGGTGCAAACAGTGCGAATATTTAGTAGTGACATCGGGATGACATTCGGTATTGAGAAATGTGCTATGGTGGAGATGAAGAGAGGAAAATTGACTGATAGTGATGGATTAGATCTACCTGAAGGCCAGAAAATAAAATCCTCGCAAGATGAAGAAGCTTATAAATACCTTGGAGTATTGGAGAATGATAAAATCAAAAGCACAGAAATGAAGGACATACTCAGGCAAGAATACTTCCGTAGAGTCAAGAAGATCTTGAGATCCAAACTGAATGCAGGAAATATAATACAAGCGATCAATTCAAGGGCAGTATCACTAATACGATATGGGGCTGGAATCATTGATTGGAGAAAAGATGAACTGAAGGATATTGACAGAAAGACCAGAAAGTTGTTTACAATGCACAGAAGCATGCACCCCCAATCTGATGTGGACCGTTTGTACTGGAAAAGGGCTGAAGGAGGGCGGGGACTTAAGAGTGTTGAAGAGGTTGTAGAATTAGAGAAAGTAAGTCTTGGCTATTACCTGGGGTAGACAGAAGAAACTCTACTTAAGGAGGTGGTGAGAGATGGGTTATTTACAGAGTCAGTAGAACCAAAAAGGAAAAAACAGGAAATCATTAAAAGACGGAAAGCAAACTTTGACGAAAAGAAGCTCCATTCAATGTTTTTCAAAGAAACAAAAGAGGTTAGGGATGACAAGGATAGCTGGCTGTGGTTACAGAAAGGGGTATTAAAGAAAGAGACAGAAGGATTAATACTAGCAGCACAGGAGCAGGCATTACGGGTAAATTGGATCAAGAAAATGATAGATAAACAAGACTGTTCAGCCAAATGCAGAATGTGCGATGAACGAGACGAGACCGTAGCACACATTGTATCTGAATGCTCACAGTTAGCCCAAAATGATTACAAGAAGTGCAGACATGACAAAATTGCCGCAATAATCCATTGGAACTATTGCAAGAAATTTGGTTTTGCATGCACGGAGAAATACCATGAGCATTTTGTGGAAACAAAGATGAAAGTCCTTGAAAACGATGAAGTTAAGCTGTTATGGGATTTTTCTATACAAACTGAAAAGAGAATAGAGCATAACAAGCCAGATATTGTGGTCCTAGATAAGAAGCAGAAGTTGTGCCTCATCATTGATGTTGCATGCCCGTTTGACACCAGAATCAAGAAAAAAGAGCAAGAAAAGATAGAATACTACAATGACTTGAAATACGAAATTTTGAAATGTTGGAACAAAGAAGTAGATAAAGTCATGATCCTACCAATCGTCATAGGGGCTTTGGGAAGTGTGACAAATAATGTAAGAAAAAACCTTGACAAGGTAGACCTGCACCTGGGGGTTGATGCCATTCAGAAAACATGTCTTCTAGGGACAGCGCGAATTCTACGAAAGGTCCTCGATACAAAGTAAAGAACAAAGGAGTACTGTACAGAAGGACAATAATAAGAAGAAGGACAGAAGTGCTTCCCATCCTAGACCACGGGTAGTGGTTCGATGAGAAACATAATTTAGACAATTAGCCGGTTGTTAGATCAATACCGTGAAAAAGCAGAAAAATAATAATAATAATAATAATAATAATAATAATAATAATAATAATAATAATAATAATAATAATAATAATAATAATAATAATAATTACTGATGTTACTGATGAAGATTTTAATTGAAACGTTTACGTAATCCAACAGTATTTGTTTTTATAATAATAATAATAATAATAATAATAATAATAATAATAATAATAATAATAATGATAATAAAAGCGAACTAAACCATCTTTCAAAGCCAAACAGAAAATAAAATATAAAAACAAACACTGTTGGATTATGTAAACGTTTCGATTAAAATCTTCATCAGATTATCAGATTAAAATCTAATAATGATAATAATAATATTAATGAAATAATGAAAAATCTCTCAGGAGTACGATGGTCTCGTAGGCATTGATTGTAGGTTCACTGAGGTTGTTTATGTATCGCACATTCAATTGTAAATTAGATTTCATCTTTTTAAAAAGTTTTTATCATGTAAGTAAACATGTCTTTGCTATAAATATTTGTCTGCCCTGTGAAAAGTTTTACACTGAAGAAGATTTTAATCGAAACGTATGTCGGCAACAGTTGTGTTTTTATAATAATAATAATAATAATAATAATAATAATAATAATAATAATAATAATGATAATAATAATAATAATAATAATAATAATAATAATAATAATAATAATAACAATAATAATAATAGTCATCCAGCGGAAAAAAGGGGATATGGCTATTCACTTCGCGAAACCATTCTCACACACTGTGGCGGTTCAGAGCCATTTTAGCCAATCAACTCGCATTGGAATAGAAACCCCCTTAATAAAAACGGAAATCGACAGCTTGAAGGAATTTTCGAATATTTCATTCAAAGAGGTTGAAAAAGCCCTAGAAACAAGTTGTTTGACCTTCGCTTCTCTTTTACGGTGTAAATGAATCAAAACGAAGATAGTTATAGATAAAATGCATCGAGTAATGAAATAACACATAATGTAAGACTGCAAATGCATCGGACAAGTTCCGCTCAGCATAAGAAGAAATCACAGCAAAAAGGCTATTGCAAATGGCAAGCAAGTATAATGAATCGGCATTACATTCTAGAACTTCATTTCCAGTTCTTAGCCCAAGACTTGACTACTTCTGTAGGTTTAGAGACAGGACAGGCCTAAGACTTGTAGAATGCGCAGCATACAAGTCAAATCTTTCAATAGGGCACAGGGAAACCCATAAATCTTCCAATTTCACGCTTATCAGCCAATGATGTTGCCGTATTCTCGTCACATGACCGGAAAAAAGCTCTTTGAGACGAATTTTCGAGTACCCTTACGAAAATCAAAATGGACATTCGAGTAATAAAGATACAGAGCTGCTTTTGCCACGAGTCGATTCTACGGACCCTACTCCATATTTTAAATTTTGCATTTCAAGAGAATCTCATCAGGGATCAGCACTACATCGAATTTCATGCAACCGAAAATAGGCCTATATTCAAATATCATTTGGGAACGCAACAAATAAGATATAGCTTCCAAAATTTCACACCTTACGTGAATTATAGCAAGGAAGAAGCTGAAGATGTTTCTTTGCTTCAGTTTCCCAAATCCTTGACGAATCTCCGCTATTTGCGACGATGAAAGCTATTGGGCCTACCTTCATCCACTGCATAATGCCATTATTCTGTTTCAAATCGGCTTCTTTGCTGCAGCAAGGTAGCAGAGCTATTCACCAACAACATAACACCAACTTCCACTATCTTCCGCTGAAAAATTGCCATCAACTTTGGTAAAACGCGATGAACTTTCAACAGCTCTTCGCCACACTATCTATTCCAAGTTTTGAAACTGTGCTCACGTGGAAAAAATTCTGTTATTGTTAGAGCGCTCATGATGTCATGGTCAAGAGGTAGGTCTCGTATCATCCTCTCTCTACAAAGACTTGGCCTTTGTTTTGGTATGAAAAAGTGGAAGGGATTGAGGCCGGGCTTTCAAAATTATCTGTATTTCTTAAAAAAAGGAAAATGATGAATGCATATTTCAAAATAATTTGAATGAATATAAGAGTTTTTCATGAAATTTTAAGGGTATTGGAGCTTGCGAAGATACCTAGGCCCCTATCATTTGAATAATTCAAATTTGAAAAGGAAACAAACTTGAAAAGCATGGCATCACTAAAATCGCAGCAACAACCACCATTCTGAATGTGATCTATGCTTTAGTCAGGAAATGATGATCGTGGGATCTTGCATTTAGAGCACAAGAGATAAAAACCCAGTTTTAGTCCCAGCAGGTACATACAATTCATTCGAATTCTTTTCGACAAAAATTAATCACTGGACGTGGGACAAAACATCTAAAAGAGAGGAGGGAGCAATTTTTAGATCAAAGAAATCACAATTTGAAACCAACCTATTCCACAAGAAATTTACCTGTTCTAGATTATAGATAATGTAGTATGATGGGCTCAACAATAAATTTTAGCAATGCAACAAATTGTGTTGTATTGTTTTGTCATTTGTTTGACAACACTCGTAGCTGGATGAATACCGGGTGTCCCAAAAAAAGGTAACAGATTTGATCAAGGCTAGTGTGAAGAGCTGAGCTCGAATAAATCGGAAATAATCTTTGAACTATTCCTTGATGGTTAATTTGAAGATATATACCTTGTTCGTTGATATTAGAACATTGACAGAAGACATTTTTATCTTGAAAGTCCAGATTTGCCTCCATCTCGAAACCAGAGCTTTTAGGTTTTGGCCTAAACTACAAATGCGCTGTTTTGGGGAATCTCCTCAAGGACAGACATAGCGTAGAAATTCTGAACAAGGACCAGGGTGCTTAGGTACACATTTGAATGGAAATGTAAAAACTAAAAACTGACAAATTTATCAATGAATGTAATCACCAAGGAATAGCTTCCTTCAGTCAAGACGAATTTACAAGGTAGAAACAATTTAAGGTTACGGTAAACGTTTTCTGGCTGAAAATATCCATTTTTCGATATTTTCGTATTCTGTTAGCCGAACTTTCAAGGCACACAATGATACCTTGCTTGAAGCCAACAGAAGTGTTGAAAATGGAAGAAATTTCACGTAAGCGAAGGCTTCCACAATTTCTTAATCAAAATTTCTTGTTCGTGGTCTTCAAAATCCATACCTAAATGCTTGACCTGTTAAGCCGATAATCCCTGAGTCCTTGTGGTTTGTGTGAAATAGCATTGCGCGTTCTTGTATGCTTGTGTTTATCGGGTATTTATTTGAGGACTCTAATCGCTTTTTAAGCCTAAATGGCTTGATCCGGATTAGTGTGGTTTATATGGCCCCGTTGTGTACTTTACCAGTGCCTGTACGGAAAATCCATTTTTCTCAGGACTCACAAATCCACGAGGTACAGGTACGAAAAAGCTATTTTGTACCCTTTGAGCCAATCGAATGGCTCGAAAATTTGCACATGGCCAAGACAGACTTGGAGCTTGGAAAGTGTGTCCCAAATTTTTTGTATGTGTCCTGGTCCGCCTTTTATAGCCAAATACAACTGTGGGAGGGCAGAAAAATCATTTGCTAATTTTTGACAGCACGTAGTTTCAAAGGAAGAAGGAATTTGAAAAATTCCAGACACACGTTAAAAGCTTAGGATCTGCACTTCCTGTTGATGTAAGTCAGATTCTGTTACCTCAAACGCAAGGGTACAAAATAGCTTTTGAAGGTGGTGCACTTTTTTAAGCAATAAATTTGCCTGGAAAATATCATTTCATAGTATTTGCCAACAATTTTGATATGGTTAAAATCCCCACTTTCTTGTGCATCGAATGATGTATAGTTTACCCAGATTCCGTCAACAGTTCGGCTTTTAGGGAGCGAAAACCAAATTTCGTGTCACAAACGTTTACCGTAACCTTAAGCACGAGTGAGCCCTTGAGGATCTTATTCTTGTGAATTTTATCCTTTGGGTATACGCGATTGTTTGTTTCTTAATAATTTAGAATTAAACGAGACTTACCTGTAAGTTGAAGTTTGATGATAATTCTGCCAAATCACGTGTTGCAAGGAGGGTTAACATGAGATGCGCACGCACCGCCGTGAGTCAGTACTTTAAAGATCATTTTGTGGTCCTGATAGAGGAGTTAACATCATGCAAAGTAAAATGAAAGGAACACGGGAGGGTCACTGTAGGGTTCCTAAGGGCATGTTAACCCTCCTTGCAACACGTGATTTGGCAGAATTATCATCAAACTTCAACTTACAGGTAAGTCTCGTTTAATTTTAAATGCTACCAAATCACATGTTTCATCCGGGTTACCATGAGAATTGAAAGCAAGGAGCACAAAATGAATTGTTCATTTTCAATGTTCAATATACAACAAACTAAACACAATGCTCCACTTTTTATTTATTCCAACACAGAAGTACTCATCTGGTTCGTTAATGCGACTGGTCTGTCATAAAATTTCCTAAAAGTTGATTCCTCATTCCATCCTGCAGTTCGAATTATCATGTCAGCAGAGACGGTTGCAACAGCTTTACTTGTTGATGCACATCTTGTGCTATGTGCTGAATACATCTTTGTATCAATGCCTGCTGATGCCAACATAGTTTTTAGCCAACGTCCTATGGTTGATGATGTCACTGCCTTATAAGGCTTAATGAATGATACTAACAGACTGGTTGAATTTCTACAATTTTCTGTTGCTTTCAGATAGAACTCTAGTGTTTCATATACGCATCGTTCCTTGATAGGATATTTGTACAATCTCACATTTCCAAACACTTTCCCGGGTCTATCTTGTTTAAGGTGCTCTGTTAATGCAAATTCAAAACAATCTTCATTTTTCTTCATGTATGGATCAGAGATGTCAAGGCAACTCTGTGTTTGGCAACGTTGTCTCGTCGTCAAAGCGATTAACATTACTAATTTCAATGTCAACTCCTTCAGAGTGATTTTATCAAGAGGCCACAAGAGACTGAGATAATCAAGGACAATGTCAACAGACCAAATAGTGTTATATTTTGGGACTGGCTTCTGCTTATTGAGTATTCCTTTCAGGTATCTGCACACTAATGGGTGCTTCCCTATAGGTGTATGATTAGGCTGAATGTAGCTGCTGTCAATATTAGATATAGCTGAACGTGCTGTATGCAAAGCTGAGTAACTCAAACCTTTTTCATATAAACTATGTAAATAGCCCAAAACATTGTTCACAGTTGGATGCAATGGATCACATGTCCTTTTGCCACAAAACTGTATCCATTGATTGATGTAAACATTGTATTGCTTTTTGGTACTTCCTCGCCAGGAGAACATGATGACATCGGCAATTTCTGGAGAAATTCTGCACTCAGACAGGGATTGCCTGATAATCTGCATACCATCAGTGTTAGGTTGCGACTTAGTGGATGTGGAAGGTCCAGTTTTGGATGAATAAGATTTTTGGCAGTTGCCCTCACTACAAGGGGAATGTCTATCAGAAGATTCATTACTGCTGAGAAATATGCTTGGCTTGGCCACATTGGTATAATTAGAACACCTGTTGCTTTCTCTTGAACAATTTTCTGTACACATCTAGAAATTAGACAGAATGGAGGAAATGCATAAAATGCATACTAAGACCAATTAACAGTAAATGCATCAATGTGCTTTGCCATGGGATCAGGTCTCCATGACACATAGTTCTGCAATAGACGATTACGGAAAAGATGGCGGACCTCATTTCACGCAATGCATGATAGGAATATGCCCCCCTAGCAACACATAGCTACCAAAACTTACAACTGCAGCATAAAATCTTGACCACAGCTACGATAGACTTAGGCCGTTGCAACTTTATCGTGAAATAGACACTCCTCCAAGCCGTCACTCGCAATAAGGTACAATACAGTTTCCCTACAATATCAAGATGTAGTGGCCTGCTGTTTGCCTCTTTTCATCAAGATTTCAAGAAGATTTTTGGCATGTTTACATAACTGATTGGAGAGGTGAGTAAAAAGAGAGGTGAATAAAAAGTTCTAAAAACATTCGAAAACAGAATGAAACATTGCAACTTGAGATTTGCATAGCAAAAGTATTGCAATGGCTTCACTTCACTCGACCGAACACAACATTCGAACTCTTTAACTTTCTTTCAGAATTCTCATTCTTTTGGGATGTTTTTCCGCCAAGTCTAACGGCTCTCGACTCTACTGTTTTCAGAATTTGCATCCTTTGGGTAGCTGAGGTTTTATGTGCGATGTCTACCGTTTTCAGAGGACTTTGTAGACTTAAGGTGCCCAAAAGAATACGCATAGATTTCACGATGAAGTTGCAACGGCCTAAGTCTATCGTAGCTGTGGTCAACATTTTGTGCTGCAGTTGTAAGTTTTGGTAGCTATGCGTTGCTAGGGGGCATATTCCTATCATGCATTGCGTGAAATGAGGTCCGCCATCTTTTCCGTAATCGTCTATTGGGCATTGAGCCTGCTTGTAAATAAATCTATCTCCAAGTTATTGAACCGTGAAAGGATTTTTTGGAAAACTTGCTTAGAAAACATCCATTCCAGTCCCATGCTGAACTTCCATGAGAGTGCATCAGCACTTACATTATTACAACCTGGAATGTGAGCTGCTGACAACCAAATATTTCTAGCCATCGCCCATTCCCAGATTTCTTTTGCAAGTCCATTGAACTGAGGTGATTTGCAGCCACCCATTTCATTAATATATGACACAACAGTTGTATTGTCACTCATAATTCTTACATGAATATCATGGCTTCCATGTAACAGTGACATGAGAGAAAATTTGACAGCTAATAATTCTAATGAATTTATGTGACTCATTTTTTGACCATAGACCTCCGGTGCCTTCACCATTTTCAATTTTGGCACCCCAGCCTTTCTTTGATGCATCAGTAAGAATGACGACCACTGGGTGACCATGAATGATTTTCCTTTCTGCAGTGTTTATGTTTTGTATCCACCACTCCAGATCAGTTAAACTATAATCAGAGAGTTTCATTTTTGCTTCAAAGTTTCCAAAATTTTCCTTCAAGGCATGGTTTTTGTCAGACTCAATATGGCGGTAATGAAGCTGACCAAATTCTACCCCTGGGAAACTTGAAGTCAATGATCCAATCAAAGAAGAAACCTGACGAATAGTAAACTTCTTGTCATTGTTATGAAATTGCTTACACAAATTATAAATCTTCATAGCTTTCGGTTCTGTCAATTTAACGGTCATCAGTGTTGAATTTAGAGAGAAACCCAAGTATTCTATGCTTTGTGTTGGTTTAACTGCTGATTTTACAGGATGAATCGTGAAACCTAAAGAAATCAACAACTGAGCAGCAGCCAAGGTAGCCTTTTCACAATCTTCGTAACTTTCTCCAAAATACAAGGAGTCATCAATATAACTGATGCATACATGACCAAAATGTATGTATGTATGTATGTATGTATGTATGTATGTATGTATGTATGTATGTATGTATGTATGTATGTACACTTTCGCCAAAATAACAAAAACTATCAAATATTAAAATACAATAAATCTATTTAAAAAGAAAAGAAAAATCTAATAACAGGCGTGTGATATTAAAATATATACAGCTATCTAAATTAAAAACACCCTTAGGTAAAATGGCAGGGATAGCATTAAAAGGTCAGTGCGACCTTGATTCCATAATGGTCCCTCCAAAGGTGTCAATGAAAGAAAATTTTAATGGAGGAAAAGAAAATTGTAGTAGATGTTGAAATATTTTTATTTGAACCAAATCAGTAGTAAGAGAGTGTGTGAGGTGTTAATAATACACATATACATCATCTTCCTTCCTTTGTATATCTTTGAAAAAATTTTCTTTGATCTTATGTTTAAATGTGTTGACATTGTTGGTAGATTTCAATTCTGATGCGAGACTGTTCCATATTTTTGGCCCCTGGTAAGAAAGACATTTTTGGCCTGTGCTACTCTTACAAAAAGGAACGTTTAGTCTAAACTTAGACCTTCGCGTTATTCGACTTTGGTCGGCTGGATGGAATATTTCGCCAGCATAAGCTGGGGCAGTTCCGTTGAAAAATTTCATTATATTAACACAGATATTTTGTTCTACTCTGTGCTTAGTGGGGAGCCAGTTTATAGATTTGAATTCAGTGGCCCCAACGTGTGCTGTGTTTTTTAAATTAAGATAAAATCGGGTGCATTTGTTTTGAGCCGCCTGGATTTTTTTGGACAGCCTCTTATTTAACATTGGGTACCATGAGCTACAAGCATAATCAAAATGAGGTTGAATTAGAGCATTTAGGAGCAACCTACGAAGGGAGGAATCCAGAAAATTTCGTTTTCTGTACAGGAATTTAAGCTTGCCATTTATTTTTCCAAGCATTTTGGTCGCCATCGACTCCCCAGAGAGATTCTCATCCAAAACAGATCCGAGATATGTGACCACTGAGTGTTGTTTGATCTCTATATCACCCCTCCTAATATTAATCTTTTTTAGGTTTTTGTATTTTTTTTCCGTGCAAAAAGAATGGATTTGGTTTTATCCTCACCAAAGTGTATACTTAGCTTATTTTCAACAAACCAATTGCAGAGAGAGTTAAAGTTTCTATTCAAGTTGTTTTCAATACGCTCGACATCTGTGTCTCTAAAGATTAGGCAAGAATCATCCGCGTACAGAAGCAAGTCGCAGTCAACAGCCCGCGCCATGTCATTCACGTAAAGGAGGAAAATAAGTGGACCGAGAATTGACCCCTGAGGGACTCCACAAGACAAATTTCCAGGGTCTGAGTATTCCTTCCCAATGTTGACTGAGAATGATCGGTCCTGAAGGTAAGATGAGTCACTAAGACCAAGACATGCTATTTTATCCAAGAAAATTTCGTGGTCAATTGTGTCAAATGCTTTTTGTAAGTCAATCAAAATCATACCTGTGAACATACCAGTTTCAAATCCTTGGAGAATCTTATTATTCAGGTAGGAGAGGCAAGTATCAGTTGAGTGATGTGCGCGAAAGCCAGATTGGTATCTATATAGAATATTATTATCATCAAGGTACTTTTGTACTTGTCCATGGATAATCTTTTCAACAATTTTAGAGAGTTGCGGAAGCAAAGAAATAGGTCGGTAGTTTTTGGGATCGCCCTTTGATCCTTTTTAAAAAGTGGTTTCAGTTTTGCTTGTTTGCAACCATCGGGAAAAGAAGATAGAAGGATTGAGAGATTGCACAATTCGGTTATTGGCCTTGCTAAAACAGTTGCACCATCTTTGAGAAATTTCCCTGCAATATTATCCAACCCTGTCGCTTTTGAAGGGTTTATTTCTTCTAAGAGCTTCAGAACATTATCAAGAGAAGTGGGGGCAAGTGAGAATGGCTCGGTAAGGTTAAGGTGTTGGTAGTACTTACGGACCTCGTCTAGCTTGTGAGGAGTCCGTTGGAGTTTTTTAACTAGGTTGGAGGCTAAATTTGAAAAGAACGCCTTAAACGTTTCAGCATTTGTTTTATCATCAAAACATGGGCTACCTTTGTCGTTCAGACAAATTTTAGAAGATGAATCTTTTCCTGACGATAGTCCCAGGGATCTTAAACACTTCCATAGTTCTTTGGGTTTTCCTATATTCTCATTAAGTTTGTCAGTGATAAAAGATTTTTCTTTCTTTTGATTAAACTCTGCACACGGTTTCGAGCTTTCTTAAAGTTTATGTAATCAGAATAAATTTGGGATGTTCTATATTTCGTTAGTAGTTTATTACGAGTTCTAATTCCCTCAAGGACTTCCTGGTCCATCCATTCCTGCGAGTCCTTTTTTACCCGAATTTCCTTCGCAGGGGCTAACTCATTAATAATGCACGTGATCATTTCTACAAAATGGGAGTATGCAGCGTTGATATTCCCGTATTCCAGGTAGTTTGGAAATTTGATTTTACTTAATTTGTCAAGAAAGAGTTGCTTTGTATAATTCTTGAAAGTACGGATCTTGATAAAGGTGTGTTTATGTATTTTGATGCGGGTGGCTTTTCTAGTGCAATAGATCAGTTGATGATCGGATAACCCCAGGTCAAAAACCCCATGTTGAGAGATTCTTGGGTAGGAATTTGTAGGTATGTGATCAAGCAGGGACGATGATTTATCTGTGACCCGGGTTGGGGATTGAAATCGCTGCGCAAAGTTGCAAAAGCAGGCTTCATCAGTTTGGTAAAAATTCTAGGGCTACTACTTAGACCCATAGGTAAGCATGTAAAGACATACAATTGATTATTCCAAATGAACTTTAAGTATTTCTGGTGTTCCTTAGCAATAGGTATGGAATAGTATGCATTCTCTAAGTCTAAAGATGTCATGTAGCAGTTTGGTGTCATTGATTTCAATGCAGTTTCTAACGTATCCATCTTAAAATGATGATAAGATACAGACTCATTCAATTTCTTCAAATTGAAAATAACTCTATGGGAACCATCCTTTTTAAGACGTGTAAATATTGGAGAAGTGATTTTATCTTGTTCATTCACTGAGAACTGAATTATGCCATTCTCAAGAAATTTTTCAATTTCAATGCCAATGATTGTTTGCTCTGTTTCACTGAAAGTGCACTGAGGCCTGGGACTGCTGGTACTTGACAAAGGCTCTCTTTCAAAGTCAATGTGAAAATGATAAACAACATCATGAATGAGAGGGTCAGACGTAATATTTCTCCACTCATCAATAAAATTTTGTAATTTGCCTGCCCTGAAAGGGCTTTGAGATTTTATCAATAAATTGATACTATTCTCACATACCTCATTTACTGGCTTTTTTGTTGTTGCTGCTGTTTGTTCTGACAGCTCTGATAGTTCTGATAGTTCCGGGACTGACCCCGGCCTGATCCTAAAAATGACCACGTCCCTTCCAACTACTCTGCTTACCACGACCCATGCCTCTAAAGCCACGCCCTCGTGGAATCTGGTATGGTTCTGCACGCTGCTTTGATGTTACTTTGTTGCTCAGCTTATTTGCCTTTGTCAAGTCTTCAACCTCTTTGTTTAAATCATCACCAAAGAGATATGAAGAAACTGGGACAGAAGGGTTGCACAATGAAGCATACTGCTTATTGAGGTCACCACGGAGTAATTCTCTGCGTTTGAGGTTGAAATCTCTATTTGCTGACATTAGTAGTATAGCAGCATGTGTCAAAGGAGTCAAGTTGTCATCTCCTTGCTTGCTGCTTGAAAGGTCCTGCATACTTGCAAAATGGCATATAAAGAAGACATCATTGTTGTCTGAATCTTCTGGAGAGCAGAGTCTCTGTTCTTTGTGCCTTGTTTTAGTTGCTGCCAAATCTGCTTATTGATTTTTGGGGCTACTACATTTGTGCAGTTTTCTGGCCTAAGGTATTCTTTCTGCACAGCATCAAGCTTCTCCTTTGGCAACTTTTCATTCAATAAACTCTGCATTATGTTGCTCAAGACCTTGTCAATAGATGGTCCTGTTTTTTCCCCTGTAGCAAATTGTGTGGCAAAAGACTCAAAATTGCTTTTTTCACTGGATTCTTGAACAGACTTTGTCTCTTTGTTCTGAGTAAAATTTGTAATTTGGTCAGTTATGCTTGCTCCTTGCTCAGCTTCCCCTAAAGTCATTGATGTTGGATCTTGCGGTTGTTGATCTTCATTACTATTTGCATCATCAGTGTATCCAAAATCTTGGTACACTTGAGCGAGCAACTGACTCTTTGACATTTGCTAAAATATCAGCTTTAAAATCTGACATCATTTTAAGCATGGCTGATTGGAAGTCACTTTCCTTGGGTGAATTGCCCTCAGGGTCTGTTCCTGACATGTTTTCTAATTCGTTGTCAGACATTTCCTTGCCTTTTTGACACGCTCTTCCCTATAACAGAGAGAAGTAAAATCAAAACAGAAAAAGATTGTAAATTTGGCAATGCATGCAAGCAACAGGGTAGAACAAGTTGCAGTGTCAAGTATTGTGCGCAGAACCGATTCGATAGAACTCGATCAGAAACGGAAAGAAGTAAATGTTCTGCTTAAACAGCTATTAGATCAATGCAAAATTGACTACGTTGACCAGGATAACATCAGTACGAACGATCTAGACAGATGGGGACTGCATCTTAACTACAACGGGAACAATATCCTAACTGGTAACTTCATTGATTTTTTAAATAACACGTGACTTAGGAGTATAGAGACAAATTCAATTTCACATGTGGTCGACAATAATAAGAAGTTGCCTGAGCCCATAGCACTTACGAATTCCCTTCCTACCAAGCAAAACATTTTCGCATCACCCCAATCAGTCCTTTCGGCACCTGATAGCGATGTTTCTCAAGCTACATCACCTCAATTAAATACAGAAACTTCCCTGTCAATGTCTAGCAATGCGTCACAACAGGTCTGCAATGATATTGATCTTTTATTTAGTCTAAGGGTTGAATTCTCCAGGAATTTGCTTATCGGATTTTTAAACATAAACAGTCTGCGAAACAAAATTATAGATTTGAGAATGATTGCTGAAAGGTGCCTCCCAGATATTTTACTCGTTGAAGAAACAAAGTTGAATTCCGATTTTAAGACCGATTTGTTTCTTATTAACAATTATAAAAGCCCCATACGCCTTGACAGGTCTGAATTTGGAGGTGGTCTTCTGCAATACTCAAGGAATGGCATCATCTGCAATCGTATGACTGCATTTGAAGTTCCCTCCCTGGAGCTTCTGTGTTCTGAATTAACGGTTGCAAAAAAGAAATGGATTATTTACAGCATTTACCGTCCACCAAATTCAAATATAGAAACTTTTCTTTCAGACTTGTTTTCCTCCGTAAATCGAGCATTGGATAGTTATGATAACATCATCATTATGGGTGATATCAACATCGATACTCACGACCGAGCAGATCCGGGCTTTGAAAAATTGATGTCCTTTTGTGACGTCTTCGATCTGACCAACATAGTCAAGTCAAAAACTTGCTTTACCAAAAATCACAGCTCCTCCATTGATGTCATTCTTACCAATCGACCGAGATCTTTTCAGAAAACGTCTGTATTTGAAACTGGTCTAAGTGACTACCATAGTCTTGTAGTCACAACTATGAAATCAACTGTTCCTAGGTTAAAACCGAAAAAAATAAAGTATCGAAGCTACAAAAAGTTTGTCCCAGAGAAGTTCTTAAAGGATTTTAAGCAGGCAAAATTTGAATGTGATGATCACGATTCGGATAAATCATATGACCATCTGACTAAAACTTTCCGAGACCTAGTTGAAAAACATGCACCTATCAAAACAAAGTTTCTGAGGGGAAATAACGCACCCTTCATGAACCCAGAACTGAAAAAAGGTATCTATACCCGCACAAGGCTAAAAAATAGGTTGAACAAACACCCTTCGAAGGAAAACGAAATAGCTTTCAAAAAGCAGCGAAACCGATGTGTTGCTCTACGTAAAAAGGCTATTAAGAATCATTTCAAAAAAGTTACAAGTGACGGTCTCATGTCAAATAAAGCCTTCTGGGATCTCGTAAAACCGTTTCTTTCAAGTAAGGGTGGCATGACTGGTAACGAAATTTCCCTGGTAAATGGCGACAGAATTGTCACAGATGATCTTGAGTTGTGTGAAGTCTTCAATGATTTTTACATAAATATTGTGGAAAATATTTCTGGAAAGAAACCATGCAAAATTGACGAAGCTAATTCTATTGATGACGATCGAGAAATTGTTAGGTTAATTCTTGATAAGTACAAGAATCATCCAAGCATAGTAGCTATAGTGCAAAACACTGAACGCACTTTTCAAACCTTTTCCTTCAACGAGGTTTCTACCAAGGATGTATGGGTACAGCTAAAAATGCTTGATGGTAGAAAATCCACTGGTGTGGACCAAATCCCACCAAAACTTGTTCGTCTGGCCAGTGATGAACTAGCTTCCCCTTTGACAAGAGCCATAAATTGCAGCATTCGAAATTCCGTATTTCCCCAGAATGCAAAGACTGCTGCGGTTTGTCCTTTGGACAAGGGGGAACCTATTCGTACTGTCGAGAAAAATTATCGTCCAGTCAGTGTACTCAACACATTTTCAAAGATTTTTGAAAAAATTCTCAAGGAACAACTTACTCCTTTCTTAGATGAAACACTGTCGACTTTCATTGCAGCCTATAGAAAGGCCTACAGTACTCAACATGTGTTGATTAGACTCGTAGAAGAGTGGAAATCTAAATTAGACAATGACTTCCTTGTTGGATCCGTTTTCATGGATCTCTCAAAAGCTTTTGATTCAATTCCGCATGAACTGATTATAGCTAAACTCCATGCATATGGTTTTGATGAAAATGCATTAGTATTGATCCATTCCTATTTAAAAAAGCGAAAACAGAGTGTGAGGATAAACAATGTGTACAGCTCCTTCCAACATATTGTTTCAGGGGTACCACAAGGATCAGCGCTAGGGCCTATTATCTTTAATTTCTACATAAATGATCTATTCTTTTTTATAAAGCAAGCGTCTTTATACAATTATGCTGATGATGATATGCTAGCTTGCTTTTCTGGGTCATTGCCGAAACTTGTCGAGGTTTTGGAAGAGGAAGCAGGCAACGCCCTTTCTTGGCTCGATCAAAATGAAATGATTGCTAATCCTAACAAATTTCATGCACTCTTTGTCAAAAAAGATCAGACAGATACTTCTGGAATAAATCTTGATTTTCTCGGACAATCTATCCAGTCCGAAGAGTCCGTAAAACTACTAGGTGTAACACTTGATTACAAACTGAATTTTGATCCACATATATCAAATATTTGCAAGAAAGCTGCATCGCAACTAAATGTCCTGAAAAGACTTCAGTCTTTCATTGGCTTTGCCGAGAAGAAAATCTTAGTCCAAAGTTTTGTATACTCGAACTTTAACTACTGTCCTTTGGTTTGGTATTTTTCGTCAACTAAATCGTTACAGAAAATCGAAAAGATACAAGAACGTGCGCTGAGATTCCTGCATAATGATCATGTAAGCTCCTATGATGACTTACTTCTAAAATCAAATAGATCCACAATGCTGGTTTCTCGTCAAAGAATACTTTGTATTGAGAATTTCAAAACATTCAATAAACTTAATCCAACATTTATGAATGATATCTTTAGTGTTAGGACTTCAAATTATTCGTCACGAAATCCGAACAATTTGAATCATTTTCGGCCAAATCAAGTAACCTTTGGTTCCAATAGCCTGAGAGCCATGGAACCTAAAATATGGAATTGCTTGCCAAATGAATTAAAATCAGCTGAAAATTTAAAGAGCTTCAAGAATCTGATCAAACAATGGGATGGCCTGACCTGTAAATGTAATGCCTGTGACTTCAGTTCTACCATGTAATCTTGCCCATATATGCCTTTTATCAATTAATTTCTTCATTCCTTTATTAATTCATTTGTATATTCGATTTAGATTAGTTGTATATATGTAAATATGTATAGCTAGGCAAGAATCGAATTAAAATAAGTTGACAAACAAACAAACAAAAAACAGGCCCCAGGCCGTTACTTCCTCTGCCACACACGTGTGGCGGGAGTCAAACATGTTATTGTTACTTTTTATCGCACCACTCGTGGTCAAAACGATAAAAAATTACCAAAGATGCTTGAAACATGCAATGGCTTTCCGAGATAGTCACACTATCCGTAATTTTCCATAACAAATCAAGATACGTCCTGGTCTGTTGCTGAACATGGCTGTTCGATGATCATGCATGGGATGGCCTAACCTTTCCTAAGCGGCCATGAAAAGAGTCATGCAGTGACACGTCACGAAACACACTCTGTAAAGTCGTTAATGATTTCAAAATTGATTGAATTCTTTATCTGGGGTTTATAAACTGCTAGAATGAAAAGTACGTACCTGACTGAAATCTTGTTCAGCACCACAGTTTTGCATCTTGACTTCACGGCGATAACAGTGCAACTGACTCACGGCGGTGCGTGCGCATCTCATGGTAACCCGGATGAAACATGTGATTTGGTAGAATTCCAATGATAACAAAAATTCATTTTATTCCAACAAGGCAGATTATTTCACACCCAAGGGAATTACTTTGCTGATGAATAACTTTTACTCGGCAGGTGTAATTCGAAGGTTCTGTTGAATGAAAGATGTCTCTTTGGGAAAAAATTCGTGAATTTGATTTCAAGTTCGATTTGGATTTCCATCAAGAATTTTTCCGAAGCACGACGTTACTTGCCTGTACTTCGCTATGATTCAGGAGATTCCACAACAAGCGCATGAACAACTTAGGCCAAAAACCCAAAGGTTCTGGTTTAGGGGTGGCGGCAAATCTGGACTTTCGTGTTAAAAATCTCTTCTTTCAATGCTCCAATATCAGTAAACAAGGTGTCTATGTTCACGTTGACTATCGAGGAATAGTTTAAAGATTATTTCCGATTGATTCAAGCTAAATCCTTAACGCTAGCCATGATCAAATCCGTTACCTTTTGTCTTGGACACCCGGTATAAACTATTAACAATACTCAAAATGACACCCTGTAGCTGTCAAATACAGTGCAGAGCTTCCTCGCCTTGCGCACAATAACTTGTTAAGAATTGTCAATAATTTTTAAGAATTTTTGCGAATTCTTCTCAATCTGATAAGTATTCTTGAGCCACATAAAATGCTGCAAATTTGTGGGTGCTTACACTTGGCTTTGGGAGTTGACCCGCGTGGGAAATTTACTGAATTGGTTCCCTTCTATGATTTACGTTAATGAGTTCCCTTCATTTTGATAAGAGTAATGAATGAATGACAGCCTTTTCCCAGTATTTATGTATAAAGTGTGTAATGTTGAGCTTATGGGGACAAAGGACATAACGGAGTTGTTTGATGATTTAGTTATGTCTTGAAAAATGTTCTTTGCCGATCGGAATTATGGGCCAGATTTTTCATCATGTTTTCGGAATCATGGTTCTCATTTTTCCAAGCATTTGCAGAATTATGGGGACCCATTTTGAACCAAATTTCCACGTCCCCGTCCAAAACTAGGCTTAGTTACCCCCCCCCCCTCGAGAGGAGGTCAAAACTCCATTTTCAGACCACTACTTTGTTCCAACGATATGCCAAGCTGTAAGCTGACATCTTTAGTAATTAACTAGAATGAACAAAAACTGCCTTGTTCAGAACTTCTTTCTCTGTGTTCAATGAAGTGTTCGAACGTTTTACTGTTTTACCGAACGTGTCATTAGTTTTATTTCTGTTATGCTTACTCGTTAAGGCAGCTTGCTATACTCTGAAAGTAGCTTTCAAACTGCATTTTTCTCAAATTCTTTTCATTTGAAGCTTCAGTATTTTATTGTCATTTTTCGTTATGCATCTTTTTTTTAGTGGCATCCAGTTCGCCCAATAATTTGCTCCGTTGCCAGTGGTCTCGTGTCTATTTGGTCTCAAACGCATGTGGTGAGTCTAACTTAGAATTCATTTTTCAGTTCTAAAATCATTTGCACATAGGTTTGTTACAAAATAGATTGTTTACAACTATTCTTGGAAGCACATTGAATAATTAAGTTATAGTTTTGACTATTTAGGATTTAATGCGGTATTTAGGAATGAACGTATGCGAAGTTTCATATCGTCATCCCGATCGAGAGGCAGGTGTGGTAACAGCGCATAGAAATCGTTTTCCTTTCGCCCTCGCGCTTATGGACGTTGAGGAAGAAGTCATCCAGACCGATTGCTGTTGGCGAAAAAGGTGGCATATTTTCGTTATTGTCTGTCGGGTCGATCGTGATATATCATTGGCGAGTCTTGGTGGGTTCTTGTGCGTCGCTCACTGAATTGAGTTTGGTTTTCCTGTTATAGTCGTTCCTTCATGTATAATACCTGTTTTCTGACCAAAATTCAAGTTTCAGGAGTTTTCCATTATTTGTATGAAAAAATACTTCCTAACGCCTGTGGCTCCTGCCATGTGAAACAGCTTACTTGAAAAGAGGTGGCATGAATAATGAGGCATTGGGTGGCAGTAACTGGGTCGTATCGGCTAATTTTATTTTATTACAAGCAAATGAGGAATCACAATTCCTTTTGATTAAATTTGTATGCTACAAGTAAGTTCATTGTTCTGAAGAATGCTTGACTTTGAATGAATGGTATTTGCAATGTCATGTTTGGTAATCACAGTTTGGACTCTGGACTTTGAGGTGAAATGGTTGACTAGATGGGACTTTGTTGTATTCACAGATTGAATTGTTACAACTAATCTGCCACCATTCTTGTATGGTGGCCAAACCGCTTCTTCCTTTGCTTGGTAACTGGCTGCACTGTTTTGAATGATTTGGGTGTTGACACTTTCTTTTGCTCCTGAAAGTTTGTTCCTCGGTTAGACATATACCATTGTTTGCTGATAAGAATTTGTGCTTCATTCATACTTCTTCATGCTTGCAAGATTACTCTTTTCTTTTATTTTGTTGTAGATAAGTTGCTTCTTCCACTTAGTGATTTCTTCATTGACTTTTTCGGACTGCCTTGGTTACGCATATGCTCTTTGGGGACTGCCCCCTTTTTGATTAATTAAGCATACGCTTTTGGGGACTCCCCCTTGCAATTAACAATTTCTACATCAATTTCCAGACTTCCTTGGTTACGCATACGCTCTTTGGGGATTGCCCCCTTTTAAATTAATTATGCATACACATTTTGGGATTTCCCCTTTCAATTAACAATTTCTACATTGGTCTTGAAGGGCTTCCTTGTTTACGCATATGCTCTTTGGGGATTTTCCCCTTTTGATTTTAGTTAACAATTACATCATCAACCTGGTTCTAAGGGCCACCTTCCTATGTCAGTACTGACCCTGGTACCGGGCAGGTCCAATTCGCTATTTGATTGGCTATTCGATAACAAAAGGCTCACTAATTATTCCAAAGAGTTATTGCTTGGCTCGCCATATTTGGCGAGAAATTGGTCAACTTTGGATCGCTGTCACGGGAAAACAGGACAAGGGATTGAAAAAAGGATTGTTGGTATACTTAAATGTCATGTATGTGCCCCAGTTGACGGAGTTTGAGCCCTATCCGTCAGCACATGCGGGAGAAATTAGCTATATTTGGTCATTTTGGGGACCATTCCTATTGATTCCCATTCAAAAATGGTCCTATTTCAAATGGTTATTGAGAAAAATATGCTTTATGTATAGGGCTGATGAGGAGTTAAAAAGGAGTAATGGACAATGGAGATTTCGAATTTTGGAGTTTCAAGAAAGTTGAGGGTCATTATGACGTCATAGATGGGGGTCAAAGAAAAAAAGTTTTTTTTTCGACCTGAGGTTACGTTTGGAGTTGATGCTCGATGGTTGCTCAACCGATTTGAAAACGGAAAAAAGATTGCAAGAGACCGATCGTCTTGGAGTCGTTTGCCACCATTTGGGGTACGATACTGCCCCTGGGGGCTTTGTGAGGGAGGCTCAAAAATTTGGGTAAAATATTTGCCCGCGCCTTTTTGCGCGCTAACTCCATTTTGCGCCGGGCAAACTTCTTCGGGATGTCAAAAATCAACGTAAAACCATATTCTTTACCCACGACTACTTTAATTTCCCATTTATTTCCAAAATTCAGAGAATAACGAGCCATTCTTTTTCGCAAGCTGCGGAGCAAGGGTGAATTTCGTTTTTGTCCAATCACATGCATTGTTTACAGAAATTTTCAGCCAATCAGAATGCACCATTTTTGGTGGGATTGTTGACAAATTTCTTAGAAACCACCCTAGCTGTGGGGGGAAAGCACTATTCAGGTATTTGGTCCCCATGAAAATATACATTGATGAAAATGGATGAAATATGAAAAATACTTATTTTTATTAAATTTTCTTTGAAACTACCGCTGCTTTTCATTGTATTCCGTGAAATCTTTCAGAAATCTAAGTTTGAACTTTTTACTTCCTTTTGGTGCTTAGGCCCATCCTCCCCGCTGGGCAGGGGAGCTCACATGAAGTCAATTTCTATGCAATCTTTTGAGTTTCAGATCAGTTTCATGGAAGTATTGTCCCTTCTGATGATATTTGTTTGCTCATCGTCCCTTTCCCTTGCCCTCCGCGAAGCAAAACGGCGCCTGCGACGCGGAAATTGCCACGGCTCAAGGCGACGCGAAGGAAGGAATTTTCCGCGGGGAGGGATCTGATCTCTTGTTCAATACGATGTCATCTCGAGATGGTTAGTGTTGGCCTCAAAAACACAAATCGGATCTGGGTTTTCAAAGAGCAATGGTTTGATGGCAGGCAAGGTCTTTTTTATTTTGAATGTATCATGTTGACAGCAAGACCTTTTGGGCTCTTGGCATTGCAGCAAGTGTTGACGGAAGCTTCATTCAAGGGAAAACAAGGAAGAGATGCCAGAACATGGACGTTTATTTGATTTCATTCCCCGCCAAGAAGGACATGTAAAAGTTGTTATAGAGAACTGGCCGAAGTATCAACATTTTCCATCATTATCGTATGCCTTAAATTTTAGTTTTAGGGAATTTATTTTATGTAGTGTTCATTCATTTTACCCCCGGTTAGAAAATGTATGTGGTCTCATTAAAATGCTATTGTTTCGAGAGAATTTTGGCGGGAAAATCAACAAGGACAAGACTTGCTTAAATTCATGAAGATTAACTGCTCTCTATTTGTTCTTGTCCATCAGTCATTTTATGGATTTATCTGAGCTCAAGTAATTAAGTAAACAGTATGCAAAATGGTCTCGCAGTATGGGAAGATTTAAAAGAAAGTGCAGCAATCCTCTTCATGAGCATTGGTGCCACCATAAAAGTAACAGACAAGAGGCAGATTTTAACAAACTGAAGGTTCCTGGTTATGCACAGCTCCAAGCTTTTAAGTCAGTTGCAAAAATTAATGGATTGCCATCGTCTAGAATTAAATATGTTTGTGTTTTCTGCATTGAGATTTGTGAGCGCAAAAGAGAGTTTACCAAGTACCTGGTATGTTTTAGCATAGTTTAGTTCATCTCTTCAGCTTCTTTTTGAAGACTTTGATCAGATGGAAACTTTGCTGCACACAGTGTTGAAGTTGCTAAATTTGAAGTGGAAAACATTAAAGTTTTTGTATTTCGCCCTATTTTACCAGTTGCATTTTTAGTGTTATTACAAAGCTTCTATCTTCAACAATGATCAAGCAAAGTTTTCACTGGTCACAAATCACAATCATCTATAGTTGTAGTTTCTTTTTTCTCTTCAATGAATACCCCTCCAGAATTAGGGATGGATTGTGCAGAGTTTGACCTTCAGTTCTACAACAAATTTTTGAGTTTTTTAAAAAATATAAAGAAAAGTCATTCTGAACACTGTTCTTTGTTTTATGATGTTGGAGTTTAATTTCCAAGGAGCTTCACCTCACAAAAGTTGTAAAAAAATTGATGATAATTGGTGTTCATTGAAGAAAGTCTTTAGATTATCATGAAAGTGTATAATTCATTCAGCTTATTAATAAACATGTAGTTTAGGCTACGCTGGGCAAGTATGAGTTTTAAATAATGACGTTAGAAGACATTTTCAGGAGATTTCTCTGTAAAATAACAATACTAAATTCTGTAATTCATCTTATATGAGTTTTCTCTGCAAAGATTTGAGCTCTCACTTTGTATTTTGACTCTGAGCATGCTTTCTAGATGTTCATTTTTCAACCCAACATCATTTGAGTTGCTCTAGACCTGCAAATTCATCTTGAAAGGAAATGACAACTTGTTCTGAACAGCAAACAGCTGGATAGCCAGATAGGGTTTGGTCGAGTAGATGGTTTTTTCTTCTGTATCTTAACTCATGACCATCAGCACAGGTTGTTAATATTTTGAATTGCTTGCAGTTTGGTCATTTGCAAACATCAGGACAAGTAAGCTCAAAGCTATGCAGAGCTCTTCAAAAAAATTTGTCCTTTTCCTCAAGATAACTTTGAAAGTCCACTTTCTTTACTGTTGCTCAAACCAAAATTATTCCAATACTGAAAAATATGTTCTTTCATTGTTACCTTAAATCAATTTGATCTCAATATCTATCCAGGAAGAACTGAGGAAACTTAAGATAATTGACCTTACGTTTCATTCTCGAAACTGGTCGCTTTGACTAAGATCTTTCAACCCTCAGCTATGCACAAAGCAACCACCACGTCTGTTAACGTAAATGTTCTTTTACTTTGTAAATTCTGTTTCACATCAGATATCAGGCATTTGAAATTACTTCAAAGCACGTAAACTTATCGCAACCCTGACCTTACATCTGATGTGGAACCGAATCTAGTCTAGTATAGTATCCATTAGATATTAAATTGTCCGTAGTGTTTGTTGTATTTAGGTTAACATTGCGTGTCATTTCATATTGGCCATGGTGTAGTCATTGTCTTTCGCTCCCCATGGTATCGTCCCTGTAGTATTGTATAGTAATTAGAACCGTATAGTAGAATGTAAGATTTGTTGTATTACTCTTAATGAATAATAAAAAAACATCCTTCGCAAAAACCAGAACCTATTACTTGTTGGCAGTGGGCATGAGGCAGTTTTTCAGGACAAAATTTTAATTTCTTTCAGAAGGTCAAAAAGTTTGAAGGATAAACTTGTGAGGGCTAAACTGCCAAGTATAGATGCGGGGGTTGATGGAAATGGGTACTCTCAGATGTAATGGCAGACAGAGTTGCCAGATTTGTCCTTTAATGAGTGAGGGGGATACATTCCACAATTTTGATTCCACTCTGTTTCTGCGATCCCAGCGCTTGACGCTGAAAAACGCAACTTCACCTTCATCATTAATGACGTTAGGAGTCTGCGAGCAGGAAATGATGGCGAGATAACTTATTATCAGTGTTCTTGTAACGTTGGGTATTTGCAATCTCTGTGCTATCGACTTTCAGTCACTAGGCCGCCATACTTGGCGATGCTAGAAGAAGCTTCTCGACAATCCCCAGGAGGAGAGCAACCTATTGGAATTCCGGACTCCAGTTAATAATGCAATACCAACTAATTCAGTAACTGAGCAGTAAGTGTTTACAGTGCACCCAAAAGATACATGAATTGAATCGCCTCGAAAATCGGCTTCTATAAAAAAATACAATAACGGCGGTAGATGCGTAGATATATCCCTCTCCTTTCAGTTTTTCTTCATGTTTGCTAATTAGAATGCATAACAAGTGCGCTAGCTACCTAGGTTTCAGGGAAACTGTTGCGGCTTTCTTTGCTTTAAGTTACTGGCTTCGAGGACGATCGCGAATCGCTTAGAATACAGGTTTCAACAAAAGTCACTGATGCTATTGTCTTATAAAATCCGCTCTTGTTTCCCTAGACCCACCTTTCGCTTGAAACTTGAAATTCCTCTTACTAATGCGATAAACATGAGTATTCGCAGTTGCAAATTTCCTGATAAAACAAAGCGAGCTGCTGTATGCCCACTTGATAAGGGAGAATCAGATCCAACTATGGAAAGAAACTTTCGCCCTGTTAGCGTACTACATGCATTTTCAAAAACATTTGAGAAAGTGATGAAAAAACAGTTAAAGTCCCATCTTGACAAGTCCCTTTCAATTTTTATAGCAGCTTATAGAGAATTGTATAGCACACAACATGTTTTGATAAGACTAATTGAAAACTGGATATCTAACTTGGATAATGACTACATTGTGAGTGCAGTTTTGATGGACTTGTCCAAAGCGTTTGACTGTATACCTCATGATCTGTTAATTGCGAAGCTCTCTGCGTATGGTTTTGATGAAATTTCCTTAGCCTTGATCTATTCCTACCTAAAACGACGTCAGCAGAGTGTTAGGATCAACAATACGTATAGCAGTTTTCAAAACATAGTATCTGGTGTTCCCCAAGGCTCCATATTAGGCCTAATTCTTTTCAGTTTCTACATAAATGACCTTCTTTTATTTGTCCAGAAAGCAGAAGTCTACAACTATGCTGATGACAATACTTTAGTGTATTTCTCTAAGACATTGCCAGATCTTGTAAAAATCTTAGAAGAAGAATCAAATGTCGCTTTAGATTGGCTTGAAAGTAACGAGATGATAGCAAACCCTGAAAAATTCAATGCTTTGATAGTTAAGAAAGACCGATCGGACACTAGTGGCGTACCAATCAAACTGAAGGACCATAACATCCAATCAAAAACTAACGTCAAACCATTGGGTATCAAACTTGACAATAGGTTAAATTTCGACCCCCACATTGCTGATTTGTGTAAGAAAGCAGCAACACAATTAAATGTCCTGAAAAGATTGAAATCCTTCATTGGTTTAGAAGAAAGGAAAACTTTTATTGAAAGTTTTATATATTCAAATTTTAATTATTGTCCTTTGGTTTGGCATTTTTCATCAGCTAAATCGGCGCAAAAAGTTGAAAAAATACAAGAGAGAGCATTGAGATTTCTTTACAAAGACAATGGCCCCGTTTACACGATACCGTTTTCATTTCATATCGGATTGGGTAAGGCAATCCGATATGAAATTTCTCCTGTGTACATGATGCCGTTTTCATTTCATAGCGGATTGGGGTTCTGTTTACACGATACCGTTTCGCCTTGCACTGTAATGGTTTCACCGTATTCGGTAATGGTTCCACTGCGCATTCTGCGCAGCTCCCCTAATGGATTCGAGGCTAGTAGAATTGATAATGAGGTTCCGCACTGAGTTGATATCGGATTCGACCGTTTACACGATATCGGATTGGTTTCATGCCACTTTCAGAGCGTTTTCATTTGAAAACGCGAAAACGGTATGAAGCATATCGGATTGGTGCGTTCTTGTGTAAACAGGAGGCCAATCCGACATGGAATGAAAACGGTATCGTGTAAACAGAAGGCCAATCCGATATGAAACCAATCCGATATGAAATGAAAACGGTATCGTGTAAACGGGGCCAATGATAGTTCCTATGAGGATCTTCTTCAAATCAGTTTGCAATCCAAATCGTTCTTCGAGAAATCCCCATGACTTACATCATCATAGACCTAATCAAGTAACATTTGGTACACACAGTCTTAGATCTTTGGGTTCCAAGGTGTGGAATAGTTTACCGAATGAGATCAAATCCTCGGAGACTGTTAATATATTCAAACGATTGATAAAGCAATGGTCTGGCATTCAGTGCAATTGTAATGTGTGTAGATATGAAGATCCCTGATAGATATGCTTGAAGCGAATTTCAGCATCAACCAGTGAAAAGTCAGTTCTCTCTGCATACTCGAATCAGGGGAGGGGGAGTTTGGAATTTATTTACTTTCTTAGCATGTATATCTAATTTTCGTCATTTGGTATTTCTATTTAATTTACTATTTTTGTATTCGAATTAGATTAGTGTCTTTTTATTTTGTAATTAGAAACTAGAATGTCATTTCGAATTAAAATAAGATCACACACACACACACACACGCTAAACAAGAGTCTCCGATGTCGATCGCGCAACGAGCATGAAAATGTTTGTCATGGTTTCTTTGAGTAAGAACAAATGCAACCATTAGAACAAGCTCTCTAGTCGTTTGAGTAAAGTGAATCTCCGGTTTAATCTCGAAATTTCTTATTTCTAGGAAAACTGGTCAGCTTTTGCTCCAGACTTTAAAGAACTCGATGAGAATGTTGAATACGAAGAAAGGGAAAGTGAGTTTGATGTAGTAAGTATGCTCTTTATGATATTTCTAACCGGGTGTGCAAAGGATGCACTTAGACTGATGACGATGAGTCCCTTGTATCCCTGCGGTAAACCTTGCTCAAGAGGGACTCATAATGAAACAGTAAAAAACCTGGCCCTATCTTAGGTATTCGATCGACCAAATCATGATCGAACGACTGCCGTAGCTCTGTTCAGCGGTCACTCCTCGGAAAGAAGAGGCGACAAAAACCACTTTAAGCCAACCTCGATTCCAGGGCTATCATTGTTTTCAGCTTCGCCTCTTCAGCACAAATGATACCCCTGGTAACCTATTCATTCTAATTTATTTCAAAACTTATGCAAGCCTTATTCACGGTAATAAGTCACAAGCTGATGCATCGTGCAAAACCTTAGAAATTCGCTCTGAGCTGATAACCGAAGCAGATCGCCATCACAAAGAATCGAATAGTGAAACTGATACTGTCATTGAATTATCAGACAATGAGCAGCCCAACGAAAACAAACATAAAAGACCAAGTAAGGCAAAGAGAAACTCATTGCAAAGGCAAAGACAACGCAAGCAAGGACAGCAACAACAACAATCTGCGAAACAGAAAAGATCTGCAGCTGGCTCCGAACAAACACAAAAACAGCAGCAACAACAAAACATGGCAACCACTGATCAAAAGAACAACAGGAAAAAATTGAAAGTCACGATTGTGGGTGACTCACAAGTGAAAAGATTAGACCAGGAGAAACTGTGTAACCAATACTGGGATGTCGAAATACTAGGACAATCAGGAATGAGGATTAAACAGGCTGCCGCAAAAACAGGGAAAACAGATATTGATGTTATAATAGTTCATGCTGGAACAAATAATCTGAGCTCAACTTCACCCGAGCAACTTTCAACGGAAGTCTTAGACACTCTCCAGAACATACAGGACAACAACAAAAAGTCAAAGGTCGTATTTTCATCTGTTTTCAAGCGTACAGACAAAGGTTTGAATCTCAAAATTATCAAGCTGCATAAGATCCTGAATGAAGAACTGACACTTAATGGTTTTGACATAATTGACAATGATAATATTCATTTTTCCAATCTAGCCAAGGATGGTTTGCATCTTAATGAGGGTGGCACCAGAAAATATTCTAGCAATCTAAGTAAATTCATGAGGTATTGCTAGGAAAGTCATTGCTCAAATGTAAATGGCAGTAACAAGCCTGGGCCCATACGGAAGAGAAATGGTCTTAAGATAGCGTTTCTTAACATAGTATCATTGCGGAAACACAGACACGAACGCAGTATATTACTGCATGACAATGAAATTGATGTAATTGGTCTATGCGAGACTAGGCTAGACGAAAAAGTCCCAGATTCTGATGTCTCGATTGCAGGGTACAAAATATTTAGGAACGACCGAGATCTGAATGGAGGAGGCGTTGCTATATACGTTAAAGAGAGTTTTCCTGAACCCTCTGTCAAATTGAAAAGTGATTCCCTCGAGCTCCTTGTTCTGGAACTCGCACCAAAGAACAGTAAATCTTTCTTTGTGGCATGCTGGTATCGACCCCCAACATCTGGGGTTGATATCCAAGCGTTCGAGAATTTGAGAAACGAATTGAAAAATCTCGATCATACTGAGAAAGAAATAATTCTTGTTGGTGATACTAACTGCGATTTCAAATGCAACGGAAATAGTAATGCTAACAAGCTCAAATTTATCTACTCAGAATTTCAGCTTGAGCAGCTAATTAAGTCATATACGAGAGTTGCAGTGACTCACACTGATGACGGTGATCCCACAGTTAGTAAAACGGTCATAGACCACTTCTCTACCAATAAGCCAAATTACATTCTTAATGTAGATTTTATAGAAACTGAAATGGTTGACCACTACATGATTTACGGTGTAAGGAAGGTAAACGCATCGATGCTTAATTCCTCCAAAAAGCAGAGGCTGGCTGAAACTCGTAGCTTAAAAAGGTATAATAAAGCCTTGTTTCAACAAGATCTGCAAGAAATTGATTGGGACTGTATTCTTACACCTCTAGCCGATGACCAAGTAAGATGGTAACAACATTCCAAGAGATCTTTGAATCGCTTTTGAATGTGCATGCACCCCTTAAAGTCAAGAAGCTACGCAATGAATTTGCCCCTTGGCTCACTTCCTCGGTCAGAGACCTTATGACTAAAAGGGATAGGATGAAGAAAGCAGCTATAAGAAATCCTCACCTTTGGCCAAATTATAAAGAGCTACGTAATCAATGCACTTCTGCGATACGAAGGCAATTCAGGATTATTATCATGGATTAATTGAAGAAACCAAAGATGATCCTAAGAAAATGTGGAAAACCATTAACAGGGTGTTGAATAAGGACTCGGCCGGTAAATCTCTTTCCAGTCTAAATGTAAATGGTAAAGTAGTGACTGGAGACGGTGAACTCGCTGAGGCTTTGAATCAGCATTTTGTTTCTGTTGGCCCAAAGCTTGCAGAAAAAGTTAAGACGACACCAAGTGACAACCCACTTAAACACATCAAACCGAATGATTCAGCTACCTTGATCTTAAAGCCAGTAACTAACTCCCAGATCCTGAAGAGCTTAAAACAACTCAAAAAATGGCAAAGCATGTGGGCCTGATAAAATACCTACAACCTTGGTAAAAGATGCAGCTAATTTCAGTTCATACCCATTGACTCTTATTTACAATTCGTCAATAAAAAATGGAATATTCCCCGATCTTTGGAAAATAGCTAGGGTTGCTGCAATATTCAAGTCTGGGAAAAGGTGCGATAGCAATAACTACAGACCAATCTCAGTTCTTTCAATTTTCTCAAGAGTATTGGAAAAAATTGTGCATGATCAGTTACACGAGTTTCTCAAAGCAAATGGTATCTTAACTAATAACCAATATGCATTTCGGAAACTCTATTCCACGATTATCTCCTTGATAAATAGTACTGAGCATTGGCTTGAAAATGCTGATAATCGGAAGCTGAACATGACAGTATTTCTAGACCTGAAAAAGCCTTTGATACGGTAGATCACAAGATATTGATAGATAAACTGTTCAAATATGGTATCAAAGGAAAAGAAAGAGAATGGTTCAAGTCATACTTAAGTGGACGAAAGCGGTTTTGTTCTGTGAACGGTCAAAGGTCAAAGACCGAGGGAGTTCTGTGTGGCATTCCTCAGGGGTCATGCTTAGGTTCCCTCCTTTTTATTGTGTACCTCAATGACTTTGAGGGTTGCTTGGACTTCTCCAAAGCAAACATGTATGCCGATGATACACACACAACAATTGCATCTAATGACATAAGAGAGCTCGTACGCATGACAAAGAAAGAGCTGTTAAATATCAGTGACTGGTTGAGGGTAAATAAACTAAGTGCAAACCCGAAAAAAAACTGAATTTATGGTTATTGGTCATCAACGAAGAATAGATGAATTTGATGACTTCCCTCCACTCAAACTTAACGATTCCGAAATAAAACTTCTGGAGAAAACCAAGTCTTTAGGTGTCATTATCGATGAAGGGCTGAAATGGAAGGATCAATATAAGTCACTGGCAGGAAAGTTAGCAGGTGGTTTATCATTTTTGAAAAAACTTAAAGACGTTCTTCCCCAATCAAAGTTATGTGATGTGTATCACGCTCTCTTTGAGAGTCACATACGCTACGGAAACGTAGTATGGGTAGCATCTCTTCATCTGAACTACAAGCACTTCAACGTTTCCAAAACAGAGCCCTATCAATTATAGAGCTCGCAAGATTTAAGGACCCGTGGCCTAAAAAATGGCTAAGCGTTGTGAATCTTGTTCGTTTTGATGGCTGTGTTATGGTATATAAGATTTTAAACAAACAATGCCCTGAAAGCTTGTGGAATATGTTCCAACAGAGATGTTCTATATCAAATTATAATACGAGGAATTATAGAGATCTCCATATTCCCAAGCTAAACTTTGAATTATCCAAAAAAGGATTTCATTACTCGGGCATTAAGGCTTGGAACCATATTCCAGTTAACATCAGATAACTGCCATCACTGCGCCCATTCAAAACAATCTAAAAAGGCATTTGATGACTGATGAGCCTTGATAATTAACTAAAACCCCCTCAAGAACGACTCCCTGGAAGATCAGATTCATTAATCATCCTATATTCTTAGTTTTAGATTTTGTAAGTTGTATTTTACTGAAGGGATATCGTTGTTTAAATGAATTATATATATATATATATATATATAGACACTCAAAGAAAAACACTTCTGGTAAACGTTTCGGCGTAAGCCTTCATCAGTAATAACTTTTCCAAATCCAACAGAGCATACATATAGATTACGAAATTTAAAACAATAGCCTAGGCGGGATCTTACCTATTACAATACGCATTGAAAAAGTGTTAAAGTAGCGGTAATGACAAAGGTGTTAGGAGAACGATCACAAGAAAGCGCAGAGTTAAGAGCTGCCGAAGTCGGTGTTTGTGTCTGTCTCGCAGGAGCTGGAAAAAATGTCTATTAAAACAAAACAAACGATAGAAAGATCCCAGAGTGGATGGGCAGAAAGAAATCCCTAATAAAACAGCGTGTGTCCCTAACGAAAAGCTGAGTGCAAAAAATCAAAACAACACAACAACCAAAAAGTAAACAAAAATGAAATCTATGTATCTACCTGCCTAGTGTTTAAACCCTTAGGGGCAAAGCAATCTAGCCGATATTGCCAGAAGCTTTCCCGCATCCTATTACCCCCCGTTAGCCTATCAATTATCTTTACGCTAATATCCTTCAGAAACCCCCGGTGGCCTTCTTCAGTGAAATGTCTGAAGAATTCCGCCTGGGGTACTGAGGCCCCCGAATTAAACTTACGACTGCACGCCTTGTAATTGTTAAACCTAAGCCTAAAAGGCGTGCAGGTGCTACCAACATATTGTACACCACAAACAGTACATTCCAACAAATACACGACATTTGACGAGTCACAATTAAACGAATAGTTTATCCTATATTCCCGGCTATCTACGTTAGAATGAAAATGTTCACTATTGCTCATTACATGACACACTTGACAACGAGATTTACCACAACGAGAACATCCCTTCTTATCGGTCCCCCCATTTCCCTCACTACTGAGCCTAGCCCTAACAAGTATATCCTTAAGGTTCTTACATCTCCTAAAAGCTATTAAAGGTGGCTCAGGAAACACCCTCCTATGCTCCTCCGAATTCGTGAGCATAGGATGGAGTCTCCTGGCAACCTTCCCCAAACTATTGAGCGCTGGATGATATGTTGCAACAAGTGGAACCCTTTCCCCCCTCCCTTGGTCATTGGTCCTATTTCCCGAATTTGCTAGAAGAGTTGTCCTATCCAACCTACGTACCCTATCTATTTGCTCGTTAACTAAAGACTCTTCGTAGCCCCTGTCCTTAAGCCATCCAGCTAACTCGCCTACCCTCTCCTGAAATTGGCGATCTTCCGAACATATCCTACGAAACCTAAGAGCCTGACCATAAGGGATCGCCTTTTTCGTGTGCCAGGGGTGACAAGACTTCTTATGCAAGTACTGATGTGTATCAGTTGGCTTGCAGAACAAGTCTGTCGAAAGGACTCCCCCCTCCCGCACGCTAACCTGAACATCTAAGAAACTAATACTATCCCGTGATTGCTCGCTAGTAAACTTAATCGTTTCGTGGCTACTGTTGAGATGATTGATGAAAGACTTCAGCCTTTCTTCCCCGTGCATCCAGATAAAGAAAACATCATCGATGAATCTCATCCAGACGAGGGGCTTGTCAGGTGAAGCTTCCAACAACCTCTCTTCCAACCGGGTCATGAAGAGATTGGCATAGGCCGGAGCGAACTTCGTGCCTATAGCCGTGCCCAATTTCTGCCTATAAAACCTATCATTAAATTCAAAATAATTATTCTCCAAGACCAAGGACGCCAACCCCACTAGGGTATCAGTAGCCACGCCCGGGTTTTCCCTTCTATCCAGCGCCTCCCTGATGGCCTCTAAACCCTCCCCGTGTGGAATGCTGGGATAGAGTCCCACAACATCAACAGTACACAACATAGCCCCCTCTGGTATCTTTCCTAACTTACTTAGCCTAGACAAAAAGTGGTTAGTGTCCTTAACATACGACCTACTTTGGCTAACCAACGGGTTAAGATGGTGGTCTAAATATTCTGAAATATGCTCCGTTATAGTACCGCTATTGGAAATGACTGGTCGCCCCTTTACACTACTAAGACCCTTGTGGATCTTAGGCAACAGATAAAATCTACCTAGCCTAGAATCTTTCACCTCTAAATACTCAGTCACTTCCTCTAATCCCGGGTCCTCCTCCCTCAGCTCATTCAACCTAGAATTAATGGTCTTACCCAAATTTACCGTGGGATCCACCTCTATTTCTTCATAAACCTGCCTATCATCTAATTGTCGGTTAGCCTCACTTATGTAATCCCCCCTATCCCATACTACAACCGCTGATCCCTTGATAGAAGGGAAAACCCGGGCGTGGCTACTGATACCCTAGTGGGGTTGGCGTCCTTGGTCTTGGAGAATAATTATTTTGAATTTAATGATAGGTTTTATAGGCAGAAATTGGGCACGGCTATAGGCACGAAGTTCGCTCCGGCCTATGCCAATCTCTTCATGACCCGGTTGGAAGAGAGGTTGTTGGAAGCTTCACCTGACAAGCCCCTCGTCTGGATGAGATTCATCGATGATGTTTTCTTTATCTGGATGCACGGGGAAGAAAGGCTGAAGTCTTTCATCAATCATCTCAACAGTAGCCACGAAACGATTAAGTTTACTAGCGAGCAATCACGGGATAGTATTAGTTTCTTAGATGTTCAGGTTAGCGTGCGGGAGGGGGGAGTCCTTTCGACAGACTTGTTCTGCAAGCCAACTGATACACATCAGTACTTGCATAAGAAGTCTTGTCACCCCTGGCACACGAAAAAGGCGATCCCTTATGGTCAGGCTCTTAGGTTTCGTAGGATATGTTCGGAAGATCGCCAATTTCAGGAGAGGGTAGGCGAGTTAGCTGGATGGCTTAAGGACAGGGGCTACGAAGAGTCTTTAGTTAACGAGCAAATAGATAGGGTACGTAGGTTGGATAGGACAACTCTTCTAGCAAATTCGGGAAATAGGACCAATGACCAAGGGAGGGGGGAAAGGGTTCCACTTGTTGCAACATATCATCCAGCGCTCAATAGTTTGGGGAAGGTTGCCAGGAGACTCCATCCTATGCTCACGAATTCGGAGGAGCATAGGAGGGTGTTTCCTGAGCCACCTTTAATAGCTTTTAGGAGATGTAAGAACCTTAAGGATATACTTGTTAGGGCTAGGCTCAGTAGTGAGGGAAATGGGGGGACCGATAAGAAGGGATGTTCTCGTTGTGGTAAATCTCGTTGTCAAGTGTGTCATGTAATGAGCAATAGTGAACATTTTCATTCTAACGTAGATAGCCGGGAATATAGGATAAACTATTCGTTTAATTGTGACTCGTCAAATGTCGTGTATTTGTTGGAATGTACTGTTTGTGGTGTACAATATGTTGGTAGCACCTGCACGCCTTTTAGGCTTAGGTTTAACAATTACAAGGCGTGCAGTCGTAAGTTTAATTCGGGGGCCTCAGTACCCCAGGCGGAATTCTTCAGACATTTCACTGAAGAAGGCCACCGGGGGTTTCTGAAGGATATTAGCGTAAAGATAATTGATAGGCTAACGGGGGGTAATAGGATGCGGGAAAGCTTCTGGCAATATCGGCTAGATTGCTTTGCCCCTAAGGGTTTAAACACTAGGCAGGTAGATACATAGATTTCATTTTTGTTTACTTTTTGGTTGTTGTGTTGTTTTGATTTTTTGCACTCAGCTTTTCGTTAGGGACACACGCTGTTTTATTAGGGATTTCTTTCTGCCCATCCACTCTGGGATCTTTCTATCGTTTGTTTTGTTTTAATAGACATTTTTTCCAGCTCCTGCGAGACAGACACAAACACCGACTTCGGCAGCTCTTAACTCTGCGCTTTCTTGTGATCGTTCTCCTAACACCTTTGTCATTACCGCTACTTTAACACTTTTTCAATGCGTATTGTAATAGGTAAGATCCCGCCTAGGCTATTGTTTTAAATTTCGTAATCTATATGTATGCTCTGTTGGATTTGGAAAAGTTATTACTGATGAAGGCTTACGCCGAAACGTTTACCAGAAGTGTTTTTCTTTGAGTGTCTATACTATTTTTAAAGCATCTTTTAGAATGAGCTTTTGAGAATATATATATATATATATATATATATATATATATATATATATATATATATATATATATATATATATATATATATATATATATATATATATATATATATATATATATATATATATATATATATACATTATGAATTATATATATATACACACATATATTTGATTACTGATGAAGACGCAAGTCGAAACGTTTAAACGAAGTTGTATTGGAAGAGAGGTTGTTGGATGCTTCACCTGACAAGCCCCTCATCTGGATGAGATTCATCGACGATGTTTTCTTCATCTGGATGCACGGGGAAGAAAAGTTGAAGTTGTTCATCAATCATCTCAACAGTAGCCACGAAACAATTAAGTTTACTAGCGAGCAATCACGGGATAGTATCAGTTTTTTAGATGTTCAGGTTAGCGTGGGGGAGGGGGGAGTCCTTTCGACAGACTTGTTTTGCAAGCCTACTGATACACATCAGTACTTGCACAAGAAGTCTTGTCACCCCTGGCACACCAAGAAGGCGATCCCCTATGGTCAGGCACTTAGGTTTCGTAAGATATGTTCGGAGGATCGCCAGTTTCAGGAGAGAGTAGGCGAGTTGGCTGGATGGCTTAAGGATAGGGGCTACGAAGAGTCTTTAGTTAATGAGCAAATAGATAGGGTACGTAGGTTGGATAGGACGACTCTTCTAGCAAATTCGGGAAATAGGACCAATACCCAAGGGAGGGGGGAAAGGGTACCACTTGTTGCGACATACCATCCAGCACTCAATGGTTTGGGGAAGGTGGCCGGGAGACTCCATCCTATGCTCACAAATTCGGAGGAGCATGGGAAAGTGTTTCCTGAGCCACCTTTAATAGCATTTAGGAGATGTAAGAACCTTAAGGACATACTCGTTAGGGCTAGGCTGAATAATGAGGGAAATGGGGGGACTGATAAGAAGGGATGTTCTCGTTGTGGTAAATCTCGTTGTCAAGTGTGTAATGTCATGAGCAATAGTGAGCATTTTCATTCGAACATAGATAGCCGGGAATATAGGATAAATTATTCGTTTAATTGTGACTCGTCAAATGTTGTGTATTTGTTGGAATGTACTGTTTGTGGTGTACAATATGTCGGTAGCACCTGCACGCCTTTTAGGCTTAGGTTTAATAATTACAAGGCGAGTAGTCGTAAGTTTAATTCGGGGGCCTCAGTACCCCAGGTGGAATTCTTCAGACATTTTACTGAAGAAGGCCACCACGGGTTTCTGAAGGATATTAGCGTAAAGATAATCGATAGGCTCATTCATTCATTCATTTATTTTATTTATCCACGACATCCACTCAGTAAACTTTAAAATTACTTATTTCCAGATGAAAGTAATAGATATTTCTAACAAACCTAATAAACCTATATTAAAAGCCAGTACTGTTCTTCCATGGATTCGTGCGTAAATATATATATATATATATATATATATATAACCTGCACACATATAGATACACATATAAAAATATATATGTACACCCATACACATATATACATACACATACATATATATATATAATTTGTTGTTTTTTCAGCTTAGAAAATGATTCTTTAGCCCATTTTTAAACTGGGTGAGTGTATTAGACTCTCTTAATTGTGTTGGGATAGCGTTCCATGTTTTTAGACCGGTGTAGTGAAAACTCTTTCTACTGTAGTCTAAATTTAGTCTTGGAATTTGGAGATCAGTCTTATTTCTCGTATTATACTTGCTTGTCGAGGATCTTTCAGCAAATTTACCGTGCAGACTCTCAGGACATATCTTGTTAATTATCTTAAACATCTGAACCGACCGATCAAATTGGAATATCTGATCGATGCTAAACGTTGGTCTAATCCAAGAGTCCTTTATCATTGAAGCTTGAATAATTTCAAATGCACGATTTTGCAGTCTCTGAAGGGCTGTTATTTTAGTGTTCGATAAGCTCCCCCACGCTACGTCAGCATAACGAAAATGACTCTCAACAAGGGCTTTGTACACTTGAAAAAGCATTGATTGTGGGAGGATGTCCTTAAGTTTTTTCATTGCCACGAGGCCCCCAGCAACCTTTTTCTTCACTGATTCATACTGTTCTTCCCAACCTAAAGTATCGTCAACTATTACCCCGAGATATTTTGTTTTGTGAACCTGTTTAATTATTTCTCGGTTTATAAATAATTGCGGTAATGATTCTCCTTTTTTTCTTCTACGAGGATGGTCTATTATCATGTATTCTGTTTTGGTGGGATTGAGACTGAGTTTGTTAATCCTCATCCATTCCGCGATATTTAGTAGCTCAGCTTGTGCTGTCTCTATAAGCTCTGCTTGCTTGTTTGAGGATATTGTTATCTCAGTATCATCCGCATACATGTTGGCTCTTGAGTGTTCGAGACAGTGCTCAAAATCATTCAAGTAAATGATGAAGAGCAGCGGTCCCAAGCATGACCCTTGGGGAATTCCACACTCTATTTCCATAATATCAGATACTTGACCATCAATAGAACAATACTGGCTTCTATTAGTTAAGTATGATTTAAGCCAGTTGTTCTCTCTACCCCTTACCCCGTATTTGGCTAATTTACTGATCAGAATCTCATGATCCACGGTATCAAATGCCTTTTTAAGTCAAGAAAAAGAGCGAAGTTAGCTTTTTTGTTATCGATATTTGAGTACCAATGATCTGAGACACCAATCAGCGAGGTAATTGTAGAGTGAAGCTTACGGAAAGCGAACTGATTCTTCGTTAGTTTTTTGTTAGACTGGAGGAAGTCAATAAGTTGGTCATGTGCAATTTTTTCGTATAGCTTAGATAACACTGACAAGATTGAAATTGGCCTATAGTTATTCGTATCATCTTTGGCGCCAGATTTATAAATTGGGGTTATTCGTGCTATTTTCCAACGGTCTGGGAAAGTCCCTAGCCTGAAAGAGCTGTTAAAGATCATCGTTAATGGTTTACATATACAGTCAGCAGCATCTTTCAAAATTACTGTTGGTATATTGTCAGGACCAGCAGATTTTCCTTGTTTTAGATTTTGAATGTATTTCATAACTGTGTTTTCATTTACTTGTTTGAATTGAAAGATTGTTTCTTCTATGCAAGTATCAAGATGATAAAGAGGGTCATCGCCTGGTTTATTGTCGATTCTACTAGCAAGTCTCGGACCAACATTAACAAAATGGCTATTTAGGGCATTTGCAATTTGTTTAGAATCCGAAACCGTTTTGTTGCCATCCTTAACTTGCATGATCGTTGTTGAGTTAAGGCCCTTATCTAGCACTTTATTTATGGTTTTCCACATGTTTTTTGGATTGTTCTTGTTCTCATTGATCAAAGATTGATAGTGCAACCTTCTAGAAAATCTAATACTGTTAGTCACCTTGTTTCTCAAAGATTTATATGAATTGAGAAGTTTGGGGTTTTTTATTGAGTTTTTCTTCGCCCTGTCTCTCTCTTCCATAAGTCTTTTTATTTCTGGTGTAATCCACGGTGCAGGTTGATTTCTGACCTTTTTTCTCCTAATTGGTGCGTGTGTGTTTAGTAGACCATCAAAAATCTCGTGGAATTTATCAACCATTAGATTTGGTGATTCAGAGAACGGAGATAGCGCTACCTCCCAATTCACTTCTTTTAAGTCGTTTATGAATTTCATTTTATCATAATTTCTTAAACTTCGTGTTTCAAGAATTTTTGGTTTTTTTGACCTAATCCTCCACGCGTTCACTTTCCGTATGGCATATATCATATAATGATCTACCATGCCCGATTTTAAAACCCCAGAACTAAGAATATACTTTGGTTTGTTTGTCGAGAAATGGTCAATAAGCGTCTTACTGGTATGGTGTTCATTCTCTTTAGTAGCTCTTACGGCAACCCTTGTGTAATCTTTTATAAGTTGCTCAAGTTGATACTCATTGTAAAGTTGTTTTAACAGCTTAGTATTTTTATTTTTGGGATCCTTAAGGTCACAGTTGGTATCTCCGCACAAAATAATTTCCTTATCCTCCCTTTCAAGCTGCCTTAAAATTTCCCTAAGACTATTAAAGGCCGTTTTATCTGTGTCTGATGTCGGTGGTCTATACCAGCTCAATAGAAACATGCTTTTTGCACTGCGCGGGGTTATTTCTAAACAAAGAAGCTCAAGCTCATCGCATTTTAACTTTACTCTTACGTCTGGCAAGCTGTCCTTTACATAAAAAGCTACCCCTCCCCCATCTATGTTCCTATCGTTTCTAAAAATTTGATATCCATCGATTTGTATTTCTTGATCTTTAATAGTTTGGTCTAGCCTAGTTTCATTTAACCCAATAATATCAATTTGATTTTCATTGAGCATCAAGGAAAGTTGATCCTTATATTTCCTAAGAGAAACAATGTTGTAAGAAGCTATCTTAAGACCATTTCTCTTTCTAGTTTCACAGGGGTTGTTTGTAGAAGTGGAATTTTGTATTTTAGAGTTTTTCTTGAATTTATTCCCTAAGCTGACTGAATCCTAACAGTATCTAAAATAACTACTTAAATTACCAGCAAACTTTCTGATTCCGCCATCATTGATGTGAAGTCCGTCCTTCCAGAGGTTGCAAAAGAGAATGTTGGAGTTGTTGATGAAATCAAAACCATGGAGATTTAGCTTTTCTTCAATGATCTTATTTACCTCTGTGACCTTTCTGTTGGGGGTAAGGTCGTTCTTATCATTTCTGCGAAAGATCGACGAATATGCAATTTGTGATGAAGGATTGTTTTGTTGGATTTTGTTCAATGTTTCGATGATCGCATCGCTCAGCGCTTCTGGATTGCTGCTCTTTATGTCATTTGTTCCTGCGTGGACCACGATAATGTCGCTTTCAGATTTACCGACTTGTTGTGTTGCCTGTCTAATTCTGGATCCACCTTTAGCTATTATTTCGACTTGATGATGATGATTGCTGAGTTTGGTTTCATCCAATCGTTTTAGTTGTGAGTCTCCATTCATTCAGGCTAACGGGGGGAACTAGGTTGCAGGAAAGCTTCTGGCAATATCGGCTGGATTGCTTTGCCCCTAAGGGTTTAAACACTAGGCAGGTTGATACATAGATTTCATTTTTGTTATAATTTTGGTTGTTGTGTTGTTTTGATTTTAGCACTGAGCTTTTCGTAAGGGACATACACTCAAAAAAATAAGGGTGCTAGATAGGGTGTTTGAAAAAACCTAGGGGTTGTTCAAGCTCTGAGAAACCTGCAAGGGTTTTTTGGAAAAACCGGCCAGTTGATGGGGTTTCTTCAATAACCCTAAGGTTTTTCTGACTGTTGAAAAACCTCTTGGGGTTCTCCTCTTGTTCAGCATAACCATAAGGTTTTTCCAAATTCCTTTAAGGATGAAGGGTTCAAAGGTAACTGACTCAAAAGGTCAAAAAAACCCTTGGAGGTTTATTGTTCGCCATCTTGGTTCTTGCGAAAACCTTCAAAAGTTGCCTGGGATAATTCATGATTGCAAAGATTTTGTATTTCAGAGACTTTTCTTGATTTTCGGTTTTTTTCAAGTGGTAATGTTTAGAAAACTAAAAGCGGCAAATAATGGTGCGAGAGCGTGCGAGAGTTTGCATTTCCTCAATGTTGACGAGAACAGATAATTGGAAACGTTGCACCAACAAGATTGCAAGCTTTCCATTCGCTCTACAAGGCACAGAGCAGGAAACATAAATATACTGCGTTTTATTTTTAACGTTCTACTTGCATAACATCACATTGCTTTCCTTGGGACTTTATCCGGACATGTTGGGACGAGTATAAGCCATGTGACTGAAAAAGCGCGAATTTCGAATTCGATCTGGAATTTTCGATTTCGATCAACTCTTCGATCTGGCGTCAGCACGAAATCTTTCCTTCCCTTCGTCGTCTACTTTCGAGAGATAACTGCCTTTCAAGAACTCACAAGAATGCCTTCAATACACAAGACAACGAAGAAGCAGATAATTACAAGCAAGTTCCATCCAAAACATTGGTAAGCTTCTTCACATCATTACTTTTACTCCAAGTTATTCGCTGTGTCAAAATTTCACATCGACAACCACACAGATTTTTCGGACTTTTCTGTTTATGGCCTAGCTAGGTAGCATACCTCGTCGTCCTTGTCAAATTTTCTTCAGTCAACTGTTCCTTGATGGAGATTAGTACAAACATGAATGTAAAAACAAAATAGCTTTGTTGTTCGTTCGTTTTTGTTACACAACAAACATTATGTTCATTTTCAAGTAGCCAACCAACTAGAAAGATGCTGTCTTGATTTTCAGTTCGACTTCAAGATGGCGAAACTTCTCTGATCTGTATGAATGGATAAAATTGAGGGGAAGTCTACTATCCACGACCTTGGCTGCAAAACAGAAACAAGGTAAACCATGAAGCGAATTTAGATTCTTTTATTGCATGTAAACTTTTTTTATATAAGCTTAAAAGTTGGCTTATGAGGTGAATTGAAACTCTTTCTTCGTAGAACCTCAACCTTTATTTATCACAGCTTTCGCCTATGAATCTTTTTGGCCCTCGTTACCATTGTGCTTCCAGGTCGGCCTAGGTATAGGAATAGGATTTTGTAAAAGAACGGACCTGATACAACTTAGGAAACCATTTATTCTGTAAAAGGAAAGCATCAGCAAAGTTTTGCTTATTTTTATTTGTTTGCTGTATCACTCTATATGTTGGGCAATACCTGAAAATTATTGGAGAGGCTTTAAAAACTTTCATATGTCCATTCTAATGTCCACAAGGGCAAAGGTAGGCACCATAGAATTATTTATTGAAACTTTGAGAAATTTTTGAAAAACATCGAGGTTTTAAGAAGCATTATTTTAAACCATATGGCAAGAGTTCTTTTACCAAAATGAACTTTCTCAAGTTTAAAATTTACAGTATTGAAGTCTATTAATTTTTTGACGATCTGAGAGGTGAATTTCATGCACAAATACCACCTGGATAAACAATGTTAAGAACTTCTCGTAATTTTCCGCTTAAATTTCTCTAGATTCATCAAAATTTTGTTGGCTCTGTTACACTTCAGAGGACTTGCTTTGAGTGAAAATTTTACCAATACTTGTTTTGAGATTTGCTGGAGCAAAGGGATGCAGTTACTGACAAAATGCCTACTCTTCTGACAACAATCTTGATAAAAAAATTTTTTCTAAACTCTATTTAGAGTGTCCATAATCCCATTTCTTCAGACACTAGAAACTGAGAGACTGACGCAGTACCGAAAGTTTCTTAAAATCATCATATTTTAGCACTGAAAGTCTTTTGATGGTTTGAGAGAATGTTCCTCGAATTAATTTTGTACTAATATTTGGGGGATCTTCTTTTGCTTGGGGAAATTTCAAAGACAGTGCATCCTCAGTTCTTTTGCAATCCTTGTTAAAAACTAAGACATTTTTAGTAATTTATGCTACAATTTCTTTTTAGAGGCTTGAAGAAAAAGACCAACGGAAGATCTGCATAGTTTTAAGGTGACAACACGTAAAAAAGACAGTTATCAATACTATAATGGAACAAGGTACTGCATATGTTGTAAAGAACAACCGAAATCTTCGTGAATGAACTTTAGAAGTTGTCTTTGATTAGCTGAAGGCCTTGATTGACTTTCTTGAATATCAGAATACACTCATCTTTTTGGTGAAAAACCGTGGCATTCAACTTCATGATGAATTAAGACGCTCTGTGATAAAACTTTAAAAACATTCGCACCTAGAATTAACAAACTCAGCTAAAAAGCCCAGCCCAATAAAAAGACCAGTTTCTACAAAAATTTGTGTATTGACAGTACATACTTAGACTTTGTTCTTCCCGAGGGGTGTATCACTCTTCCGAAAACATGTACAAGATTTCTTTAAACAGTAAGATTTTAAGGACTTTTTAAAGGATTTTTCTGTAAAACAAAGTAATTTTTTGCCAAAGGGGTACGATATTTTTATACAGTGATATGCCCTCGGTTCTTCCCTTGTATGTAACTGATAAGTTATAATCAGTTGTAAATCAGAAAGGCATTGTTCGTAGCGTTTCGTGATTTAGCATTTGTAATGTTAATTGAGACTTGTAACAAATGTAGTACACATCAAGATCCAAAAATCTTCGGACAGTCAAACTTTGTGACAAAAGTTTTTCTGCAAGGTTTTGCAAATTTCCAAACACTCGAGCACACTCTTGGTTATATTTTTGCTCATGACACTTCAGTTTGAATTGGTTAATATTAGATTAATTCTATACTTGTGAACTGAAGGATTTGTTAGTTAAGAACTAAATCCTTTTTTGTATGAAGTATGTATCGGAAACTTTTCAGTCCGAGATATTTTTGGATTTTCATGTAACCAACATTGGTAGATATAAAGTTTTGAGATACAGAACTTTTAATGAATTCAAGAGGCAAAGTTTAATTGAAAATTTTATGCAAAAATGTCTCTGTTCTTTTGTGACGGTTCTCAACAATATGTATTACGAATAAATGTTTTGCGTGCCTTAAAGTTTCTTCAAAGGACTTGTGCAGGGGCAGCTTACATCACACAAGAGTGCGAAAGAAAACCCAATATACACCCTTCGAAGAGTTCTTATCTTTAAAACCAATCAGAGTTCCATAAGGGGTTGTTTCATACCCGATCAAAGGTGCTAATAGATGTAAACGGAAAAACCCTCAAAGGTTTATCAGCAGCGTACAAATACGTTACCCCTGGAGGTGGGTGAAAAAACCTTGTGATAGAGGTTTTCTGAGAAACCCCCTCGCGTGCTTTTCTAAAAAACCCTTTCGCGGGGGTTTTTCAGAAAACCTTTTGAAGAGGTTTTTTTGAAAACCCTTTGAAACGGGTTGTTTGGAAAACCCTTTAAAGAAGGTTTTTTAGGAAACCCTTTTGAAGGGGTTTTTTTTAGGAAACCCTTTTGAAGGGGTTTTTTAGGAAACCCTTTTGAAGGGGTTTTTAGAAAACCCTTTTGAACGGTTTTTCAGAAAGCCCTTTGAAAAAGGTTGTTTAGAAAACCCTTCAAGACGGTTCTTAGAAAAACCCTTTGAGAGGGTTTTTTATAAAACCTCTATGAAAGGGTTATTTCGAGCACCTCCAGGGGTAACGTATTTGTACGCTGCTGATAAACCTTTAAGGGTTTTTCTCAGCACCTTTATTTTTTTGAGTGTACGCTGTTTTTTTAGGGTTTTCTGTTCTGCCAATCCGCTCTCGGATCTTTCTATTGTTTGTTTTGTTGTAGCATGCGATCTTTTTCAGCTTCGGCGAGACAGACACAGCCACCGACTTCAGCAGTTCTTAACTCTGCGCTTTCTTTGATCTTTCTCCCGCCACCTTTGTATTACCAGCTGCTTTTACACATTTTAATTACGCATTGTAATAGGTAGGACCCGCTTAGGCTATTGTTTTGTATTGTTTTTGTAATTCATTATCTATATGTATGCTCCATCTGATTTTGAAAAGTTATACTGATGAAGGCTTTGGCCGAAACGTTTACAAGCATGTGTTTTTTCTGAGTACATATGTATATACATAGGTATATATATATATTCTCATAAGCTCATTCGCAATATGTAATAAAGTAAATATAGATTCTCAAGAAAAACACGTTCATTAAACGTTTCGGCCGAAGCCTTCATCAGTATGACTATTCAAAATTAGACGGAGCGTACATATAGATTCAGAAATTAAAAAAACAATGCAAGACAATAGCCTAAGCGGGATCCTATTAATTACAATGCGTATTTAAAATGTGTAAAGTAGCGGGTAATGACAAAAGCTGCAGGAGAACACCTTAAGAAAGATCAGAGAAAGCGCAGAGTTAAGAACCGCTAGAGTCGGTGGCTGTGCATGTCTCGCAGGAGCCAGAAGAAATATCTGTTAGAACAAAACCAACAAAATAAAGATCCAAGAGCGGATGGGCAGAAAGAGATCCCTAAAAAACAGCGTGTGTCCCTAACGAAGAGCTGAGCGCAAAATTCAAAACAACGCAACAACCAAAATGTAAATAAAAATGAAATCTATGTATCAACCTGCCTAGTGTTCAAATCCTTAGGGGCAAAGCAATCCAGCGGATATTGTCAGAAGCTTTCCCGCATCCTATTTCCCCCCGTTAGCCTATCGATAATCTTAACACTGATATCCTTCAGAAACCCATGGTGGCCTTCTTCAGTAAAATGCCTGAAGAATTCCACCTGGGGAACTGAGGCCCCCAAATTAAACTTACGACTGCACGCCTTATAATTATTAAACCTAAGCCTAAAAGGCGTGCAGGTGCTACCAACATATTGTACACCACAAACAGTACATTCCAACAAATACACAACATTTGACGAGTCACAATTAAACGAATAATTTATCCTATATTCCCGGCTATCTATGTTCGAATGAAAATGCTCACTATTGCTCATGACATTACAGACTTGACAACGAGATTTACCACAACGAGAACATCCCTTCTTATCAGTCCCCCCATTTCCCTCATTACTCAGCCTAGCCGTAACAAGTATATCCTTAAGGTTCTTACATCTCCTAAATGCTATCAAAGCTGGCTCAGGAAACACCCTCCCATGCTCCTCAGAATTCGTGAGCATAGGATGGAGTCTCCTGGCCACCTTCCCCAAACTATTGAGCGCTGGATGATACGTCGCAACAAGTGGAACCCTTTCCCCCCTCCCTTGGTCATTGGTCCTATTTCCCGAATTCGCTAGAAGAGTTTCCCTATCCAACCTACGTACCCTATCTATTTGCTCATTAACTAAAGACTCTTCGTAGCCTCTGTCCTTAAGCCATCCAGCTAACTCGCCTACCCTCTCCTGAAACTGGCGATCCTCTGAACATATCCTACGAAACCTAAGAGCCTGACCATAGGGGATCGCCTTCTTCGTATGCCAGGGGTGAAAAGACTTCTTATGCAAGTACTGATGTGTATCAGTAGGCTTGCAGAACAAGTCTGTCGAAAGGACTCCCCCCTCCCCCACGCTAACCTGAAAATCTAAGAAACTAATACTATCCCGTGATTGCTCGCTAGTAAACTTAATGGTTTCTTGACTACTGTTGAGATGATCGATGAAAGACTTCAACTTTTCTTCCCCGTGCATCCAGATAAAATTTGTTGGTTTTGTTCTAACAGATATTTCTTCTGGCTCCTGCGAGACATACACAGCCACCTACTCTAGCGGTTCTTTACCCTGCGCTTTCTCTGATCTTTCTTAAGGTGTTCTCCTGCCGCTTTTGTCATTACCCGCTACTTTACACATTTTAAATACGCATTGTAATTAATAGGATCCCGCTTAGGCTATTGTCTTGTATTGTTTTTTTAATTTCTGAATCTATATGTACGCTCCGTCTAATTTTGAATAGTCATACTGATGAAGGCTTCGGCCGAAACGTTTAATGAATGTGTTTTCCTTGAGAATCTATATTTACTTTATTGCATATTGCGAATGAGCTTATGAGAATATATTTATTTATTGCTTAGAATAGGGTAGAAGGATAATTAGATGGAGCGGACATTATTGATTTTGAATTCATTCAGCAACTTAACAAAACTGGAACATCATCGATGCTTTTTGGAATTTTGCAAGAACGCAAATGTGATACCGCTCGGACTTCGGCTCAAGAAAACACCATCGTTGCTTGGAAAGCCATCTGGAGATTTTGGGGAGACCTGGAAAAATATTCTTGATACTGCACAAGGACAGCTGTTGACGCTTCTTCTTATCCAATACCGGGAACAGCTAGAAGGGACATTCAACAGAGCGTATGAGATTCTGCGGAAATCACGAGAAGAGCTGACCAGAGAGGAATTAGACCACATCAGAGAGCAGGTCCAGAGTTTGAAGGAGAATTTGCAAAAAAAGAGGGAGAAGAAGGCGCTGAAATTATGCACTGACTCGGGGATAAATCTGTCAACCGAAAGGCTACAAGCGTTAAGCACAACCGATCACCACAATGACGAGTTATTTGACAGCAGTGACCTCCAGCCAGCAGAGCAACGGGAAGATGATACGATAGCGATACAGGCCACGATCAGGGAAGAGGAAGATGAAGATACTCGCATAACGGAAGATGGTAGATTGATTGGACGATTTGTCAGTGGGAGTGTGGTGAACCTATCACGGAGGGAACTTTCGGAAGAAGACATAAGTCTTCTTTCGAAAGGCCTGAAGTTTTCACCCACTCCTACTGACATCGATAAAGCACAACTTAAATCGGACCTTGAAGCATATAAGAGAAGAATGAGACTGAGATGGCACTTTAGGAACCAAGAGGACAATTTTACACCGGGCAATAGTGATAACCAATTTAAAGTTAAGTCTACGTGGCAGCCCCCTAAGGACGACCCTGTCTTAGAAAATTATCTTTCGCTGCTGGAGGAGGAGGTAATGTCTGTCTCGCCGGAGGGTAAGAATTTTAGTAATCTTTCTTCTTCTGAACAACTTTCTTTGAAACAGCCTAAATGTGATAGGAACATAGTTATCAAGGAAGCGGACAAGGGATCAGCGGTTGTAGTTTGGGATCGGGGGGATTATATAAGTGAGGCTAACCGACAACTAGACGATAGGCAGGTTTATGAAGAAGTAGAGGTGGACCTCTCGGTAGATTTGGGTAAGACCATTAATTCTAGGTTGCATGAGCTGAGGGAGGAGGACCCGGGTTTAGAGGAAGTGACTGAATATTTAGAGGTTAAGGATTCTAAGTTAGGTAGATTCTATTTATTGCCCAAGATCCACAAGGGTCTTAGTAGTGTAAAGGGGCGACCAGTCATTTCCAATAGCTGTGCTATAACGGAGCATATTTCAGAATATCTAGACCACCATCTTAACCCGTTGGTTAGCCGAAGTAGGTCGTATGTTAAGGATACCAACCATTTTTTGTCTAGGCTAAGTAAGCTAGGTAAGATACCAGAGGGGGCTTTGTTATGCACTCTTGATGTTGTGGGGCTCTATCCCAGCATCCCACACGGGGATGGTTTAGAGGCCATCAGGGAGGCGCTGGATAGAAGGGAAAACCCGGGCGTGGCTACTGATACCCTAGTTGGGTTGGCGTCCTTGGTCTTGGAGAATAATTATTTTGAATTTAATGATAGGTTTTATAGGCAGAAATTGGGCACGGCTATAGGCACGAAGTTCGCTCCGGCCTATGCCAATCTCTTCATGACCCGGTTGGAAGAGAGGTTGTTGGATGCTTCGGCTGACAAGCCCCTCGTCTGGATGAGATTTATCGATGATGTATTCTTTGTCTGGACGCATGGGGAAGAAAAGTTGAAGTCTTTCATCAATCATCTCAACAGTAGTCACGAAACCATTAAGTTTACTAGCGAGCAGTCACGGGGTAGTATAAGTTTCTTAGATGTTCAGGTTAGCGTGGGGGAGGGGGGAGTCCTTTCGACAGACTTGTTTTGCAAGCCTACTGATACACATCAGTACTTGCATAAGAAGTCTTGTCACCCCTGGCACACCAAGAAGGCGATCCCCTATGGTCAGGCTCTTAGGTTTCGTAGGATATGTTCGGAGGATCGCCAATTTCAGGAGAGAGTAGGTGAGTTAGCTGGATGGCTTAAGGACAGGGGCTACGAAGAATCTTTAGTTAACGAGCAAATCGATAGGGTACGTAGGTTGGATAGGGCAACTCTTTTAGCAAATTCGGGGCAATAGGACCAATGACCAAGGGAGGGGGGAAAGGGTTCCACTTGTTGCAACATATCATCCAGCGCTCAATGGTTTGGGGAAGGTTGCCAGGAAACTCCATCCTATGCTCAGGAATTCGGAAGAGCATAGGAAGGTGTTTCCTGAGCCACCTTTAGTAGCATTTAGGAGATGTAAGAACCTTAAGGATATACCTGTTAGGGCTAGGCTGAGTAATGAGGGAAATGGGGGGACTGATAAGAAGGGGTGTTCTCGTTGTGGTAAATCTCGTTGTCAAGTCTGTAATGTCATGAGCAATAGTGAGCATTTTCATTCTAATGTAGATAGCCGGGAATATAGGATAAATTATTCGTTTAATTGTGACTCGTCAAATGTTGTGTATTTGTTGGAAGGTACTGTTTGTGGTGTACAATATGTTGGTAGCACCTGCACGCCTTTTAGGCTTAGGTTTAATAATTACAAGGCGTGCAGTCGTAAGTTTAATTCGGGGGCCTCAGTACCCCAGGCGGAATTCTTCAGACATTTCACTGAAGAAGGCCACCGGGGGTTTCTGAAGGATATTAGCGTAAAGATAATTGATAGGCTAACGGGGGGTAATAGGATGCGGGAAAGCTTCTGGCAATATTGGCTGGATTGCTTTGCCCCTAAGGGTTTAAACATTAGGCAGGTTGATACATAGATTTCATTTTTGTTTTAATTTTTGTTGTTGTGTTGTTTTGATTTTAGCGCTGAGCTTTTCGTTAGGTACACACGCTGTTTTTTTAGGGTTTTCTGTTCTGCCAATCCGCTCTCGGATCTTTCTATTGTTTGTTTTGTTGTAACATGCGATCTTTTTCAGCTTCGGCGAGACAGACACAGCCACCGACTTCAGCAGTTCTTAACTCTGCGCTTTCTTTGATCTTTCTCCCGCCACCTTTGTATTACGGGCTGCTTTAACACATTTTATTACGCATTGTATTAGGTAGGACCCGCTTCGGCTAATGTTTCGTATTGTCTTTGAAATTCATAATCTGTATGTATGCTCCATCTTATTTGGAAAAGTTATGCTGATGAATGCTTTGGCCGAAACGTTTACAAGCATGTGTTTTTTCTGAGTACATATTTCTATTTTAATACATATAGTGAATGAGCTTATGAGAATATATATATATTCAGCAGCTAGCGAGCAACGGCTAGCGAAAAACGTGCAACGGTAGCCTAAAGGTTAAGGTGCTTGCCCGGAAAGCAGGAGATCCGTGGTTCGATTCCCGGCTGTGGCGCATTTTAATTTTCTCGATTTTCCTGAGAATTTTAAAAATTGTTTCCGTTTGCACCGAAAAAGGAGAAATCCTGGTTGCTCGCTAGCTGTTGAATATTTATGAAATAAGCTGCTTGAAAAAGGCGAAAGCCGAAAGCAACCCATAAGGTGCTAAAATCGAGAAAATTAAAACGTGCAACGGTAGCCTAAAGGTTAAGGCGCTTGCCCGGAAAGCAGGAGATCCGTGGTTCGATTCCCGGCTGTGGCGCATTTTAATTTTCTCGATTTTCCTGAGAATTTTAAAAATTGTTTCCGTTTGCACCGAAAAAGGAGAAATCCTGGTTGCTCGCTAGCTGTTGAATATTTATGAAATAAGCTGCTTGAAAAAGGCGAAAGCCGAAAGCAACCCATAAGGTGCTAAAATCGAGAAAATTAAAACGTGCAACGGTAGCCTAAAGGTTAAGGCGCTTGCCCGGAAAGCAGGAGATCCGTGGTTCGATTCCCGGCTGTGGCGCATTTTAATTTTCTCGATTTTCCTGAGAATTTTAAAAATTGTTTCCGTTTGCACCGAAAAAGGAGAAATCCTGGTTGCTCGCTAGCTGTTGAATATTTATATATATATATATATACATAGGCCTTTCAAGTTAATGCTATCATCAGAGTGTGACTGACAATCTGAATCAAACTTTTTATAATATATTACGAGGATTAACATGTTTACATAATGACAGACGATAGAAGTGTTAAATGGTTGAGATGTCAATTGAGGGTTGCGTGTCCTGCTTTAAAAAGTTTTTCTTCGTATGTGGTCAATAATTTCGAGGAACTTAATGACATGAATGCAAAGACTTTAAAGAACGGTTCTTTTAAGTTATTATGTTTATTTCCGCACTGAAAAACATGTCTTTTGTTGTTGGTGATAGGTTATAGAGCAAAAATCAGATCCCGATTTAATTGAAGTTCGTTTGAAAGAACTTGAAAAATGGCTAATAGACTGTAACTATCCAAAAAATATCATTAAGCAAGCATTCCACAGAGCAAAACTTCAAGGACCTGCACCTGATAAAAGTAATAAACACAAATAAACACAAATTACCATTGGTAACAACACATTATCCCGATCTTCAGTTCAGTCACATGATGAAAACAATTCATTCGTTGCTCTATAATCTATCACCAACAACAAAAGAAAAGTTTCAAAACACACAGCCCGTCTTAGCACTTAAACAGCCCCCAAACATTTCATCAATATTAACAAACGCCCGATTCTCGTCAGCAGCTGAAATACCAACGACAACATCAACAACAGCCTCATTTGGTATTACCCTTTGCAAGGATAATCGATGCAAACTTTGTAAATTGTATCTACAAGCCGTTAATTCGTTTAAAACAGCAAAGAACGTAACTTGGAACATAAAATGTAATATTTCGTGCAAGAGCAAAAACGTTGTGTACTTCTTATCATGCAATTCGTGTCACGGAAAAGTAACTTACATTGGTCAAACAACAAACTTTCGCCTCCGCATGAAAGATCACATTTCAGAGTCGCGGTCTGGAGTATCTTCATGGACTTTCCCGAGACATGTTTTTCAGTGCGGAAATAAACATAATAACTTAAAAGAACCGTTCTTTAAAGTCTTTGCATTCATGTCATTAAGTTCCTCGAAATTATTGATCACATACGAAGAAAAACTTTTTAAAGCAGGACACGCAACCCTCAATTGACATCTCAACCATTTAACACTTCTATCGTCTGTCATTGTGTAAACATGTTAATCCTCGTAATATATTATAAAAAGTTTGATTCAGATTGTCAGTCACACTCTAATGATAGCATTAACTTGAAAGGCCTTAGTGTGCTAAAAACATTTCTTTTTTTGTTTATTTCTCGTTCGTTCTTCATCCGCACTATTAGTATCCAATTTATTGTTTCTTTATTGCCAATATAATATATATATATATATATATATATATATATATATATATATATATATATATATATATATATATATATATATATATATATATATGGCGTGATATTCAGACAAGAAAGCTGCGGAGGTCACTTGGCTGTTTCCCGCGCTTTTCAAATTGATGGCGTGATGCAAGAAAAAATTCAAAGTTTGTTGCACTGTAGCAAAGTCTAGAATTTGGTAGTAGTGAACTACAAGTAGAAAATATTTACTGAAATGAAGAGGGAAAACAAAGACGTCGCTAACATCCGGTAAGTTTGCTTTGTGCCGTGATATTACACAAGTCAAGGCAGTTGACTGTGTTGTCTCTCACTTCTCTTGCAATATTTTCAATTATCGTTGGACATGATTTTCTGACATCTTGTCAATGTTGCTATTAAGCGTTCTGATGCAAAATTAGTAAGTACTACAGCATCCAACTTGGCATGTCAGTTCTAGCTATTCTACTGTAGGTTTCTGTTTGGCAAATTCTACAGAAGTTTGTGTTATTGACTTTAAAGTCTGTGGATAGGCTACTTTGTATCATTTTTGTCGCGACGCCTGTTGAAGACGCCATAACAAACAAGTTTGGCCACTTCACGCCACTTAGCCCTACATTTGTTCATGTTCTCTTCGCTTTAGGAGCTGGTAGTAATTCTTGCATTCTCAGATTTTCCGAATTTGAATAGAATTTTAAACATTTGAAACATCGGTGTCTGGCACTAGAATGGTCTCTTTCCGTTGCACGACTATTACACGTCTCACTTGAAATCAATTTCATTCATTGACCTGAACAAACTTAAATGATAACTTCAAAGATGTGAACGTCGATGAGGAACACTCAAGCATTTATCTACTCGCCTTGCAACACACTTTGAGGCTGCAGAATGTTCTCAGCTTTCTCTCGGAGTCTTGTTTGCTCTTTAAAATCAACCACTAGAAAGTTTCATAAGTTAAATTGGAAGGAAGCAGGAATGAGAAGACTCAGACGATTTTATAAAATTTGATTTCAATTTAACAAGAGTCTAAGGATATTGTTCGCAATTCGTTGGCTGTTGCTGTCTGAGCAGAAGTGAGTTTCGATGTGGGGATTTGAATGCACAGAAATTCATTGTTTCAATGAGAAAAATTGGTGACCAAGTAAGTCGCATTTAGCCTTCAGACTTCATGATGGCAAACCCAACGAAAAAACCTCAATTTGTGGACCTACGAATATGCTGATGCTAGAAAAGCTTTCAATCTTGCCATTGCATTGTTTACTTTAAACGACCTCGGCACCGTTTGCCACACTTTTTAAAGCTCTAGTACTTGCAAAAGTTTGTACAACGAATTTAGACATAGGTATTTCCTTCATGATATTTCGGATTTGATTACTTGCTTGAAGGTGCTGTTTTTTGTGTTGTCACTGCAAGTACTATTGTAGTTTTGACAGGACTTAGTGCACAAGATGATTGCTAGGTCCAGTCATTTCTCTGAAGGTCTTAGCTTTGGAAGATATTGTTCCCACCTGTATTTTTAGTGCTCAGTAAAATTCAAGAAAGATTGAAAAGTTGACTGCATTCCAATCCATGTAGCACTTAGCACTGCGAAATTATTTTAAGAGGCGCCTACTTTACTTCCCCCAGTTAGCTAAACTTTGTCGAACGCAGAGACGAAAATGTCTTCTTTGAAAGGAGGTCCGAGTGGAGCATCACCTGTGAGTTTCTTACAAGTTTCTGTCATTTCACAATCAAAATTTCTTGAGATTTGCCTTACTGCGAGCCTTACTGTAGGTCAGGTTGACGTACGTTGCACTGTTATATCAGATGAAAATAGGGGAGTAATGTGGTTTACATGATACAGCTGTACCAAGATGTATCTCTTAGCAGATACTGTACGATGCTCATCAAGAGCTGAGTTTTAAAATCTCACCTCTGTGTATCTGAAACAAAGATGTGTTTACCTACCGTACAAAGCGCAGATATTTTAGGAAATACACCTTGGTATAGGATGTTATTGATAAAAGAGATCTTCCAATTTGCAAACTGCTACTTTTAAATTCTTTGTTAGCAAAGGCGAGCATTTTCTTTATTCTTGCATCGCTAGGCCATTCACAGCAGCAGGAAAACAAACTTCGCATGTTTACTTATTACAATGAGTTAATCTCCAATTCCTTATACGTTGCTATGGGTAATAAGTCTGTGACGTCATAGTAGAATGAGGTAAAGGCAAATGTGATAAGTCTGCTTGATGGCCGAAGTTAATTTATGCAAAAAGGCAGTCATTTAGCATCAGCTAATGAAAACGAAGAAAGAGGTAGGTAGGCACCAGGATAACAACTGGCCGCCCATTGTTACCCTGGGTTCGAGGTTGCACGTTAAGCAGACGTTTCATCACAGGAAGCCCAGGCAGTTAGTTAACCCAACAATGACAAGTTTACAAACTTAAATTCTTTAACTGTATACTGTATTACCTTTGTGTGCTATTTGTTGCACACCACGGCTGTGTTCTATCTCACTGACTGCTGCACTGCACTGCATAATTGTTCGAATGCGGGAGTTCGATACCAAATAACTTGCTAGTATTCTAATAGGTAGAAACAAGGAGTGAAACTAATCTTCAAGCCAAATTCAATAAACTGTTTTGTCATCGCTCGTAATCCGGCATCCATGCTCCAAATTCGCAACACAACGTATCAAAATGTTCCAAAATCATTGAACTATACCTTCCGATACTTTGTTTCTTCATCTACAAAATTGAAGTGCAACAATTTGCAACTTTTTGATGCATATCTCGTCAGATCCGGATTCTCACCATGCTCCGGCCATCGAACGGTCCCAGAGCGATCGAATTTCGAATTTTTTCGTCAGCCAACCTCGCTCAGCGTTACGCAGAATGTGCACAGGGACCCCCTGGCATACCATAGTGCGCAGTTTCGGTTTGAATCGATCAACGGATGGACCGGGGGATCCCTGTGTACATTCTGTGCAAAGCAAAGCAAGGCAGGCAGACGAAAAAGTTCGAAATTCGATCGCTTTGGGACCGTTCGATGGTTGGAGCATGGTGAAAATCCAGATCTTACGAGATATACATTAAAAAGTTGCAAATTGTTGCACTTCAATTTTGTAGATGAAGAAACAAAGTATCGGAAGGTATAGTTCAATGATTTTGGAACATTTTGATACGTTGTGTTGCGAATTTGGAGCATGGATGCCGGATTACGAGCGATGACAAAGCAGTTTATTGAATTTGGCTTGAAGATTAGTTTCACTCCTTGTTTCTACCTATTAAAATACTAGCAAGTTATTTGGTATCGAACTTCCGCATTCGAACAATTTTGCAGTGCAGTGCAGCAGTCAATGAGATATAACACAGCCGTGGAGAGCAGCAAATGGCACACAAAGGTAGTACAGTATACAATTAACGAATTTAAGATCGTAAACTTACCATTGTTGAGTTAACTAACTACCTGGGCTTCCTGTGGTTTCATCACGGAGACTTGGTATAAATCTGAAGGAGGAAGTTCGCTTTACCTGGTAAGTGCAAAATGAGTCTCTCAACGCTACATTTGCCGTGTTTTTAAGACCAAATAGACCAGAGAAATCTTCAACTACCTGCCCCAGCAACTTCGTTCAAAATCTAGTCAACTGCATCATTCGAATTGAAAATTCGATAGTATTGTTCTTGGCAAAATCTCGCAATCTGATTGGTACTGGAGGAATTGTGAAGTTTGGGCCTAAATTGGGCCAGGTTTTTCATAGTAATACTATGAGTCTTTCTTGACCGAAGCGCCATCATCAAGTCAAAGAGCACAGGAAAACAAGAGACTCATCGTCATAAGTCTAGGATGCACTCTTTTTCAAAGTCTTTCTTATATCTATATTCAGATAAAATTCTTACAATACATGTTACTACTTACTCTACAAATTGTACAACGCTACAGGGTTGATAAAATGAGAAGCAAAATGATGTTACCACCCTTCGTTTACATATAACAGAAAAAATAAAGATTCCCAATAATATGTCCAAAAAGGAAAAACAACTACTACTTACAAAGTTTAACACCCAAATGGCATCTTTTCAACAATGTGGTACTCGACAGTCATCACAACATGGTATTTTCTTGACAACGAAAACATATTGCTTTATGGTCTTCAATCAGTGCAGTATTGTGGCGCTAAGATATGGAAAAGCACTCCAGTAAACATCAAGGAATCAAACTCTATCTACATTTTGAATAACTCTGAAAACTTTCTTCTTCATGAAGGATTATCAAAACTAATCAGGGTAAAGTACTTCTTGGGCTTGATTTGCATTTCTTCGTCTCTCTGGTTCCGTGAAGTACTGTAAACCCACATTGATACATAGTTACTTCATTCTTCGCAAGTTTATCAGCAATCCTCAAATATTTGAAATTCCAGTTTTCAGCTATTATGTTTTGGTTATATTTGTTACTACGTTTGTACTTGATAGAGTCCCTGACATAAATGGAAACACTAGTGGTGTTTCACCACCACCATTGCATGTCCTATCCAGACGTTCTCGTTGGTATCCACCCACACCAGCAAGCTCCTTTGGGAATTCTGTATCGGGCTTAGCCTCATTCAAGGCAAGAATTTGAATCCCAATGTCCCTTATTAATAGCTGAACGTCCTCCAGGTGAGTGCGAAGACCATTGATATTCAGGGATGCAATTGCCATGTGCCATTTTAAAATCCTAAATGCTAATGACACCTGTCAGGTGCCACAGTATTACTAGTCGGTTTCAGATTCTTAGATGAAAAGCCAGTATTGCAAGCATCCTCCCTATGAAGAAGTGGGGGTGGGTCAACTACTTCCATCTCATGAATTTCATGCGGTCAATTTAATGGCTGAGCCCTAGTGGAATTAGAAGGATTCTCGACATAGCGAAAAGATCTGGAAGAGTATTGTTGACCTTGACTCTTTTAGGCTCCATCAAAAATCCATCAAAATTTGGTTGTTGGCTACACCAAGATTAATCCTTTTCATCCTTGATACTCAGTGATAAATTTATTCACCGTTTGTGCCATAGCGTTTTCTGAACTGTAACTGTAATACCAGCAAACATTCTGTATATTAACTAAGCAGTAGGTTTCGCCATTTGCTTGGGTGCAGAATAATTTAGGATCGTATTATTATTATTATTATTATAAAAACACAACTGTTGCCGACATACGTTTCGATTAAAATCTTCTTCAGTCTCTTCTTCAGTCTATTATTATTATTATTATTATTATTATTATTATTATTATTATTATTATTATTATTATTATTATTATTATTATTATTATTATTATTATTATTATTATTATTATTATTATTATTATTATTATTATTATTTTTAAAATAAAGAAATACAACTGCAATTTTGCTAAATACGTTTCGATTTGAAATCTTCGTCAGTTTACTTACAATTGGGGACAAGCCAGGTTTTATACGTTGTAAACAAAATTAAAATTAACATAAAATTTCCATAGAATCAAAATTAGAATACCCTTGATACAACTCGAATTATGAACATACAATACATTACAACGTAAACAAAATTAACAGAAACCTAGGCCTGATTCACACTGGGTCCCCCGGGCCATCAAGGCAGCGCAAAAAAACCCGAAAGACAAAGAACTGGAGTTTAAGTCTCTGTCTCTCGGGTCCCCCCGCACGACCCCAACAGACCCAAAAGACCCAGCGCGAACCAGGCCTTAAAATAAAAACAAGAATAAAATACTACACCTTCCAAACCATAGAGTTACAATAATAATAATACAGCCTATCTTTTTGGTTTCTTTACCCACATGGGATTGAGAGTGTCCTCCGTAGCAGAATCCTAATTTCCAAGGGAACGGAAAAAGAGACGCCAGCCAGTAACCCTCCAAGGATTTGCTTAATTTGCTAAATCCCGAATAGCCCGATGGGGAATTCCACCCCAACACCACGTGCAAAATGCACGAAGTTAACCGGCCAGCATCTCCTTCCACTCCCTTGGGATATAAGTGCAAAGGTAGAAGGATTAAGCGCTCCCACAAGCAAACAAATCCAACTCGATATCTGCCACCCTTTCATTTAGGCCCTTAGGGGAAGATACACCCAATTTATATTGCCAAAAAAGCTCCTTTCTGCGAAGCGAATACACGTCACCTGCACCATCGATGATGCTTATTTTTACAGAAAATTCACCCCGATGACCTCGTTCAAAAAAGTGAGAGAAAAAGCTTGCCTGTGGGACAGGCTTACCCGTATGAAGATTACCACTTAGACGCTTTTGTTTGTATGTCCGAAAATACGATTTATAGACGTTAAATCTCTGGCGAAATTTAGTCTTCGTACTGCCTACATACTTTTTATTGCAACATGTGCATTGCAGCAAGTAGACCACATTCACCGAGTTGCAGTCATACGCCCCTGAAAAGTTCCTAAAAAACCGAGAATCATCTGCATTATAAAACATGGACCCCTCTTGCATCATCGGGCATATTTGGCACCTTCTACCATTACACTTATGTGTACCTTTTTCCACCAGCTCCTCATTTTCCGGTTGTAATTTTGCCCGAACCAAGGTATCTTTAAAGTTTTTGGCCCTTCTAAACGAAACGAAAAGTTTTCCCGAAAAAACCCTGCGATGCTCACGATCCACAAGAAGGATGTTTTCACATTTCCGCAAAATCTCATGAACTTCATTGAGTGCAGGATGAAAAGTAAGGACAAGGGGTATCCTCGTGCCATCTTTGGATTTTGATTCCCTATTCAAAAGAGTATCCCTTTGCAAACCTTTGACCCTCTCCAACTGTGTGTCGATCTCCCCACCCTTATATCCCCGATATATAAGCCAAGACTTTAAACTAGCCAAATGTTCCTTAAACGAAGAATCCTCTGAACAAATGCGCCGAATGCGAAGAGCTTGACCATAAGGTATACCTTTTTTAGTATGATAAGGATGGCAGGAGGAACGATGGAGGAGCTGATGGGTGTCCGTTGGTTTTGTGTATAAATCCGTGACAAGAGTGTTGTCTTTCTTAATAACCCTTGTATCTAAAAAATTGATGCTTTCCTTAGACCATTCTGCGGTAAATTTGATCGAATGGTGAGATGCATTCAAGTAGTCGACAAACTTTTGAAGCTCTTCTTCACCATGCGTCCAAATCAAAAATACGTCATCAATGTAACGCCACCATACACTAGGCTTAAAATCGTAAGAATGCAGAAGTTTTTCTTCCAAGTCCGCAAGAAAAAGAATAGAGTACGGTGGCGCACATTTAGTACCAATTGCTGTACCCCTTATTTGGTGGTAAAATCTCCCATTAAACTCAAACATATTATTCGTAAGAACTACTTCTGCTAAATCCATTAAAGAATCTGTAGACACCGACCGATCTGCTCTAGAATCAAGGGCTTTTCGTAACACTCCCAATCCCTCATTGTGGGGTATGCTAGGATAAAGTGCAACCACATCAATCGTACACAAAATGGCATCCTCTGGAAGGTTACCTAAGGACTGTATCTTTTGCAAGAAATGATTTGTGTCCTTGATATAGGAGCGGACACTTTTAGCCAGGGGTTGTAAATGAAAATCCAAAAATTCCGAAAAATTCTCTGTGTGGAAACCCGAATTAGAAATAACAGGCCTTCCGGGGACACTATTAAGCCTTTTGTGTATCTTAGGCAACAGATAGAATCTACCAAGCTTTGGGTTATTGACCATTAAATACTCCAAAGTTTTATCTTCAACATCCCCTCGTTGTCTAATTCTACCCATTGCCTGACTGATGACATTATGCAGAATGTCAGAAGGATCGTTATCAAGGGGCAAATACACGTCAGGGTCACCCAGTTGATCCTCTGCTTCTCTGATATAGTCTTCTCGGTCCCAGACAACTACTCCTGACCCTTTATCGGCTTCCCTGATAACGATCGTTCTGTCAGACTTGAGACCATATCATTATTATTATTATTATTATCATTATTGTCATTATTGTCATTATTGTCATTATTGTCATTATTATTATGCATTTATCCAATTAAGAATTCTGTCATTTAGGAAGATGAAGACAAAGCTGAAAATGTGGCAGAAGGTTTGGATGTAGATGATGTGGATGTTGATGTTGTTACTGTCGAGAAACCGTTTTATTGTAGCAGGTCAGTTGTAATATCATTTCATGAAATTTATGAAGGAATGCCTCGAAAATGTATTTCGATTTTAGCGAACAAGGGCAGATTTTGTAATACAATTGCATATTTGAATCATCAGGTTTATTCATAGCATGCATGTTTTGTTTGAATAGAAATTTCTAGGCGCCCTAATATTGCCATAGAAAGCGGCTGTTTTAAGTCATGGCGCTTATAAAATGAAATATTACGCCAGTTGCATTTTTCATGGCACCTGTCAAGAAACGGGCCTTTCTTAAATGGAACGTGTTTTAATGGATATCCGAAGGTAATGACATCCATAGATTCAGCCAAAAACTTTATGAAGGATTTTGAGCTCTATCGACTAAAACTGAACGGGTCAGCAACGGGTCAGCAACAGGTAAGGCAACGGGTCAGCATTCGGCACTATATCAAACATATGGAGTTCAACGGGTCAGCACGGATCAGCACTCTTTTTTATACCGGGTGAGTCAGAAAAAACGTGGGGCGTTTGTCGGACTGTGGCGTCACATTGAGCCACTCGATCATCGTCAACTAAATTTTTCCATGCAGCCAACAGTCTAACTTAGATAATAACACTTTCCCCAATGAAATCAGTCTCTTAATGCATTTTTAAAAAAATATTTTCTTCATAAGCCTTTGTATGGGATTCAGGCAAACTGGTGAAATCTTTGACCAAGCCCCTTCAGCATTTTAGCCCTGCCAGAGTTACAGGTACACGTTGTATTATCAGGGGATACAGAAAAAGTATAGCCTGGTTCACACTAGGTCGCATAGGTCGCTGTGATCGTGCAGAAAGAACCAAAAGACAAAGACGCAGAGTTTGAGTCCCTCGTCTTTTGTGTCTTTCTGCATGACTCTAACGACTCAAAGGACCTAGTGTGAACCAGGCTTTGGGAAAAAGTATTGTCTGGAAGACGTTCCATTGCTATTTACAGAACGTTGATCTGCTTGAAAGAAACCTCTTCGGAAGAAAAAGAAGCACGCATTATTGATGTCTTTCAAACATTCTGTACGCAGGGCAAGTCATGATGAGATATCCTAGGGGAGAAAATACTATCACCAAACTATTTCATTCTCTCCTGATGATACCACGTGCACCTGCAACTTTTGCCAAAATAAAATGCGGAAGGGGCTTGGCAAAAGATTTCATCAGTTTGCCAGACTCCCATGCAAGGTCTTACGAAGGAAATCTTTTTTAACAAATGCATCAAATGACCGATTTCGATGGGGAAAGATTTACGATCTAAGTTAAACTCTTGGCTGCACGGAAAAATTTAGTTCACTACCATTGGGTGGCTAAATGCGATGTCACAGTCCGCCAAACGCCCCACGTTTTTTCTGACTCACCCGGTATAAAATATATACTAAATATTTAATAAAAAGAATGCTGACCCGTGCTGACCCGTTGCATCCCATATATTTTGCTATAGTTGCAAATGCTCACCTGTTGCTGACCCGTTGCTGACCCGTTGCTGACCCGCTGGAAATTATAACCCCCCCCCCCGAAATTTACATGTAGGCGCTCATCAAGTAGGATTGAGCACAATTGAGCCTCCTTGAAATCTAGAGTTAAGTTCATTTACCTGCACTTACAGTTTACTTCATCTAAGGGAGTTACAAGGTGATAACAAACAAAACTACGAAGCACCTTAGTGGTAGCATTGGTTCATATGAATTGTCTTAAACGTCACATAGTTGTCCAATATGCCCAGCAGAGCCTGGACTTTTCTCGATAACTTCAATCGGCCTCAAAATCTTGTTGATGATGATATTCAATTAACGGAACCTTTTCTATAACAGAAACATCTAAAGATCCTAGTTACGTAACAGTGGCTACAGTAAAAACAGAGAAAATCCTTTTGAGATCCAAAGACAATCCTCGACAAAAGTTATGAGACGATAGAACATTTTGATGTTTTCACAGGTTCAAAATGCCCCCTCCCCCCGTATCAATGTTGTTTGAGGTTGGAACGGGTCAAATGTCACCAACATACATTCAGGAATCATTGTTGAACAGCATTGTTACGGGGGGGGGGGGGGGGTTGTAATACTTAAATCCCTCTTATTATTGGAAATAAGGTTCAACAGCGTAAAACGCTACTAGTCTCATAATCTTTTGTCCAGGATTGTGGGATCTCCAGATGTATGACAATCTAGAGGTTGGCGCTGCAGCGGTTTGAGCACGCCCGTTTGCTGCGATAAATTTTATGGCAATGCCCGCGCGATAAACTTTATCAGATAAGATAGGTTCATTAGGAATGCATACAGGAAATTTGTCTGCCGCTGACTAAAGGGCACAGCCGACCGATCCGAATTTTTTTATGGTGTTCGTTCTCTGCAGCTCAGCTGCACCTGTCGGAACAATGAAACTGAACGCGAAAGAGTGCAAGACTTGACCCTTTTCCCTTTCAATCATTTTGGAATCAAGTTAATAAATAGTTTATCTGGGAGTACTTGAAGTCAGTGACTGTTTGAAAGCAACTGATGTTATTGTGAAGCGACCTGCTGCACAGAGTCCAATTTTCGGAGAAACCCTTCTCTCCTAACGGAAAAGTGATTGCGAAATGGTAAGTCCACCAAACTTTTCAACGTAGAATATGTTGTAAGGCAAACAAGCATAAAACGCTGATATTGACTTGAATAGTTTTTTCTTCCATTTATATTTAAAACGCAATACTGTTCATTTTCAACAAAAACAACAAATCTCGCCAGGATGGAACGAACATTAGGGGAGAGGGAAACGAATTCAATTGCGATTCTAATTATAAATACTTGAAGATTTTGAAATGTACTAAAAATTCAAAATGTCAGATCAACTGTTAAATAATGTACCTAGGAAACGACATGAAAACTAGGACAAAGAACTCATTACAACAGGCACATAAGACATTTTTGAAATAGATGATACTGCCTCTCTTCGCAAACAATAAATATCAGATCAAAAAACATCTATTACAGAAAGAAGAAAATCGCAAAATCCCCACTTTGCCTCGCTGAGAATTTGTAAATATGAAAGCAGTGTTAATTTATCTATCTTTTGAGCATAACCAGATATTCGGGAAAAAATCCCTTTTTCCTTGGTGAAGTTTCCCCCGTGAAGGGAATCACACGTCTGATAAAATGTGGCGGAATCTTTTCGAAAACAACAAATAGCAGATCAAAAACATCTCTTACAGAAAGGAGAAAATCACAAAATCCCCACTTTGCCTCGCTGAGAATTTGTAATTATGAAAGCAGTGTTAATTTATCTATCTTTTGAGCATAAGTAGATATTCGGGAAAAAATCCGTTTTTCCTTGGTGAAGGTTCCCCGCGAAGGGAATTTTTTTTCTTTTTCTTATACATATTCCATTAAAAATTTACAATACATGATTACTACTTACTACTATACCTATACCTAACGCTACCCTACTACGGAGACGATACCCCAAGGAGCAAAACATTTTGTCTACCCAGGGGTCATAACATAAAGAAAAAGACACAGAGCTACAACTACCAGTTAAGGATTCTTGTAACCAAATAATTGCGGGTGAAGATTTAAAAGTTTGGAACCATGGAAGGTAGTGTAAAAATATATTATTTGGTTGCAAGCTCCCTTAAGACATTACATTATTACTGAAAACAGACACATACAGAAGGGATTTGGGTGCTCTTTTCGGGGATTCCAATAACTTTCAACCAAAGCGTTCTGTCTCAGAAATGTACTTAATAGTTAAATTTAAGATCATTTTATTGGCTTCCAAGGGCAAATTTTTATTTACGTACAGAAGAAGTTGCAACATATTGATATCTGCACTCTCAGAATGTCCACAAGCTCTGAGTACATCGTTTACACCAGCGAGAAGACTGCATCTCTGCTATCTGAAAGAATTGCAGAGCAGCAAAAAGTGTTCCGTATCTTCTATGCCATCGTTAACAACAGCAAATTGTTATAGCTTGAGAATTTGCAACAGCACTGAAAAGAAACTAAGTGCACAAGAAAATCTCTCCGACGTACAGGTGAAGACTCGGAAACAACCTATTGCTGCTCGCCATTGGCTGATGTCAACCAACATCACCAAGAAAGAATCCCCCCACTGGTGTCTTGATGACAGAACAAGGAACAAATGCGCAACGATACCATTCCCTTCCAAGAACTCCCTTTCCCTTCAACAAATAAGAACAGACATTACGATGGCGATTGCGGTACACACAAGGGACACACACCAGAAAAAATACGGAACAATAATACAAATGGAATTCAACACAACTGGACAAAAAATAAAAGTAAAAGAACTTTATCATGACATGCTTTTCTTTTGGGGCCATGCTATTTGTATGGTGAATGCTATTGGCAAACAACCTTAAAAGTGAATAATAAGAAATGAGCATCACAATGGTTTTCTAACTTAATCACGGCGAGACTTTTATTTCTATTATATGGATTTATTCACAATGCCTAGTTCATGCCCACATGGGGACTGGGAGCAGATGTATTTTTCTTAAGTCCAAAAGATGAGCATAAAGGCTGATTTCCACTCAGCAGAATTCTCCTGGCGGGCTGAAAACTCTATACAAATTCAAAGCGAAATTTTTGCATAAACAAAAGAGATCCAGTCCGCCTGGTAAATTCGACAAAGCGGAAATCAACCTTCAGATGGCTAAATCAATGTAATTTAATTTGTACCCACAAAGGACTGAGCGAGAGCTGTGCTGTTGAAAGTTAAACTTGTCAGGATTTTCGGGGCCTCTAGGGGCATCTATGTATTCTTTGACCGAAAGTCAACTTGACGAAAAATATGGCTATGAAAAACAAAAAAAAGGCATGAAAAAGAATAAAGCCCTTTAGAACAGCAAGTAGCTTCTAGAAATTGCCTGCATGTCATACCCCTGAAGATGTATTAAAACTCGACGAGACATTTAACATAAAAATTGGGGGTAATAGATTAAAGTTGCTTTGCCATTTCTGATTTAGTTCACTTTTCCCATGTCAAGTCTACTCTTCTTCACTTTCATCACTCGCATCTTTACGGTTTCTTTGATCCTCTGTTGCTTCCATGGATTCGATGAAGCTCAGCAGTTCATTTGTGTTTCCAAAATACTGGAACTTGCCATCATACTTCAGGCACATTCTACAATTGACATCTGAAAAAACATAACAGCTTTCACTGGCTCTGCCCATATCCTTCAAAAGATCGTTTGCCTTCCCCATAATCTTGAGACGCTCTTTAGTGAGATCCAGCCGAATGCGATACTTATCTGAGTTCTTTCTCGCTCTGTAAACTTCAGTACGGTGGCGCCAGGTTGTAAACCTCACTATAATTTGACGATATCGCTTGCCACCTTCTTCCTTTATATTTCCAATCCTGTGGGCTCGATCAATGACCGCATCGGGAATGCTCACCTTTAATTCTCTGAATATCTTTTTCACGGTCTTTAGACACTCGTCACCCGACTCACCATCTGTTCCTTGTTTTAGCTCAACGCCACCGATTCTCAGGCAAAGCCTTTTCTGATATTGCTCGCTGTCGTCGCTACGCTCCTTGAGATTTTGGATCAGTTTTTCCATAACAATAACCCTGCTTTCTAATTCTTCGATCCTGTTTTTCTGCTCAACTATGATGTTTTTCAAATCATTTATACAATCCTTAGTGGCCATGTCATCTTTCAATAGACCCATTTACGGAGAGAAAAGCATCATGGGTAATAGGGGCAAAATTTGTTTGTTCGAACGCATGTTTCAAGAAATTATTTCATGCCTCTCATCTCGGCGTACCGTCCAATTCTGCTTCTTATTCGCTCAAAATTTCATCAAAGCTCATGGAAACAACACAGCAATTACCTGAAACACGGGGCTTGAAATTCTAATTGCCTTTTCTGCATGGACTGTGCTAAATTTATGTGCTTCCTTCACAAACTGCGCCCTTCTTCGTGTTTCATACTCAATCACAAGTCTTTACTGGTAGACCCCGGCTCCTGTTTTCGATTGCCAGAACCATATAGAACACTGCATTCGCTTGATTTCCAAAATGAAGGCCCCTCGCATCCTTATTTCAAGTTACAAAAAGTCTCCTTGCCGTATCTTTCTTCTTTCACAAAAAAATACGGTTGTAAAATTTCATTTGATCTTTTTGAGATTTTGCAAATTCTCAAATCGATTCGAACGCACCTGAAACCCTTCTGAAACTGTCTGGAAATATTGCCAAAGGTGTCACGGGGTGAGCCAAAGGGTAATCCAAGAAAGGAACAACGGGGGTAAATTTTCTGAAACAGATCTTATATTTATGTTGCCACTTTTTTATAGTATAGTTAGTTTTTTTAGAGAAGCTGCGTATAAGAAACTCAACTATCAGATCACCAAGCATTTATGAAATTTAGTAATGGAAAAATACCCCAAAAATACATTCCGTAAGCTTTGCTTTATTTTATCATTTCATATTTTTTTCTTTGTACATTCGTCCGTCAGCAATTAGTTGTTATTTATCTGAAAGTTTTGGCGGTAAATGCTCGGATCAGTTTATTGTAAAGAGAGGTGGGTTTCTAGGTTTCTGTACATACTCCGACTCCGACATGAAGATATACGTTTATTCATAAGAAACTGGTTTATAAGAAACTGGTACCAAGATAGCCAAAATTTCAAGAAACTCTAGTACTATGGCTGAGAAGTAGTAAGAATTTTTTGAAAGTAAAATGCAAGGAAATTGTCGCTGAACCTTAATTACTGACTAATATTAACCAACCGTATTCTTTATAAGGAACTGCTTATAAGAATCTCTACTCTCAGATCACCAAAAATTAAGAAACTCTAGTACTGGGAAAATATAACTTAAGTAATCATTTCCTTTCACGAAGGAAATCCTTGGCATATTTTTGCTTTATTTCACTTGTTTCCTGTACCATAATACTCGGAATGTACTTGAGTAACGTCTAAATTGGAAAGGCTTTAATAGACATTGTTTTGCAAAGGTCACGAGGGCATAGGCAATGAACATGAAGATTGTTATGGAACCTTTGACAAGCTCGTAAGAAACCCCAAGTACTCAAAATCTGATAATTTTAAGAAACTTTCAGTACTGGCTGAAATTCTTAGTTTCTTATAAAAAATGCGAGTATTTGTTTGAGCAAAACAGAAAACTGGCCCCAAATGTCCAGTAACATATCAGTAACAGTGTTAGAGACCACATTGACAATGAGGCCCCCCGGGGGTTCTGTGTTCCTGTGCTCCCTAAAAAAATTCAAAAAATCTTCCTTGTTCCCAATTCTTTTATGCTCCCCAAAAAGAAATGCCGAATGTTCCCCATTTACTCGAAAAGTATTCCTTTGATCCCTTGTTCCCTATAAAAATTGCGAGATGTTCCTATGTTCCCATAAGTAAAAATGGCAAGTTCCCTTGTTCCCCATAACCCCTGGAGGCCTCAATAATTCATGCATTCAAAAAATAAGAAACAAATTAAGAAACGTTTAGTGTTAAAATCAACCAATTTTCGCGCTGAACAATTAAGAAACTTTTAGTACTATGGCATCATCCAAGTTTCCTGTATAAAAACGTGTATGACATTCAACGAAAATAGAAAATGCTCTGGCTTCCCTAGCATCCCCATAATTCACCCGTGCAATACCCTCATCAGCCCCATCATCTGAAGCAGATAAGCAGTAGTCTGCTGTTTGGTGTCTGGTACACAAGTTAATAAGCAGAAGTCACTCAAAAATGAAAAAGAACATATTAAAGGCGGTCAATGCTAGGATCTACTTTGAAGATGTGATCTGACGATTGAAAAAAATGAGAATTTTGAATAATGACGCATCAGCTTTACTCTTGCATATTTTTAGCAGAATTTCGGGGACCGAGATACAGGGAAGTCCAGGGGGCCATGGCCCCCTCAAAAATTTTCAGTAGTTGCTGCACTAAATCTTTATTCTTTTCCTGTTTTAGTATTTCAGAATATTCCATGTTCTTATGTATATCTCGTGCAATTTCTACCTCGTGCCATTAAAATACACTTATTTTTAGCTAATAAGAAAGAGCTTATAAGAAACGGTACTTTCAATCAGAGAGGCCCCCCCTAAGAAGCTGTCCTACCCAAATCTCAGAGCCCAAAAATAGATCAAATCTACACTTCCAGCATAAACAAGATCAGAAATTTATTGAAAATCTTTGGTAACGACACTGACAGTGTCTTAAAATTTAAGAAACTAGCCCGGGGGGGGGGTTACTCGACCTAAATTTGTACGGGGATGTGCCCACGAAGAAATATTTTTTCACCCTGCTCCAGAATTTTTGCCTTCAAATGATACCCTGTTCTATAAAAAATCGGTGAAAAGTATACTCAAAAACAAAAAAAAAATGGACTAAATAATAACCCGATCTAACAAAATTTCCCCTTCTGACATGTTTTGACAACCTGGTCCAGAAAACTTGCCTTATTTTGATACCCTGTTCCAGAAAAAATAGGCGAAAACGATACCCTGAAAAACGGCACATCCCCGTCGGGCAAATATACTAAGTACCCCCTCCAGGGAAACTAGCCATGGGGACCTTAGTTTCTTATGAAAAATAAGTGCAGTTTAGAGCATCAACGCTAAATAGGATACATTTTCTGTTCACTCACAGGAAACTATCCCACTGAAATGTTCTAGAATTGTCATATTTTGAGTTTTCATATTTCTTAATTGTTTTCTAAAGGCTCCATAAACAATGGTGATATCTACTTTCGAAACAAAACTTCAAAACCTTTCCAATGTTTGGACACTACTCAAGTACGGCTGAAGAGTTACAATACAGAGTGAAAATAAAGAAAATACGCGCCAAGAATTACCTCTAAATTAGATAGTTTGTTAAAATATGTTTTCCGTCACTGAAATTCCCTAAATGCTTGGTGATCTGATAGTTGAGTTTCTTATACGCAGCTTCTCTAAAAAAACTAACTATACTATGAAAAAGTGGCGACATAAATATAAGATCTGTTTCAGAAAATTTACCCCCGTTGTTCCTTTCTTGGATTACCCTTTAGCTCACCCCGTGACACCTTTGGCAATATTTCCAGACAGTTTCAGAAGGGTTTCAGGTGCGTTTGAATCGATTTGAGAATTTGCAAAATCTCAAAAACGTCAAATGAAACATTACAACCGTATTTTTTTGTGAAAGAAGAAAGATACGGCAAGGAGACTTTTTGTAACTGGAAATAAGGATGCGAGGGGCCTTCATTTTGGAAATCAAGCGAATGCAGTGTTCTATATGGTTCTGGCAATCGAAAAGAGGAGCCGGGGTCTACCAGTAAAGACTTGTGATTGAGTATGAAACACGAAGAAGGGCGCAGTTCGTGAAGGAAGCACATAAATTTAGCACAGTCCATGCAGAAAAGGCAATTAGAATTTCAAAGCCCTGTGTTTCAGGTAAGTGCTGTGTTGTTTCCATGAGCTTTGATGAAATTTTGAGCGAATAAGAAGCAGAATTGGACGGTACTCCGAGATGAGAGGCATGAAATAATTTCTTGAAACATGCGTTCGAACAAACAAATTTTGCCCCTATTACCCATGATGCTTTTCTCTCCGTAAATGGGTCTATTCAGCAAGCTTCACATCCAGTAGCCTCTCAAGACATGACATTGATATCATGCCATCCGGTACAGGATCCATCGATGCTTGGCCTAATTTATCGCTCTTTGAAAATTTCGCTTGTGCTTTTGACGACATTATGTGGTAAAGAATGAATAAATTCTACAGTAAACAAAGTGCCTAGCAGCTATTATCATAAAGTCATCCAAACAAATTTGTATTGCTCATCCTGTAACAGCATCACACAGCTCTTTCTCTCAGCTCATAAAAGCGTGACCGTACTCCACGAGAGCCATGCCAAAAAAAAGGGAAGGGAATCACACGTCTGATAAAATGTGGCGGAATCTTTTTGAAAACAACAAATAACAGATCAAAAAATATCTATTACAGAAAGGAGAAAATCGCAAAATCCCCACTTTGCCTCGCTGACAATTCTTAAATATGAAAGCAGTGTTAATTTATCTATCTTTTGAGCATAAGCAGATATTGGGGAAAAAATTTGTTTTTCCTCACGGGAGGTTCCCCGCAAAGGGAATCAAACGTCTGATAGGGGAATCTTTTCGAAAACAACAAATACAAGATCAAAAAGGACCTCTTATACATTGAACAGTTGGCTCTCATATAATTTGCTTCCATCTCTTGGTAACGGTGCTTGAAATGTCATCATAGCACAGGGTGACAAGGGTCTTTCTTTAACAACGCCCTTCGTCTGACACATGTGTTTCTTGGCTTGGCCAGATCATGGCCTGAACAATCTCCCCGATCGGACAATCTAATTATTGGGAATGATTTTGCAGCTGTTTTAGCGTTAGTTGCTGTTTTATGATCGTTGTATATTTTTTGTAATTGGGTCCCTTATTCTAACGTCCACTTCTAGAGTTATGCCTTTCTTAAAGATCCATTGTCACCCACGGTCCTTTGCAGCGTAGTTTTGACGGCAGGGAGCAATTTTATGCTGTCTAAAGATTAAAATTGGCCTAAGCGGAAATACACAATGCAGTAGCTGAATTGATCAAAAAGTAAGCTACGTTCAAATTTTCCTTTGAGTTAAATTACTGTAGTGTGAATTCATATTTGCTACTTTGGCCATATTTGATATTTAGACAGTCTGAAATTGTTGTGTGCCAACAAAGGATGCTAGGACCTCATTGCTCTTTGATCTAACCCTTACAGAGATCTACTGTACTGCTCTAAATGAATAAGATTGCTGCCATCAACTCCGCTGCCAAAATATTTTTTACAAACCGATTCTAAGTAGCGGCAAAATTCGTGAATGTATTTGGTACTTGCAAAAGCAATCAGTGCACCCCTTTCCAAATACCGATGGCTATCAAATACCCATATGCTGCCTCTCACAATGCATAGGGCCATTGATTTGTCGGGACTTGCGATGAGGACGCATGTGACGAGTGGAGATTGCTCAAACAAAGAAATTAGGCTGCTGGCAAGGTGATCTGCATCATGATTGGAATCATAGGTTGAGACATGAAGATTTCAACATCAGATTGCTCCATGACGTCTTTTACCATCAAATTTGGTGTTTCTGCAGATGGATCGATGTTTCCATACAACATGTTTCCTTCTGCAACGACTCTACAATATCGGCTCACAAGCTCATATGGGTTGGGAATGGCATCTGATGACAGCAAGGATCCTTGGATTGTTGCAACGCAAGCCAACACTGAAATGGCTGTACAAGAATTGGTGCCGATGCCGTACCCAACTAAGCCAGATTGCGATGCATGTGGTGGCAAAAGAAACTCAATGACATTGCCATATTTCAAGTACAATCGATCATCTGCAGTTGCCAGTTGCTGTCTCCTTCCTTTGTGGTTTGACGTGCCAATCGCATGCGCAAGGCACTTTACGCCCACTTTTGCTGCATTTCTTCGATGGACAAAAGGAGCATTGAACAAGGTCCTCTTTCTTGTCTTGCTTATGTCCCTTTTTTATGTGATCACATTTTTTGCTGTGGGGTGGCCTCTTTTCAGTTTCAGTTTCACTTCATATCTTAAGTTCCGCTACATACAATTCAGAAATAACACATAAATGTATAAAAACTAAACTACAAGAACATCAGGCAATATTACAAAGAATTAAAGATACTATAAAAAATTAATACAACATGCAAATTAAAACTCTATTGTGCTGGGGCAAAGTTCTGATAGACTGAATTGGTCTGCAAAGGGGTCAATGGATTCAGCTTTTCGATCTTGCTGTGCAGTGCATTAATCCCTTCTGCAAACATCTTCCCGTATGTAGCCTTTATTTCCTCAGCTTTTGATTCTTCTTCCATTACTTCTTCCGTGTCCAGGGAATGAGAAGGTGCATCATGATTAGCTTCTCCTTGTCCAACGATTCCTTTGATAGCAGCCAGTGCCAGCCTCTTTGTTTCTTTCTTTATGTGGGCCCTGCATATTGGGCAATAGCTGAGATTCTTTAAGCAGGTTGTATGGAAAGAATGCCAGCACCCCTCATTTATCTCCCATTCCTCATCATTATTTCCTTTGCTGCAGGATGACATATCGCAGACTTTATTCGGGTTAGGTTTCCAGTCTGTGTGGTATCCAAGTGAATAAACATTTATATTTGTTTCCTCACAGCAATAGCTCTGCAACATTTGATCCAAGTCTTTGTTTTCAAATTCCCTGGTTGAATCTATCGTTGCAATTCTTGAAAACATTTCAGTGAGGAAGTCTGCAACAGAAAATTTCAGGGATTGAAGTTGATGGTGAGAGAAAGACGAATTCTTGGGTGGAGTGAAATTACTTCTGAAGTTATGCTGGCATCAAAGGATCATCGCCATCTTTGGTTTGTGCTCGAATAATGGAATGGGTATTTTCCTCACCATATTCATCTGAAACATTTAAGTAGTGTCGAAAACAGTTGAGCATTTCATGATTGTTCTTTCTCCAGAAGATTATATTGGACAGCCAGATCATAGGTGCTTTATCATAATGGTGTCGCTTGAAGCAATAAAACTTCAAATACGCTAACTTCATTGCCAAAAAGTATTCAGTGAAATTGTTTGAGCGGAAAGTTATGCTGTAGATCGAGAGAACCAAAGGAATGTAACTGTCAAGGAGGTTCAAAAAGATACCTTAAAGTGGGTGCCTACATTGTACGAATTTTGCCCTCACTTGCGATCGAACCAATGTCCATCCACCACAAACAATTTCTAGGATCAGTGAAGTCCTCCAAGCCTTTGGCTTTTCGGCAAGTTTGCTGTGCGGAAAGACGTTTTCGTAGATATATTTGAAAAACGAGTGGAAATTGACCATGACATCTTCTCTGGCATTCAGGGAAATGTGTAACGGTCCTGGCACAGCAGACTGAAGAGGTTTCGTAAACACCGAGTTGTCTGCAATCATGTGCCTGAAGGAGACGATGGATCTAAGAGAAAAAAATGGGAAAACTTGAATCAGTGCAATATTCTGCTGCGCCAGCAGTGACAGGAACCTGGAGAGGAACGTGTCGGGAAAGGCTGTACAATGAGCTTGGATGGGAATCTTCAAGTTCAAGAAGATGGAGTAGACGTCTAATTCTTTTCTATAAATTCATCAATAACTTAACGCCTGACTACACGCGAGATCCCATTCCATCGCTGCATGAAACAAACTATATTTTCGAAACCAGCCAGCAGTTGGGCAAATAAGGGCAAGAACGGAAAAATTCAGAACTAGTTTTTATCCTAATTGCTTGTTTTAAGTGGAATAAACTTGATCCCGTGTTGAGAGCATCCACTTCTGTTTGCATTTTTAAAAAGAATTTATTTCAAAGATTAGACCTCCTGCTTAAACTCCGTATATGGTATTCCCAATCCTAAAGGGATTGCGTACTTAACTCAGTTGAGGGTTGGGCTAAGCAAACTCAATTTTCGCAAATTCAGATACTATTTTAAAGATGCAATAAACCCAATGTGCCATGACGGCATAGAGGACACGGATCACTTTTTGCTGCTCTGCAATTCTTTCACAGATTATAGGCGCAGTCTTCTCGCTGGTGCTAACGATGTGCTCCAAATATACAGATGTTCCAAATCTCTGGGCTATAATATTTTGCAGCTTCTTTTATACGAAGATAAAAGCCTGCCTTTGGAAGCAAATGTTTTAATCCTGAACTTAACAATTAAGTTTATTCTGGAAACAGAACGCTTTGATTGATCTATCCACTTTCCTACGAACACCCCCATGCCCCAACCTTCTATGTATTTAGTGTTCGTAGTTATTTTTTGCGTAATGGTTTGAGGTAGCTTGCAACCAAGTAAGGAACTTTCTTTCCAACCGAAAATCTTTGGGTTCGAAGAACCAACGATCTTTGGGTTCAAAGTCTCAGACTTATGGAATTACTTGGTAGCAAGCTACCTTACCTCGAAGCTGAACGTCGTATTTACTTGTATGTTGTTTGTCTATGTTTTCGTTCCCTCTTTGTTTCTTTGTGTTAAAGTTTTTAGCATTTTCCTTGTTTTGTTTCATGTAACCATTTGGTATTCGTGTAATCTCGCTCCTTTTGGAATCGTCCCATAAGTAAAGTAGAACTTAGCCAACATTGTACATTTTTATCTGAATGTAAAAAGAAGAAAACAAAATGATGTGATTGGTTATTATTTCAAGAACCTTACAATAGTGCACGCTACACACGCTGCACACCAAACACCAAACGAAAATTTTGCCAACCACACCGTCGACTCTTTGAGTCAATGAATTGTGCGGGGCATTTTCTTCCAAAAACAATAAAAAATTTGTGGAATATCACAGCAGATAGATAAGGAATTCAAAGAATTTTGTTAAGTTGCAATTCCGGGCCATGGTTGTTTGTTTTCAATTTGTTTTGAGTGTGCTTGTCAGAATTTCTAGCTACTGAAAGCCAATTTAGACCCACTGTGCATGCAACATCTAGGCAGGGGACCCCTAGTTTAACGTCCCTTTTGAAAGACTACGAGGTGAGTTTTGAGATCAGCCCTCCTAGGTCACCCATCCGGAATTGGACCTCACTCGACCGAGCCTTAACCTGATGAAATCACCTGACGAAGACTGTATAAGCCACCGGCCACTCACCCCGCAACGCAATATTCATGTGAATTCACAAACGGTATTTATGTGAAATTGAAGGGAATTGTTTACCAACTAACTGCATCTACAGCGTTTGTTTCTCTCCTGGCAAATCATCAAAATCTTCAATTATTGAACAGTTTTTTTTTATTAATAAACAAGCTCAATATCAAATTTTGCAAAAAAAAATTTTTTGGCTTGTGTGCGGAATCAAATTAGGAAAAGGGTGTGCGAGTAGGTAGTAGAGGTTGTCGGGCGTAGGGATTGTCAGGCGTGAGTAAGAAGATGCTCATCGTGTGACGCTGTCGTAGTTCTATCTCTGAAATTGAATAATCTTGAAGTGTTCCTTTTAGTGATGAAGAAGAGGCAGGAGATAATCTTTACTTCTTGCCCGTGGCACCAGAAATCGATGATCCTGAGGTTTGTATTATTCTGATTTTGTGTTTGAAGTGGAGGACTTGCAGCTGTAAGAAAAACTGAAAAATGTAGTAAAAACGTATTGAGCATTTCGAATATCTTTCCAGACATTTTTAAGCTTGCAGACGTCTCACCTATTTTCAATAGTGGCGAATCCACGACCGATGTTAATTACAGACCAATCAATATTCTTTCTTCTGTTTCGAGCATTTATCAAAGAATTCTCTCAAAACAAATATTATCTCACATTAGCCAATATATATTAGATTTGTTGTGTGGTTTTCGCGAGAAATACAGTACACAAGATGTCCTGATAAGATTGATTGAGCGATTTCGCAAGTGTCTTAACAAACATGGTGTAGTTGGAATTGTGCTGATGGACCTTTCCAGAGCGTATGATTGCCTGCCTCTTGATCTCCTCATAGCAAAACTGGAGGCCTATGGTTTTAGCTTGAGTAGCCTACGAATGCTCCACAGCTACCTTACTTCCCGAAAAAAACGAGTTAGAATTGACTCTAGTTATGGCTCGTGGCTCGATGTCACATTTGGTTTACCGCAAGGTTCAGTACTTGGTCCTCTGTTATTCAAAGTTTGCATAAATGATTTGATTTACTTCATTGAATAATCAGAAGTATGTAATTTTGCCGGTGATAACACCTTGTTCGCCTGTGACCAAAAAATTTAACGAGTGTTGTCTAGTCTGGAAATTGATATAGACAGTACCTTAGAATGGCTCGAATCTCACATGATGGTGTTGGCAAACCTCAAAGGAAATCACAAAGGGAGTCGACAAGACTCAGGAGACCCCCAGAACGTTTTGTCCCTTGAGGTATCTTGCCTTTTGTGTGGGTGCATTTTGCCCTGTGTGCTGGCGGTGTTGCGCTGATCCAGTTCCTAAGGAGCCATGGTAAACATGTAAAACTATTGCAACAGAAAACAGGAGGAGAGTTGTAGAGGAGAGTTGCAGAGAGAGCACAAGATAAACAAGACGAGCGCGTTCCTTACGAAGAGCCACTGAAGGTAGGCCTAGTCTCGAGCAGCGACGACCCAAGCCCAAGTTGACGTCGGCATGACTTTGGTGAGCGTATTTACTCCTTTCCTTGTTGGGGACGAAGAATAAAGAGAACTAAACATGGATTATTGACAGTTTTTAGTTCAGTTGTGTTTGATACATTTTGAATATTTGCACTTTAAGGAAACTAAGATACATCTTTGATTTATGTGTTTATGGGCCGCACGTTGAATCCACTACATAGTAGCAGAGGGTAGTTGAATTATTAATTGAATTAGAGGAATTGTCTATTTCATTGGGGTATTGCGTGAAGTTCTTCCCTTTGAATTTGGCTTATTACGCTGGTACTTGCATCATTTCGAAATGATGGGTTGTTGTACCTTGTTATGTGCTGATATGCGGGGGAAACTTTACGTACTACATCGGTGTATCTTTTTCCCGTTTGTTGCATTGCATGATGTATCTACTTGTTTGCTTTGAATTCAATTATGGTTTGCATTGTTTGTATTGAATTCATGCTTACGTCTTAGTTCTTGTTTTTCGCGCGAAGCGCTTTTTTCGCTATCTAGAAAACTAGAAAGACAGCAGTTGTTTTCTGGTTTTACATATTTGTGTAAGATATAGATAGCAGAGCTTACACAAAAATTTGAAAGAATTTGTAACTTGTTTTGCTAAGTTAAACTGATAGTTTCTTAGTTAGTTAATTCTATTGATATTGGTATTCTTTGGACATTGGTCGTTGGACAGTTTGTGTACCTGCTATTTGTCATTGGATTTGTTTACTCGCTCAAGATTGAAGAAAGATTTGGGACATATTGGTTTGAAAGTCGAATCGCTCGTGCCATATTTGTTATTTCATTGTTTACTGGATCAGTCTTTCGCGAGCTTGCTATCTGTAATTCTCATTGGACAATGTCGTCGGAGGATCAATTGTATAAAGATATTTTGAAGCTGAATGTCGCGAAGCTCCAAAGAGAACTGGAGAAAAGCGCATTGCCAGCCACGGGGAGAAAAGCAGAGCTGATACAGAGGCTGTACAAGTTCGCCAAAAGGGAATTAATCACGAGTCAAGGAGGTTCTCCTGAGGATTCCGTTCAGATTGAAAAGTCTCAAGATAAAACAGAGTCGATCTTGAAAACTCCTTCGAGGATACCGCGTTTGTTGCCGAATGTTGAAGAGATAAGCAAGTCTGCACGTTCACGTTTGGACAGGACGTCATCAATTTGTGATAGAAATAGAATATTGGAGCAGGATTTGTTTGAAGATCGGGACATTGCTCTGTTCGGACATTCGAGAGGCAGTGATGGTAGAAGAGATGAAGGCAAGATTATACATGAACAATTGCATGATAATGGACAGCAAAGTTGGGAACACAACGGGCAGACCACACAAACCGGACAGCTTTCAAATACCGGACAGCCTCGTTTTCAAGTTAGTTCAGATGAACCAAAGTATGAAACAGATTTCTGAATTTGATCAGGGTGAAGTATCAAAAGCTGAGATGGAAAATTCATTACGTCGACTGAATGAAAAGGAACAACAGTGTGGGTCTATAGTCCAAGAAATCATTACATTACTGATAGATGAAAGCATTGTAGATAGAGAGATAGGAATTTGGACAGAATTTCAACAACGAATCCTGCGTGCATCAAAAGGAGCAGAACGATTTATTTCACAATTAACAAAGGATGAGGAAGCAGAGTTGAGATCAGTAGAGGATAGGACACCACTGAAGGAATGCAGAGAATCAAATTCAAGTAGTAATTTGAAATTACCCAAGTTTACATTACCAGAGTTTCATGGCAATATGATAGAATGGGTTTCATGGTGGGATCAATTCAAGTCTTGTATTCACGAGAACAATACATTAGGTGAGAGAGAGAAATTCAATTATCTGAGAGTATATGTAAAGGGATCTGCAAGAAAAGCCATTGAATACATTGAAGTTACGAGTTCAAATTACTCAAAGGCCATAGATGCATTGAAGAAGCGTTATGGTAGACAACGTTTAGTCGTTGAACATTTGGTCGAATCGATACTTAACATAGAGAAGAGAGAAAGGGTGACTGCACAGTCACTGAGGTACTTGTATGACACTTTGGTTAATAGATATCACACTCTGGAGCAGTATGAGCCAAATCTTGAAGTGTGTCACAGAATTCTTGTACCAATTTTCCAAAGTAAACTACCAAATGACATAAGGAGAAAGTGGGAGTATGAACTTTCCAAGCTAGAGAATGAAGAGGAAGATAAGAGAGTTACGGCAGAGTTTTTCTTCGATTTTCTTCGATCACATGTAATGTCTGAAGAGGCCATAGAGAAGTCGACTCCAAACCGTTCAACTCATCCCAGAATGTCAAATAGGCCACGTATACAAAACAAGGATCAAGGGGACAGTAGGTTTTCATCAGCAACAGCATTAGCAGCTCAAACTAGTCAAGAAACTGTCAATCAAGGCCGAAATAATCAAAATAAATGTGGTTTTTGTGAGAAAAATCATGAATCAAAGAAGTGTTTTGGGTTCAAGAAGAAATCAGTTGATGAAAGGATACAGACAGTTAAAGACAAAGGATTGTGTTTCAATTGTTTAAAGCCTATAAGTTCCACGCATTACAGTTCATGTTGTATGAGCCAAGGATGTATGATGGAAGGATGTCAAAGAAAACATCATACATTACTACACAGAGCAAGTTCGAATCCCAAGACAGAAGTAACTAAAGATGAGAAGGTCAATTCTTCGGAGAGAGTAGAAGCTATAGTAGCAAGCCATGTTGGAGTTTTAAACGGTATTGTGAAAGTAGATTCAGAAAACAAGATGAGGCTGCTACCCACAGCAAAGGCAAAGTTACTTCAGAATGGCACTGAAACAGATGTCAGGATTCTGATAGATAGTGGAAGTGATCACTCATACATAAAGCAGGATATTGCAGAGTCATTAGGAATGCAATCTGAGGGACCATCAAAACTGATGACAATACTAATGCATGGTGGTCAATCAAGAACAATTAAAGTGAGAAAGTTCAAATTTACTTTGACAGCATTGGATGGCAGTAAGTCTGCTGATGTAAGTGCATGGGCGGTGGATAAGGTGTGTGCACCGCTAGAAGCAGTTCCAGTCGATATTTCAAAATATCGATATTTAAAGGGATTAAAGTTAGGTGATAGCTACCCAAGACAAACAGCAAACATTGATATTCTATTAGGTTCAGACCAGTGGGGTCAGATCTTAAGAAGCGGACTAAAGAAGAGAGATGCTAGCAGTCCGATAGCAACAAATTCAATATTTGGATGGATGATCTCAGGAAACTTAGATGTAGGATCAGAATATCATCCAAGCAACAGAGCAACGACAAATTTTGCTACAGTGAAGACAATAGAGGAAGAGCTCAACCTCGATCTCAAACGATTTTGGCAATTAGAATCTTTGGGAATCGATGAAAGTGAAAAAGGGTTGACAAAAGACGAAGAAAGTGCGATGCAACAATTCAAAGATAGCCTTGTCTATGATGGAGAACGTTACAAAGTTGCATTGCCATTCGATTGTACAGGTTTGGAAGACAATAGGCAGCAAGCTGTTAGCAGACTTGTGAAAGTAGAGAAACGTTTTCAGTATGACAAAGAAAAGGCAAGCATGTATCAAGATGCAATAAATCAGTACTTGAAAGATGGGCACGCAAGAGAAACAGACAAAACGGATTCGAATTCAGAGACAAAGATTAACTATCTGCCTCATCATCCGGTTTTTCGCTCAGATAAAGTGACAACGAAGTGTAGAGTGGTATTTCATGCATCTTCGAAGAATAAGAATGGAGTTTCCCTCAATGATTGTCTTCTACCAGGACCTGTGTTGCAACCTAACTTAGTTTCAATCATCATTAGGTTTCGCCTTCATCGTGTCGCCTTAATGGCAGATATCAGAAAGATGTTCTTGCAAATAAAGCTTGCAAAGCAAGATCAGAATGTGCATAGATTTCTGTGGCGTGATTTTGATACAAAGATAGAGCCAAAGACATACTGCATGACACGCCTAACATTTGGAGATGTTTCAAGTCCTTTTGAAGCAATAGCAACTGTGCAACATCATACTGAAGTAAACAAGGAGTCCTTTCCAAAAGCTTCAGAAACCATCAAAGAGAACATGTATGTTGATGACTGTTTAACGGGAGCTGAAGATAATGAAAGTGTGTTTCAGTTGTATCAAGAAGCTACGGGAATGATGAAATCTGGAGGCTTCGAATTAGTCAAGTGGGCAAGTAATTCTAAAGAGGTTCTTGTCCGTATACCACAAGATCAAAGAGCAACAAAGAATGTGATAGAGATTGAAAGCGAAGGTGACCCATTGAAAGCATTGGGCATTTCATGGGATACAGAAACAGATGAATTTTTGTTCAATCAAGGAAAGAAACTGACAAATATTCAAGATCAAGGAACCAAGAGGAGTCTTATCAGTATATCGTCAAAGCTTTTCGACCCAATGGGATGGTTAGGTCCATTCTCTGTTAGAGCAAAGATCCTATACCAAGAACTGTGGACACGGGGGTTAGACTGGGATCAAAAGTTAGATGCAGATCTTATGTCTTTATGGAATACGTGGAAAGAAGATTTGAAAGAACTATCAAATCTGCGCATTCCTAGATGTTTTGTAAGTGATCATACCAATGTCAACAGCGTCGAGCTCCATGGATTTGGGGATGCTAGTCCCAAAGCCTATGGTGCAGTAGTGTATGTCGTGTTGAAAGATGAATCTGGAAAAGTGAATGTTCAGTTAGTCATGTCCAAGAACAGAGTTGCACCGACTAAAAGACTGACTTTGCTAAGACTTGAGTTGCTAGCTGCATTTATTCTTTCCAAACTATTAAAGTTTGTATTGGAATCATTGAAAGTGACTGTCGACAGAATAGTGTGTTGGTCAGACAGTTTGGTAGCACTCAGCTGGATACGAAGGCCAAGCAGAAACTGGAAATTGTTCGTTGCAAATCGAGTGCAGTCGATACAGGAAAATGTATCACCAGAATGTTGGCGATTTTGCCCAGGGAATGAAAATCCTGCCGACTTGTTAACTCGGGGGGAGAATTTAGATTCAGTTATTCATAACCAACTTTGGTGGAATGGGCCAGCGTGGTTAAAGAACAGTGAAGAAAATTGGCCGGAAAATAAGCTCGAGGTTTCTCCAGAGTCAGAAACAGAGATGGTCAAAATTACAGTTTGCAACCATTCAACTACAAAGTCTGTATCAAGAGTAATCGATCCAGCCAAATATGAGAAATTTTTGAAGTTAGCAAGAGTTACTGCTTGCGTCTTGCGAGCAGTTCGTAATTTTAAGACGAGTTTAAGAAGTAAAGCTACAAGCCAGCAGACAGTATCGCAAGGAATAGAGTTAACATCAGACGAGATAAAGTCAGCTGAGGAATATTGGTACAGAACAGTACAACGAGAAGAATTTGCTGGAGATTTTGAAGCACTAAAGAACGATGTACAACTCCCGAAAACTAGCAAGTTGAATAGCCTGTCTCCAATCTTTGATCATGAAAAGGAGCTTATCAAGGTCGGGGGTAGATTGCAGTTTTCTTTGATACCTGAAGAAAGTAAGCATCAAATCATATTACCTGGAAAGCATGTGGTCGTAGACAAGATTATTCAATCAGCACATGAAAGAGAAGCTACACATGCAGGACCAGAAACCACTTTAGCCATAACGAGAGAAAGATTCTGGATAATCCAAGGCCGCCGAAGTGTTACCAGAGTAATTCACAGATGTCTCAAATGTAAAAGGCAAGTTACCAAACCACTGATGCAAAGAATGGCTCCCTTACCTGTAGAGAGAGCCAGTCCTTCACCACCATTTACACATGTGGGATTAGATTTCACCGGACACTTGTTCCTAAAGTTGAAAGGAAGTACAGTACCCCAGAAAGCATATGTATTCATATTTACTTGTGCATCGACACGAATGGTTCATTTCGAATTAACCAATGATATGACAACTGACGAGTTCTTGCAAGCCTTCAAGAGGATGTATAACAGGAGGGGTCTCTGCAACACAATGTGGTCAGATAACCAGTCTACTTTCAAAAGAGCGAATAAAGACTTGCAATGGATTGTGGAGACTTCAAAAACGAAGACAGAGAAAATTTGGAAGAAGATTGATACTCAGAGAGTAGAAACAGATTTAGCAAATAGAGGAATCAAGTGGAAGTTCATTACGGAGCGAAGCCCACATCGAGGAGGTTGGTGGGAAAGAATTTGTCGTTCACTAAAAGAGCCATTACGAAAGATTCTCGGCAAAGCTTTCCTTACATATGTAGAGATGTACACAGTTTTGACAGAATTCGAGTCAACAGTTAATTCAAGACCTTTGACTTTTGTTGGAGAAAGTATCAAAGATGGACAAGTAATCACACCAGCACATCTTGCTCTTGGAAGAGCACTAAAGACTGTTCCAGACATACCACATGGGACGCAATGTGAAGCTCCAATCAATGATAGATATTTTTATCGTCAACGATTGATCGGTCACTTCTGGAAAAGATGGCAAGCAGAATATTTACCAAAGTTAACCGTGAGACAAAAGTGGAGAAATGAAGTTCCTCCGTTACAGAAAGGTGACGTTGTATTGATTACAGAGGACAATGTGAAACGAAGCAGTTGGCCATTGGGAATGGTGGCAGAAGTTCACGAAGGAGCAGATGGTTTAATTCGGACAGTGACAGTCAAAACACAGAAAGAAAACTTTAATAGATCTATTCAAAAACTGCACCTCCTCGAAGGACACAAAGATCCAGAAAGTCATGAAATAGTTCAAACAAAGGCATACGTTCCTGAAAGAGCCACCAAGACTAAGCCTACTGGAGTAAGATATGTTAACGTAGTACGTTAAGGTGGGGAGAATGTTGGCAAACCTCAAAGGAAATCACAAAGGGAGTCGACAAGACTCAGGAGACCCCCAGAACGTTTTGTCCCTTGAGGTATCTTGCCTTTTGTGTGGGTGCATTTTGCCCTGTGTGCTGGCGGTGTTGCGCTGATCCAGTTCCCAAGGAGCCATGGTAAAGATGTAAAACTATTGCAACAGAAAACAGGAGGAGAGTTGTAGAGTAGAGTTGTAGAGAGAGCACAAGATAAACAAGACGAGCGCGTTCCTTACGAAGAGCCACTGAAGCTAGGCCTAGTCTCGAGCAGCGACGACCCAAGCCCAAGTTGACGTCGGCATGACTTTGGTGAGCGTATTTACTCCTTTCCTTGTTGGGGACGAAGAATAAAGAGAACTAAACATGGATTATTGACAGTTTTTAGTTCAGTTGTGTTTGATACATTTTGAATATTCGCACTTTAAGGAAACTAAGATACATCTTTGATTTATGTGTTTATGGGCCGCACGTTGAATCCACTACAGATGGTCGCAAACCCATCGAAATTCCAACTAATGTTTATGGGTTTAAGTAAAGACAACAAACTTTGCTTGGAAATTGATGAGAAAATAATCCCATCCACTAATCAAGTTAAACTGTTAGGGATAACGATTGATGCGAAACTGAAATTTGATACTCAGAGTCTTTGTGTTTCAAAGGTAACAGAAGTGTTAGTGCTTTTTCTAGGGTTGCAATGTATCTTCAACAACCTCAAAAAAGGTTACTGTATAATTCGTTTATGTCAAACTTTAAATACTGCCCCTGAATTTGAATGCTCTGTGGAAAAGGCGCCAATAATAAGATCAATGAGATCCACAGACGAGCATTGCGTCTTTTTGTTTGATGACTACGATGCACCATTCGCTGATCTTCTTGTTAGAAACAATGAAAAAACTAACTATGTTCAGAATTTACAAAGACTGATGGTTTAGATTTACAAAACATCAAATCATGAGAACCCTCTCTTTTTGTCTGACCTATTCCAGAGAAGAGAGATCAGATAAAATCTCAGAATAAAGGACACCGTTTTACTTCCAAGCACATCCACCGTGGCCGTTGGCATTAAGTCTATATGTTTTAGGGGTCATACTCTGGAGCAGCATACCAGATGTGATAAAGAGCAGTGAGACGGTCGCTTCCTTTTGCAAAAAAATCAAAACATGGACTGGAGAAGGATGCAATTGTAAATTATGCTGCCCTTTGTAAATATCATGGTTTTGCTGTCTTTAGTTAAATAGTTGGTTTTTATTACCTCACTCTTCTAAGAGTATGAGCTATTATTAGTTTTTTACCAACTCTAAATAAGAAGTTTACCATTATGTTATTATTATTACAAATACGACATGGCCTAATGCCAGAACCATACATGCTAAATGTCAAACTCTAACAAAGAGTCTCAGACAGCAAGCACTTTCCTCAAGATATGAGCTGTTCCGAGTAATGCTGATTTTTGAAATACTTTGATGCTATGCTTGACGTCGAGCTCCTTTAGATTCTCTCCAAGTTTCTTTGTGATCGATCCTAACGCACCAATAACAATAGGGATGACTTTAGTCTTTGTTTTCCAAATTCGTTCCAGTTCCACCTTCAGTTCCGCATAATTCATTATTTTCTCCACCTCTTTCAACGCTATGCTGTGATCACCTGGTATAGCAACATCTACGATCAGGCATGTATTTTTGGTTTTGTCAAGTACAACAATATCTGGTTTTCTATGCTCAATTCGTCTGTCTGTCTGTCTGTCTGTCTGTCTGTCTGTCTGTCTGTCTGTCTGTCTGTCTGTCTGCCTGTCTGTCTGTCTGTCTGTCTGTCTGTCTACCTGTCTGTCTGTCTGTCTGTCTGTCTGTCTGTCTGTCTGTCTGTCTGTCTGCCTGCCTGCCTGCCTGCCTGTCTGTTCTTCTGTCTGCCTGTCTGTCTGTCTGTCTGTCTGTCTGTCTGTCTGTCTGTCTGTCTGTCTGTCTGAATCAGGAAATCCCATAGGATTTTTGCTTTATCATTTTCTAACGTTAATTCTGGTTTGTGTTCCCACCAATTCTGACTACACTCAAATCCGAATTTGATGCACAACGCCCAGTGGATATTCTGGCATACCTTATCGTGCCGTCTTTTATATTCTTTCTGTGCAAGCATTCCACAAGAACTGACTATGTGTGTGACGTTTCCCGTTTCTTTTCCACATAAACGGCATTTATATGAAACGTCTAACTTGTAAATGGACTTTTTAATTGAGTGGAAGTTTTAATAATGTTATTATTATTATTATTATTATTATTATTATTATTATTATTATTATTATTATTATTATTATTATTATTATTATTATTATCATTATTATTATTATTATTATTATTATTATTATTAAGAAGATTTTAAGAAGAAGAAGATTTTATCATCGAAACGTATTTTATAAACAGTTGTGTTTTTATATTCTTTTTTCTGTTTATTTTTGATGGTGGTTTTTGTTAACATATTATTATTATTATTATTATTATTATTACTTCTTTCACCTCTATTATTATTATTATTATTATTATTATTATTATTATTATTATTATTATTATTATTATTATTATTATTATTATTATTATTATTATTATCATTATTTCAGTAATTATCACAGTGTAACTGGCAATGCATTGTCCACTTTCAGGTTACATCCCGTAACTTAAGAAAGTGTGCGTACTGTCTGTATCGAATACATAAAAAGTCTTCCTGCTATTCATTCTCTTATGTCCAGTACTTTCCTCACAATCCTGGCCGTGCCTATGAGGCATGCTTTCTGCAATGGTTGTACTCCTGGGTCAAAGTCTAATGCTGCAATGTAACTCTTGAATCGTTTTGAGACTACCCCAAGTGCGCCTATAACAACTGGTATTATTGCAACTTTCTTTACTTCGTCCTTCCACATTTTCAAAATTTGATACTTTAGTTCGTTGTAGTGGTCCAGCTTCTCCTCCTCTTTCTGCTTCACTCGAGTGTCAAATGGGCATGCCACATCGATTATTTGGCAGGTCTTTTCTTTCTTGTTCTTTAACATGATGTCTGGTTTGTTATGATCAATGCGGGTTTCAGTCTGAATAGAGAAGTCCCACAGTAATAATACTTCATCATTTTCAAGTACCCTATTTTCTCTTGTCACTATATGGTTGTAGTACTTGTCGTCGCACTCAAATCCGAACTTCTTGCATAGGTACCAATGAATGACGGCTGCCACTTTATCATGTCTCCAGCTTTTGTATTCTCTTTGTGCTAATATTTGGCATTCAGATACAATATGTGCAATTGTCTCTTCCCTTTCCCCGCACATTCTGCATTTTGATGATATATTTCCTTTATCAACATTGCTCTTTACCCAATTCGTTCTCAGGGCTTGGTCTTGTGCCGCTAAAATTGTCCCCTCCGTTTCTTTCTTTAGGTACCCGTTCTTAAGCCAGTTCCATGAATTCTCTTCATCTCTTACGTCCATTGTCTCTTTGTAGAATACTGGATGAAGTTTCTTTTGGAGATATTTATGCTTCCTTGCCTCTGTTAGCTCTTTCTTCTTATCTTTCGGGTCACCTTCATCAGATACAATACCCTCTCTACCTACTTCAGCCAATAACATTTCGTTGCTGTTGTAGATGTAATAGCCAATATTAGTTTGCTCGATTTTGACACATTCTTCAACACTTAACAATCCTCTTCCTCCCTCTGCTCGCTTCCAGTATAATCGGTCTACATCAGCTTGAGGATGTAACGCTCTATATATGTTTAACAGCTTCCTCGTTTGCCTGTCCAGTTCTTGTAATTCTAATTTTGTCCAATCCAATATTCCTGCACTGTACCGTATTATGGAAACCGCCCGCGCATTTATAGCTTGGATGACATTTCCACCATTCAGATGTGATTTTAGTATTTTCCTCACTCTTCTGACAAATTCTTTCTTTAACTTCTCTTTCATTTCTCTGTGCTTTATATCATCAAATTGAAGAATTCCTAAATACTTGTAGCCCTCTTGGTCATCTAGTGATCTTATCTTCTTGCCATTTGGCAATTCAATTCCTTCACTTATTACAAATTTTCCTCTCTTCATCTGAATCATCGCACATTTTTCGATCCCAAAGTCCATTCCTATGTCCTTACTGAACACCCTGACTGTCTGGATAAGAGTGTCTAACTCTTTTTTATCTTTTGCATAGAGCTTCAAGTCGTCCATGTAAAGCAAATGATTCACTTTTGGCCTATTCTTTCCTAGGTGGTAGCCATCTTTCATATCATTAAGCAGCTTTGACAGTGGAATCAATGCTAAAACAAATAAGATCAGTGACAAACTGTCACCTTGGAAAATGCCTCTTCTGATATTTATTTCCCCTAGTGTCCTTCCTCCTGCGGTAAGTGATGTCTTCCAGTGTTTCATAGATTTAGTGAGAACTTCAATCACATTCGGTGTAATGTTATACAAACGGAGACATTCTAACAGCCACGAATGTGGCACCATATCAAACGCCTTCTTATAGTCTATCCATGCCAGACACAAATTGGTCATTCTCTTCTTGCAGTTTTTCAGTATCATCTTATCTATGATTAGCTGATCTTTGGTCCCCCGACTCTTTTTTCTGCAGCCCTTCTGCTCTACTGGTAGTATGTTGTTTGATTCTAAGTGGCTGTATATTTCCTCGGCAATTATTCCAGTAAACAACTTCCACATCATGGGCAAGCACGTTATTGGCCTAAAATTTGACACCAAATTTCCTTTAGTCTTATCTTTTACGATCAAAGTCGTTCTGCCACTTACCATCCAGCTAGGAACTTCTCCAGATGTTAAGATTTCTCCTAATTGTAGAACTATTGTGTCATGTAACGTTGTGAAGCTTTTTAACCAGTGTCCATGTACACCGTCTGATCCAGATGACTCCCATTTCGGCATTTTGCTTAATTGTTGTTTCAACGTTTTTCTTGTTATCACGACCTCAGCTTGCTCGGGCATATTTCTTGTGGAAATTTTAACTCTATTTAACCATTCTGCTTCCTCGTTATGTTTGACTTCATTGTCCCATAGGTCTCCCCAAAAGTTTCTGCTCTCTTCTGCATCCGGAGTTACACCTTCATTTCGAACTATTCCTTCAATCTCTTCGAAAAGACGCTTTTGATTGGAAGCAAATAGCCTGTTTTGTCGATACTGGTTACTTCTTTGATCGTATTTCTGTATTTTGGTTTTTTTCGCTTTAATTCTTTGTTTCAGTTCCTCTATCACCATTTTCAATCCTTTTGTCTTTACGTGGTATCTACTTTCAAGCCTTTGCTTCTCTTTCTTGTTCTTTAACTTTTCCCATTCTTTCAGTTTGCTGATGTCGCTTCTCATCATTGCTATCTGGTTTTGTATTCTTCTTTTCCACCACGGTATCTCATTCGGTCTGACTACTTTCCTTGCCCCAATAAGATCATTTACTACACTCGCTCCTGCTCGAATTAAGAGATTAGTCTCAGTGATATTATTTGTAGTAATTTTACTGATGACTTTGTTTACTATTTCAGTCTTTTCTCTAACTTTTTTGCGATCGAAATTCTTCAAATTTATTGGTTGGAGGGTCTCAGATCCATTTAACTTTCCTTCTATTTGCTGTAGAATCTCCCTCTCTTCATCAGTGCATTCTATTCCTTCAAATGCCTGCACCATATTAATCTCTTCGACTACTTCTGTTCTCTCTTGTTGTTCATCTTACTCTGCATGCCCTTGTACTGTTTCTACCATATTTTCTATCTCTCTCTTTATTTCTTCGATTTCAACTTCTGACAACCAACCTCGATTCTTGATACATAGTGCTTGGCCAGCCAGCTGTTGTTCTGTTACTTCAAAGAGTCCAATGTCATTCCAGATGGTCAACATTCTTTTGCGAAATCCCCTTTTTTTCGGATCACTTTTTAAATAGCATTTCATGACAATCTTGTTCAATTCTTTGGTCCATTTAGTTTTCACATTTGCAGTAGTAGGATGACGACCTGGGTCTGGCTGCGTGCCCCCAGTACCCATGCCGCACGCGACACCTTCACCTGAGGATCCGGTCCCGTTTACGTGGTTGTTGTCCAATTGATTAGGATATATCATTACACCATAAGATTATGGGGTTGGTTTTATCTGGGGTTTCCTTCCCTCGGGTATTTTTTTCGTGACACCATCACTAGGGGGGTTGCCAACCAAGGCTGAAGAGCCACCCCCTACCCATGAGACAGACTTAACCCCGCCGGACGCCAACCCGGTACTTCAAAGGTCTCGGGGTAGGCTAACAGGTACTACACCTTGCCTAAGGGTGACCTGGAGGTAGTTGTGGCAAAGGGTAACCTCATTCTCCCACGTCGAAACTCCACAACCGGATGCAGTTTAAAGTCATACCCAGGACATATTATTATTATTATTATTATTATTATTATTATTATTATTATTATTATTATTATTATTATTATTATTATTATTATTATTATTATTATTATTATTATTATTATCATTACTGTTATTGTGTCTTTCAGTTTTTGTGCGTTTCTATTCGAGGCCAAGACCAAACCATGGTCCTGAGGCTTTAAGTCCAGTCTTTTCTCAGGTTATAAATAGAGCTCTCCTCAGGATGCGTGATGTTCCTAGCAAGACAATCTTCTGGATTTCTTCGATGCAGATCCTTCCAGGGATCTTTGACACGTGATCATTCATTCGCTTTCTGATAAGGCCAAGGGCTCCAACGATAACAGGGACAGTAGTCGTTTTCATGTTCCACATTTTGTTTACTTCTATTTCCAGGTCTTTGTACTTTGACAGTTTTTCTGTTTCTTTATTACCGACATTCCGTTCAGATGGCACAGACATATCAATGAAAATACATTTGTTTTCTTTCTTGTCTTTAATCACTATATCGGGCCTGTTTGCAGTAATCTCTTTGTCAGTATGGATTGGCATATCCCATAGTATGACTACATCTTTCCCTTCCATTACTGTGCTTGGCTTATGTTCATACCATATATATATCATATCATATCATATCATATCATATCATCAGTTATTTAAGCATAGTAGCCCATTCAACTAAGTTGGTTTACAAGGGGCCATGCATCTAAAATACTACAAAAAGCAAAAAATTTGAAAAAATATAATACAACAAATCTAGATAAAGAAAAAGAACATTTTATCATACTCTACTCCTCTACCCAACCATTACATTACTCTGCCCTGCCTTACCCTACCTCGCCCTACTCTACCTCACCATACCATACTCTAATCTACCCTACCTACCCTACAATACCATACCCTACCCTGCCCTACAATACTCTACTCCTACCTTACCCTACCCTACCCTACCCTACCCTACCCTACCCTACCCTACCCTACCCTATCAGGTTAATTTGGATACCCTATTACATTACTTTGTCTTTTCTTTACCTTTATCTGTTTACATAAGTTTACAAGTCATATAAGATAAATTTGAAATCATAACGGAAAAGTTTAAATCAAAGATTTGAATCGATTTAAAGAGGTTGCCCGCTTAGCTTCGGTATCTAGGCTATTCCAAAGTTTAGCACCTCTAAACGAAAATGACTTCTGCCCATTACATACCATCTAGAGGGCACTGCGATATCATAGTGTTTGCAGATTTTCCAGTGCATGTAAATTAGAGCTTTGTCATGTCTTTCAAGGTATTCCTTTTTTGCCAGAACTGGACATCCTGATATAATGTGATCTATGGTTTCATCATGTTCGTGACATAATCTGCATTTTGGGTTCGTCCCGTCTTTAATGATCTTATTCCGATAGTTATTTGTAGCAAGGCTCTGGTCCTGTGCTGCGATAATAAATCCTTCAGTTTCCCCTTTCAAACTGGCACTTTTCAGCCATTTATGGATGCCTTCCTTATCCACATCCACTTTGTTAACTCTCACGGGATACTGTCCATGCATCGGCTTCGCTTCCCAGTTTTCTTTCATTATTTCCATAATTCTTTTCTTGGCGCATTTCTTTGCTTCTCTAGCGCACTTTGTAGGTGACGCATTTTCCTCTACTTCAATATCATGCATTTGAATTTCTCTCCTAAACTTATTTGCTTCTTTTTGGACTGAGTACAATTTCTTCCGTTCTTCATGGTAGTAAAGTTGTCGCAATAGTTTCTCATTTTTCCCTCTGAGATATGTATCTAGGCCTATGGTAGTAGTCTTGAATGTGCACTCTAATTGGATCAATCCACGCCCTCCTTCTTTTCTACTGATGTAAATCCTATCAACATCTGCTTTGGGGTGGTTCATCCTATACGTAGTTAGCATCTTTCTTGTTTTCCTATCAAGTTTCCTTATTTCTTGTAATGTCCAATTAACGACATTGAAACTGTAAGTGAGAACTGGTACGGCAAGTGTGTTTATGGCAGTTATTTTGTTATCAGCATTCAGCTCACTTTTTAGGACTAGTTTAACCCTCCGACAGTATTCCTTTCGAATTTTCTCTTTCATTACAGAATGCTGGATCCCATCTCCCTCATTTATTCCCAAGTATTTGTAAGTGCCTTCTTGATCTATTTCTTGAATACTGGTGGCCTCATCTATTTCGATTGATGATGTTTCTGTCAGCTTACCTCGCTTGAATGTTGCCTTGGCACAATTATCTAACCCGAACTGCATATTTATGTCATCATTAAACATCTTCACAGTGTGGAGCAGACCTTCAAGTTCTTAATCATTTTTTGCGTAGAGTTTCAGGTCGTCCATGTAGAATAAGTGATTTAATCTTTCTTCATAAACAGTATAACCCATATTTGTGTTGTTGAGCAAATTAGAGAGTGGTGCAAGAGCTAAACAAAATAACAAGGGAGACAGCGAATCACCTTGAAAAATTCCATTTTTAATACTGATAGGGTTTGTCACTATTTTGCCGGTGGAGTAATTTAAAATCATCGTTGTTTTCCATGTGCTCATGCCGTGACTCAGGAAATTTATTAAGGTTGGTGACACCTTATACATATGCATGGTTTTCAAAATCCACGAATGGGGGACACTGTCAAACGCCTTTCTGTAGTCTATCCAAGCGGTGCTTAGATTTCGTTTCATTTTTCTGCAATGCTCCAAAATCATTTTATTAATAAGTAACTGATCTTTACAACCATATGATCCTTTCTTGCAGCCCTTCTGTTCCATTGGTAGTAACTCATTTTCATCGAGATGCTTGTAAGTTCTATCTGTGATAATTGATGTTAAGATCTTGTATAATGTAGGTAAGCATGTGATGGGCCGGTAATTCTTAGGTTTTGCTGTTTCTTCTGTCTTGGGGAGCAAGTATGTTACTCCTTCTGTTAGCCACTGAGGACTTTCTTCTGGTTGCTTTAGAATCTTTGAGTAGCTGCGGGCTATATCTTCATGAAAGCATGTCAAGTTTTTCAACCAGAAATTTGGTATTTTATCTTGGCCAGGTGATTTCCAATTATTTGTTTTCTTTATTGCTGATGTTACTTCTTCTTTCTCTATGTCTTGCCATTCCTGTTCTGGGAGATTTTGACTTAATTCTTCCTGTTCCCTTTATTATTATTATTATTGAATTACAGCACACTGATAAAATGTCATTTCATTCAGCGGTAACGGTTCCTTGATATTGGTAACAGCAAGTCTCCTCAATTTTCAAGGACTTTTCTTAGGATCCGTGCAGATTGCAGGATTACAGTCTTCTGCATCTCTTCAATCCTGGTCTCAATTCCCAGTTCTTCTACTCTCCTTTTGATGTCTTTTGGTGGTGTTCCTAATGCCCCAATGACTATGGGTACTACTTTTACTTTCATATTCCACAGTTTCTGGAGTTCTCTCTTTAAATCCTGGTATTTCTCAACTTTCTCTTTCTCCTTTTGCTCTATCCGGGTATCATATGGGATGGCAAAGTCAACGATAATGCAGTTGTTTTCCTCCTTCTTGATCAAGGTTAAGTCTGGCCTTCTAGCTTCAATTACGTGGTCGGTCTGGATGGTAAAGTCCCACAGTACCTTGCAAGTATCATTTTCAACCACACTTTCTGGCTCATGGTTGTACCACTTCTCGCTTACATTTACCCCAAACTTCCTGCATATGTCCCAGTGGATTCTTCTCCCGACCCAATCATGTCTGTTCTTATACTCCTTTTGCGCCATTTTGCTGCATTCGCTGATGAGATGATTAATAGTTTCATCAACCTTACCGCACATTCTACATCTACTGTCCTCCTGCGTTTTGTCGATTTTGGCTTTGATGAGGTTCGTCCTAATGGCTTGCTCTTGAGCTGCTAGGATGAGAGTCTCGGTCTCCCTCTTAATGCCACTATTTTTCAACCATTTCCACCTTTCCTCTCCAGCAATCCCCTCAGTTTGTCTAATGAATTGGCCATGTAAGACTTTCTCCTTCCAGTTTTCTTTGCGCTCCTTTGCTCGTCGATCTTTATGTTGTTTCACTGTTTCCTTCACTTCCATGTCCGATGTTTTAGCTGCACTCAACAGCCGTTCCTTGCTCTCCTGTACGTATCTCTCTAGTCCAATTTTTGATGTTTCTATCGTATCTTCAACGCTGAGAAGTCCTCTACCACCTTCGTTTCGTGAAATATACAGCCGGTCTACGTTGCTTTTTGGATGGAGTGCTTTGTGCATCGTCATAAGTTTCCTAGTACGTCTATCTAATTCTTGAATCTCTTCTTTCCTCCAGTCTAGAAAGGGAGCAGAGTATCTTACCACTGAAACAGCCCATGTATTAATTGCTTTAATGACGTTGTTTCCATTTAACTTTGTCTCTAACACTTTCCTCACTCTTCTCTTATACTCTTTACTGACTCTTTCTTTCATCTCAGACGTCTTTATATCATCTAACTCTTGAACACCAAGGTACTTGTAGCTTTCGTCTTCTTTTAAATTCCTGATCGTTCTGTCGTCTGGCAAGGTAATGCCATCAGACTCAGCAATCTTTCCTCTTTTCATGACAAGTGATGCACACTTTTCGAGGCCAAATTCCATTCCTATGTCGGAGCTGTAAATTCTGACTGTCTGTATCAATGATTCTAGGTCTTTTTGTGTCTTTCCGTACAACTTGAGATCGTCCATATACAGTAAATGATTGATCTTAACCTTGCTTGATGAAAACTCATACCCAGGTGCAGCCTTCCTCAAGATGCTCGTAAGTGGGATCATTGATGTGACAAACAACAAAGGTGATAATGCATCCCCTTGAAATATCCCTCTCTTTATTCTTACTTCTCCTAATATTTCATCTTTGCACATCATTTCCACCCTCCATGATTTCATTGTCTCGCTTAGCAGATTTCGAACATTTTGGTTTACTTTCAGGGCTGTTAGACATTCCATTAACCAAGAGTGTGGGATCATGTCATACGCCTTCCGATGATCCACCCATGCCATTGACAAATTTTTTCTTCCATGTTTTACTTCTTTCAAAATCATTTTATCTATGTATGGTAGATCTCCCGTTCCTTTTGACTTTCTCCTACGTCCTTTCTGCTCTTCAGGTAATAGTTCTTCTCCCTCTAGGTATCTGTATATTTCGTCAGAGAATATGCCTGTAAGTAATTTCCACGCAAGAGGTAGACATGTTATGGGACGGTAATTGCTTGCAACTGTACCTTTGGATTTATCTTTTTGGATTAAAACTGTCCTCCCCTTTGTCATCCACAGTGGTGTTTTGCCTTCCTCTAAGCATTTTGTTAGACTTGACGCAAGCTGCGTGTGCATGCTTTTGAATTTCTTTAGCCAAAATCCTTGGACACCATCTGGTCCTGGTGCCTTCCAATTGGGAAATTTTTTCAGGATTTTCTTAACCGTGTTTTCTGTGATGTGAATCTCCTCTTGGCCACCAACTTCTTTAACTTCTTCATAAAATCCCTTCAGCCACTCAGCATCTTTCTTGTGTTTTCGCTCTTTGCTCCAGATATCAGACCAGAATGTTCTAGCTTCTTCAGGGTCTGGTGCTTCACTGTCCTCCCAGCCTTGGTCGTTGTTTAGTTGCTGGTAGAATCTTCCTTCATTGTTACAGAATAATCTGTTCTGCTGAAATTGAGATATCCGCTGGTTGTATCTCTTAATTTTAGCTGCTTTAGCTTTGATTCTCTGGCAAATTATCTCTTTGGTTGTCTGTAGCCCTCTTTGTTTGATATTATATTTTTTCTGTGGTAGATCTTCGTGCTTTTTCTTCGCTTTTCTCCTCTCTATGAGCATGTTGACTCTTGATAAATCCTTGTTTAGCACTTTTAGCTGGTTTTCCAGCCTTCTTTTCCAAAAAGGTTCCTTCTTATCATTTTTGCAAGTTTTTATACCCAAAATTTCTGTTACTAGTGCGGCTCCACAGTATATTAGGTCATTCACTTCAGTAATATCAGTTACCTTCACTTTACTGAGTACTTCATCTACTGTATTCACTGCATCTGATAATCTCTTTCTTTCTACTCCCCTTAATGCTGGCAGTCTCTTGCGTTCTTTCCCTTGAATTTCATTCAGCTGTTGCAGTATCCCTTTTTGCTTTTCATCTAATTCATTTTGATCTCTGTCTACAACAAAATCTCTCGTTCTCATTGTTTCATTTGCATTTCGATCTTCTTCATCCATATTGATTTCCGCCTCTCGTTGAGTATCTTCATCTCTATCTTCATTGATCACGATTCCTGGACTTCCACATTCTGCATCCTCTATCAACTTTTTAATTTCCTCCAGTTCAAGATCTGTCAACCATTTCTTTTTCATTATCTGGGCTTTCTGATCTAGTAAGCGCTGTTCAGTTATTTGGAACATTCCCAAGTCCTTCCATAGATCATGCATTCTTTTCCTATACCCAAATACTTTGGGATTACTTCTAAAGAAACACTCCATGACAATTCTGTTTTCTTCATAAGACCATTTCTTTCTGATCCTTCTAGCAGTAGCTGGTTGACGACCGGGCCCACGCTGCTGAGCCGTGGGACACCTGCCGGGCGAGAGAGCTTCACATGTTGTTCCACCCTCATTAACGCCGTTATTGGATAATCCATTATTTGACATTACACTCATGATGAGGTTAGTGGTGATAAGGTGACACAACCACCGGTATTAGTTTTGTGACACCATCACTAGGGGGGTTGCCAACCAAGGCTGAAGGGTCCCCCCTACCCATGAGACAGACTAGCCCCCGCCGGACGTCAACCCGGAATTTCAAGGCCTCGGGGAGAGCTGACAGGTACTACACCTTGCTCAAGGGTGACCTTATTATTATTATTATTATTATTATTATTATTATTATTATTATTATTATTATTATTATTATTATTATTATTATTATTATTATTATTATTATTATTATTTCTCATGTCTTTTTTATTTACAACGAAATCTGTCTTCAAGTGTTTCCACCCCAGAAATGGGGTAAGGTATCACTGTTTGTTTGCATTGAGTCCCAGTCTTCACTAATTCCATGGTTTCACTAGTTCATTAAGAATCTTCTTACTGCGTAGCACGTTCCCAATAATGTTATCCCTTGTATCTCGAAGATATTGATTTTTCCTGGTATCTTTTCAATGTATTTCGCAAACGTTTTGTCAACGACCCCTGTACATCCAACAACGATAGGGACTATTGCAATTTCTGTGAGTTGCCATAATGCTTTCAACTCGATAGCAAGATTTTGGTACTTCTCCACTTTCTCGATACGCTTATCAACAATGTTGTCATCTCTTGGTACTGCATTGTCTATTAACAAAGCGGTTTTGTCTTTTTTGTTCATGAATACAATATCGGGTCTAATCGCCGTTATTTCTTTGTCTGTTTGGATCGTGAAATCCCATAGCACTTTGATTTCGCTATTTTCGACAACCGGTTGTGGCTCTACGTCGTACCATTGATTTATTGATGGTAGACCATTTTCCTCACATATCTTATTGTAAATGTATTTCGCAACATTGTTGTGTCTCCTTAGGTACATGGTATTTGCATATTTTGGACATCCACTAACCGTGTGGTGTATTGTTTCTTTGTATTCATTACATAGTATACATGTATCATCTTCCGTTGTGTGATAAATATTCTTCTCGATGTACCTTGTTTTAATCGCCTGATCCTGTATAGCAAACACCATGCTTTCTGTGTTGCCCTTTAACCGGGAATCTTTCAACCATTTAACAGATAAATCTTTATCTACGAAATCTTTTTCTATCAATCTTTGATGCTGTCCGTGAAGTGGCATTTCGCTCAGCTGTTTCATACTTTCATCCGCCATCGCGCTTTTTATTTTTGCTTTGCATTGCTCTTTTGTTCTACTCATTAGATTATCAAGGTCTATTTTCATCTCAGCTGCACATTCCTGTGCTTTCTTTTGTAGCGACTAACCTTTCTCTGCGTATCCCATTTTAGCAGTAGTTCATTGAATCGGGAATTTCTATTTCGGAGATAGTGAACCAGATTTATGATTTGTTTCTGGTACTGTTTTACTATGCTTAGTAACCCTCTTCCAACTAAACGACGTGGTATATAAAGCCTTTCTACGTTGGACTTGTTGTGGAGTAGATGGTGATTCTTTAATTGATTTCGAGTCTTTCGATCTATTTCTGATAATTCTGTTTTCGACCAGTTTACTACTCCGAATCCATATGATATTGAAGGTACCACCCATGTGTTTATCGCTTGTATCTTGTTTGCACTGTTCAATCCTGACTTCAAAACTTTCTTTAGACGTCCAAAATATTCAGTACTTAGGCGATTTTTTGTCTCTGTGTGGCATATTGTTTGGGGTTCTTCTACTCCAAGGTATTTGTAGAATTGCGAATTTTGTAACTCTTTAATCGTTTCATTTGATGTTAGCGTTATGTTTTCTGTGCTTGTTTTCTTTCCTTTAATAATCGTCATCTTAGCGCATTTTTATGCCATTCCAATATTTTTGCTGAATGTTTTTACAGTTTCCAAAAGAGTTTTTAATTGGTTATCGTTACTCGCATATAGTTTAGGTCATCCATAAAAAGTAAGTGCGAAATTACATTGTTTTTCTCCTTGCCTTTACCTATTTTGTATCCAAGGCCTATTCCATTTATTAACCATGAGAGTGGGGCAAGAGCCAAACAAAACAAGATGCCAGAGGGGCAGTCCCCTTCGAATATTCCAGAATTTATTTTTATGTCATCAGACTGCACTGTTCCGTTTTTATGATGTAGAAATAATACGGTTTTCCATTGTTTCATTGATGTTCCGATGTAGTTAATGAGATGATGACTAAGGTTGTATGTTTTAAGACAGTGCAATATCCACAAATGCGGTATCGAGTCGTATGCTTTTGCATAGTCAATCCACGCTGTAGATAAGTTTTTCTTTAACTGTTTTGCACCTTCCGTTATCATTGAATCAATGAGTAGTTGGTCTAAGCACCCTAGTGTGTTCTCAGCGGCCCCTTTTTGTTCTTCTGGTATAATTTCATACTTTTTGATATGTTGCATTAACTCTTTTCCAATCAACTTAGAGAAGATCTTGTAAACAATTGGAAGGCACGTAATTGGGCGGTAATTCTTTGAATTCTATATTCCCTCGATTTTGGTATCAAAGTTGTCCTTCCCATAGTAAACCAGTCAGGGCATGATTCAGGATTTTCTAAGAACTTGGCGTAGTTAATTGATCGTGCGAGAACGTGAAGTTTTTCCACCAAAACGCCTGAATTTGATCCGGCCCTGGCCCCTTCCAGTCCTGCAATGTTTTCAAGGTTTCTGTTATGTTTTTCTGGTCCCATTTTGGTTGCCCTTGTTCCTCGATTTGAGATGCTTTCACATGATTTTCGTGATCCTTAATCCATTGGGCTGTTGTATTGTGCGATTTACTTGTTTCATAGATTGGTTTCCAAAAGTTTTCAATGTCTTCTTTTTTTGGCGGATCGTCAACTTCAAATTGTGCTCCTCTTAGTTCTTTGTAGCATCTCTGGGGATCATTCTCAAACATATAGTTTTGGTGAAATTGTTTCTGGCGTGTTTGGAATCTTTTTAGCCTATGACTTAACGCTGAGAGCCTTTGTTTTAATCTCTCTGAGGTTTCCTTTCTCTTTGTATCACTATAAAGTTTGTATTTTCTCTTCATTTCGGCATTGTTTCTTTGTATTCTAGGTGTTTTTTGGGACTGTTGCACATTTGCTCTATTTTGCTTATATCAGATCTGAGTAATTCAATCTTTCTTTTGATTTTGTTCTCCCATGTGTCTTTTCTTTTCTCATTTCTACGTTGTTTCATTGTTAGGCACTCTTTTGTTAAACCCGCAATTTCTATAGCAATTACTGAAGCAGCATACAAAAGACTATTTTGTTCAGTAAAATCGTTGACTGTAATATGGCCTTGTTTTAATACATTGTTTATTTTTGTTATGCTTTCTCTGAGTTTTTTAAACTTTTTTTGGGAGGTTTTCGAAATCTTTTACGGTTATCAAAGCCAGTCATTTTAGTCTTCTCAAATTCAATCTTGATTTTTGTGATTATGGCCCTGGTCTCGTCCGATTCTGGCTCTTGAATTTGATCGGGGTTTTCTGCAGACAAGTTTTCAACATTTTTTCAAAATTATTGTTATTATTATTATTATTATTATTATTATTATTATTATTATTATTATTATTATTATTATTATTATTATTATTATTATTATCTTTTCTTGCTGTTTTCTCTTGTTTTCCTACTTTGTGTCCAAAACTTTCCTCAGAATTCTTGCTGTTCCCAGAAGACAGGTCCTTTGCACTACTTCCATCTGAACATTGCACTTCAGCAGCTCTAGGTAGCTTTTGAATCTTTTGGTCACTGAGCCTAACGCTCCGATGATAATTGGAATGATGAAAACTTTATTGACTTCACCTTTATAGACTTTGAATATCTCGTACTTTAGATCATAGTAAGCATCTTTCTTTTCCATTTATTTTTTCTCAATTCTGGTATCGAAGGGACATGCCACGTCTATTATATAACATGTTTTTGACTTTTTCTCAATGACAACTATGTCTGGCCTGTTATGTTTGATTTTAGACTCAGTCTGCATAGAGAAGTCCCATAGAATTTTAACTGCTTCATTTTCTAGTACAGCAATTGTGTTATCTACAAAGTGTTCATAATTCTTTGATCCACAAGGAAATCCAAACTTGTGGCACAGATGCCAACGTATCACGGCAGCTACTTTATCATGACGCCATTTCTTGTACTCATTTTGTTCCAGCTTTTTACACTCCGAGACAATGTGGCTTATAGTCTCATCCCTCTTCCCGCACATCCGACACATTGCAGATCCTGGCCTTTTATCTATCATAACCGATTACCAGTTTTTTCTGAGTGCTTGATCTTGAGCTGCCATAGGCATTCCTTCTGTTTCCTTTTTTAGATATCCATTGGCCAGCCACTTCCAACTTTCTTTTTCATCTTTAACATCTTTTGTCTCTTTGAAGTAAGCAGAGTGCAACGGTTTTTCGCCAAACCTTTCTTTTCTATTCTCAATGATCATTCTTTTCTTTTCCTTAGGGCTTTGTCTCTCTTTAATGATATTTTCCTTGCAAACTTCTTTCAGTAGTTGTTCTTGTTTCGTGCTTATATAATATCCAAGGCTATTTTCTTCTATAGTGATACAATCCTCCATACTAATTAAGCCCCGACCACCTTCTTTCCTCTTCCAATACAATCTATCGACATCTGCTTGTGGATGCATGCACCGATATACAGTTAGCAGCTTTCGTGTTTTTCTGTCCATTTCTTGTGAATCTTCCTTTGTCCAGTTGATAATTCCTGCGCTATATCGCACTGTTGCAACTGCCCATGAATTTATTGACTCAATTGTATTCCTTCCATTAAGACTTGCTTTTAAGATCTTTCTTACCCTTCTGAAGTATTCTTTCTTGGTCATTTGTTTCATTTCTTTGTTCTTGATGTCATCACTTTGAAGAATGCCTAGATATTTATATCCCTCACTTTGCTCCAAAGATCTGATCTCTGCTCCATTTGGTAAAGCTATGCCTGAACTTTCCACAATATGGCCTCTTATCAATTTAACCATTGCACATTTTTGGATGCCGAATTCCATACCGATATCTTCACTAAAGATTCTCACCGTCCGTACAAGTGTGTCAAGCTCTTTTTCTTTTTTTGCGTATAGCTTCAGATCATCCATAAAAAGAAGGTGGTTTATCTTGCCACGGTCTTTTCCAAGCTTATATCCATCACCCATTCCATTCAACAATGCAGATGGTGGTATCAAACATAGAATAAACAAGATTGGAGATAAACTATCCCCCTGAAAAATCCCTCTCCTGATATTCACCATCCCTAATCCATCTGTGCCTGTTGTCAACTCGACCTTCCAGGATTTCATAGAATTTGCTAACAATCGTTTCACGTTTTCAGATATATTAAACATTTGCAGGCATCGTATGATCCAGGAGTGGGGCACCATATCATGTCTTCTTGTAGTCAATCCACGCAAGGCATAGATTTGTCATTCTTCTTTTGCAGTTCTTGATGACCATTTTATCGATCAAAAGCTGGTCTTTAGTACCCCTACTATTTCGTCTGCAACCTTTCTGTTCTTCTGGTAGCAACCTGTTCGTTTCAAGATGGTCATATATTTCTTCAGCAAATATCCCAGTCATTAACTTCCACATCATGGCAAGGCAGGTAATGGGTCGGAAGTTTGAGACAAGACTCCCTTTTGACACATCTTTGATGATAAGAGTCGTTCTACCCGCCACCATCCAATTCGGTACTTCTCCTGTATCTACGCAGTTTTGAAGAAGTTTAGACCAGTGGTGTGCTGGGGCTCATTCAGCAAGGGGGGCAAAATGTGAAGATGGCGCCCCCTCATTAGTTATTGCTCAAAACGTGCTCAAATTCCCACTTTTATGCATTCTGCATAGCTCTCCTACCGCATGTTTTTCGTGGATTTAGTCGCCTTCAACGGTCTTTACTGCAGTAAAGATACATTAAGTTAAAAGTCACGTTATAAGATGCTGATAAATTTGGAGCGAAATGGCAAGGGAAAAGTAGAATGAAGGGATCTGGGGGCGAAGCCCCCAGGAAAATTTTTGAGGACGCACCCTCTACTCTGTCTCAAAACGTCTCCAAACCATTACCATGTTTTCCAGTGCTAAAATATATTTTGTAACAATTTTATAATATAGTTTAGCATCACCAAGAAGTTTTTGAGTTAAATTCTAACTCATGGTCAGAACTTGTGAGCTTTTTGTCGTGGAAGCTGTTTCTGGCATTGTTTATAAATGATAAGAAAACTTGGCACAATTTACGAAGCTGGAAAGAGCTATAATTTTGTTTTCAAGCATGGAGTTAACATTTATCGCTTGTCCTCCAATCAACGAAATTGTTTCCTTTTCTCTCTCCTTTTTCTAAGACTGAAAAGTTTATCCCCCGTTTCATTTCCGTTTCGAAGTTTTTGAGGGTGGCAGGAAGTCACTTTTTCTTTCACCTAAACTTCGAGGCTCTGGTACCCAGGGTAGAAGTCACTCATAATCCGACAAAAGTCGCCCATCTGCCTATATTCTTGTTCTCTTCCCCAAGTTTGATACTTTCAGGCATCTCCACGTTTCTATTTGTGTGTTCCTGAAAAACGTTTCACGTTTGAAGAAGAATCCTTGGAGAAAATTTAGAAACTATTTGATTAGCACTACAAAAAGGGCACCTTCGGCGCCCATGTTTTGAGATTGTCGTTTTGGCGCCCCTCATATTTCACTCGCAGGGGGGGCAGTTGCCCCCTGCCCCCCCGGCCAGCACGCCACTGGTTTAGACATTCTTTCACGTACACTATCAAATATTTTCAACCAATACCCATGCACTTTGTCTGGGCCACACGCCTTCCAATTTGGTAGTTTCGATAGCTGTTTTTTAATTTTTCCCTGGTCGATTTGGAAACTCTCTTATTGTGGAATGTTACGATAACTTTCTTCTAGATCATTCAGCCATTCTGCATCTTCGTTGTGCTTCTTCTCTCTACCCCAAATGTCACTCCAGAATGTTTTACACCCCTCTGCATCTGGATTGATTTCGTAGTTCCTTTCCTTCCCATCGATTTTTTCAAATAATCTCTTTCTGTTTGTTTGGAAGAGTCAGAAATTGATTTCTTTCCTCGTACTTCTTTATCTTAGCTGCCTTAGCCTTCATCCTTTGCTTAAGCTTTTCAATAACCACTAGAATCCCCTTACTTTTGACATGGTAAACTTTCTCCAGCCTTTTCTTGGTATGTTCACTTTTTAATGATTTTCTGTTCCATTGATCTAATTTGCTGATATCCTTTCGTAGCTCACGTATTTTTCCGGTTATTCTCTTCTTCCACCAAGGCTCCTTGTCTCTGGATGTCCTCTTTTTCTTGATATTCATTCGATCAGCAACGACATTCGCCCCAGCCAGTACTAGCACATTCGTCTCTGTGATAATCTTACTTTTAACTCTATTGATAACACTATTTACTATCGTTGGACGTTGACGTTTCTCGCAGTTTCTTCCTGTCTACATGTCGTAGGTTTTGAGCCTCTAATCTTTCTGGGTGCTCCAATTTTTCTTTTATTCGTGCCAACACTCTTTCTTCTTCAGCGATGATGCCTTCCTCCTCCAACTCTACTCCTAACTGTACGCTATCAGTTAATAATGTTCCATATATAACTTCAACATTATCTTCTGCATTCTCTCGTTAATTAATTTCCCTGGTATCTAAGCTCCGTTTTATTTCCTCGATTTCAATTTGAGACAGCCATCCTTTGTTCTTAACACATAGAGCTTGACCTGCTAGTTGTTGTTCTGTAGTTTCAAACACTCCTATTTCATTCCATATTGCAAGCATTCCCTTTCTGTAACCTCTCTTGCTGGGATCACTTTGCAAATAACATTTCATTACTAGTTTGTTCATTTATTTCGTCCAATGAACTCTCCTCCTCTGATTCGCAGTAGCTTGATGACGATCGGGGCAGTTCTGCGTTGCAACTGGACCCCTACCGGGCGCGACAGCTTCACCAAGGGTTCCACTCCCGTTTACGCCGTTATTTGGATTGTTTCTTTGAGACATTTCACTCATACAGAGGATTGTGGTGATAAGGTGACACAAGCACCAGTGTTTTTATCGTGACACCATCACTAGGGGCGTTGCCAACCAAAGCTAAAGAGTCCCCCCTACCCATGAGACAGACTTAACCCCGCCGGACGCCAACCCGGTATTTCAAGGTCTCGGAGTGGGCTGACAGGTGCTACACCTTGCCCAAGGGTGACCTGGAGTTAGTTGTGGCAAAGGGTAACCTCATTATCCCACTTCGAAACTCCACAACCGGATGTAGTTTAGCGTCATACCCAGGACATCATTATTATTAATAATTCATTAATAATTAATGATTAATAATTAATAATTAATGATTAATAATTCATTGATAATCATTAATAATTCATCGGGACAAGGGACAATTATTAATACTATCATTATTATTATTATTATTATTATTATTATTATTATTATTATTATTATTATTATTATTATTATTATTATTATTATTATTATTATTATTATTATTATTATTATTATTATTACTGTTATTGTGTCTTTCAGTTTTTGTGCGTTTCTATTCGAGGCCAAGACCAAACCATGGTCCTGAGGCTTTAAGTCCAGTCTTTTCTCAGGTTATAAATAGAGCTCTCCTCAGGATGTGTGATGTTCCTAGCAAGACAATCTTCTGGATTTCTTCGATGCAGATCCTTCCAGGGATCTTTGACACGTGATCATTCATTCGCTTTCTGATAAGGCCAAGGGCTCCAACGATAACAGGGACAGTAGTCGTTTTCATGTTCCACATTTTGTTTACTTCTATTTCCAGGTCTTTGTACTTTGACAGTTTTTCTGTTTCTTTATTAGCGACATTCCGTTCAGATGGCACAGACATATCAATGAAAATACATTTGTTTTCTTTCTTGTCTTTAATCACTATATCGGGCCTGTTTGCAGTAATCTCTTTGTCAGTATGGATTGGCATATCCCATAGTATGACTACATCTTTCCCATCCATTACTGTGCTTGGCTTATGTTCATACCATCTAGAGGGCACTGCGATATCATAGTGTTTGCAGATTTTCCAGTGCATGTAAATTAGAGCTTTGCCATGTCTTTCAAGGTATTCCTTTTTTGCCAGAACTGGACATCCTGATATAATGTGATCTATGGTTTCATCATGTTCGTGACATAATCTGCATTTTGGGTTCGTCCCGTCTTTAATGATCTTATTCCGATAGTTATTTGTAGCAAGGCTCTGGTCCTGTGCTGCGATAATAAATCCTTCAGTTTCCCCTTTCAAACTGGCACTTTTCAGCCATTTATGGGTGCCTTCCTTATCCACATCCACTTTGTTAGCTCTCACGGGATACTGTCCATGCATCGGCTTCGCTTCCCAGTTTTCTTTCATTATTTCCATAATTCTTTTCTTGGCGCATTTCTTTGCTTCTCTAGCGCACTTTGTAGGTGACGCATTTTCCTCTACTTCAATATCATGCATTTGAATTTCTCTCCTAAACTTATTTGCTTCTTTTTGGACTGAGTACAATTTCTTCCGTTCTTCATGGTAGTAAAGTAATTATTATTATTATTATTATTATTATTATTATTATTATTATTATTCTGCTTTTACACGGTATTGATCTAACAACCGGCTAATTGTCTAAATTATGCTTCTCATCGAACCACTACCCGTGGTCTAGGATGGGAAGCACTTCTGTCCTTCTTCTTATTATTGTCCTTCTGTACAGTACTCCTTTGTTCTTTACTTTGTATCGAGGACCTTTCGTAGAATTCGCGCTGTCCCTAGAAGACATGTTTTTTGAATGGCATCAACCCCCAGGTGCAGGTCTACCTTGTCAAGGTTTTTTCTTACATTATTTGTCACACTTCCCAAAGCCCCTATGACGATTGGTAGGATCATGACTTTATCTACTTCTTTGTTCCAACATTTCAAAATTTCGTATTTCAAGTCATTGTAGTATTCTATCTTTTCTTGCTCTTTTTTCTTGATTCTGGTGTCAAACGGGCATGCAACATCAATGATGAGGCACAACTTCTGCTTCTTATCTAGGACCACAATATCTGGCTTGTTATGCTCTATTCTCTTTTCAGTTTGTATAGAAAAATCCCATAACAGCTTAACTTCATCGTTTTCAAGGACTTTCATCTTTGTTTCCACAAAATGCTCATAGTATTTCTCCGTGCATGCAAAACCAAATTTCTTGCAATAGTTCCAATGGATTATTGCGGCAATTTTGTCATGTCTGCATTTCTTGTAATCATTTTGGGCTAACTGTGAGCATTCAGATACAATGTGTGCTACAGTCTCGTCTCGTTCATCGCATATTCTGCATTTGGTTGAACAGTCTTGTTTATCTATCATTTTCTTGATCCAATTTACCCGTAATGCCTGCTCCTGTGCTGCTAGTATTAATCCTTCTGTCTCTTTCTTTAATACCCCTTTCTGTAACCACAGCCAGCTATCCTTGTCATCCCTAACCTCTTTTGTTTCTTTGAAAAACAATGAATGGAGCTTCTTTTCGTCAAAGTTTGCTTTCCGTCTTTTAATGATTTCCTGTTTTTTCCTTTTTGGTTCTACTGACTCTGTAAATAACCCATCTCTCACCACCTCCTTAAGAAGAGTTTCTTCTGTCTGCCCCAGGTAATAGCCAAGACTTACTTTCTCTAATTCTACAACCTCTTCAACACTCTTAAGTCCCCGCCCTCCTTCAGCCCTTTTCCAGTACAAACGGTCCACATCAGATTGGGGGTGCATGCTTCTGTGCATTGTAAACAACTTTCTGGTCTTTCTGTCAATATCCTTCAGTTCATCTTTTCTCCAATCAATGATTCCAGCCCCATATCGTATTAGTGATACTGCCCTTGAATTGATCGCTTGTATTATATTTCCTGAATTCAGTTTGGATCTCAAGATCTTCTTGACTCTACGGAAGTATTCTTGCCTGAGTATGTCCTTCATTTCTGTGCTTTTGATTTTATCATTCTCCAATACTCCAAGGTATTTATAAGCTTCTTCATCTTGCAAGGATTTTATTTTCTGGCCTTCAGGTAGATCTAATCCATCACTATCAGTCAATTTTCCTCTCTTCATCTCCACCATAGCACATTTCTCAATACCGAATTATTATTATTATTATTATTATTATTATTATTATTATTATTATTATTATTATTATTATTATTATTATTATTATTATTATTATTATTATTATTATTATTATTATTATTATTATTATTATTACTATTATTATTATGTTGCTTTCTTCACAGTGGTTATGATGATATGTTCACTGGACGTTCTTGCGACTTCCAAAGATCAAGTCATGACCCATGGCCTTAGATCTCTAGAACTTTTCTCAGAATTCTTGCGGTGCCGAGCAAAGCAGATTTTTGAATCACTTGGATCTTGGTTGACATTCCAATTTCGTTAAGGTAGCCAGTCAAACTTTTAGACACCGTCCCAAGAGCACCAACTACGATGGGAACGACTTTTGCTTTGACTTTCCAGAGTGTTTGCAATTCTCTCCTTAAATCACTGTACTTTTCAATCTTCTCAGCTTCTTTTTGTGGAACTCTTGCATCACCTGGAATGGTGACATCAATAATATAGCAGCTCTTATTACTCTTGTCGTGGATTACTATGTCTGGTCTTCTTGCTTGAATTTCGTTATCGGTCTGTATATTGAAGTCCCACAATATCTTTACATTTTCCTTCTCCACAACTCCTTCAGGCTGGTGCTCATACCATTTTTGTGCAGTTTGTATGTCATACATTCGACATAAGTCCCAGTGCAGTGCACGCGCTACACAGTCATGTCGTCTTTTGTCTTTCTGAGCAAACTTTGAACACCCGCTGACAATATGATCTACCGTCTCTTCTGCCTGTTTACAGACTCTACAAGTGGCATCGGAAGTGCTTTTGTCAATCTTTGCTTTCAGTACATTTGTTCTTGATGATTGGGTTTGTGCAGCCATGATAAGGCCTTCTGTCTCCTTCTTGAGTTCCCCTTCTCTTAACCATCTCCACGATTCAGTATCACTAAATTCCTTTGTTTGTCGAAAGTGCTGCCCATGCAATGCTTTGGCCTCTAATTCCGATTTTCTATCTTCCTTTCTCTGTGCCTCGACTTCCTTTCCTGCAACCCTTCTGTTCTTCAGGGAACAGTTTGTTGTCATCTAAGAATGTATATGTACTTTCTGCTATCATACTCGTGAATAGTTTCCAGCACATAGGAAGGCATGTTATCGGGCGATAATTGCTCGGTATGTTACCTTTGCTGATGTCTTTCATTATTAATACAGTCCTTCCTCGTGTCATCCACGATGGTACATTTCCTTGTTTGAGGCAGTCATTAAGCTGATAGGCAATTCTTTCACGAAGGCTGGTGAAATTCTTTAACCAGTAACCCTGAACTAAGTCTGGCCCAGGTGACTTCCAATTCGGAATCTTAGCCAACACCGATTTCACTTTCTCTACTGTAATGACAAGATCTTGTTGTTGGTCAATTTCAATTTCTTCCTTAACTGTTTTTAGCCATTCAGCATCCTTCTTGTGTTCTGCCGGTTCACTCCATATCTTACTCCAAAATTCTGTTGAACTCCCTTTGTCTGGTGCTATATTCGTTTCTGCTGTTCCATTTAATTCATCATAAAATCTTCCCTGGTTATTCTTGAATATGCTATTCTGCCGAAACTGTTCTATCCTTGCCTTGAATCTTGATATCTTCGCTGCTTTCGCCGTTATGCGCTGCTTTAGTTCTTCACTCACTGTTATCAAACCTTTTTCCTTTAACCAATACTTTCTTTGTAACTCCTCTTCAAACCTGGCTTTGACCTTCTTTCCCTTTTTTAGCTCTTCGATGCGACTTAAGTCTTTTCTCAACTGTTTGATCTGGTATTCTATTCGCCTCTTCCACATGGGTTCATCTTGCTTGCTTCCTTTCTTTATCTTAACGCCTTCATTTTCTGTAGTCACCACCGCAGCAGCATATATCAAGTCATTCGTTGTTGTGATGTTTTCACTTCTGATCTTTGCTAGTAGTTGATTCATCCTTTTGACCTCCCTCTTCAGTACACTTTTATTAACAGTCCGTAATGATGGTAACCACGACTTTTCCGCATTCTCGAGGGTTTTACTCAATCTTTCCGCCAACTCCAGCTCTTCGTCTGTGCATTCATTCTCACCAAAGGAGCTTACATGCTCTGTTGCCTCCGCTGTCTCATTAACATTTTCCCCTATAGCTTGGTTGTTTGATGATGTATTCTCTTGTCTTATAACTCCATTCTCATTACTTTCAACATTCTCTTCAAGAACATCTGACCGTGCAGCTATTCTTCGTCGTTGTTCTCGCATTTCCTCTATCTCAACGGCTGTTATCCATCCCTTCAATTTTATTTGTCTTACTTGATCAACTAGTCTTTGCTCCGATACAGCAAAGAGCCCACGTTCATTCCATAACTGAGCCATTCTTTTTCGATAACCCCGTTTTTCTGGTTCACTATCGATGTAGCACTCCATTACTTCTCGATTTTCTAACCTAGACCACCTCTTCCTTCCTCTTTGCGGACCAACTTCTTCTTCTGCAGTAGTGGGATAACGACCTAGGTAGACCTGCGTTGCATCTATACCTATGCCGGACGAGGAAGCTTCACTAAGGGATCCACTGCCATTCACGTCGTTATCTGAAATTTGCTTAATTTGCTCCATTTTGTTTGAAATGGGGTATGGTTTAGCATCACCAAAAAGCAGTATTATTGTCTTGACACCATCAATAGACGAGTTGATATCCAAATCTCATGAGCCTCATCTACCCAAATGTCATTTAACCCATGGCTGGGGCTAATATTGCTGGACGGTAGGGCGTGTCCACACACCGGTGGGCCATACACGTCGCAACTAACAGGATACTAGCTCCTCTGGAGGTTTCTGTCAGGGTTACCTCACCCTTAGCCTTTGGTTAATACATTAACCTGGCCACAAGGCAGCGGCTGCCTAGATAGTCTTTGGGGCGCTAGGCGCTCACCCCTAGTCAGAGCCCCGTCAGTCAGAACAGCATGTACCACTAGAAGGTAGGGTTGACTTGTGTGGGAGAAGCTCTATTTTCCGCTATCAGCTTATGCACTTTTCATGCACGCCGCACCACACCTTACACGCCAACTATTATTATTATTATTATTATTATTATTATTACTCAATTGCACAGTGTTGTTCTTGATAAATACTGGTTCTTCTATAGTCAAACTGTCAAGCCTTAAGAAAAGGCCTTAGACAGAAAGTACTTTCCTAAGAATATGCGCTGTTCCAAGGAGGGCAGATTTTTGAAGTACTCGCATGTCTGTCCGGATATCAAGTTGCTCCAGGAAGTATGTCAGCTTCTTTGGAATTGATCCTAATGCTCCAATAACAATGGGTACAACTTTAACTTTTGCAGCTGAGCATCCCCACATTCTTGATATTTCTACTTTCAGTTCGGCATATTTAGTTATTTTTCAACTTCCTTATCTGCGATATTCTTGTCTGCAGGTATTGCAACATCTATTATGAGACGTTCTCCTTTTTCGACATCATGTACAATTATATCTGGTCTTCGATGTTCAATTGTCCTGTCTGTTTGGATATTGAAGTCCCATAGAATCTTTGGCTTACCAGTTTCATTTAAAACTTTCTCTGGTACATGATTGTACCACTCGTCGGAAGCACTATATCCAAACTTTCTACATAGTGACCAGTGCAAATTGAGACATACTTTATCATGCCGTCGCTTGTATTCTTTTTGTGCCAACATTTTACAACCTGCAACTACATGATCAACGTTTTCCACTCGCTCGTTGCACAAGCGACATTTATTTGTTGCAGTGGTATGATAGATTTCTTTCTTCACCGCATTTGTATTTAGCGCTTGGTCTTGGGCAGCTACCAACAAACTCTCCGTTTCTCTTTTTAAGTCTCCACTTCGAAGCCACTCCCATAATGATTCACCATTCTTCACATCTTTCGTATCTCTGTGGAACTGTCCATGTAACTGCATTACTTCGAGTGCTTCCTTTCTTTCACAGGCAACCCTATGTTGGTATTGATTCTTCTCCTCAAGGTCAGCTTCAGTTACTCCCAATTCGACTGCAGCATGCTCAATAAGCTCCTCTTCACTTTTTGCGATGTAATATTTAATTGATCTTTGTTCTCCATAAACACAGTCGGAAATGCTGATAAGTCCTCGTCCTCCAATCTTTCTTTTCATGTACAATCGAGAGACATTTGCCTTCGGGTGAAGTGCTCCATGCATGGTTAAGGTTTTTCTCGTTTTTCTGTCTAACAGGTCTATTTCATCTTTCGTCCAATTGACTATACCAGCACTATAGCGTACTACAGCGACTGCCCATGTGTTTATCGCATTTATTAGATTTCTTGAGTTGAGCTTGGACTTCAATACAAGTTTTAATCTTTTCAAGTATGTTGTTTTCACCTTTTCCTTCATTTCCTTATGCATGATATCATCGAGTTCTAGTATACCTAAGTACTTGTAGCCACCGTCATCGGTTTCCAAAATGCATTCTTCATCCGACAAAACTATTCCATCAGAATGAGCTCTTTTTCCTCTCTTCATGACTAAAGTTGCACATTTTGATACTCCAAATTCCATTCCAATATCTTTGCAACACATTTTAACCGTTTTTACAAGTGAATCGATCTCTTTTTCAGATTTTCCATACACCTTTAAGTCATCCATAAAGAACAGATGGTTAAGGGAAGGTGCATTTTTCCTAGTTTGTATCCCATGTTGATCTTTCTTAGTGCCATTGAGATCGGTATCAGTGCAATCACAAATAGCAAGGGGGAGAAAGAGTCACCCTGGAAGATACCTCTCTTTACAGCTACACTTCCCAGTGACTTCTTGTTAGCCATCAAGTTTGTTTTCCATTTTACCATACTAATACTGAGCAAGTGGACAAGATTTTCAGCGATCCCAAACATTCTAAGTGACTCCACAATCCACGAATGAGGTACCATGTCATAGGCATTTTTAAAGTCGACCCATGCCATGCAAAGATTGGTCTTTCGTCGCTTGCAGTTCTTCATTACCATTTTATCAATGATCAGCTGGTCCTTCGTGCCTTTTGAGTCTTTCCTGCATCCCTTCTGCTCAACAGGTAGCAATTCGTTTTGTAGCAAATGCTTGTATGTTTTCTCAGCAAATATGCTTGTTAACAACTTCCAAAGTAGAGGCAGATAATAATAATAATAATAATAATAATAATAATAATAATAATAATAATAATTATTATTATTATTATTATTATTATTATTATTATTATTATTATTATTATTATTATTATTATTATTATTATTATTATTATTATTATTATTTGATGCCGGGGAAGAAATGATGGCCCAGGCTGGTTTGGAAGTAAAGCCCGAGAAATGCGCTGTTTTATACGCTAGAAGGTCGGGTAATAATTGGTACAAGGGTAAATCGGACATAAAGCCAAAAGTGAAAGTACAGTCACATGAATTAGCTGTTTGTGGACGCAATAAGCCATATAAATACTTGGGAAAGTCGTTATCGTTATCTGGAGAAGATCCGAAGCAGGTCAATCAAATATTAGAAAATTATAAAGAGTTGCTGGACAAAATCTCAAAATGTAAGTTGCCACTTTCGCTGAAGGCAAGTGCTTTCAATAACATGGCTCTTGCTAAAATATTGCATCATTTTAACAATACAAGGTTTACCGAGGAACAGCTCGAAGAATTGGATAAGGCTCTAACACAAACAGTTCGAAATTTGTACGATTTATACAGTTCAACTACGCAGCTCATCATTTACCTACCTCGCGAGGACGGAGGAATAGGAATTAAACGTGTATCTGCTGTATACCGGACGACACGAATTGCGTTTCTCCTAAAAATGTTGAATCATGAGGAAGATCATTTTAGAAACAGTGCACGTCAGTCTCTAAGTCTTGACATGTTAAGGAGGGGGGTAGCAGAATCGAGTGATGAAAAGAACTTTCTTGGTTACGAAGTCACAGTTGATGGATATTTGAATAATAAAACAAACTTTGGTTGTCAGTCTGACTGGCCTGAGTTGTTGCGCTATGCAAGGAAACTAGATATCTCCATCGTTTTCAGAGATGGGAAAGCAGGTGTAATCATTGATGGGAAGTTTCACGACGACACTTCATCGCTACAAAAGATTCTATTTCATTACACAGTTAAACGTGATTTGATTAAGGCAAAAGAATTTTCAATTCAGGGGTGCTTTTTCGGTATGGATGGCATTCATTTGAAGTCATCACATTCCATTTTCTACAACTGGAAAATAGACGACTTGTTAGTGAAATTCAGCATAAAAGCACGACTTAGCCTCCTTCCAACTAACTTTTCGCTGCACATTTGGAACCGTGAAAATGATCCTTTATGCCCCTTTTGCCGAAATCATACCGAAAGTATGGCGCATCTTATGAATGGTTGTCATGAATTGCGAAATTTTTATAGTCGTCGCCACAATCGAATCGCTGATAAAGTAGAAGATGTTATTTCTCAGAGTAACCGTCTTCTACGAGTCTACTCAAACAAGCTAATGGAGACAATATTCACAGAGTATCGCGAGGAACTGCTGTTGATTGAACATCGCAAACCAGACATTCTTTTAATTGATCATGTATCACAGAAGTGCACCATTGTCGAAGTAGCTGTGTGTTATGATTTGTACTTTGATTACGTGTTTCGAGAGAAGTTGGGGCGTTACGAGAGCGTTTGCTGTCTATTACGAGGTCATAGATGGAATGTTGAATTAAAGGTTATGTGTTTTGGCTCGCTTGGTTGCATAAAGAAGGATATTTGGAGAGAACTGAGATCTTTGTCGGTTGACAAATTAGTTGCAAAGCAGATGTTACAATGGTGTTCAATATCAAATGTTATTATGGCAAATTATATTTGGAGGCACAGGGTGCGGAAGCTATTCCCATAGTCTAGGCCTACATTTAGCACTTTTGAAATTCGAGGGCATTGCTATCTTTCTCGTTTGAGAATGAGTCAGCTAAATGTCTGCCTGTGCTTGGATAGACTCCCCCCCCCTTTGCTGAGGTAATTTCATGTGATACTGTTTGTAGTAGCTAACATAAACCTAGTATAGCGTATTCATACGTTAACTGAGCTGTTAGCTCAGGCACTAGGGCAGATACGAATATTATTATTATTATTATTATTATTATTATTATTATTATTATTATTATTATTATTATTATTATTATTATTATTATTATTATTATTATTATTATTATTATTATTATTATTATTATTATTATTATTATTATTATTATTATTATTATTATTTCTCATGTCTTTTTTATTTACAACGAGTTCTGTCTTCAAGTGTTTCCACCCCAGAAATGGGGTAAGGTATCACTGTTTGTTTGCATTGAGTCCCAGTCTTCACTAGTTCCATGGTTTCACTAGTTCATTAAGAATCTTCTTACTGCGTAGCACGTTCCCAATAATGTTATCTTTTGTATCTCGAAGATATTGATCTTTCCTGGTATCTTTTCAATGTATTTCGCAAACGTTTTGTCAACGACCCCTGTACATCCAACAACGAAATTATTATTATTATTATTATTATTGTTATTATTATTATAATAATTTCTTATGATTTCTTTGCGTATGCAGATGACATCGCAATGGTTTCTTATGATTTCAGAATGCTCAAGAAGACGTTAAAAATAAGTGAGCCACTCTTTAATGATGCTGGATTAAAAGTGAAGGGACCAAAATGTGCATTATTCTATGAAAGGCGTTCGGGCAATAATTGGTATAAAGGAAAGAATGATAGAAAACCAGTCATAGAGATTCAAGGAGAAAAGATTGAAACATATAAGAGATCGCAGGCATACAAATATCTTGGTAAATCTCTCAGCATTTGTGGTGAAGACCCAAAGCAAGTTGAAGCCTTTATCGAAGAATTCAAAGAAACTTTAAATAAGATTGACGCTAGCTCCCTTCCAATCCCTCTAAAACTTAGTGCGTTTAACAACATGGCTCTAGCCAAAATATTACATCACTTTGACAACACAAGAATAGAGGAACAACAACTAGGAGAGATGGACAGTAAAGTTAGCTGTGTCGTAAGAAATATGTTTGGGTTGTACCCTAAAACAACCGATAAAGTGTTTTTCATTGGCAGGCTACAAGGGGGTCTTGGTATAAAAAAGCCATCCAACGTTTACAGAGCTACACGAATCTCAAATCTAGTCAACATGCTAAACCACGAAGAAGAAAATATAAGGTATATAGCAAGAGAATCGTTAAGTTTGGATATGAGAGCGCGGGGTGTAAGAGCTACAAACGGTGAAAAAAACTTTTTAGGCTATGAATTAGATGATAACGACAGACTGGTGAAAAACAAAACTTACGGTGGAAATTCAGATTGGCCAGATCTTCTTTTCCAAGTGAATAAGTTGAAAGGGTGTGTCATATGCGAGGATAATTTGGCGAAAGTTGTTGTCAATGGAAAAAAACTTAGTCATAAAAATCTGAAGCAAGAGATCGAGGGAGAATTGGAAAAACTTGATGTAGCAAAGTGCTCAGAACTCAGGTTTCAAGGGAAATTCATAGGAATGGATGCCATTGATCGGAAAATATCACATCAAATATACTACGGTTGGAAGCTTTCAGATAGTTTAGTAAAATTTGTGTTACGAGCAAGGATGAACCAAATACCCTGCAACCAGCTGATCAATTTTTGGAATAAAGATCACGACAAAAAATGCTCGTTGTGCAACCATCACACAGAGTCGGTAGCCCATTTAATGAACTCTTGCAACAGATTTAAAGATCTTTACTCAAAACGACACGATAGGATAGTAGAAGCCATCTATCAAAAGATTCGTCGGTACAGTGAAACGTCAGTCAAGTTTGTTAACAGGATGGCAGAAACAGCATTTCCAAATTTACGAACTGAACTACAGCAAATCAATAACCGGAAGCCTGATTTGCTAGAGATAAAGTCTAACGAAAAAGAATGCGAGATCATAGAAGTAACTGTATGCTTCGATTTGTACATGTCAGAGTCATATGAAAGTAAAGCTAGGAAGTACCAACAACTCAAAAACATATTGAATCGGAATGGGATAAGGACAAATATAAGAATATTGTGCTTTGGATCGCTTGGAACTGTTCACCAAGACGCAAGAAAGAACTTAAGAGGATTAGGACTGTCGAGTGAGGAGGCAAAGTCTACAATGAAATGGTGCAGTGTATCTAATATGATATGTGGAAACATGATATGGCGAAACCGATGCAAATGGATTCACGGACAGACTGGAATTTGATGTTATGAGTATGCTGGACAAACATTTGACGTTGAGACATCTTAGTTAGCTCTCGTTAGTCAAATCATATCAGAATTTATTATTATTATTGCAATTATTATTATTATTATTATTATTATTATTATTATTATTGTTATTATTATTATTATTATTATTATTATTATTATTATTATTATTATTATTATTATTATTATTATTATTATCATTATTATTATTGCTGAGGAAGATTTTTATCGAAACGTCCGAATTTTAGCAGTTGTGTTTTCTTTATTATTATTATTATTATTATTGTTGTTATTATTATTATTATTATTATTATTATTATTATTATTATTATTGCAATTATTGCAATTATTATTATTATTATTATTTATTATTACTATTATTATTATTATTATTATTATTATTATTATTCACTTCGCGTTTATTCACTTCGGAGAAAAGAGCTTTATTGGCAATATCGGCTTGAAACGTTCTCTCCCAAGGGTCTTAATGAAAGAGCGGCGGATGTGGAATTAGATATGTTTGCATGTGGAACAGCTTAGACTCTGCCATTACACTTGAATGGGGTGTAGGGAGGCCCTGCTAGCGTTATTTTCTGTGTTTTCCTCTGGTAACTTCGTGCCTTTCTGCACGTGGTGGTGGGGTGGAATTCCCTATCGGGCTGTCCCGGATTCAGCATTTGCTATGATTGTTTAGCAGCTAGCGAATCTATGGAAAGTTACCCTTGGGATTCACAGAAAAGTTAGCATAGCCTCAAGGGGTTCGTTAAGCTCCAGTTCCTCTTTACATCATAGTTCTGGCTCCCACTGGGTCCTTTGGCTCGTTGGGTCGTTTTCGGGGGGACCCCGGGGGACGGGAACTCTGTGTGGGTTCTTGTCTTTTGGGTCTTTCTTGGCGGCTTGATTGGCCCGAGGGACCTGGTATACCGTAAAAGCTCTATTAAGCCCCCCTCTCTATTAAGCCCCTTTCTCTAATAAGCCCCTCCTCTCTGAGTCAAAATTTGAAATAAGCCCCCCCTCTCTATTAAGCCCCCCCCACTTATACAAAATTCTAGAATTTACAAATTTTTCCGTTTATTTAGCTATACAACCTTACATGTTAATTTTAGTATGATATGGGATAAAAACTGAGTGGAATCTGTGTATTTGAGTCGGAAAATTGTGTGTTGAATCCGCAAAATATGGAATAAAGGAACTGAAAAGCTACCAAATATATCCTTTTCGCTTTATTTTGTGAATAAGCCCCCCCTCTCTAATAAGCCCCCTCTCTATTAAGCCCCCCTCTGGAAGGTCCAAAATTAAATAAGCCCCCCGGGGGCTTAATAGAGCTTTTACGGTAAATTGCAAATTTAATGAAATAATGAAAAATCTCTCAGGAGTACGATGGTCTCGTAGGCATTGATTGTAGGTTCACTGAGGTTGTTTATGTATCGCACATTCAATTGTAAATTAGATTTCATCTTTTTAAAAAGTCTTTGCAATGTATGTAAACATGTCTTTGCTATAAATATTTGGCTGCCCTGTGAAAAGTTTTACACTGAAGAAGATTTTAATCGAAACGTATATCGGCAACAGTTGTGTTTTTATATTTTTATTTCTGTTTGTTCAAGAGGATGGTTTAGTTTATTATTATTATTATTATTATTATTATTATTATTATTATTATTATTATTATTATTATTATTATTATTATTATTATTATCATTATTATTATTATTAATATTATTATTATTATTATTATTATTATTATTATTATTATTATTATTATTATTATTATTATTATTATTATTATTATTATTATTATTATTATTAAAGCGAACTAAACTTTGAAAAGGGACGAGTCTTATAAGTACCTAGGAAAATCACTCAATATTGCCGGCGAAGATGTCAAGCAGATAGAGAATTTCATTGCAGATTATAAGGAGCTGGTAGGGAAGATCGAAGGATGTACATTGCCTTTGTCGTTGAAGTTGAGTGCTTTAAACAATATGGCACTAGCAAAAATTTCACATCATTTCGATAACACTAGATTAAACGAAAAGCAATTGGATGACTTGGATGATAAAGTAATCTCCACGGTAAAAAGACTATTTCAGTCACATCCAAAGAGTAGCGATAGAGTATTCTTTGTTGACAGATTGAATGGGGATCTAGGGATTAAGAGACCTTCCCATGTTTATAGAGCAGCTCGCATATTCAACTTAATGAAAATGTTGAATCATGAAGAAGAAAACATTAGATATATCGCTAGAGAATCACTAAAATTGGACATGAAATCAAGGGGAGTCAGCGTAACAGATGCAGAGAGAAATTTCCTGGGATACTCCTTAGATGAAAACCACAGGCTAGCTAAAAAAACAACATTTGGGGGTAGCTCTGACTGGCCTAACTTGTTGTTCCACGTACGCAAACTTCAAGGATCAATAATATTTAAGAATGAGATTGCCGAAGTAATCATCAATGACAGAGAGATTCCAAAGAAGAAATTACGACAAGAGATTGAAAACGAGCTAAGAATGTTAGACATAGACCATTGTTTGCAGCTTCAAATCCAAGGAAATTTTATAGCAATGGAACACATTGATAAAAAGATATCACACCAAATATATTATGGCTGGAAATTGTCAGATAGTCTGGTAAAATTCACACTAAGAGCACGTATGAACCAGCTTCCGTGCAACCAGGTTATCCATATGTGGAACAAAGATCATGAAAAAAGTTGTACTCTCTGCAACTACCGTTGTGAATCAGTGGCTCATTTAATGAACTCATGTCGTAAGTTCAGCGACCTATACTCTAGAAGGCACGATCGAGTAGTAGATGCCATACATATGAGAATAGAGAAATTAGACCCTAGTTGGAAAATTTATGCAAACAAAATGGCGGAAACAATATTTCCTGAGCTCAGAGAAGAACTACGCACAATCAGTCATAGAAAACCAGATCTGATAATGGTCGATACTAGACAGAAAGGTTGCAAGATTATCGAAGTTACAGTTTGCTTTGACATGTACATGGAGCAATCATATAGGGGGAAACTAAACAAGTATCATGACCTAAAGGCGGCTTTGGCACAAGCAGGATACTCCACTGATTATTATGCGATGTGTTTTGGATCATTAGGATGTGAGCATAAAGATGTTAGAGGAAATCTGCGGAAGCTTGGACTGACTCATGAAGACACGAAAGCCACGATGAAATGGTGTGGAGTTTCGAACATGATTGATAGCAATATCATCTGGAAGAATCGCTGTAAAAAAGTTCACAAACAGTGAAAAGGTTTCATCTGGACTGTGCTAGGCACATATTTGACGAAGAGACACCAACCTTTGTTTCGTTTAAAGTCAAATCATGCGAGAATTTATTATTATTATTATCATTATTATTATTATTATTATTATTATTATTATTATTATTATTATTATTATTATTATTATTATTATTATTATTATTTGACTGTTTCTCACGGCTAATGTTTTATCTTGCTTTGATCCTGTTATTTTCAATTGCTACCGGGCCACAACCAGTAGCCTAGGGTAACAACTGTCTGTCTGTCGATGTCTTCTATGTCTTTTAACTACTGCTGGTAGTCCAAAACCTTTCTCAGTACACGGGCTGTTCCAAGTAGGCAAGTTTTCTGAAGTGGTTCGATACCTGGTGCAAAGTCTATCTTTGATAGGTAATTCTCAAGATTTTTTGTCACAATGCCAAGAGAACCAATAAGGACCGGGATAATTATGACTGTCTTCACTTCCTTCCTCCAGCACTTCAAGATCTCATATTTTAGGTCTGTGTACACTTCTATTTTCTCTTTCTCTTTTCGCTCTATTCTGGTGTCAAAAGGACACGCCACGTCTATTAACATACAGGTTCTCTTCTTTTTCTTTACAATGGCAATGTCTGGTCGGTTGTGTTCCAGCTTCTCATCAGTCTGAATCGGAAAATCCCACAATACCTTTACTTCATCGTTCTCTAGAACCCTCATCTCTTTAGTGATGACGTGCTCATAGCTTTTTTCTGTACAAGGGAATCCATATTGTTGGCACAAGCTCCAGTGCAGCATGGCAGCCACTTTATCATGTCGACATTTCTTATATTCATTCTGGGCCAGCTGTTTACATTCAGAAACTATATGCGCAACTGTTTCGTCCCTCTCTCCGCACAACCTGCATTTGTCTTGGACATCTTTCTTGTCTATGTTTTTCATTATCCACCTGGTTCTTAATGCTTGATCTTGCGCTGCTAGCAGCAGTCCTTCCGTTTCTTTTTTAAGGTAGCCTTTCCGCAACCATAACCAGCTATTCTTGTTATCACGCACATCACTTGTTTCCTTGATAAACTTTGAATGAAGGGTCTTTTCTTCAAATGCTGCCTTATGCTTCTTTACAACCTCATCCTTCATTTTCTTTGGGTCTTCGCTGTCATTAAATAGTCCTTCTCTGACAACCTCTGCGAGTAACTTTTCTTCTTTATCCTTTATGTAGAAGCCCATACTGTTTTCTTCTATTTTGACCACGTCTTGTACACTTAACAATCCCCTGCCACCTTCTTTTCTTTTCCAGTAAAGCCTATCTACATCTCCTTGCGGATGCATACTGTGATAGATGGTAAACATCTTTCTACCTCATTATTATTATTATTATTATTATTATTATTATTATTATCATTATTATTATTATTATTATTATTATCATTATTATTATTATTATCATTATTATTATTAAAGCGAACTAAACCATCTTTCAAAGCCAAACAGAAAATAAAATATAAAAACAAACACTGTTGGATTACGTAAACGTTTCGATTAAAATCTTCATCAGTATAAAAAACTTTACATGGCAGCCGAGCATTTATAGACATTACGTTGTTTACACCTAAAATTATTTACATGGTGATAATGCTAAATTTACAATTGGTCTATCTGAAAAATCTTATAACAAACAAAAGAATTTTTGCTGCTTTGCACAAGTTAAAATATTTTCTAGTGTCCTTTGTGAGTTAGAAAAGGGACTGGGAGCTCTTAAACTTATACTGGAAACTTTTCTACTCCCCCAAGTGACCCTCCGAAGAATTCGCATACTATTTAACATTATTATTATTATCATTATTATTATTATTGTTATTATTATTATTATTATTATTATTATTATTATTATTATTATTATTATTATTATTATTATTATTATTATTATTATTATTATTATTATTATTTATTGTGTCGCACACTGTCTTTGTCACTGGTGATGACGGCTTGAAACATGGTGTCAACAAGACTCCTCAAATTTCAAGCACTTTTTGCAGAGTAGATGATGACAGTTTTCTGCAGTTCAACAATTCGTGTTCCTATTCCAAGGTCATCTAATCTTTTGGAAAGTTTCTTCGGGGTTTTATAGCCCTCGGGTACACACATAGGTATGACTACCTCATGCAAGCAGGTTCGATGATCAACATAACTATATTTTTCTCATTTCAAACCCCTCATGTGAACTCAGGGGCGGCGTGGCCCACCGGGACACCGGGAAATTGTCCCGGTGGCCCCTGAAAATCATGCAGATATGGGCCCCCTAAAGTTAAGCTAGAAGAAAATTATACAGGGTGTCTCAACAAAATTGTTCAACGTTTGATCAAATACTAAAAACTAAAGACATACTGAATGGGCACTTGGTTAAATAACCCTTTCCTTGAGATTTTGGATTAATTTTTGACACAAAAATATTGCAAATCCGCTAGAAATTCCTGAAGTTGCAAGGCTTTGAAGTTCCAGTTTGTGCGAAAGCTGAAACCAGAGGCCTTGAACAGCATTTTTAGTAAAAGTCCCTCAGGCCATCCTTTCTGTTATTTCTCAATTGTTTCAGGGCGTACCAAATGGTATTTGAACAGTTTTCGATAACCTAACTTTCAAGGATATGGATGCTTTGAGGAAACAGATTCATTCTCTCATCGATTATGTTTTGAACCACGGTTTTTGGACATATGAAATGTTTAGCAAATTTTGACAATGATCGCAGCGGTTAAATCACTTTTAGAAGTCCTATTTGGTTTGCTCTTATGTCAACGAGAGGTATGACATTGAGCTTCTTTTACCTCGGTCTTCGAGCTCCTTGAATTACAAGTAATCATAGGAGTCGCTGGTTTCAGCTATCGCATATTTTTATCTTTGAAAGCTCGCAACTCTGTTAGTTTTCAACCTATTTGCAAGATTCTGGTCTCTAAAATTATTTCGTAATGTTAGGAACATGACTATTTTCCCAGGAGACTGTCCATGTTATCGTTATTTTACAATAGGTAATCGAACTTCAAACAAATTTTTTGAGACACCCTGTAAGTGCACGTATTTCTTATAAGAATGAGACAGGGCAAGTTTAACATCTGTACCATTGAAGCATTCCCGCCACTGAGGAGAAATAGCCTCACCAGTGGCTGGACCCATTTGAAAACTTTGAATTTTATGACCATTGGGCAAGACCCAAGAATACACTTGACACACTAAGCAAAGATCATTGCTTTGCACAAACCTCCATACTTCCAGCCCTCCTCTCGAAGCCCTCGCTTGAGTGAAGTCTTTGGTCTCAGATCAGAGACTTTTGAGCCATTTGTTAAATCGTCAGTTTTTATCCGATCTTCACTGATTCAGAAACTGGAGTGAAACGGAAGGCCCCGGTAGCTGCAGAGTGGAGGGTTGGGATACTTGATTGTTCATAATGGTGCAAAGGGGACTCTTATGGATTCCACTTCAATGAAAGACTCTCTCCACCCAGGAGTATAAATGGGTACCTGGTCCGTAGTTATGAGCGCCGTCTGTGGCTGCACCCTGCTATATGCTACTAAGCATAGTGACCAGGGGGTAAGATGTAAAGTCGTTTGAGTAGCCTTGGGCTAGATAAAAGACTATAAAACTACTACTTACTTACTAAAGACAGGCGCGGATTTAGTGGGGGGCCGGGGGGCCATGGCCCCCCCAAACGATAAGAGTTCTCGTAAAAATTTTTGCCGTTTATAGATAAACGGATAAGTTTCAAACCTTTATCTCCCAAAATAACCATGGCACAGCTACAAGATAACTCTGCTAACGACAAAACAGTCTAACTAACTCACGAAGTAAGTTGCATTTGATCAAAAAGTATGAAAAAGATATGAATTTGAATTTTAATAATGATGAACAAAATTTCATTGTGCGAGATAGAGATTAAAAACCTTTTGTTTCTTTCACTTTATCGAAGTATCGGAGTGATTCAGGACATTCCAGTGAACTAAGCTGTTGCAGTGAAGTTTTTTCATGATAAATTTTGCCCTGATAATGGTGATAAAAACTCATGCTTTTAGAAAGTAACTTATTAAACGATGAGAAGTTTGATAACTGGTGACTCGAATTTGGGAACTTAGGATTGGAAATTCCGCAGGATTTTCTCGTAACTTTGAAATGCCTTTGACTTGTGGATTTTTTTAAAATATACGTCATTTCTTAATTCTTATGGCAATTTTGCATTTCCACGGTTGTGGAGCTTATTTTTGCGCTAGGCACTCTCTAATTGGTGCTCATGATAAACATTTCATGGTCCCTTACTTTCCCAAATGACAGCTCGTTGCCTTTTGCACAAAAATGCCAGTGGTATTTCCGGAGGAATGAAAATCAAATGATCAGCTAAATGACCTATGTTGAAGCAAAAAGGGCGTTTCCCACGTTTTCCGAGAGTCTGAAGGGCGTGGCCTCGTAAAATTTTCCTGGGGGCTACGCCCCCAGACCCCAATTTCCTTCCATGTGGCCCTCCCCAAACTCCAAGGCTGGATCCGCCCCTGATGAAAGACTATATCTTTAATTGAAGTTGAATGAGATAGTGTGTACACCTCGAATCAAAACCCGTTGTCTTCCGTGATCTTGTTCATGCAGATCCATAAGCAGTGGCATGGTCTTGGGTGAAGATGGGGAAATGCCCCCACCATTCCACTTCTGTTAAAAGATGGGTCTCGAGATTCTTTCAAAAAGAGGAGAAAGTAGTAGAAGAATCAGAATACCTCCGAATAATGCTGGGAGATAATTTGGAGAGTCGCTCTAAGCCAAAGTAAAAGCTAGCGTTTTTGAAGATTTCTCTTGGCAAATTCGTCAAAGGATTCCAACAAAAACTGATTCATAGATAGCAGTTGCAGAACCGTCGTGGCTTCCGATATGGCTCAGGTAGGCAGGCATTCTAAGCCAAAGAAAAGGTATTTGCTCAAAAATTTTCGTGGGTATGCTGATTCAGAAAAACACTGAATGGTCAATAATTTTTTTTCGGGACCAGCAAACATTGGGTCGGGAGAAGCATTCTAGGCCAAAGTAAAGGGCGTGTCATCGAATATTTTTCCTAGGGGCTTTGCCCCTAGCACCCCCTATTTTCATATTCTGCCAGTTGATTTTCGTTGGCCATGTCACTGACCATGGGTGACAAAACATATTTCACATTTAACAACTCACTTACTAAGCTATTTACGTGGTGGAATGAAGGTTAAGAAGAACTGTGGTGCAATCCGTGTAAGTTTCTGTCAAGCCATTCAAGTATCAATCTTCTCAAAGATTTGGAGCATACGATGTTCTGTGGAAACCTCAAACACCATTCTTCGATAGATTCACTTTTGTAAGGGCCTTTTCAGCTAGAATATCGCCTAAAAGATTATTCGATCATCGATCAATAATAGAAAAACTCTACTTAAGATGAATCCATCATCATAGCTTTTTTCATAAATCAGTACTAACGTTTGCGAACATTTTAAGGTGTACTAGTTAGTTTTGTTGGTTAACCTGTTTTTCCGTTTGTTGCGTCGATCAATGCTGTGGATTCATAAATTGGCAAGTCATTGACAAAATTGTAAAAGGAGGGACAAGATTCCTATGTACAGAAAAGGACGTCAGGCCATCATGGGCCCCTTTTCGACGAGTTTTTCCCGTGCCCTTAATTTTTGCCACGCCGCCCCTGTGTGAACTCAACTGGAAGACTCGAAGACTAACTAAATAAACTATCAAAACCCAATACATATACAAATTTGACACCATACAAACATTAAGATCTACTCCCTTTACGACTTTCACAACAACACATTAACTCAACACATATTCTCATAAAACGATCAAAATATTCTCTGTTGTGACAACAGTATGTTTGTTATGTTCATCATTGTTCACAACAGTGGGTTTTCTGTCGTAGCAACAGAGCCCTACATACTTCCCCTCTAAAGAAAGTGTCGTCCCTGACATCTCTTGAGGACTTTGAAAAGGAGCTGCAAACTTCGATCTTTTAATGTTGTGACATTTTCTGTGTCGTATGTTCTTTGTTCTTAAAGTTCTTCCTTATTCATCTGATTGGAGCGTTGATTCAAGTCTATGTATGTATGTATTCAAAAGTTATCTTCTTTCTTTCTGTCTTTGGAGTTCAGAAACTCAATTCGACAAAGTTCTCTAATGAAAAAGTCTCAAAACGACAAATGTTGGTATTTCCCCAATCTTCAACAGGATGTTTGTATCGCTGAAAAGTAATATAAGGAAACAAAACAAACAAAAGAGAGTCATTGTTCAAAGCTCCAACTTTGAATCATCATTGTATCTCTTACGAAAGCGTTCTTGGGTAACAATATGCATCTTGCTAACCTGCGAAACGTAACAATGAAACGGCAAATCACGAATCTAATAAGTCGGGCGATAAATAGGCGAGGCTATTTCGAATGTACGGCTGTACGGACGTTGTCTATGTATAGGTAATGATGTAAAAATGGTAAATACGATGCAAAATATATGTACACGATATTGGAAAGTCTTGAACGATATCAGTGGTCTATTCGAGAACGAAGTTAACGAGTCAATGCTCATACCGTATAAACAACGACTGGGTACGGTTGCAGGCGATAAGGCGGTATATAACGACGTATTGACGAAACGATGTTTGAAAACATTGGAATATGTGGCACTCTATTTGCATTATTTACATTTGAAATCGACGACACTTGTCCTGGTGCATAATATGATAAACGGTTTGGTGGCTGTCGACTACGAACGGGATGATGATGTTCTGGCATTTCTGGCGGCAATTGTTCAATTCTATGTTGCGGCACGACAGGATCTTGTATCTCAGGTTGTTGCACAGGCTGTTCTTCTTCTTGGCTTTCTACTTCCTCTCTCTCCTGTACGTTTGATGAATCCGATAGCAGTACGTTTTCTTCTATTGGTACATCCGCTGACTCTGTTGGTACATCTGATACTTGTTGACGATGTGAAACAATAAAAATTTCATCTTCGGAGTCACTATCAGACGTCGAAAGGTCAGTTGTATGACGGTTAGATAGTCGAGGTGACGAACGCTTGCCACGAATGTTACGGTTACGACGTTTTGCAATAGGCGGTTGCGGAGGAGCATCTGAATCGAGTGGAAGCTCATTACATTGAAATAAGAGATTCCTATGCAAGACTCTGAAAGGACCTGTTCCATCTTCTCGTTGTACTTCGTAGACCGGAGACATGTTATCCTTTCGTCGAATGACTCGGTGAATATCCTTTTCCCAATGTGATCTTAATTTACCAGGTCCTCCCCTCTCCGACAAATTCGAACGAGCACTCTGTCGTTTGGTTGAAGATCGATAGATCGAGCTTTCATATCGTAACGAGCTTTATTCCTTTCTCCAGCAGCAGAAGAACGTTTACTGGCAAGAGCATAGGCTTCTTCCATAGCCTGTTTCCATTTCTTTACGTACTCACTGTGGTTACCTACTGGCGAATGTTGACCAGTGTCAAAAATCAAATCAATAGGCAAACATGGGTGTCTACCAAACAGCAAATAGAATGGTGAAAAACCGGTGGAGTCATTACATGTACAATTATAAGCGTGAGTTACTTTATTCAGATGCTCATGCCAACTACTTTTATATGATTCTGGCAAAGTGCGAAGCATCGACAACAATGTACGATTGAAACGTTCTACCTGTCCGTTACCTTGCGGATGATAAGGAGCTGTTCGTGAATGTTTGATATTACACAGTTTTTGAAGATGATCGAAAAGCTTATTCTCAAATTTTGCACCTTGATCATGGTGAATCTTGGAAGGAAATCCAAAACGTAAGATAAAATCTTCATACAGTTTTGAAGCAGCAGTTTTGGCTGATTTGTTTCGTGTGGCGTACGCTTGGGCAAAGCGTGTAAAATGGTCTACAATAACCAGAATATATTCATGTCCACCCTTACTACGTTCCAAATGTAAAAAGTCGATTGACACCATTTCAAACGGGGATTTCGTAACAATTGGTTGCAAAGGAGCTCTGGCTTGAAACGTTGGACGTTTTTGTTTTATACAGCTGCACACATTTCGGATAAAATATTCTATGTCTGCCTGCATCCGAGACCAAAAGAATCGTTGTCTGGCTAGATCCAAAACACGTTCTGTTCCTAAATGACCCATTTCTTCATGAAGCTCTGTGATAACAAGACGGTGATACTTGTTGGGCAAAACAATTTGTGAAATGGTACCTCTATTACGCTTTAAAAGACCATTGGAGATTGTAAGTTTAGGCCAATCACGCAGCAATCGTTTGACATCAGGGGATTCGTTGAAAAGGTCTTTAGATAATGGCTTTTTGCCTGTCTCAAGGAAGTGAATAACACGACTTGTTACGGGATTGTTAAGCTGAGCTTCGATTAAATCATTTACGTTAATGGAGAAATCTTTTCGTGACGTTGTACTGTCAATGGCAAGCACATTTGAATCGAATGTAAGTGGTGAAACCCAAGTTGATTTACCTTTAGCTATCAGATTTACGGCACACGTTACGGCAGGTCTTGTTTGAGGCAACGTTTCTTCAGTACATGTGTTCATGTACGACTCAAAATCGGAAATTCTCGAAAGAGTATCGGCATCGTTATTAGCTTTACCTGGTCTATACTTGATAGTAAAGTTAAAGTCGGCTTACTCGTTGACCCATCGTAAACCAGTAGCATTCAATTTCGCAGATGTTAGTACGTAGGTTGATGGATTATTATCGGTATATACAGTGAAAGATGGTGCATAGTATAGATAGTCACGGAACTGATCACAGATCGCCCATTTCAGCGCTAGAAATTCGAGTTTTCCAGAGTGAAGATAATAATTTCTCTCTGCTGGTGATAAAGTACGAGAACCATAAGCAATAACTCTTAAAGATCCGTTCTGACGTTGATACAGAACTGCGCCGAGTCCTACTTCAGATGCATCGGTATGGAGTATAAAAGGATCGGAATAATTAGGATATGCCATGATCGGAGGATTTATCAATTGCTCGATTAGCGAGTCTAAAATACGTTGATGTGCTTCTTTCCAAGTAACTGGATTTTTCGAGTTTAACTGGTTGTTCGATTTTGTGGATCGATTTGACTTTAAATTTGCCCTCTCAGAATTTGACAAAAGATCATATAATGGCTTTGCTATTGACGAAAAGTTCTTAATATATCTCCTATAATACCCAAGAAGACCAAGCAAACGTCTGACCTCACCTACAGTTTTGGGTATTGATTTCTGTAAATGCAAGATTGGTTTGATGCTTGCTGGATCTAACTTGTAACCTTCTGGAGAAACGATCCTTCCTAAGAAATTGACTTCTCGTCGAAACATGTTGCACTTACGCGGTTTTAATTTCACTTCATGTTCTCGTAAGCATTTTAATACTTTCCGAAGGTTCTCGAGGTGACCATCAAAAGTTTTGCTAAACACGATGACATCATCCAAATATGGGATACAAATTTCGTCTCTCAAATCCCCTAAACAATTTTCCATAAATCGTTGAAATGCCCCAGGGGCATTACGTAATCCAAAGGGAATTCTAGTCCATTCATATAGTCCCCAGGGAGTTATAAAAGCTGTCAAAGGTTGACTCTCTTCGCTCATGAAACCCTGGTGATATGCCTTACCCTGGTCCAAAACTGAGAACCATGCGTTACCACCTAAATTGTCAAGTGTTTCTTGAATTCACGGAATAGGATGACGATCAGGAATTGTCTTTTGATTTAAAGCTTGAAAATCAACACATAGTCTCAATGAATGATCCTTTTTCCGAACACACACTACTGGAGAACTATAAGGTGAATTTGATTTGCGAATAAAATTTCTGTTTAACAAATCTTCAATATAAGCTTTTACTTCAGGGTACAGTGGTCAAGGTACTGCAACGTAATTTTTCTGAACAGGAATGTTATCTGTTAAATTGAGATGCAATTTAAGATTTGGAACATTACCGATGTCATCATCATTTTTAGAGAAAGAATCTCGTTCCTCGCATAATAGTTTCAAAGCAGATTGTTTTTGAATATCAGTAAGATCGTCTAAATTGATTTGTTTGATGTAGTCTGGAACATCTTCGTTCGAAACTGTTTCATTCTTAACACGATCGTTTCTATCGACTTCGGGATATGAAACATCTTGTTTTAACTTCACATCCAAAGGGGTTACCGACTGAACTAACTGAATTCGACCAAGAAATGTCCGCTTTGGTAAAACTATAGCATGTTTCGACACTTTTTTGACTTCAAACTTTACAACACTCGATTTTCCTGGCTTCAACGAAAGTAAGGATTCCGAAACAACTAGGCCATAAGGAAGTTCTTCATTTTCTTCAGGGTCGAAAAGTACCGGAATTTCAGAATCGATCGGTCCATGATTAACTCTACACGAAATCTGGGAACATTGTCCACTCTTTATCAAACAATCTTTCTTGTTTGTTCGAACAGCACATAGATCAGTATCAACGTTATCTTCGATGATATCACGCAAATTGTTTACATCGTTAAGGCTCGCACGCGGAAAAACACAGGCTAATTCAGGGTTAGTCATTCCAGATTTAATGCATAATTCAATAACATTATATCCGACAAGTGGCAGCGAAATGTCATCACTTGTTACCAGAAATGGAACTAAAATCGGGTCTTGTTCGTCTTTCAGTCTAAACTCTAACTCAACGAAACCTTTGTAGGTTATACGCGTACCTTTAGCAGCAGTTAAGTCTAATTTGCAATCGATAAGTTCTGAAATATTTCTCAGTTTTGTGCCTGGAAAACGACGTCTTAGAAACTGTTCCGAAAGAATAGAAACCTGGGCACCAGTGTCCCATAATGCTTCAACTGAAAGAGCATTTAATTTGCACTTAATCGTACATCAACTCCCAACGAGTTTTGCAAGTTTAGACGATTGTTTTGGAGTTAAATGCGTAACAAAACTTGTAGGCCTAGAGTTCTTCTCGGAAACGTTTGATAAGACTTGAGCGGCATGACAAATAGCTTTATGTTGTTGCCAATGTTTCTTTTGACACACTTTATTACAATATTTTACAAGATTGCACCCACTACATTTCCAAATAATTGAACCACTCTGTTTATTCCCGCAATAATTACAAAGTTGAGGCTTGACATCTTCACCGGTTATTCCATGCCCCCTGAAATAACCGAGGCAGGTTTCCCTGGCTAACATAATGAGGACATTGTGAATGAACATGTCCTTGTCCACCGCATTGAAAACAATGTCGACACTGTTCTCCCATGCCATTGGCTTGACAGTGACGACAACCCATGGGACGACCATAACGACCGGGCTGATTGTAACGGCCCCGCCCACGACCGCGTGCTCTGTTTTGAAATCTAGGTGGCAAATTGCTCCCTGTAGGCGTGTCGACTTGGCTTTTGATAGCAGCTAATTCTGCTTTTAAATTCTGAATTTCTGCCGAAAGCTTTTCAGTTTGATTTTCAAAATTACTGCTACCTTTTTTCTGGATTTTCGGGGTCTGACTGCCGTTCTCCTTTTCTACGTTAACTACTTGCGCCTTCGCTGCTTTATAGCGCTCCGTCGCAGTGCCGATCTTCGCTTTCCTCTCCGCTTGTTTCGTCGCCAGCTCATTCACGCTTCTCATCAGCTCCTCGTCTGTAATTTGACTTTTCCTCAAAAAGGGTCGAAGATTTGTGACCAAATTCTCGTCACGCAGGCCAGACTCAGAAGCTTTCAAAAAGGATTTTTCAACCAGTTGTGAACTGTATTCCGATTCAGCATGTTCTTCTCTAGTTGCGAAAAACACTTTGTTTCGTGCATCCAAAAGTCGTAGCAAAAACTGTTGTGCTGTTTCCTTCGGCTCTTGTACGGTCGTGACCATGGCTTGAAAAAGATCTGAGACTGTTTTCTCTTGGAAAAAGACGCGCAAAATAGATCGAAGCTTTTCAAGCGTACGTTGCGGCAAGGCTAAGATATAATTTCTTAAACTACTGTGCGGTGAAATTGATTTATGATTGCATCAGACACATCTTTTTCAGAGTACCCACTTTCGATGGCAGAATCGATTTGATGGATTAAGGAAACATAGGTTAGTTTGTCATGTTGCCCTGGCTCGCCAATTTGACCACAAATTTTGAATTCTCTACGAAAAACAGTGGCTTCTGACGAAGCTTGATTTGATTTTGAACAGTTTTGTGAAACCGGAACTTTGCTAGAAATATCGACACGTTCATTGTGAGTTATCTCCGAAATTTTCTCTTTAGCTTCTCGCAACTGTTCCAAAATATTTTCTCGTGCATTCTCTGATTCTTCTTGAAGTAACTGTAAATCACGTAGTTGCCCTTCAAGGTCAAAACCCTACTTTGAGCTTTAATTTCTTCTGGCGATTTTTCCAGTGGAGGGGGCGTTCCTTTAAGTTTTGAAATTGCATCACGAAGGAAAATATCTACATCAACATCAATATCTTCGCTAGTTGTGACCTACTTTTCCCATCAACTAATTCCTCTACCTTTAGATAAACACAAATCTCAGACAACTTTTCAACACTTTGTTGACAAAGTAGTGAGTCAAAGTCTAACTGTAAATCTTCGATTTCAGACATACTTCTTTTAGTAATTTAGGCCATAAACAAACGAAAAGTTTCAGAAAGTCTCAACTGCCTCTCCACCCCTCAAAACAAAATAGCAACACCAAAATCAACAACAAAAGATCTCCGCTCAACAACAAGAAGCAAGAAAAACAACAGGAAACTTCCACTTAGCTGTGAGGGGTACGGCTGGCACACCCTCGATCTTGGTACTTGGCTGCGGCAAAACGGGTCAGCAAAAGGGCAAGGCATCGGCAGCAAATCTGGACATCAACTGTGAACTTTCTTTCGGCTTTCGGTGGCAAACTGCATAGCATGCTTGAACGGTAAATTTCACTGGGCGCCAAATATAGCCCTCGGGTACACACCTAGGTATGACTACCTCATGCAAGCAGGTTCGATGATCAACATAACTATATTTTTCTCATTTCAAACTCATCATGTGAACTCAACTTGAAGACTCGAAGACTAACTAAATAAACTATCAAAACCCAATACATATACAAATTTGACACCATACAAACATTAAGATCTACTCCCTTTACGACTTTCACAACAACACATTAACTCAACACATATTTTCATAAAACGATCAAAATATTCTCTGTTGTGACAACAGTATGTTTGTTATGTTCATTATTGTTCACAACAGTGGGTTTTCTGTCGTAGCAACAGAGCCCTACAGTTGTCCCAAGTGCACCTATTATAATAGGAATGACTTTCGCTCGCATGTTCCATAATTTCTGTACTTTCCGAGCTAGATCTTGATACTTCTATATTTTATTTTTTCCATCTCTTTTGCATTCACTCTACTATCATACGGTATGGCAAAGTCTATTATTTTGCATTCTTTCTTTCCTTTATCAATAAGAATGACATCAGGTCTTCTGGCTTGAATGTCATGGTCTGTCTGAATACTAAAATCCCACAGTAACTTACAGCTGTCGTTTTCGGTAACTGTTTCTGGTTGGTGTTCATACCATCTTTCTGATGCTGCTAACCCATACTTTCGACACAATTCCCAATGGATCTTTCTTCCCACACAATCATGGCGTCGTTTATACTCTCTTTGGGCTAGCATATTACATTCACTAACAATGTGATTTACTGTTTCATCTACCTTACCACACATACGACATTTGCTTTCCTTCTGTGTGTTATCAATCTTGGCCTTGATAACATTGGTTCTTATCACGTGTTCTTGAGTTGCTTAGGATTAACGATTCAGTTTCACGTTTAATTCCTGTTCCTTTGAGCCACATCCATCGTTTTTTTCCTGCTTCATCATCCGTTTGCCGTAAATACTGGCCATGAAGTGTTTTATCTTTCCATTCCTCTTGCCTTTCAATTTTCTTTCGATTCTTGAAGTCAACTACACCTTCTCCTTGACAGTCCTCTATTTGCCTTGCAGCCACTAGTAATCTTTCACAGCTATTCCTCATGTAGCTTTTCAGTCCAAGCTTTGCTTGATCAACAGTATCCTCTATGCTCAAAAGTCATCTGCCCCCTTCTTTTCTAGGGATGTAAAGTCTGTTTGTATTGCTCTTCGAGTGCAATCCCTTATGCATCGTGATTAAGTTTCTTGTCTTCCGATCTATACCTTGTTTCTCTTCTTTGGTCCAATCTAAAAAGGCAGCTGATGAAGAATATTATTATTATTATTATTATTATTATTATCATTATTATTATTATTATTATTATTATTATTATTATCATTATTATTATTATTGTTATTATTATTATTATTATTATTATTATTATCATTATTATCATTATTATTATTATTATCATCATTATTATTATTATTATTATTATTATTATTATTATTATTATTATTATTATTATTATTATTATTATTATTATTGTTTTTTCCACACCATGCCAACGTCATTGGTGGTTTGTTGTTCAGCTAGATATCAAGTCAATACCCTTGACCTTAGATATCTAGAACGTTCCTGATTATCTTTGCCGTTCCTAACACACAAGCTTTCTGCATCACATCAATCTTCTCTTCTACTTCTATCTTTTCTGCCCACGAGCTAAAGTTCTTGCTCAATGTACCCAACGCCCCTATTACGATTGGAACAACACATACATTTCTGCATTCCCAGATCCTACTAATGTCTCTTTTTAAGTCCTGATAGCGTTCAACCTTCTCAAGCTCTTTCGTCTTTACCCTTGTATCAAATGGGCATGCAACATCTATGATATAGCATCCCCTGCTTGTTTTCTCATGTATTAATATATCAGGTTTATTGTGTTCAAGGTGGTGATCCGTCTGTATAGAAAAGTCCCACAGTAGCTTTACATTTTCATTTTCCAATACTCTTTCTGGGACATGTTCATACCACTGATCGCTATGGGGGAATCCAAATCTTTTGCATAATGTCCAGTGTATGACCAATGCGACCCTATCATGGCGCCAGTGGCGATATTGCTTCTGTGCGAGTTTCGTGCACTCTGCAACAATATGGCTGATGGTCTCTTCTCTTTCTCCACAAAGCCTGCACATGGGTGATATATCTTGTTTGTCAATTCTGCTCTTTATTGCATTTGTCCTCAAGGCTTGGTCTTGGGCTGCCATCAGTGTTCCTTCGGTCTCTTTCTTCAATGTTGAAATAATCATCAACCTGTCAATGGTCAGAAGGCAATTAAAGAAGATGCCAAATTGGAAGTCACCAGGACTGGACGGATTACAAGGATACTGGGTAAAGAATCTTACATCCTGTCATGAGAGGCTAGCTTTGCAGCTACAGAATTGTATGAGCAGTGCACAAATACCTGACTGGATGACAACAGGAAAAACAACTTTGATAATGAAAGACAAAGACAAGGGCGGTCAAGTAACTAACTTCAGACCAATAACGTGCCTTCCTCTGGTGTGGAAGTTGTTAACAGGAATAATTGCAGAGGAGTTGTATGGCCACTTGGAAAAAGAAGGTTTGTTACCTGATGAACAGAAAGGAGGAAGAAGAAAATCAAGGGGGACTAAAGACCAGCTATTGATAGACAAGATGATAATAAGGAATTGTAAACGAAGGCTAACAGGACTAGGTATGGCATGGGTCGACTATAAGAAAGCGTACGATATGGTACCTCATTCTTGGATAAGAAAGTGCATGCTAATGTTTGGGGTGGCGGGAAATGTAACTAGAGTTTTAGGTAAGAGTATGGATTATTATTATTATTATTATTATTATTATTATTATTATTATTATTATTATTATTATTATTATTATTATTATTATTATTATTATTATTATTATTATTATTATTATTATTATTATTATTATTATTATTATTATTATTATTATTATTATTATTATTATTATTATTATTATTAGGATTATTATTATCACGAGCTCACGAGCGAGACGGTACTTTATCGTCTGGTGCTGAGCATTTGGATATAATCGTCAACTCTCTTCACACAGAAACCTTATTTTTGCAGTTGGTGTAATCACTTTGACTTACTGAACAGGAATGGGGAAAAGAATTTCATTTATCTGGCTTATCCTTTGCATTACGTGCCATTTTTGCAACAAGGATTTCAAATCTTTTGGAAGACACACTTGGAGATGCAAGGAACGCAACAAGCAGAACGAATCAGTCGTCAATAGCAACCATTCAAATGTATCGTTAGAACAAGCAGACCTTCAGAATCGTTCTCCAGTCAACAGCAGAACAATAAAATGTGTTTGTGGCAAAGAAACTAAAACGCATGGCGGTCTCAAGAGGCATCAAAGGACGTGCCGTGCGATAACTGGCTTCAACAAAGATCTTTTATCAAATGCCTGATACAAAGGTAAAAAAAGGCATTAAACTTCCCAAATCTGAATCCCAATGGAGGGCTGCAAATGAATTTTTCCAAGCAAATCTACCGTAGCAAACAATCTCTAATGGTCTTGAGGAAGCGTGCAAACAGTTCTCAACAACAATATACGAATATTTTGAAAAAGAGTATGGCTCCGTTCAAAACAATGACGAAACAAGTGAATTGGTCGATAAATATCGCAACTACTGCAAAAACCAGCTAAAATCCTCTCTGAAAAATCTCAAAAAAGTCAAAGGACACGAGCACTTGTGATGAAATCCGATATGTAAGCAAACTTTTGAGGAACAAAATTAACCAAGTCAGGGCTAGTGAGGAGACTCTACCTGTATCTTTTGACCATGACAAGAAAATCGAGCAAAATTATTGGAAATATGCTAAAAATCAACTTGAAAAAGTCACTGAGTTGCTGCCATCATTTACGAAAGCAACTTGTTTCGAATATTTCAGTAAATTGTTCAAGAAAAAGAGATCTCCTGCTAACTTTACCAAGCCCGATTGGATGCCAAGCTATGACAATCCAAAAATTGATTTCAATCGTAACGCACCAACTTATGCAGAAGTGAATAAAATAATTGGGCGAATGAAAACAGCAAGTGCTGCCTGCCCCCTTGATCAGATTTCTATAATCACACTGAAGCGATGTCCTTATTTACGTACATATTTGCTGGAAATCATTAGAACTGCCTGGGAAAGTAAACAGTCACCTGTTGGTTGGAAGCGAGCAATAACAGTCTTAATCCATAAAAAAGGCCCGCATGATGATCCTCAAAATTTCAGGCCGATCACTTTACAATGTGTTTTCTTGAAGGTTTATGCCTCTCTTATACGAAACAGAATATTCCAGTTTTTGAAAGCAAATGATTTCATTGAGTGCAACATTCAAAAGGGGTTTACTCCAAAGGTATCAGGAACATTTGAGCATACATCACAACTTGCTTACTTGTTGCGACACGCTAAGAAAAACCAAAAGTCTGTAGTTATAACATTGCTCGATCTTAAGAATGCCTTTGGCGAGGTTGATCATCGACTTATTGTAAGCACTCTTGAATACCATCATGTACCGCAATATATAATCGACATTATTGTAGACATCTACGATGAATTCACAACATCAGTTGCAACTAAAGATTACATAACTCCAGCGATAAAGTTCGAAAAGGGTGTCTTACAAGGTGACTGTCTTAGCCCTCTCTTATTTAATACGATCTTTAACACCTTTATTCAGAGCCTGGAAAAGAGCGATGAACTGAAACAAATGGGTTATGTCTACCACAAAATTTTAAACCCAAAAAACTGGTTCCAGTTTGCTGATAACGCCGTAGCAGTTACATCCAATGAGTACGAAAATCAAGTCCTTTTGAATATGTTCACACGATGGTGCAACTGGTCACACATGATAATCAGAACGGATAAATGCATGTCATTCGGTATTTGTAAGAGAGGGTCTAAATCAGTACAATCCAAGCCTAAAGTCTATGCCAACGGAAACATCATCAGATCCCTTGAAGAAGGAGAAAGTTTTAAATACCTTGGAAGGTGGTTCAATTTTGAGATGGACAATCAAAAACATAAAGATGAGTTATTACAAATTACAACACAAATCATGGACAGGATCAACAGTCTACCTCTTCATCCAAAAAATAAGGTATGGCTGTATTCTCAATATCTAATGAGCAAACTGTCGTGGCATTTGACAATAGCTGATATCGACCAAACGTGGATTATCAACAATTTGGACACTCTTGCTCATAACTACCTTCGTAGATGGTTAGAAATCCCTGCATCCGGGACATTATCCATCGTCATGCTGACAAATAGTCAATTTGGTCTTAACATTCTGGACATTAGCACTAAATTCAAACAGTGCCAAGTAGTCATGAGACAGTGCCTGAAAAATTCTTGCAATCACGACATAAATCACTTGGTGCATGTTTCCAGTGATAAAAGTAAGCAGTATGACACCTTTAATAGTACAAAGAATGTCATTAAATCCATCAGAAATGACATCACTAACAAGATAAAAGAAAATCTCACAACACAAGGACTAGTAATTCGTCATGTTTGGGAGTCTATCTTAGCAAGTACAAAAACCGCTTGGACCTCAGTACAAAAAAGTTTGCCGAAAAACATTTATAATTTTACCATCAGATACTTGAACAATACACTGCCAAATATGAGTAACATGTTTATGTGGGGTCACTCAGAGAACAAGGCATGTCAGCTGTGCCACCACAACCAAACTCTGGGTCACGTGGTTGCAGGGTGCAAGAGTTCTCTTGACCAAGGGAGATACACATGGCGACATGACTCCGTCCTCAGTTACATAGCGAATACATTTCTAGATTCTGCAAGAATGTATACGCGGATATACCATCCTTTCCATCCCCATGCATCGTAACAGGTAATAATGAAAGGCCTGACATTGTTGTCGTTCAGCAGAAAGTCGTCACCATCATAGAACTTACCATTGGTTTTGAAACAAATATGGAGGGAAACAGCAAAAGAAAACGCGACAAATACAAAACGTTGAAGTCAAACTTACTACCGAAATATGATGACGTTCGTTATGTTAATGTGTCCATGGGTGCTTGCGGTTTCATAGAGAAAGACAGCAGAAACTTTTTCGAACTTTTACGTTCTATAAGGGTACCAGAGAATGAAATTCTGTTCCTCACTAAGCGAATAACAAATATTTGTATAAGATCATCGTACTATATACCGGGTGAGTCAGAAAAAACGTGGGGCGTTTGGCGGACTGTGACGCCCCACTTAGCCATCCGATTGACGTGAACTAAATTTTTCCGTGCAGCCAAGAGTCTAACTTAGATCATAAATCTTTCCCCATCGAAATCGGCCATTCGATACATTTGTTAAAAAAGATTTTTTTCATAAGACCTTGTATTTAAGTCTTGCAAACTGATGAAATCTTTAGCCAAGCTCCTTCAGCATTTTAGCCTTGCCAGAGTAGCAGGTACATGTGGTATTATCAGGGGGTACTGAAGTAGTTAGACCTAGTTCACACTACTTGGTTGTTTGGGTCAATGCGGTCGTGCAGACAGGCACAAAAGACAAAGACTCGGAGTTTGATGCACGACTCTAAGGACTCAAAAGACCTAGTGTGCACCAGGCTTTAGGGAAAAGTGTTATCTGCAAGCAGTCCCATTGCGATTATTGATTTTGATCTATAATGATTTGATCAGAGTATTGATCTGCTTGAAGAAACCTCTTTGCAAGACAAAAAAGTGTACATATGTCCTTTAAACATATTCTTCACTCAGGCAGGACAAGTTATGATAAGGCATCCCAGGGGAGTAAATAGTATCTCCTGGCTATTTCATTTTCCCCGGATAATACCAAGTCTACCTGTAAACCTTGCCAATATAAAATCTGGAAGGGCATTGGCAAAAGATTTCACAATTTTGCAAGACTCCCATACAAAGTCTTACGAAAAAAATCTTTTTTAACAAATGCACAAAATGACCGATTTCGATGGGAAAAGGTTTATGATCTAAGTTAGACCTTTGGTTTTATGGAAAAACTTTGCTCAAAGCAATCGGATGGCTAAATTCGATGTCAAAGTCCGCCAAACACCCCACGTTTTTTCTGACTCACCCGGTATTTTGTCTAAGAAATAAAGAATGGACATCCCCCGAACTTTTAAGCTTTTAATGGTAGTATATAAGGACATTATTGATCTTACTTTTGAACTGTGTGAGTATGCAACCAATGCCCAATTTTGGAGAGTTGGCTGGATAGACTAGGTTTTAGCTTTTATTGTATTTTAAATTGTTTTTGAATGAAAGTTTCCATTATTATTATTATTATTACAATGAGAACATTGACGGAGGCACGCTTCTGGAACAATCTGAAACTTCTTTTATAAAGAAGGGTATTAAATTACCAAAAACAAACAATCAATTGAGTGAAGAAACACATTTTTGAAGGAGAATCTCTCTATGAATCAAATCAATGAATGTGCTTTGGAGCATTGTGTTAAAAGAATTGCAGAAGTAACTTACTATTATTTTGCAAAACATTTCGTCACTGTGCAAGATCATCGATCCGTAGATAAAGAGTTCGAAGCGAAATATAAAGATTTCAGTAAACAAATGCTTAACAACGGTCATGATTGAAAACTGAAGACTCACAAGTGTCTGAATATTAATGAATCACCAGGTATTTTCTTCATAACCTTGATCGCTAATCTTTTTCCTTTCTTAATTGTTCTTAAAGGGGGAAATACCAACGTTTGATGCAGAGCAACAAAATATTCAAAAACCAGCTTCTCCAAAGGAAGACCCGATATCCATGAATTCAAAACAATGCGGTAACTATCAAGGGAATGGGGAGAAAAGTCCTCCGCGAAAGAAGCCAAAAGTTGTTGATGTATTCATAAATGGAGATTCATTCGACCTAGCTACAGGTAAATATAAGATTAGTTGTATTTTTAAGAATGACCATGAGCGATGGGGCACCCAGTGTGTAGTTTGACATTTATATCAATAGCGAACCGCCTTAACTTATTGTTTCCTTGCGTTTTGAACTTATTTTTACTTGGTTTACAGCCAATTTTCACTGTTTCGTAATTTTGAAATTTTCACTAGTAAGCCACATTGGTGCAGATCCACCGTAATCTTAAAGCTCCAACGAGAAACCTTTTGGGCGTCTACTTGGGCGTTTGGCCACTCATCTGGCGCTTATCGTAACATATTTGAGCTTGCAAGAGAAAGAACAACGTTCTTCGCAGTTCACAAGAAAGCTCTCTATGCTGCAAAGCGGTCATTCCAGGATCGTCATTCTTGCACAAAGTAACCCAGGTAACCTTACTTTTTTTATCAGATATCTGATCGCCAGTGCTTGCAAGTTGTAAGCACGTGACAACAAATGGTGCCAGTCACAAAATCAGTGGAACAGTCTGCCTTTAATCGTTATTTAAATTACAATCTTCTAAGGGACAGCGCAAAGTGTTTACTATGGCATACGGGGCAACTACCGGGTGTCTTAAAAAAGTACCCCCTTTTGATTCAACAAAGAAACGAAACGATAAAATATCGGGATTTTTTAGTTCATTTGCATATTTCTTGATCTTCAACTTAAATGCACATACCTTGCATTTTAGAATCGTCCTCCGAACTCCGGAGATATGCCTTCTCAAAGAAGAATTTCGGAGTTCACTTGAAACCAGATGTTTTGTAAAAGGTCCCAACCATGATTTGACATCACTGGCATATTGCAAAGGAATTTCAACTCTTAGCTTTTTCTCTTGAAAAGAATCATACCTTGAAATGCTTCATTTGTTCTGCAGATAATTATTCCTTTGAGGAATCAATCCGTGCATAGCATTCCATCCTAAGTGTCAAAGAAGAAGACAAGGGGCACATGCACGCTCATTTTTGGAGATGTGGCTTGATTTTATTATTCTTACCACATTTTTATTATGTTTGTTTATTCAGGGCGAGGGCAATTTCCACGAGTCGTTAACTTTTTTTCGAGTTGTGTCATGGCGTCAGGTCATGTTTTAGCGTGGTCAAGATTACCAACTCGTTAGGCTGTGGAAACACTGCCTTTACTTTACTATTATCATTTTTTCTTTATTTTGGTAAAAGTCAGTTCGTTTTTTCGCAATTTTCTGTCATCTGGTTCATTTAGCGATGGATGATCAATTTGTAACACTTAGTTTGTTGAAGGGCATGATGGAGGCACAGGACAGGGCCTACCGAAATACGGTTCAAATCGTCATGAACAACATCAGAGACGATGTGAAAGCCTTAGCTATGGACATACAAGATTTAAAGTCGAGTCTCGAATTCTCTCAAAAGGACATCACAGATTTACAGAAGAACCCGGAAAAGATCGAAAGAAAGGTGGAGGCACAAAGCACTACTCAGAAACAGTCAAAAGTCATGCTCCACGAGGCATCTCCATCGTCAGATCTTAAATTCTGAATTTGTCCAAGCTATTTTGTCTATGATTGTCGTAAGAAGCTCTCCTCCAAGATACCTCTTGGCGGAAATTAGGATTCTTTCAATTTCCTAACAAAACCTGAGGTTGAATCAATTTTATAATATGAAATTAGTTGTTATTAGTTCTGAAGTGTTAACATATGATTCTTTGCAATCCCTAAATTAGTCATATTGCGTTGAAATACGAAATTGGTTTAAGTTGAGAAAATCTTGGAAGGCTACGCTTACTCACATGAAGAAGGCTTGGAATGCATTAAAACTCCAGTTTCATACATGCAATGCAGGTAGTTCACTTTACCCCGGTCAAGGCAAAATCTCGACTGAACGGTGGGCCTTTCAAAGTGCCATGCTAGCGGACTAGAAAGTCTTTCTTGGTTATCTTTTTCCCGGAAAAAGGAACCACATGGTGTGAGCTTTTAATCAATAAAAATATCTCCGAAAATAATTTCGTTTTGGAGTCAAAAATCAAGACTAAAAAAGAGGGGCTAAACCTAAAACTGCAATTTTCCAAAGTTGTTTTCACTACCTAGGATTAGGGGATTTTTTGCAACAACAGAAATAACCCTTCAGCAAAAATATTTTGATTTTCTGTCAGCATATATAATCAAGCCCAAACAATCTTCTTTTATGCGTGTTGCACAATGTTAAATTGATAATAAAACAAATAAAATAGTATTAATTGTGCTGCGAACAGAGCTTTGTAATTTACGACGTTTCGGGCTTAAACCCATTATCAAGGGCTTAAACCCACTTGATAATGGGTTTAAGCCCGAAACGTCGTAAATTACAAAGCTCTGTTCGCAGCATAATTAATACTATTTTATTTGTTTTATTATATATAATCAAGCATCCGTTATAACTTACTAGGAAGTAAAAGCGCTCGCTTCGCTCGCGCTTTAACATTCCTAGCTCCTGCGGAGTGCTTTTTATGGTTACTGTACTCCATCAGTGACTGCCATTTATATTCAGCATGAAATCAGAGTTGGTAGATCCCCGGACCGCCCCGAAGCTAAACCAGGGGTCGGAAAAAGGCCAGATAAAGCCAAACTTTTCAAAACAATGACCTATTGTACCACATATTGTTCTACTGTTATTTCAAGCAATGGACACTTGCGTTTCATTGTTTTCACATACTATATTGTGTAGCTCCGATGAAAACCCTATATCTTTGATGTTGCCTTGCAAAGAAAAATGTCCTAGATTGTGATGGTCTGTACTCCAGTTTGAAGAGAATTGAATGAAAATTGACCAAAAATCTCAAACGAAGCCAAAATTAAGCCAAACAGCCAAATTTAATTTTTGAAGCCAACAATAAGAGAAATGAGCCAAAATTTGGCTGAAAGAGGGCCAAGTTACCAACCTTGCATGAAATCAGGGCAGTTATGGTCATTCATAAGAATTCAAATAACTATGTAAGAGTGGTATGCTATACGCCAGAAAATGAAAAAATCAGACATGCCCCTTTCTATAACATCCCTTTACTCTCAAATAGGCCTCACATTAGCCTCAACAAAATTTTTCGTTTTTATCACATGAATCCAGTAGTAGATGCTTCAGAGTTCCCTCGCGTCTCTTAGCTTCAGAATGACTAATGAGACAATTTCGCCCTTAACCCCTGGCCACAGTTTGAAATTCATTCAAATGTTAAAGTTTGGTCCCCTCAATTTATTTCGGAGTTCTTAAGGAGCTATTGTCACCAAGAGTTTTTTGTGTACATACTGCATCCTCGTAAAGTCTGTAAATCAAATTTGGCCCAGTAAAAGATATGAGTCTCCACGGTAAAAGTTAAACTGATGATGAAAATTTGACCTTAGATGACTTTTCCATCAGTTCATCTGCTGCAAAGTGAATACATATTTCCGCTTACGTAGGCCATGCTTTATTTTCAAATAGTCTGACGTTTCAAAATGACTGCAAAGGACCATGCCCACCATTGATGCTGTAAATCTACTATAGATAGATGATACATCTGTATCTGAGCCAGCGACGTACCCAGGAATTCGAAAGGGGGGTCGGATGGTTGTTTCCCTTCATACAGTTTAGGTAAAACCTGGAGCCTATTGATAAAGACATGTCATACATAGATTCGTTTCAAATATCTTGAAAAAGTTGGCTCCCAGGGTAGTTCTTTGAATCGTCAGATTTTGAGAAGAAAACCTCTCCCTTCCACGCTCGAATGTTGCTTGGAAATGTTGCTAACTTACCCGACCACTTTCTTCTCGAATTTGAAAGAAATGAAAGTGCAAATAAAAGCTGAACAATATGCTTTTGAGCATATCCTTTTTATTTGCTTTTGAGAGTAAATAAGAAATAGGAGCTCTTCATTTTCTCCACGTGACTCGTCTTTTCATTGCAGTTTCGATCTTACCTAAGGATTTCTGACTTTTCAATAAAGTTTCCTAATCTTTTCGAATTTGACAAGTTGCATTTCACTCATTCGAAAAAGCGTGCGAGATTTTTTCAGAGCAGAAGATTTTTAACGGATTTTACTGGAACATTCGTGGAAACAAAAGGACTTTTGCGGAAGATGTACAGGAAGTTTGAAATACCACTCGGAATTTGGGGGCAATGTCCCCAATGACCACAATTTTTGCCACTAGCCTACCAATATTCAAAATTGATTCAGAGCCTTCGCATTAATACGGGAAGCTGCGAATGCAATAGTAATACTTATTTCCTGCATAGTATGATACAGGAAATAAATGAAAATAAGTTAAACTATGCCACGGCTTTCCTTGAATGAAATGAATAGCTGCTAAGTTATATTTCCTTGCACTGGAGATTCTTAATTTTTTGATGATTTAAAGAATGGAGTTTCTTTTAAACAGTTATTATGAAAGAAACATTCGTGTACAACTGTACACTTATGAAATAGATGTGTGCATTGATATGTAAGGATTGAAAATAAGGTCCTCTGTGAGTAAATACTATGGTATGTTAGAATTCAGCTTTTCATATGAATAAACTGCGGTTTTATTGAAATATGGAATATCTTGTTTGTTCCCATAGGTAACCTTTAGCCTCAAAGGATTCAGTGGCATGGGATATGTCCTTCCAATCGGACCGTACGACCGCACAACCCCTGACCCTGTGACTCTGGTCCCTACGAACCCAGACCATACGATCATACGACCATTCGACCATACGACCCCGGCCCAAAGTTTGATATATAGCTTACAAAATTTTTTCACCACCGATGGTATAGTTAACACGCAAGACATTAGTACGTGTCAAAGTTTTCTTGGTCACGTAGAATTCCGTGTATTCATACTGAGCTAGCCAGTTGTTGTAAACAAAACAGGCCCCTCTGAATACAATTAGAATGGATTAATATCCACAAATATGCACTTCTTTGCTTGATTCAAATCAGATAAAGCAAATTTTCCATGTTTCAGTTGGAAGCCCATGAAAGCAACAGACTCAGAATAGAGGGCTACAAAGCATTTCGACCGTTAGGGTTACTCCAGTCTTTCTAACTTTTCTAATTTTTTTTAGAACAATAACAAAGAAGTAAGAAAGTTATATCTTAAATGCAAACATTCCTTTATTCTCATCCAGATCCCCTGTCACTCATGAGCACCTTTTTTTGACATTGAAAGTAATGGAAGTATCAATACATCATAACAAAGTCTTGTTAACCAAATACATAAAACTTTGGCCTGGGGTCGTATTGTCGTATGATCTGGGGTTGTGAGTCCCGGGTTGCAGTGTCATCGGGTCCACTCAAAAGAACGTCTCAGCTTTTTGTGCGAATGATGAACACATTTCGTGATGGGGCAGATTTTCAGTATTGCGAGTTGGCAAGCTAACCGCTGCATGCATGAAACAAGTAAAAAGACTTCAGAAATGATCTTATAGCAGAAAATTTGTCCATTGTTGGACCTTTTGTGCTGAACTCTCTTTCAGAGTTCGTAAACAAGTAGTACAAAAGATGATATTGATAGAAGGAAAATAGTGACGAAGTCATTTACTAACTCGTTGAAAAATACACCTAAGACCTTTCATCATTATTTACGGACATCTACATAATTTTGAAATCATGGAAAAGCGATGAATCATGGGAGTAGCAAAGGCAGTTACTGGACTCAAAGTAAGGTTTGCTTAATTCATTACCAAACTGACATTATTTTCATTCAACAGCAGAACCCAAGAAATAGCTATTTCGTCATCAAATAAGAGAATTATTTTGCTAAGTTCAGACTCTGCACACCTCAGTTATGTTACGTAGCTTAGCCCCAGCGATGAGTGAATTGCTGAACTGTTCATTTTGTTGAGGTTGTTTCCAAGTCACCCCTTTTGTAATAACCAAGGGCTCTCCCGTGCTGTGAAACTTTAATCATACTCTACTTTGGTAAAAAAGCTTGGTTAAGGAACAGTTTGCAATCAAACATTCTTTATACGGGTAAACAGAATTTTTTTGGATTTGGCCTTGAGCCAGTCATCCCATCAACATTTGGAAATGGCGACTCTGTGTTCCTAGGGTCACAGGCCTGATTTGTACTGTATGCCATTTTGGCCGAAGCAGACAACTTCATGCTATGCGTATGGCCTTTAATAAAAGCCCCAAAAATGAGTTTCAAGAGTAATCACTTTGTAACTTGGGCCAGATCTTCAGTAAGAATTGAGTAAAGGTTCTATGCGTTAAAATCAGTAAACTTATAGGCAGAAGACCTAAAAAACTACAAGGGCAGACTCTGAATTTGTAGCACTGCGACAAAACCGAGGATAGAGCCTCTGAAAAATAGAGCAATAACTTCGTTGTATCCAACGCGAGCGTGGAAACACTTTACAACAAGCCAGATAGATACTGCAGCTAACATAATATCAACTAGTTGCAGGCTTTTACTCCCTTGCTGCTTCGAAAAAGCAGCTGCAAAACGTGTTTTAGCTCAGATTGAACGCTGCCACCACATTTCTATGGCTGCCATCAGCATCCACAAAGAAAGGTCGAAGGTTAAGGCCTATTGTTGAATTGAATTGCTAAAATTTGGGTACAAAACCCCTCCTCACATTACCCCAAGATATTTTACGAAGAAAAGCATTGCACCACAGGCAAGACTTATCGACAGCTACTTTTCATCGTTTTTCTAAACTTTTCGGAGGTAAGCAGCAGGCGTGAGGAGCTGCGTGCGGGAAAGTGTCACACACAGGACTGTGCGTAACAAAACTCTTCATCGCTTATATATATAGATTGATGTTTTATCATAGCGTTTCTACGTTTGGAGCAGAGCGTGAATGTTCTGAGTAGTTCACTTTACCCCGTAGTTCACTTTACCCCGCCTTACCCTATCTCCTAGCCATTTCATTCTCCGCTGACATTACCAAATGTACCTGTCAATTTTGCCAAGATAAAACGCGGAAGGGGCTTGTCAACAGATTTCGCCGCTTTGCAAGACTCCCATACAAGTTCTTACGGAAGAAAATCTTGTTTTACAAATACATCAAATGAACGATTTCGATGGGAAAAGCTTTATGATCCAAGTTAGACTCTTGGCTGCATGGAAAAATTTAGTTCACAACAATTGGGTGGCTAAATTTGACTTCACCGTCCACTAAACGCCCCACGTTTTTTCTGACTCACCCGGTATGCCGAGCGGCATTTCACTCATTCGAAAGGTGTACGACGTTATTTCGGAACAGATTTTTATGGATCTTGATGTGTTTTTCTTGAAAAAAGAAGGATTTTTTGCTACAGTTTTTGGGATTCTTCGGAATAAAATTCCCCTCGATATATACCATGAATGTATCATGACAAAACAAAAAGCTTTAATTTGAAGGACTGCACTGCATGAAAGATAACTTTGCCACCGCAAAATTGTTTGAAAGTAGCTTTTATGTGACACACGAGACCCCGTTTTGTCATGACCTTGATAAGGTTAAACTTGACTTGTCCTAATTCATCTTAAATAGTTGGTTTAGCACGGAAATGATTTGTAGATTCATGCGCAGGATAGATTGACTTTAAAAATTTTTGATCATAATGTTGCTAATGAATAATTAGTAAAAGTAAGAGAGGTTTGGAGGACATATTTAAGTTGATGTCCTTAAAAAAGGCGGCAAGAAAAACCTCGATGGGGGGGGAACACCCCCTTTATGAATGAGGGTTAAAATACGACATCAGCAAGTTTTGAAAACAGCCTATTGTATTAGAACCGTGTTCCCTAAAAAAGCAAAGCCAAAAGATACTATGACGTATTTTGGTTTGAATTATAATAATAATAATATAATAATAATAATCTCTTTATAAAAACACAACTGTTGCCGACATACGTTTCGATTAAAATCTTCTTCAGTGTCAAAATAATAATAATCTCTTTATTTAATCTATTTAATACGTAGCTTTTATCTATTTAACTTAATTATACGACTTAATCTATTTAATAATCTCTTTATTTATCTAAATAGTAATAATCTCTTTATTTACAGTTGGTAGGGAAATAGTTAATATACATAAATAATTATGTACAAACTAATTAATACCAACTATTTACATACAAGAAAAAGAAAAATTGAAATATAGATCTACTTATTTACATATATTACAGCTACATTTGTCTCCATTCCAGGCTTTTATGCCTTTCTTAAATCTGAATACGTTTTCAGCACTCTTTATTGTATCAGGCATGGCATTCCAGAGGATGCTTCCTCGGAAGGCTAAAGAATCTATGCCAAAAGATAACGTTTTGGTAGGCGGAATTTGTAGCGTGTTTTTGATTCGTAGATCATACGTCAGTTCCCTCTGCACGAAAAATTCTCCCATAAATGATGGACTTTCATGATTTAATGATTTATATATCTCTGTCATTAATTTCTGTAAATTTTTCGTGTGGATTGCTATTTCATTGTTCTTGGTGAGGAGGCATTCAAAAGTGGATTCATAATCACCAAGCAGTATCATATATATATCATATCATATCATCAGTTATTTAAGCATGGTAGCCCATTCAACTAAGTTGGTTTACAAGGGGCCATGCATCTAAAATACTACAAAAAGCAAAAAAAAAATTTGAAAAAATATAATATAACAAATCTAGATAAAGAAAAAGAACATTTTATCATACTCTACTCCTCTACCCAACCATTACATTACTCTACCCTGCCTTACCCTACCTCGCCCTACTCTACCTCACCATACCATACTCTAATCTACCCTACCTACCCTACAATACCATACCCTACCCTGCCCTACAATACTCTACTCCTACCTTACCCTACCCTACCCTACCCTACCCTACCCTCCCTACCCTACCCTACCCTACCCTACCCTACCCTATCAGGTTAATTTGGATACCCTATTACATTACTTTGTCTTTTCTTTACCTTTATCTGTTTACATAAGTTTACAAGTCATATAAGATAAATTTGAAATCATAACGGAAAAGTTTAAATCAAAGATTTGAATCGATTTAAAGAGGTTGCCCGCTTAGCTTCGGTATCTAGGCTATTCCAAAGTTTAGCACCTCTAAACGAAAATGACTTCTGCCCATTACATGTCCTTTTCTTTGGCAGCTTTAAATCAGTGTTTGTATTGCGTAGCTGCCGTGTTGCATCTTGTGAATTTCTTGTGAACATATCATTCATATATGGGGGAGCTATATTGTTGATAGACTTATATACCATTGTCCTGCTTTCGTGTTTAATCATGTCATTCACTGTTTTCCAACCTAGATTCTGGATAAGTGGTTTGCTAGAGGCATCAAAGCTGCTATTAGTAATGATCCTAGCTGCTCTGTTTTGAAGCTTCTGAAGTTTCGAGATTTCAGTAGTGCCACAGCATCCCCATACAGCGCAGCAGTAGCGGAAGTGGGGTTCAACGATGCTAGTGTATAGTGTTTTCAAGGAATTCTGGGGGAGAAATCTTTTTGCATACTTTAAGAGACCAACTGCTCTAGATACCTTGGCAGAGACACTTTTTATGTGCTCTTTCCAATCAAGACTATTGTCTACCTGAACACCAAGATATTTTGTTTTCTCAACTAAAGCCAAATCGTTATCTCTTATTTTTAAACATAGACTTTCACTAGTACATTCTAGTGACCTTTGTTTATTTTTTTGTGCAGTGCACGTAGTGCACGTTTATGCACTCGGTTTATCTCCTTATTACATCGCTTTCCACAGAAAATCCAAATTAGAGGACAGTAGTTGAAATTTGACAGCAGAAAGGAGTTGTATAGCAATTTTGCCTTGTCTAGGTCTAGCAGTTTAGCTACCCTAGAAAATGCTGTCACATTTTTATTCATTTTTTGGCACAGGGTTTTGACATGTTGGTCAAATTTAAGACCAGCATCGATTGTAATGCCTAGAAGTTTTACACCGGCTGATGAGCATACAGTGGCTCCATTTATCTCCATGCATATTTTATCACTACGTTTGGTACCGAGGAGCATCATCTGGAATTTAGATGGATTGGCCACCAGCCTGTTTGATTCAAACCATTCTAGCGCTTGACATAGATCCTCTTCCAGGTCAATGATAATTCCATCCAAATTAGTGCCACAAGAGTAAATGGTATTGTCGTCTGCAAAATTGCAAATCTCAGTATTTTGGATGAAGTAAATCAAATCATTGACGTATATGTTAAATAGCAAAGGACCCAGAACAGAACCTTGGGACACACTGATACAATGTCGAGCCAGTCGGTGAAGGTCGACCCAATTTTCACTCGTTGTTTCCTACCGGAGAGATAGCTATTTATAAATCTGAGGCATTTCATGCCGAAGCCATAGGCCTCTAGCTTTGCTATCAGGAGATTTCAGAGTGATGGCATGACACAAAACAGTTTTGTGTCCCAGAGTAAAGGTAAAGGAACCAACTCACTCTTGGGACGAGATTGCCGGATTATAACTAAGAGGTGTATTGCTTGACTTGTTTTACAACGATGGCAACTGGTTTGACACAGAGTGAGAAGCTGATACTATCCTCGATTGATGAATTAAGAAAGAAAAGAAACAAATGACCAGACAAAGAAAGTGTTTCTCTCCACGCATCCACCAAGCATGGCCTAGGCATGGAGGAGGCATTCGAAACAATTGATAGCCTGATTGATGAGGAAGTAATTGAAATAAAGAAGACAGATAAAGGTAAAGATTCCTTTTATGTTTCGAACTCAATCAATGATGCATCGAATGAAATCAATAGAAAATCGGAAAGTGAACCGACGATAATCCCACTTCGCCCAATCCCGACGATAAACACCAAAAGGTTTCAAAGGGGGACGATCTGTCTCATGCAATTAGTCAAATGGCTTCCACAATTAGCAGTCTTAATAAACTGTTACAGATTGAAAGATCAAAATCCGATAAATTGTTGACAGAGAACTTTGAGTTGAAATTACGAAACAAAGATCTGGAAAACGAAATTCAAAGGATGCATTATTCTCCCAACAATACGACATCATTGTCTGAATCAAAGGCCTTTGAAATCAGGACCGATCTGGTCACTCGAGCGAGAACAACTAGCCCAGCTCCGAACAATAACAATAACAATAACAATAACAACATCAGGTCGCAGGTCAAAACTTTGCCAAATCCTAAACAACAAATACAGCATCAAAAAGCTAACAACGGTAAAGAGAACACCAACAAAAAGAAGGGTGCAATGGAAAGCAAATAGCAGAACCACAAGTCTCAAACTTCTAGGGAAAATAAAAATGATACAAACAGAAAGTCGACTGGTGGCAAGAAAGTCAAAGTGTTGATAGTTGGTGATTCAAATCTTAGAAATGTCAAAGAAGAGAAGCTTTCGAATGATCATAGGGACGTGGAAATTAGGTTTAAACCAGGAATGAGGATCGAAGAGACAAATAAGAAGGTCGGTGTAAACAATGAATTTGATGTGATTATAGTGCACGCTGGTACCAACAACCTTCGTGATGCAACACCTAAAGATCTCACCGAAAAGATTGTTACCACGCTTGACAAAGTCCAAAAAAGTAATCCAACAGCGCGCATAGCCTTCTCCTCGATACTGAAAAGGAGCGACGACCAAAGCCTCAACGCAAAAGGGAAAAAAGTCAACGAACTTCTTGAAGATGAACTAAGTATAAAAGGTATGGACATTATCGATAATAATAATATTATGTATAGTAACCTATGGAAAGATGGCCTCCACTTAAATGACGGGGGAGTCCGTAAATACTCCGCAAATGTAAGTAAATTTGCTAAGTACTGCTAGGTGGAAATCAGCTCGGTCAAAACTAATAACAACAGTAATACCAGTCATCCAAGGAAGAGAAATGGTCTAAAAATCGCCTTCTTAAATATAGTTTCCCTTCGAAAACATAAATCTGAACTAGAAGTAATCCTTCGAGACAATGATATCGATATCATAGGCCTAAGCGAAACGCGCCTTGACAAAAATATCCCTGACTCTGTGGTTTATATCAAAGGATACAGAATTTACCGCAAGGATAGAGATTGTAATGGGGGAGGGGTAGCTATGTACGTGAAAGAGAGTCTCCCTGAACCTACTTTTAAACTAAAAGGTGATAAGCTTGAACTGATAGCCCTTGAGGTATCACCTAGTGATCAAGCAAGGCCTTTTGTCATTGTCTGCTGGTATCGCCCACCAACTGCCGGCGCCGATGACACTGCATTTGAAAATCTTAGGGAAATCCTAAAAAATCTAGATAAAGAAGAGAAGGAAATAATTTTGATTGGAGACACCAACTGTGACTTCAAAAATACAAAAAATGCAAATACTAAGAAGCTCAAGTTGATCTACTCAGAGTACCAGCTTGAACAACTGATCAAGAGTTTTACAAGGGTCGCCAAGACTACCAGTGAAACTGGCGAGCAAAACGTAAGTAAGACGCTTATCGACCATTTCTCTTCCACCAATCCAAACCATATCTTAGTAGCAGATGTAATAAGAACTGGGATGGTTGACCACTATCTGGTGTTTGGTATTCGGAAAATAAATGCTCGGCAACGTAAAGAAAATAAACGAAAAGTCATCGAGTCTCGCAACATGAAAAAATATGATAAAATGCTTTTCCGTAATGACCTTCAACAGATTGATTGGGAAACCATCCTTCGTCCATTCGATAACGATCCTGTAAGTATGGCAGCCACATTTCAGGAGATCTTCGAATCTATCTTGAATATTCATGCTCCAGTAAGAAAGAAAAGGGCTCGTAGCCAGTTTGCTCCTTGGCTCACGGTTTCTCTCAAAAATCTAATGAGGGAAAGGGACATACTGAAGCAGGAAGCTGAAAGATCTCCTGAGAAGTGATCTGCATACAAACAATTACGTAATAAAGTAACAAGAGAGATGCGTAATGCAATCAGGGACTATTATCATGGACTAATTGATGAAAATATAGGGAATCCAAAAAAGATGTGGAAAGCCATCAACAAGGTGCTGGACAAAAATGAGAATTCAGTGAAGCTTTCAAGTGTAGAAATAGATGGCAAATGTCTCACTCGAGAGCGTGATGTTCTGGAGGCTTTAAACCGACACTTCGTTTCGGTGGGTTCAAACTTGGCCAAGAAAATTGTTTCTGGACCAGGTGATGACTGTCTCCATTACATCAAGCCAGAGCAAAAAGTAATGAAATTTAAAGCTGTAGACAGCAGTTTTATATTGAATGCAATCAAACAGCTAAAAAACGGAAAGGCAGCTGGTCCAGATAAAGTACCAACAACAATTGTCAAAGACGTTGGTGACCTTGTATCAAAGCCATTATCGATGATTTTTAACTCATCGTTAGAAAAAGGTATTTGGAAACTTCCCAGGTATTTGGAAACTTGCAAGAGTAACCCCTATATTTAAATCAGGTGCCAAAAATGATGCAAACAATTATAGACCCATTTCGGTTATTTCGATCTTTTCTAGGATTCTGGAGCGGATAGTACACGATCAGATATTTGACTTTCTTCTTGAAAATAATGTAATTACCAAGAATCAGTCTGCATTTCGTAAACTATACTCCGTGATAACGTCTTTGATATGCAGTACCGATCACTGGTATGAAAACATTGACAACAAAAAATTGAACCTAACCATATTTCTTGACCTCAAGAAAGCATTTGATACGGTCGATCACAAAATCCTAGTGGAAAAATTGCGCAGATACGGTATAAGGGACACCGCTGGGAACTGGTTTCAGTACTATTTAGATCAGAGGACGCAATTTTGTGCCGCAAATGGACAGAGATCAATGGCAAGGGAGGTAACATGCAGTATACCTCAAGGTTCCTGCTTAGGGCCTCTCCTATTTATCATATACCTGAACGACTTAGAGAACTGTTTGAAATTTTCCCAAGCTAGTATCTATGCTGATGATACCAATGTAACGATCGCATCGGACGACATCGAAAAACTGGTCTTCGAGGCGCAACAGGAATTGCTCAACCTTTCTGAGTGGATGAGAATAAACATACTAAGTCCTAACCCCGCAAGGACAGAATACATGATTATAGGCCATTCTCGTGAAGTAAACACGTTGAATATTTCGAATGCCCTCATGTTAAATGACTCAGTTATCAAACGTGTCGCAAAGACGAAATCGCTAGGTGTAACTGTCGACGAGAACTTAAAGTGGGGTGAGCATTTCAACACTGTTAAGGGTAAAATATGTGGTGGACTTGCATCGTTAAAGAAATTAAAAAATATAATTCCCCAAAGCAAGCTGTGTAGTGTCCATTACGCTATCGTTGAGAGCCATCTACGTTATGCCAATGAAATTTGGGGCAGTCTTCCAAAAACGAAGCTTGATACTCTCCAACGCTTACAGGACAGGGCCCGATCAATAGTTGAAAACGCCAGATATAAGGATAACTGGTCATGTGACTGGCTGAGCGTTGAGAATATAATTCGATTTGATAGGTCGGTCATGACATATAAGATAAGGAACAAATTAAGCCCTGAAAGCCTCTGGGACAAATTTCAGCAAAGATCCTTGCAGTCAAACTATGCAACAAGGAACTGTAGTGATCTTCAGATTCCTAGATTAAACACAGAACATGCGAAAAAGAGTTATCGATATTCCGCTATTAAAATCTGGAACGATATTCCAGTTGCTATTAGAGAACTCCCGACGACTATTCGCTTTAAGAAAGAACTAAAGGAGTACTTGAAGAGCTGACGGAAAACATCAGTCTAATCAAAAAACACGACCACCTGGAAGAACAGCATCATAGGCTACTTTTAATGTAGATTATTTTCTTATTTATTTAAGCTGAAGGGATTTGTTTCGTGTATAAATAATGATATATGATATGATATGATGATATGATATGATATGAGATCATAAGGTAGGCAATCAAAAGCCTTAGACAGATCCATAAGTACCATACCAACGGCGCCCCCATCATCCAGGCATTTGCGACTTTCAATTAATCTAAAGAGGGCATGTTGAGCACTGTGCCCCTCTCTGAAGCCACAAAGTAGCCTAGAAATCTTTGTCTTGCAAAAGGAGTCATCTGTTGTGAGATTTGTCTCTCGAATACTTTTGAGAGTGCAGAAAGTACACTTATTGGCCTGTAGTTCTTCTTGTTAGTTCCATCATCATTTTTAAAGATAGGCGAGACATCAGCCTTCTTTAATTTGTCCAGAAATTCACAGTTTACAATTGATTTGTTCATATGATGGGTGATTTCCTGATAGCAAAGATCTGAGACCATTTTCAATGAGCTGATCGGTACTTCACCGCTGGTCTTTTTTGTTTTATCAAGCTGATTGATTTCATTCCAAACCGAAATTGGGTTGATGTGGGAAAATTCAAATTTATCCTCCTCCGCAAGATGGCCAACATTTTGTTTGATCATTGGATCAGAGAATTGTCTTGTGTGTGTGCGTGTGTGTACAGAATCGCGAGATATAGGCCAGGTTATTCACCTTAATGCACAGTAAACACATACAGTGTGGTATTTACCACCAAAAATCTGTCTCAGTTAACTTAAGCGATGTGAATAAGCCGGACAAAGCCTTTCCCGTAAGTTCACATGGAGTTCCTGTTTTGCCTAGTGAACATTTATAACTTTTGATGCTGACAAATGCTGATCGTTCCCTTCCTCGTCAATATGAATGCTTCGCGGAATTTGTCAGTTTCTTGAGTTCTCAGCGGCTATCATTGTCTCACTTTCATTCAAATATTTAAGCAGGGTTGCCTTTCGGCAAAGGAAGTCTTCAGGGAGCCCTCTGCTCGCAAGTTTGTAAGAAGAGTAACAAGAACAAGATCTACAGGAATACACATATTTTGTTTTTTTGGGAACTACGAATTTGGGCCAGTAATAAAAGTTTGAAGTAGTTTGAATGCTCGGAGTTTCTTAACAACAACAAAATCTACAGGAAAACGTGAATTTTGGTATAGGAATGTAAGAATTAGTGCCAGTAAAGGAAGCACTCGGAGTTTCTACGAGTTTCACTAGTTTCTAGAGAAATTGTTGTAAGCCTTTCCAATGTTGTGAAGTGATATGTCTCAGTCAAGGGGTATCTTAACTTTCTGGCAATCCGACTTAAAAAATGATGAAAAACTATGGTCGCGAGTCCCATCTGAGTTCCGCGTCCCACCTGAGTCGCAGGTCCTGGGTCCCACTTGACGGGTCCCACCTGAGTCCCAGGTCCCGTGCCCCACCGAGAGAGCAGAAACCGCCTGAGATGACGTCATCGAGCAATTTGAAACAAGGCAGTAGTGTTTGGATGGATGAGCTCTTTGAAAAGATAAACCAAGGGTTTAAGGCACAAGGAACAAAATATCAAGTGTTGCCGGATTTTCGGATCCGTTTTAGGCAGCTAGGGGAACTCAAAGCTACAATTTTTCGCGTATGAGTGCGCAGTTTCTGCTCTGTCTGTCCCACCTGCATCCCGGGTGATCATATTCCGTTATGCCGGTTGTCATTGTACCTACAAAATGTCTGCATTCAACTTGCAAGTGGAAGTCACGATTTTATCGTTCAGATGAAAAATGCATCTGATTGATTAGGCGTACACCTAAATTTAATACCAGATTTTAAAATCTACGAAAATTCATAAACTCATATTATCTTAGACTCTTTGTGTGCACAGTCTTGGCTTTCTTTATTAAAATATGGGCTATTCTTGCTGCGCAAGAAATCTCTTTACTATATTTAATTTGCTGCCACAGTAGTTCATAACCGTCGTCAAAATTAGCTTCTTTATTTTAATCCTTTTCTTTTCCACATTTGGTACATAGTTAATAGTTGATAATAATGTACACTTCCATTATTAACTTAGTTGTTACAGATTGCACGTTAAAACAAAGCTGATCTGCTTCAATAACCACACGGCAGATAAATGTAAAACAGATTCTAGAATCTGTGACTTTACTGCATCAGAGCCTCTTTAAGTCATGTTTAATTCATCAACAGAGAACAGTAACCGTCCACCGAATGAGTGCTCATAACTAAGTAAACCTATCTTTCCCTCATCTAGGGAAAAGACGCATAAGGGCATTGCCTGGAGGAGGTACGTGACTAGGGAAGTGACGTGGGTGTGTAGAAAACCTCTCCACACCCTGCATCCTGTCGCATAAAAATGCCCCAAAAGTATACCCTGTCGCAGCAAAATTTCGCCAAAAGTATACATCATAAGTTGTTCCAAGAGCCTCTAAAAATTTTCCTTTCTATATATACCCTTTCGTATAATTTCTGATAAATTACGATAACCTGTTGCATAATATTTTGTCTAAAAAGGCACCCTGTCGCATAGTTTCTACCACAAATGGACACCCTGTGGAGCAGCACATCCCTTTAGGTCAAGCATAGGAGTGCTCTAGCAGGAGCCACCTGCTATCTACAAACAATGGGCTGAAAGGCTTATGTTTTTGGAACATCGCTACAGCAAGTTTTAAATCGACTTGAAGCCTTTTTGTTATGTTCGCATAGCATTCCGTGTGAGCCACAAAAAATACACGTTCTTGAAAATTCACACCAACAAGAGTACTTCACAGATCTGAATAATATGAATTCTGGTTAAAAGCGGAACGATGGAAGTATTTTTGTGATTTTTCTCGCTGTCCTTCTAGCATTAGGAGCATAGGTAAATTCAACTTCAAAAAATTTCATGGTTGTAAAATGAGTGACAAAGGGCCTCACACGTTAAGAACTCTCCTATATGTATGAATGTGTGGATGTATGTGTGTATGTATGTATATATGTATGTATGTATGCATGTGTGTGTGTATGTATGTATGTATGTATGTATATGATTATTTAGACTGGATAACACTGTACAATTCAAAAATTGGTAGAAATAGTGGTCCAGCTTTTAAAAATAAATAAATAAAATGAACAAATAGATAAATAGATATTACAAGCTTTGATAAAATACTAGATATGTTTATATATACTGTATATACAATTTACTTAAAATCCTACAAGTACTGTCATTAGTTGAAGAGAGAAAATGGGCTATTTCTTTCATTAGTCAAATAATATTTCAATGTTTCTTGAATTGTGTCATGGTGTTTATTACTTTTATGCTAGCAGGCAATAAGTTCCATGTTTTTATAGCTGATTGCTGAAATGTTTTTCGCTCCTCTGTTGTCACTCTTTACACTTGAAAATCTGCTCTACTTTTTCCTCTTGTAGTCATTTGATGGTTGTTTTCAATAACAAAGAGAACAATCGTACCTTCTGGCCCCTCTTGTCTTAGCTTGAAAATTAACTTCAGTTGGTTAAACACAAGCTGCTCCTTCACATACAGCCAATTCAATTTAGCTAGGTGCGAATCAGTTATCCTTTCGTGACAATCAAGACCAATGATCATTCGAATGATGATGTTCTGCTGTCTTTGCAATAGTTTTATTTGAGTAAATGATAATGCACTAAACCATGCACTAGAGCAGTAGGATAAATAAGGACTGATGACTGCCTCTGCCAATCTTTTTACTTGAGTTAATGGGAGTGATCTGGCTTGTCTTCGTAGTGCAGATATCCTTTTTAATATTTTTTTGACAAGATCTTGTAGGTGTTTGCTGAAGTTAAGCTTTGAATCAACATAAATTCCAGGATACTTAAGCTCTGTTACCTTTTTTAGATTGGCAACCTTAATCCCCTCTCCTTCTTTGATCTTACTTTTACGGCTAAATATCATCAGTTCAGTTTTATCCAGGGCAAGAGAGAGTTTATTATCCAGGAGCCACTCATTTAACTCTAGGAATTCTTCCTGCATTATTTTTTCAAGGGTTTCAGGGCATTTGTGACTCACATGAAATACTGTATCATCTGCATACAGGACAGTTGATGAATTCTTAAGAGCTGCACTGATGTCATTTATGTAAATTACGAATAATGTGGGTCCTAGAATTGACCCTTGAGGGACAGCGCATGACACCTGTTCTTTTGAAGGGGATTCCTTTGCAGCTCAACATATTGGTTTCTGTTCTCTAGGTATGACCTGAACCAGTTTTTGGCTTGTTTCGTAAAACCAATGACATTCAGTTTTTCTAACAACAGGTAATGGTCCACAGTGTCAAAGGCCTTGCGCAGATCTATGAAACCTCACACGCAATGAGTGTTTCACTCCTCTCAGGAGTTTCAAGACATAAATTTTCAAACAAGTAATAAAGATTTCCATCCCATGGCAATACATGAGCAGAGAATTTCTCGCATCCATGAGAAAGTTTCATTTTCTTTATTGTTCAGTGCTAAGAGTCCTTTATGATCTGATACAAATTTTAGGCCCTTTCTCAGTCATTTTGCAACCTCAAAACTTTGTACCGTTGAATTTACCTATACCTTTACTGTTTGTACGACAGCGAGAAAAATCGTAATTAAGTTACTTTGATCTTTGGCTATCTCTAAAATATGGAATATGGAATATGGAATTATGGAATGGAATGATGGAATGATGGAATGGTTCATATGGAATGATGGAATGGCAAATATGGAATGATAGAATGGCAAATATGGGGTGGTCAAATATTTTCATCTTCCATCATTTCCTTGTTAAACTCTCTAAAATGTATGCAAGGCACAGTTTCAAATATGCTCCAACAATAAACCAGAACTTTTCATGAAAATTCAGAGAATTATGGGGCCATTCCATGTTTTAGAGATTCTCTAAATTATGGAATGGTCAAATATTTTCAAAAATTTCCATCCTTTTCTTGCAAAGCCTTCCTAAATGTATGTAAGGCGTAGTTCCGCATTTGCTCCCACAAGAAACCAGAACTTTTTATGAAAATTCAGAGAATTATGAGGCCATTCCATGTTTTAGAGATTTGCATAGCAAAAGAATAATGTATTACAATGGCTTCAATTTGCTCGGCCGAACTGCAACATTCGAAGATTGCACACGTATGAAATTCTTGTTAAAGATTCCTACCGTCACTCTCAGGCGGAATTTAGCGATTTCCATCATCTGATCCATACGATACTCAAAACGACCTACGTCAAACTTCCGCGAAAGAAAATCCACTCTCAAGAAATTCTCTGAACCAAACTTTAGAATTGACTTGGCGCAAAATTTATCAAATTCAAAGCTTGAAAACTTAGGGGACTTTTAGGAAACAATTGCAAAAACACTGCAGGAGCATGCTCCCTATAAATGAGTCCTTGTTCGTGGAAATAATAAATCACATGTGACAAAAAAATCGAAGGAAGGCAATGATGAAACGAACTAGACTTAAAACCATTGCTGATAGGACAAGAACTGACAAGGACATTAGGAATTACAAATCTCAAAGGAAACTCTTTATGTTCCAACTTGTTAAGATGAATAGACAGGTCAAAGAAGAATTCTATGCAAATCTTGATCCACCGAAATTGGAAACAGTAAAAGAAATAGGGTGATAGTTATTCTTGGTATAGCTAAGAGAATTATGGTGATAGTTACCCTTTACATTCTTTTCTTTTTTTTGTGAACCGGGACAAAGTTTGCACGCTTCCGTATTTCGGGAAATACAATTCGTAAACATTATTTTAACAGGGGTAAGTGATGAGGCATCGCGTATTTTTATCATTCTTACAGAATTTTCATCCCAGCCATATGCCTTGTTAGGATTAAGAGATCTTATGATATTAAGAGTTGTTACTGCTGTATCAGGAACATGGAAGGGTACGTCGAGAGAGAAACTGTTTGCTGAGCTTGGCTTGGAATCGCTAAACTCCCGTAGGTGGAGCAGACGTCTTATTTTATTTTATAAGTTCACAAATAATCTGGCCCCCAAATATACTACGGACCTAATACCACCACTACGGCAGTCACGATACTCTCTTCGCAAGCAAGATGCCGTCGGGCGAATAAGGACAAGGACAGATAAATTTCAATCCACCTTTTATCCTCAGTCTATCAGAATGGAATAAGCTTGAAACAGAAATTAGACATGCTCCTTCTATTGCTGCATTTATGACCAAGCTGATGTCCAAAATTCGCCCTTTGCCAAAATCTGTCTTTCGAATACATGATCCAACAGGGCTATCGTATCTTACCCAACTTAGGGTGGGTCTAAGTAAACTGAATTTTCACAAATTCAAACACAACTTCAGAGATACAATAAACCCAATGTTCCCTACCAACGATGGCATTGAGGATACGGAGCACTTTTTGTTGCTCTGCCCTTCTCTGGAAGTACCACGTAGGGATCTTCTCGCTGGAGTCTCCGCTTTATTACGACCACTTGGATATACCGATCTTTCAAACGAGTTTCTAATGCAGATTTTATTGTACGGTGATAAAGATTTTCCCGATAGTCTCAATAAGGATATACTTCTTTTAACGCTCCGTTTTATTCATGAAACTGGTCGTTTTGATTAGAAAATTAGATCTCAGCTTTAAGCCATACAACCACCTAGTCCCCTTTACGTAAACGTTCTTTCCTTTTTTATAGTAATGTGTTAGCAGTTGCGTGTAATTTATGTGCAATCTTTGTCTCCAGAGTCGTTACGTGCAGTTCTATGTTAGTGTTTTCAGTTTTGTGTTGCCACTTGGTAGACGTAGTTTTTCGCTCCAAATGGTATTGTTTTTGTAGTAGGGTATAGTATTTTGTAAGTAGTGGGATTAGGTAATATGTATTGTAAGTTTTTAGATGGAATGTATATAAAAAAGAGTTTTTTCCTCAGAGATGTTAAAGTCGTTTATCAAAAGAAGAAGGTATTGGAATATGTCGAGGAAGTTCACTACCTGTGTCAATTGTTTTACATTGGAGAATGAAATAATCATTAAATAATTGAGCCTTTTCTGTAAAAATCAGTTATAAATAACCCCTTCTCTAAGGGGGGTGGTATCATAGGAATTTTCGCCTTATTCAGAAGGGCGTTGATGAAGGACCAATATGTTTTGCGAGATGTCCCTGGTTTAGCTAAAACTTGCCCTGTCTTACGGAGATGATTTTGTTTGGGACCCTCAGTCATTTTTGAATGGTCAGACACCATCTTTTGTATTCCTTTCCTTTTCTAACAAGAGTTTTACAACCATGATTCTTTTTCCTGAGGAATTTTTTAACATTGTGCGTTATCCAGGGAGCTTCACGAGGCCTGATCGTCTTAACTTGGTTTGGAATATAATTAGAATAAATGTTCAAAAGGACATCGTTGAGTAGTTTTACTTGTTCGTGAGGGCATGTGATTTTTTTCAACATGTTCCTGCCACAGGAGGCCCAACGTATTGTAATGAGGGGGCCCTAGAATATTCTAACATATGACTTACCAAGATCTTTTCTTTCTTCAGATAGAATATCTTATTGAAAAAGCTTGCAAATCAGATTTTGTTGTCTTTGTCTCATATAACACACGGCCGACAACCCATCATTCGACTTCCGTAGCCTCGTTCTGATGATAATAGTATTTCTATAGGAGCATAATTTTTCTCGAAGTTTGGCCTGATTTTTGCAAAAGAAATATATGACCTGTATCAACCAACCTGAGCAAAACTTGTAGCAAATTTATCAGAGATTTTGTTCACCCCAAATTTGTTTTCATTCCAAAAGTTTAAATGACCGGGTATCAATTGTTTTTGAAGACAGGTCATAAATTCTTCTGGTAAACCCCATATATGGTATTGGTTCACCCTTATTTGGCACAACTTTTCCAACATCAAACAGGTCGACGAGCCGCTTCGGGAAGAAAAATTTCTTGTCACGGGACTGAATTTTACAAAATATGACACTACTACTGGCACAATCTAGGAGTTTGATATTGTATATTCAGCTGTAAGATGACGGATGATATATACATGAATGGTAGACTAAGAGAGCACTTCTGAGCCGTGAGAGAGCATAAAATGTTGGAGCGGAGACTGACTGGCCTAACCAAAATGAAGGGAACAAGAGATGAACCTGGCCAGCGCCTAGTTGATAGGCTCACAAACTCCAATAATAAGCAAGTTATATTTTACATCACGAAATAGGCAGATAATTTTTACGTGGCTTAGGACGTTTCTTTATTCTATAACTTGTCATTTCTGCAAGAAAATACACTCCTAATGAATCAGATCAATTTCTGTAAAATTTGACGAAGCGATAAGCAAATGAATGGCGTGCAAGTTGAAAGAAACCCTAGAAACAAGATAAAGCCAAAGTTTCTTGGGAGAAGTGATTTTCGCATGGAAATATGGATATAATGAGATAAAATCGAAAAAAATTGGATACCAAGGCGGCAGAAAGCCGCAAAAACGTTGAAGAATGGAGATGGAGACAGACTGGCCTAACCAAAATAATGGGTACAAAATTCATAGTTAGTCCACGCCTTTTTTATAGGTTTCATAACAACAACAAAAAATATACCAAACTTTAGCTCAAAAGAAAGAGAAATGAATTCTGCATGGCATAGGAAGGGTTTCTTTCTCATAGGACGTAGCATTTGGAAGAAAATTGGCCTTGAATGAAAAAGTGAAATTTTGGTAAAATTCGACCAGCGGAATTGCAGCAATTCAACATGCTGGTGGAATGCAACTCTGAGTTCAGAAAAAGCTACAGAATCACAATTTAATTGGTTTTTGGAAGAAAGTATGAATTTTGTTCCCTGAAAATGCCAACTTATCGATCAAATAGAGAACTTATGACTGAGAAAGAGACAAAAAGTCGAGGTGGAGACTGGTTGGCTTAACAAAAATAATGGGTACAAAATTCATAGTTAGTCCACGCCTTTTTTATAGGTTTCATAACAACAACAAAAAATATACCAAACTTTAGCTCAAAAGAAAGAGAAATGAATTTTGCATGGTATAGGAAGGGTTTCTTTCTCATAGGACGTAGCATTTGGAAGAAAATTGGCCTTGAATGAAAAAGTGAAAATTTGGTAAAATTCGACGAAGGGAATTGCAGCAATTCAACATGCAGGTGGAATGCAACTCTAAGTTCAGAAAAAGCTACAGAATCACAATTTAATTGGTTTTTGGAAGAAAGTATGAATGTCGTTCCAGAAAATGCCAACTTATCGATCAAATAGAGGACTTATGATTGAGAAAGAGACAAAAAGTCTAGGTGGAGACTTGTTGGCCTAACAAAAATAATGGAATTGCAAAGCGAAGTTGATCCGCGCCAAATTCAAAGGATCTGAAACGGAAGCCAAAAAGATGCAAAGTGCCATATCAAATGAAAGGAAACTGAATTTTGCATGGTATAGGATAGTTCGCTTTTCAAATAAACTCGTCACTTCTCGAGGAAACAACCCTGAATAAAAATCATGAATTTTCGTCTTACGAAACGAAAGAAAAATCTAAAGGGAGTCTTACGATTAAACACTTCTTGAAAATGGGTAATTTCATTTCCAAATTATCCCAAACAAAAGAAAACTAAGTTTGTGAAGACTGTTCTTCCAAATAAAATCAAACATCTTTGAAATATCACAGCAGATGGATAAGAAATTCAAAGATTAATGTTGAGTTGCAATCCCGGGCCTACGAGATTTTCGTGAAATCGACGAGGATCTGCTTACCTGCTAGCATCCATAGCGTTTGTTTCTCTGCTTCCAAATCATCAAAATCTTCAATTTATGCAGTTTTTATTACTAAACACGCTCAATATCAGATCTTACAAAAATGAAATGTTTTTTAGTGTGTACGCGTGATGAAATCAGGAAAAGGGCGCGCAAAAATCACATGACCTCCACCTGCCTCCACAGCTTCGAGTATTCAATGTGACGTCACACGTTAGTAGGGGTTGTCGGGCGTGTAACAGTCATTTCGTTTTGTTTTGCGTCGTTGCTGTCGATCAATCCAATACAGTGCCGCGAAGAAGGCTAGCTATCAACGCGTAGTGATAATCGAAATGCTGTTCGTTTTGATTTGTGTTGTCTAAGTATAGATATACGTAAAGGAACGCAACTTATTCCCAAACAGATCAGCAACAACTGTTTTCCACCGGCGTTGCATCTATATTTCTTCAAACATACAAAACAACACATCAAAATGTTGCTTATTTATCAGGCAAAATTCTTAGATACCTTTCTGTTTGAATGTTTTGCCAAACCTCGACAAATTTCGCTGCTAAAGCTCATGCAGTCGACCTTATTTATCTTTCTCAGTAGGCTCTGTAGCTTCCCTTAAGCCCAATATTCGAAATTCGAATTCGACGGTACCTGCTGAATTCGACAGAATTCATCACGGAAATCTCAATCAACCCCCGTTAATCTCGAAGTGCGACTTTGATTGCGCAGATTAACGGGGGTTGATTGAGATTTCCTTGATGAATTCTGTCGAATTCAGCAGGTACCGTCGAATTCGAATTTCGAATATTGGGCTTAAGGGAAGCTACAGAGCCTACTGAGAAAGATAAATAAGGTCGACTACATGAGCTTTAGCAGCGAAATTTGTCGAGGTTTGGCAAAACATTCAAACAGAAGGGTATCTAAGAATGTTGCCTGATAGATAAGCAACATTTTGATGTGTTGTTTTGTATGTTTGAAGAAATATAGATGCAACGCGGGTGGAAAGAAAACAGTTGTTGCTGATCTGTTTGGGAATAAGTTGCGTTCCTTTACGTATATCTATACTTAGACAACACAAATCAAAACGAACGGCATTTCGATTATCACTACGCGTTGATAGCTAGCCTTCTTCGCGGCGCTGTATTGGATTGATCGACAGCAACGACGCAAAACAAAACGAAATGACTGTTATATGAGACACAGACAACAAAATCTGATTTGCAAGTTTTTTTCAATAAGATATTCTATCTGAAGAAAGAAAAGATCTTTGTAAGTCACACATTAGAACATTCGAGGGCCCCCTCATTGCAATACGTTGGGCCTCCTGCGTTCCTGCCAACGAAGCCTTCCAATACTTTTCATAATTGCGACAACATCTGCCTTCTCATAATACCAGATTCTGCGCGTGCGCGTGTGAGGGGGCATTGTAACATTGGAAACGGATAATTTCCCATAGACGATTAGATGATGACATTGCTCATGTAGTGATGAATGAACACCAGACTCGATAACGAGGTTTTGTTGATCACCAAAAATCAAATCAATGCAGGATTTTGAATCGCTTCATTATTTTCGATATCATTTTCTCGTCATTGGTACGACCGGCAGTTGAAATCACCGGTAATGACATCAGACAATGGATTTTCAGCATGCAATTGTGAAAGGAACAACTCAAAATTTATTTTGAAGTTATCGAATTCACTCTGATCTTGACTTGAGCTTCTATAAACAACTACAAAGAAATACTTTTTCCTGTTTAATTGAATCTTACACATAATGCACTCGGGAAGAGTCACCAGGTCCGAACGATTTTTCGGAAGGAAGCGAATCCCTAACGTATCACCCAACGCTACCTCTTTTCATTTGGTATAGCTGGATGTCCGTGATTAATACATGACGGTTATCTGAGAGCGAAGAGCATTTTAGATTCGTCATTTGTTGCTTGAATGGCTTGGTACAGCAATAAAAGGATCAGTTTTTTTATCTTTGAGTTACAGCTTACTGAATTACCATATTTCAAATCTAAGAACGCTAGAAAACAGGAATCCACAGGTAACAAGTCCATCGGAGACACAGAGGTTTATTTTGTTGTGTCACTTAAATCGCACTATCTTCTCGCAGACCCGGTTCTGCAGATTGTATAGTGCTTAATTTCACTGATTTCATAGTTTCCACTTTTATAGACTTCCTTCCCAACAAGTTTTTAATTCTGTTTGACTTTGCTTACTTTTGCTTTGCAGAAAAGTCAAGCTTAGATCGCAGCAACAGACAAAAGAAAGACGGATCAAAGCAGAAAAAATCAAGTAGCAAGAAATCATCGAATCCACGGGCGAAAAGATTTGACAATGAAGACGAGAACTCCCAAGAGGTTCCTGAAAAAACGATGAAGTTCGATGACCTCCCACGAGATAACGATGGAAGGGGAGAGCCTGTCGAGAGTAAAGGACAGATCGCCTCCGGGGAACTATCTAGGAGTTAGATTGTTTGAACTCCTGCTAAGCAGTAATCATCTGGTGCCCAGACAGCGTTGTCAGTCACACCAAAAGTCGTCGATCTCCCAATATGTTTTTGACTAGACCATTAGAAATTACCGGCCCTGGCCCCCCAGCCTCAGCCCTCCAGCCCCGGCCTCGGCCCCCATATATTTAAGTGTTTTTTCAATTTTATAACTGCCTGCTTATTCCCGAACAAGTTTGGAAACCTTCAAGAGCTTAAGAAACTCCTTTTAAGTAAAGTGGGAGAACTTCGCAGGGCCGAGTGATCATCTGAGTCTCGCAAAACGAGTTGAGTATGATTTCTTAAAAAACCGCAAATGCTTACAGACTTCATTACACAAGTCCCTCTATCTTACGCTTGTTGTTGTTGTTGTTGTTGTTGTTGTTATCTCTTTAGTTGAGGGACTTGTGTCCTTACGCTTCAATACAGGGACTAATTAGGCCAATTCCGCTGCTTTCACGGTGCAACTAATCAGATCACTACTTTCTTAATATGGTCAGCCCACGTGCCTATTTGTAGCGTTTGATTGGCTCATTAGTTCAAAGTTCGACTTCTCAAAGTAAGGCCAATAATTTGAGCTCCAAATGAAAAGAAACTATTTTTCAAATAAGATTCAATCCTGTGCTGGGGACACTAAGGAAACTTGGAAGACAATAAACCAGTTGGTTAATAAAAGGTCCAAAACAACTGAGATCTTGTCACTGAAAGATAGCGAACACACAATTTCTAAACCCCAAGATATAGCGGAAACCATGAATAAATTTTTCTGCAACGTTGGTAAGGACCTCAGCGAAAATATACCTAACAAAGAAAACCCTCTTTTAAATGGTGATTATGGTGAAAGAGAGACTGATTCCACCTTTTCTTTTAAACCTATTACTACTGATGAGGTTAAAAAAGCATGTTCTAAGATTGAAAAGTCAAATGGATCTGGTACTGATCGCATTTCTGGTCACTTTATAAAAGTAGGTATTGAGATTTTGGCTCCTTCGCTTGCCCAACTCTTCACAATGCCTCTGTCCGTCGGCTGCTTCCCTGACAACTGGAAGACTGCTTGCGTAGCCCTGATTTTTAAGCAAGGCTCAAAAGATGATAGGTCGAATTATAGGCCTATATCGGTGCTACCTGTTGTCTCTCGTTTATTTGAAAAGCTTGTCTATAACCAGCTGTACGACTACCTTGACAAAAACAAGATGATTTTTTCTGATCAGTCTGGTTTTCGAGCCCTTCATTCGGTCCTGACGGCTCTGTTGAAGTGTACGAATGACTGGTACCTAAACATTGATAAAGGTTTACACGGCTGTTGTTTACATAGACCTCAAGAAAGCTTTTGACACAGTCTCGATCATGATATTCTATTGAGGAAGCTCAACTTCTGTGGCCTAAAAGGAAAAGAACTAAGCTGGTTTCGTTCGTATCTCACCGATAGACGACAATGCTGCAAGGTAAACGGTCGAATTTCCGCTACAGACAGTATAACCTGTGGGGTACCACAAGGATCTTGTCTTGGTCCACTTCTCTTTCTTGTCTATATCAATGATCTTCCTAGTTGTTTGAAAAATTCCCTTGTGTCCATGTATGCAGATGACACAAGCATTTACTATGCCTCTGAATCTGTTTCAGAAATTAATCAGGCAGTTAATGCTGACTTAGAAGCTTTGAAGGGCTGGCTTGAAGGAAACAAGTTGTCTCTGAACGTAGCTAAGACAGATGCAATGATCATAGGAAGCAATGGAAAGCTTAGAAAAATCGACTCTGTCGATTCCACTAAACCGCAATTTAAGATTGGTTCCGAGAATATCAAGTTGGTAAGGGAGGTCAAATACCTTGGTGTCCAGGTTGACCATCAACTAAAATGGACATCTCAATTGGCCTTAACAACTAATAAGATCTCTAGAGGTATTGGTATGCTTCGTTATGCCAAGCAGTACCTTCCATTATCAACCGTCAAGACTATGTATAAGAGTTTAGTGGAGCCGTACTTTAGATATTGCTGTCCTGTCTGGGGAAATGCTGGGGTGACTGTCAGTGAAAAATTGCAGAAACTCCAAAATCGTGCTGCAAAACTCGTTACCAGCGGTCCATTTGATGCGATCGCTTTACCAGTTATTCGTGCGCTTCAATGGCCCACTGTTAGGGAACTTATTGATTTTGAATCTCAGAAAATAGTTTTCAGATCCCTTAAAGGAGACGCGCCTTCCTACATGAAAGACATGTTCACGAGAGTCAACAATTCCACTGCTCGTTCTCTTAGGAATGCTGAAGTCAACCTCAGGTTGCCATTGTTAAAATCAGCAGGGGGGCAGAAATGCTTCTCGTACCGAGGCGCTAAGCTTTGGAACAGTCTTGGTACTGGTTCTAAAAACTCTTCAACCCTGAGAGCCTTCAAGAGAGAGGTGGAAAAATGAACACTTAAACCTTTTCGTTTTTTTTTTGTTGATTTTTGAACAATTGTAATTTTAATTTAGTTCGAAATACTGGTTTTTATTGTAAATTATTAATTATTGTAAGTTTTTAGCATGGCCCCCTGTAAATCAGTTATTCTAACTGAGGGGCTACCATGGGTAAAAAATATAAAATAAAAAATCAAATCAAAGCGAAGCGACGCTCGACGTGACCTTCGAAGGGACGTTCGAATTTTCCTTCGACGTTCGTATGATGGAAGATGTTCTAAGTTTCTTCTGATTTTTCGTAAGATTTTAGTCCCTGTTTAGAATCCGTTTGGTCGTGAGTCCTTTGTATGAGTGAAATTAAAACATCAGATTATAAATGTTGAATGACTACAAGGAATCATGTCGTCAGTCTAAAATGCTTGGACACACTCATTCGCAGTACGATCATGCGCCTTCGCACCCATGTACTCATGCGCCTTCGCCCTGAAAATCCTGAATAGAGCGATGTATTATTTACTAAACTGCGGCCTTATATTGATTATAGATGAACCGCAAACTATTCAACTTCATTGCTCACTGTCGACCCCTGGAGAGGACAGTTTTCAGAGTGGGTGACAGGACACCAAAATGAATGAAGATTGAAATGAAGTCAGCAGTGTACTTCGAAACGGAGTACTCAATACGAAAACAAGGTTAATATAGTTTTTAATCGTTTTAGACTATAACCAAGCTTTTCCAATGTTACTCTTGAACTCCTTTTTTCAAAAGCTTTTTAAATTGGCAAGATCTCCTTGAGCTCCACGAATTGATAATGAATGGCTGTTTTAGGCATTTCATATCGAAGTAACACACATAGTACAACCTTTTCCCAAGCTCCGTTTCGGAGGGACTTGGACGCAAGCTTAGGCTACGAGAGCAAATGAAAGCAGAATGAACTGTTTTTTAACAAGTGGAAGAAGCTGCTTGAAGTTTTTGGAGCTTCCCGATTTTATGGTAACCTTAGAAATAGTTCCTTACAAACAATTTATTCTGCGTCATTTCAAAACAGAGGAAAGAGAGATTGTCAGGGCGAAGGCGCATAGTGCATGGGCGCGAAGGCGCTTGATTGTACTGCGAATGAGTGTTTGTAAGCATTTGCGGTTTTTTAGGAAATCATACTCAACTTGTTTTGCGAGACTCAGATGACCACTCGGCCCCGCGAAGTTCTCTCATTTTGCTTGAAAGGAGTTCCTTAGGCTTCCAAAATGGCGATTTTCCAATGGAAGGGTTTGTTTGGGATACATGGTACTCCCCCTATTGTTTCCTCGGATTGCTTTAGGGTCAACTTGACAGCCAATCAGCGTGGGGACTATGAACGCATGCGCTGTAGATATAACATGATCATTGAAGTATCTGCAGCCGTTTCGAAGATCGTTGCAGTGACAGTGAGCAGTGAGGGGAGATTCGCAGCTCGATTTACGGGAAACTTTGCTTATGTTTTATCAATTCTTGACTGCAGTTGTGTTTGTGTACCTGCAAGACTTCATGACCGATCATTCTGGAAGCTTGGTACGGAAGTAAATGTCAAGTGGTTGATCTCACGTGGCTAAGTTGGCCTAAGCATCAAAATATCAGCTCTTTGAGCATTGCTGTTGAAAGCCCAGTTATCATATCTGGATTTGCTGTATTGATAAAATTTCACGAACCAATGCGATTGGACACAAAAACTCAAACTAAGCTGGGTAGGACTATGCAATTTACTTATCAGATAAATTCATTTCTTTGCCAAGCTTCCATGAAACGATATCGTGAGGGGTTTTGAAAACTGTTATTATTGTTCCCCCATCGAAAATTTATTTTTCTGTGGCGGATGTGGTCAAGGACCGCGGAGCACATTTCGGATTGGGGGGCTAAAGAGTAATAGGGAATTTGAGGGGGTCTGGGGGCGAAGCCCCCAGAAAAATTTTTTGTGACCACGCCCTCTACTTTGGCTATGAATGCGACCAACGCCCCTTTCGATGGGCAAACTCGCCTTGGAAGAGACAGTTATCATCAGCATATCCAATCACTAAATCACACTAAAAAAGCATCATTTATAAAGATGTACTGTATTGCATTTTTTATATTTCATAGCGAAACGGCTCAGCCTAGAATAAAAGGACTAAAGTTAAAAAACTTTCACAATCATGTGGAATTATTATCTCAACAAGAAAATGATATGGAAACACAGTCTCTCTGCTTTCAGAAGCAAGCATTTTAAACATAGAGAGCCTAATGACGCAAACACTGTTTCAATTTTTAATTTTGTAGCACTAAAAAATCCAATGATTTTTTCAAATTTTCAAAACTTTTGTATACTGTAGTTGGGTCTTTTGATAAAAATCAGTAGGAACGTCGTTATAGTTTATATTTTCTGTGCTCTTTATATGAGTATCAAGAATTGCTAAATTATACTTGTTAGGACATTCCAGAGAGCGATGCTGAGTCAATAGATGTCTCGCTAAAAAAATTACCGTTGCACTCGTTGCCGGGTTGACGTTTCTGCGATTTACAGGTTTGGAGAACTCCCCTCATCAGCAACCTTTCATAAACTGAAATTCGCTTTAAAAATAGCAGCATATCATGAGAGCATTATTGCTTGCTAAAACTTTGGGTATTTGAAGCTACGCTAACGATGATGAAACTGTTATATCTTGGCATAATGCTATTGCACGCATTTCATTTGAGACAAAAACTTTTAAAGCATTCTGATTTCTGATAAATGCATGAGAAACGGTACTGTGGGGGTATACAAACACTCGCAAATAAGGGTGTTAACAATTAAATAAAGCAAATGGCGATATTTAATCATAAAAACAAAATTTGTTGGAAAGCTAAAAACTATCTCTTGAAAATTATTGGGGGGGCTAAAGCCCCCCCAGCCCCCCCGGCTCCGCGGTCCCTGGATGTGGTTTCCTGCTAACGTCTTACTACTAGTTGCCTTTCAAATGTCTAAAAATTCGTGATGCAAATAGTGACATTACGTAATTAAATCGACAAAATTTTACATACTACGCATGCGTTCATAGTCCTCCAGGTGATGTCCACTGCCTCGTCAACTTGAGCTCGCACGTATCCCCGACAAGGGTGACTTTACAGATCAGCTTAAATTCGGGAACAAGCAGGGAGTTATGGAATTTAAAAACCACTTATAAATATGGGGCTGAGAGCCGGGGAAGGGGGGCCTTGGCCGGGGCCGGTGATTTCTAATAACCTTTTGACTACAAAGTTTTCAGCGACTAACTAGTATCATTTTGGAAAGGAACATTTTAAGATTATCATCATCAAATCCTCGCAGTTTTTAGCAATAGAGCATTTTATGTTAGTATAGGTACATCTTTGCAGTTCTTAGCTTGGAAAGGCTACAAACAAATATCAAGGTATCTAAGGACGTTGTAAATTGAGCTGCTTACGGGCTTGTATTGTTAGCTGTAGGTAGATATCAGCAGTATGTCAAAATGTACCCATTGTTAAGTAAAACACAGCGAGTGACAACGTTGAGTTAATGTATTAATTCTACTTCAAGGCTATTTATCGGCCTGCGTTCCACGTAAGGTAGCATTTTCTATTGACAGAGAAAGTGACTGCGAAAGTAACTGTTTTGCTTCTGTTGCCGTTGTTTGAAACAGCAATACCAGGAGCTTTTAAAGGAGAATTCAACTGAATTCAGTGTCTTCTTTGAAAGGATCCTGGATCCGCGCCTGTGATGCTAACTACGCAGCATTAGCATCTTGGAGTCGGACGTGAGTTGGAGATATCCTCGAATTTCTACTTGTTTGAAGATGATTTCGATCGAATTTTGGCAGAATGACCACTAAACGTGACATACAGCTGCGATTTATAATGGATGTTATCGATAATATCAAACGAGTAAAGAAAAAGAAACTAGAAAAGGATCAAATTATGCGTGATGTCGAAACGCAATTGGGCCTAAGCGCAGTCGAATCGCACTCGCTTATCGAAGAGCCATTGAGCAAGGGAATATTGTGCAACAATGAGGGTTCGCTTGACATTGATTACAAGCAGAGATTTGAACTGGCAAAGTCTCTCGTAAACTTTATGCACAATGTCCCCTTGCCCCAGCCTAATGTCCAAGCCAAATCGACCCATGAAAAACAGACGGCAACAGATGAGATGGGGATAAATGTCCAAGCCAAATCAACCGATGTCAAACAGACGGCAACAGATGAGATGGACCATCATTGTCGAGTTGCAGACGATATTGCTTACTTCGGTAAATCTGTTCATGCTGAGATTCTCTCATTGAGGGCTTTAGTGTCAAGTCGCTCAACATCGGATGCGAACAAATCTCCGACCACCCCATACCCCACAAGGAGCCCCCTAGATTACGAGAGAATTTTTATCAAAAGCCTAGAGGACAGGATTCTTTCATTGGAAAAACAGCTAGATCAGAAACAAAGAATTATTGAAAAATTGATGGAGACACTCAAATTGGCTGCTAAAAAAGAATGCACCACGGAGAAGTCTCAAGAATGCCGCGTGGAGAAATCAAGGCAAAGTGAAAAAGAATCAGATTTTATGTCATCTAAAAACAGAACATCTATTGTGTATGAAGACACTGAGTCTGAAGTTAGTAGCCAAATCAAAGCTCAAAGGGAAAGACGAGCTAAAAAGAAGAAAAGTAAGAAGAAAAATGCTATCAAGCGACCATCACAAGCTATCGCACAAAGTACAATCGAAGTCGAAGAACAAAAGAATGGTGAAATCGAAGACGATAAGGCAACAACCGAAATTAGCATGGGTAAGAAAGACAATAAAGGTGCCAAAAACCAATCGTCGCCAAATAAAACCCAGTCATCGCCAAGACCCAGACGCACTGGCCTAAACAAACAACGTAAAACGATAGTTGTAAGAGATTCCATGGTCAAAAACGTCAAAGCATGGAAACTAAAAGAACAGTGCGAGAAAAACGAACATATCTACGTCTATGGCAAGCGGATGTCACCATATTCAGAAAAACCCACTTTTTCTCAGATAAACTGGGTTTTTCTCCAGAAAAACCCACTTTTTCTGGAAAAACTAACTTTTTCTGGAGAAAAACCCACTTTATCTGATGAACCCACTTTTTCTGACAGATAAAGTGGGTTTATCTGAAAAACCCACTTTTTCTACAGATAAAGTGGGTTTTTCTCAGATAAAGTGGGTTTTTCTCAGATAAAGTGGGTTTTTCTCAGATGAATTGGGTTTATCCCAGATAAAGTGGGTTTTTCTCAGATAAAGTGGGTTTATCCCAGATAAAGTGGGTTTTTCTCAGATAAAGTGGGTTTTTCTCAGATAAAGTGGGTTTTTCTCAGATAAAGTGGGTTTCTCATTTTGGAAGGGTCATCTCTAAAGGGCCTATTACTTTACTTTTCATCTCTTTGTATTCATCCCGCCAAGAGTTTGTAACAAGGCCCAGACTACACTCATATGCCTCATGTGCTTGACTTATGCACATTTCGCTGTTGCTCCACTTCCAAACAGAGTAGAGAGGGCAGCAGTGGCAACAGTTGATTCCGTGCTTCAAAGAATTAGCAACGGATTACGTTCAATTCGCAGGCTGTTAGCGACCGAAGATCGACCAAATTTGGAATCTGCTCGCCGTACGGAAGAAGATTTACGGAGGAATCTGATCCGAATTAGGAATCTTGTCTCGAATAATGACTTTGAAAACTTACAACATGCATTAGACGTCATTTCTGACAAGATAAACGAAGTAAATGCTACACGAAACCATGCTAGCAGCGGTGAAGAAGACATGCCAGTTGTTAGGCTGCCACGCATACGAATTGCTACAGTTGGACGAGGAAGATCGTTTTATGACATTGACAAAAACAAACTTGAACACTTTCTAAAAATTGGATTTTCTGTGAGATGTATTGCGAGGAATTCTGAGCGTCTCTTGGGTGGACGAGTTCATTACAATACTCTGCATCGGTTCATTCATCGTAATATTATGATAGCACGAAGTCAGCGTTTTACTGAGATAAACAACCATGATCTGGAAATCATTGTTCGCAGCCTGAACAGACAGTATCCAAATTCGGGTGCCGCAGAGATGTTGGCTCTATTGAGATCAAGAACACCACCTATCTTAGTTCCGCGTGATCGCTGCAGACGTGTTCTGGCAGAAGTAGATCCGGAAGGGACTGCACAACGATGGGCACAAGCAATTAGGAGAAAGCAATACAGTGTTCCCTCGCCGAATTCACTATGGCACATGGACACCAACCACGCACTTGTTAGGTAAAGAAACATCATTGTTTGATTAATAAACATTCTTTGAACTAAGAATTTTCTGCAAACTTATAGTTTGGATGCTCTTTTAGTTTCAGTAGTTTCCAGGTTGGATTATTTCTGAATATGATATTGACCACATTCCGCTGATGCAAATAGACGAGACCGTGAATTATCCATAGAGCATTTAAATAAAATGATGGCCTGATAGGAGAATCATTGCTGCATTGCACCCCCCCCCCCCCCCTCTTGAAATTCCACAAAACTTCCCAGATTTTTCATCTTTTATCGAATACTTATGTGCTCTTTGCTCCCTAAGGCCATTCTCGTATTCATACTCCCCTCCCAGCTCCCAGTCCTTTATAGATCCCTGCCGACAGAGCAGAAACTGCGTAAAATGACGTCATCGACAAATCTGAGATAAGGAAGTGTTTGGACAGATAAGCTTTTTGAAGTGATAAATCAACAGTCTTAGGTCCTAGGAAGAAAATATCAAGTGTTGCCTAATTTTGAGATCTGTTGCAGGGAGCTATGGGGGCTCAAAGCTACGAGTATTCGCGCATGCGTACGCAGTTTCTGCTCTGTCATCCCTGCCCCAACTTTTATGAAAGCTTCAGATTTGTAACATGCATCAAAGCCTCAGTTTTCAACACTCATCGAAGGATGTCAAACTTTTTCTCATTGAGGTGAATATTCGGGGCAATGTGTCTTTTCGCAAGATGGGTGTTGTGTTGTAAAATATATTGTCAATTCTTCAGTTGTTATCACTCGCTGTATTTTCCTTGCAGATGGAACCTGGTTATTCATGGAGGCATCGATGGGTTTTCAAGGGTTGTACCCTATCTAAAAGTTACCAGTGACAATAAAGCGATTTCTGCTCTAAGAGTGTTCATTACTGGCCTACGAAACTTTGGTGTCCCAAGTAGAATTCGCGTAGATGGTGGATCTGTGTTCAATTTTGCACGTGGTTTGATGAACCTATTAAACGGTGACAACCGTAACAGTGCCATGACAGGATCCTCAGTGCATAACCAAAGAATAAAGAGACTATGGAGAGACGTATATGCAAAAGTCTTAGATAAATATTACAAACTTTTCTATCACATGGAAGAACATAACATTCTCTGCCGAGAAAATGACATACATCTGTACTGTCTACACCATGTCTTTATACCGCGCCTGCAGAGAAATTGACTAGTTGGGCGATGGCACACAACAACCACGAAGTAAGAACTGAACATCATAGAACCCCACTACAGCTGTGGTACTTAGCCAACCTTGGAGACTCGGAGCAAAACAGTACTGCTATGAACAATCTCTTTCGTCGAAATCTCACTGGGATTGGACGAACAATTGCACTTTACTTTCGAAACAATAATCTTGTTGAGCCAGATGATATCACAGTCGTTCTTCCACGAATCCCAAGACCGTTAACAAATGGCCAATATGAGCGCCTTCAAGCAAGTATAGATGTTCTTGCCGATTCTGAAAGTGAAGGACTGGACATCTATGGAAGAGTTGTCGTTTACGTTTCAAGGTGCATTCGCTAATTCTTATCAAGAGGGCGTCACATCAGGACATTTATAATGTGAAAAGAGTTTTATTTTCTATTTTTTTCACCAATCAATATGTACATAATGACGGTCCAAGGAATTAGGGAACTGTCATTTTAAATGCTGGGTACAGGGGTGGAAGAAATTTTCAAACAAATAGCAAAATTTTTCTTATCCCATTCACGAAATTGAATGAAATTTGAGACCCCATTTCAACATAGCAAAACATTTTATACCCCACTATTAAGTTACAGTAAAGTCCCGCCTTTAAGAAACGGCATTATAAGAAACTCAGGCCTGGTTTTGCTAAATAAAATACCTGTCTACAAGAAACTATCCAGGCTGATTCATGTTCAGTTTCTTTTACAATGGTACATAGTAATATTTTATGGCATATATTTGAATATGGCTCCAATAAATCTCAGTTCTCTAGAAGTAAGAATGAAGTTTTAAGACTAAATTATTATAATTTCAAGAAACTGTCAGTACTGACCCAAACTATCAGTTTCTTGCTCAACTGCGCGTATCTAAAAAAGGTTTTCTTAACAATTTTGACAGCTGTTTGGAATACAAAAGTGTTTCTTATACCATGGTATACACACCCTGTTTTGAGGAAATATATTCTAACATAAGAAACCAATCAGGCTGCTTTTGTGAAATGAGTTTCTTAAAGGCGGGACTTTACTGTATTCAGCTTGGATATATTACAAAAACTTGCTCACTTAGAAACCCAATCTAGACATAAAGTGAATCAAATGGGAACAACTGGAAGAGTCACCGAATCATCATCACTATTTAAAATAACTTCTTTCTTGTCTAATGAACATAGCAGAAACAGATGAAACTTTCATTGTGAAACAATACATCATTTTTACTTCAGTGTGAAATATATTCCAAAAATTTCACTGCCCATCAGATATTTTACAATATTTTCCGAATTATTTGATACCCCAATAAAACGAGACCAAAAATTTGGTATCCATCCAAGAATTCTTCCACCCCTGTACCCAGCTTTAAAAATGACAGCTCCCTTACTGTTATGTATCTGGCTTGACTTTGCATTTGACAGTAAGCTTTGCACCACTTTTGTATTCTTTGATTTCCTTTAACTACCTTTGAGGTGAATGCAACAACATAACATTTACTGAGTTACCTCCACACCCAGTTTCAAAAAGTTAATAAATGAAACTTGCGTCACTAAAAACTTCAGCTAGGAAAATAGGACTTGTATTGAAAGTGAACACTACAATGTATTTTAACAGACTAGATGGCCTTTCTGGCATTTTCTTGCTAAATAAGGAAAGAAACAACTACTTTTATGTATCAAACACAAGCCAATAACTATTGTGTAGAATTTGGCAATGGCCATCAAGGCCAGCCTTGGCTCCTTTTTGAATCAACGATGGTTGATACACAGAGTGAACAACATCAAAAGTAGGATTACCGATGTCAACTGCAAGTTCTGTCAGATCTATAACGTTGTATAAGAAACAGCGATTAGCCGTAGTACAGGATTAAAATGTTTTAATTTTGTATGATAATTCCTTATCATAGTGCTAAATATCTTTCAGTTTGTTTTTATTTGACTTCAAGAAGTACGATACCATATATGTTTAACGGTATTGTTTCTTTGTTTCAACATCATCTTTCTTGTTTGTGAAACATATCCTCTCTGAGCTCACTATGCCCCTACCTGGATTATGTCATGTAAAGCTAGATACAACGTGCAAACTTATGGATAGCTATAAAAACTAAACATTCAATTAAAGACAGTCTGTCGTGGCACTTAGATGACAGGACGAGTTAAAAAACAGACGATGGGGGAGCAATGGATGGTTTCAGTTTGAATGGTTTGAATGCCCGAGAGGTAACGCGAGTCTTGGGATAAGGAGCAGGACCGCAGAGAGGGGAAGCAGGGGACAATTTGCGCCCTGGCCTCGGAGTCCAAGGGGCTTCATAATTGAAAATCTTCAACATTTTGACTGCCGAAAATGTTTTGAAATGCATTTTGAGCCATCAAAGGGCGTGATTGAAAAGCTCATACCAAATTTTTATGACTTTGGGGAAGAAAAGTATGTTAGAATCAAGTTTCGTTTCACTTAATGTAAATTGATGGAAGACATTTACCAAAAACCTATTTTTCAGAGCTAAGACAAAGAAAATCCGCGATAAGATTTCACGATCGCATTTTCTATACCCTTGAAGCACTCAATCGTGAAGGTATCTATGCTACTTGGTAAAACCTATCTGATTCATGACAGACTGTCTTCAACAGCAATTACATAAACAAATGAGAACAACAGCTGATGATAATTGTCCTGTAACAAGAAAAAGAAACAAATGCCGATCCGAAACCGTCTGCATTCTGGCGTTTTCAAACCAAAGTTTAGATGGTGTCAAAGACAGACCACAGCGAAGTATTCGAGAGAAGATTCTTGAAAATCGATTCGAGACTTTGATATGTCAGAAAGTAACGAGAAACATGAAGGCTAATAGAACAGGTATGGCCAGATGGTGCCATCATTTCTTCATTGGACTCGCTGTTGAATTCGACAAGGATTGATGGAGGTAATACTTCGCTCCCTGAAACGAAACGGACGAAGGCAAGCAGATCTCTTTGATTCAGTGACACAAGAAATGTCTTTAAGAAGTGTGCCACTCGCTCTTCCATTGGTAAACGCCATTCATTTTCCTCATCTGAGTACTTGAATCGCAGCCTAGAAACAACTTCAACCCCTGTTGGCACCATACTCTTCAGCAAAGCTCTGAACTCGTCATCCGTTGTTTCACCAAACATCCTAGTAGCAATCTCCTTGATTGGCGCTCGAATTGCCTCCAAATAAAAGAATGGCCTGACTAAGGTTGTATACCTGGACAGTGCCTGGAGAGTCCCCGGTAGTGTTTCCTTTTTTGGGATGACGCCAAAGTCATGCTTAGCCAGAAACGCCCCAAGACGAATTTTCACTTCCTCGGAGATCTCGGAATCAACATTCAATGATCCATCTACAAGGAGCTTGTCACCTTCGTCTAAACTTTCCATAAACTCGGTAAGCAGCATTTCAGACGATGGCTCACGGCCAACTAGCAGCCAAAACAGAACACCCGCATTTATGCAGTATGGTAAATAGCCACACAAAATGTATCCATGCATCAGTATTCTGCCGACTGCCCTTAATTCTTCCTCGTCAATCATTTTGGTGGGATTCAAGCTTATGTACAGCTTGTTACTCCCAGTAAGCTTTTTGGCCCAATTCTGCCAGAACAGCGAGTGGAGACCAAGATAACCATCAACATCTTCCTTGACCACATAAGTTGTGCCGGATCGGATGGACCATTGTGCCAGAGACAAGTTACTTCTCTTCGGCAAAACCTGCTCTCTGTTGTCTTTCTTCAACAGCAAGAAGTCGCTGATGGCAAATCTATTACCAACCGATGCGTATACGTCTTGGTGTCTGCAACTGTTGCCGAAAGTCAAGCGCTCTGTTACATCCCTACCAACTATAGTCAGTTCAATGATGTTCCGGGGAAGGTTTGGTTGCAGAGAAAGTATTGGTGGGTTGACTTGCGTTGCGGGGATATTTGGTGGCGTCTGAAATGAGAAATCATCAACGGCAGGTGTTACTATGGAGGCATCCGTGCTTCTAGTAGCATCCGTGCTTCTAGTAACTGGTGTGTCGGAGATGTTTGACTGCAGAGATGGCATTGGTGGGTTCTCGTGCACTGATGGCATGTTCAGTGACATCTGGGATGGCGCTAATGCATCGCCAGCAGGTGTGAGCAGAGAAGCTTCTATGTCTACAGTGGACTCTGTAGGGTATACTGCACCAGCCTGATTGAAGTCCACGATGAATGAACTTTCCAGTGGAGCTTCGTTTTGAGCAACATGCCTGAAAGGTGTATGGCTGTGAGCAGAGGCTTGCTGAACAATGTATACGCCCTGGTATTTCAGCTCCCATAGAGATTTGGCATCGCGTGACCCAACAGGAATAACTTCAGGTTTCTTTCGCTTGTCCAGTTTAAACAAATCGAAGTCTCGTTGCCCGAGCATTGGAAGTATCTCTCTTATTCTGGCAGAAAGTTGCTCCTCGCTGAAATGTATGGAGAAGGACGTTGCCTTTGCTTTATTAATGGTGGCATTGAAACACTCTCTTGGAAAACCTAAAAAACATGAGATACGATACGATGTTGAATTACCTACGCCTGCGGTAATTTTAAGAGAAGAGTTCTAAAATTTCTATTAGGGTTTCTTAAATTCAGGCCCAGTTCTCAAATGTTTCCATCAGTATTACTTTTTGGTTGTAGTTGATCAGTAATACACCACAGCAAAGGATGTATTTGATATCTTTTTCCGTTGGCAAGCCCCTTTCCTCCAATAAGCCCTTTCCCTCTGAGCTAAAATTTGCAATAAGTCCCAGGTGACATTTGCAATAAGCTGCCTTTCAATTTTTCAGCAAAAATGATTCAAGTGGCAGTTTTAATGGTTTTGGATTACAAATTCATTGAATGTGTGCATTTCCCACGTGGGGGGTTCTTTCCATAGAAAAGGTACCTGGGGATGTGCCGCCCGCGAGGGTATACTTTTTCAGACTTCTAATTTACCCAAAGATATACTTTTTGGCAATTTCAAGTCAAGGCCCCTCTATAATAAGTCCCCACTTGAGTCACGGCCATTTATTTCTCCCATTTGTTTTAAAAAAGAAATGCTATTTTGGGGGATGGTCTCGGGGAGGAGGTACCTTAGTACTGTTCGTGGTACAGGGGACGTACCATTTTTTAGGGGTGCTTTTTTCAAACTGTTACGGAATTATGGGTATCATTTTCACAATTTGTAGACTTTTCGCGGAATTATGGGTGTCCATTTCAGGGGATTTTTAATAATTTCCAGAATTATGGCCCAGATATTTATTCGATTTGTGGATTTATGGCCCTAAAATCCACCAGAATTTACGGAATTATGGGTACCAATCTTTTGGACAAAATGGCACGTTCCCGTCACATAATAAGGTTTAGATACCCCCCTCCCCCCGAGGGGATAGTGCTGCTTCCGTTTTTCTTTCAAGGTTTTCCAAAGTAGACTAAATTGAATTGAAATCATGTATCAGTTATTAGTCTGAAATATGTAAAAATCCCTTAGTCACATTTTAGTTGATCCTAATTATGTGCTGTCCTTTTAAGTGCTACGGCCTGACCACAATGTAGTTCCCATAACATGTTGCAAAGTCGAAGTTCAAGCGGTAGCAATCAGCACAGCCACAATGGCATGGAAACAGACAATGGTAATTGATATTCATTGTACTAACTTTGAACGGAGCGTTGCGCAAGGTTTCCCAATGACGTACATGTTTAGAAAAAATTATGGCACCTCTGAGAAACTCATAACACCATAAGAAACTCAAAGTACTCACGAAGTCTGATAATTTTAATAAACTTGCAGTACTGGCCCAACAAGCAAATTCTCAGTTTCTTATATTGAAATATGAATGTGATGATATAGGAAACAATTTAAAATGAGGTAGAAATATGTGCAAGAATTTTCTTGACGAAAAGGATAGCTGCTTGAAAACGAAATGCGTCATCCAAACATTGCCTCAGGAAATACATACCGTAACCTTGATCCATATGTTGTTTTACCAACCCATGCGTTGTAGTTCCAAACATTGGCACCTGAGATGCCTCAGGAAGATGGTACAGCTTCATAGCCAACACTTTCGGTCGAGGAACACGTGGGCCTTTCTTTTTTTTTCGTTTTGTTTTCGTCGGAACTGCATGTGTCTCAAGTTTTCAACATCAGAAATTGCCTCCCCAAGAAAATCGTTAAAGCTATCTTCACTGTCCATATTCAACAAAGTAAACAAAATCGAATGGCTAGCTGTTCTGAAAATCACGAAAACACGTGCGGAACAGTCATTAAACGCCCACTTTATCTGGGAAAAACCCACCTTATCTGGGATAAACCCACTTTATCTGAGAAAAACCCACTTTATCTGAGAAAAACCCACTTTATCTGAGAAAAACCCACTTTATCTGAGAAAAACCCACTTTATCTGGGATAAACCCACTTTATCTGAGAAAAACCCACTTTATCTGAGAAAAACCCACTTTATCAGTAGAAAAAGTGGGTTTTTCAGATAAACCCACTTTATCTGTCAGAAAAAGCGGGTTTATCAGATAAAGTGGGTTTTTCTCCAGAAAAAGTTAGTTTTTCCAGAAAAAGTGGGTTTTTCTGGAGAAAAACCCAGTTTATCTGAGAAAAAGTGGGTTTTTCTGAATATGGTGACATCCGCTTGCCATACGTCTACGACTTCCCGGGAGCCACGATTAAGGACATGGCAAGCTACTCCCAACCACTTGTTGAAAAGAAACCGGACACCATAATCATACATTGTGGGACTAATGATCTCAACAAAACGAGCAAATCAGAAATTATGATCGCTTCAGAAATTTTCGCTTTGGCCAAATCAATAGGTTCTAATGGGATCGATGTATGTGTCTCAGGCTTGATTACGCGAGGTGATATACTCGAGCAGAAAGGACAGAGGACCAATTTTGTTCTGCGGGATAAACCGAAGCCAGTTTGTTCAAAGTAATGGATGTGCCTCTGATATCACGCCAGTATTTTTTGGAGTACCACAAGGATCGATTATTGGTCCTCTGCTGTTTATAATGCATTTTAATGCGGCTACACTGTTCTACAAAATTCTAAAATCATAACGTACGCTGATGATACAGTCATATTTGTGTCAGGCAGTTCCTTAGATGAAGTTGAAGGGAAGCTAAATAATGACCTGCAACATCTAAAAGCCTGGTTCGATGAAAATGAACTACTGGTAAACTTGAAAAAGGGAAAAACAGAATCAATGATCTTTGGCACAGCTAAACGACTAGGTAAAACAGAGAAAAAGGAAGTGAAAGTTGAAGTAAATGGAACATCGATTGCAGGGACTTTAAGTTACAAATATCTTGGAGTACATCTAGATCAAACAATGAACTTTGCAACCCACTTTGACAAGATTTATAAACTTTTGTTGTTGGTGGAGTGGGGACGGACTGTGGGGGGGGGGGGGGCGGGCCCCCGCACAAATATTGTCACCCAAAGTGAAGGTGGTGGGTTGGTGCGGGGCTGGGTCTTCCTGATGTTTTGTCTGTTTTTCTCTGCTGGCAGTGAATGGGTCTGGCTCTCATTCTTATTCTCCCTTGGTAATAGAAAGTATTATAAAAAGATTAATTTGGGCCTTCCAAAACGAATATTCGAATTTTAGTAATTGTACCCCTCCTACAAGTCATATCCCATGTGACCCTCAAATTCATCCTTAGTTTCAAATATAAGTAGGAATCCCATTCATGAGAAAGATCGTGTCAAAGAGCCATTATGATTGTGTTGCACCTGTTGTGTACCTTATTTTTATTACGTCTGTGTGTAAATATATTTTTTGTTTTGTTTGTTTGCTGCTCTTCAATGAATCGGCGTCATGGAACAATGGGCTTGCACGAGTATGGCCAGAAAGATCTTAGTTGCATGACTGCATGCCCGTAGGAGTCATCGGATGGCGTGCAGGAATTGCGTCTGGAAACAGTAAGCTCACTGTAAAAGCTTCCCCTCGTATCCCTGTTACTTTGCTACTTTGTTCCGCCTTTCGAACATATGCCTATATGTACCTATTCATATGGATATCGGTATTTGCACTCCCTATGTCTGTTTTGATTTCTTCCCTTTCGGCATGTCTTCATTTATTTGTTTCTTTCTCCTCCCCTGATGTGCAAAACCTTACGAGTATTTTTATGAAACTTTTCTCATATTTTCTTGTAACTGTTTGCTTTATTTGCTCGTTGTTGATGATGCTTATGAAATCGGCTTTGCCCTTTTTAAAGTCCTCCGATTGCCAAAAGAAACTTATGGTTTACTTGCAACTTTCGTTGTACTATTTGTTGACGGTAGAATTCCTAGATTATACTTTTAGCAACGAAAGTTTCAACCCTCGTATGCTTCTTTTACTGTGTGGAGACATAGAAACTAATCCGGGACCTCAAAGCAATTGCTGTCTAAAGTTTTTTCATTGGAATCTGAATAGCATTTGTGCGAGGGGCAGTATTAAAATTCCTCTAATCGAGGCATATAACTCGATTCATCATTTTGATCTCTTTGCAGTATCAGAATCAATGCTGAGTAGTGAAATAAATAACGAGAATATCTCTATAGAAGGTTTCAGCAAAGATGTTTTTAGAAGTGATCATCCGAGCAATTCCAGAATCGGGGGAGTCTGTGTTTACTTTCGTGAAGATTTACCAATTAAAAGAAGGCAAGACCTCGAATTATTACAGGAAATGGTAGTTGCAGAGATAAATTTTTCTCGGAAAAAGGTTTTTTTGTAGCCATGTACAGAAGCCCTAGCCAAAGCAGTGAAGAATTCCAACGTTTTATTGATAGGCTGCAATTGGTGCTAAATTGCATAAATAATGAGAGACCACATTCTGTCATTGTTACTGGTGATCTCAATTGTAGGTCATCGCAGTGGTGGACAGAAGACACTGAAAATCTTGAAGGAACTGCCTTGGACGAGCTAATTGAGACCAACAATATGCACCAGTTAATTGATGAGCCTACGAATGTAAGGGGAGAAGGAATGTCTTGTATTGATCTAACCATAACAGACCAACCTAATATCTTTGTAGAATCAGGCGTGCATCCCTCTTTAGACGAACATTGCCAACACCAGATTGTTTATGGCAAACTTAACATAAGTATACCACCGCCACCACCCTACCATCGAACTATTTGGGAATATTCTAGGTCAAATGATAGAGCAATAATAGATACTATTGCATCCATTGATTGGTTATCTAAATTCAGTGAAATGGGACCTGAAGAAATGACCACGGCATTCACAAATGAAATATATTCTATCGTGTCTGCGTATATCCCAAATAAAGTAATCAAGTTTAATGACAAGGACCCACCTTGGATTACAAATGCCGTGAAAACTGCAATAAAACGTAAGAAGAGGTTATACAAGAACTTTATACGAAGGGGTAGAAGTCAAGAGGACTGGGAACTGTTTAAAAGGGCGCGGAACGACTCATCTAAATTGGTAACTGATGCAAAATAGACTTATTATTCAAATTTAGGCCGTAAACTTTCTGATCCAACACAAGGGGTAAAAGCATACTGGGCTGTACTAAATAGGCTAGTCAATAAAAAGAAAGTTATGAATATTCCTCCTCTGCTCGAAAATGGATTATTTGTCACCAATATCGAACAGAAAGCCACGATTCTAAACGACTACTTTGTTCAACAATGCTCTGAATTAGCTACTGGGAGCACTCTCCCCACTTTTCAACCCAGGTGCAGAGTTCTTCTTGAAAAGGTTGACATAGACAAAGAAAAAGTTTTGAAGTTGATTCGATCATTGGATTCAAAGAAAGCGCACGGCTGTGATGATATTTCGATTGCTATGATTAAGATCTGCGATGCTTCAATAGTAGAGCCACTTTGCCTGATTTTTGAAAAATGTTTGGAAACAGGAATTTATCCATCCGTATGGAAAAAAGCTAATATTGTTCCCATCCACAAGAAAGAGAGTAGGCAAAACAAAAAGAATTATCGACCAATCTCTTTGCTGCCAATTTTTGGAAAAATTTTTGAGAAACTCTTATTTGATACACTCTACTGTCATTTATATGATAACAACCTCTTAACCCAAAACCAATCAGGCTTTCGTCCAGGAGACTCGACAATAAATCAGCTACTGGCTATAACACACAAGATCTATTTAAGCTTTGAAGCATCTCCAAGCAGGGAAACGCGCGCTGTTTTCTTGGACCTTTCAAAGGCTTTCGACAGGGTGTGGCACGATGGTCTATTGTACAAACTGGAATGCAATGGTATTTCTGGAAACGTTATGATCTTGATTCGAAACTTTTTAAGTGACCGAAAACAGCGTGTTCTGTTAAACGGAAAAAGCTCACAATGGGCATCTATATCTGCAGGGGTACCCCAGGGATCAGTACTCGGTCCTTTGTTTTTCCTAGTGTACATCAATGACCTTGTTGAAAATGTTGATAGCGATGTAAAAATGTTTGCTGACGACACTTCACTCTTTTCTGTTGTTTATGATGAGGCAACAACTGCGCAACAACTAAATAGGGATTTGGAAAGGGTACGTTTATGGGCATGGCAATGGAAAATGGAATTCAATGCCACCAAAACTGAAGAAGTAATTTTTTCCGCCAAAAGGATAAAGCCCCATCATCCTAATCTCTTCCTTGGTGACACTGAAGTTGAAAGGAAGTCGGAACACAAGCACTTGGGGCTGATATTGGACTCTAAACTGAATTTCCAAAGCCATATTCGTGAAGCAATTTTGAAGGCAAGAAGGGGTATTGGCATCACACGGTACCTTTCAAGATATGTATCAAGGGACGTTCTTGACCAAGTTTACAAATTGTATGTAAGACCTCATCTGGACTATGGGGACATAATCTATCATAGATTTGATCCAAATATGTCTTTGGACTTGACGAGAAAACTTGAACAAACACAGTACTCTGCGGCACTTGCAGTGACTGGTGCTTGGAGAGGCACCAATAGGCAAAGACTTTATGAGGAACTGGGATGGGAAAACCTTTATGAGAGACGGTGGTATAGACGTTTATGTCATTTTTACAACCTAAAAATGTCATCGACTCCGCAGTATCTATTTGAAGAAATTCCCCCTGAGCGCGATATTTCTTACAATCTCAGACATGCGCGGGCTTATGATCCAATTATTCCAAGAACTGTTCGCTTTTCAAATACCTACTTCCAAAACGTCCTTTACGAATGGAATTTGCTCGATAATGAGATAAAAAATTCGGCTTCCCTTGGTGAATTTAAAAGGAAAGTTTTGGCCATAATTAGACCATCGAGGAATCCGATATTCAATGTCGATGATGTCACTGGTATTAAACGATTGACAAAACTTCGTGTCAAATTTAGTGATCTAAATGAGCATAAATTTCGGCACAATTTTGATTGTTTAAGCCCAATTTGCGACTGCGGTAAAGCAAATGAGGATAATGAACATTTTCTCCTGCACTGCCCTTTGTATGACATTATACGGCAAGATATTTTTGGTCAACTCGAAAAAATTCTTGATTTCAACGTTTCGGACATGAACTCCAAATCACTCTGTAATTTACTTCTTTTCGGAAAACCTGACTTAGATGTGAGTGTGAACAAAATGATTATAGAGGAAACACTTCGTTTTATCGAAAATACGAAACGATTGTAGATTCAGTACAATTAGTTGAAACGCAGCAACATACATCTTGTAATTGTATTTATATTTCTTTTTTTTTGTTTATGTCTTGTATTTGTCAGTCGTAATTGTTTTTTTTTTTATATTTGTGTTTCCATGTCAATAAACTAAGTTATATTGTAAGTGCCACTTGTGTTCAATTGTAAATAGAAACCAATTTATATTGTAAGTGCCATTCATAGTGGAAACTCGATGACCTTGTGTCTTTTTCCGCTATGATTATTGGCACAGTTGAATTAATTATATTACTTGTAGTTTTTAAGATTTGATAGAAAAAAAAAAGATTTATAAAAAGGCTACAGGAAGATTAAATCTACTTCGACGCATCAGGAGCTCCATTGACCCTGCGAGCGCTGAAAAGATCTATCGCACCATGATAATGCCTGTTTTTGGATATTGTGGTTCGCTGTCCCTCGGATGGTCTTCAACTTACAAGAAAAGAATTGAGAGTCTTGAGCGTAGAAGCCTTGATGTTATTAGATCGACCAGGGTTGCATCTGTCAGCTTACGTGTGCCTAGTATCGAAGCAGGAGTGAAAAAGAGGTCCTGTAATTTGATGTTTGATACTTTACAAGGCAATGTCTGTGATGCAATGAAAGACTACTTCGTTATAAATGCTCATGCGAAAAATACTAGAAATGACCAACATCTCGTTAAGTTGCCTCAAGTGAAAACAGAATTTGGACGCAAAGGTTTTTGTTATCTGGCAGGTAAAGAATTTAATGACTTGCCACTAAGTGCCAGAAAGATTGAATCTAGACTTCTTTTCAGACGATTTTTAGCAAATCATTTTATATGATGTAAAATTATTTTATCTGTGGATTGAACTGTATTGGACTCCTGTAATTAGTTTTTTAGATCTTTAACTTATCATGTTCTTAAATCATTAATTTATTAAGTATCAGGACCCTAATGATAACAGTATATAATGTACTGATAGGTCATCCTGTTAAAACATTCGATTATTATTATTATTATTATTATTATTATTATTATTATTATTATTATTATTATTATTATTATTATTATTACTATTATTATTATTATTATTATTATTATTATTATTATTATTATTATTATTATTATTACTATTATTATCACCACCATTATTATTATTATTACTATTATTATTATTATTATTATTATTATTATTATTATCACCATTATTATTATTATTACTATTATTATTATTATTATTATTATTATTATTATTATTATTATTATTATTATTATTATTATTATTATTATTATTATTATTATTATTACTGCTGCAATCTTAGAAAGGAATATAAGGGATGAGGTGTATTTGAATCCAATGCCAGTTCAAGGAATTTCACAATTTCTACAGTCGCCGTCACGATCGGATTGTTGGGAAACTTTTCGATGAAATAAAGTTGATATCAAGTGCAAGGAAGAAGGTTTATACAAACAAGTTATTAGAAGCTTTGTTGCCGGAGAATAAAGAAGAGTTGACCGTGCTTCAACATCGGAAACCGGACATTGTGATAATGGATGAAACTTCACGAGATATTATCATAGCAGAAGTTACAGTGTGTTTTGATCTCTACTTTGGATTTTCGTTTCCAGCGAAGTGTGATCGCTACCAGGAACTGTGTGACGTTCTTCGTGAAAATGGTTGGAAACCTTCTCTTCATGTTCTGTGTTTTGGTGCGCTTGGGTGTATCAAAGAGGACGTCTATGAACGATTGAGGAATATTGGATTTGGAAAAGCAAAAATTAAGGAACTGTTAACTTGGTGCTCGATTTCTAATATCATTGGAGCGAATTATATCTGGAAGCACAGGGTGAAAAAATTGAATCACTGATTTCTTTCCATTTCATCTTCCGTTTTGGTCTGCTTTTTTTTTTTTTTTTTTTTTTTTAAGCTACATCAAGTGTGATCCTTTTCATGTTTGATACTCAGTGATAAATTCATTCACCGTATGTGCTATAGCGTTTATTAACAGTAGCTGTAAACCAACAAACATTCTGTATTTGAACTAAGCAGTAGGTCTTTGCCATTTGCTTGGGTGCAGAATAATTTAGGATCGTATTATTATTATTACTGCTGCAATCTTAGAAAGGAATATAAGGGATGAGGTGTATTTGAATCCAATGCCAGTTCAAGCGTTTGCTGATGATATTGTATTAGCTGCAAATAATTTAAGTGTGATAAAGAGTATGATTGGGGCTGCTGAATCGAAAATGGACGAAGCTGGTCTGCAGGTTAAGCATGAGAAGTGTGCTGTATTCTATGGCCGTCGTTCGGGAAACAATTGGTACAAGGGCAAAGAAAATGCTACCCCTGAATTAGAAATTAAATCTGATAGACTACCTGTGTATCAACGTGATAAACCATATAAATATCTCGGTAAATCATTGTCAATTGTTGGAGAAGATGCAAAGCAAATAACAGACATAGTTGAAACGTATAAAGATCTGGTAACTAAAATCAAAGCTTTTGATTTACCCTTAGCTCTAAAGGGAAGTGCTTTGAACAATCTTGCTCTTGCAAAAATATTACACCATTTCTATAATTCTAGACTGAGTGTGAAGCAGCTGGACCAGCTAGACAATATCATAACTGACGCAGTTGGTGAACTATTTTCCCTCTACAAGTCCACAACACGAATTGTGATATTCCTCCCCCGAGAAGATGGTGGTCTTGCATTAAGCGAATTTCTGATGTCTACAGATCAACACGTTTAGCATTTCTTATTACAATGCTAAATCATGATGTTGTGCACATTGCGAGGTCATCTCTCGAGCTAGACATGAAAAAGAGAGGAGTCAGGCCAACGGATGGTGCAAATAATTTCCTTGGATATGAATGTATGTATGTATGTATGTATGTATGTGTGTATGTATGTATGTATGTATGTATGTACGTACATGAGGGACGTTGTGGGGACAAAAATCCGTTTACATACTCGCATTGTGGGGACTGTCAACATTGTGGGGACAGAAAAGCTGTCCCCACAACGTACATTCGATCATTTCCTTTAAAAACGCCATTTTAGTGTTTCTGGCTCGTTTCTAGGCTGTCCCCACAATGCTGATGTATAAATGTATGTGTGACATTGTGAGGACATATGTATCCTCATGTCAAATTTAGAAAAAAATCTTTCTGGGGACAAATCATACACACCATACTAAAAGTGTAGAAAATCATACAATAACAGCCACAACTAATAAACTAAATTTGTTTAAATTAGATCTCAATGTCTGAGCAATTGAACGACGGACGTATCATTTCAGTGAAATTACATCAATTTGTGCGTTCATTTATTAGTCCAGTATTAGATTGTTTCCCAGAGATGGGGCTAAGTAGAAATTTCAGTGTCTGTAGTCCAAAATTTCGAACTTTTTCGCACAGGACTTTGAACTTTTATTCTATTGAATTGGTTCTGAGTCCAATTGTGTCAATTAAAGTTCCTATCTCACAGAAAAACAACTGATCATCCCTCAAATTTATTAATCCAATGTCACACTTTTGGCCAAGTGTATGAGGTTTCAAACTTTTCATTAAGGCCCTGCAAGCTCTATTCTATTGAAGTGGTTCTGAGTCCAATGGTGCCAATCAAGAATCTCTATCCTATAGAAAAGCAAAGTGGCCACCTGTCAACTGGTGTTCAGTGTTAGACTGTCAACCAGAAATGGGCCTAAGTGGAACTTTCAAGTGTTCGTAGTCCGAAATTTTGAACTTTTCTCACGCAGGCCTTTCTAGTTTTAGACTCCTGAAGTGGTTCTTACTCCAATAGTACCAATTGAAAGTTTCTACCTTGAAGAAAAAACAACTGATCACCTCTGAAATTTATTAGCCAAGTATTAGATTGTAGGTCGAAAAAGCTTAAGTGGAACTTTCAACTGTCCGTAGTTCAAAATTGCAAACTTTTTCATGCAGGTCTTTCAAATTTTAGTCTATTGAAGTGGTTGCGAGTCCAATGGTACCAACTAAAAGCTTCTATCTCGCAGAAAAATCAATGATCAGCCCTCAAATTTATCTGTCAGTTTTAGATTCTTGGCAAAAGGGGCCTAAGCGTAGGACAAAATTTTGTTCCTTTTCAAGAAGGCCTTCAAGTTTTAAGTTTCTATAAATTCTGGGATTGGGTCAAAGAAATCTTTCTGAAGCACACCTTCCTACTCGTATAACCCGATAGCAAAGTTCTCACGATCGAAAAAATGGAAATCAATCCCAAGCTATGTATCCTAAAATTCACAGACGTAAAATGCTTGTTGGCTTAATTTTTAAACCACGTCAAACCCAAGTACAATGCAAGTCGTTTAATTCTCAATTTACGTGTTAAGTAATGAAATAATTCTCGCTTTATTCATTTAGAAATCAATGCTTTGCAATTACATTTGAGCAATCAAAAACAAAACTTATGCTGTAAAACCACCTAAAAGTATAATAACTCATCTTGTTAACTGAGAATCACAAAAAATAGCACATATGGGCCTAAAAGACTTGATTTTCTATATCAGCTATAAAACTTTTACCTGTATGAACCTGGACAAACCGTTTGGCGGAAATCTTCATCGATACCTAAAGTTTAGTACAAAATGAGTTTTCAAGATTCTTGTTTCCTCACTTTTTTGTTTGCACCAGAAAAGAAGAAATTTAGGGGTCATATGTTCGACTATGCTGCTGAAACTGCTCCTTGATAAACATATGTCAAATGAACACACGAATTGATGTAATTTCATTGAAATGATACGTTGCTCAATTGCTAAGACATTGAGGTCTAATTTAAAACAAATTTCATTGAAATCGGATGAGTACAACTGGAGAAATGAAAATTTGAAATATTTGGTTTACGCTCATGTAAAAAGTTATGTAAAGGAAATGTAAACAAAAACAATGCCTAACAATTTTGGTAAAACTCAAACCGCAGTTTCTTTGCACTCATTGGTCCGATTTTCATATGGATCTTTGTTCTGAATAGCTTAAAGTGTTCTTTATATGATATATTTGAAAGTGTTTGTATTTGCTAAGTTTTGTGTCTTGGCATTTCCTCCATGATTTGCACAATCTGCATCACTGTGCAAGGAACAGTTGAGACATTATAAAACTTTGATAAGAAACCTAATTCGCAAAAGCTTATTCTCACGACGTTTCCCATCGTTGTCGATTCGCGAAAGTTAATTTGAAATCATTTTGCGTTTGTTCCAGCTCATAACACTTCCTTCCCGCGAAAGTTTCTTCCCTGAAAGTATTTAGTTTATGGATAACTTCAAAATGCAGCTCAAACAATTTTGGTCAACTTCGTTTATTTGAGTTGATTGTCTTTGATAGTCAATCAACAATAGTTTGTAATAATGAAGGAAGAAATCGATGCACAAAAGTTGGAAAAATTCGAAACGAAACGTGAAATATATAGTTTACTATCTTTGGGATTCTTGTCCTCCTTTTGACATTCCATATGAGATAGTGAGTAAGAAATAGTAGGGCTTTCACATTGGACATTGGACTCTGCTGTTTCAGTCCATCCATGAAGCTGTTTACCGCTGCAAAATAGTAAGATAAAATGACCAACAAACTTTGATTGAACATCTGAAGAGCAACATCATGTAAAATTTTGGCGAGGATCTTCGGCCGTTTTCAAACGGGGCACAATTTTTTCAGGACTCCCTGTACATGGAAAGTTGTTCCAAACAAACTCCATGAGAGTAAAATAGGCAGGCTAAGCATGTATTCGAAATAAAACTAGGATAAATGCAACTATGAAGTCCCATCGATTTACTTATAGACAAATAATGTCTTTGATACAGTATAGTACCGGAATTAATCTAACAACGAAATCCCGTGATTTTTGCTAATAAGCAAAGGACCTCTTAAAGATAGAACTGGAAGAATCTTTACCATGGAAGTCCCAACAATTTCTGTTGACAGGCAAAGCATGCCTTTGAAATCATAGTGGAAGAGATTAAGCTATGAAGTCTTAGCAATGTCAGTTTATGGACAAAGAATGTCTTCGAATCGAACGGAAATTCAATGATGACGTTGCCACAATTTGCGTTAATAACAAATCCATGTCTTCGACATAGAATTGGAACAAACGTTAATGATGAAGGCCCAACTATTTGTGTTTATAGTCAGAGCATATCTTCGGACTGCAACTGGAATAAAATGCAACAATGAAGTCGCCACCATTTGTGTTTACAGGCAAAGGAAATCTTTGAAGTAGAAGTAGATTGAGATTTAACAATGAAGTACCAACAAAATGTTTTTATTGGCAAAGCAAGTCTGGGATACAGCTGCAGAGTCAAATTTAAGCATAGAATTGCCAAAATTTATCCCTATAGGCAGAGCAGCCCTTTGAAAAAGAACTAGAACCAAATGTAACGACGAAATCGCCACAATTTGAGTTTACTTGCAGAGCTTATCTTTGAACACAAAGTAAAAGGAAATTTAAGACTGACGTCGCCACGATTTGTGTCTGAAGGCAAAGCATGTCTCACAAACAGAATTGGAATGAAATTTAACTAGAAATGTTCATACAGTTGTGTTTATAGAAAAAGTACATCTTGGAGCTAGACTTGAAATGAACTTCAACGATGGGGTGTTCACAGGCAAAGACTATCTTGGACACATAAGTGGAATGAACGGCAACCTTTAAATCGACACACAATCTGTTGGTAGCAAAGCATGTTTCGAAGCAGAACTAAGATGAGATTTAACAATGAAGGTCCAGAAATTTCTTTTTATTGTCAAACCTTGTCTTACAAATAGAAGTGGCATGAAATTCAACAATGAAGTCGATGCGATTTGCGTTTATCGGACAGGAACTCTTTTCAATGAAACAAAAACCAAATGCAAGGATGAAGTCGTCGCAATATGTGCTCATATGCCAAGCATATCTTCAAAATAGAACTAGAATAAGATTTAACAATGAAGTTCCAACAATCTCTGTTTATGTTAAATCATGTCTTGAAAATAAGAGTGGGAAGAAATTTAACAATGAAGTTGCTACAATTTTTGTTTATGGTCAAAGGATCTCTTTCAAATGCTACTGGAACCAATAGTGACGATGACACAATACGTGATTTTGGCCTAGAATATCTTCAAAATGAAATTAAAGTGAGAGTAATTATTACGTCCAACAATTAGTGTTTGTAAGCAAAGGAAAGCTTCGAAATAGAAGTAAATTGAGATTGAGATCTAAAAATGAAGTCACCACAATTTGTGTCTATAGGCAGAGCATGCCTTCGAAGTAAAGCAGAATGAGCTTTGATAAAGTTACAACAGTTTCTGTTTAAAGCCAAAGCCTTTCTTGGAAGTAGAAGTGGAATGAAATTTAATGAAGTCGCCATAATTTATGTTTATAGGCCAAGCATATTTTTGAATGAGAGCCGAAATGAGATTTAATAAAGAAATCCGATGATTTGCGTTTATAGGAAAACGAAATTGTCGAGATAGAGATAGAGTGACCTTTAACGATAAAGTACCAACAATTTGTATTTATAGGCAAAGCATCTCTTTCTTATAAAACCAGAACCAAATGCAACAATGACGTCACCACAATATGTGTCTGCAAACCAAGCATATTTTGAATGAGAGCTAAAGTGAGATTTAAAGAATGAAATCACCAAAATTTAGTTTATATGGAAAGCATGTCTTCAAAGTAGAAGTGGAATGAAAGTTATTGATCAATATCCACAATTTCTGTATATAGGCAAAACAAATCTTCGAAGTAGAGGTGGAATAAAATTTGATAATGAAGTCCCGATGATTTGCATTCCCAAGAGAAGCGTATCTTCGAAATAGCAAAGTTAAACGATGAACTCACAAGTGTCTGTTTACAGGTAAAGCACCTCCTCGAAGTACAAGTGAAATGACATTTGAAGATGAAGTCGCCACAATCTGCGTTTCTATCTAAAGCATACCTTGAAAAAAAAACTAAAATGAGATTAAAAAATGATCCTCCAGCAATATCTGATATGGCCAAAGTATCTCTTCAAAACAGAATTTGAATTAAATTCAACAATCAAGTCGCCGCAGTTTGTGTTTGTAGGCACAGAGCATATCTCGCAAATAGAAATGGAAATGAAATTTAATTAGAATGTTACAACAGTTGTGTTCATTGACAAAGGAACTCTTGAAAGAAGAACAAGGATGAAATTGAACAATCAAGCCCCAACAGTTCATGTTTATAGGAAAAGCATGTATGGAACATAGCATAGAGGTGGAATGAACTATAATGATAATATCGCCACAATTGGTGTTTACAGGTAAAGCGTATCTTCGAAATAGAAGTGGGATGAGATTTAACTAGAATGTTACAACAGTTGTGTTCATTGACAAAGGAACTCTTGAAAGAAGAACAAGAATGAAATTGAACAATCAAGCCCCAACAGTTCATGTTTATAGGAAAAGCATGTATTGAACATAGCATAGAGGTGGAATGAACTATAATGATAATATCGCCACAATTGGTGTTTACAGGTAAAGCGTATCTTCGAAATAGAAGTGGAATGAGATATAACTAGAATGTTACAACAGTTGTGTTCATTGACAAAGGAACTCTTGAAAGAAGAACAAGAATGAAATTGAACAATCAAGCCCCAACAGTTCATGTTTATAGGAAAAGCATGTATTGAACATAGCATAGAGGTGGAATGAACTATAATGATAATATCGCCACAATTGGTGTTTACAGGTAAAGCGTATCTTCGAAATAGAAGTGGAATGAAATTGAAGAATGACATCACCATAATTTGTGTTTGGTTTGAAGGAAAAGCATGTCTTCCAAATATAAATGGAAATGAAATTTAATTAGAATGTTCTAACAGTTGTGTTTATAGACAAAGAAACGACCTAGAATGAAAGTTAAATAGCAAGACAACAATTTGTGTTTATACCGGGTGTCCCAAAAAAGGTAACAGATTTGATCAGGGCTATCGCTAAGAATTTAGCTTGAATCAATCGGAAATAATCTTTAAACTATTCCTCGATAGTTTACTTGAAGATAGACACCTTGTTGGTTGATATTGGAGCATTTAGAGTAGACATTTTTATCTTGAAAGTCCAAATTTGCTTTCACCTCCAAATCAGAGCTTTTAGACTTTGGCCTAAACTACAAACACGCTGTTGTGGGGAATCTCCTCAAGGATAGGCACAATGTAGAAAGTCCAAAGAAGGACCTTTACTTTGTACATGCACATTTGAGTACAAATGTAAAAACTGAAAACTGAACAAGTCACTAAGGAATATCTTTACTCAGCCAAAATGAAAATGAATTTACAAAGAAGAAGCAACTTAAGCACGAGAGAGCGCTTTCAATGATCTTACCCTCGTGGATGTTTAATCCATTGGGTATAAGTGACGAATTCTCTTTTCGTAATAATTTCAATGATCAAAAAATGTATTTTATTCGAAGGAAGATTTTTCCACACTCAAGGGAATCATTTCCCTGTAGGGTAAGTTTTATTTGGCAGCGGCAATTCACAGCTTTCGTAGAATGAACAGAGATATCCCTTCGGGAAAATATTCTTGAGTTTGATTGTCAAGTTCGATTTGGATTTCTACTAAGAATTTTTCCGAAGCACGAGGCATCTTGTGTGTACTTGGCTATGATTCAGGAGATTCCACAACAAGCGCGTTGACAGCTTAGGCCATAACCCAAAAGCTCTGGTTTGGAGATAGAGGCAAATCTAGACTTTCAAGACTAAAATTTCTACTCTTAATGCTCCAAGGTCAACAAACAAGGTATGTATCTTCAATTTAACTATCGAGGATTAGTTTAAACGTTATTTCCGGCTGATTCGAGCCAAATTCTTAGCGCTAGTCGTGATCAAATCTGTTACCTTTTTTCTGGGACACCCGGTAGGTAACGTATGTCTGGTACATAGAAGTGGAATGAACTCTAACAATGAAATCGACACAATTTCTATTTATGGCAAAACTTATTTCGAAGTAGAGATGAAATGATATTTTACAGTGAAGTTCCAGCAATTTCTGCTGATAATTACATCACGTCTTGGAAACAGCAGTGGCAAAAAATACAAAAGTGAAGTCGCTGCAATTTGCGTTCATAAGAAAAGGATCTCTTTCCAATAGAACTAAAACAAATGCAACGATGAAGTCGTCACAATACGTGTCGATATGCCAAGCATATCATGAAAGTACAACTAAAACGAGACTTACCAATGAAGTTCCAGCAATTTCTGCTTATAATCAAATCACGTCTTGAAAATAGAAGTGGAATGAAATACAACAATGAAGTCGCTACAATTTGCGTTTATAAGAAAAGGAAGTCTTTCCAATGAACTAAATCAAATGCAGCGATGAAGTCGTTGTAATATGTGTTCATATGCCAAGTTTGACTCAATCAAAATTCAATGAGATTTAACAATGAAGTTCCAACAATTTCTGTTCATAGTAAAATCATGTCTTGCAAATATAACTGAAATTTAACAATGAAGTCGCCACAATTATGGTCAAAGCATTGTGCTTATGGTCAAAGGATCTCTTTCAAATAATACTTGAAACAGAAGTGACCATGAAGTTGCCGCAATATGTGTTGATGGCCAAGTATACTTTCGAAATAAAACTAAAGTGAGAGTTAATTATAGCGTCCAACAATTGGCGTTTATTGGTAAAGGAAAGCTTCGAAATAGAGGTGAATTGAGATTTAACGATGAAGTCACCACAATTTGATTCTACAGGCAGAGCATGTCTTCGAAGTAGAAGCAGAATGAACTGAAACAATAAAATTCCAACAGTTCTGTCTATAGTCAAAGCCCTTCTTGGAAATAGAAGTGGAATGAAATTTAACAATGATGCGCCACAATTTATGTTTACAGAAAAAGCAACCCTTTGAAATAGAAGGAGAACCAAATGTAACAATGAAGTCGCCACAATATATGTTTATAGGCCAAGCATATTTTGAATGAGAGCTAAACTGAGATTTAAGGATGAAATCACCAAAATTTAGCTCATATGCAAAGCATATCTTCAAAATAGAAGTGGAATGAAAGTTATTGATCAAGATCCACAATTTCTGTTTTTATAGGCAAAGCAAGTCTTTGAAGTAGATATGAGATGGAATAAAATCTAATAATGAAGTCCCAACGATTCGCGTTTCCAGGAAAAGAATATCTTCGAATTAGAAGAGATTAAACGATGAACTCACAAAAGTGTCTGTTTACAGGCAAAGCACCTACTTCAAGTAGAAGTGAAATGAAACCCCAAGATGATGTCGCCACAATTTGCGTTTTTATGTAAAGTTTACCTTGGAGAAAGAAGTAAAATGAGATTTAACAATGACGTTCCAGCGATTTCTGTTCATTGTCAAATCATGTTTTGCAAATAGCAGTTGAATGAAATCAACATGAAGTCGTTAAAAAAATTTGCATTAATAGGAAAAGGAACTCTTTCCGATAGAACTAAAGCCAAATGCAACGATGAAGTCGTTGCAATATGTGTTCCTATGCCAAGTATGGCTTCAAAATTGAATGAGATTTAACAATGAAGTTCCAACAACTTCTGTTCATAGTAAATTAAGTCTTGCCAATGAAACTGAAATTTAACAATTAAGTCCCTACAATTATGGTCAAAGCATTGTGTTTATCGTCAAAGGATCTCTTTCAAGTAATGCTTGAAACAGAAGTGACCATGAAGTTGCCACATTATGTGTTTCTGGCTAGGTATATCTTCGAAATAAAACTAATGTAAGAGTTAATCATAGCATCCAACAGTTTCTGTTTACAGCCAAAGCCTTTCTTGGAAACAGAAGTGATATAAATTCAACATTGATGCGCCACAATTTATGTTTACGGAAAAAGCAACCCTTTGAAATAGAAGTAGAACCAAATGTAACAATGAACTCGCCACAATATATGTTTATAGGCCAAGCATATTTTGAATGAGAGCTGAAATTAGCTTTAATGATGAAATCCAATAATTTGTGTTTATAGGCAAAGGAAATGGTTGAGATAGAACTAGAATGACCTTTAACAATGAAGTACCAACAATTTGTATTTATAGTCAAAGGATCTCTTCATATAAACCAGAACCAAATGTAATAATGAAGTCGCCAGAATGTGTCTGAAGGCCAAGCATACTTTGAATGAGAGCTAAACTGAGATTTAAGGATGAAATCATCAAAATCTATGTTTGTGTGCAAATCATATCTTCGAAATAGTATTGGAATGAAAGTTGTTGATTAAGACCCAACAATTTCTTATAATAGGCAAAGTATATCTTCGAGTATAAGTGGAACAAAATTTAATGATGAAGTCCGAGCGATTTGTGTTCCCAGGAAAGCGTATCTTCGAAACAGAAGAGTTTAAACGATCAACTCACAAAAGTATCTGTTTACAGGCGAAAAAAAACTCTTTGAAGTAGAAGTGAAATTAAATATTATGATGCAGTCGCCACAGTTTGCATTTATATCGAAAGTATACATTCGAAAAACAACTTAAAAGAGATTTTAACAACGAGCTTCCAACAGTAGCTGTTATTGCCAAAGTATCTCTGGGAATTAGAAGTGGAATGAAATTTAACTAAAATTTCGCTGCAACTCGTGTTCGTAGGTATAGAGCATATCTTGCAAATAGAAGTAGAGTGAAAATTAACTAGCAGGTTTCAAGAGTTGCGTTTATAGACAAAGAAAATGTTCTCAAAAGAACTTAAATAAAACTTAACAATCATGTTCAAATGGTTTGTGTTTATATGCAAAGTATGTCTTGGACATAGAAGTGGATCTTTAAGGATGAATTATAGGCAAAGCATATCTTCGAAGTAGAAGTGGAATGAAATTTTACAATGACGTGAACACAATTTGTGTTTGTAGGCACAGCATGTCTCGCAAATTGAAGTGGAATGAAAATTAACTAAGATATTCCAACAGTTGTCTTTATAGACTAAAGAAGTGTTCAACAAGAAATAAAATGAAATTTAACGATCAAGTTTCATTAATTTGTGTTCAAGGGAAAAGTATGTCTTGGACATAGAAGTGGAATGAACTTTAACAATGAAATCGCCATAGTTTGTGTTTATAGGGAACGAATATCTTCGACATAGAAGTAGGATGAAATTCAACGATGATGTCGTGCTAGCTTGTGTTTGTAGGCACAACATGTCTTGCAAATAGAAGTGGAATGAAAATTACGTAGAATGATCCAATAGTTGTGTTTATAGACCAAGGAAGTGTTCAAAAAAGAACTAGAATGAAACTTAACGATCGATTCTCATTAATTTGTGTCTCATGAGAACAGCATGTCTTGGAAATTGAACGTAATAAACTTTAATGATGAAATGGCCACAATTTGTGTTTATAGGCAAAGCATATTTTCGAAGTAGTAGTGGAATGAAATTTAACAATGACATCGACACAATTAGTGTTTGTAGGAAGAGCACGTCTCGGAAATAGAAGTGGGATGACATTTAACGAGAAGTTTCCAACAGTTATGTTTCAAGTCAAAGGAAGTGTTCATAAAATAACTGGAATGAAATTCAACGATCAAGTCTCATTAATTTGTGTTCATGGGCAAATCATGTCTTGGACATAGAATGTAATAAACTTTAACGATGAATCGCCACCAATGGTTTATATTGGCAAGGCATATCTTTGAAGTAGAAGTTGTATGAAATTTAACGATGAAGTTGACGCAATTTGTGTTCGTAGGGACGGCATGTCTCGCAAATAGAAGTGGAATGCAATTTTACTAGAATTTTCCAGTAGTTATGTTTACAGCCAAAGGAAGTGCTCAAAAAAGAAGTGGAATGAAATTTAATGATCAAGTCTCATTAATTTGTGTTCATATTCAAAGTATGTTTTGGAAATAGAAGTGGAATCAAGTTTAACAATGAAGACGGCACAAATTGTGTTTATAGACAAAGCATATCCTCGAAATAAATATGGAATAAATTTGATGATATCGTTGCTACAATTTATGTTTAAATGCAAAGCATATCTTCAAAATGGATGTTGAATTAAATTCAATGATCAGGACCCAACAATCTTTGTTTATAGGAAAAGAATATCTTCGAAATAGAAGAGGAATGAACTTTAACGATGAACTCATAAACATGCCTGTTTGCAGGCAAAGCACATCAACAAAATGGAAGTGAAATGAAAGTTTAACAATAAAGTGGCCACAATTTGCGTTTATACCGAAAGCATGTCTTAAAAATAGAACAAAAATGAGATTTAACGCTGAACTTTCAACACTATCTGTCATGGCCAAAGTATCTTTTGAAATAAAAGTGGAATGAAACTAAAGGATGAAGTCGCCACAGTTTATTTTCGTAGACAAAGGATATTGTCAAAAAAATCTTCTTGCTGCGTGTAGTGCCACAATACAAAGACAAACAAGTAAATAACATAAAATATAAGCACTTTGATGCGAATTGAAAGTAGCGACGTTTCGAGCATAGCCCGTTATCAAGCAAAGAAAAATTAATAGAACCGACACTAATCAAGCAAAAAGAAGGACAGATTCGAAGGATAAAGATAGTGCTCAAGGGAATCGATGTGACGTAGGAAAGAATGTTATTGAAGATACGTAAAGTGCTTGTTGAGTCCTGAAGGATACAAAGTTCCAAGTGCAAAAATGATCCGTTTTTCCAATGTTTTTCTTTTTGTGCTTTCTGTAGATGCATATAGAAGCCCAAGAATCGACATGTCATCGGTAGAATGGTTTGGTAGATTGAAATGGTGTGAAATGTTACTGTCCGGATCGTTTTCGTGTTGCTCATCTAAATGTGTCCTGTTCCTAACATTCCTCAAATGTTCACCGAATCTGTTGTTTATTTGTCTTGACGTCTCTCCAATATACAGGATGTTGCATTTGGTGCAGGTGATGCAATAAACTACGGATGATGAGGCACATGTGAATGCAGATCGGATGGTAAAAGTTCTGTTTCCAATAGTGACGGTTGTGGAATTGTTGATGTGCTTACATGTTTGGCAAAGATGATGGTTACATGGAAAGGTACCAGGTGGGTCGTTGGTCTTGAGGTTTGTGCGGACGAGTGTGTCTTTGATGTTCTTATCTCTGCGAAAGGCCATAAGAGGAGGTGCTTCAAATATATCCTTGGTATGAGAGTCTTCTTGTAATATTCGAAAATTGTTGTAGATGATCTTTTTGATCCTGTCGTTGAGTGGATGGTAGGTGAGGGTGAAAGGAATGCGACTGTTTGTTTGGCTTCTGTCAACAGGCAATAAGGCATCTTCTTGCGATAGTTTTTTTACTCTCTTAAGGGCTGAATCAGTCACGGTCTCCGGATAGTTGTTTTGGTGGAAGAAAGAGGACATCTCCTTTGCTTTGGCATCAAAATCTTCTTCGGCAGTACAAATGCGACGGAGACGGCGTAGCTGAGAATAAGGGATTGAATCTTTGCATTTTTTTGGGTGCGAAGAACCATAATCCAGGAAGCTGTGTGCATCAGTTTCTTTGTAGTAAATTGTGGTAGAAATAGTGTCATCCTTAATTGTGAGCCGGAGATCCAGGAAAGGTAGGCTATCTTCAGTGATATTGTGGGTAAACTGTAGAGCGGGGTGGAAATTGTTGGTGTAATTGATGAATTCTTGCAGTGACTCGAGTGGAAGGGAAGTGGCACCAATAATGTCATCCATGTATCTTTTGATGAGGCAAGGAAATGGGCCACGGTAGGAATTCATGATCAGGTATTCTTGATATCCGACAAAAAGGCATGCATAGCTAGGACCAAGTTTACTACCCATTGCAACTCCAGATGTTTGTAGATAGAAACTACCATTGAAGGAGAATGTATTTGTGGTAAGAACGAGTTCAGCGAGGCGCAGAAGAGTGTTAGTTGGCGGATACTGTTTTGATCGTTGTTCCAGGAAGAATTTTAATGCTATCAATCCATCTGCATGTGGAATGCATGTGTACAGCGACTTGACGTCCATAGTGAACAGGAACCGGTTTGGGCCATTGAATCTGAACTCTTTAAACAAGCGTAGGGCATGAGATGTATCCTTAACATAGGTCGGCAGTTGTTGGTTGATTGGTGTGAAAATGCTATCGAGGTAGGAGGCGATTTGTGATGTAGGGCAGGAGACAGCTGATACAATAGGACGACCAGGGTTATTGAGTTTATGAATCTTTGGGAGCATGTAAAACGCTGATGTTCGAGGATGCTGAAGGTACAGCTTATCTGCATTTGTTGGTAAGTTTCCAAGGTGCATTTCTTCTTTGACGGAGTTAATGATTGTCTTGTTGAAGGATTTGGTTACATTTTTCGGAAGATGTTTGTATGATTGCGTTAGTAGCTGTGAATTGCCTTCTTCAATGTACAGGTCCTTTCTCCAGACAACAACGCGTCCACCTTTGTCTGCAGGCTTAATGACGATGTCATCCCTTGATTTCAGGTGCTTAAGAGCAGCCCATTCTTGTGGAGTTAAATTAGACCTTTTACATTTTGCTTTAAAATCTATTTGTGAGATCTCATATCTGCATTTGTCTATGTAGAGGTCCAGAGCTGAATACTTGCCAGGCTTGGGGGTCCAGACTGATTTAGTTGGGAAAAGGCTATTAATGGTAGTGCTTTCATCTGTCTCGGCATTGGAAGCTGTGGAATCTGTGGACTCTTGGGATGATTCTTCTGAGTCTTTGCTGTGAAAATGTGCCTTAAGGCGAAGGCGGCGGAAGAAAAGTTCTGTATCATGCTTAGCTTGAAATTCATCTACATTCTGCTTCAGTGGGATGAATTTAAGTCCTTTCTTTAAAACATTTCTTTCTTCTTGCGTCAGAATTAAATCTTCTGGTATTGTTTGAACGATGTATTTTGTTTGATTATTGCTAGAAATGACATTTCTGTTAGTATTAAAAGTGTTTTGAAGTTCCTCAAATTTGTGGTCCTTAGTTTCCTTAAGATTGTTGTATAGAGTTTGGTTGAGCTCATGTATTTTCCTACGTATGGAAAGAAATATGTCATGATCATTACAAAAGTAATGAAGACGATTAACTAAATTAGGTAACTTAGCTGAATGGTCCTTGATGATGACTTGGTAATCTCGTAGTGTAGAACGTATGAGGTTTCTTGAGCAGGAGTTTAAGTGTTTCTGGATGGTGTGTGATTGAGACGATGAATGAAATTTGATTCTGAATCCGTTTGGTATGATTTTTGATCGTAAACATCTGCTAAGGAAATGGACATGGCTTGTGAATCTGGTCTTCTTAAATGTTGAAGTAGAGAGCTCATACGATGTGTTGATGATGTCCTCCGAGAAATGTTGAGTAAACTGGTTGAGGTCACGTCGAATCTCTTGAATACTTGAATACTTGAATGCTTGAGTGACGGCATGAGTCAAGACGACAGCAACAAGTAAGTAAGTCTTAGTAAAGGTCTTGTGTCACGCTGTTAAACGTTAAATGATCAAAAAAATCTTCTTGCTGCGTGTAGTGCCACAATACAAAGACAAACAAGTAAATAACATAAAATATAAGCACTTTGATGCGAATTGAAAGTAGCGACGTTTCGAGCATAGCCCGTTATCAAGCAAAGAAAAATTAATAGAACCGACACTAATCAAGCAAAAAGAAGGACAGATTCGAAGGATAAAGATAGTGCTCAAGGGAATCGATGTGACGTAGGAAAGAATGTTATTGAAGAAACGTAAAGTGCTTGTTGAGTCCTGAAGGATAGACTACATTACATAAGCCCCTCTAACTTACGCTCGTTGTTGTTGTTGTCATCGCTTCAGTTGAGGGACTTATGTCCTTACGCTTCAGAATAGGGACTAATTAGGCCAAGTCCGCCGCGTTCACGGCGCGACCAATCAGATCGCTACTTTCTTAATATGGTCAACCCACGTGCCTATTTGTAGCGTTTGATTGGCTCATTAGTTCAACGTTCGATTTCTCGAAGCGAAGCAACGTTCGAAGTGACGTTCGAAGAGACGTTCGAATTTTCTTTCGACGTTCGTAGGATGGAAGATGTTCTAAGTTTCTTCTGAGTTTTCATAAGATTTTAGTCCCTGTTTAGAATCTGTTTGGTCGTGAGTCCTTTGTATGAGTGAAATTAAAACATCAGATTATAAATGTTGAACGAATACAAGGAATCACGTCGTCAGTCTACCTGAAGGATACAAAGTTCCAAGTGCAAAAATGATCCGTTTTTCCAATGTTTTTCTTTTTGTGCTTTCTGTAGATGCATATAGAAGCCCAAGAATCGACATGTCATCGGTAGAATGGTTTGGTAGATTGAAATGGTGTGAAATGTTACTGTCCGGATCGTTTTCGTGTTGCTCATCTAAATGTGTCCTGTTCCTAACATTCCTCAAATGTTCACCGAATCTGTTGTTTATTTGTCTTGACGTCTCTCCAATATACAGGATGTTGCATTTGGTGCAGGTGATGCAATAAACTACGGATGATGAGGCACATGTGAATGCAGATCGGATGGTAAAAGTTCTGTTTCCATTAGTGACGGTTGTGGAATTGTTGATGTGCTTACATGTTTGGCAAAGATGATGGTTACATGGAAAGGTACCAGGTGGGTCGTTGGTCTTGAGGTTTGTGCGGACGAGTGTGTCTTTGATGTTCTTATCTCTACGAAAGGCCATAAGAGGAGGTGCTTCAAATATATCCTTGGTATGAGAGTCTTCTTGTAATATTCGAAAATTGTTGTAGATGATCTTTTTGATCCTGTCGTTGAGTGGATGGTAGGTGAGGGTGAAAGGAATACGACTGTTTGTTTGGCTTCTGTCAACAGGCAATAAGGCATCTTCTTGCGATAAAAATAATAAAAAAAAATAAAAAAATAAAAAATAAAAAAATAAAAAATAATAAGAAAAAAATAATCAAAAAAAAATAATCCACAAGAATGGGCTGCTCTTAAGCACCTGAAATCAAGGGATGACATCGTCATTAAGCCTGCAGACAAAGGTGGACGCGTTGTTGTCTGGAGAAAGGACCTGTACATTGAAGAAGGCAATTCACAGCTACTAACGCAATCATACAAACATCTTCCGAAAAATGTAACCAAATCCTTCAACAAGACAATCATTAACTCCGTCAAAGAAGAAATGCACCTTGGAAACTTACCAACAAATGCAGATAAGCTGTACCTTCAGCATCCTCGAACATCAGCGTTTTACATGCTCCCAAAGATTCATAAACTCAATAACCCTGGTCGTCCTATTGTATCAGCTGTCTCCTGCCCTACATCACAAATCGCCTCCTACCTCGATAGCATTTTCACACCAATCAACCAACAACTGCCGACCTATGTTAAGGATACATCTCATGCCCTACGCTTGTTTAAAGAGTTCAGATTCAATGGCCCAAACCGGTTCCTGTTCACTATGGACGTCAAGTCGCTGTACACATGCATTCCACATGCAGATGGATTGATAGCATTAAAATTCTTCCTGGAACAACGATCAAAACAGTATCCGCCAACTAACACTCTTCTGCGCCTCGCTGAACTCGTTCTTACCACAAATACATTCTCCTTCAATGGTAGTTTCTATCTACAAACATCTGGAGTTGCAATGGGTAGTAAACTTGGTCCTAGCTATGCATGCCTTTTTGTCGGATATCAAGAATACCTGATCATGAATTCCTACCGTGGCCCATTTCCTTGCCTCATCAAAAGATACATGGATGACATTATTGGTGCCACTTCCCTTCCACTCGAGTCACTGCAAGAATTCATCAATTACACCAACAATTTCCACCCCGCTCTACAGTTTACCCACAATATCACTGAAGATAGCCTACCTTTCCTGGATCTCCGGCTCACAATTAAGGATGACACTATTTCTACCACAATTTACTACAAAGAAACTGATGCACACAGCTTCCTGGATTATGGTTCTTCGCACCCAAAAAAATGCAAAGATTCAATCCCTTATTCTCAGCTACGCCGTCTCCGTCGCATTTGTACTGCCGAAGAAGATTTTGATGCCAAAGCAAAGGAGATGTCCTCTTTCTTCCACCAAAACAACTATCCGGAGACCGTGACTGATTCAGCCCTTAAGAGAGTAAAAAAACTATCGCAAGAAGATGCCTTATTGCCTGTTGACAGAAGCCAAACAAACAGTCGCATTCCTTTCACCCTCACCTACCATCCACTCAACGACAGGATCAAAAAGATCATCTACAACAATTTTCGAATATTACAAGAAGACTCTCATACCAAGGATATATTTGAAGCACCTCCTCTTATGGCCTTTCGCAGAGATAAGAACATCAAAGACACACTCGTCCGCACAAACCTCAAGACCAACGACCCACCTGGTACCTTTCCATGTAACCATCATCTTTGCCAAACATGTAAGCACATCAACAATTCCACAACCGTCACTAATGGAAACAGAACTTTTACCATCCGATCTGCATTCACATGTGCCTCATCATCCGTAGTTTATTGCATCACCTGCACCAAATGCAACATCCTGTATATTGGAGAGTCGTCAAGACAAATAAACAACAGATTCGGTGAACATTTGAGGAATGTTAGGAACAGGACACATTTAGATGAGCAACACGAAAACGATCCGGACAGTAACATTTCACACCATTTCAATCTACCAAACCATTCTACCGATGACATGTCGATTCTTGGGCTTCTATATGCATCTACAGAAAGCACAAAAAGAAAAACATTGGAAAAACGGATCATTTTTGCACTTGGAACTTTGTATCCTTCAGGACTCAACAAGCACTTTACGTATCTTCAATAACATTCTTTCCTACGTCACATCGATTCCCTTGAGCACTATCTTTATCCTTCGAATCTGTCCTTCTTTTTGCTTGATTAGTGTCGGTTCTATTAATTTTTCTTTGCTTGATAACGGGCTATGCTCGAAACGTCGCTACTTTCAATTCGCATCAAAGTGCTTATATTTTAAAGGATATTGTCGAATGAGAACTAAACTGAGATTTAACGATGAAGTGCAACAATTTTGTGTATATAGGCAAAGGAAATCTGTGAAATACAATTGAACGGAGATTTAAGGATGAAGTCTCCACAACTTCTGTTTATAGGCAAAACTTTAAAAATGGAACAGTCTGGGACTAGTAAATGAAAAGAAAGCAGGAAAATGGTTTCTTGACGCCATATTCTTGCTCTCTGACTGCTCTTGCTTGTTTCCTTGGCTTTGTTTACATGCTACTAAGAAGTTTTCAACGTAAAGTTACGGTAAGCGTTCGTTCATTTCTTCATTTATTTTTCCAAGCTGCAAATTTATTTTGATTCATTTTCATTGATAAAATACTGGCAAAGGTCAAATAACTTGTTTCAATAGTTTGTTCTGCTCCTTTGAATGGAATATTTGAAAATTCCTTCAAGTTGTCGATTTCCATTTTTGTTCCGGGGGTTTCTATTCCAAAGCGGGTGGATTGGCTAAAAATCGCCCTGAACCGGCATAGTGTGTGAAAATAGTCTCGTGTTGTGAATAGTGATCTCCCCCCTTTCCGCTGGACGACTTTATGAATGAAAACAGGTGGTAAATAATATTTGATTCTAGGAACACATTTCTGATTTGGTGACCTTTCGTGGAGTAGGAAGAGGAGCATTTTTGGAATAACGTAATGACGGTAGTATGTATGAGATGTTAAAACTGGGAAGCAACGAAAAGCTTTAATTTTACATCCGATCAAAATGCAATGAATATTAATTACATAGGGGATGTGACCCTAGAAAATAGCTACTTTGACAGTATAGTACAATGTTCTTTCGGGGTAGCTGATTGCGATAAAATGAGGGGTGCCGGTTCAGGGCGATATTATTCATTTAGGCTGATTTTTACCGTTGCTCCTTTAAGTTCTGGCTGTACTTCAAAAAGTGAGAAGATTAAGTAGATGAAGTGATACAGTAAACACCATGAAGTGAAGAATCTTCTGATGGAAAATTATTGTTTTAAGTCCCTATCTAACGCTCATGATAGGTTATTTATCTGAAAGGTGCCGATTCAGGGCGATGGTACTCTATAGGCAAAGCATTTCTTCAAAGTAGAAGTGGAGTGAAAGTGGAAGTGAAACAAATTTTAACAATGAAGTTGCAACAATTTGTGTTTGTGCCGAAAGAATATCTTAGAAATACAATGAAACAGAGGTTTAAGATTGAGCTTCTAACAGTATCTGCTATAGCCAAATAATCTCTTGGCAATAGAAGTGGAATGAAATTTAACGATGAAGTCGCTGCAATCTGTGTTTGTAGGCAGAGCATGTCTCGGAAGTAGAAGTGGAATGAAGTCAAGAATATGTTCTCAAAAAATTGCGTTTGTAGGAAAAACATGTTTTGGAAAAAGAAGTTGGATTAAATCTAACTATACAGCACCCCCCCCCCCCCCCCGACAAATAATTTGCAGATATTTGCTTCTTAGTTTTTGGAAAAAAATGCTGTGAACTGACAAAAATATTGAATAAACATAAATCAACCAAGTTCACAGGCAACACATTCTTGAGAATAGAAGTAAAATCAAATTCAACGATGAAATGACCAAAAATCTGTGCACAATACACAAATTGTTGGATGTTATAGCAGTAGAATGAAATTTAGCTCGGAAGGTCCAACAATTTAGTTATAAGCAAAGCATGCGCTCGGAGTACAGCTAGAAAGAAATTAACTATGAATGATAAACGATTTATGTTTATTGGTAAAGCATGTCTTAGAAATAGAACTGGTATGAAATTGAGATAAGAAATCCCGACCACTTGTGTTTATGAGATGAGCATGTGTTCAAAATAGAACTGTATTGAAATTTATCTACTGCCAATGAATGCCTTAAAAATAAAACGGGAATGAAGTCCAACGATCATGTCCCAACAATGCATGTGTATGGAAGGGGAATATCTTAGAAACAGATTAAGAATGAAACTTAACTATGGAGTCCCCATAATGTTTATATTGCAAATGAGTGTCTTAAAAATAAAACGGGAATGAAATTCAACTGTTATGTCCCTACAATGCATTTGTAAGGAAGAGGAATATCTTAGAAAGAGATATTTCTAAGATATTTCTAAGAATGAAACTTAACAATGGAGTCCCAATGATGTGTATATTGCAAAAGAGTGTCTTGAAAATAAAACAGGAATGAAATTCAACTATCATATCCCCACAATGCATGTGTATGGAAGGGGAAAATCTTAGACAGAGATTAAGAATGAAACTTAATTATTAAGTTCCCAGAATGTGGTATTGCCAATGTCTGTCTTCCAAATAAACAGAAATGAAGTTCAACTATCAAGTTTCGACAATGTGTGTATTGTCAATGAACTTCTTGGAAATAAAACAGCAATGAGGCTAAATATGAGGTCTCCACAAAGTTTGTGAATAACAAAAGAATATCTTCGAACGAAATTAAGGATGAACTCCACAGTGAAGCCCCAACAATGTGTGTATTGCAAATGAATGTCTTTTAAGTAAATCAGAAAAATAAAGAACCATCATGGTTCATATGTTGTATGTGTATTTTAAAAGAATATCTTCGAAAGAGATTAAGAATACTTAACTATGGAGTCCCCATAATGTGTGTATTGCAAATGAGTATCTTAAAATAAAATGGGAATGAAGTTCAACTATCATGTTCTCACAATGCATGTGTATAGAAGGGAACTTAACTATGGAGTCCCCATGATGTGTGCATTGCAAATGAGTGTCTTAAAAATCAAACGGGAATGAACTTTAAGTATCATGTCCCCACAATGCATGTGTATTGAAAATGAATTGGAAAGACAATAAAAATGAGGCTTAACTATGATGTCCCTACAATGTGTGTATTGCAAATGAGTGCCTCAAAGATAAAACGGGAATGAAATCTAACTAGAGGGGTGTCGCCCTTATTGAGGGAATTTTACGTTGGCGAAATATTCCTGCTGAATGAAAAAAATCTCAGAACGAAACTTACCATAAACACCTTCGTAAATTCTTCCCTGTTGTTGATATAAAATATATTTGTCTTTAAGAGCGAGCTACTCGAGAACATAGTGGTCGAGAGGGCCTAAATTCCCAACATCGTCCTGGTTGCCGGTGTCAAAACTTCTCCCATGGTTTCAGGTAAATTTACGATAACTTGCTGCGAAAATTATCAGCATATGAATGATTAAAGAATTTTTGCTGCTATCAAATTTTTTCTGATTGTGTTGACTATGTTTCGTTATCCTAAACACTGAACTTAGTTGCAGCATTCGGTCAAAGACTTTTCAAGCCAGCTGACATCAAGTTTTCCTGTTTCCGTGAACTGAACGTGCTTCAATCAATTTATGATATAAAAATATATTTTTGATAGAACAAACCTGTTTTTGCGCCGCAATGTGTCCTTTTACAAGAAAAAGTAATCGCCTGTCATGCGTTGGCAGCTAAGATTTCCTTCAAGAACCGGAATATACCACAGTACCCTCAACCAGAGCGACTTTAGGCCACTCAGATGGCTTGCAACAAGAAGCCTGTCGTGGCGGAAGCGCATTTCATATCTCTGAAGCTACATGAAATACTTATTCTGGACAAACAGAGCTTAGTGAGAGGCCTTTTGTTTGCTGTAAAAGTTTTAACAACGTCGAGAAACAAAGCAAAAAGAAAACTGTGCAACAAAAAGTGAAAGGAAAGATGCGCGATAGTTACAGCTACATCTCAGGTGAGCTTCTTTATGCACTTTTCCCTCTGTTGGTGGAAGAGATTTTAAGAAACACAAACAAGAAAAGATTTAGCACATGGCGTCACCAAAATATATTTGCACGTTTTTTGGTTCTAACTACACTCAAACTCCTGTAATGTAGCAACATACGCAGGACAGTTAAAATCGGTCAAACCGGGTTTACCCTCAACCATGGTGATACCCCTCTATATAATCTCTCCACAACCTATGTGTATAGAAAATGAATATATTCGAAATAGATTAAGAATGAAACTTAAGTATGAAGTCCAAACAATGTGTGTATTGCCAATGAATCTCCTCAAGAGAAAACGGGAGTGAAATTTAACTATCATGTCCCCACAATATATGCGTATCAAAAAAGATGATCTTTGAAAGATATTGAGAATAAATATCAATAATGAAGTCCCCATAATGTGTGTATTGCGAATGAATCTCTTAAAGATCAAACGGGAATGAAATTTAACTATCATGTCCCCACAATATATGTTTATCCAAAAAGATAATCTTTGAAAGATATTGAGAATAAACATAAATAATGAAGTCCCCACAATGTGTGTATTGCCAATGAATCTCTTCAAGAGAAAACGGGAGTGAAATTTAACTATCATGTCCCCACAATATATGTGTATCAAAAAAAATTATATTGGAAAGATATTGAGAATAAACATCAATAATGAAGTCCCCACAATGTGTGTATTGCCAATGAATCTCTTCAAGAGAAAACGGGAGTAAAATTTAACTATCATGTCCCTACAATATATATGTATCAAAAAAGATAATCTTTGAAAGATATTGAGAATAAACATCAATAATGAAGTCCCCACAATGTGTGTATTGCCAACGAATCTCTTAAAGAGAAAACGGGAATGAAATTTAACTATCATGTCCCCACAATATATGTGTATCAAAAAAGATGATCTTTGAAAGATATTGAGAATAAACAAGCATAAGGAAGTCCCCACAATGTGTGTATTGCCAATGAATCTCTTCAAGAGAAAACGGGAGTGAAATTTAACTATCATGTCCCAACAATATATGTGTATCAAAAAAGATAATCTAAGAAAGATATAGGGAATAAACATGGATAAGGAAGTCCCCACAATGTAAGTATTCCCAATGAATCTCTTAGAGATCAAACGGGAATAAAATTTAACGATAAAGTCCGAACAAAGGCACAGTAAATCTTCACAAAGGAATTTTCAATAAAATTCACTCTTTACTACAAACAATTTTGCTGTTTATAGAAAAATTGTACGTGCGAAATAAACCTGGAGTAAAATTTAACTATTAAAACCCCATGATTTTAGATTATAACAAAGAATGTCTTTAAAATAGAACTGGAATGACATTTAACCATTATGTCGCAACAGTTAAAATGCACACTAAGCTTATCTACGGAGTCAAATCAAAATGAGATTTAGTTATGGGATCCCCAAACACGTTCTCTAAAGACAAAGCATATCTTCCCAAGAAACTCTAATGACACTTAACCATGAAGCCAATTAAGTCGCCACAATTTGTTCTCATAGGGCGAAGAATGCCATCAAAATAGAACTAGAATGAAATTTAACAGTGAAGTCGCCTCCATTTGTGTTTATAGGCAAACCATATCTTCGAAATAGAACTAAAATAAATATGGTGAAGGAGTCCCAACAATTAGTGTTTGTTGGCAAAGCATGTCTCAGAAATAGAAGTGGGATTAAATCTAACTATAAAGTTTCAACAGTTTGTGTTTCTAAGCAAAGCATGTCTTGAAAATAGAACTGAACTGAAATAACTACATATAACTACAAAAGCTGTGTTTATAGGCAAGAATGTCTTTGAAATAGAACTGGAATGAGGTCACCACAGTTCGTGTTCATAGGCAAAGCATATCCTTGACATAGAAGTAAAGTGAAATGTTACTATGATGGCCCAACAATTTTCGTTTATAGGCAAATCAAATCTTCAAAAAACCGTAATGAAATTTAACTATCAATTTGCTGCAATTTGCTTTTATGAGCTAAATAAGAAGTCGCATCGATTTACTAATAGATAAAGAAAGTCTTTGATATAGAAAAAGTCCCGGAATAAAATTTAACAACGAAGTCCCATGATTTTTGCCAATAAGCAAAGCACATCTTAAAAATGGAACTGCAATGACCTTTGCCATAGAATTCCCAACACTTTCTGTTGACTGGTAAAGCATGCCTTCGAAATCACAGTGGAATGAAATTAAGTTAGGAAGTCTTAGCAATGTCAGTTTAAGGACAAAGAATGTCTTCGAAATAGAACTCAAAAGAAATTCAATGATCACATTGCCACAATTCATGTTTATAGCAAATGCATATCTTCAACATAGCATTGGAACAAATTTCGACGATGAAAGCCCGACTATTTGCGTTTATAGTCAAAGAATGTCTATGGACTGCAACTGGAATAAAATGCAAAGATGAAGTCACCATCATTTGTGTTTATAGGCCACGAAAATCTTCGACATAGAACTAGAATGAGCTTTAACAATGAAGTACCGACAATTTGTTTGTAAAAACAAAGCATGTCTTTGATACAGCAGTGGAGTTAAATTTAAGCATGGTGTAGCCAACGTTAATGTTTATGGGCAAGACAGCCCTTTGAAATAGAACAACAACCTATTCTTACAAGTCACTACATTATATGTTCACAGGTCGAGCATATCTTCGATATAAAACTAACATGAGACTTAACGATTATTTACAGATTGTGATCATAGGAAAAGAATGTCTTTGACATGGAGGTGGAATGAACTTGAATGATAAAATCGCCACAATTATAGTATACAAACATAGCATATCTTCAAAAAAAGTGAAATGAAATTTAAGAATGATGCACTACGATCTGTATTTGAAGGCAAAGCATGTCTCATAAACAGAATTGGAATAACTAGAAATGTTCCAACAGTTGTGTTTATGGACAAAGTATGTCTTCGACATAGCAAAGAATATCTGGAACATAGGAATGGAATGAACGGCAACGACGAAATCACCACAATTTCTGTTTGTGGTAAAGCATATTTCGAAGCAGAACTACAATGAGATTTAACAGTGAAGCTCCAGTAATTTCTGCTTATAATCAAATCACGTCTTGGAAATAGAAGTGAATGAAATTCAACAATGAAGTAGCTGCAATTTGCGTTTTGGAGCTCTTTCAAATAGAACTAAAACCAAATGCAATGGTGAATTCCCCACAACATGTGCTCCTAGGACAAGCATATCTTCAAAATAGAGATAAAATGAGATTTAATTATTAAGTTCCAACGACTTCTGTTTATAGTAAAATCATGTCTTGCAAATGAAACTGAAATTTAAAAATGAAGTCGATACAATTTGTGTTTATGGTCAAAAGGTCCCTTTCAAATAACACTTGAAGCAGAAGTGACAATGAATTTGCCACAATATGTCTTTATGCCTCAATATATCTTCGAAATAAAACTAACGTTTGAGTTAATTATTGCGTCCAACAATTAGTGTTCATAGGCAAAGGAAAGCTTCAAAATAGAAGTAAATAGAGATTTAACGATAAGGTCACCCAATTTGCGTCTATAGGCAGAGCATGTCTTCGAAGTACAAACAGAATTAACTTTAACAATAAAGTCTGCACAATTTCTGTTTAAAGCCAAAGCCTTTCTTGGAAATAGAAGTGAAATAAAATTTAACAATGATGCGTCACAGTTTATGTTTATGCAAAAAGCAACCCTTTGAAATAGAAGTAGAACCAAATGTAAGCATGAAGTCGCCACAATGTGTGTTTATAGGCCAAGCATATTTTGAATGAGAGCTAAACTGGGATTTAAGGATGAAAACACCAGACTTTGGTTGATATGCAAAGCACATCTTCAAAGTAGAAGTGAAATGAAAGTTATTGATCATGTTCCACAACTCCTATGTACAGTAAATCCCCGCATAGAAATCCCCGCCTATAACAACTAACTTTTTTGAGAGCCAGGCTGAAATAGGTTCTTATTTCAAAGACACTAATTACTAATATCAGGGCATAGAGGTTCTTATTTGAAGGGTGACTCGTGCAAGCCGTTCAGAGTCTTACAAAAGATGTTCAGCCCTGTTATTTGTTTCAGAAGGGTTCACATGGACATTAAAACTAATTGGAGAGGATAATCAACATTTAACAGCCAAATGGGACCAACATTAACCGGGTAATCATAGTCAAAAATCAACTTTGCTACCCCTACCATAAAAACCTATGTTTCATCAAACTGAATCAGGTTCTTAATTGCAAGGTGCATAATTTAGGAAAAACAGCCTCTAGGTTCTTATTTTGGTTGGTTCTTATATGCAGGGATTTACTGCAAGGCAAGTATTTGTAGTAAAGGTGGAGTGAAATTTAAAAAGGAAGTCCCAAAGGTTAACGAATAACTCACATAAGTGTCTCTTTGCAGGCAAAGCACCTAATCGTATTAGATGTAAAATGAAATTTTGAGATTAAGTAGCCACAAATTGCGTTTACATGTAAAGCATAACATGGAAAAAGAAGTTAAATGAGATTTAAGCCTATTTTGGTTGGGGGACAAATTTGACCCCCGGCCCCTAGTAGACTCTTTTAAATAACTCTGCCAGGAAGACATTTATAGAGATAAAACTTCTTGACGTTTTGCAACTACTTATTGTGCAACTTTCTCGAAAAGTTTCATTGAAATATTTTGAAAATGAGGGAGCGGGAGACAATTTTCTGGGACTGACCCTGGAAAAATCGCAAATTCTCAGATCTCAATCATCGCGAAAAAAAGAGCATAAGTTGAATATATTGCACATTTCTTCCGTAGTGTAGTGTTATTTGATGCATCCTATCACAATTATCATGTTTGGATGCAACATGTGCTCCAAATGTAACTTTATCGTGATTTTCCTGATTTTGGCCAATTCTACCGCTTTTCTTGACCACACAAAGGAACATGCTGACGTGAGCAAAAATGACGGCCATTCTTAGGTTAATTTTTATATTCACAGAAAGTTCATGCCTGAGGCTATTAGCACACCAAATTTGGTCGCTCTGTATATTACCAGTCAAGAGTTCAGTAGGGGGCTTTTTGCCCCCCCCAAACCAAAATAGGACTATCAAATAGCCCAACCACAACAGGGTTAACAATGAACTGGAAACAACACATATCTTTTATGGCTAATGTATCTTTTGGAAACAGAAGTGGAATTAAACTTAGCAATAAAGTCACCACAATTTGTGATTTTAGGCATTGAGCATATCTCGCAAATAGAAGTGGAATGGAATTCAACTAGAATTTTCCAACAGTTACGTTTCAAGCCAAAGAAAGTCTTGACAAAATAGATGGAATGAAATTTAACGATCAAGGCTCATTATTTTGTGTTCATAGGCAAAGTATGTCTTGGAAATAGAAGTTAAATGAACTTTAACGATGAAATCGCCATAATTTGTGTTTATGGGCAACGAATATCTTAGAAATAGAAGCAGAATGAAATTTAAGAATGACATCATCACAATTTGTGCTTGACGGCAAAAAGAGTCTAACAAACAGAAATGGAAGTGAAATTTAACGAGAACGTTCCAACAGTTGCGTTTATAGACAAAGCAAGTGTTCAAAGAAGAACTAGGATGAAATTTAACGATCAAGCCGCAAAAATTTCTGTTTATAGGCAAATAATATCTTCACCATAAAAGTTGAATGAACTTTGACAATGAAATCGCCACAATTTCTATCCATGCAAAGAATATTTCGAAATAGAACTAAACTGAGATTTAACAATGAAGCTCCAGCAATTTCTACTTATAATCAAATCACATCTTGGAAATAGAAGTAGAATGAAATCTAACAATAAAGTCACTACAATTTGCGTTTATAGAAAAAGAACTCTTTCAAATAGAACTAAAGCAGCATGCAACAATGGATTTTCCGCAATATGTTTTCATAGGTTACGCTCATCTTCAAAATAGAACTAAAATGAGATATTCCAACAATTTCAGTTTATAGTGAAATCATGTCGTGCAAATAAAACTGAAATTTAGCAATGAAAATGCGACAATTTGTGTTTATGGTCAAAGGATCTCTCTCAAATAATACTTCAAGGAAATGACGATAAAGTTGCCACAATATGAGTATATAGCCCAGTTTGTCTTTGAAATAAAACTAATGTGAGAGTTAATTGTATCGGCCAACAATTAGTGTTTATAGGCAAAAAGGAATCATTGGAAATAGAAGAAAATTGAAATTTAATGATGAGTCATCAGAATTTGCGCCTATAGGCAGAGCATGTCTTTAAAGTAGAGGCATAACAAACCGTAACAATAAAGTTCCAACAGCTTCTGTTTACAGCTAAAGCCTCTCTTGGAAAAAGAAACGAAATAAAGGTCAACAGTAAAGCGCCACAAATGTTTCTAGGCGGAGCAACCCTTTGAAATAGAAGTAGAACCAAATGTAACAATAAAGTCACCACAATATGTGTTCATAGGCCAAGCATGTTTTTGAATGAGATCTGCAATGAGATTTAATAAGGAAATCCAATAATTTGTGTCCATAGATAAAGGAAATTGTCGAGATAGAGCTAGAATGACCTTTAACGATGAAGTAGAAACAATTTGTATTATGGGCAAAAAACCTCTTTCATATAATTATAAACCAGCACCAAATGTAGTAATGAAGTCGCCAGAATATGTGTCTGCAAGCGTAGCATACTTTGAATGAGAGCTAAGCTGATATTCAAGGATAAATTCGTCAAAATTTGTGTTTGTGTGCAAATCATATCTTCGAAATAGGGGTGGAATGAAAGTTGTTGATCAAGACCCTACAATTTCTTATAATAGGCACAGCCAATCTTCAAAGTAGAGGTGGAACAAAATCTAATGATGGAGTCTGAGCCATTTGTAGGAAAAGCATATCTTCGAGACAGAAGAATTTGAGCGATGAACTCACGAAAGTTTCGGTTTACAGGGGAAACAACTCTTTGAAGTAGAAGTGAAATTAAATCATGCGATGAAGTCGCCACAGTTTGCATTATATCGAAAGCATACCTTGGAAAAACCAAAAAGAGATTTAACAATGAACTTCGAAAAATATCAAATATGGCCAAAGTATCTTAAGGATTTAGAAGTGCAATTAAATTTAACTTGAATTTCGCTGCAACTCGTGTTTGTAGGTATAGAACATACCTCGCAAATAGAAGTAGGATGAAAATTAACTTGCATGTTGGAGCAGCTGCGTTCATACACGAAGAAAGTGTTCAACAAAAAACTAACATTAGATTTAACAATCAAGTCTCAACTTTTTGGATTTATATTCAAAGTATGTCTTGGACATAGAAGTGGAATGCGCTTTAACGATGAAATATAGGCAAAGAAATATAGAAATTTAACTATCATGTCCCCACAATATATGTGTATCGAAAAAGATAATCTTTGAAAGATATTGAGCATAAACATTACTAGTGAAGTCCCCACAATGTGTGTATTGGCATTGAATCTCTTGAAGATAAAACGGGAATGACATTTAACTATCATGTTCCCACAATATATGTGTATCAACGAAATAATCTTTGAAAGATATTGAGAATAAACATCAATAATTAAGTCCCCACAATGTGTGCATTGCCAATGAATCTCTTAAAGATTAAACGGGAATTAAATTTAACAATCATGTCCCCACAATATATGTGTATCGAAAAAGATCATCTTTCTTGAAGATAGACATTACTAATGAAGTCCCCACAATGTGTGTATTGCCAATGAATCTCTTCAAGAGAAAACGGGAGTGAAATTTAATTATCATGTCCCCACAATATGTATGTATCAAAAAAGATAATCTTTGAAAGATATTGAGAATATACATTAATAATGAAGTCCCCACAATGTGTGATTGCCAATGAATCTCTTCAAGAGAAAACGGGAGTGAAATTTAATTATCATGTCCCCACAATGTATGTGTATCAAAAAAGATAATATTTGAAAGATATTGAGAATATACATCAATAATGAAGTCCCCACAATGTGTGTATTGCCAATGAATCTCTTCAAAAGAAAACGGGAGTGAAATTTAACTATCATGTCCCCATAACATATGTGTATCAAAAAATTATATTGGAAAGATGTTGAGAATAAACATCAATAATGAAGTCCAAACAATGTGTGTATTGCCAATGAATCTCTTGAAGAGAAAACAGGAATGAAATTTAAATATCATGTCCCCACAATGTATGCGTATCAAAAAAGATAATCTTTGAAAGATATTAAGAATATACATCAATAATGAAGTCCCCACAATGTGTGTATTGCCAATGAATCTCTTCAAGAGAAAATGGGAATGAATTTGAACTATCATGTTCCCACAATATATGTGTATCAAAAAAATAATCTTTAAAAGATATTGAGAATAAACATCAATAATGAAGTCCCCACAATGTGTGTATTGCCAATGAATCTCTTGAAGATAAAACGGGAATGAAATTTAACTATCATGTCCCCACAATATATGTGTATCGAAAAAGATCATCTTTGAAAGATATTGAGCATAAACATTACTAGTGAAGTCCCCACAATGTGTGTATTGGCATTGAATCTCTTGAAGATAAAACGGGAATGAAATTTAACTATCATGTTCCCACAATATATGTGTATCAACGAAATAATCTTTGAAAGATATTGAGAATAAACAGCAATAATTAAGTCCCCACAATGTGTGTATTGCCAATGAATCTCTTAAAGATTAAACGGGAATGAAATTTAACTATCATGTCCCCACAATATATGTGTATCGAAAAAGATCATCTTTGAAAGATATTGAGCATAAACATTACTAATGAAGTCCCCAAAATGTGTGTATTGGCATTGAATCTCTTGAAGATAAAACGGGAATGAAATTTAACTATCATGTTCCCACAATATATGTGTATCAAAAAAATAATCTTTAAAAGATATTAAGAATAAACATCAATAATGAAGTCCCCACAATGTGTGTATTGCCAATGAATCTCTTGAAGATAAAACGGGAATGAAATTTAACTATCATATCCCTACAATATATGTGTATCAAAAAAATTATATTGGAAAGATATTGACAATAAACATCAATAATTACGTCCCCACAATGTGTGTATTGCCAATGATTCTCTTCAAAAGAAAACGGGAATGAAATTTAATTATCATGTCCCCACAATATATGTGTATCAAAAAAATAATCTTTAAAAGATATTGAGAATAAACATCAATAATGAAGTCCCCACAACGTGTGTATTGCCAATCAATCTCTTGAAGATAAAACGGGAATAAAATTTAACTATCATGTCCCCACAATACATGTGTATCGAAAACGATCATCTTTGAAAGATATTAAGCATAAACATTACTAATGAAGTCCCCAAAATGTGTGTATTGGCATTGAATCTCTTGAAGATAAAACGGGAATGAAATTTAACTATCATGTTCCCACAATATATGTGTATCAAAAAAATAATCTTTAAAAGATATTGAGAATAAACATCAATAATGAAGTCCCCACAATGTGTGTATTGCCAATGAATCTCTTGAAGATAAAACGGGAATGAAATTTAACTATCATGTCCCCACAATATATGTGTATCGAAAAAGATCATCTTTGAAAGATATTGAGCATAAACATTACTAGTGAAGTCCCCACAATGTGCGTATTGGCATTGAATCTCTTGAAGATAAAACGGGAATGAAATTTAACTATCATGTTCCCACAATATATGTGTATCAACGAAATAATCTTTGAAAGATATTGAGAATAAACATCAATAATTAAGTCCACACAATGTTTGTATTGCCAATGAATCTCTTAAAGATTAAACGGGAATTAAATTTAACTATCATGTCCCCACAATATATGTGTATCGAAAAAGATCATCTTTCTTGAAGATAAACATTACTAATGAAGTCCCCACAATGTGTGTATTGCCAATGAATCTCTTCAAGAGAAAACGGGAGTGAAATTTAATTATCATGTCCCCACAATATGTATGTATCAAAAAAGATAATCTTTGAAAGATATTGAAAATATACATTAATAATGAAGTCCCCACAATGTGTGTATTGCCAATGAATCTCTTCAAGAGAAAACGGGAGTGAAATTTAATTATCATGTCCCCACAATGTATGTGTATCAAAAAAGATAATATTTGAAAGATATTGAGAATATACATCAATAATGAAGTCCCCACAATGTGTGTATTGCCAATGAATCTCTTCAAAAGAAAACGGGAGTGAAATTTAACTATCATGTCCCCATAACATATGTGTATCAAAAAATTATATTGGAAAGATGTTGAGAATAAACATCAATAATGAAGTCCCCACAATGTGTGTATTGCCAATGAATCTCTTGAAGAGAAAACAGGAAAGAAATGTAAATATCATGTCCCCACAATGTATGTGTATCAAAAAAGATAATCTTTGAAAGATATTAAGAATATACAACAATAATGAAGTCCCCACAATGTGTGTATTGCCAATGAATCTCTTCAAGAGAAAATGGGAATGAATTTGAACTATCATGTCCCCACAATATATGTGGATCAAAAAAGATAATCTTTGAAAGATATTGAGAATATACATCAATAGTGAAGTCCCCACAATGTGAGTATTGCCAATGAATCTCTTCAAGAGAAAACAGGATTGAAGTTTAACTATCATGTCCCCAGAATATATGTGTATCAAAAAAGATCATCTTTGAAAGATATTGAGCATAAACATTACTAGTGAAGTCCCCACAATGTGTGTATTGGCATTGAATCTCTTGAAGATAAAACGGGAATGACATTTAACTATCATGTCCCCACAATATATGTGTATCCAAAAAGATAATCTTTGAAAGATATTGAGAATAAAAATCAATAATGAAGTCCCCACAATGTGTGTATTGCCAATGAATCTCTTCAAGAGAAAATGGGAATGAATTTTAACTATCATGTCCCCACAATATATGTGTATCAAAAAAGATAATCTTTGAAAGATATTGAGAATATACATCAATAGTGAAGTCCCCACAATGTGAGTATTGCCAATGAATCTCTTCAAGAGAAAACAGGATTGAAGTTTAACTATCATGTCCCCACAATATATGTGCATCAAAAAAGATAATCTTTGAAAGATATTGAGAATAAACATTAATAATGAAGTCCCCACAATGTGAGTATTGCCAATGAATCTCTTCAAGAGAAAACGGGATTGAAGTTTAACTATCATGTCCCCACAATATATGTGTATCCAAAAAGATAATCTTTGAAAGATATTGAGAATAAACATTAACAATGAAGTCCCAACAATGTTTGTATTGCAAATGAATATCTTAAAGATAAAACGGAAATGAAAGTTGACTACCGTGCCCCCACAATAGATCCCCCCAATAGATTTCCGGATGGCTGACCACAGAGGCCTGACCTCACCTTACCCTCCTTCAGAAGGGATGTTAAACTGGGGGTGCAATGCCTGGATGCTGCATGCAAACTGGGCCCAAATTAGCTTTCAGTAGCTAGAAATCCTGAAAAGCCCATTCAAAGCAAATTGAAAAACAAAAACAAATAAATTTCATTATGACTTTCTCTCTAATTGGCATTGCTAAAGCATATCATAAAACTAAAACACATATGTGCATGCGTACATTGAGGCAGTATGCTTCAAAGTTGGTCTAAATCTGATAGAATGAGGGTGTTGTTTCTAAGTTGCCATGCGACATACTTGGGGTTATCAATATCTCGTTTAGCATGCTCTTTCATTGCCTAATATGTTTGTGGCAGGCTAATGCCCTTTCCTTCTGTTTTTGTGCTTTGATATTGAACTAATTTCAGAACAATTAAAAATAAACAGTAAAATAAACAACAATAATATAAACAATTCGGACTTCAAAGTTTGTAGCCAAGTAGTGTTTTTCAAACAATGACTATGACACTTTAGCAACAAGTTCTCAGGAATTGGATATAGGCTGATCATTACTTCATAAAATATGTGCATATTGTACATGAATTGTCCAAAAATTTGCATTTACATCCATTTCTGAACAAACTTAAAAGAGTAAGAGAGTTACCTATTTCTTTGTCTTGACTTGAAGCATGAGAAATCTCTTTTCAGCCAGTCTTTATGAATGGAGTCTGATTCTTCTGACACATTCTAAAACGCCTTTCTGAAAGGCAGGATATGTGCAAAAGTTATTTGAACACACCTGGGCAGAACCATGTAAAGTGCACAATTAGTTAATCCAATTTACTATGTTTGCATCCCTTATTTAAGTACAACAATGTATAAAACTGGTAAAGAACAATACAGTTGTAAAATCTTTCACCGCAAGGTGCATTCTATGTCAAATTCACTCCTTATGTAACTCAACTGAGAGGAAATCAATTTTCAGTTTACATGTTTTAATGGAATTTTTGTGGTTACATTGTAGCCTCTACTTCCACTTCAACTTAACAGCCCTCTGCCAACAGTGCTTGAATTTGATAATTCTATTTCCTTAATCATAGCCACTGAAAAAAGTTATTTCCTTTCAACAGTCTAATGTAGTTCAATATCTAGCAATGTAAGGGTTATCCCTCCTGATGTTGATGCCAAATATCTATAACCTTTCTGCTCTGTGCGATTTTGTTTCCTTTAAAGATAGTGCCATTTGTGTGTTCATAGTAACATAACCTTTTTGTGCCTCCCCCTGCCCTTTAAGGACTTCCCAACAAGGGGAAGGTCAGATCATAATGATTCAACTGGATACAAGTAACATTAATCTCCAAACAAACTGAAGGACCTGAGCTTTTTGACAGTCAACTAGCCTATACATAAAACAAAATGAAACATCAGTAAATTACAGCAAGTATTACTTGAAAACTTTATCCGTGGCTAAGTGTATGGGACATGATGAACAAAAGTAAATCAATGTGTGTGGTCTTACAGATATACAATACAGTTGACATGCAGTTTAATGCTGCTGGCCTACTACTACTGGCCTGGCAAGAAGAGTGTAAGCTCCACTCTTTTCATTAATCTTCGTCCCCCTTGGTCACAAACATCACTATTTGCAACATATAATTCCCACGTTTAACAAAAATTTTATTGGCTCCTACAAGTAGGGCTAATTTTCATCATTGGCGAGATAGAAGAGGAAAGGGTGTAGGCCTACTAGACCAATTGATGATAGAACAACCAATAAATCAACAAAAACAAGTCAAAAGGTCTTGCCTTGAGATAAACGTACTGCTTACCTGTGTTGTCAACACTGAAACAGGGATCTTAAGTTAGCTTGTCATCTTCTGCTTATCTCTAGTAGAGTTGCTAGCTGTTTTCATACCACAACCCTCGCGCCAAAGTGAAGAAGTACAAAAGAAACAAAAGAAAACGCGCCAAACCTACCTGCAAACGAGGCTACACATTTAGCCTCATTCATAAACTAGGGTTAGGGTCAGGGTTAGGGTTAGGGTTATTTTCCTGGAAATCTTCCCTCAAAATGCACAAAATACTTTCTAATTGAATTATTTCGATCCAATACTATCAATCTACACCCAAATAGCTTTCAAATGGTGTGTACTTTTTTTGATAAAGACCTGTTTCTGAAAGGCCTGGATGAATGTGATCGCTCAAAATGCGTAAAAACACATAATTCAATTTTTCACCTGTCAAATTTTCTAATTGAATAATTTCAATCAAATATCATTAATCTACACCAAAAGAGCTTTCAAATGGTGTATAGCTTTTATAAAAACCCGCTTCTGAAAGGCCTGAAAATCATCTCTCAAAATACGCAAAAACCAATCTTTTCAAATTTTCATTCGCGAAATTTTCTAATTTAATAATTTGGATCAAATATCGTTAATCTACAGCAAAAGAGCTTTCAAATGGTGTATAACTTTTATAAAAACCCGTTTCTGAAAGGCCTGCAAATCATCTCTCAAAATACGCAAAAACCAATCTTTTCAAATTTTCATTCGCGAAATTTTCTAATTTAATAGTTTGGATCAAATATCATTAATCTACACCAAAAGAGCTTTCAAATGGTGTATAACTTTTATAAAAACCCGTTTCTGAAAGGCCTGAAAATCATCTCTCAAAATACGCAAAAACCAACTTTTCAAATTTTCATGCGCGAAATTTTCTAATTTGATACTTTGGATCAAATATCATTAATCTACACAAAAAGAGCTTTCAAATGGTGTATAACTTTTATAAAAACTCGTTTCTGAAAGGTCTGCAAATCATCTCTCAAAATACGCAAAAACCAATCTTTTCAAATTTTCATTCACGAAATTTTCTAATTTAATAGTTTGGATCAAATATCGTTATTCTACAGCAAAAGAGCTTTCAAATGGTGTATAACTTTTATAAAAACCCGTTTCTGAAAGGCCTGAAAATCATCTCTCAAAATACGCAAAAGCCAACGTTTCAAATATTCATGCGTGAAATTTTCTAATTTGATACTTTGGATCAAATATCATTAATCTACACCAAAAGAGCTTTCAAATGGTGTATAACTTTTATAAAAACCCGTTTCTGAAAGGCCTGAAAATCATCTCTCAAAATACGCAAAAACCAACTTTTCAAATTTTCATGCGCGAAATTTTCTAATTTAATAATTTGGATCAAATATTGTTAATCTACACCAAAAGAGCTTTCAAATGGTGTATAACTTTTATAAAAACCCGTTTCTGAAAGGCCTGCAAATCATCTCTCAAAATACGCAAAAACCAATCTTTTCAAATTTTCATTCGCGAAATTTTCTAATTTAATAGTTTGGATCAAATATCGTTATTCTACAGCAAAAGAGCTTTCAAATGGTGTATAACTTTTATAAAAACCCGTTTCTGAAAGGCCTGAAAATCATCTCTCAAAATACGCAAAAACCAATCTTTTCAAATTTTCATTCGCGAAATTTTCTAATTTAATAGTTTGGATCAAATATCGTTATTCTACAGCAAAAGAGCTTTCAAATGGTGTATAACTTTTATAAAAACCCATTTCTGAAAGGCCTGCAAATCATCTCTCAAAATACGCAAAAACCAATCTTTTCAAATTTTCATTCGCGAAATTTTCTAATTTAATAGTTTGGATCAAATATCGTTATTCTACAGCAAAAGAGCTTTCAAATGGTGTATAACTTTTATAAAAACCCGTTTCTGAAAGGCCTGCAAATCATCTCTCAAAATACGCAAAAACCAATCTTTTCAAATTTTCATTCGCGAAATTTTCTAATTTAATAGTTTGGATCAAATATCGTTATTCTACAGCAAAAGAGCTTTCAAATGGTGTATAACTTTTATAAAAACCCGTTTCTGAAAGGCCTGAAAATCATCTCTCAAAATACGCAAAAACCAATCTTTTCAAATTTTCATTCGCGAAATTTTCTAATTTAATAATTTGGATCAAATATCGTTAATCTACAGCAAAAGAGCTTTCAAATGGTGTATAACTTTTATAAAAACCCGTTTCTGAAAGGCCTGCAAATCATCTCTCAAAATACGCAAAAACCAATCTTTTCAAATTTTCATTCGCGAAATTTTCTAATTTAATAGTTTGGATCAAATATCGTTATTCTACAGCAAAAGAGCTTTCAAATGGTGTATAACTTTTATAAAAACCCGTTTCTGAAAGGCCTGAAAATCATCTCTCAAAATACGCAAAAACCAATCTTTTCAAAATTTCATTCGCGAAATTTTCTAATTTAATAATTTGGATCAAATATCGTTAATCTACAGCAAAAGAGCTTTCAAATGGTGTATAACTTTTATAAAAACCCGTTTCTGGAAGGCCTGCAAATCATCTCTCAAAATACGCAAAAACCAATCTTTTCAAATTTTCATTCGCGAAATTTTCTAATTTAATAGTTTGGATCAAATATCGTTATTCTACAGCAAAAGAGCTTTCAAATGGTGTATAACTTTTATAAAAACCCGTTTCTGAAAGGCCTGAAAATCATCTCTCAAAATACGCAAATACCAATCTTTTCAAATCTTCATTCGCGAAATTTTCTAATTTAATAATTTGGATCAAATATCGTTAATCTACAGCAAAAGAGCTTTCAAATGGTGTATAACTTTTATAAAAACCCGTTTCTGACAACATTTCTTCAAACATTCTAACCCCTCTCACTAAGCATTTCATTAAGGCTATACACGATAGCGAACATATACGCATTACTGTGGTGGATACACCATACAGAGGCGGGGTATTATGCTTGATGTGGTGGATACGCCATACAGAGGCGGAGCATAATGCCCCACCACGTAAGCATAATACCCCGCCTCTGTATGGCGTATCCACCACATCAAGCATAATACCCCGCCTCTGTACGGCGTATCCACCACAGTAGTACGTACAGGTTCGCCATCGTGCTATATATAGTTTGAAAGCTCTTGTGACGAGAATTCATGTTATTGGGTCGAAATCAAGAAATTATGAAATTGGTGCTGTCAAAAATTGAGATATTGGATTTTATATATTTGAGACAAAACTTCTTCAAACATTCTAACCCATCCACAGGAGGCCCAATAGCGTATATTGTGGGGCCTAGCTATAACTGAGGCAATTTATTATGCTGTGCTGCGTTGTTTTCCTAACTGCAAAATAAGTAACACTACTTGTTCTTTGAATCGAGGTAAATTGAAGTTCGTACCGTAGAATGGTTGACTGTTTATCTCTGTGTCTTTCTTCTTGCTTCAGCATCATCGCAACATCCTGCCATGGCAACATTGGTCCTGTTGCAGTTGTTGTACTACAATGACGCAACATTGTTGCCTGTGTTTGTTGTGTTGTATTGTAAGTATTATAAGTAACAAGGAATGAAGTTTGTTTACCTCCAAAGATCTAACAACAGTTTTGTCCTCGCTCCAATTCCATCTCTGCGAACTTTGCATCAAACGCCCAGTTCTTTGCATAAAAATGTTAAACTTTGTACTCAATGCATTTGTTCTCACTTTCCTCCGTGAAATGATGTGAACAAACGCGAAATGAAACATATCTCCACAGCGGTTTGAAGTCTGACGAAGATCGGTCTTGGCAGCATGTCCGGGGCAAAGAGCGCCGACGTTCAATATTTGTCAGATTTTCGGTGAAAAGTCCCCCGGATATTGTTTGCGTCTTGTTTCGTAAAAGACCAACAAGGCAAATCCGGGGGATCACCTTCAAGATTTTCACCGAAATTCTGACGAATCTCGAACGTCGACGCTCTTTACCCTGGACATGTTGCCAAGACCGAGCTCCGTCAGTCCACTATTACTAGTGACTCTAGAAGGTAGTACAGTTTGAGGCAAGAAGCCACGAGAGACGAGAAGTTCCAAATATGTTTTAACGCTTTTGTGGTTACTGTTGTTGCATTTAAGTAAGTCTATGTTTAGGTCACCAATTAAGATTGCTTGTCTGAAAGAATGTTGACCTATTTTTTCTAGGTTTTTATAAAAGTTATACACCATTTGAAAGCTCTTTTGCTGTGGATTAATGATATTTGATCCAAACTATTGAATTAGAAAATTTCGCGAATGAAAATTTGAAAAGATTGGTTTTTGCGTATTTTGAGAGATGATTTTCAGGCCTTTCAGAAACGAGTTTTTATAAAAGTTATACACCATTTGAAAGCTCTTTTGCTGTAAATTAACGATATTTGATCCAAAGTATTAAATTAGAAAATTTCACGAATGAGAATTTGAAAAGTTGGTTTTTGCGTATTTTGAGAGATGATTTTCAGGCCTTTCAGAAACGGGTTTTCATAAAAGTCATACACCATTTGAAAGCTCTTTTGGCGTAGATTAATGATATTTGATCCAAAGTATCAAATTAGAAAATTTCACGCATGAAAATTGGAAAAGATTGGTTTTTGCGTATTTTGAGAGATGATTTTCAGGCCTTTCAGAAACGGGTTTTCATAAAAGTCATACACCATTTGAAAGCTCTTTTGGCGTAGATTAATGATATTTGATCCAAAGTATCAAATTAGAAAATTTCACGCATGAAAATTTGAAAAGATTGGTTTTTGCGTATTTTGAGAGATGATTTTCAGGCCTTTCAAAAACGGGTTTTTATAAAAGTTATACACCATTTGAAAGCTCTTTTGGTGTAGATTAACGATATTTGATCCAAACTATTAAATTAGAAAATTTCGCGAATGAAAATTTGAAACGTTGGTTTTTGCGTATTTTGAGAGATGATTTTCAGGCCTTTCAGAAACGGGTTTTTATAAAAGTTATACACCATTTGAAAGCTCTTTTGGTGTAGATTAACAATATTTGATCCAAATTATTAAATTAGAAAATTTCGCGAATGAAAATTTGAAAAGATTGGTTTTTGCGTATTTTGAGAGATGATTTTCAGGCCTTTCAGAAGCGGGTTTTTATAAAAGTTATACACCATTTGAAAGCTCTTTTGGTGTAGATTAATGACATTTGATTGAAATTATTCAATTAGAAAATTTGACAGGTGAAAAATTGAATTATGTGTTTTTACGCATTTTGATCGATCACATTCATCCAGGCCTTTCAGAAACAGGTCTTTATCAAAAAAAGTACACACCATTTGAAAGCTCTTTGGGTGTAGATTGATAGTATTGGATCGAAATAATTCAATTAGAAAGTATTTTGAGCATTTTGAGGGAAGATTTCCAGGAAAATAACCCTAACCCTAACCCTGACCCTAACCCTAGTTTATGAATGAGGCTAAATGTGTAGCCTCGTTTGCAGGTAGGTTTGGCGCGTTTTCTTTTGTTTCTTTTGTACTTCTTCACTTTGGCGCGAGGGTTGTGGTATGAAAACAGCTAGCAACTCTACTAGAGATAAGCAGAAGATGACAAGCTAACTTAAGATCCCTGTTTCAGTGTTGACAACACAGGTAAGCAGTACGTTTATCTCAAGGCAAGGCCTTTTGACTTGTTTTTGTTGATTTATTGGTTGTTCTATCATCAATTGGTCTAGTAGGCCTACACCCTTTCCTCTTCTATCTCGCCAATGATGAAAATTAGCCCTACTTGTAGGAGCCAATAAAATTTTCGTTAAACGTGGGAATTATATGTTGCAAATAGTGATGTTTGTGACCAAGGGGGACGAAGATTAATGAAAAGGGTGGAGCTTACACTCTTTCTTGCCAGGCCAGTAGTAGGCCAGCAGCATTAAACTGCATGTCAACTGTATTGTATATCTGTAAGACCACACACATTGATGTACTTTTGTTCATCATGTCCTATACACTTAGCCACGGATAAAGTTTTCAAGTAATACTTGCTGTAATTTACTGATGTTTCATTTTGTTTTATGTATAGGCTAGTTGACTGTCAAAAAGCTCAGGTCCTTCAGTTTGTTTGGAGATTAATGTTACTTGTATCCAGTTGAATCATTATGATCTGACCTTCCCCTTGTTGGGAAGTCCTTAAAGGGCAGGGGGAGGCACAAAAAGGTTATGTTACTATGAACACACAAATGGCACTATCTTTAAAGGAAACAAAATCGCACAGAGCAGAAAGGTTATAGATATTTGGCATCAACATCAGGAGGGATAACCCTTACATTGCTAGATATTGAACTACATTAGACTGTTGAAAGGAAATAACTTTTTTCAGTGGCTATGATTAAGGAAATAGAATTATCAAATTCAAGCACTGTTGGCAGAGGGCTGTTAAGTTGAAGTGGAAGTAGAGGCTACAATGTAACCACAAAAATTCCATTAAAACATGTAAACTGAAAATTGATTTCCTCTCAGTTGAGTTACATAAGGAGTGAATTTGACATAGAATGCACCTTGCGGTGAAAGATTTTACAACTGTATTGTTCTTTACCAGTTTTATACATTGTTGTACTTAAATAAGGGATGCAAACATAGTAAATTGGATTAACTAATTGTGCACTTTACATGGTTCTGCCCAGATGTGTTCAAATAACTTTTGCACATCTCCTGCCTTTCAGAAAGGCGTTTTAGAATGTGTCAGAAGAATCAGACTCCATTCATAAAGACTGGCTAAAAAGAGATTTCTCATGCTTCAAGTCAAGACAAAGAAATAGGTAACTCTCTTACTCTTTTAAGTTTGTTCAGAAATGGATGTAAATGCAAATTTTTGGACAATTCATGTACAATATGCACATATTTTATGAAGTAATGATCAGCCTATATCCAATTCCTGAGAACTTGTTGCTAAAGTGTCATAGTCATTGTTTGAAAAACACTACTTGGCTACAAACTTTGAAGTCCGAATTGTTTATATTATTGTTGTTTATTTTACTGTTTATTTTTAATTGTTCTGAAATTAGTTCAATATCAAAGCACAAAAACAGAAGGAAAGGGCATTAGCCTGCCACAAACATATTAGGCAATGAAAGAGCATGCTAAACGAGATATTGATAACCCCAATTATGTCACATGGCAACTTAGAAATAACACCCTCATTCTATCAGATTTAGACCAACATTGAAGCATACTGCCACAATGTACACATGCACATATATTTTTATTTTTATGATATGCTTTAGCAATGCCAATTTGAGAGAAAGGCGTATTGAAATTTATTTGTTTGTGTTTTTCAATTTGCTTTGAATGGGCTTTTCAGGATTTCTAGCTACTGAAAGCTAATTTGGGCCCACTTTGCATTCCGCATCCAGGCATTGGACCCCTAGTGTAAAGTCCCTTGTGAAGGAGGGTAAGGTGAGTTGTGATGTCAGGCCTCTGAAGTCATCCATCCGGAAATCGTGCTTAACTGTAGTTACCTGATGAAAACTGTTTAAGCCATTGGGCCACTTACCCCGTAATTTCTGTGTGAAATTTCTTTACATGTTTTCATTTCATGCTTAAATCATAAAAATGAATGACAATATGACATGTGACTAATTGGCAGCCTAGTGTTGCACAGATGAACACTTGTGAAGAGTTTGTGAAATACAGGAAACATTTTGCATAGTCTAATTGCATGTAAAAATGTGTTGTAAAACTTTGGGTGCACTAATTAAACATAGAATGGAGTGGAGCATGCACATGGATCATCATGCCAAGAAATTGCAACCTTGCATTCTGGATCCCTTTCACTCCAGACACTATAAGTTTCAATGCATCCAGTTACCTTGTCTCCAATGATGCTCTCTGCCCTCCTCTGCATGACAATATGTTTGTAACTAGTTATGTGAGGAAGTAACATACCATTTTTCAAAATTCTGCTATTACTATCTGTTTCGTGCATGAGGCTCTTAAAAGAATCTCTTCTTGGGAGAATTTAGAAGCTTTGTCAATTTTCTATTTGTTTCATATGCACAGCATAGCTTCTGCTGATGAGGTTAGGTTTGAATTGATCAAGATTCTGGTGTAGGTTCTCATTTGATGTTATGACTTATCTGTACTACAGGGGTTGGCTGAAATGAAACTGTTCTTGTAATTGTTGGGATTGAGCGACGTAAGAATGTGCAAAAGTGTTGCTTTTACATCAACAGCTTGCTTTCAAGATAGCTGTCATTACTGGAAAGATTGTTGTTTTAAGGAAAATTGTTTTCCCTTTTTTGATTGATGCAAGGTGAATTTGAATAAGAGAATAGTGTAAGGCAGTTTGGTCATTGGGGCCAAATCATTAACATTCCTTACAAGCTAAATTCCATACAGAAGTTCTTTCTCCAAGTCCTGACCTGGCTCTACAAATTTAGGTGGAGACCTCATCATATGCATATTTTCCTAAGTCAGGATGTGCATTGTGCAATTTGTGAGGATTAGCCTATGTGCAATTTGTAAGTAATTGATAGTTAGATTTCATGCATGTTTTACATGCAACACATAATTGAGGTGTGTGCAATTTGTGGGACTTGCATACATAAATGTGTTTCAGTTACATGATATGTCTTAGCTATAAACACATTGTTGAGTGTCATAGAGGGTTTTATTTGTAAGGCATTATTTGGCTAGACTTCATTGCTGACTGGTTTTACTTTGAAGACATGTGGATTGGTAAAGTGCGAGTTGCGAGTTACGAGTTGCTCCTGTTTTGCGAGTTGCGAGTTGCGAGTTGGTAGTGAAAAGTGCGAGTTGGTACATTCAAAACGCGAGTTGCAAGTTCCTTAAAAAAACTTCAAATTTTCATATTTTGCAGCTAAAAAACTGCGATTTTTGGACAGCCTTTATGAAATCAGGGATTTACAGAAAAGTTTCTTAATGTTCATTATCGAATTTCAGATTTTAGCATAATTCCCAAAGGGATGAAATCACATAAGCAAATTATTTTCTTTGATATCATATGAGCTAGTTACATGCTTTATGTTAAAAACAATCTGCAACACATAACCAAGGCCAGAGTGCAATTCTTTGACTGAGGTAAATGCAACAAGTCAGGCTGAAGAAACTACTTCGGACAGGATGGTAACAATACCTCAAAATTTGGGAAGCGAAAGGGTCATACATAATTCACTGCAAGTTTTGAGCTCAACAATTAACATTGACTTGCCAAGTCGTCTTGAACGATAACGAATTCCCCTTTGATTTTCTTTCAAGACACCTTTTAAGCAAGTTCCCAGTTTACAGTATTGCAGTAATGTCTTTGAACGACAGGGGGAGTAAAGGCTGCAAATTGTAGAAGTTTCTTAACGTTTGAAGAATAGGCCTTAGTATTTTATAGATGGCTTCTGATAAGGAAAGTTACGATGGCATAAGAATGCTTTTCAATGACGAAAACCCAAAAAAAAGTTGCAAATTGAAATGCGACTTTAGAATACCTTTTCTATTTGACGAAAAAGGTCTTTCTACAAAAGAAAACAGGCAACTCGCACATTTTGTTTCAACTCGCACTTTTGAGTTTCCAACTCGCACCTTTCGTTCAACTCGCAACTCGCGACTCGCATAATAAGTGCAACTCGCAACTCGTAACTCGCACAATAAGTGCAACTCGTAACTCGTAACTCGCAAAATATAAGCAACTCGCAACTCGCATTTGCAACTCGCAACTCGCACTTTACCATATCACGAAGACATGCTATGGCTATAATCACACATTACTGAACTCCACATCAAGTGACCCAAAAAAGTGACCCCAGGTAATTTATTTTTGTAAAATAGTAAGGGGTTGATTGAAATGAAACGAAACGAAACGAAAAACTTATCTTACATTTTAAGCATTTTTCACCATTTTTTTTGACATGGTAAAGTTCCTGAATTAAGGATTTTGAGGAAAAGGGCAGGCTCAAAATCCTGAAAAAGTCGTCAAAGGCAGGGGAACAATTTAAAGCCATTTGAGATCTTAAAAACAATGAGGAACGTGTTTTTTCACACTGGGAATAGGCAATGCAGTTGAAAGTTTCTTGAAAATTTTCAGAGAAAGTTCAACATAAATTGCTGAAATTGAAAAGGTTTTCTAAATAATGCCAGTGATTGATTTTGGAAAAGCAATTTTATGGAAGTAGTACATTATTCCAAAACTGTTCTGACTCTGTTTTGTGTAGATGAATGATTTTGGCCTGGAATTATTCAATCATAAATTTGAGAGGAGAGAACTTAAGCTTTTTACATGTAAAAACGTGATGGTTAGCTCTTTCAGGAATGGGAAGAAAACTTTATAAGAATAGTACATCATTTGTTAGCTCAATTAATAATATTGGATTGACATCATTCAATTAGAGACTCATATGGGTGAGGAATTGAATCATTTGCTCTGACGCATTTTGAGCGATTATTTTAGGCCATTCAATACTTTGTTTTTGAAGTGTAGTTATACATCTTTTGAAAGCTCTTTTGGTATAGATACTATTGGATTGAAATCATCCAATTGGAGACTTTCACTGGTGAAAAATTGAAAAATAGGTTTTATGCATTTTTAGTGATGATTTTAAGGCCTTTCAAAAATGGGTACATGTAGAAGTAATACATCACTCAAGCGCTCTTTGGTGTAGATCGCTGATCTTGGATTGAAATTATTTAAATAAAAGTTTGACCAGTGACAAATTAAAGTGTTGGTTTTTAGGCATTTTGAGTCATGATTTTATGACCTTTCAAAAACGGATTGTTATAAAAGCAATACATCATTTGAAGTTCTCTCAATGTAGATTAATTTCAGGGACTCCTGAAATGTTTCTGAGATACAATGCATCATGTAAATGCCACTGGCAATGGTCAAGCTTAAATATCCCAGAGCTAATTGTTGATACATTGAATGTCCCCAGAAAGTGTGTACATAATGTCCCCAGAAAGTGTGTACAATGAATGTCCCCAGAAAGTGTGTGCATTGAATGTCCCCAGAAAGTGTGTACATTGGATGTCCCCAGATAGTGTGTACATTGAATGTCCCCAGAAAGTGTGTACATTGGCTGTCCCCAGAAAGTGTGTACATAATGTCCCCAGAAAGTGTGTACATCGAATGTCCCCAGAAAGTGTGTACATTGGATGTCCCCAGAAAGTGTGTACATTGAGAGTTCACATATCTGATGTTCAGTGACCATCATGGAAGCAAAAATTGGGTTAACTCTCAGGATAATTCAATTAAGTGGTCTGTAGTATGGTATTTGTGACCAATGAATGCTAAACTGAAAATGTGTCCCCACAACGTTGGTGTAAAACTAACAGTCCCCACAATGTAGATACACAAATTTTGTTTACGAGTGTACTAGCATTGAAATGAGTGCAAGGTCAAGGTCTTTGTTTTCCTTTGACCAGCTCTCGGTTGCTACTTACTGTTGTCAAGTTACATTCAAATATCAGTTGTCCCCACAATGTATGCAGGATGGCAAAGTCCCCACAACCATAGTCATGTCAGTATGTATGTATGTATGTATGTACATTTTCGCCAAAATAACAAAAACTATCAAATATTAAAATACAATAAATCTATTTAAAAAGAAAAGAAAAATCTAATAACAGGCGTGTGATATTAAAATATATACAGCTATCTAAATTAAAAACACCCTTAGGTAAAATGGCAGGGATAGCATTAAAAGGTCAGTGCGACCTTGATTCCATAATGGTCCCTCCAAAGGTGTCAATGAAAGAAAATTTTAATGGAGGAAAAGAAAATTCTAGTAGATGTTGAAATATTTTTATTTGAACCAAGTCAGTAGTAAAAGAGTGTGTGAGGTGTTAATAATACACATATACATCATCTTCCTTCCTTTGTATATCTTTGAAAAAATTTTCTTTGATCTTATGTTTAAATGTGTTGACATTGTTGGTAGATTTCAATTCTGATGCGAGACTGTTCCATATTTTTGGCCCCTGGTAAGAAAGACATTTTTGGCCTGTGCTACTCTTACAAAAAGGAACGTTTAGTCTAAACTTAGACCTTCGCGTTATTCGACTTTGGTCGGCTGGATGGCATATTTCGTCAGCATAAGCTGGGGCAGTTCCGTTGAAAAATTTCATTATATTAACACAGATATTTTGTTCTACTCTGTGCTTAGTGGGGAGCCAGTTTATAGATTTGAATTCTGTGGCCCCAACGTGTGCTGTGTTTTTTAAATTAAGATAAAATCGGATGCATTTGTTTTGAGCCACCTGGATTTTTTTGGACAGCCGATGATATGAAGATGAAGATATGAATTAACTGATGATGGTCTCTTGGCTTGTAACACGAATTTCGGTTGTCAGTCCGACTGGCCAGATATGGTAAGATATGCAAGAAGCTTGAACGTTGATATTAAGTATGTGAATGACAAGGCGATGGTTCTTATTAAAGGAACATGGTGTGACAATCAGTGTGATCTTCAAAAGAAGCTGTATCAGCTATGTGTTGAAAGAGATATCGAGGCTTCAAAGGAATTAACTGTGCAAGGATGTTATCTCAATCTTGAAAATGTTCATATAAAATCGTCACACTCGATCTATTATAATTGGAAAGTTGATGATGCTCTTGTGATTTTTGCAATCAAAGCGAGACTTCGCATTCTTCCCACCAACTTTACCCTTCACCTGTGGAATAGAGATCACAATCCAGAATGCCCGTTCTGTTACAGACATACAGAGTCCGTAGCTCACATATTAAACGGTTGCAACGAGTTTAAGAATTTCTATTCACGTCGTCATGATCGAATTGTGAATAAGATTGCAGAATTCATAAAGGAAAATAAGCCACGGGCAAGAATTTCAGCCAACTTGTTGGCAGAAACCATATTTCCAGAATTTAAAGAAGGGATTAAGCAGATTGTTCATCGTAAACCAGACATAGTCATTCTTAATCGTATACAGAGGCAGTGTACAACTGTGGAAATAACTGTTTGTTATGATTTATATTTGGAAAATGCTTATCAAGAGAAAGTTAGAAGATATTAGGAGTTATGTGATTATCTGGAGAGAAATGGATTCTCAGTGCAGCTGGTTGTTCTTTGTTTTGGTTCGCTTGGGTGTGTAAAAGGTGACGTATGGAAAGGATTGAGAAATTTTTCCCAAAGTAAAGACAATATAAAGAATGTGATGAAATGGTGTTCAATATCATGTATAATTGGAGGAAACTATATCTGGAGGAGCAGAGTTAAAAAGTTATTGGGACAGTAGTTATTAGCGGTAAACGGACTTTAGCTGATACATTCCTGGGAATACTAGACAGGTCCCATGCTAGAAAAATCGGAAAATTTTTCCAGTCAAAGTTCTGAAAACGGATTTGGGATCGTTAGACATAGCAGAATCGAATTTCACTTGGGGACTTTTGAAATTTTTCCTTTTTTTCAAAATGGCGGCTTAAATCTAAAATGGCGGATTTTTTGACAAAAACTTGTACATAAAGTAGGCTTCTGCAAACATAAACGCATGTTTTTAGATTCATTACATTGAAAGACTATGGCCTTTGTGAATTTTTGAAAGAAAACCATCAATTGGTATTGTATTTCATAATGGCAGCATAAATTCAAAATGGCGGACTTTCAAGATTGATCACGGATCTAATTTTGCCTAATGTTTTCATTTATGACAGTAAATGTGTGAAACATATCGTCTTTTGATGAAAAAAAATTATCCATAAGCTTCGAAGGAAAATGACAGTAGAAATCCTCACAATAGCCCTTAATTCTGATGATCTTGAAACTAAATCAGTATTTGGAAACCCAAGCTCAACGTTAAGAGCCTCCTTCTGTTATTTTGGTAATCTAAAGGATCATTATGTCCAAACGTGACAACAAGTTATTTGTAATTGAATACAAAAGTAAATATTGTGAATTCAAACGTCTTCAAACCTAAAAATACATCAAACAGCTGAAAATAGCAAGGTTTACTGTTCAAGCTTCTCAATCGTTTCTTTCTATGTTGCTGGTAGTGCAAAGTAGTGCAAAACATGCTAATCAACATTTCTGTCGCAAAGCAGTTTCCTTGTCTTTACAAGGTGATGTAGAACGCACGTCATGCCTGACGTTCTTGGGTTTATAGGTGGTAAGTAGTGAGTGTATTCATCTTGTCGAAAACAAGAAGTTTTCTATATAAGATAGAGGTTGCAAGAAACTGTAGGCCAACTTTTTAAAGTTAAGAAAGCTAAGAAACAGTGTTACCTAGTTACCTACTTTTTAAAGCTAAGAAACAGTGTTGCCTGGGTTACAATAATGTTTTGCAATTGGAATGTTGGATTTCTCTCAACCTTTTTATGGCAACCTTCGATTCCATAATTTGAAACATATTTTGTTCCCACACGGGTTCTGTTTATAATTTAGTGCCAACAGGTGAACTGATGAGAACTTCGCATAAAAATAGTTTTTTTAACATAAATATTGACTGAGTTTGTTCACCTCCGTCATTATTCTGAATTCAAAATTTTTGCAGCGCAAAAATGATATCATCGAAGCCTTTCTTGGTACATTGCCCCGAAAGATGCCTCCTTTGCAACTCCCCTATCAACGAGAAAGAGAAGAAAGCCGTTCACGAGGCAGGTTTGCAAACTATAAGGAACAATGCTGTACTCTGGTCTCAGATCGATGAGCGGGTTTGCCAGGAGGATCCTTATAGATCATTTAGAGGAGCAATATTTAGATTACCAAATGAATTTCAGGAGGCACTATTCATACATCAGTCATGTGGTATTACCTTCAGAAATAAGGTGAAAGCCAAACAGAGTCAATCGGACAGCCTTAGAAAAGCAGAAAGAGAAAGAAACACAGAAACCCAAGACATATGCACAGGGAGCTCGAGTGTAGAAGTCATACAGCGAAAGAGGCTAATACGAGAAAAGAGCAATGCCAGCATATGTGTCATTTGTAACACAAAAACTGACAACGATGAGAACGCATACAATGATGGTGGACTGGCTCGCTGCTCAGAGCAGCGATCAGCTCAAAAGTTGAAAAAAAAGTTGGAGCAACGAATGGCGAATGAGTCTGACACATTTTATGAAGCAGCAAAACGTTTAGACATTCTTCTAAGTGGCACATCGCATGATGTCTTTGCAGCAGATGTGTTCTACCATAAAAATTGTTATTCTTCCTTCACATACACTTACACGAAATCACAGAAAGAAGCAACCACAAGTGAACTGGAGAGCAGAGCTCTTGAAAGTTTTGATGAGATGTTTAGGCGAAGTGTTATCGAAGACAAAGAATCATATCTCATGACAGAGCTACTGAAAGATCTCAAAGAAATAAGTCAAGACTATGGTCTTCAAGTTCCACCAATTAGATTTACTTCTGCCCTAAAGGCACATTTGCAAGATACATTTGCTGATTTGGTATCATTTTCGAAGGTTGGGAAGTTTCAAGTAGCCCATTCTAGTTTGCTGGGCCCAGTTTGTTATGTCGAGGCAGCTATGAAGGGTCACGGAATGAGAGAGGACGATCTTACAAAAGCTTTTGCAAGACTCGTTCAACGTAAACTGGAAAGCAAAGATCAACTCGAATGGCCACCTACTCCTGATCAAGTGTGTAAATCCATTGAAAACTTGATCCCACTATCCTGTATATTCAATGCCATTGCCTGGTCCATCAATCCGAATAAAGGCAAAGATCATCATGGTCTGGTAAAGGTTGGCAAAAGACACGTCGAAAAGGTCACTGCCCTGTCACAAAGTTGGGAAGCCATGGTAACCGGAGAAAGAGCACCATTGAATATTGCTCTTGGCCTAACGGTTCATCGATTAACAGGAAGCAAAGAAACATCCAAATTGCTGCATCATGCAGGCATTGGTATATCATACAGTGATGTGAGAATGCTGAATAATATTTGGGCGAAATCAGTCAAGATGGATCACAAGCATATGCTACCACCTGGCTTCATTAATGGTAAAACGATTCATGTCACTTTTGACAATTCTGATGGAAAGCAGCAGACACTTACCGGCACTGACACAACCCATCATACAACAGGAACCGTTTTTCAAATTTCAAAATCGTTGGAAAAGACAGAAAGAAGAGAAGAGATTGTTCAAAATAATATAGTTGATGATGAGAAGCAAGATTACGGGTCCTACAAAATCCCTCGAAACCGCAAAGACCCACCCTCATTTCCAGACCATATCGATGAATTCGAAAACTCCCCATTGATCGAAGAATCTCTGAAGAAGGACTTTGCGTGGGCTCTTACTAATACTATTGGAACAGAATGTTTAATGGATGTTCAGCGAGACTTCGATAATTCCAACCTGGAAGCGATAGGATCATGGACATGTTTCATGAAGAAAGTAACAAGTGCCGTTACAAATAAGTGCAAGTTAGAATACCTCCCAGTTGTCCCTTTTCCGCCGAAAGACAACGTTATTAAATGGTACATGGACTCAATCTTGCAAATGGTGGACGACCTTGCTATCAATCATGTTTTCGTTCATGCAGATGAAGCAATCAATTCAAAAATGCTCATCATATCTTGGCTTCACGACGGCAAATATGACAAGATTGTCACACTCATGGGAGGATTTCATACAATACTGGTAAGCCTGAAGATTCTAGGAAAGAAGTTTGCTTGTCTTGGTTTGAGAAATTGGTGGATTGATGCTGGAATCATAGCTGAAGGGTCAGTAGACAAGGCAATGGATGGGCGTCACTATCATCGTAGTGTTAGACTCCATAAGCAATCCTTTGAAGCACTCTTACACTTTAGAATCAAGCAGCTAACAAAGGTACATGTTCTTGATAATGATTTGAAGGAATCAGTTGCAGCTCTACGGGTAAAGCAATCACCAGCAACGCTTGCATCAGTTCTTGCGCAACCTGCATTTCAGCTACTCTTCGAAAATGCATTATCAAACCAAACTGGAACGCAAGCCAAGATGATCGTGGAGTATCTACGGGATGTTTCAGCAATGCTGTGCCTCATCAGTTCGGTTAGAGAGAATTCTATAGAGCGGCATCTTGCTGCCGAAAGAGTATTGATACCGAAATGCTTTGCTTTTGGCCACCAAAATTATTCACGCTACCTCTCATTCCAGCATGTAAAGCTTTTAGACATAAAGAGGAACCATCCAGCCATCTGGGATGACCTTTTGCAAAATGGATTCGGTGGATCAATTTCTGGAGAGCCTTTTTCTACCGTCCATGGTGATTTGATAACAGAGACAACAATCAACAGGGAAGTAAAGACAAGAGGAGGTCCAATGCAAGGAGGATTCAGCACAGATATAACTGCTGTAGACACATTCATGAAGACGAGCCACATCATCGCAAATCTACGGGTGAAATTAAAAGAAAGGTTGAAAGTATTCACAAAGTCATCCCATAACGAAACAAGCAAAGGAGCTCGTAAGAAGCACGATGTTATGACACAAAGGCTCGTCAGCAAACTGGACAGCTACTTTGATCCTTTTTTAGCTGGCCCTGCTCGACATTTCAAAACTGGCATTCAAATTGATCAAGCAGTTATCAATGGTCTGCTGTCGTCAACCCAACTGGGGAATGGAATGTTCCAAGAATTTGTCGAGACAAGGCTGAAAGAAGTTGATGACAGGATCAGCATTTTTGAAAGAGTGTGTAACCCCAAATTGAAAACAGGTCTAGAGAAACCGAAAAAAGTTCCAAAGATTATTAGCAGCCTAAAGGAAGATCGGCAAGCCTTCGGTGCAATGATTGGCAGAAAAATGTCTCCAGAGGAATTGCTTTCATACCCGCTTACAAGTGTTCCCTTAGCTCTAGCATCGCCAGATGGTGATCTCCGACAGGGCTCAAAGGCCTCATTAAGAAATCACTTGATTGAAGATGCAGATGCTCTAACGACACAGCCAGCAACAGGGGCGTTTTGGATCGTTGACGGTATGGCAGTGGTGAGATCGATTCTCTGTAAAGAGACATGGGGTGAATATGCAACTGCGTTCTTCAGTTTCTGTACGCCAGGTAGAGACTCGTTTCCGTTAAGGTTAGGCATTGTCTTCGATTGCTACAAAGAAAGCAACATCAAACAGCTCACACAGTTGCGTCGTGGAATGCCAGGAAGACGGGTCTTCATTACCAGCCCCCACCAAAGTATGCCAAAGCAGAACGAGTGGAGCTCGTTTCTTCACAACCCTGAGAATAAGACTGAGCTTATTCACTTTCTAGTCTCATTCCTGAAAGAAAACCAGTCACGTCTTGTAACAATACCAACGATTATCACGGAAAATGAGAAATCTTGGCTACTCACACCGACAAGGATCACTGAGTTAGAGGACTGTAATCACTACGAAGCTGATACCCGTCTCATTTGTGTTGCTACCCAAGTCGACATGCCCGTCATTATTAGAGCGACGGACACAGATGTCCTTATATTGATGGTGCATATCTATTCATGGGGGAATATCGATCGGCCTTGGCAAATGAAAATCGATCATGAAAGTTTCGTCGACATTAGTGCAATTTGTGGTCACATTGGTTCGGAAGCATGTAACATCTTACCAGCGTTCCATAGTATAACTGGCTGTGACACAACATCATTTCCATTCAGAGCTGGAAAAGTTGTCCCATGGAAAAAGCTGATGAAACTTCGCTCGTATGAGCTTCTTTCTACATTTGGGAGCAGAGCCCTGTCGGATGATGGCCTCCTAGCAGCAAAACAATTCTTTCAAAAGATCGTATACAACGGAGAAAAGGGTGAAAGCTACATAGAAACAAGAGTACGCATGTACCAAAAGCAGAAAGTGAAGTCAAGCGAGGGAATCATCCCGGATGAAAACAGTACTCTGCAACACCTAAAGAGATGTTGGCTGCAGTGCTACATTTGGTGTCATTGTACCGAGAAGCAAATCGATTTTCCTCCAATTGACGAAACTTTTGGTTGGAGACAGAATGATGGTTTCATCCAGCCATTATGGTATTCGTGCAGCCAATTTCCACCAGATTTGAGTGACGTTAACGAAGATGCAGAAGTTAATGGTAAGTGACAAATCCTAAACTGCAAGTATAAAAACTCCATTGAAATCTTTCCTATCTGAAAGCAGTTCTCCGTGTTTAAAGTTTCTTCTCAACTTACTTGCAGAAAGCTTCACGAATCTTGCCTCTGATTTTCTCTGATCGCAGTTCTTCCTTTCCACTTGAATTCATTCGACACTATCTTTGCAGACGCCGAAGTGCAATCAGATGATGAAACTGAATTGAGTGATGGACATCAACCGCCAGAGAAACGAAGAAGAACAATAATAGAGGAAAGGAGTGCAGAAAGTGATAGTTTGTTTGGTGCCCTGACATCAGAAGATGAAGCGGATGATGCTAGTGACGACGATGATTGTGATGAGGATTTTGATTCAGATAGCTCTTTTGAGAGTTTTGACTATTAGCATCAGACAGATTGAAATAGTAAAGTACATTTGTTTTGTTGGCAGAAGGACCTTATCAAGCCATTAGCCTAAATAATTTCCTTGGAAGATACTCCACCAATCAAATAAGTCATTTGTTACATGTCTGCCATTATGGATTTCACCTGTTATCGTGATTTAAAGCACGCACAGCTAACCATTTTCGGATTGAAGTATGACATGCTTCACACATTTAACAGTCATAAATGAAAACATTAGGTAAAAAAATACAATCCGTGATCAATCTTGAAAGTCCGCCATTTTGAATTTATGCCGCCATTATGAAATACAATACCAATGGATGGTTTTCTTTCAAAAACTCAAAAAGGTCATAGTCTTTCAATGTAATGAATCTAAAAACATGCGTTTATGTTTGCAGAAGCCTACTTTATGTACAAGTTTTTGTCAAAAAATCCGCCATTTTAGATTTAAGCCGCCATTTTGAAAAAAAGGAAAGATTTCAAAAGTCCCCAAGTGAAATTCGATTCTGCTATGTCTAACGATCCCAAATCCGTTTTCAGAACTTTGACTGGAAAAGTTTTCCGATTTTTCTAGCATGGGACCTGTCTATACGGCAACACACCAGTTTTTAAGCAGTTTTTTGCTTAGCATCTTGGTCAAGTAGTAATTATTATTATTACCATTACTATTATTATCATTATTATTATTATTATTATTATTATTATTATTATTATTATTATTATTATTATTATTAACAGAAGTAGATTACATCTAAATAGATTTGGAGATGAGATTTTAGCGGACAATTTATTAAAAGCATCGAGGATCTGACTTAAGCCTAGCCCAACAGTTACAAGAAGGTATCAAGAGGATGAGTCTGAGATGAGCATAGAAATAGATACTCGAAACTCTTTCATAATAGATTCCTCAGACACATCCTCTAACAGTTTTTCTAACATTTCTGAAAACGATATCCACACTTCTAACTTTGTTAACAGGGCTTCTAGTATTGATGATGTCAATGGTATTGCCGAGGAAATCATTGATGACGATTCAGCCAATGAGCAGGATGATGTAAATACAGCATTGAAAAATGTTCAAATAAAACATCGCAATGGTCTTATAATCGCATATTTAAACATCAATTCTATTAGGAACAAAATTGACTTTCTGAGACCAATGATATCAGAGAGTATTGATGTTTTGATAATAGCAGAGACTAAAATCGATAATACCTTTCCTACAAGCCAGTTTGTGATTGAGGGATTTATGAAGCCCTTCAGATATGATCGAAATCAAAGTGGGAGTGGTTTGTTGATTCATGTGCGGGAGCGTGCACCTATACACAATACAAAGCTCCTAACGATCTTGAATGTGTAATGATAGAGATAAATCTGAAAAATAAAATATGGCTTCTTGTTGCCATTTATTGTCCCCCTTCTCAAACGAAACAGTATTTCTTTGACGAGATCATTAAAATGCTCGATCACTACTGTAGGCAATGTGAAAATTTCATTTTGATATGGTATTTTAACTGCGAAATTGGGGATGACGTCATCAATGATTTCTTCGACAGTTACGAGTTAGCTAGTCTTGTTAGGAGCCCAACTTGTTTCAAGTCCGACAGTCCTCGATGTATTGACTTAATTTCAACAAATACGAAGTCGAGTTTTCAGGCTACAACAACAATAGAAACAGGACTGTCCGACGTCCATACCATGATTGTCACCGTTTTAAAAGGCGGAGATGGAAAGAGGGGGCCCAAGATAATCTCCTATAGGGACTACAGCCGATTTAGAGCCGAGGACTTCAGGAATCTGTGAGACCCCTGATCGAGCTCCATACCTGATTCTGTGATGTTTCCCGCACATGATTACTGGTAACAGTAAGTACTTCTGCTTTATCATTCATTTTATTTACTGCCGTTGTATATTGGCTGTCAGAAGTTCCATCAATGTCCTTAACATCCGATTTTCCCACATTTAAAGCTTCATCCATGTTACTTGGTGATTCCACCTTTTCAGGCTTTTCTTGGGCCCTCCTTGATCTTGGGTTTTCTATTGACGTCTCCTGTTTTTCTTTCAACTGCTCTTCATTGTTTTCCTTGATTTCTTTTTGCTTTTCAACATTTACCACATCTCCGTTCTTAACAAGCATCGATGATTTCGCACCACGGCTCATAACATTCTTTAGCACTCCCTTATTGAGAATTTTTTGTATTTGAGCTTCACACACGCTTCTGCTTAGGCCATATCTACTTTCCACAGCTTGCGGAAGTGACTTTTAAGTAGACACGTTAGGACAGAATGTAGTTTCCTGAACGCTGACTGTAGGAGAAAGATGAGCTGATTCCGGTTAAGATAGTCGTAAAGCTGATCGAAGATTAGCTTCTCGAAAAGTCGAGAAATAACTGGGAGCACAGAGATAGGCCTATAGTTTGATTTGTCATCGGTGGCTTCATCTTTAAAAATAGGTGCTACCCTCACCATTTTCCAACTGTCCGGGAATCGCACAAGAGAAAGGGATAAGTTGAACAGCTGCACGAGAGAAGGTGCCAATACTGAAATGCCAATCTTTAAGAAAAAAACTAAATATACAGTCAACTCCAGACCCACTGGAAGTTTTAATACTGCCACAAACCCTAATCAAAGTCTCCTCGTTTATAGGGGAAACATGAAAGGCTCGCAGCTGGGAGGATCTCACCATTACGAAGGGGATTTGGTTTGGGAGCGATCTTTTCAGCTAAGCTTTTCCCTACGTTGCAAAAGAAACTGTTCATGGTATCGGCAATGGATTTATCTTCAGTGATGGTTTCATCACCTTCTTTGAGAGCCTTAATGTTCGTGGTTATTGATCTCTTATTAATAACTTGGTTCATAGTTTTCCAGGTTTCTTTGATGTTCCCTTCACAGGAACGAAGCTTATTTGCGAAATATTGCGTTTTCAACGATTGGTTTAAATTATTTGCTTTGCATCTCATATGCTTGTAAACGCTCATTAAAAGCTCGGAGTTAGATTTCACTGCAGCGATCTTCAGTTTGTCTCTGGTCCTGCAGATCTTTTTTAGCTCGGGTGTTATCCAGGGACAGAACCTTTCAGAGACTCGCTTTTCTCAGAGGGGTGTGTGTTTGTCGATGATCTGAGATAGCGTATCAGACCATCGACCAACAGCAGCGTCCAAACTCCCTGAGTCACTCACAATAGCATGCCAGTCTACCGAGGTAAGGTCATCGAGGAAAAGCTCTTCATCAAAATTTTTCATCTGTCGTGTTGTTATCATTTTATGCTGAGGTTTTAGCGAACCAAAATATTTACGAACTACGTATACCACATAGTGATGACGTGGCCTTGTCATCGGTAATCCAAGATCATGACTTACATAACATGATCAAACATCCAACATGTTTCAAGTCTTCCAAGGGCCGTTGCATTGACTTAATATTTACAAATCGAAAGCATTCCTTCATGCATTCCAAGTCATTTGAGACTGGATTTAGCGATCACCATCATATGACCTACACCATCTTAAAAACAACATTTATTAAACCACCTCCGCAAAAAGTTACCTCTCGAGACTACCGGGTGAGTCAATAAAAACGCCCGGCGTTTGAAAAAATCCTGATCCCTGAATATCAGAGCAATGATTTCGAAAACTGTCTTGTTTTATCCCCGATATGTCAAATTAGGTTCAGTAACTTACCCGGCTTTAATCGGTCATTCCTTCCCGTCGAAATAGGAGATTTTCTGCAGAAAGCCCTTTTCGAAAACCTGCAAAAACGAGCAAAAACAGCAAGCAAAATTTCCCTTTGTTCTCCTTCCTTGCAATAATGACTCCTGAATGTACTCATGTATAATGTCCTCATGGGAGAATGGAATCCTCCTGGATAAGTTATTCACACTAGGGGAAAGACTTTGCAACCCACCAAAACGAAAGCACGTGTTAAAGCGTGCTGAAAGTCATCACTGTGAGGTTGACACATTAGGGATTTTTGCTGGCAATTACAGCACGTTTTTTGAGCTTTCTCAAAGGGATTCATTTTAGAAAAGTGCCTACAGAATCTGAACGGAGTGACCGATTTTAGCCAGAAAAATTTCTAAAAATAATTGAACATGTTAGCAATTTAATCAAATATTGCAAAATGTCCTTGCTTATATATTCAGGAAGCAGTAGCCTTTCAAACGCCGGGCGTTTTTTTTGACTCACCCGGTATAAGAACTGGCCATCTACCTATGAAAACTTTGAATCGATTTTTTTGAAAACACTTGAAGCAATTGCCCCTACTAAAACAAAGATAGTCAAGGCCAATGACAAGCCACAAATGAATAAAGATCTACGGAAGGCTATGAGGAAAAGATCGACTTTGAAAAATGTTGCAAACAACAGCAAGCGAGAGGAAGATGTGAGAAATATAAAGATCAAAGAAACCTTGTCGTGAAATTGAATATTCAGGCTAAAAGACAGCATTTTAAGTCGCTACAGTCGAAAACAATTGACAACGATAAGAAGTCTTGGAAAACTGTGAAACCTCTGTTTTCTAACAAGAATTTCATGAGTGAGAAGATCACCTTGATTGAAGATGGTAGAATCCTCTCAAATGATGTGGAAGTTGCTGAATGCTTTAATGAATATTTTTGTAATATTACGGATAGTCTTGATATTGACCCCCTGTTTAAGGAGGTGCAAGAACAAATGTCTGTGAAACAAATGGTTTTGAGAGCAATTAATAAGTATAAATATCACCCCTCTGTAAAGGTGATTAGTCAACACTCAACATCAAACGGTAACAGCTTTAGATTCTCTCATGTAAGCCCAAATGAGGTCATGAAGCAGACGGACTTGCGTGACAAGAATAAATCCAACAGTGGGAATATTCCGACTGGTATGTTAAAGGCAACGAGGGAAATAGTTTGCCCCGACCTAACAGACTGTATCAACTCTGCAATCTATGATTGCAAGTTTCCAAACGAACTAAAGGAAGCTGATCTCAGCCCTCACTTCAAAAATGATGATCCAAATTATAAGGGAAATTTTAGGCCAATAAGCGTCTTACCTGCAGTCTCAAAAACATGCGAAAGAATTCTAAAAGACCAAATGTGCCCATACTTTCAAGAGAAACTCTCCGAAATCTTGTGTGGTTTCAGAAAGGGGTATAGTACGCAACATGCTTTGATAAGGTTGATAGAAAAATGGAGGAAATGTCTTGACGCATCAGGTAGTAGGAACAATTCTAATGGATTTATCTAAGGCCTACGACTGTCTGCCTCGTGACCTCCTCGTGAACTGGAGGCATATGAATTTGACTTAAATAGCCTTTGCCTTATGTATAGCTATCTGGATGGCCGCCACCAAAGCGTAAAGATTGGCTCACATAGGAGTACCGCAAAAAGAATAAAAATTGGAGTACCACAAGGATCTGTCCTAGGTCCTTTGCTCTTTAACACATTCATCAATAATCTATTTCTTATGAGATTAGACTCTAAGATCTGTAATTTCGCAGATGATAACACCATATACTCATGTGGGCTAGACCTACACGAGATTGTTACCAATTTGGAAAGTGATCTCAGTAGATTGCTAGAATGGTTTACAAACAATGGAATGGTTGCAAACCCAAAAAAATTCCAACTCATGTTCCTTGGCTTGAAAGAGCAGAGACGACTTCGACTTAACATCAATGAGAACAAATTATCGGCAACGGATAATGTTAAATTACTAGGGATTGAAATTGGCAACCAATTAAAGTTTAGCAATCACGTCAAAACGTTGTGCTCAAAAGTCAGTAAAAAAATCAGTGCCTTTTCTGGGCTTAATATGTATATTTCTAGAGAACAGGCATTTACAATTTGCAACACGGTTATCTTGTCGAACTTCAATTATTGCCCTTTGATCTGGCTATTCTGTAATAAAGGTGCATACAGAGAAATTGACCGCACACACAAACGTGCTCTTCGGATCCTCTATAAAGAATACGAATGTTCATTTAAAACATTGCTCACTCGAAGTGGCAGTTTTTGTCTACATGTTAGAAATTTGCAGAAATTGATGACAGAAATCTATAAGTCCATAAATCATCTTAAACCATCGCTTATATGGGAATTTCATGAAAAGAAGCACGTAAGTTATAATCTAAGGATACAAAATCTGTGCAAACTGCCACAAATAAGGACACAGGGCTATGGGCAAGAGTCACTTTCATTTAGAGAGAGTCTACTCTGGAACACTCTAGATGATAGCGTCAAAAATGAGCCAACACTTGCGGCATTCAAAAAGAGGATCAAAGAATGGGCTGGTAATAAATGCACCTGCAAAATATGCCGCTAATTTTTGTATTATTTTGTATAATGTATAGTTTTGTTTCTTCTGTAAATAGTTGGTTTAAATTAGTATTTTTATGATTAATATTGTAAATACCAACTTTGAATATGGATTAAATAAAAAATAATAATCACTAATGCATGCCTGTAGTACACCCGATTCGACAACATTGCGAGGATCATTCGTCGCAATGTGGTCTATAACCGTAGACGAACTAGCAGTCTCACGTGTGGGCTCAGAAATAAGTTGTAGAAGACCGAAAGTATCATAAATTTCCATGAGACGTTTTGTGTAAGGTGGAATATCATGATCATCTTGGGGAGCTCTAACATCACAGTTAGTGTCCCCCAATATGATGATTTCCTTATCCTCTGCATCCAAGACTCTAAAGAACTGGTCCAAACGATCGAAAGTATCAACATGATCAGATGGAGGTCTGTACCACGTGACAAGGAAAAAAGATTTGGCTTTAACAGGCTGAACCTCGATGCATCGAACTTCTAGGGAGAAAGAAGGGAGGTCATCACGTACGTCAGCAACAATAGTATTGCTAATGTAGAAGCCTACTCCGCAGCCATCTCGATTACGATCATGCCGGACAAATCTGTCGCCGTCAATTTGAAGGAGGTCACTAGCATAGTTATCATCTATCTTAGTTTCGTTAAGGGCTAAGATATGAATACCCTGATCCTTTAAAAGAATTTCCACTTTGAAAGAAAAAACAAGAAATAAATATGAAGTTCTGGAACATTCACGAAACTCGTATGAAACCCTGAGTGCTCAAAATCTGAGAATTTTAAGAAACTTTCAGTACTGTGGCCCAAACCATTATAAAGAAGCATGACGTGTATGCCATATGACGTGTATGGCATATCTGATTTGAGTAGAATGGGGGGGGGGTCATTAGGACGTCTTGAATGGGGGTCAAAGTTCTGATGTGCTAAAACCTGTCCCGAGTTGGCTAGCTAGTTACTCGGTGATTTCTTAACCCATTTCCAAGTAGGGGCCAATGTAGTGAAGACCACTCATCAGTGGACCATATGAAGCACTTCGAGGCTCTGAACTAGACTTTAAATATTTCCTTAAATTCCAAAACATGAAACTTCATGAAAATCAAGCGGGTATGCGGCTGCGGGGAGGTAGAATTTTCTATAAACAGACTTTTTTACCTCTTTGAATCCTTATTTCCAAGATAAAATATTATATTTATTCTAAATAGGATGATGCATATATGGAATTTTATGTTGAAAGTTGGGGGGAAGTTTCTTATTTTGTCAATTTAGGCCCATTTGTTGTGGCAGACGCGGTTAACTTGAAAACTCTCCTTTTAATCTTAATTTTCCTTTATATCTTCTTCTAACTTCTTACATTGAATTCTAAAACTCTTAGTGAATTTGTCCTATTTATACGTTTCATGAAATATTCTAGAATGAACTTAAAACAATAGAAATAATGTCCTGTCATAATGACAAAGCATTACGTCATAACAAGTCAGCAAAATTTTCAATTATTCAGCAAGTTTATATGCAACAAAGGATATTATGAAAGTCGATAAATAAACGTCATTTCGAATGTTCTAGAACTTTCTTCATAAAATAGAACGTGCATTGCTTCACGTTGTTAACGTTCACGACATTCCCGACGCCGAGATTTTCAATCATCAGATAAATATTTTCCAATTATTCTGTCTCTGGCATGAATCGCGGCTTTTCGTGTAGCTCGTCCTGTCTTGTTCGATTGATCGTCCTTTTTTCGTCTTTCTTGTCGGCAAGTTTATCTTCCGTTATGTTTTCTTCGTGACATTCCAGGGGGTATAGCAAGTTTAATGGTCTGTTGATTGTGTTTCGTGCGGGTAAAAGTACTTTAGCTGCTCTAACATTTCCTTCGCTATTGAAGATGAGTTCAACAATTTTCCCAATTCTCCATGATCCTCTGGGAATGTCTTCTTTGATCTGTACAATATTTCCAACCTTTGGCGATTCGTTTGATTGAATTCGATGAGATTTTAACTTTGTTTGTGTTCTTTCTCTTAAGTTCAGTAAATAGTCGTTACGCCAGCTCCTCCAAAACGATTCCAACATATTTTGTCCCTTCTTCCAAGTATTCAAGAGAATTTCCTTCGATGATGGGTCTTGTTGATAATCAGGATCTTCGATTTCATCTTCTGTTCCTAACGGAGGTGTTCCTGTCTTAGTGTTGGGAGATAAGAAGTGTGAAGGTGTGATTATTTTTCCATCGTTCAGATCTTCTCCGATGTAAACAAGTGGTCTGGAATTGAGTACTGCTTCAGTTTCGGTTAGGAATGTTTGTAGCTGCATCATGGTTAAACATTTCTTTCCAATCGATTTTCTGAAAGCCATCTTGCTACTTCCTACCAATCTTTCGTAGAAACCACCCATCCATGGTGATAATTCGACTATGAAGTTCCACTTGATTCTATGTTCGGCCACGTATGAATGAACTGTTGGGTCGGTTACCACCGTTTCCCATGCTATGTCAAATGTGGATTTTGTAAGTTTAAATTGTGCAGCATTATCTAAGATGATTTCTTTTGGTGTCCCTCTTCTGGCTATGAATCTTCGTAGTGATTGTAGAAATTGCTCTGCTGTAAGATCTTCAACCAATTCCAAGTGAATGGCCCTCACTGCAACGCAGGTAAACAAACATACCCAAACCTTTTGCTTTTCTGTAGTGTGTTTCTGTTTGATCAGCAAGGGTCCAAAATAATCTAATCCAGTGGTTTCAAATGGTATTGCCTCGTTGACTTTGCTTCTTGGCCAGTTGGTCATTGACGGCATCTTAAATGGTCCTCCTTGATGTTTACGGCATGTTCTGCATCTTCTGAGAACAAATTTTACTTCAGCACGCCCCTTTGGTATCCAAAACTTGTTGCGAATTTGGGAAAGTGTGTGACTGACTCCAGCATGGCATAGTTTTTTTGTGATATCCTTCGATTATTAAGCGTACTAAAGTCTCTCCTCTTGGCAATATTATTGGAGTGATAGTTTCTTCCGGCAGTGAAGCATTCTTGAGTCTTCCATGTCATCGCACAATGCCGTCTTTGTCGATCTTTAAATTCAGCGGGTGCCGATGAGAATTCTTGTTCAGTTTGATAGCTTTGTCTTCGTATTCTGTATAATGTTTGCTTTGGATGTACTTGATCCATCTTCTTTCTGCATCTTCCAATTCCTTTGCTGTCAATTGCCCTGTTGAGATCTGTTTCTTCTGCACTCTTTGTATGAAGCGGCGTGTGTAGACAGTGACTCTCAGCAATTTTGAAATTGAAGAGAATTTGTTTTCGTCGACTCCGAGAGGTGATTTGATCTCCTCCTTGACTTGTGCGATGACAGATGTTTCGTAGAGTGCTTTTGGTCCTTTGATCTCTGCTTTGATGTTTTCTAAAACTTCCTGGTCGAGTGGCTGTACATTCCACGTAGGCCATGAGTCGCTGTCCTCCTTGAGCCATGATGGTCCACGCCACCACAAGTCGTTCGTTTTGAGCTCTTGGCTGTTGATTCCTCTACTAGGAATATCTGCTGGATTTTCCCTTGTGTTGACGTATCGGAATTCTATTCCGTCGGCATCATTGATCTCTTGGATTCTATTTCTTACGAACACATAAAGTGGTTTCTTGCTTTTGATCCAATTCAAAACGCATTGTGAATCTGTGAAAATAGTCTTCTCGGTATCGGTGATCCCTAGCTCTTTCGATACGAACTTCAGGCTTCTGGTTGCAATCAGTGCAGCTAACAATTCCAATCTTGGTATAGACATCTTCTTTTTCGATGCCACTCTGGATTTCGAAAATATTAGGTTTGTGTGAGTCTTCCCTTGGTAGCTAGTCTTCAAGTAGATGGCTGCTGCATAGGCGTCCTTTGACGCATCACAAAATGCTATCAGCTGCATGTCTTCGTTGCCAATGAATCTGGGAACTGTGATGTTTGATAATTCGTCCAAATCTTTAATGATCTGCTTCCATTTAGCTTTGTCTTCTTCGTCGAGCTCGCCATCCCAGTCTTTGTCCTTGGTTCAAAGATCTTGTAGAAAAAGTCGCATCTTTATTGTTGTAGGTGAGAGAAGTCTAAGTGGATCGTAAAGTGAAGCGATTGTTGCCAAGACTTCTCGTTTTGTCGTTGCTTGAACTGTATTGTTGAATTTGTCTGTAGGTACCTTAAGCTGGTCGGTTTCTGTATTCCATTGAAGCCCAAGTACTTTCACCGTTGTTTTCTCCAGTTGATCATCTTTGGGAATTAAGCTGTTCATTATCATTGAATTTGATTTCCAACATCTAATGTTCATTGAAATGTCTTTAAATTTTGCTTTAGTATCTGTGTACAAACGGATAGCTTCGTCCTCATTGTCGGCACCAGTGATCAAGTTGTCGACGTAGATATCTTGCATTATGTTTCTATTACTTCTATCAGCTTGTGATGACTTCTGGGTTTCTTCGAGATGATGTTTTATTGTTGCTCCAAGCAAGAACGGGCTACATATGATTCCAAATGGAGCCCTGGCAAATCTGTAGATCTGCAGATTGTCTTGTGTCGGTGGTCGGGTGATATCTTTCAACCATATGAATCTGGTAACATCTCGTTCCTTCGGCTGTATCGCAACTTGTAGAAATGCTTTCTCAATGTCTGCTATTATTCCGATTTTCTTGATGCGGAATCTCATTGGCAAACCACATAAATCTTCCATGATAACAGGTCCTCGGTATAAACAATCATTCAGGCTAGAGTTTGACTTCTTTGACTTGGCTGAAGCATCATACACTATGCGAAGTTTCGTCGTTTCACTATCCGGTTTGATGACAACGTGGTGCGGTATGTAATGTTTAACTTGTCCTTCTTCCCTATCTTCATTCAATGGTTCGATCATGTTCTTCTCTAGCTGCTCTTTGATGATGGCGTCGTATTTTTTCATGAGTGTTGGATCTTGACATAATCGTTTATAGAGCGATTTTAATCTACCAACAAACAGTTCGTAGTTTGCAGGTAATGTAGCGACTTCTTTTCGCCACGGCCAAGCTACGTGATATCTATTATCTTCTTTGCGTGCAGTATTCTTGAAATTTGTCCATACTTCTTCTTCTTCTTTGTCTTCTTCCGGCTTGATACCAATTGTTTCTAATTTCCACAAATCAGCAATATTTGGCTGGGCAATTGGGTCGTCAATTTCTGTCATTTGATGTGTATCTGGCAGAATGTCATTTTGTGAAAATGCCATTACAAACATCGTGTTGTCAGTGTTCTCCGCGTTGTGGATGCCTGTCTTTCCACAAATAATCCATCCAAATTTCGATTTCACAGCGTAAAGTCCATTTTGCAGTTTTTGTCTTTCTGGTGAAACAATTTCGTGATAGTAGTCACTACCGATAAGCAATCCAAGTGATGACGATTCTACTTCTTTTGGTAGAGTGTCTGCTAATTGATACTTTCGCTGTAGCTCAAATTGGTTTCTCAATGGGACAGGCGTTCTCTGGATTTTACCACTTATCTTTGGTACGACGTTGGCTCTGAGTGTGAAAGTGTTTCCTCTTTTTGATTTCAGTGATAACGTAACGAGTTTGGAGACAATGTCTTTCGGTTTGTTTGTTCCGAAGGTAAAAAGAGTAATGCTATTTGTTCCTTCTGGCTTCAATTGTAGTTTGTTAGCTAACTCGTCTGTGATGTAAGTGCGGTGACTTCCTGTGTCCATCAAAATTCGTACTGGCTCTTTGTATTGTTCATTTGATGGCTTCAACTAGCGCCGCTTGCATAACAATCTGTTCTCCAACAGCTAGCAAAGATGACTCATTTTGTGCGTTATCCTCTTCGTCGTTGTTCGTGATTGTTAAGTTAGCGTTACTCTGGTTTGGATGTTCAAACAATTTCGGACATAAACTGCGATGGTGACTTCCTTTTGCTTTGCAATGGTAACATGGCTTGTCGTTTGTGCAAGATTTCATTGTGTGATTGTCTTTCAAGCATATGAAGCATCTTCCCTTTAAAATTTCCTTTCTTTTTGTGAGCTCCTTCACAGTGCGACATTCATCACTCCAATGTGAACGCTGACAATATAAACATTTTCTTTGCCTCTTATCCATTCTTTCGTTTGATAAAAGGGTTTCTGTAGTAGCGAAGGGCTTGAAGTTTTGAAAATTCCGTTGTTGGTTGTTATTGAGAAGGGCTAGTCTTAGCCTCGTTTTGTGTGTTTTTTGCATATCATTAAAATGAACTTGTTACCAGATCCCTTTAACGAAAGGGTAATGTTCTGGGTGTTGCTAGAAAAGAGTTAATGGTCACAGAGTTGTCATCGAGTTGTCATCATGTAAGGAGAGGGTTAAGTCATGAGAAATAAAATGTAAATAGTTAAGGTTTTGTTGTTGTTATTATAAAAATGGAAAACCCAACACATGCGTTATCATTGGTCCGGATCTTCTGCCAAGGTTAAAAAAAATGGCGCCCAACGTGGGGCAAGAGACGAATACAAGAGACATTGCAGTTTGAGTTATGGGTGACGAAGAGAGTGATGGAGAAGATTCTGGAGAAAATTATGTCCGTCTGAGAAACGTACGAGCCGGCAATCGCGCCGTAGTAACGAGATTCGAGAGAGAAGCCATTCAACTCATCGATTCAAAAGAAGAATATGAAGAAGCAGAGATCCTGCGTTTAAGAGTAAAACTTAGTACATTAGAAGATAAATTAACAGAATTGTCGCGACTGGACCAAGATATTTTACGAGTCATAGACCCTAACGAAATTGTTAACGAAATCGAGCAAGCGTCAGAAATTGAGTTACGGCTGAAAGAAGCCATCGCCAAAATCAAGAGTGTGGTAGACAAGTATCAGACATCAGAACATGGCTCTATAATATCCAATAGTTCAAGAAGAACGAGAAATAGTCGAGTAAACAGCCAACAGTCGCAGACAAGGTCATCTTCGCCCGCAGCCTCGGAAGATGGACAGTCTGTTCAGTCAAGGATCCCTTCAGAAGGGAGTCGCTCAAGTAGGAACGGAAATTCCTTTGCCAAGGTCAAGTTACCGAAAATCCCGTTACCTCGATTCAATGGAGACATTACAAAGTTCTTTACATTTTGGGACAGCTTCGAAAGTATGGTGGATATGAATGAAGATTTTTCCTCCATTGATAAGTTCAATTATTTGCAGCGAGCTTTGGATGGTGCAGCAGCCCGAGCTCTGGAAGGTCTTCCACTTCGAGAACGCACTTATGTCTCAGCAGTAAAATTGTTAAAGGAACGGTTTGGAAATAAACAGAAGATTATAAGTGCACACATGGATGAACTTTTAGATCTCAAAGCATGTGGAAAGGAAGATCCAACACAACTAAGGAAGGTTTACGACAAGATAAACATACAAATTCGTGGTCTCGAGGCTTTAGATGTCACATCGGGCACTTATGGGGTACTTTTAGTTCCAGTTATCATGTCGAGATTGCCAAGTCAAATCCGTTTACAAATTACAAGACAGACTACGCAAGAAATGTGGTCCCTTACCGAACTGATGGAATTACTTCGAAAGGAAGTTGAAGCGAGAGAACTGAACCAAGATATTGCGTTGAAAGATAAAGGGAAATCTTACAGCGATCGAAAGGAAGCTCACAGTGGATTCACGCCTTCGGCTTCAGCTTTAGCAAGTTTTGGAGAGACCAAAACAAATTGGCCAAATTGTATATTTTGCAAGGGCAATCACTTCTCTTCCAGCTGTACAAAGGTTTCCAGTATCAAGGATAGATCGGATCATTTGCTTCGAGAGAAACGTTGCTTTCGTTGTTTACGTGGTGGACATTTTGTTCGAGAATGTCGTGGAAGAAAATGTAGGAAATGTGATGGAAATCACCACCAATCGTTGTGTGAGAAAGAGATGGCTGGAAAAAACCAAGCGAAGAAAGAAGACCGAACGAAGAGAGATACTGATGCAGACACTGAAAGGCAGGACAATCATAGTGTTACTGCCACAAACAAGAAACATAAGCCAGGGATTTTGTTGCAGACTGCAAGAACTTATGCGTTTAAGGACGATCAAGATGCGAAGGTGGGTACCTTCGCATCTTGATCGTCCTTAAACGCATAAGTTCTTGCAGTCTGCAACAAAATCCCTGGCTTATGTTTCTTGTTTGTGGCAGTAACACTATGATTGTCCTGCCTTTCAGTGTCTGCATCAATTCGTATTTTATTTGACTCAGGTAGCCAATTGAGTTATGTTTCAGAGAATCTTAGGCAAAAATTAGATCTCCGCCCTATTGGTAATGAAGTCATAAATATCAACACGTTCGGTACTGAGAAATATCGTAAGCATAATTGTGCACAAGTAGAAGTCAGTTTAGAAACGGCAGGTAACAATCACGTTAAGATCAAAGCATTAAGTTATCCGACTATTTGTTCGCCTGTAAAATCAAACGTAACAATCGAATCGTTTGAGCATCTTTTAGGTCTCGAATTAGCAGATGATCCTTGTAGATTTGAGAGCGAGGATGAATCGATAGATCTATTAATCGGTTTGAATTATTATTACGATTTCGTAATAGGAGACGTGATTCGAGGGGAACATGGTCCCGTCGCAGTTAGAAGTAAGTTAGGTTGGCTTATTTCAGGGTCAGTTGAAGCCAACACGGAAACAGATTCGCATGTTTATACATCGTCGAATTTGATAGTTGAAGAAGGTAATCAGGTAGTATCGGAAGGTCGGCAAAATGATGAATTGTTAAAGACGTTTCAAAAGGTTTTTGAAGTAGAGCCGATAGAATCTGCTAAGGATTTAGAGGTAGAAAAGGTCGAATTTATTAAATCTTGTGATGTCAAATTTAACGGAGAACGCTACGAAGTAGGCCTTCCGTGGCGTAAAGATATCACTGAACCTTTATCTTCTGATTATACACTTTGTCTTGAACGCCTAAAATCTCTATATTGTCGTTTGCACAGGGATCCAGAGCTTCTGGATCAATATGATTCTTATTTTCAGGAACAGGTCAAAAATGGAATAATCGAGAGAGTTGCAGAACCAGAAGAGGGTAAACAAGTACATTTTATCGCTCATCATGGTGTTTTTCGTGCAAAGAGACAAACTAGCAAATTGCGCATAGTTTTTGATGCTAGCGCAAAATCAAAGCCAGATTCATTATCTTTGAATGATATGTTAGAAAATGGCCCCAATTTCGTCCCTTCTTTGTTTGACACATTGATTAATTTTAGGTGTCATAGAATCGCGTTGACAGCAGACATTGAAAAGGCATTCCTGCAGGTAAGCATCAAAGAAAGCGACCGTGATTTTTTACGCTTTCTGTGGTTTGATAGTGTAAAAGGAGACAATCCTTCTATTGTGCAGTATCGCTTTTGTCGGCTTCCATTTGGATTAAAACCAAGTCTCTCGATACTTGGTGCAACCATTCACAAACATGTCAATGAATACAGGGAAAAATATCCGCTTGTCTCAGGTGTACTGGTTCATTGTTACGTCGATGACGTAACCTCTGGTTCTGATAGTGTTGAAGAGGGATTAGAGATTTATCGTGCGGCCAAAGAAATCACCAATGCTGCTGGTTTCAATCTGCGAAAATGGAACACAAACTCCAAGGAGTTATTATCTCACGTTGAACAGTTAGAACATGGTAATGTGTCTAATCATGAAATTGCTATTGATTCCTTTTCAGCACCAGGTACTGAGTCGTCTTCGGAGACTAGCACTCAGTCACAATCAACAAACAATCAGGTAAAGGTTTTAGGAGTCAGTTGGGACACTGAACTAGATGAATTGAAATTCAGTGTTTGTGATGTCCTTGACTATGCAAACAAGTTGCCAACAACAAAACGTTCAGTGTTGAAAATATCCGCCAAAATTTTCGATCCTTTAGGTGTATTGAGTCCTTTTGTAATCAAATTGAAATCCTTTTTTCAGCAGCTTTGTGTTGAGAAAGTAGACTGGGACGAGGACCTGCAAGGTCAATTACGTCTCAAGTATCGCAGCCTTTTGTCCGAGTTGAATGAGATTACTGACATTTCTTTCCCCATGTATCTTTTTCAGGATGAAAAGGTTGTGAGTGTACAACTTCATGGGTTTTCAGATGCAAGTGGAACTGCATTTGCATCAGTTGTATATCTGAGGGTGGAGTATGAGGACGGGAAAATAGAAGTTAAATTTCTTTCTTCAAAGGCCAGAGTATCCCCCATAAAAGGGCAAGGTATTCCAAGGCTGGAGCTTTTAGGGGCATGTTTACTTGCCAAGCATCTAGATTCTGTTCGACAAGCATTATCATTCGAAGATTCAAATCGTGTAATCGAAACGACGCTATGGACAGATTCGTACACTGTGCTCTGTTGGATTCGTAATCCTAAGCCTTGGAAACAGTATGTACGAACAATATTAGAGCAGCGAAGGTTAGAGTAGCTACGAATAGAGGAACATCTATATTGACTAGATCGCTTAAACATTTAGTACCGTTAGAAATTTCGTGTAATGCAAATGTTATTATTCCTAAACCACCAGAGTCGCAGGAACCTATAGTTCCAACGGTATCAAATATTGATAGACCTCGTCGTAATGCCGCTATTATCGGAGAACTTAATAGAAGAGACAATATGTAGCTATTTATATGGACAATGAGCTATGACACCTTAGAGTTAGCAGTATTAATTTTAGTAGTTGACTAATTGCATAAGTCAACCCGGGGGAGTGTATTGAGAAGGGCTAGTCTTAGCCTCGTTTTGTGTGTTTTTTGCATATCATTAAAATGAACTTGTTACCAGATCCCTTTAACGAAAGGGTAATGTTCTGGGTGTTGCTAGAAAAAAGTTAATGGTCACAGAGTTGTCATCGAGTTGTCATCATGTAAAGAGAGGGTTAAGTCATGAGAAATAAAATGTAAATAGTTAAGGTCTTGTTGTTGTTATCATAAAAATGGAAAACCCAACACATGCGTTATCATTGGTCCGGATCTTCTGCCAAGGTTCAAAATAGTTGTTTCTTGAATTTGAATGTTCTGCATGGAGAAGTATTTGATTTTCTGCTGTCTCTTGTGCTGTGATGTATCCCTTCAAACATCAATCCTTGCCAAAACAACTTGAAAAAAAACTTCATTTTGCTGCTTTTTTATCTGATTAACCATACACAATACATCGCTGGAAACTTCACCTCACGCCTTTTTCCGCGCCCCCTGCCCCCCTGAACAATGTTGGTCCGAAAATATGATTTCCAGACTTGAAGGAAAGCAATTCGGCTGCTTGGTTGTACCCTAATGCACTGCGTAATCGCACATGAAACCAACATTGTATGGTGGGAGGGGGAGAGAAGAGGAAAAACATGCGTTTTTTTTCAAGAGTTTTGGCAAAGATTGTCTGAGGGGACTTCTTTTTAAAAAGTGCATCAATTTAAGCCGAAATTGGCACAGATATACAGTTTTGTACACTTATCAAGATGCCGGTGTAAAAAATTTCTCCACGCTAAGATAATAAAATTATGACGTCATTAATGTGTAAAACGAAGGAATTTTTGGCCCTTGCAAAAATGGCGGGGTTTTTACTTCAAAAATCATGTCACTTGACCGGTATCGCTTACGCAGCATGCGAAAAAAGATTTTTTCGCGTAGTTTGATGGAACTATACAAAGGAAAGTTAGAAAATAGCTTCTATGGCCTCACAGCTGCCATAGGCCCGCCATACAGCGGCAGCTCCCATGCAATTGACAGTTCACGCGATTGAAAGCCATAGTTTGAAACAAAGGCTATTCCGCAAAGAATTCATTCCTCAATGAAAATTTTGGAAGGCAAGATATTTAAATATCATTGATTTCTCTTCATGTCTAATAGCTTTTGTTCTATGAACAATCGTGAATGGTAAATGATGCGTTTAATGTTAGTAACTCCTCACCCACTAGAAAAAAACAGCGGAATTCCACCGGGTTTTCCACCGGAATTCCGCCGAATTCCGCCGGGAAAAAATTTAAATTCCGCCGGAATCCCAGCGGAAGTCCACCAGCTTCCCGGCGGAATTCCGGCAGAATTCCTCCGGTAATTTTGTTAAAATTAGCCGAAATTTTCCACCAAAATACCGGTCAAAGTCCGGCATAGTCTGGCACAGTTTCAACGGAATTCCGCCGGTATTTTAGCGGTATCCATCCGGACATTTCACGGAAAAACACCGGAATACTTCTGGGACTTTCCTGGGAATCTGAAAGAATTCCGGCGGATTTCCACCAGAAGCCCGGCGGATTTCCACCAGAAACCCGCCGTAATTCCGTTGGTGCACCATCCAAACTCCAGCAATATTCCAGTAGAATTCCACAGAGTTCCTGGCAAAATCCCGGATGAATTCCTCCCAAATATGGGTCTTTAATGGTGTAAATAATCAAACGCAGTTTGACCAGAATCTTCGCAGTATTGACAAAGAAAATGCTATGTATACTCTTGGGATCTGCCGAGAAATATGCTAGCAATCATTCTACGTGAATCCATGACAAATTGGGTTTCCTTCCCAAACTTCGACCGCATTGAAAACGTTCAATGAACTGATGGCCTAAACCTCACGCAGTCACAGAAGTATGAGAGTTTTCAAAGGTCATGAAAAAGCATGCCCCGATTTGGACTTGCTACAAGTCTCATCCTCTGATCTCTCGAAAAAAACTCGAGAAAGCGAGCGAGGGAAAAAGTCGCTCTTTTTATTTTCCCTCGCTCGCTTTCTCGAGTTTTTTTGGAGAGATCAGAGGATGAGACTTGTAGCAAGTCCAGCCCCGATTCAGTTCTTAGCTGTGCGAAATTGAACAAAAGATATTGAGCACATACCTCATGCATCCAATGCTTCACTTACAAACATAGGAAGAGCATCCTCAAATGAAAATGCAACATGAGCTGTGAACATCTTTCATAGAAATTCAATCATGTTCAATATTCATTTTACTTTTCTACATTTGTCCATCGTTGGTTCACAAATTCTCCTCCATTCATCCTTTGCTTCTTATGACTGAGGGTAGGGAACTTGCTGAACAGCTGAAAGAAAGTGAGGAATTGCAAATATCAGTCACTTTCTCCTTAGGAGCAATGGGGGTATGTTGCAAATATAGAAGAAATAACATATGATGCTGCCATCAATCCATAATACTAGGTGAAACTTAACTCTAAACGTTTTTATAAGAAACTTGGATCAGGCAATGGTGCTAAAAGTTGAAAAAATGAAATTTTTTCCATTTCAGTACTTAAAGTTTCTTAATTGGTTTCTTATTTTTTGAATGTGTGAATTATCACAGTGGTCTCTAACACTGCTGCAGATATGTTTCTTGACATTTTGAAACATCATTATAGGGATAAATAGTGTTCTGTTATGTACAAAACAAAGAGGTTCGTTAATACTACTCTAGAATTAAGGTTCAACAATATATTTGCTATGATATCCTTGCTTTTAACTTTTAAAAGTTTCTTAATACTACTCATACATGGTACTAGGAATTTCTTAAAATTTTGGCCATCTTTGTACTACATTGCCTGCCAGGAGTCCTTGGAACACTTAAACCATTTCTTCATAATCCACAATTCTAACCATAACAATAAGTTTAAATCCCTCCTCATCCCCAAAACAATGTTGATTTGAATGATTATTGTCCCAGTATTCCAGCAGAGTCATGGATCATCCTGTCATCCCTATTTTATTACCACAAAACAACATTGTTTCTGAGGGGGAAAGGGGGGAATCGCAAAGCAAGACGAAATTAGCAAAGCTGTTCCAAGACTTCTGGCAGGCATTATAGTTTCTTATAACCACTTTCTTATAACAAATGTGTAATTGGTCAAATGTGTATTATGGCCATACATGTACATATTGTATTTGTATTGAATCCATGTGCACATTTTGTTTTTTTATGTAAAAAACTAAGAATTTCAGCCAAAATAAAGTCTTCATGTTTGTTACTTGTATCCTCGTGAACATTTTAAATGTTTTTTTAAGCCTAACGTTTAGACACTCTACCTCCGAAGTGATATGATACAGGAAACAAATGAAAATAGAGTAAAGATATACATTTTTGATAAGAAACTTAAGTTTTTCAATTGGTTTCTTATTTTTTGAATGCATGAAGTATTACTGTGGTCTCTAACACTGCGGCATACATGTTTCTTCACTTTTTGAAACATCATATAGGAATAACAGTGCTCTTGCTCTGTTATGTTGAAAACACAAATGGTTATAGTTAATATTGCTCAAGAATGAAGGTTCAACAATATGTTTTCTATATCCATGCTTTTAACTTCCAAAATTTTCTTAATACTTCTCAGACATACCTAGTACTAAAGTTTCTTAAAATGTTGGTCATCTTAGTACTAGTTTCTTATAATCCAATTTCTTATCAAACAAATGTGTATCTTAAGGTTTTCCTTTGTCAAAACAAATACTTTCTTAAGTTCTGGAGTTTCTCAATCTTAGGAGCTTCCCATTTTGGAGTTTCTTAATCTTTCCTATAGTATAAGCAGCTTCCTATAAAAGAATATGTCAATTTTAATGGTATTAGCAGTTCCCAAAATTATCCAAAATCTGGGAAGAAAATGTATCCACAATTCTATCAACATCATTGGATATCTCCCTTGTCCTTGATGTCTACAAAGGATTTGCTTGAAATTTCAGTAGATCAACTTGTTTTAGACACGAGTAAGATCGTTCTCTCTGCAGTTTGTTTTGGTGATGACCGCCGTAAAAACGTAAAACGTACAACTTTGGCTTTCTTACTTGAAGTCAAAGGATAGATCTTTATCTTAAGTGGTCTAGGTCTTCATGTTAGGCCTAGGGGCAAAAATCAGTTTTGCAAAGATTAACGTGGTCGAGAACGAAAAAGCAACTGTTGAAACTGTTGAACAAGACTGTTGAACTGTTGAAAAAGTTTATTGATGAATGAATAAACTGAAATAAACTAAAACTGAAATAAACCTGGTAGGCAAGGCCTGGGCCCATGGCCTTCGACGGACAACAAACAAGGCATCTTCATCTTTGGCCACGAACCATTAATCTCTCTTACGAACAGAGGCTTAGCATGACTTGTCTCGTGAAATGGTCTCCACTTTATTCAAAAGTCGTTACTATTTCATCATGAGATCATCATTGCCAAAGGAAAGTCTCGCAAGCTTCAGTAGGCCTTAGGCCTAAATCTTGTCTGAGTGCGAGCTGCTTTATCACAAGTGATTCTGTATAAAAATCTTTGTTTTCGAGAACGAGCAAAAAGTAGGAACATAATTACCTTTTCTTCACGTTTCTCCTTCTGCCATCGTCCTGCTAATGTCTCATATCCTCCTCATTTTGTTGCTTCTTGAACCAAAACGTCAAAACGACTAAGTTCCGCAGCGCTGAGATTACTTCAACGGTCAAAGTTCATTCAAATCTTCTCGCTTTGTTATGTTGTGAATTTGCGCGCGCTTAACTCTCATTGGCCAATTTTCTTTACGTGCTTAATCTTCGAGCAATGTAATTGGTTAGCTGCACAATAGACCATTCTGAAGAGGAATTTGAATCAAAAAATATTTTCCGGGTTTCATGACTTTTTTATCGTGCATCCTATTTGAGGGGGGTGACAGGGTAGTGGTACCATGGTACCAGAGGGGGTGGTACCTGCTACGACATAGTGGAAATGTGGTAGAACCTGGTACCAAAGGTAGGGGTACCGGTACCAAGCTTACATGAGTCGGTACCAATAAAAATTTCGTCCTTGGATGATGTTGGAATTCCTAGAACAAATTTTTAGCTTTTACAGTGCAGACAGTAACACAGATGCCACGGTGACGTGCTCAGGAGTGGTTTGGTCTTGCCCATTTGTTCCACGAGGAACTGATGTAGACCTCCTTCCAGATTTCGTCATATTCATGATGGCTCCCTCCCCCAAAATTGGTGGTACCAATACCTTCAATTTGGGTGGAACCTGGTACCTTATGAGTTGGTACCGGTACCAAAGACCCCCCTGTCACCCCACTCCTATTTGCCCTATTTGTTTAGTACTGCTCTTGTGAACCAGTGTGAACAACATTGAAAGCGATTAAACAAATTTGTTCTGTGGAATTCGAGTCATTTTATCATTTTCAATGTAACCAAAAGATACCTTCCACGTAATGGCGAGAAATAAGCGAAAATAAAATAAAACTATGACAAGGATAGCCTTGACTAAAATAAAGTTCCTTATGACTCGGCTCATGACACGTATTTTGAATTTTTTATCATTTCGCCCTTTTTTATTTTTGCAAGAAATTAACTATTGTTACATTTGTAAGATTTGCTGATCCACCGGTATTCCGCTGGATTCCGGTTCACCAGAATCTCCCGGCGGAATTCCGCCGGTATGAAATTGAGATCCCGGCGGAATTCCGGTGGACCCGTTGTGACCGGTGTTTTACCGGTTGAATTCCGCCACCGGACCGGTTTTCCGGTGGAATTCCGCCGGACCTCCGGAACTTTTTTCTAGTGGGCACTGTTTACGTCACACGCCTTCATGTGTTTCGTATCACGGTTGACACACGATTGACAGTCCCACTTTTCAGCCCTTTCCTCCCCAGGAGACTGCTTTTTCTAACAAATTCTTTCACACAAGGGTGTTAATCATTGAAACCTATGTACAGGGTTCATTGGCAACCCCCTATCAATGACCAATGCAGCGGGAAAGCGGTCCGTAACGATTGACACTACATTGGTAAAAGGTATTACATGGTGAAGTTCTTTTAAGAAGATAGGTTGACACTTGCTATGAGCCCTATAACTCTGCCGCACGTTCAGTTTTAAAGTAAATGAGAATGCTAATACATTGTTTATACGTTTGAACAGTCGAAGTGCTAAAAAACAACTAACTTGCACAATTTGGAGTCGAATTAAAATGAGTTTACCTCGACTGTCAATCGTTGTGTCAATCGTTGTGTCAATCGATGACTCAAGTGTGTGGAGTGTGCTGATGCTCCTGTGCGCGTTTTATTAGTAGTTAGGACTACGTAACAAAACTACTCCCTATACTCTTCTTCCACAGTTGTTAGGATTTTGACTTTCACAATTTGTAACAGCATGGGAAGCCTATATGCTCCCTTCATAGCATAATACCATAGATTTCAGCCAGCTATAAGCTTGCGGCGAATACGTATATGATATGACGTCACAAATCACGAACGATCATTAATCAGTGATTTTTCTCATCAGATTCGTGATCTACACTATCGAATTACCTTGTGGTTCGAAATTCAGCCTTAAAAACCCAATTTCGAAAATTCACCTCTTCAGACAATCCTTGCCAAAACAACTTGAAAAAAAACTTCATTTTGCTGCTTTTTTATCTGATTAACCATACACAATACATCGCTGGAAACTTCACCTCATGCCTTTTTCCGCGCCCCCTGCCCCCCTGAACAATGTTGGTCCGAAAATATGATTTCCAGACTTGAAGGAAAGCAATTCGGCTGCTTGGTTGTACCCTAATGCACTGCGTAATCGCACATGAAACCAACATTGTATGGTGGGAGGGGGAGAGAAGAGGAAAAATATGCGTTTTTTTCAAGAGTTTTGGCAAAGATTGTAGCCTTGGATGGATGGTAAGAAACCATAGCCCTGAGCAGCTACTTCAACTGACGAGAGATTCGAAAGTTATCGAGACAGAATCCTGCATAGAGCCAGATGAATTTAAGAAGGCGGCTATAGATGAGTTAAAAATGCGTGGAGAGAGAAGAAAATGTATGGGCAATTTGTTAGCGAGATCACTGATGATGTAGATGAGACTAAATCTTGGAATTGGGTAAGGAAGTCAGATCTTAAACCTGGGACAGTGTCATTGATTTTTTCCGCTCAAAAACAAGCATTAAGAACTAACTATTGGAAATTCCACATTGATAAAACATCCGAATCACCGCTTTGCAGATTGTGTGGGGCCAAATGTGAAAGCATTTCTCACCTCGTTCGCGAATGTAGTAATCTTGCTCAGAAACAATGCAAGGCAAGGCATGACAGTGTAGCGCAAATTATCCATTGGGAACTATGTGGTATGTACGAATTCGGAAGAGAAAAGAAATGGTATGAGCATGAGCCACAAAGTGTGTTAGAGAATGAAGAAGCCAAGATACTATGGGACTTTACCATTCAATGTGACCACTTCTGATATTGTAGTTGTTGAGAAGAAAAAAAAGGAATGCAAGATCATCGACATAGCTGTTCCGAATGATGTGAGCGTAGGGAATAAAGAACATGAAAAGGTAGAAAAATACCAAGACCTCAGGCGAGAGATTGCAACCCTTTGGGGAATGAAGAAAACTGAAGTCATCCCGATTGTTGTTGGTGCACTGGGTATGGTTTCAAAAAAATTAGACATGTGGATAAAGAAAATCGGTATTAACATCAAGATAGAGACATTGCAGAAAAGTATGCTCCTTGGATCTGCAAGAATATTACGAAGAACTTTGGCAATGTAGACTTTCGTTTGGACTTCAAAGAAAGAGAACAACTAATGAGTAGAAGCCTTGGACCTGAGGTTACTGGTTGTAACCAGATCTAAAGGACTAAGCTGCCAGTACGAAACACTGAGTGTAACAGTACGAACCATAATAATAATAATAATAATAATAATAATAATAATAATAATAATAATAATAATAATAATAATAATAATAATAATAATAATAAAAAAATAATAATAATAATAATAACCAAAATATTGCAGACAAAGAATGGGAGAAGATCAGCAAATACAGTGAACTAAAGCTGGAAATAATGAGATTATGGAATGTTAAAGCAAAAGTGATTCCAATAGTGGTTGGGGCCCTTGGCTCCATTCCCAAAAAGTTGAAAGAACATTTGAAGAGTTTGGGATTACCAGGTGATATTCACTGCATCCAGAAGTCAGCCCTCCTTGGAACAGCTGGGATACTAAGAAAAGTATTGAGTGTCTGAGGCTGCTTGTTGCAGCTTAACGTTTGATGAACAATTCCTCCAGACTATGAACTTTAGGAGTGAACTCGCAAATAATAATAATAATAATAATAATAATAATAATAATAATAATAATAATAATAATTATTATAATTATTATTATTATTATTATTAATTATTATCCCGTATTGCTGATAGTGTATACAAGATGCTAGAAGAAAGTGATATTCTACCAACAGAACAGAAAGGATGCAGAAAAAAGTGCAGAGGAACGAAGGACCAACTTTTGATTGACAAGATGATTCTCACTGATTGCAAAAAACGGCAAAAGAACCTCGCTATGGCATGGGTGGACTATAAAAAAGCCTATGACATGGTGCCCCACTCCTGGATAATCGAATGTTTGAAAATGGCACAAGTACCACAAAATGTGACAAGTTTTCTTCAGCGATCAATGAGGAACTGGAAAACGGAATTGACGTCATGTGGAGAGTCTCTCGGAACAGTCAACATTAAGAGAGGGATCTTTCAAGGAGACAGCCTCTCTCCACTCATTTTTGTAATTTGTATGATACCTTTGTCAAAAGTTTTGCGCAAGGCTAAAGCAGGGTACAGGCTTGGAGACGTGAAAATCAATCATCTTTTATTCATGGATGATTTGAAGATGTTTGCGAAGAACAAGAATGAAATTGAGAGGCTTGTTTCGACAGTGCAAGTGATAAGTCAGGATATTGGAATGCAGTTTGGGGTAAAGAAATGTGGCGTTACTATCATGAAACGAGGGAAATTGGTCGAATGTGAAGATATAGAACTAACAAATGGAGAAAGTATTAAGGAGGTTGGTGATGAAGGATACAAATACCTTGGTATTTTAGAGCTTGATAAGATAAAGGAGAAGGAGATGAAAGAATTATTCCGAACGGAATACTTGCGACGAGTCAATCTCATTATGAAATCAAAATTGAACGGTAGGAACAAAATATTGGCAGCAAACACCTGGGCTGTGTCACTTATGAGATATGGAGCAGGCATACTTAGATGGACTAAGAATGAGCTTCAAGAGATCGATAGAAAAACAAGAAAAGTTATGACAATAAACAAGGAACTTCATCCAAGGAGTGACGTTGCAAGAATATACGTTTCAAGAAAAAGAGGTGGAAGAGGTTTGATGAGTTGTGAGAATTGTGTGAAGGGAGAAGAAAATAACCTGGGTTGGTACATAAAGAACAGCAGAGAGATTGTCTTGAGAAAAGTAGGGGAAACCAGTATAGTTAACACCGAGGAGGCAATGGAACCAAATGAATACAAAAGGTCTAAGAGCCAGGAAATGGAAGATGCATGGAGACAGAAGGTGATGCATGGACAGTTTGTGAGGGACAAGGAAGGAGTGAAGTGGGATAAATCATGGCAATGGCTTGCAAAAGGAGATTTGAAGGGATGCACAGAAGCACTGATATGCAGTGCTCAAGAGCAAGCTTTAAGAACGAATTACACAAAGTTCCATATCGATAAGAATGCTGATTCTCCACTGTGCAGAATGTGCGGAGAAAAAGGAGAAACTATTAGTCATCTGGTTAGTGAATGCGGAAAATTAGCTCAAAGGGAGTACAAAAGAAGACATGATAATGTGGCGCGATATGTTCATTGGCAACTTTGCAACAAAGGAGGCTTGGAAAGAGCTGAGAAATGGTATGAACAGCAACCCGAAGCAGTAATTGAAAATGAGAATTTCAAGCTCTTATGGGATTTCACCATTCAGTGTGATAGATTTATTGAGGCAAGGCGACCAGATATTGTGTTAGTAGATAAGAAGAACAAAGAAGCGAAAATAATCGATATTGCTGTGCCAGGAGATTCAAGAGTAGCAGAAAAAGAACTTGAAAAGACTGAAAAGTACCAAATGTTGAGAGAAGAAATAGGTCATGTATGGCAAATGAATAAAGTTACGGTGATACCCGTAGTAATTGGAGCATTGGGAGTCATTTCAAACAAGTTTGAAAGATACATGGAGAAGTTGGATGTGAAGATTGCGATGGAAATTATTCAGAAAACGGCACTGCTTGGAACAGCAAGGATACTGCGAAAAGTTTTGTCTCTTTAGAGAAACAGGAGAAGGAGCTTTGAGACCCCTGGTGACTTGTTGTTACCCGCTCTCAAAGATAAAAGAACAAAAGAACTTACCAGACAAACGTGTCTGAGATTTACATTATGGACAATAATAATGATAATAATAATAATAATAATAATAATAATAATAATAATAATAATAATAATAATAATAATAATAATAATAATGTAAAAATAAGACTGTTTTTAGAAGCTAACGTTTCGATTAAAAATCTTCTTCGGAGTAAAACTTCACTGGGACAGCCGAGAATTTATACAAGTTGTTTACAGATTGTTTACAGATAAAAATATACATGACAAGTCTATTTACAAATTAAAAATATGCCAATTTACGTTGTCCCTTTGTCCCTGATCACTTGAGAATGGATTGGAAGCGTTTGAAAGCTTAACTTATTCCTTTGAGGCTGTCTTGGCAGCTCTGCATTTACCCCCAAAAGACCCTCCGAAAGATTCGCATGATGCTTAACTCTTCTTTCAGCAACAGCTAACTCCCAGAAGATCTAACACTAATTCTGATTTCTTTGATACCATTGAGGCTGCCCTGGCAACTCAGTTTTCTCTAAAAGAAATCAGAATAATGATAATAATAATAATAATAATAATAATAATAATAATAATAATAATAATAATAATAATAATAATCATAATAATAATAATAATAATGATGATAATAATAATAATAATAATAATAATAATAATAACAATAATAATCTAGGAGTCCTTGAAGCAAATGACATCAAACATGAGCAGATGAAAGACAAAATCACGAAAGACTACGTCAAGAGAGTAAAGAAAATTGCGTCTTCACAACTGAACAGTGGAAATACCATAGACGCCATCAACTCCCGAGCAGTGTCTCTGGTAAGGTATGGTGCTGGAATCATAGACCGGACCAAGGAGGAACTGAAGAAAATTGACAGAAAAACAAGAAAAATACTCACAATGAATAGAATGTTACATCCACAAAGTGATGTTGATCGGCTCTATATTCCAAGGAAAGAAGGAGCATTACTCCACAATAACCTCGCTGATTGGCAGCACTGAATTTGGTATGAGAGCATAGATCACAGCAAAGTCAACCTTACTGTATTTCTTGACCTAAAGAAAGCTTTCGACACGGTCGACCATAGCGTATTAATGAAAAAATTACGCGCGTATGGGGTGAGAGGCAAATCTGGGGATTGGTTTCAATCCTACCTAACAAACAGAAAACAATTTTGCTCTCTAAATGCTTTGCATTCAAAAGCTAAAAAGGTTACCTGTGGCATACCACAAGGGTCATGCCTAGGCCCTCTTATTTTCATCATTTATTTGAATGACCTTGAAGAGTGCTTGCAATTCTCACGAGCTAGCATCTATGCTGATGACACTAGTTTGACAATTGCTTCTAGTAATTCAGTAAAATTGGTCGACGATGCACACCGGGAGCTTCTCAATATCTCAGAGTGGATGAGAGTGAATAAACTAAGTCCTAATCCCAAAAAAACTGAATTCATGGTAATAGGACACCCACTCAAGACTAGGAGTGTTGACCTTCCAGAGGTTCTAACGCTGGATGGTTCTGATATAAAAAAGGTTGGTCAAGCGAAATCCCTTGGCATCATTATTGACGAAAGCCTTACCTGGGATGAGCAATACAGGCGTGTAAAGGGCAAAATGAGTGCTGGTCTTTCAGCTCTAAAACGACTGAAAAATATTTTACCACAATCTCAGCTTTGCAGTGTGTATTATGCTCTTGTCGAGAGTCATCTGCATTATGGCGACGTTATTTGGGGTAGCTTGTGTAAAACAAAATTAGCTGCTCTTCAACGTCTTCAATCCCGAACATGGTCAATAATAGAGAATGCAAAAATTAAAGATCTTTGGTCTAGTTCCTGGCTAAATGTAGAAAATATTATCCGTTATGACAGGAACGTGATGACCTACAAGATCGTAAACAGATTATGTCCTGAAAACCTTTTTGATAAATACTTGCCCAGATCATGTTTTTCTTCATACAATACGAGAAATTCTCAGGATCTCCAAATCCCTAGATGCAGGACAGAGTTTTTCAAAAAGAGTTTTCACTATGCATCGCTGAAAGTCTGGAATGATACACCTTCCACGATTCGTGAGCTACCGACTTTAAATCGTTTTAAACAAAGACTAAAAACGCATTTAAAGGGCTAGACTCATTTTTAAAACACGACTCCCTGGAACAACAGCAGATTAGGAATGTAGGATTTTAAGCTTTTTAGGAATTTGATTTCTAGATTTAAATTTGTAAGTAGGTTTTTTATATTAATTGCTAAAGGGTTTTTTTCGTGTATAAATAATTTTAAATGAAATGAAAAAATGAAGGAGGAAGGGGCCTGCTAGGTGTAGAAGATTGTGTGCAGATTGAAGTGGAAAGTTTAGCTAATTATGTCAGTGCGTCAGACGAGCTGCTTCTCCAGGCCGTTAGCAAAGAGCATGTAATCACAAGGCAAATGACATGCGATCAGGATACCAAGAAGACAAGAAGAGAGGAGAGGCACAAAAGATGGAGATAAAAGAGTTTACAAGGAAAATTGATCAGAGAAATAGATGATATAAAGGATGAGTCGTCTTGGGACTGGATAAGGAAAGGATTCTTGAAAAAAGAAACAGAAGGAATGATATTTGCTACCCAAGAACTCTGCGCACAAATTGGATTAAGAAGCATATTGATAAACAGGACATAGGTGACAAGTGCAGAATGTGTGGAGAAATGGAAGAATCAGTTAGTCATCTAATCGCAGAATGCAAAAAACTGGCGCAACGTGATTACAAGAACAGACACGACAATATTGCAAAAATCATCCACCTCGAACTTTGTGAGAGATATGACCTGGCTCAGGGAGTAAAATGGTACAATCACCAACCAGAGAGCGTCATTGAGAATGAAAGCGTGCGAATTCTGGGGGATTTTAACATACAGACAGATCATTACATTGAACATCGCCGCCCTGACATCCTGGTTTTTGAAAAGGATTCTAGAAGGTGTTTCATCATTGATATAGCATCTCCTGGTGACAAGCGAGTTGTAGAGAAAGAACAAGAGAAAATTGAGCATTATTCAGACCTCAAGAGAGAATTGAAGAAAGTATGGAAATTCTCACATATTGAAATTGTCCCAATCATTGTTGGAGCTTTAGGAATTGTGTCAAAGAACTTGAAAGGCTGGATGAAGAAAATTAGTTTGAAGAGTAGCACAGCGCAGTTGCAGAAAGCCACTCTTTTGGGCAATGCGAGAATACTGAGAAAGATTCTTGAGACCTAAAGCTGCTGGTTGCAGCCTGCTCCCAAGAAGAACACCGGCATAACATCATCGCCGAGATATAAGGAGGAATAATAATAATAATAATAATAATAATAATAATAATAATAATAATAATAATAATAATAATAATAATAATAATAATAATAATAATAATAATAATAAAAACACACACTGTTAAGATTTGACGTTTCGATTAAAAATCTTCATCTTCATCTTCATTAATAATAATAATAATAATAATGGTAATAATAATAATAATAATAATAATAATAATAATAATAATAATAATAATAATAATAATAATAATGATAATAATAATAATACTAATAATAATAATAATAATAATAATAATATTATTATGAAAACTAAAACCACCTTCAGGAAAAACAGAAAAGAAAATATGAAAAATAAGACTGTTTTATAAAAGCTAACGTTTATATTATTATTATGGGCAAGCCCTTCGTATCCGTAGTATCTGCTCAGAAGGCTCTTTTTTTGAAAAACAATTGGGAGATTTGGAGAATTTTCTTTTTGATCGGGGGTACAATAGGGGTGAAATACAGGGACAGTTTGATAGGGCCAGGGGTTTGGATCGTAATACTCTTCTTGATCGGAACCAAAAGAACCGGGATGATACGAAGATACCCCTGGTTTTAACATACCATCCAGCATTTCATAGGGTTTACGGAATTTTGCAAACATGCCTTAATGCACTCTTTGTTGATACTGACCATCAACAACTTTTCAAGGAAAAAATTTTTGTTTCGTTCAGAAGGGCCAAAAATTTCAAGGATATTCTGGTTCGGGCCAAAGTTTACCAACCAACAGATGAACAAGCTGAAAAGGGCACTTTTAAATGTAATGGCCGGAGAAGCTGTCAAATTTGTGCACTTATTGTGGAAGGGGGGACATTTCGGAATTTTAATAACTCGCGATCTTTTACAATCTCCTCTGGTGCTTATCTTTGCAACTCAGAAAATGTGGTCTTCTTGTTGCAATGTGATTGCTGCAACAAAAAATATGTGGGCAGCACTAAAACCAAATTTCGCCAACAATTCAATGTATACAAGTCATACTTTCGTACTCATACTTACATATGCACGCAAACACAATGAGGGCAGTCTTGGCAGGGGTAAAACGGTACCACAGGCGGGTTTCTTTGGGCATTTCTTTAGCGAAGGTCATCAGGGTGTTTTTTCGGTTAGCATAAAAATCATTGATGGGGCTTCAGATGTTTACTCACTTCGAAGGAAGGAGTTATTTTGGCAATACAAATTGGGAATATTTGCACCCAAGGGCCTAAATGAGAGGGCGGCTGATATTGAATTGGATATGTTTGCCTGTGGAACCGCCTAAATCCGGTCACTACATTTTAATAAGTCTTTCGCTTTCTCTTGGGGCATGCTTCCTTCCGTATTTCGTGTCAGGGTGCACGTGGTGTCAGGGTGGAATTCCTTGTCTTGCCATCTAGGGATTTAGCAATTTAAGCAAATCCCAGGAGGATCGTTAGGGGGCATGCTTCTGGTTTGGCTTGAGACTTCCATTCTGATGCCGCAAACATAAAACTTAAAGTAAGGAAATTGGCTACAAAAAATATTTTTTTGAAATTGAAAGTTTTGGCTTTACAACTAATACTTTAGTGGTCTGGGTGTTTTGTTTGGTATGTTTTTAGGGGGGACTCGGGGGGATTCTACCACGATTTTATGGAAGTATTATTTTGTACGTTTTACGGTATAAATACTTGGCTGTTCTGTGGATTGTAAACACTGATGAAGATTTGAATATCGAAACGTTTGATTTTAAACAGTCTTGTTTATAATTATTAATAATAATAATAATAATAATAATAATAATAATAATAATAATAATAATAATAATAATAATAATAATAATAATAATAATAATAATAATAATAATAATAAAAAGAAACACAACTGTTAAAACTCTGTACGTTTCGATTAAAAATCTTCGTCAGCAATACTTTCTAATTGGACAACCGAGGATTTATACTCTGTGGTAAACAACTTCAATACAGTTAAAAATAAACTAAAATTACATTTCATTACAAAGAACCCTATTATTAGTAAACATGACTGACTCCAAATTTAAGACCCAGTGGGAATTAAAATCACGTTTTGAATTCAAACTTTCTTCAGCGTAGACAAGAAATGAAGTAACTGGCACATCAGCAAATGTTCCCTCCCATATGACCCTCCCGTATGTCATTTTACCCTGTGGGATCAAATAGATCACAGAGCAAACCTCCAAGGGATGCATCCGACAACCCCACGGCCCTCCCACTTGACCTTTCAATGATTCGCAAATTGCTGAATCTTGAATGGCTTGATAGGGAATTCCACTATTCTTGCAACATTTTAAAGAATTGATCTGATTCTCTTGAATATATTCCAGCAGTTGTCATTACAAGATTAATAAACTTAATTTTCTTATAGACGCGTTTTAAGGTACCGTCTCTTAAAAGGTATTCGTATTTCTCCTTTTTTCTTTTCTCATTCTTCTCTGTATTTGCTTCATGACCTACTGTTAGTTCAACGACGAAGAGGTTGTTCTTTTTATCAATTGCCAGAAGATCAGGCCTTGAGCTTGAACCAGTTACTATTTCAGGTGACGAGTAGGAAGGGAGATCGCAGTAAAGTTTCTTTACAATCGGCTCAATAAACTTTGCTAGATTTAACAACACTGAATTATGTCTCCATGTATAACGATCCAAGCACGGTGTAGATCCAGCCACAATATGCTTTGTCGTTTGAATTTCTCGACAGAAAATACAACTGGGGCTTGTGTTTATGCCCCATCGCGCTAGGTTAGATAGGCAGGCTAGGGAGTTGTTCATGTATCTCACTGTGAAGCAGAAGGTATTTCTTGGGAGCCGATGTTGCGTCTGGAACCAATAATTCTTTGCCTTGGGGAGAGCAGTTTTCCAAAGTTTCGTTACTACTGAGCCCTGTACCTGGAGAGTTTCAATTTTTGACTTTTTATCATCTCTTATCTTTTTCAATGCTTGCTTTGCCGAATGAAACGAATCGTACTGTACATTCGATTTTTCTGACGTAACGTTATGGAGGTATCGGATGTCCTCGTTCAATGAATGTTCAAGACATTTTCTACGAGTCACCTGACAAAGGGTAAATTTAGTGCTGACATCAATGACTTCTAGGCCAAATTGTGATCTGGAGAGCTGTAGAATTTCTACCGTCCCGCTTACTGGAATTTCGAGCCATCGCCGGAAGTACCTATGACATATCGAGTCAAGGTTTTGTTTTACCCAAGTTATATCGATATCAGTGATTGTTAGGTCCCAGCTTATTTTGGAAAGGAAGTATTGATTGTAGAGTAGAAGCTTGTTTCTTGGATGCAATGGAAGCTGATGGATCAAGCTTAAGATCTTTTCAGTAGTGACTAATAGCTCTTCCTTGTGCTCATTATTGTTCATCTCCATGCCGAACCAGCGACCAAGGTATTTGAAGCTTTCGTTGTCCTCGACGCCTTTAATTAAAACATTGTTGATGTAGATTTTTGGTTTGTATTGTTTACACAGTGTGGCGACTTTCTTCATTGCAAATGACTGGCATTTATCTGGTCTAATGGTCATCTTAGCCCACTTGCACCATCGACAAAAAGCATTAACTTGGGTTTGGTTGTCGTATTCCGTTGCAGAAATGGCTATGGCGTCGTCAGCAAATTGAAACCACTTCCTTGGAGTGAGTAGCTTGCTGGTTCTGTAACTTAGTTGGCCAAATTCCTTAGTTTGAAGGGACTTTATGATGAGTTCATGCAAAGATTGAAGAGTAGAGGACTAAGACAGTCTCCTTGAAGCACTCCTTTCTCGATCTTCAGGAGTGGGGTCACGAACTTTTTGGTAGTAATACTGGTCTTAAAGTCTTTGTACAAATGTTCGATGATTTCATTGACATGATTCGGAATGTGATGATACTTTAGCATGGCATTGATCAGTCCATGTTGGACTTCTCCAAAAGCGTTTTTAGGTCCAGCATAGTAACGACCAACGATCTTTGTTTACGCTTTGCGTCGCGAATAATGTGAGCAAGTAATGCTGTGTGTTCCATTGTCCCGGAGATTTTTGGAACGAAGCCCTTTTGAATATGGTTTTCAATGAAACCATTCGCAGTTAGGAATTTGAACATACGATTTCGAAGGATAGATGTGAAAATTTTTAGGCAAATAGGCTGAAGGGTTATTGGGCGAAAATTCCCTGGGTCGTCTGGAGAGCCTTTTTTGTGGATTAGGATGGTGGTCGCTGAGCGCCATGCTGCAGGGATCTTCTTACTACTCCAAACATGATTTATGATATCCGACAGGTAGGTCCGTAGGAATGGACATCTTTTGAGCATTATAACAGAAATCTGATCAATAGCACAAGGCGATTTACTGGATTTCATACGCCAGATAATTCTTGATACCTCTTGATATGTTGGGGGCTCTAGATCAAATTCGGTTTTAGCTTCTGGGAGGATTGGTATCCATGCTGGCAAAGAAAAGTTTGCTTTTCGTGGACAGTGAAAGACTTTTTTGAAATACAAAGTGCACGTTGCTACATCGAAGTTTGGAAATATGCTGGTAGGTTCAACTAATACCCTTTTTACGTATTTCCAGAAGCTGTATCTTATTTCTGTATCGTGGTCGATACTGCGACTATCATATTTGCGGCCGCCTCCGGGTACCATGGATCGCAAAAGTTTTGCTATGAACTTGATTTCAGCAGCGAGAGTGTTGTCGTTTTGAGACTTGAGATATTTCATCACCCGTTTCAATTTGTTTCGATTATAATTTTTGTACTTTTCTTCGAATCTTTTGACTGCTGCAGAGACATCGTTTACGAGACCGTAATTATCTTTGAAATAATCGTAAGCAAGATCGTTCATATCTTGAACACATTCGTCGATATCCTCATCGTCAATTTTGAGCCTGTCCAGGTGAACCTGGAAGAAAGTATTTGCCGTAGACCAATCTTGATTCGTTTCAGGAAGTTTAACCCCAGTTTTAATTAATGGTGGCTCCAAATTTCCATAGTCAATAATTTCGTTCTGTGCAGGGTCATGGTTTGCAAGTTCTTCGCACAAATCTGCTGTAAGTTGTTTTGCAAGACCCTCTATTGTTTTGCACGATCTTTGATGCATTCGCAGGCCTCTTTCACCCTTACAATGTTTACCGCAACAGCAGACAAAGGATGCATTGTTGTCTGTATTCATGTAATTCACCGGTGATTCATGTGATTCACCGGTGAATGGCTGCTTTGTTGACGTTCTGCTTCATTGCTGTTCTTCGCTCTCCCTTTACAGCGCCATGAATGGCGGCCTAGCACAGCAAAATCTTTTCCACAGAATGAGCAGACCGTAAGCACCATGAACCAAAGTAAAATAGTTATCTTTCGCATGTCTGACTGTGGTGTAATCAAGTATTATACCAGTTGAATAAGAGATAAAATAGACACCTTGTGAGCAAATTTAAATGTGAAACTATCCCAGCGTAAGAACTGACGTCCTCACTCATGGATCACCTAATAATAATAATAATAATAATAATAATAATAATAATAATAATAATAATAATAATAATAATAATAATAATAATAATAATAATGATAATAATAAAAATAATAATAATAATAATAATAATAATAGGACCAAGATTTTTAATCGAAACGTTAGCTTTTATAAAACAGTCTTATTTTTCATATTTTCTTTTCTGTTTTTCCTGAAGGTGGTTTTAGTTTTCATAATAATAATAATAATAATAATAATAATAATAATAATAATAATAATAATAATAATAATAATAATAATATAATGATAATAATAATAATAATAATAATAATAATAATAATAATAATAATAATAATAATAATAACAATAATAATAGGAGGAAGATTTTTAATCGAAACGTTAGCTTTTATAAAACAGTCTTATTTTTCATATTTTCTTTTCTGTTTTTCCTGAAGGTGGTTTTAGTTTTCATAATAATAATAATAATAATAATATAATGATAATAATGATAATAATAATAATAATAATGATAATAATAATAATAATAATAATAATAATGATAATAATAATAATATTCGGGGCAGCTTCACCAAATCATAACTTATGCATTGGACATGATAAGGGATAGAGGAGATATCGACGAAAAAACTTTGGAATAACTCATGGTTAATAGCCCTAGGTTAAGACGTTTTTATCTCTTACCTAAGATTCATAAGAGGTTGAATAGCGTCCCGGGGAGGCCAGTCATCTCAAATTGTGGATTTTTTACAGAAAATATTTCGGAATTTTTGGATTTTCATTTGCAGCCACTGGGAAAAAAATTTAAGTCATACATAAAGGATACCAACCATTTTCTCCAAAAAATCTACAATCTGGGGGAACTCCCTGAAGATGCTATTCTTTGTACAGTAGATGTTGTTGGGCTTTATCCCAGCATTCCGCATGAAGAGGGACTGGAAGCACTTCGGGAAGCACTTGAACGTCGAGAGGATAAGGCCATCTCCACAGACGCTCTTACGGAGCTTGCTCACTTGGTTTTGGAAAACAATTTTTTGAATTTAATGGTGATTTTTACCAGCAACTTAGGGGTACGGCCATAGGTACCAAGTGTGCTCCTAGTTACACGATTCTTTTTTTAGCTGCCCTTGAGGAAAAGATACTTTCGGAGGAGCAGTGGAAACCGTGGCTGTGGTGGAGATACATAGACGATATCTTTTTAGTTTGGTTGCATCGGGAAGAAAAACTTAGGGATTTTATAAATTTCCTTAATGGGGCACATGATTCTATTAAGTTTACCGCAGAATGGTCCTCGGAGAGGGTTAATTTTCTAGACGTTCAAGTCATAAAACAGGGTAACAAACTTGTCACCGATTTATTTACAAAACCAACGGATACCCATCAACTCTTACATCGCACTTCTTGTCATCCTAGCCATACTAAGAAGGGTATCCCATATAGTCAGGCACAATGAGTGCAAAATCATTGACGTTTCGTGCCCGTTTGATGGAAGAGTGATCGAAAGAGAAGAGGAGAAGAGGGAAAAGTACGAAGATCTTAGAAGGGAAGTGGCAAAACTATGGAATGTCAGGAAAGTGGTGACAATACCAATTATCATCGGAGCTCTTGGTAAAAAACTTTAAGAGATATGTTGAGCATCTTGAAATGGGACAGATGACATCTTTATTACAAAAGACTTGTGTACTTGGCACGGCGAAGATAATTAGAAGGACTCTGGACACCTAAGATTGAGGGATTCAATCCGCTGCCCAGAAAAGCCGCCAAACAACAAAAAGGCGTGAAGAAAGGACAATAATGATGATAATAATAATAATAATAATAATAATAATAATAATGATAATAATAATAATAATAATAATAATAATAATAATAATAATAATAATAATAATAACAATAATAATAATAATAACAACACAAAAACACAACTGTTAAAAAAGACGTTTCGATATTAAAATCTTCTTCAGTACCAGAGGACAGCCGAGTATTTATACATGTTGAAAACCTAGTTACAAAACAATATCCTTACAAATCCTAAACTAAAATTATTCCAAAATGATATTGCCAACAATGAAATAGCATTAACTGCCAAAATATTTCAAAAAAGATGTTTAAAACTGGTTCAAACTAGACCGTCCGGGCCGCCAAGCCCGCGCAGCAAGACAACACCACAAAACAAAGAGTCAAAGTCCCAGGGCTTTGTCTCTCGGGTCCCTCCGCACGAACCCACGACCCAAAAGGCCCAGCGCGAACCAGGCTTCAAAGTATTTTAAAGTTTTTATGACTCCCATCCCAGTAAACAACCATATTGAAATCCATGCGTGGCACCGTTTATTAATACACTTGGGACTGAAAACTCTTCTGTTGTTGGAGTAAAGACCTTTAAGGAAGAACACCCGCCCAGTGACCCTCTAAGGATTTGCAAACCAGCTAAGAACTATTTTAGCCAATGCTAAATCCCAGATGGCAAGGAAGGGGATTCCACCCTTCCACCATGTGCATAAACACAGAGCCAAAGGTCGAAGTGCCCCACCCATGCAGATACCGACTCCAAGATGTAACGATAGAATTTATGCCGACCCACAAGCAAACATGTCGAGTTCAATGTCTGCTGCTCTTTCGTTTAGGCCAGCAGGTGAAAACGTTCCAAGTTTGTACTGCCAAAATAGTTCTTTCCTACGAGGTGAATAGACATTATCCGCCCCATCGATTATCCTAATACTGACCGAAAAATTACCCCCATGTTGTTCATCAAAGAAATGGCTGAAGAAACTATCCTGTGGAACAGGTTTTCCCGTCGCCAAATTGCCCTCGTTATGTTTGTGTGCGTATGTCCTAAAATACGATTTACACACATCGAACCTTTGTCGAAACTTGTTTTTGGTGCTGCCAATATATTTTTTATTGCAGCAGTCACATTGCAACATGTAAACCACACTTTCTGTATTGCAATGAAAGGGCCCTGAAAATATTTTGAATGTCCTGGCGTCATTTGCATTGGCAAAAGTATCCCCCCTCTCGTATCAAAGGACAGATTTGACAATTTCTTCTACCGTTACATCTAAAGGTACCCCTTTCCCCCAACTCTTTCCCCCAATTATTATGATGATAATAATAATAATATTGGATATGATTTGACAAATTAAGAACAAACTGTAATAAACGTCTTATAGCCAAATATGTTCCTTGCACATCACCAGAAATCAGCAGTCCTACTGTCCATGCACTTTTTTGCACCTACTTCGCCATATGATGCTACCACAAATCATGTTTGATACACAGCACCACTTCATCGTCTCTTTTGCCTCTTCCCCTGACAGTCCTAGCCTTTTCAAGTTTCCTCTCACATTCTTATGTACGGTCCCAAGTGATCCAAAGCACATAACACTGATACTTGTTGCAATTCCATGTCGATTCAATAAGTTTATCACTGGTTGATACTTATTTCTTTTCTCTTGGTAAGATGTATCCATATACAAATCAAAGCAGACAGTGACTTCAACAATTTCACATTCTCTCCCGTTCACTTTTATCTCTAGTATATCAGGCTTCCTTTGGTTTAGCTGTTGCAATGCGTCTTTGATATGTGGGAAAGCTGTTTCTACCATTTTGTTGACAAACAACGTTGATGTTGAATTCCTTTTTTCGATTTTTTGACCAAGGAATTCTACGACCCGATCGTGCCTTTGCGAATATAAATCTTTGTAGTTTCTTCAGGAATTCATTAAGTGTGCCATCGACTCAGTCCTTTCATTGCACATTGAGCATCTTTTATCGTGATCCTTATTCCACATATGAATTAGCTGGTTACAAGGGATTTGATTCATACGTGCACGTAGAATAAACTTGACTAAGCTGTCAGACAGCTTCCATCCGTAATAAACTTGATGCGAAATCTTTTTGTCTATATTCTCCATTCCTATAAAGTTTCCCTGCATTTGGAGCTCACAGCTCTTAATGATATCCTGTTGCTCTAATTCTCCCTCGATTTCTCTTTTTAAAACTTTCCTATTCAGCTCCTTGCCATTAACGACAACCACAGCAAAACCATCCTTGTAGATAATTGATCCATTAAACTTATTAGCATGAAAAAGTAGATCCGGCCAATCAGAGTTGCCTCCATATGTTTTTGTCTTGGCTAGTCTCCGGTTAGCATCTAATGCATAACCTAGAAAATTGATTTCGCTGTCTGTCTAACCCCTCGCGATTTCATGTCTAATTCCAAAGATTCTCTTGCCAGATACCGTATGCTCTCCTCATCGTGATTCAGCATTTTTATCAAATTAGATAAAAGTGTTGCCTATATACATTTGATGGTCTTTTTATCCCAAGCCCCCCAAGTAGTCTGTTGACGAAAAATATCTTGTCACTGCTCTTGGGATATAAATCAAACATTTCTTTAACAGTTTTCGTAATCTTTGTATCCAGTTCCTCAAGCTGTTGTTCTTCTATCTCTGTGTTTTCAAAGTGGTGTGAAATCTTTGCTAAAGCCATGTTATTGAAAGCACTGAGTTTTAAAGGAATAGGAAGCGTACGTTCCTTGATTTTATCAATTATACCTTTGAATTCTTCAATAAAGTCCTTGACTTGTTTTTCGTCTTCCCCTGCTATGGTAAACGATTTTCCTAGATATTTATAGGATTTGGATCTCTTGTACGTTTCTATTGATTCTCCTTGAACTTTAATGGCTGTCTTTTTGTCACCTTTTCCCTTATACCAATTGTTACCAGACCTTTGTTCATAAAATAACGCACACTTAGATGCCTTTACTTTCAAAGCAGCTTGATCAAAGAGTGGCTCACATTTCATTATCATCTCTTTAAGCAGTTTTAAGTCATATGTTACCATTGCAATGTCGTCTGCATATGCTTGAATTGGAATTGGCCTAATTTTCCTTTCATTTTCTATATTCATACTAACCAGGGCATGACTGTACGCTGGTTTTAGTACTTTATCCACTATAACTAGAAAAATCATAACGCTTAAAGGGTCACCTGTTTTTGTGCCCCTTGTGATGTAAATTTTCTGAGTCAAATTGTTTCCACAAATAACTTGAAAGCTGGAGCGATCATATATGTGCTCAATAATCTTACAGTACACAGTCGGAATGTTGTATTCAGACAATGTGGTTGTGATCTCTTTATGCTTGATACTGCCAAACGCATCTGCAAAGTCGATAAATAGAATGTGGAGTTTCGTGCTTATGTGTCTAAAGTCATCCAACACTGTTTTCAGGCTAAAAATTAAATCTTGCCTGTTTCTTCCTTTAAGAAAAGCCCTTTGCCAAAATTCGATTTGCGGCTCGATGAAGGGCAAAATTCTGTTTATGATGCAACGCGAAAATAATTTGTAAATGACAGACGATAAAGATATATCACGAAGTGTCGTTAGGTCTTCGGGGTTATAATTCTTTTTCGGAATTCTTTGCACAATATCATGCTTCCATTCGGAGGGTACTTTCCTATTCTTTAAACTTGTATTGAATATGCCCACAATATCAGTTTTAATTGAACTAAACTCTCTCTTTATGTCTTCATACACAACTCCATCCAGCCCCGCTGATTTTCCATTGGGCAATATTTTCACAACATCCTCAATTTCTTTTTCATTAAATGGCCTAACTTCTTCGATATCATTTTCGTTGTCGTCAGCAAGGGATATTTCTTCCTCGTTTGTTGTATCACTTTCTAAAAGAAACAATTTTCCATTTCGATAGAACGCTTCTGTTCGCGCTTGATCAATTTCTACTTGTGTTTTGTTTGGCCATTTGCAATCGTTCTTTATAATCTGAATTGCCTTCTTTCTTTTGTGCAGCCAAAGATCTGTTAATTTACTTCGGGAAACTGTATCATCCGTGAACACGCCTTGTCTGAGTGAAAAGAATGGCTGTATTGTTTTATTAACATAAGACAACTGCTTTTCTAACTGCAACAATATTGACTCATCTCTGTAATCACCAAGGGACGGTTCCCTTGGTAATGATTTCAAAATACGTAAACAATATTTGCAAAGATTCAAGTTCCATGGCCTGCCATTGAAATTTTGTTGTTGAAATTCCCCACCTTTCACGAATATTCCAGTGATGACTTTCAAGACCCTTTTCCATTTGCTAAAACCTCCCTTGCAGATAAATTTATCATAAAATACTCGCCTACTGCTCAAAGACTGACGAAAGGCCCTTTCTTGTTTTTCAAATTCCATCCACTCATGTTCATTTAGGCTGGAGGCAAATTCATCAAGTGGCCTAATCCATGCAGCGTTTTCAAACTCACGACGAATGACTTTCCCTGCTTTGATGGCATCTTTTGCGTAATTCTTCAGTTTCTGTATCAATTGCATTTGATGCTAAGATTCTGGTGATATACAAGGCAGCATTTTCGGCGGCAGCTACGACGGATTACCATTAAATGAATCACAAGAAGAAGGAGCGTCTCGCGACACGTCCATCCTGTTGGCCATCAATAACAATAATAATAATAATAATGATAATAATAATAATAATAATAATAAGAAAACACAACTGCTAAAATTCGGACGTTTCGATAAAAATCTTCTTCAGCACAAACTTTCCAAAGGACAACCGAGAATTTATAATACATGATAAACAACCTAACTTAAAAATAAAATTACAATTACATTTTGTAAAAAAGAACCCCATCCTTAGTAAACATGACTGCTATTGAAATTAAATTCAAGTGGGAGTGAAAAATCACGTTTGAGTTCAAAGTGTTTGAAGCCTGGTGCACACCAGGTCCCCCGGGCCGCCAAGGCCGCCCAGAAGGACCCAACGACAAAGGACCCAAACTCTGAGTCATTCTCCCCTGAGTCCCCCCGAGCAACCCAACGACCCAAGAGATCCAGCGCGATCCAGGCTCCAAGCGTAAACAAGAAAATGAAATGTTTGGCTGATTAGCAATTATTTCCCCTTTGAGACCAGATAAATCACAGACCAAACCTCCGAGGAATCCAGCCGGCAACCCCGCAGCCCTCCCATATGACCTTTCAATGATTCGCAAATTGCTGAATCTTGAATGGCTTGATAGGGGATTCCACCCGAACGCCACATGCAAAAAACATGAAGCCAAAAAGGAAGACGGCAGAGCACTGCCAACCGAACCCCCCAGAGACACCAGATTCAATGGCAGGAATTAGGCCATGCCACACGCAAACATATCGAGTTCCACATCTGCCGCCCGTTCATTCAAACCCTTGGGTAAAAAAGTTCCCAGCCTGTATTGCCAAAATAGTTCCCTACGTCGCAACGAAAAGACATTGTCAGCCCCATCGATCATTTTAACCCTAACCTCAAATTTCCCATTGTGATTCCCCTCAAAGAAATGACTAAAAAAGTTTGCTTGTGGGATTAATTTATCCCTGTCGAGTGATCCCTCGTTATGTTTGCGTGCGTAAGATCTGAAATACGATTTGTACAGGTTGAATCTTTGCCGAAATTTGGTTTTGGTACTACCTACATATTTTTTGTTGCAAATTTCACATTGTAGTAAATACACAACGTTTTCTGAATTGCAGTTATACCTCCCCGAAAAGTTTTTGAAAGATCTATTTTCGTCGGAATTTTCAAAACTATCCCCCTCAGTTATGACATTGCAGATCTGGCAACTCTTCCTGCCATTGCACCTGTAGGTACCCTTAGCCAACGGAGGCTCACCAACACTCGGTAATTTAGCTCTAACAAGTTCATCTTTGAGATTTTTGGCCCTCCGAAATGACAAAAAAATCTTGTTTTGGAACACTTCTTTGTGTTCATCGTCTACCAAAAGGACTTTTGAACTTTCTTTTAGAATCTCATAAACTTTGTTGAGAGCTGGATGATAGGTAAGTACCAAAGGTATTTTCTTGTCATCCTTATTTTTAGGTTGCCCATAATAGTAAGGATAATAATAATAATAATAAGCTTAATAATAATAATAATAATAATAATAATAATAATAATAATAATAATAATAATAATAATAATAATAATAATAATAATGATAATAATAATAATAATGATAATAATAATAATAATAATAAAAAACAACACTGTTAAAAGCTTCAACGTTTCGATAAAATCTTCATCAGGAATAATAATAATAATAATAATAATAATAATAATAATAATAATAATAATAATAATAATAATAATAATAATAATAATAATAATAATAATAATAATAATAATAATAATAATGATAATGATAATGATAATGATAATGATAATGATAATGATAATGATAATGATAATGATAATAATGAAAAAGGGGGTGTCAAAAGTAAATCACCTGCTATTCATGGATGATGTAAAGTTATATGCCTCGAAAAGCGATGAGATCGACTCATTGGTACAGACAGTGAGAGTTTGCACCCAAGACCTAGGGATGAAATTTGGCATCAAGAAATGCGCCACCCTTGTTCTAAAGAGAGGAAAAATCAGCAGCTCCGAGGGAATCAATCTTGGAAACAACGAAATAATAGGAGAAGTGGGTACTGATGGATACAAGTATTTGGGTATTGCAGAAAAAGATGGCATATGCCATGAGCAAGTGAAAGAATCAACCAGAAAAGAGTATTTCAAACGTTTGACCAGCCTCTGTAAATCAAAGCTGAATGCTGGGAATTTGTTTCAAGCAATCAACACATGGGCAGTCCCGTTATTGAGATATGGTGCAGGAATTATCAACTGGAACAAAGAAGAAATGGAAGACATGGACAGGAAAACAAGGAAAATGCTATCACGTTACGGTGCCTTGCACCCAAGAGAAGACGTTGAAAGGCTGTACATCAAGCGTAAAGCAGGGGGCAGAGGGTTAATGAGCGTGAAAGATTGTATCACGCTCGAAAAGGCCCAGTTAAGTGAATATGCAATGACAAGCGAAGATCACCTTCTGAAAGAGGTTGCAGTTGAGCTTGACTGTCAAAAGTTTGTGAGCCCAAGGATGAAAATTGAACTCACCAATCAAAGGAAAAGGAGATAGAAAGAGAAGGCACTTCATGGACAATACTTTCGGGATGTTCAAGATGTAGCTAGTGATTAATCTTGGGACTGGCTGAAGAATGGAAGAATGAAGAGAGAAACAGAAAGCTTGGTGTGTGCCGCACAAGATCAGGCCTTGCATACCAATGCAATCAAGTCAAAAATTTACAAAGAAAACATTAGTCCTTTGTGTCGTCTATGCAACAAACATTCTGAGACCGTAATGCATTTGGTAAGTGGATGTGAAAACCTCGCACAGAAAGATTACAAGGAAAGACATGACAAATTAGGTCTACATATTCATTGGCTACTCTGTTGCAAATATGATATTGAATGCAGCAAGAAGTGGTATGAACACGAGGCCAACAGCATAGAAGAAAACGAGAAAACCAAAATTCTTTGGGATGTTACTATCCAGACAGACAGAGTAATTGAGGCAAGAAGACCTGACATCGTGGTTATTGACAAGGCAAACAAAACCTGCCAAATAATTGATATTGCCGTACCTTCAGACCAAAACATTACAAAGAAAGAGAAGGAAAAGATTGATAAGTATCAAGAATTGAAGTTGGAAATCATGAGAATGTGGAGCGTTAAGGCCTGGGTAGTGCCAATCGTTGTTGGAGCCCTTGGTTGTACAACAAAAAAGCTTGAAGAATATTTAAAGAACATTGGACTTCCTCGGATAAATTCAAGCTTACAAATGTCTGCCTTATTAGGAACAGCCAATATCCTGAGGAAAACCCTTGATATCTGATGCACGCAATGTGCTTGTTTCAAGGAAGAAGAACTCCTTCAATGACTCAGTAAAATGTATTGCAAGTGTATTTGGAATGAAATAATAATAATTTTTTATTTTTAATAGCAAAGTTTGAATTTGATGAAAATAATCGTGGAGTTCCATGGTACAAGCAAGCGTTACCTCTTGCAAGCATCGAAAATGATCACGCTAAGATTATGTGGGACATACCGATGAATTTAGACAAAAGACCAAGCAACAATGCCATTAAGCCTGATATGTTGATAATAGACTAAGAAGGAAAAAAGATCAGTTTGATAGAGGGGACTATATGTGCACCTGGATGTATTGCCAAGAGAGAGAAAGAAAAACAGGACAAGTATTCTGAAATGAGAAAGTCACTGGAACGGTTAAATCGTGGATATGAAATAGATCAAATCAATGTTGTGTTCGACTTTCTAGGCTGTTACAGCAAGCAATTGGAGTGTCAAATCAAAAGACTATGTGAAGGAGAGAAGGAGGCAAAATTGGTTATCGAAAAATGTCAAAAATGGGTACTCAGCCAAAATTGCGAGATTGTTAAAACTTTTTACGAAAGAAAATAAAACTATGAAAAAATGACATGTCATCTTAGAAAAAAATTAGTAAATGAAACAATAACAACAAAAAAAGTCTGCTTAGGCATTAGCCAGCAGTATGGTGGACTCAAGACAAGCAACAGAAACAATTTTAACAAAAATGATAATAATAATAATAATAATAATAATAATAATAATAATAATAATAATAATAATAATAATAATAATAATGATAATAATAATAATAATAATGGAAACTTTTCATGATAAAATCCAACTAATTACATACAACTTAAAAACAGTAACAGAATCAGACTACTCACTACGGTATAGGCATAGTCTGCCTGCATTCGCATAGGTGCTTCAAAATAGTTACAAAAGTAAGGTAAGGTTCAACTTAGATGTTCATTAGATCCACCTCCGTCCACTCCTTCGTTCTCATACAAAAGATATAATAAGACGAACGTATACAAATTTCTGTTAGCTTTGTAGAAATGTACGTTGCTGCTGTGTTGTCAATGTTTAAATCTTTCAGCAATTTGAAGAAATCCTCTGAATGTTTTGAATAGATGCCAATAGTAGTCAACACGAGATTCACAAAACAGATTTTTCGATACGAACATTTTAGGTCACCATCATTTAAGAGATGTTCGTATTTCTTTGCCTTTCTTGTAGCATTCGCCGCCGTGTTAGATTCGTGGCCTACTGTTAGCTCAATTATAAACAGAGTGTTGATCCTGTCCACAACGAGTAGATCCGGTCGTGCAGCAGTACCAGTCACAATTTCGGGTGATAAAACGATGGAATGTCACAGTAAAGCTTCTTGACCATTGGTTGCAAAAATTTAGCTAAATTTAACAGCACCGAGTTATGTCGCCATGTGTAGCGATTTAAACATGATGCACAGCCAGCTACTATATGCTTTGTGGTCTGAACTTCCCTACAGAATGAACAGCTTGCACTGACGTTCATGCCCCATCTTGCTAAATTAGAAAAACAAGCAAGAGGGTTGTTCATGTATCTTATGGTAAAATTAATGATGTTTCTAGGAAGACGATGTTGCACTTTAAACCAAAAATCCCTTGCCTTCGGGAGTGCTGTTTTCCATAGCTCTGTAATTACTGTACTCTTAACCTGCAATGACTCTACCTTCGATTTTTTGTCTTCCCGGATCTTTTTTAGCGCAAGTTTTGTTGTATAGAACGAGTCATATTGGATGTTAGTCTTTTCTGATGTTGTATTATGCAGATATCGAATGTCATCATTTATGGAGTTTTTCAGACATTTACGGAAAGTCACTTGACAAAGAGTATGTTTTGTATTTGTATCAATGACTTCCTGTCCAAACTGTGCCTTAGATAATTGCAATATTTCAACTGTTCCATTTACAGGTATATCTAACCATTTTCTGAAATATCCGTGGCAAATCATGTCTAGGTTTTGCTTTATCCACGTTGCATCTATGTCTGCTATCGTGAGATCCCAACTGATTTTACTGAGAAAGTACCGATTGTATATTTGAAGCTTATTTTTTGGATGTAACGGTAATTGATGAATCAAGCTGAGGATTCGATTTGTAGTGTCAAGAAGCTGCCTTCATAATAATAATGATAATGATAATAATAATAATAATAATAATAATAATAATAATAATAATAATAATAATAATAATAATAATAATAATAATAATAATAATAATAATAATAATAATAATAATAATAATAATAATAATAATAATAATAATAATAATAATAATAATATCGGATATGATTTGACAAATTAAGAACAAACTGTAATAAACGTCTTATAGCCAAATATGTTCCTTGCACATCACCAGAAATCAGCAGTCCTACTGTCCATGCACTTTTTTGCACCTATTTCGCCATATGATGTTACCACAAATCATGTTTGATACACAGCACCACTTCATTGTCTCTTTTGCCTCTTCCCCTGACAGTCCTAGCCTTTTCAAGTTTCCTCTCACATTCTTATGTACGGTCCCAAGTGATCCAAAGCACATAACACTGATACTTGTTGCAATTCCATGTCGATTTAGTAAATTTATCACTGGTTGATACTTATTTCTTTTCTCTTGATAAGATGTATCCATATACAAATCAAAGCAGACAGTGACTTCAACAATTTCACATTCTCTCCCGTTCACTTTTATCTCTACTATATCAGGCTTCCTTTGGTTTAGCTGTTGCAATGCGTTTTTGATATGTGGGAAAGCTGTTTCTACCATTTTGTTGACAAATAACGTTGATGTTGAATTCTTTTTTTCGATTTTTTGACCAAGGAATTCTACGACCCGATCGTGCCTTCGCGAATATAAATCTTTGTAGTTTCTGCAGGAATTCATTAAGTGTGCCATTGATTCAGTCCTTTCATTGCACATTGAGCATCTTTTATCGTGATCCTTATTCCACATATGAATTAGCTGGTTACAAGGGATTTGATTCATACGTGCACGTAGAATAAACTTGACTAAGCTGTCAGACAGCTTCCATCCGTAATAAACTTGATGCGAAATCTTTTTGTCTATATTCTCCATTCCTATAAAGTTTCCCTGCATTTGGAGCTCACAGCTCTTAATGATATCCTGTTGCTCTAATTCTCCCTCGATTTCTCTTTTTAAAACTTTCCTATTCAGCTCCTTGCCATTAACGACAACCACAGCAAAACCATCCTTGTAGATAATTGATCCATTAAACTTATTAGCATGAAAAAGTAGATCCGGCCAATCAGAGTTGCCTCCATATGTTTTTGTCTTGGCTAGTCTCCGGTTAGCATCTAATGCATAACCTAGAAAATTGATTTCGCTATCTGTCTGTCTAACTCCTCGCGATTTCATGTCTAATTCCAAAGATTCTCTTGCCAGATACCGTATGCTCTCCTCATCGTGATTCAGCATTTTTATCAAATTAGATAAACGTGTTGCCCTATATACATTTGATGGTCTTTTTATCCCAAGCCCCCCAAGTAGTCTGTTGACGAAAAATATCTTGTCACTGCTCTTGGGATATAAATCAAACATTTCTTTAACAGTTTTCGTAATCTTTGTATCCAGTTCCTCAAGCTGTTGTTCTTCTATCTCTGTGTTTTCAAAGTGGTGTGAAATCTTTGCTAAAGCCATGTTATTGAAAGCACTGAGTTTTAAAGGAATAGGAAGCGTACGTTCCTTGATTTTATCAATTATACCTTTGAATTCTTCAATAAAGTCCTTGACTTGTTTTTCGTCTTCCCCTGCTATGGTAAACGATTTTCCTAGATATTTATAGGATTTGGATCTCTTGTACGTTTCTATTGATTCTCCTTGAACTTTAATGGCTGGCTTTTTGTCACCTTTTCCCTTATACCAATTGTTACCAGACCTTCGTTCATAAAATAACGCACACTTAGATGCCTTTACTTTCAAACCAGCTTGATCAAAGAGTGGCTCACATTTCATTATCATCTCTTTAAGCAGTTTTAAGTCATACGTTACCATTGCAATGTCGTCTGCATATGCTTGAATTGGAATTGGCCTAATTTTCCTTTCATTTTCTATATTCATACTAACCAGGGCATGACTGTACGCTGGTTTTAGTACTTTATCCACTATAACTAGAAAAATCATAACGCTTAAAGGGTCACCTGTTTTTGTGCCCCTTGTGATGTAAATTTTCTGAGTCAAATTGTTTCCACAAATAACTTGAAAGCTGGAGCGATCATATATGTGCTCAATAATCTTACAGTACACAGTCGGAATGTTGTATTCAGACAATGTGGTTGTGATCTCTTTATGCTTGATACTGCCAAACGCATCTGCAAAGTCGATAAATAGAATGTGGAGTTTCGTGCTTATGTGTCTAAAGTCATCCAACACTGTTTTCAGGCTAAAAATTAAATCTTGCCTGTTTCTTCCTTTAAGAAAAGCCCTTTGCCAAAATTCGATTTGCGGCTCGATGAAGGGCAAAATTCTGTTTATGATGCAACGCGAAAATAATTTGTAAATGACAGACGATAAAGATATATCACGAAGTGTCGTTAGGTCTTCGGGGTTATAATTCTTTTTCGGAATTCTTTGCACAATATCATGCTTCCATTCGGAGGGTACTTTCCTATTCTTTAAACTTGTATTAAATATGCCCACAATATCAGTTTTAATTGAACTAAAATCTCTCTTTATGTCTTCATACACAACTCCATCCAGCCCCGCTGATTTTCCATTGGGCAATATTTTCACAACATCCTCAATTTCTTTTTCATTAAATGGCCTAACTTCTTCGATATCATTTTCGTTGTCGTCAGCAAGGGATATTTCTTCCTCGTTTGTTGTATCACTTTCTAAAAGAAACAATTTTCCATTTCGATAGAACGCTTCTGTTCGCGCTTGATCAATTTCTACTTGTGTTTTGTTTGGCCATTTGCAATCGTTCTTTATAATCTGAATTGCCTTCTTTCTTTTGTGCAGCCAAAGATCTGTTAATTTACTTCGGGAAACTGTATCATCCGTGAACACGCCTTGTCTGAGTGAAAAGAATGGCTGTATTGTTTTATTAACATAAGACAACTGCTTTTCTAACTGCAACAATATTGACTCATCTCTGTAATCACCAAGGGACGGTTCCCTTGGTAATGATTTCAAAATACGTAAACAATATTTGCAAAGATTCAAGTTCCATGGCTTGCCATTGAAATTTTGTTGTTGAAATTCCCCACCTTTCACGAATATTCCAGTGATGACTTTCAAGACCCTTTTCCATTTGCTAAAATCTCCCTTGCAGATAAATTTATCATAAAATACTCCCCTACTGCTCAAAGACTGACGAAAGGCCCTTTCTTGTTTTTCAAATTCCATCCACTCATGTTCATTTAGGCTGGAGGCAAATTCATCAAGTGGCCTAATCCATGCAGCGTTTTCACACTCACGACGAATGACTTTCCCTGCTTTGATGGCATCTTTTGCGTAATTCTTCAGTTTCTGTATCAATTGCATTCGATGCTAAGATTCTGGTGATATACAAGGCAGCATTTTCGGCGGCAGCTACGACGGATTACCATTAAATGAATCACAAGAAGAAGGAGCGTCTCACGACACGTCCATCCTGTTGGCCATCACCAATAATAATAATAATAATAATAATAATATTAATAATAATAATAATAATAATAATAATAATAATAATAATAATAATAATAATAATAATAATAATAATAATAATAATAATAATAATAATAATAATAATAATAATAATAGTAATAATAATAATAATAATAATATATGGTATAAACAACGCATTCCTGTTACATCAATTGAAAATCAACACGCAAATATACTATGGGATGTACCTTTGGTTTTCGAACGAAGACCAACCAATAACGTAATAAAGCCAGATATGATCCTATTTGATAAAGATGCGAAAAAGATAATACTGATAGAGGGAACTGTATATGCTCCAGATATCATTTTGACACGTGAAGATGAGAAACAACAAAAATATGGAGAGATGAGGAAATCGCTTGAAAAGATGTACCCAGAGTACAATGTTGACCAGATTAACGTCGTTTTTGACTTCCTTGCATGTTACAGCAAGCAATTTTACACAAAGTGGAAAAACTGATAGAAAACAGCAAAACAACGACCTTGATACTGGAACAGTCGCAGAAGTGATCAAGAGTCAAAACTGCGAGATAGTTAGACATTTTTACGCAAGAAAATGAAGAAAAAAGATCATTGAACACGTGAAGAACAAAAAACATTAAATTTAGTTGCCTAGGCTTGCCCGCAGCTAAATTTTGACCTTTTGAAGTACTATTAACAGATTTCTGTCAATAATACGTCCTGGGTATGACTCTAAACTGCATCCGGTTGTGGAGTTTCGACGTGGGATAATGAGGTTACCCTTTGCCACATCTACCTCCAGGTCACCCTTGAGCAAGGTGTAGCACCTGTTAGCTCTCCCCGAGACCACGAAGTACCGGTTTGGCGTCCGGCGGGGGCTAGTCTGTCTCATGGGTTTGGGGAACTCTTAAGCCTTGGTTGGTAACCCCCCTAGAGATGGTGTTCTCGATGAACACACCGGTGGTGGTGACACCTTATCAACACTGACCTCTCTTGGGAGTGAATGTGAATCAAAACAAAAGTACCGACAACGGCGTGAAGGAGGCTGGAACCCAAGGTGAAGGTTTCTCGCCCGGTAGGTGTCCTATGGATGAGCAGCGTAGGCCCGGCCGTTATCAAGCTACTGCCAAAACAAAGTGGAATAAGCAGATGAATATTGCCGTAATGGAGTGCTATTACATGAGTTGCCCAGTAGATGAAGGGGGAAAGCCAGTCAGAGGCTATAGGAAGAGAATGCATTATGCTTGGAAGGAAAGGGGTTTGATGAACATCTCAGAACAACGACTATGTGATCAAGCTAGAATGATAAGGAAGAATGAGTGGTTCACTGCGGCAGAGCTTGAAGAAATAAAGAGGAGAGTAACAATTAGAGGAGAAGAAATGGAAGAAACCACAAGCGAAGATGAAGAAGGGGAGGAGATAATACGACAAGACATTGAGCAGGAGGAAGAAATAATGGTTGAAATAATAGAAGCCATGGTGGAAAAGGAGGATAAAGAATTCAATCAACGAATTAAGGAAACATATCAACAATTTGGAAAGGAATAGAAGAGGTGAAGTTAGGAAGAAAGGAAAACACGTAGAAGTGGTCAAAAAATATAAGATGAAGGAGAAGGGACAGAATGTAGTAACTGAAGAGCTCAAACAAAGGTTACAAGCAAAAGCTGCCAAATTGAAAAGATATGAACAGAGAATCCAACAATTCAGAGTTAACAGAATGTTTGATCAAGATCAGAAGAGGGTCTACCAAGAACTGAATGGTACAGCTAGAGCAGCAGGAGTAACACCTGATGCAGATGAAAGTAAAATATTTTGGTCTGGGATATGGGATAATGAAGTACATCATCAAAAAGAAGCTGAATGGTTGAAGCACTTGAAGGAGGAAAAGGGAGAGGGTAGACAAGATGATATCGTGATAACAACAGGGATGGTGCTGTTACAGTCGAAGAAAATCCCAAATTGGAAGGCACCTGGACCTGACGGTGTCCAAGGGTACTGGATAAAGAAGCTGACATCGTTACATGAAAGAATTGCGGAACAGACGAATGATATGATCAACGACGGAGTTCAAATACCAGAATGGATGACATCAGGAAGAACTGTTCTATGTCAAAAGGATCCAAAAAAGGGCAACGCAGTAGACAACTATAGACCAATATCATGCTTGCCATTGATGTGGAAACTAATAACAGGAATTATTTCTGAAACAATGTACAAGTTCCTTGATGAAAATGAGATTCTGCCGGTAGAGCAGAAAGGATGCAGAAGAAGGAGGAGAGGAACAAAAGACCAATTACTGATAGACAAATCAATCCTTGCTGACTGTAAGAGAAAGCATAAGAACCTGGCCATGGCGTGGGTGGACTATAAAAAAGCTTACGACATGGTCCCACACTCTTGGATAATAGAATGTTTGAAAGTGACACATGTGGCAGAGAATATAATCAACTTTGTAGAGAGATCAATGTCGAGCTGGCGGACGGAACTGATATCGTCTGGGGAAATGTTAGGATCAGTTAGAACTCTAAGGGGAATTTTTCAGGTTGATAGTCTGTCTCCACTCCTTTTCGTTATTTGTATGATTCCTCTCACTTGTGTTTTGAGAAGGCTAGAGCAGGGTATATGCTGGATGGTGTCAAAATCAATCACTTATTGTTTATGGATGACCTTAAACTTTTAAGGAAAAATGAGAGAGAAGTGGACAGCCTTGTGTCGACGGTCAAAATGATTAGCGAGGATATCGGAATGGAGTTTGGTATCAACAAGTGTGGCACGGCAACCATGAAACGAGAAAAACTGATTAAGAGCAACGGGATAAAGTTGTCGAGTGGAGAGACAATTAATGAAGTGGACGAAAAAGGCTACAAGTACCTTGGTATCTTAGAACTGGATAAGGCAAAAGAGAAAGAGGTGAAAGAAGTTCTTAAGGCAGAATATCTTAGAAGAGCAAAATTAGTTATGAGATCGAAATTACATGGAAGAAACAAAATTAAAGCAACAAACACTTGGGCAGTTTCTCTCATGAGATACGGGGCTGGCATAATCAAATGGAGCAAGGAAGAATTACAAGCTATTGATAGGAAAACTAGAAAGATAATGACCATGAATAAAGAGTTACACCCACGAAGTGACGTCGCAAGGATCTATGTGGCAAGGAAAAAGGGTGGAAGGGGTTTGATTAGCTGTGAAAGTTGTGTCAAAGAAGAAGAGAACAATCTAAGTTGGTATATCAAAAACAGTGAAGAAATTATGTTAAGGAAAGTAGAGGCAATGGGAATGGTGAATGTGAAGGACACTGTAAAGCCAAGTGAATATAAGAGGAACAAGAACCAGGGAAAGGAGAAAGAATGGGAGGAGAAAGTAATGCACGGACAATATCTAAGCCGTAGGCGAAAAATTGTTCCCTTCTTTACCCTAACTGGAAATTGATATTGTCTAAAGGGATCGCGTTGTACGTGTGAAATTCATGGCTCATGATTGCCTGAGATCCATTTGTTCCCAAGGCAATTTGTTCATTTATAATAGGAGTGCAGTCGGTTCATGTTGTTCCATTCACTTTCGTTCTCAGAGAGATAGGGCAGGATGCTCTCCAGTGTTTCCGTGCTAGCAAGACTGCCGTGCAAGCAGCTGAACAGTCAAACAATTGGCAACTCACTTCGAGCCAATCTGCTTCCCTTGGTAAGCACATACTTATTTTTGGCTTTCTCTCCGATTTAGTAATTCTAACGTTCATTTTGTAAGCCATTCTCATCGACATCTCTGTGGATCTTGAGCTCCTCTCTATTAAACATAACTGCTTTTTAATTATTCTTATAAACATATTCATTTTAGGTTTACAAGAAGACTCAACTGTTGACATTGAGATGTGTATGGCACGTCAAAAAAGACGATTATGAGCTTGCACAACAGCTCATCAGCTCAAAGCGGCTTAACACCGATCAAAATTTGGCAAAACTTCCCGGTATTAACTTTTTCATCTCCAGCATTACCGGTGTCACAAAGAACGAGAAAACAGAGAAGGAAAAGAAAAAGCAAAAGAAAGATGAGGAAGCGCCGAAAACACAGGAAAAACCCGATTCTCAGGAGGAAGCACCACAAAGTGAAGCAGAAGATGATCCTGTACCCGATGATACGCCCGTGTGGAATCCGGCAATTGCTTATTTTATTTCATACACAGAGTCACCCCAATGCAACGAGGATAAGATTTATGCAATGCTACATGAAATGAACATAAATGCAACCGTCACACCTATTCGCACGAGAAAGCGCAAGACAAGAGATGAAACAGAGCTCGATGGAAAATATAAAGTTCTGATGGAGCTACAGAGTGTAGTGAAGGACCATAAAAACGCGGCGATTCAGCGCATGATCGAGACGTCCAATAGATTTTGCTTTGAAAAGGCATTGGCAAGTCATTTGATTCAAAATCCCTCTGCGAGGCCTCCTGATGATGAAGTGGTGTACATTCCAAACTTTCAGCACAAAGCTGCTGGATGTGAATCATGCCGAATTTACGTGATAAACAGGAAAGAGTTTGGAGAGCCACTAGAGGCAGCATGCAGGAAGTTGCAAAGTGATGGCCTGATCCTTAGGGTCGTCGATGGCATGATGAAGGAGCAGCAACCTGCTCAAGCACCTGAGCCGTCGAATGACATATCAATCGCCCTTGAAAAGGTTAAGAATGCAATGGCGAAGCTGAATCACGCCCTATATAAGGGTGACATATATGCCATGCCACCAGGGGCTAAATACACTTACGTGTATATGATGGATGTAGACGAGTACTTGAACAGAATTCTGGCTAATGAGATGCTTAAAGAAACACTCATTTGCTGCAAGCCAAAAGTATTATCGCTGATGTCCCATCACGCTTGCGCAGTCATTCCGCAAATTAAATTTGACATGGATCTTATTGAAGTTGCAGAGCCGACAGGGATGTGTTTCAAGATCTCTCAAAGATGCTTTAAAGAAGGATGTATACAAGAAGAGCAAGTTGGGAAATTGTCGCCACGAATGTACGCTCCATATGATTCCAATAAAATTCCAGACCCAACATACTTCAAAGAGGCAATATTCAATAGTTTCCCAACTGTCAAATGCAGAGCAAATTTCCTAAACAAGTTTTATCAATGTTTAATGTGTGGAAAGATGCCCCACAAGATTCCCAAGCTTGTTGTCTGCGGTCCAAAGGATAGCGGAAAAACCTCCTGGGCATCAGTGTTTTTTGGCTTGATTCCAAGAAAATTCATCGCCTCCATAACACAAGAAAATCAGTTCTCAGCTGCCATGATAAATGATGACACACAACTGGTATTCTTGGACGAATGGTCAAGCAATACCCTGCAATCAGACATGGCAAAGACCGTCCTACAAGGAGGTTACCTCGTCAAAGCAGTTAAGCATGGAAAGCCTGTGAATTTTGAAAACAAAGCACCATTTTTCATCACCACCAATGAGATGCCTTATTTTGGCAATGAAGATGAAAACGTGCGGCGAAGAGTGGCGATTTTCAAGACAAAGGCGTTGCCTAATTGCATTTCAAATGTTGACAGATGGCTGAGAGAAAATGCAATGGAATGCGTCGCTTGGATTGCAGAAGAGATTGAGCGTGAAAGGCATCACATCAGCAAGAAGGAGCTGTGGTATGAGGAAGCATGTTCAGCTGAAATCGGTCTTCCTATTACTGATCGTGGCATTTTCACTGGTGTCGACATCGCAAATGATAGTAAAGATTTGATGTTTGACGCTGAAGTCATTCGTTCCATGACAGAAAGCGATCTGAAAAGCCAAGAAAAAGAGTCGGCACACGTCCTGGAATCGCAGCATCCTTCTGAATTCATAAGCGACCAATTCAGAGAAGCGGCCGATGAAATTCTATCAAAACTTACTGAAGAATTCAACGAAAACAGAGATTCACAAGAAGCCGAACCTGTAATGTCTTTCCAAAAGTTGGAAAGCACCGTTGTCGCAGTTGTCGGCGATGCAACGGACTGCAGTGAGTCCAGTATCGCACCTAGTGGCAAGGCACGATCGCCCGTTTCTGATTCCAGTAGTGACGCGGATGACTGGATGCTGGCTGTACATGATATCTTAGCCAATGATTTCAACAGGCCCAAGTTATCTCAGGTCCATGTCTTTGCTTTCAGAAGAGGGCAGAGATTGAATTCGGTAAGCCATGGGCCAAGTTACGACGCATGGATGCTGGTGCTGGGTGAACGTGATGAAAAGCGTGAATTTCACCCGAAACTCTTCTTAGAAAGATATCCTGAAATGTTGGAGAAAATTAAAGAAATTCGCAGAAAGGTGGACGTATTCGTGTGCAAGGACAATGACCCTCTGATGGAATGCTAAATGACTCATTAGCCAAATTGTGTTTATACTGTGAAAGAATAAATAGTAATACTTATGTTATTAGCCAAAATCGCGCTTATACTGTGAAAGAATATATAATGATAGTTTTATCGTATATCTCTGCAACAAAAGCTCTTATGATAAGTGGTGGGCTACTTAACAATGCTAGCCCGTCTCTAGCCCGTTCATTTCTATAGGAACACAATAGAAGCCCGGTAGCCCGGTAGCCCGGTGGTGGAGACATAAGATTATAATAGGCTTCAGTGCATGATATCAGTTAGTGTCATGTGGAGGAGACCGACAGTACATGCGCATCAGATTGTTATGCGAAGGAGATGTTATTGCGCAGCAGTGGTGCTTATGCACAGGAGATTACGTAAGGCTGTTAGTAAAATTTACAACTTCGGAGAAATTCCTTAAAGCAACGCACTACGGGCTCCATGTCTATCGTAACCCGTCTCAGGCCCGTTCATTTCTATAGGAACACAATGGGAGCCCGGTAGCCCGGTAGCCCGGTGCTGGCGAGTTAACTTTAAGCAGAAATCAAAATGTTTTTGAGGCGGGGGAGACGTAGCTGTGAGTACTTCTCTTGGTGAGGAGGAGGTGACGTACGTATATCAAAAAATTTGCAATGCACAATAGACGATTACGCTAAAGATGGCGGCGAGGAACTGTTTACCAAGATGCATTGCGTTCCTTAATCCAATTCCTATTGAATCTTTAAAGATTCGTAATTCGAGTGCAGTGCATTTCGGTAAAAAGTTCCTGGCCGCCATCTTTGCGTAATCGTCTGTAAGGGGTTACTGAACAATGTTAGCCGCCTCTAGCTCGTTAATTTCTATAGGAACACAATAGAAGCCAACGTGACGGAGACAAAGCTATTTAATGTAACCAAGAGAAAACGAAAAATGACAAAGTGGTAACTTTTTTGTTAGATAAAATGCTTAGTTTGCATTCAAACGTCCATTCATTATATGTCTATGCTTCAAAGTTATAAATGTTCCCTACAACAATTCAAAAAAGCTTTAGATTCCGATCTTTTCCTAAGAGCCACTGCTATTCTGCCGCGAATAAACCTCAAGCTGGGGTCTTTCAGGATAGATTCCCACCTTGGGCCATGTTTGCGCAGGCCTTTCATGAGAAATTTGTCTTCTTCTTTTGTGAATGACAGCACTGTCCTGCGTTCCTTGTTACCAACTGGCAGGATCTCGCAGATTTTGCTCGTGATCTTGGTGCTAGTGGTATCATTCTTTTCATTGATTGCAGATATGGTGGACACTTGGATATCATCAGTGATACTTTTAAGTGACCTTTCGACTGCGGCTCCGCTCTCTCCCCGCAGTTTCTTCATACAGCTGCTACCTTTGGTGGCAACATCTCTGGACCTTTTCTTTTGGTAATGGAACTGTGCCACTTTGGAGCTGTGCTTTTGATCCTCGGAAATTGATTCTTGTTCGTCTTTATCTAGTACCTGGACACTTGTCGTTTCAATGATCTGGCGATATCTTGTGGGATGTATGTACTTTCCAATAGCGTCATAAATCAATTTGCTGAACTGATCTGTTAGCTTTTGGAATTGCTGACCGTTCCTGTTGACAAGCACGAAGTCACTTTGTGGTCTGAGCAAAGGTCTCACATGCATGATGTAGTCGTTTAATATGGCTAAACTGACGCCATCAAATAAGACTGAGTCAAATCCGTATTTGTCAGCCGTCTTGAACTTTCTTTGGTCGACAAGGCCGTTGTTGCTGTTTGCGCTGTCGACCATGGCCAGTGTTAGATATTGGTAAGTCATGGGTCTTGTTCCTTTGATTTGAAGGAAAAGAAGGCCAATGATAAAGCGTGTTGCAAATGATAACTCTGTTTGCGAGATGCAATCTGGCGTTGCTTTACATCTGCGGAGAACACTCTTATAACTGTCAAGGTGGAATGGAATCACACTCTGCAACTCATCCATTGTCGCCCAAGAGTTTTGCTTCTCAAGGGAATCGATATCAAGCTCCGTTGTCCAATGGGCTTTGAGTTCTTTTGCAAAACATTTCCTCGATCTTTTCACGTATATTTCTGCTGCAACAAAGCTTTGAAGTGTCCCTGGTGGCACTCCTTTGAACTTTTGGAAATCCATTAGCTCTAAAATTGCATTTACATATCCGATTCTCCCAGAGATGCCAACGGATACTTCTTTTTCAAGGAAGTCCGTAAATTCAACAAAGTGTTGCCTTGACCCCAAACAAAAGTTAACAGTTCCGTTGTCTAACTCATCAATCTCGATATCCACACAGCAGAAACGCAGGTACTTCAATGCCCTCGAGACAACTTGATCTGCTACTGTCCCGGGTTTCTTACCCCCTGGTGGGCTGATGAGCCATGCCTTCAACGCGGTGCCAAAATCACTGTCTTTTGGAAAAGATGGCAGACTGTATGTTAACGATCTTGGCCTCTTCTTGAAGTCTCCGATAGCCTTCACTTTGTCTGCGGGCAAATTAGGACGTTTGTCGAAGAAATAAAACCATCCATGTTTTGTTGCAATGTGCTTGCGGCATCCTCTTTGACTTTGAAAGCCATCATGTTCACAAGTATCAACGGGGCATTTGAAGTATCCTTCTTCTTCTGCTTCCAGTTTCAGTCTTCGTTTCGTTGCGAACGCCCCAGGAACTCCTTTCCAGTCCACGCTCGTCTTCATCACGTTATTCAGCGAAGCAAATGGACTTGTTTGTTTGAGTTACGATTCCTTGCACCGCTTTTATGAGAATTCTTACACACTAGTCCCGAATGAGCATACCAGTGTGCGGGTCTTTCTAGCGAGGCGAGGTTTTCAATGAAAGAATTTTTACAAGTCTCAAAGGCAACTAACGAAAGCCAGTTTCACAAGCTCATGGGGAAACATGCATAAGGTATTACAAAATACATGCCTTTGTTTGTGTCGTGAAATTATCAGGTCGCATTGCTCTAGAGACACTAGCTATAGGCCTGTCATGTTAGTGTTTACAGCACCGGGCTACCGGGCTACCGGGCTCCCATTGTGTTCCTATAGAAATGAACGGGCTAGCGACGGGCTACGATAGACATGGAGCCCGTCATACGTAGCTTTAAGGAATTTATCCGAAGCTGTGAATTTTTACTAACATCCTTATGTAATCTCCTCTGCATAACCAGACTGCTGCACACTAACATCTCCTCCGCATTAACAATCTGATGCGCATGAACTGTCGGTCTCCTCCACATGACACTAACTGACATCATGCACTGATGCCTATTATAATCTTATGTCTCCACCACCGGGCTACCGGGCTACCGGGCTCCCATTGTGTTCCTATAGAAATGAACGGGCTAGCGACGGGCTACGATAGACATGGAGCCCGTCATATGTAGCTTTAAGGAATTTATCCGAAGCTGTGAATATTTACTAACATCCTTATGTAATCTCCTTCGCATAACCAGACTGCTGCACACTAACATCTCCTTCACATTAATAATCTGATGCGCATGTACTGTCGGTCTCCTCCACATGACACCAACTGGCATCATGCACTGATGCCTATAACCTTATGTCTCCAACACCGGGCTACCGGGCTACCGGGCTCCCATTGTGTTCCTATAGAGATGAACGGGCTAGAGACGGGCTACGATAGCTCTATAGCCCGTTGCTTCGCCACGATAGCAAGATATCTTATTCAAATTTTTATTTGAAGAGAAGCCGTCCTGTTCAGATTTTTGTGGAAGATATTCCCTTGGTAATTGCATGCAACGTTACGAAATCATAGCTTTGAAGTGCATGAGTTGTTTCTCTTGAGATCAATTTGTACCGCTGGTTTGATTGAAAATTAAGATCCAATTGTTCCATCATGCTACTGGAAGGCAATGAACAATTTTATGCCACTGTGAAGTACACGAGTTGTTCTCCAATTTGAATGATATGTTCCGTAAATAATGATTCAGTCGTGGATCAACATATTCCAGAACGGGGGATTAAAAACATAGAACAACGTGAACCATTCCGAACTGCACGAGTTGTTCTGCTCTCATTATGAAGAATGCATTACATTCAATGTGCTGATGAATGTAAGATCAAAATGATCCTCTGCGGGATTGAAATGAAGGAACAATCTGCTCCTAAGACCACTGAAGTCCGTTATTCCTTTTGAAAGAATAAGAACTGAGGTCTAAATTTGTTCATATTTAGGCCTAATCGCAAAAGTTTGTTCTAGAAGCAAGTGCATGCTTTCACTGGGACTTTTACAATGTTTTATCGAAGACAGGGTTCCTTCAGAATGACCCCAAGCTGTTAAATGCATTCTAATTCTGATTTGAAGCGTTGCAAGTTGTTTTGAATAACTCGTCTTTGCCGTGGTAAAGAATAGAAAAACATGGAGAGATAAGATAGGAGTTGATTGGGAAAGGACATGGCAATGGGTAACAAATGGGGATTTGAAAGGGCGCACTGAATCGCCAATGTTTAGTGTACAAGAACAAGCACTACGGACCAATTACATAAAGTTTCACATTGACAAGACTATAGATTCGCCGTTGTGTAGAATGTGTGGAGAAAGAGGAGAAAGCGTTTATCATTTGGTCAGTGAATGCAGTAAATTGGCACAACGGGAATATAAGCGAAGACATGATGACGTGGCACGCTATATACATTGGCAACTATGTGAAAAAGGGGGATTCGAAAGAGCTAGTAAGTGGTATGAACAGAAACCAGAAGGAGTGCTTGAGAATGAAGACTGCAAGCTATTATGGGATTTCAACATACAATGTGACCGAATGGTTGAGGCACGACAACCAGATATCGTATTTGTGTATAAGAAGAAGAGAGAGATTAAGATTCTGGACGTGGCAGTACCCGGTGATGGAAGGGTTAAAGACAAAGAACTCGAGAAGACTGAAAAGTATCAGTTGTTGAAGGAAAAGGTAGGAAGGATTTGGGGAATGAAGAAAGTCAAAGTGATACCTGTGGTGATTGGTGCACTAGGAGCAATCTCAGATAAGTTTGATAAGCATACAGAAGAAATTGGAGTTCAGATCAGACTACAAGTGATTCAGAAAACGGCACTTTTAGGCACAGCAAGGATATTGAGGAATGTTTTGTCTTTGTGAAGACTCAGGAGAGTGCACTTGTGAGACCTTTGTTCACTTGTTGTTAACTGCTCTCATGGGTAATGAACCAGACGAACAATATCTTCAAGTCTGAGATCAAGTGAACTGACAATAATAATAATAATAATAATAATAATAATAATAATAATGATAAGCAAACTCAAACCATCACCAAAATAAAACAGAAATAAAATTAAGAGAAACACAACTGTTCTATGTCAGACGTTTCGATTATAAAATCTTCATCAGTGTATTTACAAATCTAGACAGCCAAGTATTTATACTCTAAACATAAAATTTGCATTAAAATGTATTTCTAAAACCCAGACAAATAAAAGAAAAATTAACATTTTAAAATCCTATTGAAATGAAAAGAAGTTTTTACATAAGAACAAAGCGGTTCCGAAACAATGAATGATTTCTGTGCCCAAAATACCCCCAAGTGGCCTTCCAAAGTCTCCTACTCCCTGTTTAAATTTTTGGATTTGGACTGACTAGAAAGAGAGTGAAAGCTCTGCGTGACAAGAACTTATACAACCCGAGACAGAAGGCAAGAGTGCAAGCTAGTGACCCTCCAAGGATTTGCTTAAGTTGCTAAATCCAGGATAGCTCGATGGGGAATTCCACCCCACCACTACGTGCAATTTTGCACGAAGTCAGCCAGCCAACACCCCTGCCATTGTGGGCAGCATAATGGCAGGGGTGTTGGCTGGCTGACTTCGTGCAAAATTGCACGTAGTGGTGGGGTGGAATTCCCCATCGAGCTATCCTGGATTTAGCAACTTAAGCAAATCCTTGGAGGGTCACTAGCTTGCACTCTTGCCTTCTGTCTCGGGTTGTATAAGTTCTTGTCACGCAGAGCTTTCACTCTCTTTCTAGTCAGTCCAAATCCAAAAATTTAAACAGGGAGTAGGAGACTTTGGAAGGCCACTTGGGGGTATTTTGGGCACAGAAATCATTCATTGTTTCGGAACCGCTTTGTTCTTATGTAAAAACTTCTTTTCATTTCAATAGGATTTTAAAATGTTAATTTTTCTTTTATTTGTCTGGGTTTTAGAAATACATTTTAATGCAAATTTTATGTTTAGAGTATAAATACTTGGCTGTCTAGATTTGTAAATACACTGATGAAGATTTTATAATCGAAACGTCTGACATAGAACAGTTGTGTTTCTCTTAATAATAATGATAATAATAATAATAATAATAATAATAATAATAATAATAATAATAACAATAATAATAATAATAATGATAATAATAATAATAATAATAATAATAATAATAATAATAATAATAATAATAATAATAATAATAATAATAATAATAATTTTAAAAATTAATTTTAATAATAATAATAATATTTGATAATAGTTTTCTGTTAAAATAAGCATCATCGATGGTGCAGGTGATGTTCATTCGCTCCGTAGAAAGGAGCTTTTTTGGCAGTATAAATTGGGTTTATTTTCTCCAAAGGGCCTCAATGAAAGGGTGGCGGATGTTGAATTGGATCTGTTTGCCTGTGGGGGAGCTTAATCCTTCTACCGTTGCACTTAGATCCCAGGGGAACAGGAGGGGATGCTGGCTTGTTAACTTCGCGCATGTTGCGCGTGGTGTTGGGGTGGAATTCCCCATCGGGCCATTCGGGATTTAGTAAATTTAGCAAATCCTTGGAGGGTTACTAGCTGGCCTCTCTTTTCCTGTTCCCTTGGAATTAAGGATATTACAAAAGGGGCGGTGGACACTCTCAATCCCATGTGGGTGTGGGGAATCCAAGGCCGCGTTGTTCTGATTGTATATTTCCAGTGACACACTGAATAGGTTCACAAGATGCGTCTCTTTCAACGCTAACGTAAGTAGTCCTTCGATTTGTTGGTGTATCCTGCCAGTTTAGGCCCGTAGTTTTCCTCCAGTGAAGACAACATCAACAATGTGTTGCGTTTTACTGAATCTTAACTCTTGATGAACGTTGTCACTCCATGAATCTAACCCAAAACTAAACTCTCAAACTACTGCACCCCTTATATAGCGTTCTACATGAAAGTTCTAGAATATAGTGACACAGGATTCCAAATATAGTATTTTAGGCAAGCATGATAAGGCAGTTTACGTAATGTTCACCCTAGAAACTTCTCTACACAGTTCTTATTATTCTACTAGTAAGCATTATTCAGCAAAAGGAAAGTACTAGAAAAGTCCAGTTCACCACACTCTCCCCCTATTAAAGTGCGACTGCAGCTTTAATACATGTTCTCAGTCTTCCTCGGCTTCATTTAGTTGAACACCAACGATTCTGTTCATCGCAGCTTCTTTGGCTCCTCTTCTACTTCGGCCTTGTGGCACAAACTCTTCCGCTGTTGGGTTCAGATTGCTCCCTCCTTGGTCTTCCTGCTCCTTCTGAACGTCACCGCCGACCTCCAAGTCTGCAATTAGCTGTAATGGCCGTTCGACAACATAGCCACTCCCTGTACGTATTTTGTATCCTCGAACTACTCCATCCCGTCCAACGATTTCTCCTTCAACTCTACCAATCCTCCATTGACCCTTGTTTTTTGTTGAATCCTTGATCAGTACGACTCTACCAGTGTTAAGTTTATTCTCGTCGGGTGAAACATGTGATCTTTTTCTCTCCTCCAATGCACGCAAATACTCGCCGATCCATCGTTTCCGTAGCTGTTCTTTGCATCGTTTTATGTATTTCAGCCTTTTTGCCACGTCTGCTTGATCTTCAAGTGTCTCCACGTTGTCTTCCAAGAGTGTTGCTCGTTCTCCACGTAGCATGATATTTGGAGTTATCACTTGCTTGTCAAATTCTTCACCAAGGTAGGTAAGTGGCCTATTGTTCATGAAGCACTCGACGTCTAGCAAGGTCTCCTCGAGCTCTGTGAAAGAGAGTAATGCGTTTCCAATTACTTTCGAAAGTGCTGACTTCATAACTCCAATTAATCGCTCAAAGAATCCGCCCCACCACGGAGCGCGTGACAGGTTGAATGACCATTTGATAGACTGTGATGCCAGGTAGCCATTAATTTCTTCACTATTCTGTAAGCTCTCCAACCATTTTTTGGTTGCAGCGAAAGTCTTCGCATTATCACTAACCATGAGGTGCGGCTTGCCTCTCCTTGCAACAAACCACTTTAGTGTTTTCTTGAATTCCTCTGTAGTCATATCCTTGCACAGGGTAAGATGAACAGCTCGGGTGCTTGAGCATGTAAACAGTACGATGTAAGCCTTCTTGATTTGTTTCTTGTTTGCCTTGTAATATAAAGGGCCTGCAAAATCAACTCCAGTTGTTGCGAATGGCTCGCAAAATTCAGCTCTGAAACTCGGTAAAGCTGCAATTCCTCGTGATGGCATACCTTTGGCTCTATGTTTCTTGCATCCATTGCACTTAAAGCACACAGCTTTTACCATTTGTCTCAACTGTGGTATCCAAAATTGCTCTCTGACTCTAACCATTGTTGACTGTACTCCCCCGTGTACTGTTGCCTTGTGGCAGTGTTGAATGATCCTTGTTGAAAGGAGACTCTTCCTAGGTAGGAAGGTTGGATGATAACCTGGTACTCTTCCAAAACATCTCCATACTCCCATGTCGTCTTTTCTCAATTCATTCCATTGGGCTATTTAACTCTTGATTCTCTTGGGCAAATCTTAACCAAAAGGTTTCTGCTGAACTGATCTCCTCAGTTGTGATGGGCCCTTTACGTTTCTCCTTGACTCTGCAGTTATCGGCAAATCTCTTGACGAGTGCTGTTACACGAAGTAGTTTCCAATAACTGAACTTCTGGATCAATGAATTCCCCCAATCATGTCGATCATTGTTTCCATTTTCTCGTACCATGAGCGTCTGTTCCTTCTTTCGCGGCAGAGATTCTCTGGCTGCTTGCTCTGTTTCTGCAATCTCTGGTTGAATTGGCCAGAAATGAATATCGCTTAGCCACTGTGGTCCCTTGAACCAGAAGTCATCAAGCTTTGCTGGTGGCACACCTCTTGTTCCAAGGTCACTCGGGTTTTGGTCGGTTGGTACATAGTGCCATTGCCACTCCCCCAAATCATGTATCGCCTTGACTCGGTTTCTGACATACTGTGACCATGTTCCTTTGCTTGCCAACCAGAAGAGAGTTGTTGTGCTGTCAGACCACAAATGAATGTCATCAATTTCGAATGAACTCAGCGTCTCCGTAACATGTCTTAACAGTTTTGCCAGTGTATGTGCTGCAACCAACTCTAAACGAGGTATCGTTGTATTCTTCGGTGAAATGCGGGACTTGGCAACGAGCAAGTTTGTATCCACCATTCCATCGGGACTTGTCACCATTAAATATACAGCTGCACATACTGCTTGTTTACTTGCATCAGCAAATCCATGAAGTGACAGCTCTCCTGCTTTTGTATTCACAATGCTTCTGGGAATCGTGATTGTTGGGCATGCTTTCAGTCCTTTGATCCACAAATTCCAACGTCGTTGTACATCTTCAGGCAAGTTTTCATCCCAGGACACTTTCTCCAGGCAAAGCTCACTAAACAAGATCTTCGCAGTTATTGATACAGGTGAGACCCATCCAAGTAAGTCGAAGATACCATTGATGACTGCTAACATCTTTCTCTTGGTTACTGGCTGATCAGATTGGAAACACGATTTGAAGTTCATTTGCAGTAGATCCTCTTCCTTGTCCCATTGAATTCCAAGAATTTTGGAAGTATTCCTCAGCTTTTCATCAGAGTTTGTTTGTTGTTTGACTCCATCCTCTTCTTCTCTTCCCTTTTCAACCACAGTAGATTCCATTGATGCGACATTGCTGTGCCATTTGTGTAATGTAAAACCTCCTTCCTTCATGATTTCAGTAGCCTGGTCTTTAAATCTCGTAAGCTCCTCAACTGAATCTCCCCCATATTGGATGTCATCCACGTAAGTGTCCTTAAGAAGGGCATTCGCTGTTTCAGGGTAGCCCTCCTTGTATTCCAAGACGTGCTTCTGCAGTGTAGCTCCTAAAATATATGGGCTAGGCCCGGCTCCAAAAATGACTCTGGTAAATCTGTACTCCATGATGTTTCGATCCTTGAGATTGTCATACCAAAGTATTCTCTGAGCGTCACGATCTTGTTCGTTGATTCTGATCTGCAAGAACGCTTTCCTGATATCACCAGTAATGCAGTATCTTTTCATCCGATTTCTGAGAATGATGTCAAATAGCAGAGGTTGCAAGGCTGGTCCAGTTTCAAGGCAGTCGTTGAGTGAGGGCAGCTGAGGGTTTTGTTTCGCAGAACAATCATACACAATCCTTAGTTTTGTTGACTCTGCATCTTCACGAATGACTGCTTGGTGTGGAATGTAATGAACAGTTTCTCCTGATGGCTTCTGCGGAATCTTCTCAATTATTCCTTCTTGGATGTGCTCTTGCATGACATCGTGGTAATCCTCTAACTTCCCCGTCATCTCTAGTCTTCTTGTTGTACTGCGTAGCCTCGCCATTGCTAGCTCTTTATTCCTTGGCAAATCAGGATGATCAGCTTTCCAAGGTAGCCTAGTTTCGTAGTAGCCTCCCTCCTTCTTCAGCAAGTGTTGTGTGAAGTCTTCATGAAACTCCGAATCATTGTTTGGAGGATCAGTCAAGCCTAATACATCCACGTTGCAAAGCTGTTCAAAGTCTTTTTGACTTGATTTCACGAAGAATCCCTTTTCAGCAGTTGATGACTCCAATATCTGCCTTCCAAACAGCATCCATCCTAGCATTGTAAACTCTGCTCCAGGATCGGTATCTGGATTCACGCCCACAATAGGCTGTTCAGTGGAGCGTATTCTTTGATACTCTGCTGCACCAAAGATGATATGCACTGGAAGTTGTTGATCAGACGAATCTTCATCACTAAACTGTATTCTCTTGAGCCTCTGGAACTTCCGTTTCAGCTCTGTGATCTTTGGGTTTGGCAGGTGTGTCAGCACTGGTTTCTCGGCATTGATACAATCTACGTCCAATCTGAAGCCTTCGACAGCATTCGATGTGACGTTGATTCTGTAGATCTCCACACGTTTTGTCACTGTGCCATACATCTGTTCGATACACTTTGTTTCCTTGCGTGTTGGTCTGAGTGACAGCTTTGTTACCAAATCCGAACAAATATATGAACTGCTTGCCCCTGTATCGATCATGATTCTGACATCTTGCCCGTTCACCTTTGCCTTGACTGTTGCATGAATAGTGGTTGTTTCACTGTTAGAAGCACTCAAGTTCTTCTCAGACAAGGACGTCTGGTCAGGCATGGTTGACTGCTGTTTCTCACATATTGATGTATGATGCTTCTGTCCACACTTGAGACAATTTCTTGATTTGCATGTTGATGCAGAATGCCCACTTCCCGTGCAATTGTAGCAGAGTTTGTTCCTCTTCAAAATCTCTCGCCGACTTGCAACACTTAGAACCTTTGTGCAGTTTGAGCTTTTGTGTTGATTGTTTCCACAGTATACGCATTTGTCATCATTTCTTCGGCTGTTTTGATTGTTGCCAAGAAGCAACTTGTCTCGTTCTCGAAATCTTTCTCGATTGACACTGTCCGGCTTGATTTCATCTCCAGATCTCATTGGATTTCTGTCAACGTATTTTCGCAGATTCTCAGTGAGTTGTTCCAACTTCCATTCTTCCCATTCATCGTCTCCTTGAGCAATTATCTCTCGAACTGGTCCAAGTTTATCCATAAGGGTATAAACCGTGCTCTGTGCCGAATCCAGTTTCTTCATTGTTGCCAGTGTCCTCACCACACGTGAAAGCTTGTTGTAGAAGTCGTGAATGTTGACTATTTTGTTGACGTTAGTTATGGGGTGAAGACTCTCGATTTCTTTGATTAGCGCCTTGTGTACCTTGATGTCCTTGCCGTACGTTGATTGCAAAATTCTCTTCGCCTCATTATATCCTTCCACTGTATGTGGTAGCCCCAAAATGTCCTCTCTTGGTTTCCCTTTGGTGAGTTCCAGCAAGTAGTGAAATTTACTTATGTCCGAGATACTTGAGCCGTCGACCTCGACTTCAAACTGGTTCCAGAAGCGAATCCAATCCTTGTAGTCTCCGCTGAATGGGGTAATCGTGTACTTCTGAAGCTTTACAGCTTGAGCCGCTGATTTTGCTGGTAAACTCTCCTTGTAGGCAGTAAGCTCTCGTGCCTCCTTTTCCAGTTGTAATTTGCGTGTGATCCACTCCTCTTCTCGTTGAATCTGACGAATTGATGCTTCTTCCATTTCCCTTTGTTCTCTAAGTCTTGCTTGCACAGTTTCTTCGTTTATGATACGCTGCTTCTCGATTTCCCTTTGTAACTCGCGATCAGTTTCTTCCCTTCGTTTCTCAGATATCTTGTTCCTAAGAGTTGCCCTCAGATCTCGAAATGCTCTCAATTCCTCTTTTTGTGCATTTGACCAAGAAGTAATTTCTTCGAGTGTTTTGTCTTCGTCCAACATTTGATCCTTGGTGCGATCAATCGAGAGTCCTACCTTTTTCACAAGTTCACAAATTTGCTCGTATTGCAGTTCCCAATCCTCTTCATCCCCTGTGTCGATGTTATCAGAAATTTCTTTAACGGTGATTTTTGCCAGTTGCAAAATTTTACCATGTTTTTGTGTCGCTGCCATATCCTCTTGAAAAGTTACACTTGAATTTGTATCTGCGGAGGAGATCCTTGCAACCCAGTATTGCGTTACAAGTTGAAGAATTCGTGGAATGCTTTATCACTTTGCGTGCCAATTGAGTTAAACAATCGTTGTTTTCCTTCCGAATTATCACGAACGTTCCAGAATTGTCTGGTCGATATCCAATTTCCCTAGAGCGAGAAGCAAGAACTAGTTGTTTCACAACTTTCCAGAAGCCAATTTCGAAGAAAATGCTACGATGTCCCTTCGTGGTCGCCACTTTCAGTGTGGGGAATCCAAGGCCGCGTTGTTCTGATTGTATATTTCCAGTGACACACTGAATAGGTTCACAAGATGCGTCTCTTTCAACGCTAACGTAAGTAGTCCTTCGATTTGTTGGTGTATCCTGCCAGTTTAGGCCCGTAGTTTTCCTCCAGTGAAGACAACATCAACAATGTGTTGCGTTTTACTGAATCTTAACTCTTGATGAACGTTGTCACTCCATGAATCTAACCCAAAACTAAACTCTCAAACTACTGCACCCCTTATATAGCGTTCTACATGAAAGTTCTAGAATATAGTGACACAGGATTCCAAATATAGTATTTTAGGCAAGCATGATAAGGCAGTTTACGTAATGTTCACCCTAGAAACTTCTCTACACAGTTCTTATTATTCTACTAGTAAGCATTATTCAGCAAAAGGAAAGTACTAGAAAAGTCCAGTTCACCACAGTGGGTAATTAAACCCAAAAAGAAAACCAAAAAGACAGGCTGTATTATTATTGTAACTCCAAGGTTTGGAAGGTGTCTAGAGTATTTTAGTTTTGTTTTTTATCTTGGGGCCCGTTTCGCGCTGGGTCTTTTGGGTTTGCTGGGGTCGTGCGGGGGGACCCGAGAGACAAAGGACTCAAACTTCGGGTCTTTGTTTTTCGGGTCTTCTTGCGCTGTCCTGGCGTCCCCGGGGGACCCGGTGTGAATCAGGCCCAAGTTTTCTGTCAAGGTTGTTTATGTTGTAAAAGTTTGAGATGTATCAAGGGTATTTTAATTCCGATTTTATGTAAATTTTATGATAATTTTTATTTTTTTACAATGTATAAAACCTGGCTGTCCTTGGTTGTAAAGTAAACTGAGGAAGATTTTAAATCGAAACATCTGGCAAAATTACTGTTGTGTTTTCTTATTTTATTTTTCTGTTATTTTTAGATGGTGCTTTTAGTTTCTTTAATAATAATAATAATAATAATAATAATAATAATAATAATAATAATAATAATAATAATAATAATAATAATAATAATAATAATAATAATAATAATAATAATAATAATAATAATAATAATAATAATAATAATAATAATAATAATAATAATAATAATAATAATAATAATAATATCTAGCTGAACAACAAACCACCAATGATGTTGGCATGGTGTGGAAAAAGCAATAATAATAATAATAATAATAATAATAATAATAATAATAATAATAATAATAATAATGATAACAATAATAATAATAACAACAATAATAATAATAATAATAATGATAATAAGCGACCGCATTTCCGATACATCAATGAAAGAGAACCTTGAAAAGGAATACCTAACCAGAGTTAGAAAGGTTTTGAAATCAGATCTTAACAGCAGTAATAAAATCAAAGCAATTAACACTTGGGCAATGCCAAGCCTTACATATGGATATGGTGTAATAAAATGGTCTATAACAGACTTAGAAACAATTGACACGAGAACACGAAAGCTACTAACGATGAACTCGATGTTCCACAAAAATCTGATATCACCAGGCTCTACATGCAAAGATCTGAAGGTGGAAGAGGACTCCTCAGTGCAAGTCAGCAATACAAGAAAGCAATAATCAATCTTGCGCACCACATCGAAAATAGCAAAGATAAGTACATTAAGATAGTAAAAGAATGGGATGCAAAAGAAAGTGATTCAATCATGAAAAAGGCACAGAAATATGCAGAGGAACTGAATCTAAATTTGGATGATCTCAAATCGAAAACTAAATTGCAATGTAAAAGTACGATTAAAGAGGCGAGCCTTGGCAAACTGAAAGAAAAGTTGAGAGCAAAACCACTTCACGGTCAATTCTATCAAATGATAGAACAAGGTCACATAGATAAGAAAGCAACCTTTGAATGGATGAAAGGAACAGGATTGAAAGGCGGAACGGAAGCGACAATTGTAGCGATACAAGAACAGGCAGTTACAACCAGATATATAAAGAAACACATCCATAATACTACAGATAGTGACACCTGTAGAATGTGTAATACAATGCCAGAAACAATAGCGCATGTTGTATCAGGCTGCACGACCTTAGCGGCAACGTCATACCTGAAAAGACATAACTCAGTAGCAAAGATAATTCATTTAGAACTAGCAAAGAAATTCAACTTGATTGAAGTGAAAGAATCATTAAAATGGTACAGTCATACACCTGAGAAAGTTCTTGAAAATGAGAGCTCAAAACTTTTATGGGATTTTCAGATTAACACTGATCGTACAATCATTGCCAGCAAACCTGATATCATATTTCAAGATAAAAAGATCAAAAAGATCAACAAACTTTACATCATAGATATTGCAATACCAGCAGATGCAAATATTGTAAAGAAAAGAATCGACAAAATCGAAAAATACATCGACCTCTCTATTGAGTTGAAACGTCTGTGGAATGCCAGCGAAGTCCTTGTCATACCAATAGTCATAGGTGCAACGGGAGTGATATCGAAGAGATTCAAACAAGATTTAGAGAAAATACCTTGCAAAATATCGCAGTTAGAAATGCAAAAAGCAGCGTTACTCGGAACAATGAGAATTGTAAGAAGATTCACACAAATTGAAGGATGATGAAAAGAAGATATTGACGCATAAGGACGCAAAACATGATGACCTTATTTCTCAGGAAGAGAAACGGAAAATCAGTTGTTACGTGTGAAAAACAATAAACAACTTCATAATAATAATAATAATAATAATAATAATAATAATAATAATAATAATAATAATAATAATAATAATAATAATAATAATAATAATAATAATAATAATAATAATAATAATAATAATAATAATAATAACAACAATAATAATAATAATAATAATAATAATAATAATAATGATGATAATAATAATAATAATAATAATAATAATAACAATAATAATAATAATAATGATCAATTTATTTAAAGTTGGCGCTAACATGACTATGTACAGTAAATATTAAAAACAATACTATACAAGCTAATCCAAGCCAACTGCTAAAATTAATACATCTAATGAATATATATATACATGAATAAATAAAGAAGATATAAAATACATGGTATAAAATTTCAAAGCAGAATTAAAAACGTAGTATCATAAAAATCTGAGCAGTTTAAAATCCTAAATTCTGGCTCTGGTGTGTCATGGTATCACAAAAATCCAAGTTGTGGTATGGAAGTCCTACATAATCAGCGCACCGGAGCCAGTACTCTCTCCCTCTCCCTCCCCCTCTCTCTCTCTCTCTCTCTCTCTCTCTCTCTCTCTCTCTCTCTCTCTCTCTCTCTCTCTCTCTCTCTCTCTCTCTCTCTCTCTCTCTCTCTCTCTCTCTCTCTCTCTCTCTCTCTCTCTCTCTCTCTCTCTCTCTCTCTCTGCCTCTCTCTCTGGCAGAGTCTCTGCTAGCAGTTGTAGAAACAAGGGGCTCCTTTGATTCACACCTTTTTTGGGACATTTTTTCACATATATGTATGGCCAAAGCTTCCTACAGCTCTAGTCTAGCATTATGTTTTGCAAATGCTAAGAAAGTTTCAAAAGTTACTTTAGGGGCAGAAACTTTCGCGGGCAGAAAGTTTCGCGATTTTCGCGTTTTTTGGCATTTTTCGCGAAAGTTTCTGCCAAGGCATAATCTAAATTCAAAATTCGCGAAAGTTTGTGCTCGCGAAATTACAGAAAATTCTCGACTCGCGAAAGCCTTTCCTTTCCAATTTTTTCGTTTCTTCAACATCTTGCGTTGCTATTCCTTAATCAACCCGATCTTTAGTCTCTTGAGCTATAAAACCTTGTAAATTGTCACCGTGACTATAAGTAGCACTGAAAATGAATAGAAAATTGTGTTTTTCCTGTCACTTTTCTTCAGTCGCGAAAGATTTTTCACGCGAAAATGCATCTTTTTTCTCGATCGCGAAAGTTTTTGTTGCAAAATTTGCCGGAAAAAGCGTCATTCGCGAAAGTTTATGCCCTTAATTTCGCGATTTTTTCTTCTCGCGAAACTTTCTGCCCGCGAAAGTTTCTGCCCCTAAAGTAAATGCAAGAAGATCATAGCACAATGATGTTTAACCACTTATTCTTGGTTGGGTTGTATTCACAATAATTCATAATTTATGTTTTGAGTACCGGGTGACCCAGAAAAAAGTGACCCGACGCGATCCGTGATAGAAAAACAACCAAAAGACGGATTGAGATGATTCAAACACAGTTCTGTCGCTAATAAACAACGCTACTTTATGAGCATTTTTCGCAATTTTTTAAGCAAGGTAAACTTCCAGAATTAAGGATTTCGTGGAAAATGGCGAGCTTGAAATCGTGAAAAAGTCGCCAAAAACAGGAGATCGATTTCAAGCCACTTCATTATCATTATTATCATTATTATCAATTTATTTATCGTTGGATGAGAAAATACAATAGCTAAAATAAAAAATAGCTGATTAATTCCAACGTAAAAAGATGTATATACAGTATTAGATAAAAAAGTAACCGATAAATGTATTTACAAGTCATCAATACATACATTTAAAACGGATATCTAAAAGCAATCATCATAAATAGCCCAAGTTTGGAATGAAAATGCGGCATAATTTGCAGGGACAATTTTCTCCGTACCAATTTTTAATCTCTTTTTTAAATCGACAAGGGGTTTCCGAATTCCGAATGGTTGGTGGCAACGTTTGCCACAGTTGCGGACCTTTAAATCGGACGCTTTCTGTCCCTTTGCTGACGGATCTCACCCTAGGTTGAGTAAATTCGTTATTATTTCGCAAATTATAATGAGTTGTATTTTCACGGAAGATTTCCTGCATGAATGAAGGGCTTAGCCCATTTTTAGTTTTGTACATCTCAGTCACATCATGAAAACAATGAGGGGCATGCTCTGCTTCAGGCTGGGAATAGGCTTCTCAGTCGAAAGTTTCTAGCGAACGTTGCTGGTCCCTAGGTACCTAAGCATTTGGTATCAATTTGCCTTGTGGCTCATGGATTTTCAAAGATGTTAAATTTTCCACGCAAATCGAAATCTTCAAGAATTGTCTGCAGAAAAAGCAGGAATACCCTTGTCCCTTGAGAAAAGAATGCTTAGGTACCCAGGGACAATTATCTTGCTTTGAAAGCTTTCGAATGAGTTGCCTATTCCCAGCCTGAAATAAAAAGCACGTTTCTCATTGTTTTGAAGATCTGAAAAAGGCTCTAAGTCGATCCCCTGTTTTTGATGACTTTCCAGGATTTCAAGCTTGCCACTTTCTTCGAAATCCTTAATCCTGGAAATCTACCGTGCTTAGAAAAATTGCAAAAACTACTCGTAATGTAGCGTAGTCTTTCAATGACAGAACTACGTTTGAATCATCTCAATCGGCTGATTCATATTACCCAAAAAGTGAGAGACAAATTTATGAAATTGTTACTTTAGAGGCAGAAAGTTTCGCAGGCAGAAAGTTTCGCGACTTTCGCGTTTTTTGGCACTTTTTTGGCGCTTTTTGCGAAAGTTTCTGCCAAGGCATAATCTAAATTCAAAATTCGCGAAAGTTTTTGCTCGCAAAATTATAGAAAATTCTCGACTCGCAAAAGTTTTTCTATCCAATTTTCTTCGTTTCTTCAAGTTTTTGCGTTGCTGTCCTTAATCACCCCAATCTTTAGTCTCTTGGGCTATAAAACCTTGTAAATTGTCACCGTGACTGTGGGTAGTACTGAAAATGAATAAAAAATTGTTTTTCCCTTCACATTTCTTCAGTCACGAAAGTTGTTTTGCGCGAAAATGCATCTCTTTTTCTCGATCGCGAAAGTGCTGTAGCGAAATTTGCGAGAAAATACGCCATTCGCGAACGTTTATGCCCTTAATTTCGCGATTTTTTTATCTCGCGAAACTTTTTGCCCGCGATAGTTTCTGCCCCTAAAGTAGTTCTATGTGCTGATCCAAGATTCTGGTAGAATGACAAAAAATTTTTAGTTCATGTGTTCAATCTCTTTGTTTCCTTTATGCAACTTCAGAAAAAGAACAAGACAGAGAAGTTATTTGATTTAAATGGAATCAACTTCTGTTATAAGCCCAATTTACTCTGAGTGTCCACCAAATTACAATTATTTTTTTATAAGAAACTAAGGTCTGGAGGTGTTAGGTAGTTTATTAAAAGAATTTTTCACAAAATACTAGGTAAAATCTTAACTTCTTTGTGATCTGACAGTTATAAACAATTTATTATGCAAAATATGTGTATTTTAACATGTTAAGTAGACACTGCAGGTTACACAAAATCAGACTCTTTACGGATTTTTTTTGAGTGGCAGAAAACTGCTATTTTTGACGATCCAAACTAGATTTAAGATGAGACATCGTCGTTTCTTTGTCAAGTTTTACAGGGATTGCTGTTCAAAGGAGAAAAGATTGAATTTCTACTTCCTTTTTCCTCCATGATTCTATGCCGCTGTGTTCTTGAGCTATTAACGGTCAAAGTTTGGAGTAGTTGGTGACACACAGAATCCTTGGATCGAGTGAGCTACTAAGTTTTTAATCAATAAATGCATCTTACCCTAGTATATTGTCTGCGAGACAATGCAGGTTGCTTGAAAACTGTATTGTTGGTGCTATTGGTATGTGAGACATTAAAGAAGAGCATTAAGTGAGCACAAGAGTCCTTTACACGTAAAATTATCAGGCCTCTTACTGGCACGATCTTAACCTACTCATCAATGTTGTCAACAGAAAATCAGTGTTAAGACTATCTTCCGACTTTACAGAATCCTAAGAGCTCATTTCATAAGCGCAAGAGTACTGCAGGAGCGAAAAGTCCTTCTATCAAAACAAGGATTTTTAATTTATACATATCCAGAAAACTTGGAATTAAGTAGCAGAATTGCTCAAAATTTCCACGAAAATGGCTTTTACTAAGCAATTTACGATGGAGATGGATCTAAAGAATGGATTTCGAGAGTAGATTTAAACAATGAGCAGTTCTAAGATGAAACGGTGAAAATCTTGGAGCAATTTTTGACAAGCATATGAATCTCAAGGCACATGTAAACGCGATCTGTAAAGCAGCCAGGTACCAATTGTATAATATCAGTCTGGCTAGAAGGTACCTAACAAGAGAAGCTGCAGAAAAGGCCATTCATGCATTCGTCATTTCAAGGCTTGATAGCAACAATGCCTTGATACAAGGACTGCCATCCTGTGAGTTAAAAAAATTGCAGAAAGTCCAAAATGCTGCTGCAAGGCTCCTGGTGGGTGTAAGCAGAAAATGTCACATAACACCAATTTTGAGAGAACTTCACTGGTTACCTGTAGTATGCAGAATTCAGTATAAGATATTGCTATTGACGTTCAAGTGTATTAAGAACATAGCTCCAAAATACTTAATTGATTTACTAAAGAAACGCTCAGCTCCTCGTGCAACAAGATCGGCGAAAGATGATCTCCTGCTTGAAATAAAGAGAACTAACTTGGTTACAGCTGGGGACCGATCATTTGTTCATGTTGCCCCATGTCTCTGGAATGAACTGCCATATTCACTAAGGGCAGCAAACTCAGTGGAAACATTTAAAACACTCTTAAAGACATTTCTATTTCGAAGGCATTTTAGCATAAACAATGTATAATGTTTCATTAAATTTCTCTTTTAGTTGTAAAGTATGTAATGCGCCTATGAGCCCTGAGGAGATACGGCGCAATAAAAGTTCCTTTATCATCATTATCATCTAAACTTAAACTCAAACTTCATTCACAGCAATATCCTAGTACCATGTTTCAAAATAAAGAACTACAAGCTAAATTTATAGAAAAATTTTATTGACAAAGGGTATGTAGTTCACCAAAACTTGCTGACGGACATATGGAAAAAACTCATGAGGAGCTATTTAGGCCATATGCCCGATTTGACGTGCGAAAAGAGTACAATATTTTTGTAGAGTGAAAAGAAGGTTGAAAAAACTCTAACAATAAGAAGAAGAAAATGTTAGTGGGTAAGTATCATTAGCAGTGTTTAATACAAAAAGTATAATAATGCAGTGCATGATAATAATTCTATCATTTAACAATAAAACTCAAAAAGTAGATTAATTCGACTCTAGAAAGTATTTTTTCAGCTTTTTTGTGAAGGATGGCTTATTTCGCAAAGGCAGAGAATTCCAGACCTTAACTCCTTCATAGGAGTCATTAGGAGACCACGCCCACTGGGTCACGCCCACCGAAGTGAAGAAAAGAGACTTGTTACGTTAAATGGTTTATGTTTGCACGTTGGCACGAATGAAACAGATATTTCATTACTTAATTCTGCTATATACCGGGTGTCCCAAAAAAAAGTATCCGGATTTGGTCGACCCTAGCGATAAGAATATAGCGTGAATCAAACCGAAATGATTTTCAAAACACACCTCGATAGCCAACTTGAACATAGATACCTCGTTTGTTGAATTCGGTGCACTGAGAGTGAAGATATTAATCTTCAAAGGACAAATTTGCCTCCACCTCCAAACCAGGGCTTTGGCGCTTTGGCCTAAGCAAATTCTTGAAGCTCTGTGAATGAAATCAACAAAATTTGAAGACGGCACAACAGATGGGTTTTACAAAATACAGTTTATGTGAGACCTATTGTCAAGGGAGCTCCGAAATCAGCTTCATTCATCTCAATATCGACGATTTATTTTACAAATACTATTCACCGGTGATTGAGCATCAATACACTTTTGAAATCGTCGAATCATTCCTTGAAAAGAATTGTTTATTAGATCTCTCGGGGGCCACGACAGGAAGGTCTGGAGATCTTTTGGGGGCCAAAAGATATCTCCTCTCTTGATGATGACCCACCCGGGAAATCAGCTTCGAAGATACGCGATGATCAACCTGATCTCGAGAGGTCTGATAACAAATTCTTTTCAAGGAATGATTCGACGATGTCAAAAGTGTGTTGATACTCAAGGGAGTACTTCACCGGTAAATAGTAAGTGTTAAATAAATTGTCGATATTAAGATGAATGAAGCTGATTTCGGGGCTCCCTTGACGATAGGTCTCACATGAACTGCATTATGGAAAACACATCTGTTGTGCCGTCTTCAAATTTTGTTGATTTCATTCACAGAGCTTCAAGAATTTGCTTAGGCCAAAGCGCCAAAGCCCTGGTTTGGAGGTGGAGGCAAATTTGTCCTTTGAAGATTAATATCTTCACTCTCAGTGCACCGAATTCAACAAACGAGGTATCTATGTTCAAGTTGGCAATTGAGGTATGTTTTGAAAATCATTTCGGATTGATTCATGCTATATTCTTATCGCTAGGGTCGATCAAATCCGGATACTTTTTTTTGGGACACCCGGTACATGAATATGTCTATCTTTTTAAGTTTTAATGAATCTAAAGATCAATTTAAATGGAATGGCAGTCAAGAGCAACTTGAATCCTTCTGCGAGTCTAGCTTAGGCCTAGGCCTAAATCATGATGATGGATCAAGTTCTACTCCCATTTACCAGTGGACACAAAAGCAAAAGGCAGTTATGTGCAAGATCAGCTCACCATTCAAAGGCAGTTTGACATGGCTTCCATCTACTGGAACTTTAGTGGTTCTAGGGAGGGACGCTGACACCATTAAAGCCAAGCTACATAGCGTCCTATTTGACATCTTGGCTGCCACTGGGTTCCATCTTGACTTAAGCCTTGACACTGACAATAGTGATGACAACTCAGTCATTGATCCTATAGTTGGCACTTACAACTCATGCCGTTCCCTTAATCTTCTGGCTGACATTGCAGCAAATCAAAACCATATGTCTCCATCATCAGATGAGCCTATTGCCACTACTGAAGACTGTCAAAGTACTGTGCAAGGTGACATGGTGAGAGCAGAACTAGATCTAAATTTAGTCAAACTTGAGGTCACTAGAACTGAATATCTGCAACTTAAACCATCCTAATTCAGGATCTTGTGACGTTATGTCACCTGACTGAAGAATCACATGACTGTGTTACATGACTAGAACTCGTGATGTTTGTGATGTTGAGAGGTGTGAAATTAGAGTTGTTTACTGTGATGTTGAACATGTAAGAACCTAGTCTTGTCTCGTGTTTCTCTACCGAGTTTTACGGTTTCACAGAACGTTACATTTTTTTTATACATATTCCATTAAAAATTTACAATACATGATTACTACTATTCCTATACCTAACGCTACCCTACTACGGAGACGATACCCCAAGGAGCAAAACATTTTGTCTACCCAGGGGTTATAACATAAAGAAAAAGACACAGAGCTACAACTACAAGTTAAGGATTCTTGCAACCAAATAATTGCCAGTGTATATACATTGTATACATTGAACGTTAGATGGTACCAGAAGTGGTCAACAAAATGCCTTGAAGTGTATTCGAAACCTTGCAGTAGACTAGAGAGTCGCAAATGGGCTTCCTACAGCCATGAGTGACGATGAAGAAGCGGGAGTTGTGGCCCCTCCACCCCCGATGTTGCAGAACGTGCCGTTTCCTCCGAAGTTGGAAATGAGAGGCAATCTTGCAAATAACTGGAAGAGATTCAAAAGAGTTTGGTGCAATTATGAAATCGCGTCGAGATTGATTAAGCAAGGAAATGAAGAGAGAACCGCGACTTTGTTGACGTGTTTAGGTCCTGATGCTTTGGAAATTGTCGATGGCCTAAATTTTGCTGGCGATGAGAAGCGCACAAATCCGGATATTGTTATTCAGAAACTGGAGACATTTTGCATTGGTGAAACGAATGAAACATATGAAAGATACCAATTTAATAAGAGGGATCAGGAATTGAATGAGTCTATTGATTCCTATGTAGCTGTGCTAAGAAACTTGGCAAAAACGTGCAATTATGGTACTTTGGAAGAAAATTTAATTCGCGATAGAATTGTTATGGGTATCAGAGAAAATTCGACGAGGAACAGGTTGCTACAAGAGTCTGAATTAACGCTTAACAGATGTATCGATATTTGCAGAGCAAATGAGAGCACTGCAATCCAACTCAAAGCTATTGGAAATGAGGAGGATGTTAATGTGGTGAAAAAGAAGTCAGTTCATGGTTCTAAAGGTGTACAGAAACGAGTTTCTAAGGACATTGATTGCAAATATTGTGGGAGAAAGCATATTAGAAAGAAAGAAGATTGTCCAGTTTGGGGAAAATCTTGCAGCAAATGTGGAATGCAGAATCATTTTGCAGTTAAGTGTAGAAACAAAACTAAGAGACAGACATTTCATGCTGTGTATGAAGACAATGTTCCTGAAGTTGCGGAAATTGCGGAAGCATTCAATAACCACTTTACCACCATAGGCCCAAAACTTGCGGAAAAAATCGAAACTAAAGAATCCGATGACCCACTAAAATACCTAATTGATGAAGGGCGTTCTACAGCCCCTCGCTTCGAATTTCATCCGGTTGATCCAAGCACTATCGAAAAAGAAATCAAAAAGTTGAAGTGCTCCAAATCTGCAGGATATGATAAAGTTTCTGTAAAGTTAGTAAGAGATGCAGCAGGAATTTCATGTAAGCCGCTAGCTGCCATATTCAACTCTTCATTTGAAATGGGTATTTTTCCTGACATGTGGAAAATAGCAAGAGTGACCTCTATTTTCAAGTCTGGTTCGAAGAACGACATGGGCAATTACAGGCCTATATCCGTGTTATCTGTTTTCTCGAGGTTGCTAGAAAAACTAGGGCATGATCAAGTTTAAAATTACTTGAAGGTGCATAAGAAATTTTCAAAATGTCAACACGGAGTTTTAAAGATGCATAGCACTTTAACGTCACTACTTAACGTAACAGATGCGTGGTTTTCTAACATTGACAAACGCAAAATTAACATAAGCGTATTTCTAGACCTCAAAAAGGCTTTCGATACGGTGGACCACGGTATTCTCCTCTCAAAGCTTACCAAGTACGGCGTTGTAGGGACACCTCTTTGGTGGTTCACATCGTACTTGACGAATAGAAAGCAATACTGTCAAGTGAATGGCCACAAATCTAGCCTAAAAACTGTTCACTGCGGTATTCCTCAGGGCTCGTGCTTGGGGCCTCTCCTTTTCATTCTGTATGTCAATGACTTTGAGCAGTGCCTCAATAAATGCACCACAAACATGTATGCGGACGACACCAGCGTAACTTGCTCTGCTGAAGATATTGACGACCTCTGCAATGATCTAAGAACTGAGGTTGACAATATTGCAGAATAGTTACGGCAGAATAAGCTCAGTCTGAACACTGATAAAACAGAATACATGGTTTTTGGTCACAAAAGACAAACTAACCGTATCCAAGGTCCATTAGAGGTAAACATAAATGGAGGACCAATCAAACGGGTCAAAAAAGTCAAATACCTTGGAATTACAGTGGACGAAAACCTTACATGGAACGAGCAATATAAAAACCTCAAAGGTAAAATTAAAAATGCTCTCTCGTCCCTGCGGAAATTAAAGAACATACTACCGCAATCAAAATTGGATCAGGTGTACAAGGTACTGCTTGAGAGTCATCTGAGATACAGTGATGAACTATGGGGCAGTTTGTCAAACACAAAGCTTGATCATCTTCAGCGTCTGCAAACTAGAGCACGAACGCTAATAGAAGGCTCTAGATTAAGGGATGGGTGGAGATGCAATTGGCTTTCAGTCCAAAACTTGATAAAATTTGACAGGGCCGTGATGATCTATAAAATGATGAATGGCCTCTGCCCGGACAACTTGTTACCAGATCTCAAATATCTAGTTATCAAACAAGAAATCAGTTAGATATTGACACTCCAAGGCAGAACCTAGAATTCTCCAAAAACAGTTTTTTCTATTCTGGTGCAAAGACGTGGAATGAAATCCCATTAGAAATCAGAACAAGTTCCACTATCACCCTATTCAAAAGGAAACTGAAGGAATTCCTACAAAATTAGCATCCTTCCCGAAGCACGATCCCTAGGAAGACCAGCAAAGTTGTAAGATTTTATATATATGTAAATAGACATTTGTATAGTTTCTCTTTTCTTTTTTAGCTGATAGGGTTTTGTGTTTAAATATGATAAAATGAAATGAAGTTTTTGATGATTATAGTTCAGCTGAGGAGTATATTTTTGCTGTAGAAACTGATAAGCAGGAGATAAGAAAGCTGATGTGCAGTATAATAAGAAACTGTTTGCTGCTATGATTATTAATAGTAAACAAGTTCAGTTTCAACTTGATACTGGAGCTACTGTTAATGTTTTGTCTGTGCAAGAGTATAAAGAAATCAGTAATGATCAGACATTGGCCGGTTTATCCAAATCTAATGCTACACTGTGCATGTACAGGGATTTAGCTTATTGGGAAAGTAAGACTGAGTGTAAGAAACCCAAAGAATAGCAAGAAGTATAACATAGAATTTCAGATTGTGAAAGAAGAGAATAGTCCAGTATTAGGAGTCAAGACGATCCAAGAAATGCAGCTGATAACTCTAAATCTGCAAAATGTATCAACAGTTGAAAATTCAGTTGAAGGTAATCTGACAAGAGAACAAGTTGTATCAGAGTACAAGGAAGTTTTTAAAGGTGAGGGACAGTTCAGTGATGTGTTACACCTTCAAGTTGACCCAATGTGCCTCCTGTGCAGCTATCACCGAGAAAACCACCTATAGCTTTCAAAGCAAACTACAAGCAAGAGCTAGATAAGCTGACGAAATTGGGTATAATCAAACCAGTTGTAGAGCCTACAGATTGGGTTTCAGCAACAGTTATGATGTTGAAACCAAATGGGAAAGAACGTCTTTGTTTAGACCCTAAGCCACTGAATAAAGCTTTAAAGAGAAGTCACTATCCACTCCCTGTAGTAGAGGAAGTGCTACCAGATCTGTCTAAAGCAAAAGTCTTCTCAATGGTAGATGTGAAAAATGGGTTCTGGCATGTGCCAGTGGATGAAGAAAGTAGCAAATTGATAACATTTGCAACACCATGGGGTAGATATATGTGGCTGAAGATCCATTTGGAATTTCCGTAGCCCCAGAGGAATTTCAGAGACGGCTAAATGACTCTTTATTAGGCTTAAATGGTGTAAAGACAGTAGCAGATGACATAATTGTGTTTGGAGTAGGAGATTCTAAAGATGAAGCTATGAAAGATCATGATCGTAATTTCAAAGCATTGCTAGAGAGATGTTTGCAAAGAAACATAAAGCTCAATGAAGAGAAGATGAAATTCAATGTCCCAGAGTTAAAGTACGTAGGTCATGTCATTTCAGAGGAAGGCCTCAAACCAGATCCTAAGAAAGTCGAAGCAGTTATTAGGATGCCACCTCCAGAGGATAAACAACAACTTCGTAGATTTATGGGTATGACAAATTACCTGCAGAAGTTTGCACCGCACCTTTCTCAAGTAACTGCGCCACTAAGAATGCTTTTGAAAGATAAAACAGAATTCAAATGGGACAGTTCCATTCACGGTAAATGTTTTACAGATGTGAAGAAGATTATCACTGAAGCACCTGTTCTAAAGTTCTACAATCCTACTGATGAAGTCACAATACAATGTGATGCTTCACAATATGGATTAGGTGCCTGTCTAATGCAAAATGGACATCCCATAGCCTATGCCTCGAGATCACTCACGAATACTGAGTCCAATTATGCTCAGATAGAGAAAGAACTTCTTGCAATAGTTTTTGGAGCTGAGAGGTTTGAGAGTTACTTGTATGGTAGGAAATTCACAGTTGAAAGTGACCACCAACCCCTGGAAGCAATCATGAAGAAGAGTGTGCTAAGTGCACCAAAACGCTTTCAAAGAATGATCCTTCGTTTGCAGAGATTGGACTTTGACATTATCTATAAGAAGGGTTCTGAAATGTTCCTAGCAGATATGTTAAGCAGATCTAATGTCGAGGGTGACAAAGATAGAAGTGATAGAGATATAGTGTGTGATGTTTTCATGGCAGATGAAGGAAGATCTTATGTAGAAAGAGAAATAGAGAGCATTAATATGTTGCAATATTTATCTGTTTCACAAGAAGGGCTTAAGAAAGTTCAGAGAGCAACAGAGCAAGACAGAGACATGTCAGAGTTAAAAAGATTAATCCAGGAAGGATGGCCAGAAGAGATATCTCAAGCACGGGGGGGGGGTTCTTCCATAGTAAAGGTACCTGGGGATGTGCCGCCCGCGAGGGTATACTTTTTCGGACTTCTAGTCTAGCCAAGGGTGTACTTTTTGGCAATTTTAGTCGAGTTAGGTCTAGGCAAGGGTATGCTTTTTGGGAATTTTGGTCAAAGAGATGTCAAAATTCGGTAATTTTTGTTAAAAAAACCCAACTTCTTAAAAATTTTGGTCTAGAAAATGCCAATTCAGAGCACTTCTGAAGGAAAAATTAGTCTAGCCAAGGGTATCATTTTCACAAAAATTGGTCTAGCCAACGGTTACATTTTCAAACTGTGGGCGGCACCCCCTACCCGAAATTTAGCCGAGAACCCCCCCGTGATCTCAAGTTTCTGAGTCAATGAGATGTTACTATAGTTTCAGAGAGGAACTGATCAGTCAAGAAGGTCTTATTTTCAAAGGTGACAGATTAGTTATTCCTAAAGCTCTGAGAGAAGATATGATGCAAAGAATGCACCGTATTCACTTAGGGATACAGGGTTGTCTTCGCAGAGGAAGAGAAGTAATGTATTGGCCTCGAATGAATGAAGAGGTTAAGGAATTCATTTCAAGATGCGAAGTTTGTCGAGTTTACCAAGACAAACAACAGAAAGAGCCAATGATAGGACATGACATTCCAAGTAGACCCTGGCAAAAGGTTGGTTCAGATCTTTTTGAGTTACAAAATGGACATTTTCTTGTCTGTGTAGACTATTACTCAGATTTTATTGAGGTTGGTCCACCTTAAAATTCTAAAGAGTTTGCAGAGTTTAGAAAAGAATACGAGTTTGAGCATAAAACCAGCTCTCCAAGATGTCCACAATCAAACGGGAAAGCAGAGAATGCAGTGAAAAAAGCGAAAAACATCCTACAAAAGGCAAACTATGCTAGATCAGATCCTAATTTAGCACTTTTAGCCTATCGTAATACACCAACGGAAGGAGTAGGAAGTTCCCCCGGCACAGAGATTATTTGGAAGGAGAACAAGGACGCTGTTGCCAACAAGTGACATGTTGTTGAAGCCAAAGACAGAGAGACACATGCAGAAGAAGTTAGAGGGGAGAAAGAACAGAGAAAAGTTTTACTATGACAGAGGAGCTAAAGATTTAAAAGAGTTAAGACCAGGAGATGTTGTTAGAATAAAGATCCAAGATAAAGATAAAGAATGGGTTAAAGCCAAAGTAGCTGAAAAAGTAGATCCTAGGTCATATAAGGCTAGAACTGAAGACGGAATGTTGTATAGACGTAACAGGAGACATGTTATGGAGACAAAAGAGAAGTTTAATGACAAATTGAATGAGTATCCAACATCAAAGAAGGATACTGGAAGCAAGAACACTATTAATGAAAGAAAATCAAGTCAGTTTAGCAAGAACACTGCCAATAATGAGAACACTGTTAATAATGAGAATGCAAATACAACAACTGTTGCCGCAGAACAACGTATTAAAATTGAAAATCCTAAGGTTATTACTACAAGGAGTGGACGAACCGTAAGAAGACCACAGTATTACCAAGCATAGACTGGTAAGGAAGTTGAGAATGTTTGTGTTGATGAAGGAACAAAGACATAATTGAGTTAGTAATGAAGAACTAAAGATTTGACTTGTTTGAAGGGAAGATGTGACGTTATGTCACCTGACTGAAGAATCACATGACTGTGTCACATGACTAGAACTCGTGATGTTTGTGATGTTGAGAGGTGTGAAATTTGAGTTGTTTACTGTGATGTTGAACATGTAAGAACCTAGTCTTGTCTCGTGTTTCTCTACCGAGTTTTACGGTTTCACAGAACGTTACAGATCTGATAAAATAAGGGAACTTCTAAACTCAAATTGTCTGTTGAAAAGTGAAAATGAAAGGCTCAAACAGGAAAACGTAACAATCAAAGATGAACTCAACTGCCTCCGTGAAGCAGTCAAAAATAGTAAATGAACAACCTTTCAGGAATCTTGAAGACAACTGGTCTGAGCCAAAACATCCTTCAGAAGTATCTAAACCTGAAGACATTTTTGTCTCCAACTCTCATCTGTCTAAAAGATCTGAAGAGCCTGGTGAAAACCCTGAAGAGGTATTTGAAGACTGTCATTTCACAGATGATTTTAATTTACAGTTTCAAAATGCTAAGCTCTCAAGAGAAATTCACTATCTGAAGTCTAAACTGGAATCAAGAGCAAATGTCTCGTCATCCTCTGACAAGAAGAAGCCATCAATTCAAGAGCAAAATGGCCCTGTTGTTGAAAATGTTGATCCTGAACCTATTGACAGTTCCTGGCAAAAAGTTGAAAACAGGAAAGGAAAACAGGCTCACAAGAAACAAGCAGGAAATAAGAACACCAATGACAAAAAGTTACCATCAAAACAACAGAGTAAAACAGATACAACATCCACAAATGAGAAACAAGTAAACACCAATAAGACCAAAAGTATTCAAAAGAAGTGTCTGCTGTTGGGTGATTCTCATATTAGAAGACTAGACAAGGCTAAATTATAGAACACAACATGTGCAGGAATTGGAGGTTTGATGAGCCAGAACATATTTCAGAGACACTCTAACACCATCAACAAAAAAATTGCTACATCCAATGAAGCTATAATTCATGTGGGCTCAAATGATATTGCAAGAAATGTTCCTGTTGAAAACATTGTAGATAACATCGACGCTGCAGGTCGAAACTGTTAGAAAAGAACCCATCTGTCAACATTACAATATTATCTATTCTTCTAGAAAAATACAATCCATCATTGAATGTAAAGATTGTTGAAGCAAACGAAGCACTGAGGTGCTACTGTCTTGGAAAGAGATGGGATTACATCACTCATGGGAATATTACTTTCAAGCATCTCTTGAGGGATGGCATGCACCTCAACCAGGATGGGTATCGCCTCTTTGCTCAAAACTTGGCAGGTCATATTACATCTGGGAAACTTTCCAAACAGAGAGGATGCCAACGGTAAAGCAGCACTAGCAAAATCAACTTCATTGAAGGAAGCTGATCACAGTAATAATAACCCAGTGACTGGGTGTCGTCAGCATATAGGCTACAAAAAGGCATGGCAATTGCATCCCTGAAAGTTAACGGTCTGCGTAGTCACCTAGATGAGGTTCAGTTACTGATAAATAATTTAGGGATACATTTTCTTGCCTTAAATGAGACTAAGCTGGATCCTAATTACCCGATAGAGTTGACTAGTGTGGCAGGCTACCAGCAAGAACGCCCGGAAAGGACTCTATCAAATACAAACCTCGTTGTGATGCTCCAGTAGATAACTTAGAAATCATATGCATTGAGGTGGAACCTCCTAAAAGTAAGTCCTTTCTTGTTCTTGCCTGGTACAGACCACCTGGTGACCCTGTTGTCTCTTTTGACAGGCTGGAAAAGGTTCTTTCTTTCTTTGACAAAGAGGGTAAAGAAATAATCCTCCTAGGAGACACAAACTGTGATCTCACTCCAAAACAAGCTGAACAGCCTATAGACAACAACTCAAAGCACATGCTTGATCTCCATGAGTTGTTCAGCTTCAAACAGCTTGTTGAGGAGCCAACTAGGGTCACTCTAACAACTTCCTCTATGATTGGCAGACCCCGGCAGATCTCAAGGATCATATTGCTACAACATGTGCCAGAAACATTGTAAAATCAGGGGTACATGAAGTTTCCATGAGTGGTCATTATATGGTGTACTGCATTCGTAAATTCAATAGTGCAGTAGATAAAGACCATAAAGTGATCAAAACCCGCAAAATGAAAAACTTCAATGAGGCTGCATTCTTGGCAGATGTCTCTGGCATATGCTGGAAGCAAATGCTTAGTGAAACAGATGACATCAATTGTCTTGTTAATGATTGGTCAAACCTATTTTCCTTGATGATTGACAAACATGCTCCAATAACTGATATGCGTGTTTCAGAGAAATACTGCCCATGGATAGATAGTGATCTTAGGGACCTAATGCAGACAAGGGATAAATTAAGAAATGCTGCTTCCAAAAGAAAATCCCAATTTCTTATGGATTCATATAGGCTGGTCCGCAACAAGGTCAACTATGGGAATATTCAGTTGAAAAAGCAATATTTCAGTGATAAGATTTCTGCATGCCAAGGCAACATGAAAGAATCGTGGAAGACAGTTAATGAACTTCTCAATAGGAGATCCAAGCCCAGTAACATCAAGTGTCTCAAAGAGGCTGGCACTGAGACTGTTCCTTAAAAAGGCATTTCAGATGCTATGAACAATTTCTTTTGCTCTATTGGCAAGGAACTAGCAGACAAAATTGATTCTGTCCCAAATCCTCTTTTTACAGGTGAATATGAAGTTAATGGAAATAAGGCTAAATTCAACTTCAGGACTATTGAAGTTAAAGAGATTAGGGCTGCACTTGCCAAGATTATAACTGCAAAGAGCTTTGGGATTGACAATAACTCAAGCTACTTTTTGTAGCTTGCCTTACCTTTCATTGAAAACTCTCTAGCTTTTTTGTTTAATACTTCCATTGAAACTAGCCAGTTCCCTGATTGATGGAAAGTAGCTAGAGTTACTCTAATTTTCAAAGAAGGAGACAAGACTGAAAAGTCAAACTACCGTCCGATATCAGTCTTACCCGTCATCTCAAGGCTCTTTGAAAAACTTGTTTTTGACCAGCTGCACCAGTATATGAAAGAAAATGGCCTCTTTTCCCCTCACCAATCTGGGTTTCTGAGGCTTCATTCTACACTTTCTTGTTTGCTTAAAAATACTGATGACTGGTACAATTGGCTTGGACCCTGGACGGCTTGTGGGACTAGTATTCATTGATTTGAAAAAGGCTCTTGATACTGTTGATCATGACATCCTCTGTAAAAAACTTCAAATTTATGGTGTTCAGCAGCGAGAGCTGTGTTGGTTTAGGTCATACCTATCCAACCGTAAACAATTTTGCAGGGTTAATGGTGTTGCCTCAGACATAGAGGATGTAGAAGTCGGTGTGCCACAAGGCTCATGTCTTGGCCCTCTTCTCTTCCTTATCTATATCAATGACCTTCCATTGGCCGTCCAGGGTTCAACTGTATCCATGTATGCTGACGACACCAGTTTGTGTCACCAGGCATTGAATATGACTCAGCTGAATGGTGCTATTAATAATGACCTCAAGCGATTGGACACATGGCTTCAAGGAAATAAACTTTCTTTGAATGTTGCAAAAACACACTCCATGCTCATTACTACCAAGCAAAAACGCAATGTTCTCAAAAGTTCAAATCAGAATTTGGAAGTGAACATACGTAACAATGATCTTGACGTTGTCCAAAAAACAAAATACTTTGGTGTCCAAATTGATTGCTCTTTGGATTGGAAAGAGCAAATGTATGTATGTATGTATGTATGTATGTATGTATGTACACTTTCGCCAAAATAACAAAAACTATCAAATATTAAAATACAATAAATCTATTTAAAAAGAAAAGAAAAATCTAATAACAGGCGTGTGATATTAAAATATATACAGCTATCTAAATTAAAAACACCCTTAGGTAAAATGGCAGGGATAGCATTAAAAGGTCAGTGCGACCTTGATTCCATAATGGTCCCTCCAAAGGTGTCAATGAAAGAAAATTTTAATGGAGGAAAAGAAAATTCTAGTAGATGTTGAAATATTTTTATTTGAACCAAATCAGTAGTAAGAGAGTGTGTGAGGTGTTAATAATACACATATACATCACCTTCCTTCCTTTGTATATCTTTGAAAAAATTTCCTTTGATCTTATGTTTAAATGTGTTGACATTGTTGGTAGATTTCAATTCTGATGCGAGACTGTTCCATATTCTTGGCCCCTGGTAAGAAAGACATTTTTGGCCTGTGCTACTCTTACAAAAAGGAACGTTTAGTCTAAACTTAGACCTTCGCGTTATTCGACTTTGGTCGGCTGGATGGAATATTTCGTCAGCATAAGCTGGGGCAGTTCCGTTGAAAAATTTCATTATATTAACACAAATATTTTGTTCTACTCTGTGCTTAGTGGGGAGCCAGTTCATAGATTTGAATTCTGTAGCCCCAACGTGTGCTGTGTTTTTTAAATTAAGATAAAATCGAATGCATTTGTTTTGAGCCACCTGGATTTTTTTGGACAGCCTCTTATTTAACATTGGGTACCATGAGCTACAAGCATAATCAAAATGAGGTTGAATTAGAGCATTTAGGAGCAACCTACGAAGGGAGGAATCCAGAAAATTTCGTTTTCTGTACAGGAATTTAAGCTTGCCATTTATTTTTCCAAGCATTTTGGTCGCCATCGATTCCCCAGAGAGATTCTCATCCAAAACAGATCCGAGATATGTGACCACTGAGTGTTGTTTGATCTCTATATCACCCCTCCTAATATTAATCTTTTTTAGGTTTTTGTATTTTTTCCGTGCAAAAAGAATGGATTTGGTTTTATCCTCACCAAAGTGTATACTTAGCTTATTTTCAACAAACCGATTGCAGAGAGAGTTAAAGTTTCTATTCAAGTTGTTTTCAATTCGCTCGACATCTGTGTCTCTAAAGATTAGGCAAGAATCATCCGCGTACAGAAGCAAGTCGCAGTCAACAGCCCGCGCCATGTCATTCACGTAAAGGAGGAAAATGAGTGGATCAAGAATTGACCCCTGAGGGACTCCACAAGACAAATTTCCAGGGTCTGAGTATTCCTTCCCAATGTTGACTGAGAATGATCGGTCCTGAAGGTAAGATTTAAACCATAAAATGGCAGAGTCACTAAAACCAAGACATGCTATTTTATCCAAGAAAATTTCGTGGTCGATTATGTCAAATGCTTTTTGTAAGTCAATCAAAATCATACCTGTGAACATACCAGTTTCAAATCCTTGGAGAATCTTATTATTCAGGTAGGAGAGGCAAGTATCAGTTGAGTGATGTGCGCGAAAGCCAGATTGGTATCTATATAGAATATTATTATCATCAAGGTACTTTTGTACTTGTCCATGGATAATCTTTTCAACAATTTTAGAGAGTTGCGGAAGCAAAGAAATAGGTCGGTAGTTTTTGGGATCGCCCTTTGATCCTTTTTTAAAAAGTGGCTTCAGTTATGCTTGTTTGCAACCATCGGGAAAAGTAGATAGAAGGATTGAGAGATTGCACAATTCGGTTATTGGCCTTGCTCTAACAGTTGCACCATCTTTGAGAAATTTCCCTGCAATATTATCCAACCCTGTCGCTTTTGAAGGGTTTATTTCTTCTAAGAGCTTCAGAACATTATCAAGAGAAGTGGGGGCAAGTGAGAATGGCTCGGTAAGGTTAAGGTGTAGGTAGTACTTACGGACCTCGTGTAGCTTGTGAGGAGTCCGTTGGAGTTTTTTTAACTAGGTTGGAGGCTAAATTTGAAAAGAAAGCCTTAAACGTTTCAGCATTTGTTTTATCATCAAAACATGGGCTACCTTTGTTGTTCAGACAAATTTTAGAAGATGAATCTTTTCCTGACGATAGTCCCAGGGATTTTAAACACTTCCATAGTTCTTTGGGTTTTCCTATATTCTCATTAAGTTTGTCAGTGATAAAAGATTTTTTCTTTCTTTTGATTAAACTCTGCACACGGTTTCGAGCTTTCTTAAAGTTTATGTAATCAGAATAAATTTGGGATGTTCTATATTTCGTTAGTAGTTTATTACGAGTTCTAATTCCCTCAAGGACTTCCTGGTCCATCCATTCCTGCGAGTCCTTTTTTACCCGAATTTCCTTCGCAGGGGCTAACTCATTAATAATGCCCGTGATCATTTCTACAAAATGGGAGTATGCAGCGTTGATTTTACTTAATTTGTCAAGAAAGAGTTGCTTTGTATAATTCTTGAAAGTACGGATCTTGATAAAGGTGTGTTTATGTATTTTGATGCGGGTGGCTTTTCTAGTGCAATAGATCAGTTGATGATCGGATAACCCCAGGTCAAAAACCCCATGTTGAGAGATTCTTGGGTAGGAATTTGTAAGTATGTGATCAAGCAGGGACAATGATTTATCTGTGACCCGGGTTGGGGATTGAATTATTTGCTTTAGACCATGGTGGGAGCAGAACTCTTTGTATCTCCTGATTCCATTTGATGTATCAGAACTTTTGTGGTTCAGATTGATGTTTAAATCTCCAAGGATGTAAACTTCTTGGCTATCAAAATCCACAGCCCTGGAGATTGCCAGTGTCAGTTTATCTAAGAAACCAGAAGCTGTTGGAGGCCTGTATAGAATTCCAACAAGAATCGGTTTTGATTTTGGCAGTAGGATATCTAGAAATACATTCTCAATGTCTGGTGAAAAGTCTTCTCTTGGATTGAATGCCAAGTCTTTCCTTATGTAGCAAGCTACACCTGCACCATGTCTATTTCTATCACACCTTTTTATCTCATATCCATCAATGTTTAATTCCCCATCCAGAACACTCTCATCAATCTTGGTTTCTGAAATTCCAATGACTGCAGCATTGGTTTTTTGGGCTGTCAAACGAAGTTCCTCAATTTTAGATAAAAGGCCATTTACGTTTAAATGGAGAAAATGTAAACCTCTCTTGTTAAAATTTGCCAATATATCCGTGTCCGTTAAATGTTCCTCAAAATTTACATCTGGTGTGTTTAACTCTTCAGAGGAAGGTTCTGTAAATGAGGAGTCAGCAAAGGGCAGTTGGTCCGAATGAAATTCGCTAGCTTTACTTTTACAAGATAAACAAACATAACTCATTTGATTTTTTGGAACCCTACAATATGCATCATAGTCTATATCTGAGATTTTATCACATCTTTTGTGAACCCATAAGCCACATTGGTTACAGGGTAATCCTTTCCTAACTGATCTATTGCATAGAGAGCATGGGGAGTGTGTAGGCCCGGGGTGAAGGTGAATATCACCAGAGAGTAGCAACAGAAACCTGAAAAACACTCTATGATCTTTACATTTCAAATGTATTAGAGCATTTGCTGATAGGTGCTGTTTTAAGCACTTAGCTCTAATTTCTTCAATCATGGACAGGCTCTCATTTGTTAAAAATTCTTGGTTCTGGTGGTGCTTGAGGTTGTGAAAAGGGTTGGATTTCTCTTGCCCCTTGTCACTGTAGGTAAGAATGATGAAAAAGGACAGTGTCAGGCATGACACAAGGCAGCCCAACCTGCGTCCCGGCTTCTGTAACCGCCATCTTTTCTTTAGGAATTGGTTCCGAAAACTGTGGCTGAGAATATAATTGGACAATCTCTCTCTGGAGAACCTCTGACCGAGAGTTAAATTACCAACTGAGATAAATGGCAGCAAAAAGTTTTTAGTGATGTGAGTAGCTATCCCTGCCAACTTAAAACAAGTTTCAGAACCCCCCAACCACCCAATTTTAAATACTAAGTCCCCATTACCTAATTCAAAATTTTTCCACTAAAAGCCAAAAAAGTAACAGAAGTTGAAAAATCTAAAAACTGAAAAGAAATTGAAAGATGTGCTTGATGATGGTGCATGTGAGTTTGAGGGTTTGGATTTTGTTGGAGATGGATTTATGAGTGGGGGCTTTGATGGAGATGGTTTTGTCAATATGGGCTTAGGTGGAGGTGGTTTTCTGGCTTTGATCTTTGTAGATGGCTTTGTGGATTTGGCTGAATGTGGAGATGGTTTTGTGGTTGTGGGGTTTGGTGGAGGCTGTTTTGTGGGTCTGGGCTTTGATGGTGGTGGTTCTGTGGGTCTGGGCTTTGATGGAGATGGTTTTGTCAATATGGGCTTAGGTGGAGGTGGTTTTCTGGCTTTGATCTTTGAAGGTGAATTTGTGGATTTGGCTGAATGTGGAGGTGGTTTTGTGGTTGTGGGGTTTGGTGGAGGCTGTTTTGTGGGTCTGGGCTTTGATGGTGGTGGTTCTGTGGGTCTGGGCTTTGTTGGAGATGGTTTTGTCATTATGGGCTTAGGTGGAGGTGGTTTTCTGGCTTTGATCTTTGAAGATGAATTTGTGGATTTGGCTGTATGTGGAGATGGTTTTGTGGCTATGGGCTTTGGTGGGGGTGGTTTTGTGGGTTTGGCTGAGTGTGAGGGAGGTTTTATTGATGTGTACATTTTTGTGAATGGATTTGTGGGTGCGGTCTCATGTGGGGGTTGTTTTGTGGATTCATGTTTTGCTGATGATGGTAATGTAGTGTCGGTTTTTTTGCGCTTGTTTTAGTGGCCAGGATGGTATGTGAGCTGGCATTTGGGGATGTGCTTGTACTTGTGTGTAGGGAAGCTTTTGTGGTTAAATGCTTGTGAGGTTTAATGGCTTTGCTTGTACTTGACTTTGTTGTTGAGTGTGTATGTGGGGCAGGTTTTATGGTTTTGTTTGAACATGGTCTTGTGGTTGTGCTTGTAATTGTGTGCAGGGATGTTTTTGCAGTTATGCGCTTGTCTGGTTTAATGGTTTTGGTTGTACATGGTTTTGACTTTAAGTTTGTATGTGGGAGTGTTTTTGAGGTTGCGATTGTGTCTTTAGGTGGTGGAGTAGAAAGGGCTGTTGTGGTAGGTTTGTACACCTTTGATGGTGTGATTTTGGGTGAAAATGTTATGGCTGTTGTTTTTTGTGGGATTAATTCTGATGGCTTGGTCATGGTAATTGGTAGATGTGGTTTTGTGGATGCTATAGAGTGTAAAATGGCTTTGTGGATGGAATATGTGGTTCTGAAAGGGCATGATTATGTGGATAGGAATCAAGATTTCTAATAAGGTTGTTGATTGATCTAGCCAGTTTCATGTTTCCAGCTTCTATTAAATGCAGGTGGTCCTTGTAAAATAGTAGTGTGTTCATTTTCATTTTTCATTCATTTTTCATTTCAATTCTTTTAAGGAGGGTTGCCCTTCAACAAGTTGATTTTCAAGGGGCCCTCCAATAAAAACATTAATTACAATCTAAGATAAAAAGTAAAAAGCTATTAATTAAATTAAACTATAAAACCTTATTTACAATATCCCAATCCTATTTACAACAATGTTTATAATTTACAATCAAAACGAAAGAAAACAGTATCTATATAGTTTTCTTGAAACTATACAGAGAGGTTGCCTGCTTTGACTCGGCAGAGAGGCTATTCCATAATTTTGCACCTCTATAAGAGAAACATCTCTGGCCATTTGCTGACCTTTTCATCGGTAACCTCAGGTCGGTCCTCGTATCACGAAGGCCATATGATGAGCAGGACGAATTTCGGGTGAAAAGGTCATACAAGTATTGTGGAGCCAGCCCATTCAGGGACTTGAAGACCATTGTCTTAGATTCACCAGCGGCAAGTTCCTCAACGGTCTTCCATCCCAGTCCCCTAATGAGAGGTCTGCTTGGGGCATCAAAGCTGCTATTCGTTATAATCCTAGCAGCACGATTTTGAAGTTTTTGCAACTGATCAATTTCAGTTAAACCAGCGCAGCCCCAGACAGAACAGCAGTATCGAAAGTGGGGCTCCACGATACCTGTGTAGAGAGATTGCAATGTTTCTTTCGGGAGAAAAGACTTGGCATGTCTTAAGAAGCCAACTGCCCTCGAGACCTTACTAGAGACTGCCTTGATTTGCTCTTTCCAATCCAAGGAGCAGTCGATTTGCACACCAAGGTATTTTGTTTTTTTGACTACTTCAAGCTCATTATCGCGAATTTTCAGAACCAAGTCTTTATTTTGACTTTTGAGAATGTTGTGTTTCTGCTTGGTAGAAATAAGCATAGAATGAGTTTTCGCAACATTCAAGGAAAGCTTGTTGCCTTGTAGCCATGTGCCCAGTTTTCTAAGGTCACTATTAATAGCCTCATTTAGCCGAGTCAAATCGTGAGACTGGTAGCACAAACTGGTGTCATCAGCATACATGGACACGGTAGAATCTTGGACAGCTTGTGGGAGATCGTTGATGTAGATGAGGAAGAGAAGAGGGCCAAGACATGAACCTTGTGGAACGCCAACTTCTATGTCCCCTATTCTTGAATCTACACCATTAACCCTACAAAACTGTTTCCGATTGGAAAGGTAGGATTTAAACCAAGAGAGTTCACGTTGCTGTAAACCGTAGAGCTCAAGCTTTTTGCAGAGAATGTTATGATCTACAGTGTCAAACGCCTTTTTAAGGTCAATGAACACTAGACCTACAAGCCTACCAAGATCCATTCCATTGTACCAGTCATCCGTATTTTTAAGTAAACATGTTACTGTAGAATGAAGGCGCAAAAAGCCGGATTGGCCAGATGAAAAATGCCCGTTGTCATTCATGTACTGGTACAGCTGGTTTGTTACTAACTTTTCAAAAAGCCTTGAGATGACAGGCAAGACTGATATTGGTCGATAGTTAGACTTGTCAGTCTTATCTCCATCTTTGAAAATAGGAGTGACTCTAGCAACTTTCCATGAGTCAGGAAAACGACTTGTTTCAATGGATGTATTAAACAAGAAAGCAAGCGAATTTTCAATAAAGGGCATCGCAAGCTTCAGAAAGTAGCTAGAGATATTGTCAGTCCCAAAGCTCTTTGCAGTCTTAACGGTGGCAAATGCATCCCTGATCTCCTGCACTTCAATAGTCCTGAAGCGGAATGTTGCCTTGTGTTTGTTAATTTCATAGTCACCAGCAAGAAGGGGATTTGGGGCTGGATCTATTTTGTCAGCAAGATCCTTACCTACGGAGCAAAAGAAACTGTTCATTGCATTAGAAATATCTTTTTTGTGAACAGTTTCAGAACCAGATTCTCTAAGACAATCGATGTTGCTGGACTTTGATCTCTTATTAAGGAGTTCATTGATTGCTTTCCATGATTCTTTCATGTTACCTTGACAATCAGAGATCTTATTAGTATAATACTGCTTCTTTAGTTGGATGTTAAGGACATTGACCTTGTTACGGATCTGTCTGTAAGAGTCCATAAGAAATGGGGACTTTCTTTTGGCTGCAGCCTTTTTTAGCTTATCCCTGGTATGCATTAGTTTCTTCAGGTCCTTATCAATCCAAGGGCAGTACTTCTCTGAGACGCGCATTGCGGTCATCGGGGCATGCTTTTCTATGATCAAAGAAAACAGGTTAGACCAATTGCTCACAAGAACATCAATGTCATCTGTACCAGTAAGCATTTGCTCCCAACATATGCCAGAAACATCAGCCAGGAATGCTTCTTCATTAAAATTTTTCATCTTCCGAGTTTTGATCATTTTATGGCCTTTCTCTACTGCTCCATTAAATTTCCGAACGCAGTAGACCATATAATGGTCACTCAAGGAGATCTCATGCACTCCAGATTTTACAATGTTTCTGGCACACGTTGTAGCAATATGGTCAATAATAGAAGAAGTACTCAGAGTGACCCTTGTTGGTTCCTCAATAAGCTGTTTGAAGCTGAACAGCCCATAGTGTTTAGTGTACCATCTGGTAGGACCCAGTCATGCTCTGGCTTCAGGTAGTAAACATTTTTCCAATTTTGACACCATTTTTCCAGCTGATCATTTACACTATGGATCTTTTGTCGACGAAAACCAGGATGTAAATCTCGTGGTAATAATCCTGTTAAAATAATCTTGGCATTAGGCTTTTTGACTGTACTGCTAAAGCGATTGAGACAATTCCATCTGTGATGTTTAAAGGGGAGTCTCTATCAATGTTATTAGTACCACAATGAATGACACAGATTTAGAGGTTACTTGGGATTTCACCATTTTCGACTCTCCACAGAACATGTTGTGTCCGGTCTCCTCCGATTCCAAAGTTTAAAGCTTGTCGTGATTCAAAATATTTGTACCATACTGTGTTGTACCGCGATAAGCCATTTACTATTGAGTCTCCAATGAGTAAAATTCTCGCTCCTTTGGTTTGTGCAATATGCGAAAAATTTTCGTGCTGTGTGTGCCACCCCGGCTTAAAGCCCCTTCCGAATGGAGTCGATGTTGAAAGTGAAGACTTGCACCTGGACATTATTTCCTCTTCGTTGTTTACAAAACTTTGTGAGAAATTAGTTACGTTGAGATTATCTGTAAAAATGTATTATCATTCATCCAAAATACGAATAGTTCACGCTTGTTTTCAATTGGTGTGATAATTCCCACTTTCCGCTTCGTTTGTCTGTGGGACAAAATACTTAGGCCCATCAATAAAAAGGTCGCCACGCCACAACAAAATCGACAAATAAAACAGCTTTTAAACTAGCTCAGCTCTCGTAGCAACGCTCTAACGCTCTGCTCTTGATTTGACTTGATTTGATTTCAATTCCACCCAAAACTTTTCCGCTCCTAAACATAACTTTTGCTGTACTGAAAACTCTGCTCTCTCTGCTCTCCTGACGATATTCCGAGAATATATGATTTATGGAATATTATGAAATAAAGGCTGTCTCTGCCAAGGTCTCAAGGGCCATTGGCTTTTTAAAGCATGCAAAGAAGTTTCTACCAAGGCTAACTCTTGAGAATCTTTGCACAGGTATTGTTGAGCCGCACTTTCGGTACTGTTATTCTGTTTGGGGTTGTTGTGGTTCTAGCGAAATCAAGCAGCTTCAAAAGCTTCAAAACCGTGCTGCCAGAATCGTTACGAATAGCAGCTTTGACACCCCAAGTAGGCCACTCATCGAAAGATTGGGCTGGGGGACCATCCAACAACTCATCAGCAATGAGTCGAAAACGATGGTTTTCAAGTCACTCAATGAACTGGCTCCGCAATACCTGAGTAGCCTTTTTAACAGGAATTCACAGTGCTCCACCCACTGCCTTCGAAATACCGAGACTGATCTGAGGGTACCAAAGAAAACAACTGCAAACGGACAGAAATGTTTCTCTCTTTGGGGAGCAAAATTGTGGAATAGCCTTTCAGCTGATTCAAAGCTGGCATCCTCTCTAAATAGCTTCAAAAAGTCTGCTTAGTGATTACTGCAGGGGTGGGGCCTGCGGTGGTGGCGCTGGTTGTCCTTGGGTGGTGGGCTGGCTTGGAGCGAATGGCGGTCATGGTTTTGATCGCTGTACGCTCTGCGTTGTCCTGTCGCCGGGGGCGGCTGGTGCTAGCGCTGTGGGGTCTGCCCCTGTTTTAGACTGCGGATTCGTTTTTTCTTTCTTCTTTCGTATTTTTATTTCTTGTATGTATATATGCATATAATCAATTCTTGTAAATAGGTTTTTAATATTATGGTTTTCATTGTAATTAGGTAAGTTAGGGTAGTTTTATTTGGTATTTTTGTAATAATAATGTTTTTATCGGAGGGCCCCTTGAAAAAACGGCTACCCTCCTTAGATAAAATGAAATGAAAATGAATGAAATGAATAAATAATTGACTTTTGTTTGTAATTCTTGGAGCCCAAAGGGAAAGAGAAATTGTCATTTAAGGATTGCCTTGTTTCGTAATGATGATGTACGTTCGCTTTGATGAACAGGTTATTGAAAATTTCACCGTTTTCATGATAAATATCGAACATAAATTTAGCTACTTCTAGTTTATACATGTTATCAAAATTAAGCAAGTTATATTTTTTGAACAGTGGTTTACTATGAGCTTGGTATTCAGCAAAATCGATTACTCTGATTGCTTTGCGGAGATTGCATTTCAACGGTTCCAAATTAGTATTATAGGCACTACCCCAGTTTAGTATACCATAAAGCATGTGAGACTGGATAAAAGAATTGTAAAGTGTACATAGTGTTTTTTGAGGTACCAAGTGTCTTGTTTTGTAAAGTAGGCCAATACTCTTTGAAACCTTAATGTTTAGTTGTTTGATATGCTGTTTCCAATTTAACTGTTTGTCTATGATCACGCCAAGGTATTTAGCGTAATCTTTTTGTTCAAGTTTTTCATGATCAATCTGAAGAGCAATAGGTTTATCAATCTTTTTTTGATGGGGGTTTATAATCAAAAAGTTAGACTTTGATACATTTAAGGAAAGTTTGTTGGCCAATAGCCAATCAGAAATATTTGTTAGTTCCAAGTTTACTGTTTCCTCCAAGTTTTGTACCTCCACGTTTTGTAGATTTTCGCTTGAAAAAAGAAGACTAGTGTCATCTGCAAAGAGGTGAAAATCTAGTTTTTTCGAGGAAACATGAATATCATTGATGTATAATAAGAATAGTAGTGGGCCCAAGACGCTTCCTTGTGGAACTCCACAGTTAATAAAACGATTTTTTGCAGTTTCAACATTTACTAAAACAGTTTGTTTTCTGTCTGTAAGGTAGGATTTAAACCAAGATTGGGCGATTCCTCGTATTCCGTAATGTTCCAGCTTTTCGAACAGAATATTGTGATTAACCGTATCAAATGCTTTGGAGAAGTCAAGAAATACACAGCATGAAAAACGTTTCCCTTCAATGTTTTCAACTAACGTGGTGTAGAGATCTAAGATTGCTAATGTTGTTGATTTATGTTTTTGGAATCCAAATTGGTGTTTAAAAAGTATTTTTGTGCTCATCTAGATATTTAATCATTCGTGAATGCATGGCTTTTTCTAAGAGCTTTTTATTCTTTTTTTTCACCTCAACTCGCTCTATGACGGTCACGTAAAATATAGCTGGCGCTTCAGTGGGTTTTTACCTGGATATAATCTATTGCGAAGGTTGAGGAAAAGTAACACTACATGTATTAGACAAGCAGGAATTCATTGATATATTACTCGTTGCTGCATTTAGCTTGGAGTTGACAAGAGAACCGAAACACAGTTTCATAGACCATCTAACACTCGCCGCCATGCCACCAAAACGACAAACAGAGCCGTCCCAGAGCTATTTCGACGAAAAGTTCGAGAAAATGGAAGAGAAGCTGGTGACCAAGGCATGCATTCAACAACTACATGATGCTATTAAAGGCCAGAGTGAGAGAATTGAGAGTCTCGAGTCAGAAGTTGTCATTTTAGAGAATTATCTTGCAAGATTAGAAAGCAGCGTGGATGACCAAGAGCAGTATCAACGTCGCCTTTGTTTAAAGATTGATGGCATTCCACCCGCCGCTCAAGGGAAAGAGGAATCATGCGAGCAATGTTTGAAATCTTTCTTTCATGATCCACATACGGCTGCTCTTGATATGAACCATGATCTGAATCTCATCAAGCTCTGGGCACACAGTTGGCGAATGTCCTTTAACCCTGACCCAACTAAACAAGCAGTTGAGGTGACCTTTTCCAAAAAGAGAATTCAAACAAATCACCCTCCCATCTTCTTTTAATGGTGCTCCAGTAATGAGGGTCCAAGAGCAAAAACACCTTGGTGTCATACTAGATTCTAAGCTGTCCTTCGCTAGCCATATCCAGTCAGTTATTTCCAAATGTAGACAAGGAATAGGGATGTTGGGATTCCTCTCGAAATATTTGCCACGAAATACGCTTGATGAAATTTATAAGCTCTATGTTCGACCGCACCTGGATTATGATGACATAATATATCACATTCCACAAAATATATGTGAATTTAGTCAAACTGTCACCCTGACTAATTTAATGGAAAAACTTGAATCGGTTCAATACTCCGCTGCATTAGCAGTAACTGGTGCTTGGAAGGGCACATCTCGTCAGAAAATCTATGGCGAACTTGGTTGGGAATCGCTCAACCTCCGAAGATGGAGTAGACGCCTTGTTCTTTTTTATAAGATCATAAATAATTTGACTCCGGATTACACAAGGAGTCCAGTACCTCAGCTTCAGGAATCTGACTACAGTCTTCGCAGAAGAGCTGCAGTAGGGCAAATACGTGCGAGAACGGAGAGATTCAAATCAAGTTTCTATCCTAATTGTTTGTCGGAATGGGAAAAGCTTGACCCTGAGATTAAACAATCCTGCTCAGTGAATGTTTTCAAGAAACGACTATTAGCAATCATCCGTCCACCTTCAAAAAAGGTCTACAACATTCACGACCCAAAAGGTTGATCAATTTTAACGCAACTTCGCGTTGGACTCAGCAAGCTGAATTTTCACAAATTGAAACACAACTTCAGTGATACTTTAAATCCTTTGTGCCCGATAAACGATGGTGTTGAGGACACGGAACACTTTTTGCTGCTCTGCCATGCTTATGATGAAGAAAGACTTGATCTTTTCAGCAGTGTAAACGCGATATTGCGCCACCACGGATTAATAAACCTTACAAATGAAAATTTACTCCAAATCCTCCTGTATGGCCACGAAAAGTTATCCTATGATTTAAACACAGAAATTCTTGAGGCAACGTTAACATACATTCAGGCCTCAGAACGGTTTCAATAAGTTCGTAAGTTTGCTGTCTCCTCTCTCTTGTACTTTGTCTTTTCGTACATTTATTTATTGTGGTTTTTTGTCGGAAATATCTGTAATTGTTTGTTTTCCTATTTGCTATTTGTAATATGTTATTTGTAATCTTTAAATGTAATATCAATTTGAATATCTACGTTAAATGTTATGGTCACAGGGTTGCTATGTATTTCCATGCTCCTCGTGGCATCGTCTTGTAGCCCTTGTTTGTTTTTGTAAAATTTTATTAAAACAAAAAAAAAAATGTTTGAAAAAAGTGAAGGCAGTATTCAACGAGCTGAAACTAAATATACCAGATGCAGTTATTGACAGAGCTCATGGCATTGGTCAGGCGAAGATTGTTGCAGGAAAAAGAACCAGACAGATGATAGTTAGATTCACGACTTGGCGCCACAGAACTGATGTGTACCGTACAAGGAAGTCATGCAACCAGTATAAGATCAGATCGGATCTAACGAAAAGAAGGCTTGATACCATCATAAAAACAACAGAAATGCTCCAGGAAAAAGGATTGCAGGGATTTACCTTTGCTGATGTTAACTGCCGTCTTTGTGCTAAAATCGGCAATGATTTTCATTACTTCAACGACGAAGATGATTTGACATCCATAATCGACCGACTGGAATCGACTGCAGACAACGAACATGAAAGCAGTGAAAATAATGAAGAAGAATAGAATTGCGATTGAGTATATTTTTAAGTCGCCCTGACTTTCAGGCCTAACTTCATCCTCTCCATGTATCTATTTGTTTACATTTAACGCTTGTTAAGCTGCTTTGTTTGAGTATCTAAAGTAATTTTCAATTTTTGTGGCAACGACTAGGTCAAAAAATTCTAACGTGTTACGGTTTCCCCTCCCAAGCGATTTGAAAACATAATTTCTTTTGATACCCACTGAAACAAGCCTGCGCTTCTTTACCGACCAAAATGTGAAAATCTTTTTGTGCCTGGCGATGACGATGCTCGGTGCTTTGTCTTACATGACTTTGTTCGTAATTTGTCTGTTGAAGTGTCTTTATTTTTTTGGTAGTGTAGTTTTCTGCTCAACCTGCTGCATTTCAGATCAATTAGTCTCTTTTTCAAAGTGTGCGAATTCACCAGATGCTAATTCTAAGAGTGACCAACGGGATCAGGTGAGCATTAAATGCCCGTACGAATTGAAGAGTGGCGTGCAGGAATTGTTTTCAAGCAGCCACGGCTTTTGATAAAAGTTTCGCGTAATATTCCTGTGCTGCAAATTACGGCTTCTGTTTTGTATGCCTTTGCCTATTTGTACCTCTTCGTGTAGATAACAGCTATAATTCTTCCACTTGCCTTCATGATTGCATCGCTCTCCTCCTGTTTTGCAGAGAATCGCATTTACAATTTGGAAGAGCTTCAAAATCCTGTATTGAACTGCATCAAGATATTCACATATGTTCTTGCTACAGTCTATTTTACGATCCATTCTCTTATAGAGCCTCTCAAATCAAATTTTGGACAAATTGTTGAAAAACCCCGTCAAATACAAAAAGGTCTTGATCATTATACAAAGTATCGAATACATATTATTAATAACTAGGTTCTTCGATTCAATGTTCTTAGGTCATTTATTCCCTCTTAACTTCCTTTTGTTACTATCCGGAGACATCCATTTAAATCCAGGCCCCCAAATCGAAAATCAGTTCAAGTTCTTTCACTGGAACTTGAATAGCATTTGTGCAAGGGGTGCAATAAAGATTCCACTTATCGAGGCCTATATAATTCTGTTCATCATTTTGATGTGATCACGATATCCGAAATCCATGTTAGGTCAGTCCATTAGTAATGATGATATTTTCATTGAGGGTTTCAGTAGAGACATTTATCGCAGTGATCACCCTAGTAACTCTAAAACTGGAGGGGTATTGAGGGTTATTCCAATTAAACGACGACCTGACCTAGAACTGCTGCAGGAGTTGATTGTCACCGAATTAACCATTTCCAGGAAAAAAAACTTTTTGATCACCCTTTACCATAGCCCTAGTCAGACAAGTGAACAATATGAAAACTTTGTCGATAGGCTTCAAGTAATGATAAACCAGGTTCATGGTGAACGACCGTACTGCCTAATTCTAACGGGAGACTTTAATTGTAGATCTTCCCAATGGTGGGAAGACAACGCAGAAAATCTGGAGGGAACAGTTTTCGATGAACTCATCGAAACAAATGATTTATATCAGCTAACAAATGAACCAACTAATATACGTGATGACAGCATGACCTGTACTGATCTCATTATTACTGACCAACCAAACTTTTTTTGTAGAGTCCGGGGTTTTTTGATGATCATTGCCAACATCAAATAATTCATGGAAAGTTGAATCTATCAATTCCTGCTCCACCCCCGTACAGGAGAACAATTTGGGACTATTCCAAGGCTGAGACAAACAAGATTAGGGATGTGATATGCAGCATTGATTGGAGTTCACTTTTTCAGGACCAGGCTCAAAAAGGATGGTTGATATTTTTACCGATACTCTTTTCTCTGTTTTTTCTTCACACATTCCCAACGAAATCATCACGTGCAATGACAAAGACCCTCCTTGGATTACTCCTGAATTAAAGAGTGCTATTAGACGAAGGCACAGAGTTTACCGAAAATATGTTCAGCGAGGACAAAGAAAAGAGGACTGGAACCAAGTGAAAGATATTCGAAATGAAACCTCAAAAATGATTATTAATGCAAAGGAAAAGTATTTCCTGAATCTAGGAAGAAAGTTGTCTGATCCAAACCAAGGTGTCAAAGCATATTGGACGACGTTAAACAGGTTACTTAATGAGAAGAAAGTAGCGAATATCCCTCCGCTTTTGGAAAATGGACTTTTTGTGACAAATGTGCAGACCAAAGCTACTATTTTGAATGACTTCTTTGTTAAGCAATGCTGTACAATAACAACTGGGAGTACTATTCCTAACTTTCAACCAAGATGCAGTTCTGTCCTTCGAAATTTGACGATCGACAAGGAAAAAGTTCTTAAGTTGATTCTTGCTCTTGACACTAAGAAGGCAAATGGATGCGACAATACATCTGCCTTCATGATAAAAGCCTGTGGCTCCTCTATTGTCGAGCCTCTTTGCCGGATTTTTGAAAAATGCCTTGAGACAGGGATTTATCCATAGACTTGGAAGAAAGCAAACATCGTTCATATTCATAAAAAGGGCAGTAGACAGTGTAAAAATAACTGCGGCCTATTTCTCTGCTTCCAATTCTTGGAAAGATATTTGAAAAACTGTTGTTCGACAAAATTTACTCCCATCTTTGTGAAAATGGACTTCTGACTCCAAATCAACTTGGATTTCGTTCGGGCGATTCAGCAATTAATCAGCTGCTATCCATCACTCATAAGATTTAGAGTGCATTCGAAGAAATCCCCAGTAAAGAAACACGGTCCGTCTTCTTAGATCTGTCCAAGGCATTTGACAGGGTCTGGCATGAGGGCTTACTTTACAAATTAGAATACACTGGTATCACTGAAAACCTTTTGGCCTTAATTCGAGATTACCTAGCAAATCGAAAACAACGTGTAGTACTAAATGGAAAAAGTTCCGAATGGGCAACAATTTCCGCTAGGGTGCCACAAGGGTCAGTACTATGCCCACTGTTTTTCGTTGTTTACATCAATGACCTTGTTGATAATGTAAATTGTGATATCAAGATGTTTGCTGACGATACATCTTTATTCTCTCGTGTAGATGATCCAGTAAGAAGTGCTTTAAAGAGACACAATCGCAAATAAATAACATTTTTCAAAAATTTTGTCAAGTAAACAAAGTTTCCCCTAAATTATGAACAAATCATTATGAGCTTTTCTGTTTCTTCGTGGAATTTGATGGGGGCTGCAAATAAAGGAGGGAAAAAGTGGGTGCGAGCGGCGCGAGCGACCGAATTTATTCACGAGAATTTGTCGCTGAAATTTTCGTTTTCGTGGGAACAATACGACCGAAGATTGGTATGTCGACTGGTAAACGTTCCTCAGTACAGAAAGGGCAGCCAACAAGAGCAAGAGTGGAAAGAAGAAGTTTGTCGTGACAAGCTGTGAATAGGCCTGGTGTCGACATGCTCCGGTGCCGGCGAATTCGCTTTGCAGCGAAAATTCTAATGACCGAGAATTAATAAGACGAACTCACGCGATGAAACCGATCCATTGTTTCATGCGCACGGAACCGTAGAAAAGTGTGGGTATAAACTTTTCGTTTCCCCTTCCTTTTCATAGTTTTTCGATACTTCCAGATGTCGTACGAAAAGGGTAAACACATTTTCGGAAAGTACGAGGCCTCAACTTCATGCTGGAGACTTCTCGTCGTGATTTTCATACATGAAAAAATGCGATTGTGTCTCTTTAAAGCTAAACGAGGATTTGGACACAGTAAAATTATGGGCGTGGCAATGGAAAATGCATTTTATAGTAGTAGTAGGTGTTGTGTTCAGAAATATAAATCCGTTGGCAACTCATGTTACAAGCACAAACTATACAGTATCTTGAAGCTCTTTTTCTGGACATCGCATTTTTAATTGTTGCCAACTTTTAAAAATGGTAACCAAAAATTGCTGACATCAGCAAAAATAGTGAATTTTACACTAAACGGCTTTATTCCAGATTCATTTCTCGATCTGTGCTATTAACATTTTTACTACTGTAAGGTGTAATATTATTTGTGCTCGAGTTAATAATGGTTAATTGTGATGTTTGAACTAGCAGCCATAAATTGAAATATTGCTGATATCAGCACTTTTTACATTGCAACGACATCAAAAGTAAGAAATTATAAAAATATTCTCTCAATATCTTAGCAGATTTTAACGTTTAAATAACAACCTGATCGACGACAGAAGCATGTAAAATGGCAATAAACTGTTTACCCTATTGCCCTACGGTATCCTAGCATATGGCTACCATCTTGGGCATGATTATGAGGCTGCCACGTGCGAGGGCCTAGCTTGAATTGGGCCTAAGTTTAGGTTTTGAGAGGAGGATATGGAAGAAACAGAGAAGAGAAAGAGTGTAGAAATACAAGAACACGCCACCATAAAGACAAAACGTCCAAGAAATGATGTCGACTTATCAAAATGCATTGTTTGCCAAGAAGACAGCCGGTCAGATAGCTTGGTGGAGAAATCGAGCAAAATTCAGAATCTTTTTGACAAGATTTCAAAGAGAGCGTCCTATGATGTTTCTACATATGTTTCTTTAAAAAAGAGAATATTACTTGTTGATAAAAAAGATGAAGAGAAAGTCGTTTTTCACAGAAAATGCTATGCAAATACAACCCATGCAGGCCACATTAGCCGAGAAAAGAGGAAAATGGAATCAGCAGTCACATTTTCAGATGGAGTGGATCATTCCACTGAAACAGCAGGGCATGCAAGGCCTTACACAAGATGCAACACTCAACCATTCAACAAGAACTTGTGTTTCTTTTGCCAAACAGATGTATTTGATATGTCACTGAGAGAGGTTTTGTGCATGGAGACAGGTTTGAAGATTCAAGAGGCAGTGCAAAAAGGAGCGAATGCAGAATTGAAAGTGCGTTTAAACACAGCAATAAATACAACGGATGCCCGTGCAGTCGATGTGAAATATCACCTTGCTTGTTACGTGAAACATGTCCAGCGTGCAAAATCAAGCCCCGGCAATGAGCCTGGTAATGGTTCAAACAAGGAAACTCTAATTAAGTCAGCTGAGCTAGAGCTATTGGCTGCTGTTGATGTACAGATTCGAAGCGGAGCAGTTCTGACTACAGAAGATATCGAGAATGCATACCATGCATTGCTTGAAGAGTATGGAATTCAGGAAAAGACAGGTCGCAGATTCAGCAGAAGATATCTAAAGGATATGGTATTATCAAAGCTACATCATGCTGCAAGCGTACCTCAGGACAATCCAAACAAGCCGCACCTGATTAAATCAAATATAATTGACAAAGAAATTTTAACTGATGCTTTGGAGCTGAACGCATTAAAGGAGAATGAATTAAAATTAGTCTTTCAGGCTGCTAAGATCATTCGAAATTCAATACTAAAGTTTAGAGAAGAGAGAGATTCCATGCATGAATTTGGTCTCGTTTCCAAAGAAGAAGATGTGCCATCAGAATTATTTGCCATGTTGAAGTGGATAATAGGAGGCTACAATAGAGAGTTCTCGTCACTATCAAACGTTCGCAGAGCCTCTTTAGAGAAACATGCACTAGTGAATGCCCAAAATATTATGTACGTTACCAAATCTAACCGCCAAATGGCATATGACCCATCCAAAAATGACAGTGGCTTCAGAATACCCAAAAAGAATGAGAACAAACAAGTCATCGGTACTGCTCTTCAGGTCCGAAAATACAGTCGCAGTAGTAGCTTCATTAGACTACTAAATGATGATGGCCTATCTGTTCCAAGTTATCGGGCACTTCAGATCGAAACCGCATTAGCCAATGAAGTAATCAACCAACTCAAAGTTCATTCAAATGGTGTGAATTTGCTTCCGTTCCTGCAAAGAGGCCAATTTGTGTGCTTCCATTTTGACAACAGTGATTTCACTATTGATACTCCAGATGGCAAGAATCAATTACATGGAGGTTTGATTGCCGTATTCCAGAAAGCTTCAAGTCATCATGCTTCTCCATACAATGTCAACATTGATTTAAAGTCAAGGTCCATGCAGGTGCAGCCAATTGAATTCACCAAAATACAAGAATACTCAAAGCCAAGACTAAAGAACTTTGAACTTGATCCCACGATTATCAAACGTGATGAACAGAGGGTGGAATCCAGCTTATCGACAACAACAAAGATGGTACCTTGGCAATAGACCATTTCGACAATTAAAAAGGAGACTGGGGAGAGCGGTTTGTTCTGGTAAATGGCTGCCACGGAGCTTCGACAAATGATAGATATCCGTCCACAAAAACTTTTGGTTTTAAATTCACGGTTAAAATTACAGATCTGTGAGAAAGAAGTCCCTAAAAAGTAGCCGCAAGGATGCCCCATGACTCATTTGCCTCGCAACGAAGAGGAGACCTCGCATCAAAAAGCTTTGGCGGGAAAGCGGGAAGGTATTCGTCATCTTCCTTCGAAGTTGCTCGAGCAGATTAGAAACGAAGCAAGACACAAGAAACATTGTTGTGATAAATATGGAGAAGAACTCAGCAGTTGTTTTATCTTTTTATTGTGCAAAGAGGACGACATAAAATTTGATGTAATATCACTTAGGCTTGAAGAAAACAGCTTGAAGAAGTCATTTTTACAACGTTTTCTTCCTGAAAAGTTGCTTAATGATATTAATTGAATTTGAAACTCAACAGACGAGGCCGAGAAGCATCTGCAGAGAATTTCTTGATCCTTATATTAAGGTAAGCTGCATCCTTATTTGTAGAAAGCGTTTTATATTGCAACTGATAAAACCGAAGGTTTGCTTTGGGTAGCTAGCTCGTCCGTTTTTTAGACTTCTTTATTGTGGTAGAAATCAGCAGTTGCTTTGGCTGGTCATACCTATTTTTCTGCAAGGAAGATATAGGCAGCAATGTTCCTCGCAAACAACTAAAATCAATATTTCAACTTACCTCTACCAACGAGGCTTGGAATTTGTTAGATTTTTCAAAATCTCCCTGACTTTCTTTCGAGGCCAACTTTTTCTCAACAAAATAAAACAGATGAGTAAAGCGACCTTATCTGATTCTCTTCCTTTCTCCAGCACAAGGATATTTCTAAATTTGAATTCCTATCTCATCAAGTCTGCAGTACTCAGAGAGGCACAGCTTTGTCATCAGGAACCTTCTCGAAATTGCCAGAAACCATCTCGAAACGTTTATTTATCTTGCTTTGACATTCTGATCTGATTGCACAGCTTCGAAGGAAAATGACGAATACCTTCCCGCTTTCCCGCCAAAGCTTTTTGATGCGAGGTCTCCTCTTCGTTGCGAGGCAAATGAGTCATGGGGCATCCTTGCGGCTACTTTTTAGGGACTTCTTTCTCAAAGATCTGTAATTTCAACCGTGAATTTAAAACCAAAAGTTTTCGTGGACGGATATCTATCATTTGTCGAAGCTCCGTGGCAGCCATTTACCAGAACAAACCGCTCTCCCCAGTCTCCTTTTTTAGTTGTCCAACTGGTCTATTGCTGAAGTCACACGAGAGTACGTTTGCTGCAACACCACCTTGGTCAGGCTTCCATTCATCAGTTGCTGAGAAGCCACATTTTCGGACCAACATTGGAGTTCTTCCCATCATCCCGAATCCCGTTACTGAATGGAGCACAGTTTACACTGCACTGAAAATCATGCAAGGGATAAGTGCAGAGGTGTGCGGTCCGGAAAGAAAGACAACTATAACTCTGGATTTGGTCCTGTATGAGAAAGCTGTTCAGTTAGTTCACTGCAATCCAGCTTTGAAGGAGAAATTCAACCTAAGGCTTGGAGAGTTGCATATTTTAATGGCCCATCTCAGAGGAATAGGTACCTACATAAATAGCTCGGGAATCGATAGCATCTGGATAGAATCTGGAGTATACGGGCCAACAACAACTCGGTCAATCTTAGCATGTACGCATCTTAAAAGGGCATTTCAAGCGCACGAGGATACAATTTGTGCTTTGTACCAGCTATTCATGCAAGAGTTCTACAAAGAACACCCCGAAGAAGAGCAAGAATTTAGAAACATCATTGTTGAGCACCCTACCAATAAAGATAGAATGGAGTCCCTGACAGACTTCTAACTTAATCTTTCTGGAAAGCTCCAGTCGTTCATTGATGGGCGCTTGAAAAATGACATGGTGAAGTTTCTGATGAATTATATTCAGATGGTCGAAAGAGGTCAAGAATTTGTTTTTGCTTCACGATCTCAAGATTGGCAATTGCATTTAGAGTCCTGTTAGAAGTTGGCTGTTGACTACCACTCTACTAATAGAACAAAGTACATGAGGATGATGCCATACTACGTTGCATCTCAACATGCCTTGCAGGAATCTGACCCACCTGTTTGGCAAGCACTGGCAGGTGGAGAATTTTCAGTCGCAAAGAATGATCTGCCCTTCACGGCAATTGGGGTTGATCACGCAGGAGAGCAAGAAAACAAGGTTCTAAAGGTTCATGGAGGTTTAAGAGGCATTGCAAATAATGAAAATGCAAGAAATCGTTTCTTTATTGTTGCACCAATTATCAACCGGCTTTGCAGTGAACTTCAAGAGAGACATGCTCCCAAGCAGCACCACAATCTCATCCCTTCCCAAATATTGAAACAAGCAGAACGCATAAAGAGAATCAAGAGCACAATAGAAGAACACATGAATCCTTTTTCAAGTGATGACTGTGGGATCCTTAGGAATATTGTGACAAATGCGGTTGTTGAAGAGAAATTTGTCCAAGACATTGTGAATGTTACTGCAAAAGGGAAAGCCAGTTTGGAAGCTTTTGAGAATGAAAGATTGGTCGGCGATGCTAAAACACCTTTGTGGGCAACTGTTTCCAAAAACAAGATCTCTACATTCACTTCTGCCTTTGCAAAGAAAGGTAGAAAAAACACACCTGAAGAAAATGTCAAGCTAGAAAGAAACCTTTTCGCAAAGTTTCTCATTGTTTCAAGATCATCACGACAAATTGACGAAAAACAGATAATTGGTAACTACGAGTTATGCGAGTATCCGCAAAGCTTAATGGTAAGCAATGAGCTCATTCCTTGCAATGATAAGTACAAGCTTGTAAGTGCCTTCCTCGAATTATGCGAATCCGATGAAGAGGTTAATCAGAGAAATGATTCCCCTGGAAATGTTGAAACGTCAGCTACAGAAAGATGTCTATTACTCGATGGGATGGCAGTTGTGCAGTCTCTTGTGAAAGTGGCTTGGGTGAAAACATGTAGCGACTTCGCAGTCTTATTCAATCAGAAAGTCGAGCATCACATAAATGAACAGCCATTCACTGAAGTACGACTTGTGTTCGATTCTTATGCCCCGAATTCTTTGAAGAAAGCGACACGTTCGAGAAGAAATCAGGCATGCAGATCTTTGTATTACCGTGTTGAAGACGGCACAAACATCAGCGATATTTCGTTCAAGGAGTTTCTATCAAACGAAGCAACCAAGAGAGAACTAACAACATACTTGGCTGCAAAGTTTCTTGCCCATTTCTCAAGACGCAACGTCAAATTATACACAGTTGCAGAGAACATTTTAAGATATGTTAACGATCGTGACAATGTCCAACATGAATCTTCCATTGTTTATAATCACGATGAAGCAGATACATTGCTGATATGGCATGGAATTGATTTTACAGAATCAGCAGGAGTAAATGCAGAAATTTTCATTGTCTCACCAGATACAGACGTTCTCGTATTATGCCTGTACTATGCTCAGGATCTTTGCTACGAGACAAGGATGAAAACAGTGACAAAGACCTTTCACATAGGCAAAATGCATGCAGCCCTTGGGCCAGAGCGATCAAAGGCATTGTTAGCACTTCATGCGATTTCCGGATGTGATACTGTTGGGCGCTTTGCTGGCAAAGGAAAGTTGACATGGTTCAGAGGATTGCAAAATACCGAAGATGAAGCCTTCATTGCAGCTTTGCAAAATTTCGGCATATCATCAAATCTTGACGAAACAGATGCGGAAAATATTGCACAGTTTGTAAGTTTTGTTTACACAAATAAATCAATGTCACTACCAGATGCAAGGTGGTATCTTTTCACAAAGAAAATGGCCGAAGGAGAGAAACTTCCACCTACACCTTCAGCATTTAGGCAGCATCTTAAGAGAGCTCTGCTACAGGCATTTGAATGAAAGAGTGCCCCACTAGCTACAATGGCACGCTGTGATCCTCTCCGGTACGGCTGGATTCAAGAGAACGAAAAATGGCCACCCATTGCTTCGGAGAAGCCGGCTATTTCACCAGACCTTCTGCAGCTAACAAAATGTAAATGCAAAGGCAAGTACAACACAAGAGGATGTCCGTGCAAAGGTTCTACACCATCAATGGAGTGTACAGAGATGTGCAGCTGTGCTGAAACCTATGAGAACACAGATCCAGATACTGTTAATGGCTTCGACGAAGAAGATGATGATGACTATGGTGATCTCTTATAACTGGATTATTTCAATTAAACAGGTGACAGATTTAGCTAACCTATGATATTTCCAAAATATTATATCAAATGTTGACGAAAGGCTTAGTTAAAAGAAAAAATTTCTACATCTTTTTGCATTTTGGCACCCACTAAAATAACAAAATAGACCAAATTAGCATGTTAAAAACCTCAGTAGAGCTTTGGCAGATCGATCTTATTCATAGTATCGAAGAAGAAAGATATTACAGAGAAATTTGGAAACCATATTTTGCCAAAAAACTGGTTTTTTCAAAAGACCTCACGTTTTGCTAAAACTAATTTGCCAGGTTGGCAACAAGCAAAAATAGACTCAGTGAACCATAATCTTTCCAATGGTATATAACTTATGCTTGTAACATGAGTTGCCAACGGATTTACATTGCATTTTAATGCTAATAAAACTGAAGAAGTCATATTCTCTTGCAAGAGGCTCAAACCAAACCACCCACCTTTACTGTTTGGAAATGATCAAGTTGCACAAAAAATGGAACATAAGCACTTAGGAGTGATACTTGATTCCAAATTAGATTTTCAAAGCCACACCAGACAGGCCATTTTAAAAGCAAGAAGAGGCATTGGTATGATAAGATACCTATCGAAATACGTATCCAGAAAAGTGCTTGATCAGATTTATAAGCCTTACGTAAGGCCTCATTTAGATTATGGTGACATAATATATCAACGATACGATCCTGAAATGCAATCTCATTTTACACAAGCACTTGAGCAAACTCAATGTTCAGCAGCCCTAGCTGTGACTGGTGCATGGAGAGGTACAAGTAGGCAGAGACTTTACAACGAATTAGGTAGGGAAAGTCTTTATGATAGGAGATGATATCGACGCTTGTGCCACTTTTTTGTCCTGAAGAAACAGCGCTCACCTCAATATCTGGTCACTGAGATTCCAAATGAACGCCAGCTAACATATAATCTTATATCTACATAATATCTATATATAATATAATCTATCCACGCATTTATGACCAAAATATTGGACGGACCAATCGCTTTGCTAATACTTATTTCCAAAACACATTTATAGAATGGAATAAGCTTGACAATGAGGTTAAACATTGCGTATCCATTGCTCAGTTTAAGAACAAACTGTTTTCCACTATGAGATCAGTGGGAAACTCTATACATAACGTTCACGACATTATAGGTGTTAGATATTTAACTAAGCTACGTTTGCAATTTAGCGCACTAAGCGAGCACAAATTCAGAAATAATTTTGATTGTTTAAGCCCTGTCTGCATTTGTGGAATAGCCAAAGAAGATAACGAACATTTCTCCTGCAATGCCCATTGTATGAAATAATGCGTTGCGATCTCCTTGGTCAACTCTCAGAAATTTCTGGTTTAGACATTTCAAATTATGATTCAAAATTCTTATGCACACTGCTTCTGTATGGATCTCCATTGCTGAATGTAATTACCAACAGGATAATTATGGAAGCTACAATATCTTTTATTAAAGAAAGAAAACGATTTGACTGAATGCAGCTACCCCCATATTTAGTTTTCGTTCTGTATGTTCTTGTTATTAGTTTGTTTGTTTCTGTCATTTGTTTTCTTCGTTTTTTCCCTTTTGCTTCGTTTTTTATAATAATAATGAAAAATAATAATAAAACAAAATTTGTATAGCGCCCCCATACTAGTGTACTCAGAAGCGCCTTAAAATTTACAATTCCTAATAATGTCCGTTTGAGAGACTAAAACCTAAAGTCTAAAATCTAATATCTAAAAACAAAATGTTACATGTTCATATAAAATTTCATCAGTATGCCAGTTAATGAGAATAAAAGAAATAAAAGTAAAACAATCCAAACTGTTATTTTCCATATGCTAGATTGAAGTAGTGTGACTTGAGGAGCTTTTTGAAGGATTCAACGTTGTTGCTTTTCTTTAAATCTTCTGGTAGTGCGTTCCATACTGTTGGTGCAGCATACGTAAACGCTCTGCTTCCAAAGGTTTTTGTCTTTGTTTTTGGTATTTTCAACATAGATTTGTTGGAGGACCTCAGTTGCCTAGAACTGTTATATGGCACCAGGAGGTCCGCTAGATACTGTGGAGCTAGTCCATTCAAACATTTGTAAATAAGAAGGGCAATCTTGAACTCTATTCTTGATGAGACAGGGAGCCAATGCAACGATTCAAGAATAGGTTTTACATGATCAGACTTTTTGGCTCCTGTTACGACACGTGCCGCACAGTTTTGTATCCTTTGTAGCTTGTTTAGCAAATTCTTTGTACATCCATACATCAATGAATTGCAGTAATCAATGGTAGACGCGTAGACGACACAAAACAATGAACTAGTTGCTCTGCAGCTCCTTGTGACAAATAATGTCTTATTTGCCTTATGCACTTCAGCTCGAAAAATGCTCTTTTGCTGATGTTGTTTACTTGTTTTTCCAAAGTCATGTTGCTGTCAAAAATAACTCTTAAATTCCGGGCATTATTAGATTTATTGACATCTGCAAATCCAACCTTAAGTGACAACTTTGGTACTTTAGTTAGTTGTTGCTTGCTTCCTATCAATAATAGCTCAGTTTTATCATCATTTAGCTTTAATTTATGGCTGAGCATCCATGCCCTAATATCTTTGATACAGTCTTCTATTTCTCTGACTGCCTTATTTTCTGTCTCCGGATCAGATGGTTTGAAACTAAGATACAGTTGTGTATCATCTGCGTATCCTGCTATGCTTGGTGTATGTCTTTCGATAATGTCATATAGAGAACTTAAATAACCCAGAAAAACAACTGGACCTGCACAACTGCCTTGAGGAACCCCATATTTTAACCTATAGATCTCTGATAAGGTATCCTTTATAATAACTCTTTGTTCTCTGTCTCTCAGATAAGAAAAGAACCATGATAGACCTGCCCTTGAGATATTAAATCTCTGTTGAAAAATCACGGACAATATTTCTAAGTCAACTGTGTCGAATGCCGCACTAAGATCAAGTAAAACCAGTATAGTGACCTGCTGCCGGTCCATGCTCAGGGGCGCACATTAGGGGGTGTGGGGGGGGGGGTGAGACACCCCCCCCAATATTTTCAGAGTCGGTCCAAAATGAAACGAAAAGTCGGTCCACGATAAAGCTTGGATAGTGTGAATCCAAGTTGGTCCGACTTCTGAATTTTTAGGGCAAAGGTCGGTCCATGACGACAGTTAGCAATTTCACAAGAAATACTTGACACAGTGATCGGGAAAGTCGTTCTAAGCCAAAGAGGAGGACGGAGTTTAAAAAAATTTTCCCGGACATGCTATTTTCCCAGCTGTTGCAATTACTCAAAGTTTCCAGTCTAGTACTGGGGTGTCGGTAATGGCTGAGAGGGGAGCAGTATGCAATTTGCCCCTGGGGCCTCAGGGTCTAGGGGGCCTCGTATTTGAAGACTTGTTATCATTTTGACTGCAGGAAATGCTCTATAATGCATTTTAGGCCATTTTAAGCTAATCTAAGTAGCATGATGGCAAAAATTTTCTGCTCGCTTCGCTCGCAGGGGCCTCATGTTTGGCAGGTTTGTTCATGGGCCTCCAAAACTTCTCGGCGGCCCTTGTGTCGGTGGTGGCATAGGAAATCAGGCACTTCTGAATGAATCTCAAAAATAAAAGGAAAAATCGGTTGTAAATGTTATCCATCAAACGTTGTATCTGTTTCAACAAAACGCTAGCATTGTAGAAACTAAAAATCACGAGAGAATGCTTTCTTAAAGGAAAAAACATGCTAAAACCAGCGATTTTGCTGTGCTTTGCAGCGAAGAAGTCGTTTTATTGAAGATCACGCCGTTATTTGAAACTCCAAATCCTTGACCAAATGATGCGAAAGTCTCAACCAAAGAAGTTTGATGTGTGACGAAAGATTGTGCTTAAGACAAAAAATTTTAGTGAAATCTCCAAAACACATAACAAGAACTGCTATGCGGCACAAAATAGTCAATAAAGTGAAGCAAAAGGGTCCCTAGACGGAACACATTACAGATGGCAAGTATACATGCTGTCCGAAAACCACCGTCTGGCCTGACAGGAAAAACATCCACTGCAAAAGCAAAACAGGCAAAGTCGAATCAAAAAGCTTTGAGAAAATATGCATGAGGCTCCTCTTTCACCCTGATAGCGATCTTAGCTTTCTTTGCGATTAACTTTGTTTGCGAAAAAATCTGCTTATCTGAGCCAAAGAGAGTGGTGTCTACTTGAAATTTATCCGGAAGATGCCAATTTATGAAAAAGAATCTGTTACAAAACGGCAGAAATTCTCTCTTAGAACCGGCGAACATCTGATCACTAGAGGTGTTCTAAGCCAAAGTAGAGGGCGTGTCCTCAAAAAATTTCCTGGGAGCTTTGCCCCCAGACCCCCTTCTTTTAGCACGGTCGTTAATCTCGACTGCTTGTATCAAAGTTCCCAATGAGTACGAACAGTCCATATACGTTCAGTCGGTCCAGAAAAATTTAGTCGGTCCAAAGCATGCTGACACCCCCCCCCCAAATAAAATTTTAATGTGCGCCCCTGTCCATGCTGGCTGTTCATAATATCCGAGTAAACTTTAACTAACAATGTCTCGGTACTGTGGTATTCCTTGTAAGCTGAGTTTTGAGTAGGATACAGGCCATTTTGTTGCAGATGTTGCACAAAATGAGGTAATGCTGACTTCTCTATTATTTTTGCAACAAATGGAAGATTACTGACTGGACGATGATTCTTGGAGATAAAATCTAAGCCCACCTTTTCTAACAAGGGAATGACTAGTGCACACTTCCAGCAATCTGGAAAGCTCCCGGTTGACAAAGACTTGTTTACAACAGCAGTAATTGGTTTGATTGGAATGTCAATGCACTTTTTCAGTAATTCAGTTGGGATTGGATCCAGACAACAGGATTTATTTGGTGACTTCATCATTGTGTCCATGATATCTTGCTGTGAAAGCTCTTTGAACTGGTCAAATGCAGGTACATTGTGCAAAAGTTCATATTCAGCCATACCTTCCATACCATCCTGGGTTACTGTGATTTCTTTCTGCGATCTTATGCTTTCGATTTTGTCTATGAAAAAGTTCCCTAAGTTTTTGCACAATGTCTCTTTGGTCTCATCTGGATATTTGGAGCCGTTACCTTCAGTTGTGAGTCTAGAAACAATACTGTAAAGTTGCTTTTGGTTACCTGCACAGGCTTCAATCTTGAGTAATATGCTCTTTTGGCATCACTGCAAATTCTGATATAATGATTCCTTTTATTCCTAAATGTATCAAGGTCAATATCAGCGTTGGTTTTCTTCCACTTTGCTTCTGCTGCTCTTTTCTCTCTTTTCAGTTTTCTAACCTCATCATTGAACCAGGGTGACACAGTTTTAATTTTCAAAACTTTTGAAATGATTGGTGTATGCCTATCCAAAATTTCTTTCAGATTTAAATCATATACCGGGTATCCCAAAAAAATTATACAGATTTGGTCGACCCTAGCGACTAGAATATAGCCTGAATCAATCCGGAATGATTTTCAAAACATACCTCGATAGCTAACTTGAACATAGATACCTCGTTTGTTGATATCGGTGCGTTGAGAGTGAATATATTAATCTTCAAAGGACAAATTTGCCTCCACCTCGAAACCAGAGCTTTGGCGTTTGAGCCTAAGCAAATTCTTGAAGCGCAGTGAATAAAATAAACAAAATTTGAAAACGGCACAACAGATGTGTTTTCCAAAATACAGTTTATGTCAGACCTATCGTCAAGGGAGCTTCGAAATCAGCTTCATTCATCTCAATATCGACAATTGATTTTACTCGGCGAAAAAACTCCCTTGAGCCTCAAATTTTATGCAAAGAGGTTTACATTTTCTCCATTTAAACATAAATAGTTTGTTACCCAAAATCGATGAGCTTCGTCTGATTGCCAATAAAACCAATGCAGCAGTCATTGGGATTTCGGAAAGTAAGTTAGATAAGTCTGTCCTAGATGGCGAGGTAGGCATTGACGGGTGTGAGATAAAAAGATGTGACAGAGATAGGCATGGTGGAGGAGTAGCTTGCTACATAAGGAAAGACTTGGTGTTCAACCCAAGGGAAAATTTTTCGACAGACATTGAGAATATATTTTTTGATATCCAGCAACCAAAATCAAAACCAATCCTTGTTGGAGTTGTGTATAGGCCTCCAACAACTAGTCATTTTCTAGATAAACTAACGCTAGCAATTTCTAAAACAAATAACTTCGACAATCAAGAGGTTTACATTCTTGGAGACCTTAACATCAATTTGAACAACAAGAATGATTCATCAAACGGTATTAAAAGGTATAAAGAATTCTGCTCGCTCCATGGTTTGAAGCAAATAATTGAGACACCTACTCGTACCACCGACAGATCGTCTTCCCTCCTTGATCACATACTTACAAACTCATTTTCTAAAATTTCTCAGCAAGGGGTTCTCGACTTGGGTTTGTCCGATCATCAACTGATTTATTGCACAAGAAAGACTACCCGCACTAAAATACATGAACATACTTATGTCAAGATCCGTACATTAAAGAATTACACAAAACAGCTCTTTCTCGATAAACTAAGTCAGGTCAATTTTCCAAGATACATTGATTTTGATAACATTACCGTTGCCTACTCCCATTTTGTTGAACTGGTCACAAATATCATTGATGAGATTGCCCCCATGAGGGAGGTTCGTGTCAGAAAGAACACACAAGAGTGGATGGACCAGGAAGTCCTGGAGGGAATTAGAATTCGTGACAGATTACTGACAAAATTCAGGTCATCTAAAACTCACGTTGATTATGTAAATTTCAAGAAAGCCCGTAATCATGTCCAAAACTTGATCAAAAAGAAGAAAAAATCATTTGCTGTTGGTAAACTTAATGAGAATATAAGGAAACCTAAAGATCTATGGAAGTGTTTAAAATCTCTCGGATTGTCGTCAGGAAACAACTCGCCCTCTAAAATTAGTTTAAATCATAAAGGCAAACCATCTTTCGATGATAAAACAAATGCTGAAATTTTTAAGGACTTTTTTTCAAATCTAGCCTCAGATTTAGTAAAGAAACTTAACAACCCATCCCCATGACAGTATGCGAAAGCATTATCAGCACTTGAACCTTACTGAACCATTTTCACTGCTTCCCACATCTACTGACAATGTCCTCAAACTCTTAGAGGAGATAAACCCCTCAAAAGCGACAGGTTTGGATAATATTGCAGGGAAATTCCTCAAAGACGGTGCATCTGCCCTAACCGAACCGGTAACCGAGTTGTGTGAACTCTCAATCCTACAATGAAAATTTCCTGACGGCTGCAAACAAGCAAAACTAAAACCACTTTTTAAAAAAGGATCGAAAGATGATCCCAAAAACTATCGACCAATTTCTTTGCTCCCACAACTCTCAAAATTATTGAAAAAACCATCCATAATCAGGTACAAAAGTACCTAGACGAAAAGAAAATATTATATAGATACCAATCTGGATTTCGCGCTCATCATTCAACAGACACCTGCCTATCCTACTTGAATGATAAGATTCTTAAAGGATTTGAAGCCAAAAGGTTTACAGGCATGATCTTAATTGACCTTCGAAAGGCATTTGATACAACTGACCACGAAATTTTCCTGGATAAAATGGCTTGCCTTTGGTTTCCATATTATGGTTTAAATCTTACCTGCAGGACCGATCGCTTACTGTCAACATAGGAAAGGAATATTCAAATCATGGAAATCTGTCATGCGGGGTTCCTCAGGGGTCAATTCTTGGTCCCCTCATATTTCTTTTTACGTGAATGACATGGCACGGGCAGTTGACTGTGACCTGCTTTTGTACGCAGATGATTCTTGCTTAATATTTAGAGACAAAAGCATCGAGCAAATAGAGATTAATTTGAATAGAAATTTTAACACACTCTGCGATTGGTTCTTAGAAAACAGGCTGAGTATTCATTTTGGAGAAGACAAAACTAAGTGCATTCTCGTTGGGCGTAAAAATTGCAAGAACCTTAAAAAGCTAGATATCAGGAGAGGTGACATATTGATCAAACAACATTCAACGGTCACATATCTGGGTTGTATTCTGGATGAAAATCTCTCTGGGGTGTCAATGGCAACTAGGATGCTTGGAAAAATAAATGGCAAGCTAAAATTTTTGTACAGAAAACAGAACTTCCTAGATGGCTCCCTTCGAAGGTTGCTTTTGAATGCCCTTATTCAACCCCATTTTGATTACGCATGCAACTCGCGGTACCCAATGTTGAATACGAGGCTGTCCAAAAAATCCAAGCTGCTCAAAACAAATGCATTCGCTTTTACCTGAATTTAAAAAATGCAGCCCATATTGGTGCCACAGAATTTAAGGCTATAAATTGGTTCCCCACAAAGAATAGGATGGATCAATGTGTTTGTGTTAATGTAATGAAGTTTTTTAATGGAACTGCCCCAGCTTACAGTGCCGAAATATTCCATCCAGCCAACCTAGGGCGAATAACGCGAAGATCCAAGTTTAAATTAGAATCTTCACTTCGCAAAAGTACTGCTGGACAAAAATGCTTATCTTACCTCGGGCCGAAAATATGGAATAGTCTTCCATCTGACTTAAAATCAGCTGAAAATCCAAACACGTTCTAACATAAGATCAAAGAAAATTTTTTCCAAACAATACAAAAAGAGGAAGATGACATATACGTCTTCTACTAAGACTCTTCCTCATCTCTCCCAACCATATTTCTGTCTCACAAACCGTGTTATATGCTGATAACAACTACAGCACTTTCCTGTTTTCGTTATTTATTTATTAATTTATCAATGTTATTATTTTTTATCTTTTCTCTGTTATACCAGCACCTCTACGGGGACCATTATGGAAATAAGGTCAGCTTGATCCTTTAATGCTATCCCTGCCACTGTAAATTAGGGGTGTTTCCTTTTTACGTTTTTAACCTAAAGTATTGTATTGTATCTATTTTTTATATTTATTATAGTAGCTTTTATATATATTTTATGTGGCAAATGATACATACATACATACACACATACACATACATACACTCGTGCAACTGTCGAATCATTCCTTGAAGAGAATTTGTTATCAGATCTCTCAGGAGTCAAGACTGGAAGGTCTGGAGATCTTTTGGGGACCAAAAGATGTCTCCTATCTTGTTGATGACCCACCTGGGAAAGCAGTTTCGAAGATACGTCATGATCACCCTGATCTCGAGAGATCTGATAACGAATTCTTTTCAAGGAATGATTCGACGATATCAAAAGCGCATTGAGCTCAAGGGAGTACTTTCACAGATGAATAGCATGTGTGATTTCGGAGCTCCTTTGACGATCGGTCTCACATAAACTTCATTTTGTAAAACACATCTGTTGTGCCGTTTTCAAATTTTGTTGATTTTATTCACTGCGCTTCAAGAAGTTGCTTAGGCCCAAACGACAAAGCTCTGGTTTCGAGGTGGAAGCAAATTTGTCGTTTGAAGATTAATATCTTCACTCTCAACGCACCGATATCAACAAACAAGGTATCTATATTCAAGTTAGCTATCGAGGTATGTTTTGAAAATCATTTCGGATTGATTCACGCTATATTCCTATTGCTAGGGTCGACGAAATCCGTATACTTTTTTTGGGACACCCGGTAGATTAGCTAACTCAGTCAGTGATGTCTCATTGTAATCAGCCCTGATCAAATCAGTTGATGCAATGTCACTTTTCATATTATCCAAATGATCTCTCCTAACTTTCTAAATATTATTTCTTTTGTTTGAACTTCTGGTTTATCTATGGTTGTCACAACTTTCACAAAACAGTGATCTGAAATGTAATTTCTTGTCTGTGTACTTTGTACAGCAATTTCATTATTAGTGATGATTAGGTCAAGTGTGTGGCCAGAAATATGAGTTGGTAGCCAAAATTGGTTTATTAAGCCAAAGCCTTGCAACAAATCTAAGAATTGTTTGGCATTTGCATCATTGCCATCATCTATGTGAATTTTGGAATTCCCCCCCCTCCCCCCCTATGATCAGCTTGCCTGGTGCTGTTATGATTGATTCTAGGTAGTCTGAAAACTCAGTGAGGAATGTCCTCACAGTTACTGGGTGCTGTGTGGAATATGGTGGTCTATAAATCGTGACAACAGTTATGATTCCTGAGTAATTTTTTAGCTTCCATTCTGCAAATTCAAATGATGTTTTACAGCCAGAGTTTATCAGGCTTTTATGCTTGTTAGTTGGCCATTTGTTTTGCTAGAGTGACAAAGTAGCCATCGATAGAGGGAACTCGATGACCTTGTATCCTTTCCCTCTATGAATGGTACCGTTTGAAGTAGTTGTTGCCTAGTGTTAATAGAAAATATTTTGCATAGAAAAAAAAGAGCTTACTAAGTATCGGTAACATGGAGATTGGTCGATAGTTCATAAATTCAAGTTTTGATTTCCCTTTGGATATTGGTATTACCTTTGCAAATTTCAGTTTGCTTGGAAAAATGCCATTTTGAAATGAAGAGTTAACTATCTAGAGCAAAGGGTCCTTATGAACGAAGGAATATTCCAATTATGCTCAAAGCACAGGGAGTGCGCAATAACTGTTCGCTCATTTTCTAACCTGATTGATTCTAAAGTTTCGTTTTTACCTGACAGTTTCATGCCTACATGTAACCGCGAGAAACATTTGAAAGACAGCTTGTTAGGCCACTTTGAAGCTTTCTACCAATTTTGAGCTACGAGCTACTTAACGTTCTTAAAGACTTTTAGCTCTTTATCTACTCTTAAGTTTGGTATGTTGGTAGGTTTCATAATTTCTGAAAGGAAGACAAACAATTTTTGTAACACATCTAACAGGCCTTCAGTAGTTTTGTAGACACTGGTAGGTAGTTGTGTTTTAGGGACTGCATCTAAAACATTAAACTAAGATTTCACACTAAGATTTCAGAAAAATAATTACTGCATGATTCATTTCACAATTACTGTATGATTCATTTCATTTCTTCAACAAGGTATGAAGTGAACCAACCGTGTGCAACCTCGGTGACTCCACAGGCTGGTAACTTCGACAACAGAACATCATGGTCGACGGTATCAAAGATTTTAGATCTAAAAATACGCTTAAATTCGCTTTTTGCTCGTTGATGTTCCTGAATCAAGTCTCTGTTATGTTCATTATCGATGTTTGCGTGTTATGTAATTTACGGAAGGCGAATTGGTTGTCTGAAAGAAGACCACAATCTTTCATATGGGAAAAGAGTTGATCATGGGCCATCTTTTCCAGCAATCTTGACACTATCGAAACAGCAGAGATTGGTCTGTAATTTGTTAACTCTGATTTTTGACCTGCCTTAGAGATTGGTGCCACTCTTGCCAGTTTCCAAAGATCTACAAAAATGCCAGTGTCGAGGGATCTATTAAATATTGTTGTCAAAGGCCCGCTTACAATCTCCACAGCGTCTTTTAGTATTTTAATAGGCATTTTATCTGGACCTGGCGATTTTGAGGTCTTCAGTTTGCTTATCTCTTGCTTGACATAAGATACTTCAACATGTTTCAACAAGAATTTCTGGAGACGCTTGTCTTTCACCACACTTCGCACGTAAGCCATTGGGTCGGCATCTGTGGGTGCCTCAATTTTGCTTGCAAGCTTAGGCTCAATGGTCACAAAATGCTCATTGAAGGCTTCAACTATTTCATCTGGACGAACATACTTTCGACCGTTTAGTGTGACTGAATTTAAGGGAGCAGACATTTTACATTTGTTTCACGCTTTATTTATCGTTTTCAACATCGCCTTTGGATTACCTGAGTTTTCTTCGACTAAATTGTGATAGTAATCTTGCACGGTGTTTCATAGCTCACTTGTTACCTTATTCCTCAGTTTCATATACCTAGGCCATACGTTGTGATCTTTCTCGGCTCTTTTCTTTGCCTAGTCACGCTCTCTCATCAAATTTTTGACTTAAGGTGAAATCCAGGGTGTGTTGTTACTCGAAACTTTCCTACGTTTTAATGGAGCATGGACCTCAAGAATCGAGCTGAAAAGATCATGAAAAGAGCGCACCATGATTTTTCAAAAAGCTGAGTCCCAATCTATTGATGCTAGATCACTTAAGAAGAGGTCCTTTTGATAATTGGCTAAGGTTTCTATAAATTTTGTTCGTTTATTCAAGGGCCTCTTAGCATTAATCTTTCGTTGGATGAATGGAAGGTAATGGTCGGTCATACCGATTTTTAGTACATCCGCACTTAAAACATAACTGGGGTGGTTAGTTGCTATGTGATCGATCAATGGGCTCCTTTATTTGCTGCTCAAATTGGAACTCGTTGTAAATTGAATTTAACTGTCTCGCAGGGCCATCGTTTGGCTTTTTAAAGTGACAATTGGTATACGCCATCAGATAAATTTCTTTCCCCTCTGCAGATTGGTTTTGTTTATGATACATAGGTTTGACCCCAGACATTAAGACCATACTGTAAGAAAGACAGAAACAAAGCATTATACAAGTAGAGTAAAACATCAAATGGAAGCCCGGCGGGGTCACTTCTATATGCAGATGTATATCACGTGACTTCCCTAGGCTTTAAACAGACCCCTAATCTCTGATTTTACATGAGGAAGATAGACCCTTTTCTCTGACTTTTATAAAATAAAAGACCCTTTCCACTGAAAAAAAACAGAATCTTGCCCTTTTTTGTATTCTCATGTGTTGAAAGAAAGTGCAAGTCCTACCTGGACCCTGTATGTTCAAAGTGACTATTTTGTTGGAAACAGTCACAGAACAGCTGTTAACTAATCAAATTTCATCTTAATTCAAACTCTTTGTTTCTCCAATACAAAAATAGCTAATGTCAACAGAATACTGTAAACTAAGGTATTAGAAGAGTAGTAATAGCTGAACTGGTGAATCTAAAGATATGATTAAAATTTCAAAATATGAAGTTGGAGCAAGAGAACATTCTGTTTCTACCTGTCCTACTCTGGGCTTGAGGTGTTAACAACTTACATTTGGCTTCAAACATGGATTAGATATTATAGACTGTGAAACAGGAATGAAATGCAGTGTCAAAAAAGAGAAAAATGAAACACTGCTGATTGTTTAAAAACTTGTAAGATAATTCTTCTATTCTTGGAGTTTTCAACAACTGGCTTCAATTCCCTTCTAAATGCTAGATGGTTTTGCTGTTCCAGCAAATGCTATGGTTTGGATCAACAAATCTTGATAACAAGATGAGGAAAGAACTAGCCACTTCTGAGATAAAGGGATATGCATCATGTCTCACTGTGGTTCATCTCATGAGATGAGATCTCAATGTGTGCAAATGCAAACTTATCCTGGTTTTATTTTGAAAGGTTAAACAAGATTTTGTCTTTCTCCTGCGGGCAAGCCTTTCATACTCATGAAGATATGTCACCGCAGTCAGGGCCTAAGGCCATAGAAATGGCCTTGGGCCCTCTCCCCCCCATTACCGTTCATTAGGCCAATTCTCTAAACCCTCTAAGTGGACGTGTTAATTTTAAAAATATCCCCTCACCATGTCATAGTTCAGCTAACACAACTCTTCTACGGTCTCTCTGGTTGACTTGTAGTCTTCTGTTACGGCAAAAGAGGGGTGAGAATTCCCGCCGAAAATTCCTGCTCAAATGTTAGCCTCATTTTGAATGGATAGCCTCGTCCTGGTCAAGTTCCTTGGAGCTTTGAGCTTTGAAACTTGCTCTGGAGACGAGAAAGTCAGCCAGGAGAAGAAGCTGGAAGCTTTCTGGCAAACAAACAATGAACTGGAGTAGTGTTATGAGTCAATATGGTATGATGGATATATTTCATCTGAGAAAAATCCTGCCTATGTTGTGCGCGACTGGCGTCTGAACAAAAACGGTACCGGCCTAAGCCCATGCTGAATTATTCAAACCTGCTGATTGACCGAGCAACGAACAAACAAGATTTTCTAGACAGGATTTCTACCACGTCCAGTCTGTTATGATGAAGTTAGTGGTTTAGGAACAGGGAATCCTTCTCAAATCAAACTTGACATTGAAACTAAAGCAGTTGAAAAGCAGTAAACAAAGAAACAATGCAGTCTGGAGCCAAATCACTGACACTGGAAATTGAGTTTTCCTTGGAATCTTGATATGTCCTCATATTTTGGATTTTCTCTGCCGAGATGCTCCACTGTTTGTTTTGAGATACAACTTTGAGAAGTGCTGCATTCTCTTGCATTACTAGGTAACAAAGAGGCAATCACTGATGTTACATATAGATATTAGACAAAAATTGTTGTAATGCAATTTATTTATTATGGACTATGATTCATGTAAGAAATATTTAGCTACCAATATGTTCTGTATTCATCATCATAGATTGTCACCCTTATCTTGGAATTCTCTGACTTTCCATGAAAAAACAACCCTATTTTTAGGAATCTATGTCCTAGAATGCTTGGTTCTAGAATACCCTTTCTCAGAGATATTGGGAACTCACATGATATCCATCTGCATATAGAAGTGACCCCGCCGGGAATGGAAGTAAGTTTCTAATTTTGAGAAATTTTGAGAAAGGTTTTAGCTAATTTCTTGGAGAGTTCACTGAGATGGTATTAACAGGTAAGATGCTCATCTAACAGAAGATCTAATAATTTTAACAAATTTTACCCTTTTTACCCCATTGTACCCTTTGTTTTACCCCATTTTAGTAACAGCACCAGAAGGAATATTTACAGATGAAGAATGAAAGATAATCTAGTTAGTCTTATCATTGTTTAATAATAATTCATTAGCTTCAAATCATTTCTTTACAGATCGAAGCGACAGAGAGGAAACGATGCGCGCCTGCGCACTACAAGCTCGAAAATCGAAGGATGGAAGGAAACAAGTCACGCCGTCGAAAGTCTGATCGAGGAAAAAAATATATGTTTTCAATCCTGAAATGCTTCCTTGCGGTAATTAGTGCACCGAAAATATCGATAACACGTGACACATCTTGTTCAGTTTTCTTTCGTCTTTCTTTTAACGGCAAAAACATTCATGTAAACAAAATTTCTTATGCAAAATTGAGGGGATGAAATGGTTGGTTAGATATCAGCAGCAACAATTTCGAAAGTATTCATGTCATAAAAGTCCCAAAGATAAGGCCGTTTTGCAGTTGATAAGGAATTTTATTCTTTCAACGTGTACTTTGGGGATGCCTCCACCATATATCAAGAGTTCCCGTAAATCCAAGGTTGTTCTTGCTCCCAACGCCGAGCAAAAATATAAGTTTCATTAATTCCGAAAGTTTTCAATGCTATTGAAATTCCACAACGATGTCAATTCACAGCAGCGACCAGACTTTGTCGAAATTGCTAGAAATCACTTATCAATGAATGAATTCTTGTTCGAACAGGTTGCAAAATTTGATTATCCTCCAAATACAAGAGTTTTTGTCACAAACTGACCATCATTTGTGCTGAAGACAGGCGATATCTACTAGTAAATCCAGAATTCTTGCCTAAGATCACTTCTTCAATGTTTCTAGTCGCTGGATATACTTCAAATCATCGCCAAAACTCGACTGACGTATAATGCACTTGAGAATGATGTAAAAGATGTAATATGAGTATTAAAAAAACCAAAAGCGTCAAGTCTCTGGAAAAGAATCGGCTTCTCCACATCTTCTACTTGCCAACACAACAGAATTAAAAAGTTGCAAGAATTTCATAAGGACAAAACGCCAGCTCTCTGATGCGACACTGCATTCGAATTTCGAACAACAGAGTTTGCTAATTTTCAGTTTCATAAAGGTTTCGTCAATATTCTCATAAAAATTTTTGAAAAAAGTCAGCCAAAATCAAATACTCTCAAAATGAATGAAATACACGTTTTTTTTCTTTTTAAGAAACTGGTTTATAAGAAACTAGTAGTAGGGTGGTAAAATATTTAAGAAACCCAGTACTATGAACTAGATGTGCTAAGAAACTATTCGTAACCAAATCAAAGATAATCGTGGGAAAATTGTTGTTGACCCTTTGTTTTTGGGAAATATTCATAATGATGCTATGCTTTGAGCCCAAAAAATTTGTTTTCGTGATAAAAATAGCTCTGCATGTCAAGAAACAAATACCTGGTAATGGTAGAAACCCCTTTATCGAAGAAATAAGAAACAATTTAAGAAACTTTTAGTTGTAAAAGCTAAAATTTTCATGTGAAATTAAGAAACTCTTAGTACTACGGGTTTAATAAGCTTTTAGTACCAAGTTTATTGAAAAAGAAAACGTGACGTGTATAGCTATAGCAGTTAAAATAACAGACGGATGCCAAGATGAGAAAAGCATTTTCACTCTGTTTGTGATTACCACCTACTCAGAAATTAGGAAATTTTTTTTGACAAATTAAGAGAAAGGAATGAAGCCACTGTACTGACCAATCAAGCTTCCTCAAACAGTATTTGTATGTCTACCAAGATGCAATTTTTGAGAGAAATCTCGTATGCTTAAGTTTTATGATTTCCTTGTCTTAAACTACAGAGCATGCTCCATCAGATCATCAAATTCTCAATGTTTTAAGCAGAATCCACTTGAGCCAGGTCCAGAAGGGGGGCAGATAAACGGAAAGCATTTTGAAAGGGTTGGCTGGCAATGAAATGCCGCTAGCCACTAATGGCGATGAAATGCGTTAACAGAGTTAAAAAAAATCAGGACTAGATATTTCTTAGGCCTGTTGACCTTCTAGTTGTATCTAGTGGTACCTTCAGAGTCAAAGAGCTGAGGGAAAAGGAAGAGAGAGAGAGAGAGAGAGGGAAAGAGAGAGAGAGAGGCTCTACCTCTGGAACAATTCATAAGATTCCTCGTTCCTGTGAGATGATCAATAGGATAAAAATATGCCTGTGACATCTTTCCATCCAGCTCCTAAGGCAAGGAAATTGGTTTTTATCATTTCAGAACATTTCAGAAAAGTTCTTACATCCGTTCCTACCTCCATACTCACTCCTCATCTGCCCATATTTTTGTCCAGGTTCTTTGGCTTTCGATTTTTTTGGTTGGGAACACAGACAAATTAAGTTAAAATGGTTAGAACTTCAACTGGTGCTGAAGTGTCTTGGCAAGAACACGATGATCACGGACAAAATTTGTCAATTTTTTTCAATACACGTTTTTTATTAAAAACTGGCTTATAAGAAGCTGGTACTAAGATAGCCAAAATTTTAAGAAACTGCAGTACTATGTCTGAGAAGCAATAAGAAACTTTTAAAAGTCAAAAGCATGGATATTATGGCAAATATATCGTTAAACCTCTATTCTTGGGTAATATTAACTAACCATTTGTGTTTTCGACATAATAGAGCACTGTTTATTCCTATATGATGCTTAAATGTCAAGAAACATATATGCAGCAGTCTTAGCGACAACATTGACAATTCTGCATTCGAAAAATAAGAAACTAGTTAAGAAACTTTTAGTCCTAAAATGGACAAAATTTCATGTTAAATTAAGAAACTTTAGTACTATGGCCTGATCCTACTTTCTTATAAAAAACTAGGAAGTAAAAGCGCTCGCTTCGCTCGCGCTTTAACATTCCTAGCTCCTGCGGAGTGCTTTTTATGGCTACCGTACACCTTCAGTAACCACCATTTAAATTCAGCATGAAATCAGGGTTAGCAGATCTCCGGAACGCCCCGAAACCAAACCAGGGGTCGGAAAAAGGCCAGATAAAGCAAAACCTTTCAAAACAATGATCCATTGTAGTACCACCTATCGTTCTATTGTTATTCCAAGCAATGGGCACTTGCATTCCATTGTTTTCACATACTATATTGTGTAGCTCCGATGAAAACCCTGTATCTTTGATGTTGCCTTGCAAAGAAAAATGTCCTAGATTGTGATTGTCTGTACTCCAGTTTGAAGCGAATTGAATGAAAATTGACCAAAATCTTAAAAGAAGCCAAAATTAAGCCAAACAGTCAAAGTTAATTTTTGAAGCCAACAATAAGGGAAACGAGCCAAATTTCCAAAATTTTGCTGAAAAAAAGCCATGTTACCAGCCTTGAATCAAATCAGATCAGTTCTGGTCATTCATAAGAATTCAAGTAACTAAGTAAGAGTGGTATCCTATACTCCATAAAATGAGAAAATCAGACATGTCTCTTTCTATAACATTCCTTTACTCCCAAATGAGTCTCACATAAACCTCAGCAAAATTGTTACGTTTTCAGCACATGAATCCAGGTCAAACCTGGAGCCTATTGATAAAGACATGTCATGCATAGATTCGTTTCAAATATCTAAAAGAAAGTTGGCTCCTAGGGTAATTCTTTGAATGGTCAGATTTGGAGAAAAAAGCCTCTCCCTTCCACGCTCCAACGTCGCTTGGAAATGTTGCTAACTTGCCCGACCATTTTCTTCTCAAATTTAAAGAAGTGAAAGTGTAAATAAAAGCTGAACAGTATGCTTTTAAGCATATCCTTCTTATTTGCTTTTTGCTAATAAGAGCTCTTCTCTTCCTCCACGGTGACTCGTCTTTTCATTGCAGTTTCGATCTTACCTAAGGATTTCTGACTTTTAAATAAAGTTTCCTAATCTTTTCGAATTTGAAAAGTGGCATTTCACTCATTCGAAAAAGGGTGCGAGATTTTTTCAGAACAGAAGAATTTTTACGGATTTTGGTGGAACATTTGTGGAAACAAAAGAACTTTTGAGGAAGATGTACAAGAAGTTTGAAATGTTGAAATGCCCCTCGGAATTTGGGGGCAATTTCCCCAATCCCCAAAATTTCTGCCACTGTTAAAGAAGCCTACCAATATTTAGAAATTGCTCTAGTGCCTTCGCAGTAATACAGGAAACTGCGAAGGCAGTAGTAATACTTACAGAGCGTCAGAAAATTTTTTATTTCCTGCGGACGAAAACTTTTTGCTATGAAATTTCCTGTCAGTTCTCCATCACAACAGCTGAATCGATCAAAATGAAAAACGATCAGACATCGGATCAAAAGCCTGGATGAAAATTTTTAGAGGAATTTTTTCAGTTATACCGGGTGAGCCAGAAAAAGTTCCCACTTTTGAAAATTCATAGAACAAAGATTACTTCACCGATTTGAATCATTCAAATTCTAGTTAAAAGCCGAAAGATCGAAGTATCTTTGTGATTTTTCTTGCTGCCTTATCAGCACTAGAAGTATAGGTAAATTCAAGTTTATAAGAATTTCATGTTTGCAAAATGACTGAAAAGGGGCCTAAAACATCGATCAAATCATAAAGGACTCATCGCACAGAACAACAAAGAAAATGCCATTTCCCAAGGAAGAGAGCTATCCTTGGTTGAAAGAAATCACTTCATATTTTTTCAACCTGTCAAAAATTCGGGGGAAAAGCTCATTGTTGCACCCCCTTTGTAAATTTAGTTACCTTTAACAGTATTTAATTAGTTTAATGTATTCTTGTTTTGTTTTGTTACTCTTCTTAAACTTTGCTGTTTGTAGGTTTTTACCTTTATATACATGTATGTTTAAGAAGATTGAAACAAAAATTATTGCCATGGGATTGAAAAAATCTTCAGTATTTGCTTGAAAATAGATGTCTTATAGCTATCGAGAAAAAAGACACGCCCATTTCTTATTGTTCTGTGTGAGGAGAGTCCTTTATATGATTTGAGAAATGTTTTAGGCCCTATTTTAACCATTTTGCAACCATAAAATTTTTGCAAAGTTGATTTTTCTCTTATTTCTAGTCCTGGTAAGAAGGCGAGAAGATTCACAAAAATGCTTCAGTCTTTTAGCTTTTAACTGGAATTTGAATCATTCAAATCCCTAGCTATGAATTTTCATGATGCTATGAATTTTCTTGATGCTCTGAATGTTCAAAAGTGGGAACATTTTTCTGGCTCACCCAGTCTATTTTGACAAAACAGAGAAATATCCCATCCTCTCACTTGGCAACTCCGCTGGTCAAGGCTTCTGTTGACGGAAAAGTGCGTAAATCTGCAATAAATGTGACGCTTTCCATTCATTTAGAGTGAGAAATCATGCAGGCACGGTACCCTTTGGTCATTTTATCATAGCAACAGCACCAGCTTTACAGTAAAACGACAAAGTAATTTTTGTTGCTGGGGGCCCCTTCGGGGCCTTTAGAGGTCGGGGGCCCTTAGTTTTTTAACTAAAGGTAACTTTAGTCAGTTACGCCACTGCTATCAGTACGCAATCTTCAAAACTTTCCAGGGTAATCACCACAAAGGTAAAAATATGTAAGTTACAGGTAATGAATTTCCTGTGAGTTTGTCGAAATCCAAAATTTCCTGCGGACATTGTCCGAGCGTCCGAAGGCATTCTGACGCTCTGAATACTTATTTCCTGTATGGTATGATACAGGAAATAAGTGAAAATAAGTCAAACTATGCCAAGGCTTTCCATGAATGAAATGAATAGCTGCTAAGTTATATTTTCTTGCAATGAAAACATCAATTTTTGATGATATAAGAATGGAGTTTCTTATCAGCAGTTTTTTTTTAAGAAACATTCGTGTTCAACTGTACACTTATAAAATAGATGTGTGCATTGATATGTAAGGGATTGGAAATAAGGTGCTCTGTGAGAAAATACTATGGTATGTTAGAATTCAGCTTTTCATATGAATAAACTGCGATTTTATTGAAATATGGAATATCTTGTTGGTTCCCATAGGTAACCTTTAGCCTCAAAGGATTCAGTGGCATGGGATATGTCCTTTCAATCGGACTGTACGACCACACGACCCCGGACCCTGTGACACTGGACCCTACGACCCCAGACCATACGATTATACGACCATTCGACCATACGACCCCGATCCAAAGTTTGATACATATAGCTTAAGAAAATTTTACACCACCGATGGTTTAGTGAACACGCAAGACATTAGTACGTGTCAAAGTTTTCTTGGTCACGTAGAATTCTGTGTATTCATAATGAGCTAGCCAGTTGTTGTGAGCAAAACCGGCCCCTCTAAATACAATTAGAATGGATGAATATCTATGTTGAATGGCCACAAATATGCACTTCTTCAAATTTTCCATGTTTCAGTTAGAAGGCCATGAAAGTATCAGACTCAGAATGGAGGGCTATAAAGCATTTCAACCGATAGGGCTACTCCAGTCTTTCTGGCCTTTCTAATTTTTCTAGAACAATAACAAAGAAGTAAGAAAGTTATATCTTAAATGCAAACATTTCTTTATTATCATCCAGATCCCCAGTCACTCATGTGCATATCTATTGACGTTGAAAATAATGGAAGTATCAATACATCATAAAAAAGTCTTGTTAACCAAATACATAAAACTTTGGCCTGGGGTCGTATTGTCGTATGGTCTGGGGTAGTAAGTCCCGGGTCGCAGAGTCCTCAGGTCCGGTCAAAAGAACGTCTGAGTTTACGTGATGGGGCAGATTTTCAGTATTGCGAGTTGGCAAGCTAACGGCTGCATGCATGATATAAGTAAAAAGACTTCAGAAATGATCTTATGGCAGAAAATCTGTCCATTGTTGGACCTTTTATGCAGAATTCTCTTTCAGAGTTCGTAAACAAGTAGTACAAAAGATGATACTGATAGAAGGAAAATAGTGATGAAGTCATTTACTAACTTGTTGAAAAATAGACCTAGGACCTTTCATCATTATTTACATAATTTTGAAATCATGGAAAAGCGATGAATCAGGGGAGTAGCAAAGGCAGTTACTGGACTCGAAGTAAGCTTTGCTTAATTCATTACTAAACTTGCATTATTTTCATTCAACAGCAGACAAGAAATAGCTATTTCGTCATTAATTAAGAAAATCGTTTCGCCAAATTCAGACACCTCAGTTATCTTACTTAGCTTAGCCCCAGCGATGAGTGAATTGCTGAACTGTGATTGAGGTTATTTCCAAGTCACCCGTTTTGCAATAACCGAGGCTCTCCCTCGCTGTGAAACTTTAACCATTCTCTTCTTTGGTAAAAACTTGGTTAAAGAACAGTTTACAATCAAACATTTTTTATACGGGTAAACAGGATTTCTTTGGATTTGGCCTTGAGCCAGTCATCCAAGTCAACATTTGGAAATGCTCCTAGGGTCACAGGTCTGATTTGTACTGTATGCCATTTTTGCCGAAGCAGAGAAACTCGTGCTATGCGTGTATGGCCTTTAATAAAAGCGTCAAAAATCAGTTTGAAGAGTAATCACTTTGTAACTTGGGCCAAATCTTCATTAGGAATTGAGTAAAGGTTCCATGCGTTGTAATCAGTAAATTTATAAGCAGAAGACCGAAAAAACTACAAGGGCAGATTCTTAATTCGTAGCGCTGCGACAAAACCAAGAGGAGAGGTCTGCAAAATAGGGCAATAACTTCGTTGTATCCAACGTGAGCATCGAAATACTTTTACCACAAGCCAGATAGATACTGCAGCTAACATAATATCAACTATTTGCAAGCTTTTACTCCCTCGGTGTCTGGAAAAAGCAGCTGCAAAACTTGTTTTTAGCTCAGATTGAACGCTGCCATCACATTTCTATGGCTGCCATCAGCATCCACAAAGAAAGGTCAAAGGTTGAGGCCTATTGTTGAATTGAATTGCTAAAATTTGGGTACAAAACCCCTCCTCACATTACCCCAAGATACTGTACGAAGAAAAGCATTGGACCACAGGCAAGCCTTTATCGTCAGCTATTTTACATCTTTTTTCTGAAATTTTTGGAGGTAAGCAGTAGGCGTGAGGAGCTGCGTGCGGGAAAGTGTCACAAACAGGAATGTGCGTAACAAAACTCTTCATCGCTTATATATATAGATGTGTATTTAATAATAATAAGCCCAGGCTTTATAAATCTCATTTTCTCAATTTAAATGATACTTAAACTCGTACCAAAGCCTACCATGCGAGGACGCGATTAATGTCATTCTACAAATATTTCTTCCATATTCGTGCCTTCTATCCAAACGCTATTAGATCCACTGGAAAAATATGAAAGGTCGTAAGGTTAGGTAGACGTTAACTACTATTCAGGAAACTGGAATGGTCATTGGTAAAAAAGTTTCATAATTTATTTTCATAATATTTCTTAATTTTGGGGCAGAACTTGCCTCATCGTATCATCCTTCTTTTATTTCAAATGCTACATATTTCATTCATTTTGAAAATATTTGTTTACTTAGCTGCTTTCAAAACAATTTATGAAAATAATGATGAAACCTTTGTGAAACTGGAAAATGTCAATCTCTGTTGTTCGAAATCCGACAGTGTCACATCAGATAACTGGAAAAATCTCTTCATGAAATTCTTGCAACTTTTCGATTGCGTTGGCAAGTAGAAGATGCGGAGAAGCCGATTATTTTCCAGAGACGTGACGCTTTTGCTGTTTTTTAATACTCATAGTACATCTTTTACATCTGATGATGATTTGAAGTATATCCAGCTACTAGAAACATTAAAGAAGTGATTTTAGGAAAGAATTCTGGATTTACTGTAAATATCGCCTGTCTTCAGCACAAATGATGGTCAGTTTGTGACAAAAAACTCTTGTATTTGGAGGATAATCAAATTTTGCAACCTGTTCGAACAAGCATTCATTCATTGATAAGTGACTTCCAGCAATTTCGACAAAGTCTGGTCGCTGCTGTGAATTAACATCGTTGTGGAATTTCGAGAGCGTTGAAAACTTTCAAAATTAATGAAACTTCAATTCTTTCTCGGTGTTGCGAGCAAGAACAACCTTGGATTTACGGGAACTCTTGATATACGGTGGAGGCATCCCCAGAGTACAAGTTGAAAGAATAAAATTCCTTATCAAAATGCAAAGCGGCCTTATCCTTGTGAATTTTGTCACATGAATACTTTCGAAATTGTCGCTGCTGAGATTTAACCAACCATTTCATTCCCACAATTTTGCATAAGAAATTTTGCTTACATGAGTGTTTTTGCCGTTGAAAGAAAGACGAAAGAGAGCTGAACAAGATGTGTAACATATTATCAATATTTTCCATGCACAAATTGCCGTAAGTCAACATTTTAAGATCGAAAGCATCTAATCTTATTTCCTCGATCAAACTTTCGACGGCATGAGTTGCTGTATAGACAGAAAAAAGGTAAACATGAGTGTCTTTCTAGATCTTAAAAAGGCCTTTGATACGGTGGACCATGATCTGTTACTGGCAAAGTTAGCTGTCTATGGCATTGTTGGAGGTCCTCATCAATGGTTCTCGTCCTACCTAACAAGGAGAGAACAGTATTGCCAAATAGGTGGTAAAAAGGTCGAATCGTAAGGTTGTAAAACACGGAATACTACGGGGATCGTGCCTTAGGCCACTTTTATTCATCCTTTATGTAAATGATTTTGCTCAGTGTCTGGTTAAGGCTTCCCCAAACATGTATGCAGATGATACCAGTGTAACATGTTCGGCAGAAGATATAGACACACTTTGCGATGAACTGAGAACCGAACTAACAAGTATCTCAGACTGGATGAGACAAAACAAGCTTAGTCTTAATGCTAACAAATTTGAATTCTTGATTGTTGGCCACAAAAGACAACTTAACGGTATCCATGAACCCGTGCAGCTGCAGGTTGATGTGGAACTGATAAGAAGAGTTCAGACAGTGAAATATCTTGGAATAAGGGTCCATGAAAAATTAAGTTGGAACGAACAATATAAAAGCCTTAAATGCAAAGTAAAATGTGGACTATCCTCTATTCGCAAACTTAAGATATTTAACCCCAATCTAAGTTAGAGCATGTCTACAGAGACCTGGTTGAAAGCCACCTGCGATACGGCAATGAACTATGGGGCAGTTTGTCTGATACCAAATCAAATCATTTGCAGTGTTTTCAAGACAGAGCTCGCACATTGATTGAAAGCTCCAATGTAAAGGACGGATGGACGTGCAATTGGCTCTCTGTCTCTAACCTTATCAAATATGACAAGGCTGTTATGGCATATAAGATAATGAATAATTTATGTCCGAACAGCCTTCAAGGAAAATTCACCATGAGATCTCAAATATCTGCTTACGCAACGAGAAACTGCCAAGATACTGATATCCCAAAACGAAACCTAGAATTTTCAAAAAAGAGTTTTCTTTACTCTGGTGCTAAACTGTGGAATGATATACCTCTTGATATAAGGAATAGCCCCACAGTTCTAACATTTAAAAAGAAACTGAAGGACTACTTGCTACACTAGCATTTAACCCCAAAGCATGATCCATAGGAAGAGCAGCACTTACCACGGTTACATTCCATATTATGCTTTGTAGATATAATATACAGTCGTGGCCAAAAGTTTAAGACCACGTTTTTGTCAACAACTTTTCTTGGAGTAACGAAATGGAATCCTAGCGCTCTGCCTGATTTACTCTCTCGGTGTTAGTTTAGGTCAACTTTCTACGTAGATTCCGAATTTCGATGCTGGTTTTTTTATTTCTGCGCCATTTTGCTATGACGTTGCAATGAAATCTATGGAAATTCTCGGAAATTCCAGTTGTTCTGCCGAAAAGGGGTGTGACTCGAAAATTGTTACTCGAAAATTGTTTTACAGCTGGATTTTACATCAATGTATTTACAATTCATTTCCATGATTAGTTTGCAGAATATCGAAACCTTGCGAAAACTAATGCTTCAGGGAAAATGGTAGTAGAGAGCTCCATCTTTGTCCAAAGCTTTGGGCAAAAGTTTAAGACCAGTACTTATTTTTAGTTTGAAGCAACAAATTGCATGGTTATTCGAATTAATTTTCAATATTTCCTTTACTCTTCGAATTATCGAATATCAAAGGCTCTTACATCATAATCACAAAATTTGTTCACCCTTTGCCATTCATAGTCTTAAACTTTTGGCCAAAGCTTTGGGCTGAAGGCTATCTACTACAACTTTCTCTGAAGCAATATTTTTCGCAAGGTTTCGATATTTTGCAAACTTATCATAGAAATGAATTGTGCATAGATTGATGTAACATCCAGCTGAGCAACGCAATTTCGGGTCACACCCCTTTTCGGCAGAACGACTGGAATTTCCGGAAGTTTCCATAGATTTCATTTTGACGTCATAGCAAAATGGCGCAGAAATTTAAAAAGCAGCATCGAAATTCGGAATCTACGTAGAGAGTTGCCCTAAACTAACTCCAAGAGAGTAAATCAGGCAGAGTGCCATGGTTCCATTTCGTTACCCCAAGAAAAGTTGTTGGCAAAAATGTGGTCCTAAACTTTTGGCCACGATTGTAGTACGTTGTTCTTTTTCTTTTTACTATTGTTATTTTTCAAACTATTATCTTGTTGTTGTATTAGCTGATAGGGATTTGGGGGTAAATATGATTAAATGAAATGAAAACTGAAACGTCTTCGATCTTTCGATATTGAAAACTTTTAGTGCGCAGGCGCGCATAGTTTCCTCTCTGTCGATCGAAGCTCTTTGTTGACAATTCTAATTATGATTATTAAATCTGATACATTCTTAGATTCACAGTAAATGCTTGTATCATCAGCAAAGAGGTAAAAGTTTAATTCCTTGGAAACGTATGGCTGATCATTTATGTAAATAAGGAAAAGTAAAGGACCCAGCACAGAGCCTTTTGGAACACCACAAGTAATTGAAAGTAAGTTAGAATTGCTCCTATTGACAGAAGCATATTGCTTTCTTTCAGATAAATATGATCTAAACCACTCAAGAGCACAACAACGAATGCCATAGTGTTCCAGTTTTAAAAGCAAACTTTTATGATCAACAGTATCAAAAGCTTTTTGTAAATCAGCTGCTATGTAATGATAAAGGGGGGGGGCAATGAATCCACAAAGGAAATAAGAGTGCCACGTCCAACCAGAAAAAACAATGTAAATGAAACCCTAAAACTTGCGTTACAGTTAAACCATGTCTTTCAATCTCCTGTCTTTCAAATATGCCCCCAAAAGAAGCATTGGAGACATCCAAGACACCACAACAAGGACAACTTTTTATTGTTTGCGAACAATGGCGCAATAGAAATTATTGTTTGTCGAAAAGGCCAGTACAGTGGTGCAGCCGATGTGCAGAAGGTCTAGAATTTCGATATGATCCTTGAATGATCCCTAAAGTTGCGTTCGTTTAGCAGGCTCTGGTCAAGTAACTTTGGGTATAGACGGATCAAGAACCATGAATTATTTATCATTATAATCTTGGATTCGATTTGAAAACAAGGGATTCGCGTTGCTCGTAAACTTAGCAATTTCGCCCTCATTGTATCTGCATAAGTTATTCATGAACTTGGTGTATAATACCGTATGTCTTCTCTTTAGCTCGCTTGTTTCAAACTACACGATATGACTCCTTGACTGTAAATGGACGCATCGCGCATGTTATCTTAAAGTCATTAAACCTTCACTTCAGAATCATACAGGTATCTACATTGTGTTTATGACATATCACTTTGAAAAGAATTGTGTGCATAATGATTAAGTAAAAAATTTTAAATTAATTTTATTCTTTTCTCTCAGTTATTGCCCGATGTACTTTGAAGGGGCATTAGAGAGATTCATAGCTTAGAGAGATTTAGAGTTGTGTTCTTATTTACAAATGATAGAAAGGTTATGTCATGTATCTAAATTGTTTAATGATCCTGTTCTTAAGTTAACTGTGATATTTTTTGAACTGACACCAAACTAAGTTTGTTGCAAACTTCGGATTAGTTCATATCATGATCATGAAATGAGAAGTAAACTGCAGTTTGCAGGGCTAACTTTTAAAATCATTCTTTTCAAATATACGTGTAGTCTATTCTGGATCGGCTGCTACGCCGTTTGCAAATTTCAAAGTTATTTCATAGCATGATCATACATTGGAAACAACCAGTAATTGCTGCTGCAAATTTTGTAAATCTCCTACCGGGTGCCTCAAAAAAATTACTACCCTTTTGACTGGAAGTAGTACCGAAATATCAAGATATTATTACTCTCCGATTCAACAGCTAAATGTAGCAATCTTCAACTTAGGTTCAAATACTTTGCATTTAAAAATCGTGTACCAAACACCGGGGATACAAGATCGCAAAGTCAAAATTTGCAGTGTACTTGATAATGTTTTGAAAATGGTTTTGAAAATGGCATAGAATGGATTTGTATCATGGATGTTTTCCAAAGTACCTGTAAACTCTCAGTTTTTTGTTTTGAAAGAATAAAAAAGACTCGTGGACATCACCCTGATTAAGCAAACATAATAAACATGTGGTAAGTACGATAAAGTCGTGCCACATCTCCAAATTGAGCGTGCATGTGCTCCTTTTCCTGTTCTTTGACACTTGGGATGGAATGCAATGCATGGATTGATTCCTCAAAGGGATAATTATTTGTAGAAAAATTGAAAAATTTCAAGGTATAATTCTTTTCAAAAGAAAAAGATCAAGGTCAAAAGTGAAGTTCTTTTGCAATAAGCCTGTAATATCAAACCATGGCTAGGCCCTTTTTCGAAGCCTCTGGCCAAGTGCACTCCAAAATTCGACTTTGTGAACATATATCTCCGGTGTTCGGAAGATGATTTTAAAATGCAATGTATGTGCATTTAAGTAGAAGATAAAAAAATATGCCTATGAACTCAAAAATTCCCGATATTTCGTTGTTTCACCCCCTTGTTTAGTCAACAGGAGGTACTGTATTTAGGACACCCGGTACTAGCGTTTCTAGAAGGAGTGTATGGTGCCAACATTAGTTTGTTTTTTCTGTTCCAAAAACATGTCAATATTGTAGCCATCAAGCGGTCTCTAGTTCTTTGTCCTTGGATTGCCGTAAAGTTCTACTAAATGAGCTATCATAGACACCAACAAAATTAGATGAGCTATTTAGATGAGCTAGAGACTAAAAAGGCTTATATCCTACTTCAAGAGATGATTTTAATAAGAGTTTCTTATGTTCTAAGGCTTTGTAAGACTTGTTCTGCCTGCCGTGTTAGAATGTGTCTGTAGTGTTTTTAACAATATTAACAACACAATGCCTATTTCAATTGTCAATAGTTTCTAAAGAAGCAACGCTAGTGTCAGGAGAACAATATTTCTTCAACTCTCTTTGAAAGTTACATTGATAATCATTTAGAGTGCTTTGTAAGCTATTTAAATTCTTTCACCTGCATTTTGCGTAACAGAGAAATTTGAAATTCAGTTTTATGCGATGCCTAAGACAAAGCAGTTTCTAGCTTCAATATTCTGACCGTTTTCCGCCATCAGACAACTTTATTCAATCAATTATTTTAGTAATGGTGTCGGCTGGTGGGGCTAGTGGGCCACGAGGCCTTTTAGCATAGAGATTTCTCATGCTATGGGCCATTCTGGTCCTAAGCGTGCCCCCTGGTTGTTGCTGGGTGGGGTGATTTCCTGATGGTGTGGTGTGTGTCTAGGAGTTCCCTTGCTGGGTGAGGTGTATGTGTCAAGGGTTCCCTAGCGCGGCATTTCTGCTATCTTTCTTTCTGGGGTTTGTGCGTCGCCCCGCGCCACTTTTGGAACGTCTGACTGCCTTTATTTTGTAAATACACCATGCACATCTTTCATAGATTTATTTCAAATGAAACAGTAAACTGTGTTTATTAAGCTAAATTAGCAGTAACTTAGCTGTATTTCTTCAGCAGCTTTCGTTGAATAGATTGATCGATCAATTGATTTCTTTCAAAGGACATGTAATTTTTTTATTTTGCATTTTTAAGTATTCAACCCCATTAGTACTGGGGGGGGCGTTTTTCGCCCCCCCCCCTACCACACTTTTCTACATTGCGCTAAAACGGCCTGTAATTTAACCACCAAACTTCGTGAATTTTATTCAAATTTAATTGGAAATTAAATTTTTGACGTTTCATTGTTCTAACTCTTATCACGTGACCACAATGATACCATATTTGGAGAGTAGTCAACAAAAAAATCATTAAAACCTCCATAGATTTTGCTTGATAAGTACTTTCATTTGATGTATATATATTTCATATTTGCTGACATCAGCAAAATTTAATACCTATGACGTCATTGACATTTATGACGTCATTACTCTAATGAATAAATGTAAGATATGAAAAATTGTTGCCTTGTTTGCTTCAACTTATTTATTTGATTACTTCTGGGTCCATATTTACTAGATAAAAGGACAAGACTTAGAAATAACTGCAAAGAAAATCTGTACATGAAACAAAAAGCTAATTAAAAGCTAATTGTGCTAAGAATAGAAACTGAAAATATCTCAAAAGTATGTATTTTAAATCTGCAACATGTTTTCTACAACTTGAGACAAATTTGAAGAAAATTGGATGAGAGGTAAATTAAATAGAATTTTTCTTGTTAAGAAGATAAAAAATTGCCAATTTTCCTCTGTTTTTTGGTTGCCTAGCAACGAAGCACGTGATAAATTAATTGTCATTGTTATGTTTTAAAATCCAATTGTTTAAAGAACAATAGGCGTAAGTCTTATTGTTATATTTCTTGTAGTTTCGGAAAAAAGAGGGGGGGGGGGGTGAAAAACGCCCCCCACCAGTACAAAGTTAGTAAAAAGTCGCCCAGTACTAATAGGGTTAAACAGGCTACAAATTTCAGTAATAAATAACTGTTTTAGAAATTGACCTGTGCAAGAAAGAAAAAGAAAAGAAAAGCCTAAATTAGTAGCCAGGGACGATGCCAGTTTAGTTTCCTTATTCAGCGCATTCCATAATTTTGCACCACGGTACGAAAATGCTTTTTGGCCTGTGCTTGTTCCTAGCAGGGGTATCTGCAAGTTTGTTTCGGTAGAGCGAAGAATGCGATCACTGCCCTCTGAGAATTTTCTGAAAAGTTCCCCTAAATATTGAAGAGCAAGTGAGTTCAATGCCTTATAGGTCAGCGTTACTGTTTCTTTTCTGATAAGATCTTTAATTGATGGCCAGCCAAGATTTTGGAGCAGAGGGGCAACAGAAGCATTGTAAGGACTATTTGTAGTTATTCTTGCAGCTCTATTCTGAATCTTTTGGAGAGAATTAAGTTTGGTTTCACTACAACAACCCCAAACCGAGCAGCAATAACTGAAATGTGGCTCAACAATTCCTCTATACATTTTCTGCAGATCACCTGATGGAAGAAATTTTTTGCCATGCTTAATAAGACCGAGAGCTCGCAGTGCCTTAGCCTTAACATGTTCAATATGGCGATCCCATTGGAGTTTGTCATCAATTTGAACTCCCAGATACTTACAGTTATCATACAGTTATCATGTAAAGACCGTGTGAAGAAAAGCCGGCCAAGAACTACGTGCCCTTGCCCGTTTCATTTCATTCACTTCATTTAATCTTATTTATCCACGATATCCATTCAATTATAGCATAAAAAAAAGAAAACTAATTACAATACAAATTTCCTAAAGTTACTCTCAATGATCTATATTAATATTTTATGAAGCAAATTTTGTTGCACGTAAAACTCGAACACAGTTGAACCAATCCCCGCCAAACTTTCCAGATATCTTCGTCTTCACTGTACCTAACGCAATAGAGATTTTGTTTTTTCAAATTCACCCTAAATGCGGGGTAATGGGGCAAAGCGGCAAAGTCAAAGGATCGAGGGACTCCTCTTACGAAATGGAGGCTACAGAAAGCCAGGAAAGCGAGGAACGGGATAAAACAGGTTGGCCTTGGTGAAGTCCAACTATAAAGGTCTGTTTATTTTGAGTGGGCACTGAATGTTTCGGGGTAAATTCCTTAGAAATATTTTTCAAAGTTAACAAAAAGGCCTAGGCCTATGGGCTACAAGAATTTCTTTGTAAGAAAATGAGATTTTCAGCCTGCACTGAAAGTTTCTTTAACTGATCAGATTTCCAAGGTCCACGACAGTTCTGATGGACTGACGGGGCTGCTGTGCCTAGGTAGGATCACGGGGGGGGGGGTTCTCGGCTAAATTTCGGGTAGGGGGGTGCCGCCCACAGTTTGAAAATGTAACCGTTGGCTAGACCAATTTTTGTGAAAATGATACCCTTGGCTAGACTAATTTTTCCTTCAGAAGTGCTCTGAACTGGCATTTTCTAGGCAAAACTTGCCAAATTTTCGCATTTTCTAGACCAAAATTTTTAAGAAGTTGGGTTTTTTTTACAAAAATTACCGAATTTTGACATCTCTTTGACCAAAATTCCCAAAAAGCATACCCTTGCCTAGACCTAACTCGACTAAGATTGCCAAAAAGTACACCCTTGGCTAGACTAGAAGTCCGAAAAAGTATACCCTCGCGGGCGGCACATCCCCAGGTACCTTTACTATGGAAGAACCCCCCCCCCCGTGGGTAGGATACTGAAATGGAAGCAGGCTTCACAGCTACACCAGAAAGACGGGCTGGCAACTGCCAGGTGATACTCTCCACATATATTAAGTCCTGAAGTAAGCCCCCTTTGGGCCTATTTTGCAAAAACAATTTGGGGTGAGGGATTATTCGAGGAAGAGGGGCTTATCTAGCAGCAACCAAAAATCTAACCAGCACTACACGTATCCCTTTTATGAGAAACTAACAATCTGGGCCAGTACTGAAAGTTCCTTAAATTATCAGATTCTTAGTGCTCGAAGTTTCTTATGAGTTTCTTAAATGTTTCATAGCAGTCTTCGTATTCACTTCCTGTTCTCTCATGAACATTTAAAAACAATGTTTTTTGAAGCTTTTCCAGTGTTTAGATACTATAATCAAGTACCTTCTGAGGAATATTAGACAGGAAACAAGCGAAAGTAAGGTAAACGGTGTTAAGGATTCTTGAGCTATATTTTCCCAGACTGGAGTTTCTCCATTTTTGTGTTCTCAGAATTGAGTTTCTTATAAGCATTTTCTTATAAAATTAGAAATAACGATTGTCAGTGAGTGCTGCGCAGCGTATTGGTTGCACAGGTCCATTCCCTGGTTCCGCAGTTTACACTCACTGAATCGTGATGCATGACAAATCGGTATGTTGGCTTTGGGTCAATGAACAACAGGAGAACAAATATGTGGCGTTAATGTTCTTTTGTTGCCAATACAAGTGAATTCCAGCCATTCCGATGCCATTTCAAAAGCCGCTGACGGAATGCCCTTTGCAAATTTGTTGAAAACAGACCTGCAAGCATGGACAATCGATCGCCCACCGAAGCCACTGCGCAGGAACAGATGGCTGCTTCGCAGCCAAAATCTATGTACTCTTTCCCTTACTCGAGGCGGGTCAGTATGCGCAAACAGCAGATTTCAGGGGTTTTTGTTGTTTTTGAGGCAATACCCAAGACTGAGTAAGTGGAAAAAACAAGAAGAAAGTCAGCTAAAGAAGAGAATCAAATGTATTCACTAAAATATAAAACAATTTTAACAGACAACAGCGTTCCCCACGGGAGCTTTCTGGCTAGGAGCATATTTAAAAAAAATACCTTCGGGTGGGGGGGGGTCTCATTCAAGGGGCGCCTTTTTGAAGGTGGGGGCTTATTCAAGGACTTACGGTAGGATTTGCATTACAAAACGTTTCCCATGTTCACCCTGGGAATCCCTGTGTAGGCTCCCTCATAATAACTTTCTTTTCGTGTTGCAGTTGTAATCACAGACAGCCTCATGTTTCCGTAGTAGACACAGTAACTAAAGTTAGAGTTGCGAAGCCTTGATCTCTGGGGAACTTGGTCATTATATTAATAAATGTGCTCCATTGTAAATTTTAAGAATACAGTCGGGATATTTCACAGGAAAGGTACATAGCCAAGAGTCTCTTTGCTCAGATAAAGTGATTCCGGCTGAAAATGCCAACAGGCAGCAAATCCCTCCCCAAACAATTACTCGGTACGATGGCTGCGTCACACAGTTGAATCAGGAGTTGACCAGGGTGAAATCCCACTCTTAAAGCAGGGTCGCCGAGTGCTTTTGAGGCCTGGGAACAAAAATGCGGACTGAGGCCCCTACAAGGGAAGCCAGCAGAAAATGTTTTAATCGCTTTAAAGTTGGTGTGACAAACTAACTAATACCACCTATTTACAATGTAATCTACAAGGATGTCTAAATAATGATATCTACTATAACTAAGCGGTGAGCGGTGAGATCAAACGAAAAACGCTAATCCATACGTCACTGAGATCTCCTTCTTCCCGTCCGGGTAGCCCCTGCATTTACGCGTCAAAAAATCCGCGAAAATACCTAAGTTCCACAAGTCTGCTTCTTTTCGCCCAAAAATGCCAGGCAGCGAGGCCAGGAGCGAAAAAGCCTTCTTGCGGTTTCACTTGGATATCTGCAGAGCTAGCCCTGTGGACAAAATCCTTCGCCCTGTGGAAACCGCATCGTCCGCTACGAGTCTTAACAGTGAACTTTTTGCAAAAAACTTCGTTCTTCGAGTCCTTGAGAACATAGATTGTTTTGAACAAGAGAACGTTATTGTAGTAAGATGAACTATCAACAGGCTTGTGAAAACAGAACGGATTTCCGTCCATTGGTGGAAAAACTAGACTGACCCAAAGCATGCTTGCCAACTCTTTCAGCGAAGGAAACTATCCTCATAACTGTTTACTTTCACCGTTTTTAATGATTTAAGTTTACTTGAAATCCATAGATAACAAAGAAGAATTTACCTGCATTATTACTCTGAGTGCTGCTGAAATCCCAGTTCGAAAATATAAACCAAACAGCTTTTACTGGGCCTTTACCATGTTGCTATCGTTAGAAATTACACGACGGAGTGCATTCAGCTTCTCCGCATTTCGTGACTGAAAGTCGATACCCTAAATCAATATCTTGTATGCAACCATAGCTGTTTGCCTTACTTTTGTTCAGTGTTGCTTATAAGTAATCCGAGTTTCATGTGGAACACACTAAGAACCCGCGAAATTCAAACCACGTCTTTCAAAGCAAACTGTTCACTTTCCCATTAAGAAATAGTGTACAAGTTTCCTATATGAATCAAATTTCTTAAATACAAGTTTCCCATTTGAGGCAAGTGTCTTATATTTATATGAATATGTGAAGGTACCAATTCTCAACAGAATTAGGGTGAGGTGTCTTAAAAGTAGTAGTTTTTATTTTGTGGGCTCTAACAACAACAAAGGATTGACCAGGAAATCGAAGAATCGTAAAAAAGAGAACGATGGAATAATGGCCAGCAAATAACAAAATTAGCATTAAAAGCAAGGGTGTTAGGACACGAATGTTTTGATTGATTATTTGTTTACCTTGTTTTGATCCCTGTGTCTTGTTTTGTTGTCTTGTTTCCTGTTTTGTTTCGTTTTCAACTGAGCGTGCTTAGGCCCAACCGCTCTCCAAGTTGTTCGAATACAGCTCCCTTGTATTTCTGTGTCTTAGTGCGCCTTCGCACAAGATAGGTGGCTTTTCGGTTTTAAAACCTATCTTGTGTGAAGGCGCACTAAGACACAGAAATACAAGGGAGCTATATTCGAACAACTTGGAGAGCGGTTTGGCCTAAGCACGCTCAGTTGAAAACGAAACAAAACAGAAAACAAGACAACAAAACAAGACACAGGGATCAAAACAAGGTAAACAAATAATAAATCAAAACATTCGTGTCCTAACACCCTTGTTAAAAGTAACGCAGAAAACCAATTCTTTCAAAGGAACCTGTTCGCTTTCCCATTAAATATTGTACAGATTTCCTTTGTTGCTTATGAGGGTACCATTTCTCAAAAGAATTAGCATGCGGTGTCTTAAAAGTAGTAGTTTCCATTTTGTGGGTTCTAACAAAAGGATTGACCAGGAAATCGAAGAATCGTATAAAAGAGAACAGTGGAATACCGGAAAGTGAATAAGAAAAGTAACATCAAGAGTATCGCAGAAAACCACTTCTTTCAAAGGAACCTGTTCGTTTCCCCATTAAATATTGTACAAATTTCCTTTGTTTCTTATATGAATATGAGGGTACCATTTCTCAAAAGAATTAGTGTGAGGTGTCTTAAAAGTAGTAGTTTCTATTTTGTGGGTTCTAACAACAGTAAAGGATTGACCAGGAAATCGAAGAATAGCATAAATGAGAACAGTCGGATAACGGACACACGGGGGGAGGGTTCTTGGCTAAATTTCGGGTAGGGGTGTGCCGCCCACAGTTTCAAAATGGCACCGTTGGCTAGACCAATTTTTGTGGAAAAGATACCCTTGGCTAGACTAATTTCTACATCAATGGTGCCATGAATGGCATTTTCTAGACAAAACTTGCCAAATTTTTGCATTCTCTGGACCAAAAATTTGAAAAAATTTGGGTTTCTTCACAGGAATTACCGAAGTTTGACATTTCTTTGACCGAAATTGTCAAAAAGCATACCTTGCCCAGACCAAAATCGACTAAAATTGCCAAAAAGCATACCTTGCCCAGACCAAAATCGACTAAAATTGCCAAAAAGCATACCCTTGCCTAGACTAAGTGGACTAAAATTGGCAAAACGTATACCCTTGGCTAGACTAGAAAGCTTGAAAAAGTATACCTGTTGTATATTGTGTTTATTTTTTGACGGCGATAAGTTCCAAATCTGAACGCGTGGTCCTGGTTCGTGTTTAGGATTAAGGGCGTAAGAAAAGAACTCGAATTAAGGTTTAAATGTCACTCTCTCTTTATCAACGAATAATAACATGTTTCATTTCAAATGATGATGCGTATAATTATAATGTCCAGTCCAGTTCAATTAACGGCGAATGCGAATGCGAATGTGACTCTGAGCTGCGAATGCGAGTGTCTCATGAAGGTTTTTCGAACGAATTGACCACTTTAATGAACAGCCTCGTTTTGGAAATTATTCAAAATTCGTTCATATGAAATTTTAGACGCCAAATTCGGATTTAGAACCCAAACTTTAGTCTAACCCTAAGTTTTCATGTTGCTAGCGGTTGTAGTGTTAATTTTATGGCAATGTAAAGTTTGAAAATCTATAAGGGATTTGACCGTGAAAATGACTTGGGGTGTAAAGTTTCACCCCGAAGGACTTTTCACGGTCAAATCCCTTATAAATCTCTGAACTTTACATTGTCATAAAATTAACATCACAATAGTTAGCAGTTTGAAAACACGTAATTGGACTAAAGTTTTGGTGCTAAATCCGAATCTGGGCTCGAAATTTTCATATTAACAATAGGAAGAGATTTTGGCAAATTTCCAAAACGAGGCTGCTTAATTAAAGTGGTGTATACTACTGCGACAATTGAATTTGCCACAGGGCGACCACCCTAATATCATAAATCTAACAATACCCTTGCGGGCGGCACATCCCCAGGTACCTTTACTATGGAAGAAACCCCCCCCCCCCAAGAACGGACAGTGAATAAGTAAAGTTTTCTATTGTTTCTTATGGCAATCTAAGCGACCTAAGCGACCTGCGAACCAGGCTTAGCTTTTTCAGTTTCCCTTAACAATACAACGTGTACCTGCAACTGTGGCAATGCTAAACGGCTATAGGAGCTTAGTCAAAGATTTCTCCAGTTTGCAAGACTCCCATACAGGGTCTTACTAACAAAATATCTTTCAGCAAATTCATCAAATGACGGATGTCAATGAGAAGTGGTTTATGATCTAAGTTAGATTCTTAGCTGCACGGAAAAATTTAGTTCACGATGGCTCAATGTGACGCCACCGTCCGCCAACCGCTCCACGTTTTTTTCTGACTCAGCCGGTACAATAATGTGGGTTCCATTTCTCAATAGTCAGTGCAAGGTATCTACCCGGAGGGGGGAGGGGTAACATCTGAAATCTAACCCAAAGTTAAATTTGTATGGATACAAATTAGCATAACCTTTAGTAAATTAAGTTAAACATAGACTAGCCGTAGTGGAAGGGCAAATAAAAGTTGACCTTCACTGGGAAGAAGTTTAACAATGCAATGATTTGTTTGCATGGATAAATACTGAAGTCACCAATATGTACAATTCCGGAAGAATTTCTGTGCACGTCAATCTTCAAATCTTCAAGACGCTTGACAATCAAAAACCGTTTCTGTCAGTCTCTGTCACATCTGTTGGATGGATAATTTCAATGCATTCATTTTAGGCTGCTCGGCACTGAGGAAGTGGCGCGCGAAGCGCGCCACTTGATCGGTGACAGCCGCCACAGGCGGCCAGGCGCCGAAGGCGCCAAGCCCTCCGCAGGAGCTAGGAATTGCAAACCCGCGCGCAGCGCGGGTTTGTATTCCTAGTTACAAGCTATATGACGTAATGGCCAGGGTATTTACCAATTCTACGATTACATTTTTCACCCATCCAAGTTCTATCTTTGTTTTAAGGGGGAGCTATACGTAACCATTTGTGACTCCCCTTAACGAAATGTAGGCTACAGAAAGCGAGGAAAGCGAGGAACGAGATAAAACAGGACTCGCTGGAAGCTGGAATTAGTGGAAATAGTTGATAACTTGAACACTGCTGACCTAATCCTCACGAAAATTAGATACTTCACTAAATACTCTATTTCTTATAGTTTCCCCATAAGGAGGGGCAAAGGGCCAGATAAGACCTTAGGTGCCTGAACTGAATCCCACCATAAAGGTCTGTTTTTTATTTCAAAAGAAGGGAAAGAGTTCCCATTGATCTCCTATTTCCACAATTAAGTCTCAATTGTATTTTGAGTGGGCACTGAATATTTCGGGGGTAAATTCTTTAGAAATATTTTTCAAACTTAACAAAAAGGCCAAGGCTTATGGACTTTGAAGAATTTCTAGAAAGAATTTCTTTCTAGGAAAATGAGACTTTCAGCCTGCACTGAAAGTTTATTTAACTTATCAGATTTCTAAGGTATATTTGAATGAAATCCTAGCTCATTAGCTCGGCCTTCCATTACTGTTCTGATGGACTGACGGTGCTACTGTGCCTAGGTAGGTTACTGAAAATGGAAGTAGGCTTCACAGCTACACCAGAAAGACGGGTTGGCAACTGCAAGGTGATACTCTCTACATACATTAAGTCCTGAAGTAAGCCCCCTTTGGGCCTATTTTGCAAAAAAAATTTGGGGTGAGGGCTTATTCGAGGGAGAGGGGCTTATCTAGCAGCAACCAAAAATATTACCAGCACTACACGTATCTTTTTTATGAGAAACTGAGAATCTGGGCCAGTACTGAAAGTTGCTTAAAATTATCAGATTTTTAGTACTCGAAGTTTCTTACGAGATTCTTAAATGCTTCATAGCAGTCTTCGTGTTCACTTCCTGTTCCCTCATGAACATTTCAAAACAACGTTTTTTGAAGCTTTTCCAGTGTTTGATACTACAGTGTAAGTGTAATCAAGTACCTTCTGAGGAATATTAGACAGGAAACAAGCGAAAGTAAACGGTGTCAAGGATTCTTGAGTTATATTTTCCCTGACTGGAGCTTCTCCATTTTTGGTGATCTGAGAATTGAGTTTCTTACATGTATTCTTTTCCTTAATCGAAGCGGGTCAGTATGCGCAAACAGCAGATATAATGGCATTTATTGCTTTTGAGGCAATACCCAAGCCTGAGTAAGTTGAAAAAAGAAAGTCAGCTAAAGAAGAGAATCAAAGTATTCACTAAAATAAGAAACAATTTTAACAGATAGCAGCGTTCCCCACGGGGGCTTTCTGGCTGGCCCTGGCTGGGGGCATATTTAAATAGGGTTTGCATTACAAAACTTTTCGCATCTTCACCCTGGGAATCCCTGTGTAGGCTCGCTCATGATAACTTTCTTTTAGTGTTGCAGTTGTAATCACAGACAGCCTCATGTTTCCGTACCAGACAAATTAACTAAAGTTAGAGTTGCGGAGCCTTGATCTCTACCGTAATTGGTCATTATATCTATATCAATGTACTCTGATGTAAATTTAAAGAATACAGTCGGGATATTTCGCAGGAAAGGTATGTGGCCCAGAGTCTTCTCTTTGCTCAGATGAAATGATTCCGGCTAAAAATGCCAACAGGCAGCAAATCCCTCCCCAAACAATTACTCGGTACGACTGCTGCATCACACAGTTGAATAAGGATTTGACCAGGGTGAAATCCCACTCAGAAAGCAGGGTCTCTAAGAGGCTTTTGAGGCCTGCGAACAAAAATGCGGACTGAGGCCCCTATAAGGCAAGCCAGCAGAAATTGTATTAATCGTCAATCAAATCACATTAAATCAAATCATAATCATGCTTTAAAGTTGGTGTGACAAACTAATTAATACCAACTATTTACAATGTAATCTACAAGGATGTCTAAAAATGATATTACAAGCTACATAACATCAAGGCCAGGCTATTTAAAAATTCTACAATTACATTTTTCACCCATCGAGGTTCTATCTTTGTTTAAAACCCTTTACACTCGCCTAAAAGGCATTTCAGAACATTTCCTGAAGTCAATATGTTAAAAATCCTTGATCATGAGGGCCCCTAGACCCTGAGGCCCAGGGGCAAATTGTCCCCTCTTCTCGGTGGCCCTGTCAAAAAGAACTGCTTTTTATTTAAAACAGGATGGGGAGGGTTTCCATAGATTTCTTATTTCCACTTTGAAGTGTCAATTGAAACTTTCCGGTCCGCAGATTCTTATTTGTTTGGTCATCTAAGGGTTCATGAATTTCTTACATAGTTTCCTAGACTAAGATATGTGTCCATTCATTCAATAGAGTCGATTATTGTCAGGTTTCAGGGTATCTTTTTCTAACAAAGTTTTAGTAGCACGTTGTTCTAGAACCATTTGTCACCAAGGGGATATATTCATAGGAAAGTGTTCTTTCAATGTTAATCGTTTAATTTCATATGTTTCGAGGAAATTTTTCCCGAATCTTTACAGAGTAGCAATGGCAAGACTATATTTTGGAGGAAAATCTGCAACTGGATAGAAAGGTTAGTGGGCACAGCCTGCTTCGTCAAAATGAATGTCAATGAATTACAACGACTTCAGGAAAGCATGTGTAGGACAGGAATTGTCGCAATGACATCCTAGAATGAAATTAAGGTGAACTTTGCCTCTGATTTACGCAGGTTGGTGGTGCGAAAGGTATGGAAGACTGGGGAGAAAGTTACAAGAAAGCGTCTTCAGAAGAGGCTTTGTTAATGTTTGGATCTCTATTCAATAAATAAACGAGGAAACGAGGAGCATAGCAACAGAGAGATTAGTGTCTGTGATTTTAGAAAGTAAAAAGAGTAGATATTTACCGGTAAACTTAGGTGATCTCTTGATGTATGTATTGTTGCATTCTTATATGCCTCAATAGATTTCTGCAAGTGCTAGGATACGCAGCAGACGCCACTAACTTCATGGAATAGTAAAAGCCGCAAAGAGAAGAAAAAAGCTGTAAAGTACATGGAAGTAAAGGAAGAAATACGTCAGAAAAAGCTAAATTACCGCTAATATCAAATGAAAGCAGCAATGCGACGTACATGCAATTTAAATGGATCATATGCTGCAATGGTTTGCATAATTGAAAGCATCAAGCATGAAAAATCCACTTGCCTTTTACAACGGAGTCGCAATCAATGACTATATACAAGTCAATTAATCGGAGTTATGCGACCAACTATATTTGAAATTATAAAAGGGGTTGTCGAGCAATAGAGGGATGAGCTGGAATCGGGAATAGTATGAATTTATCTCGGAATAAGAACTGTCCAAACGGCAGTGGCGGAGCCAGACAAAAAATTGTGAGGGGTTAAAAGTCCAAAATTTTCCGACTGGGGGGTAAAAGGGTATACCCAGACATTTTTATTGCATTCTTTAATTACAATTTTACTCACTCTTTCAAAAGTGGAGGTGTATTTACCACCTCCTACCCTCCCCTGCCTTTTCCACTGCCAAACGGTGGCTATGATTAAAATGAAATGGAAGATGCAGCAGAACTGTGCTCCAATTGAGCACAGTCAGAGCCATGGCTTAGATACCTGAAACTGAGTGAAGAGAGTCATTTCAAAACTATTATAAGAGGAGTACAGAAGAAAATGGAAATGATTCAATTCACAGTGAGTGCAGGATGAGAAGAATATTAAAAACGTTGCGATAGCTAAGTTTCTGAGGTAGATCACACTTAGAACTCTGCTTTCAAGGAAACGCTAGCACAAGGAGAACAAAGGGGTTCATGAAAGTGGTATAGTAGAATATCTACAGAAAAAAATTCACATGACTATAGTGATTGTAGCACATTTTCCACACGAAATGTTGCAATTTGAAGGACAGCTTAAGTACGAAATATGAGAAAGTACTAATAGAATGAAGAAAAAGAACAAAAGAATTGGCATAAAAGATTTACGTTGAGTTTGGAAATGTAGCAAGCAGAACGGGAAGAGGCAGAATGAAAGGGAAATGTTTATAAAGACAGCAATGAATCTTTAATCAGTATATACTTCGAAGTATTAGATAATACTTGAGTTTCCCTAAAGACTTTTCACCCATGGATTGTAGTGAATTCTAGACAACGATCCGAAAAGTTTTCGAAACCTATACTTGGTGAGCGGATGAATTTGACAAGCCAAAAAACTTGGTTGATGCATAACTATAAATACCTTTGAATAAGAAAGTATCCGCCTTTCCCTTTCCTGCTAAAAGTAATTCTACATTGTAGTGGAATCCTTTAAGACTCTGTTTCGTCAAGAACAGTGTTTTACAGAAACAAAAAAAACGTACATAATATAATGTCAAGACTCCATTAAGTCCTCTTCCCCAGGAGGCTTATTTCACCTCTAAGTCTACAGAACGAAGCTTGAAATGCAGCGGCATTTCTATAGGAAGACCTCATTCATTGAGTCATTTGTCAATGCTAAGAATGATAGCATTTCCTCTTTTACTGTACATCATAGCCTCCGGAATCAAAAACACTCATTGAGCCTGGTATGACTATATGCACATCAAGATTGACATTATTGTAGTTCAATAAATGTTACCTTGGGTACCAGACTCTATCTCTTAGGGAGTCTGGTACCCAAGTTACAAACATGGGAAACATTTAGGGTGATGGTTGAGAGCCTTTTGTGTTTCATACGAATTGAAGGAGTAAATAGAATGGGCATATCTATAATTTTGCCTTGAAAGGAAGAGGTTTATTAGGCAAGGGACGTTATAGCGCGGGACTGAACAGAGTTTCTCTTTCCTTTTGTAATCGTAATGAAAGCAAAGTACGACGGCGGGCCAGCGCGGCGCCGCAGGTGACGCGCGGCAAGCCTAGTCTATATTAATATTTTATGAAGCAAATTTTGTTGCACGTAAAACTCGAACACAGTTGAACCAATCCCCGCGAAACTTTCCAGATATCTTCGTCTTCACTGTACCTAACGCAATAGAGATTTCATTTTTTCAAATTCACCCTAAAAGCGGGGTAATGGGGCAAAGCGGCAAAGTCAAAGGATCGGTGGACTCCCCTTGCGAAATGGAGGCTACAGAAAGCGAGGAAAGCGAGGAACGGGATAAAACAGGACTTGCTGGAATTAGTGGAAATAGTTGATAACTTGAATATTGCTGAACTAATCCTTACGAAACTTTCTAAATAAATCTTTTCCTTCCCGCTAGATACTTCAATAAATATACTCTTTTTCTCATACTTTCCCCATAAGGAGGGGGAAAGGGCCAGATAAGACCTTAAGGTGCCTCAACGAAACGATAGGGAGTTTCCACTGCAAAGAGAGAGAAAGCACAAAACACAAAACTTTGCTTTGCCTTTAATCTGAGAAACTGTGTGGTGAATTGCCAGGAAACTGACTCATTCATTGCAAAGAATCAACGATCTGTTTCGTCACCCATTTGGATAAGGATTTGGTATTGTATTTTGAGTGGGCACTGAATGTTTCGGGGTAAATTCCTTAGAAATATTTTTCAAAGTTAACAAAAAAGCCTAGGCCCATGGGCTACACGAATTTCTTTGTAAGAAGATGAGATTTTCAGCCTGCACTGAAACTTTCTTTAACTTATCAGATTTCCAAATTCCATGACAGTTCTGATGGACTGACGGGGCTACTGTGCCTAGGTAGGTTACTGAAAATGGAAGCAGGCTTCACAGCTACAGCTGCACCAGAAAGACGGGTTGGCAACTGCCAGGTGACACTCTCCACATATATTAAGTCCTGAAGTAAGCCCCCTTTGGGCCTATTTTGCAAAAAATATTTGGGGTGAGGGCTTATTCGACGGAGAGGGGCTTATAGCAGCAACCAACAATCTTACCAGCACTACACGTATCTCTTTTATGAGAAACAAAGAATCTGGGCCAGTACTGAAAGTTTCTTAAAATTATCAGATTTTTAGTGCTCGAAGTTTCTTGTGAGTTTCTCAAATGCTTCATAGCAGTCTTCGTATTCACTGCCTGCTCTCTCAAGAACATTTAAAGACAATGTTTTTGAAGCTTTTCCAGTGTTTAGATACTATAATCAAGTTCCTACTGAGAAATATTAGACAGGAAACGAGCGAAAGTAAAGTAAACGGTGTTAAGGATTCTTGAGCTATATTTTCCCAGACTGGCGTTTTTCCATTTTTGGTGATCTGAGAATTGCGTTTCTTATAAGCAGTTTCTTATAAAACCAGAAATAACGATTGTCAGTGAGTGCTACGCAACGTATTGGTTGCATAGGTCTATTCCCTGGTTCCGCAGTTTACACTCATTGAATTGTGATGCATGACAAATCGGTGTATTGGCTTTGGGTCAATGAACAACTGGAGAACAGAGAGAATGTTCTTTTGTTGCCAATAAAGTGAATTCCAACCATTCTGATGCACTTACGTGCCTCAACGATAGGGGATTCCCACTCTAAAGAGAGAGAACACAAAACACAAAAAATACAAGAAGAAAGTCAGCTAAAGAAGAGAATCAACAGAGAAGAGAATCAACAGTATTCACTAAAATAAGAAACAATTTTTACAGACAGCAGCGTTCCCCACGGGGGCTTTCTGGCTAGGTGCAAATTTAAAAAAACCTTTGGGTGGGGGGTCTCATTCAAGGGGCGCCTTTTTGAAGGTGGGGGCTTATTCAAGGACTTACGGTAGGATTTGCATTGCAAAACGTTTCGCATGTTCACCCTGGGAATCCCTGTGTAGGCTCGCTCATGATAACTTTCTTTTCGTGTTGCAGTTGTAATCACAGACAGCCTCATGTTTCCGTAGTTGACACAGTAACTAAAGTTAGAGTTGCGGAGCCTTGATCTCTGCGGGACTTGGTCATTATATTAATAAATGTGCTCCATTGTAAATTTTACGAATACAGTCGGGATATTTCACAGGAATGGTATATATCCCAGAGTTTCTTTGCTCAGATAAAGTGATTCCGGCTGAAAATGCCAACAGGCAGCAAATCCCTCCCCAAACAATTACTCGGTACGATGGCTGCGTCACACAGTTGAATCAGGAGTTGACCAGGGTGAAATCCCACTCTAAAAGCAGGGTCACCGAGAGGCTTTTGAGGCCTGGGAACAAAAATGCGGACTGAGGCCCCTACAAGGGCACCAGCAGAAAATGTTTTAATCGCCAATCAAATCAGATTGAAATTAATCATTATCATGCTTTAAAGTTGGTGTGACAAACTAATTAATACCAACTATTTACAATGTAATCTACAAGGATGTCTAAAAATGATATTACAAGCTACATAACGTAATTGCCAGCAGGACCGCCGAGACGGGGGGGGGGGGTAGCCGGGGCAACTGCCCCGGGGCCCGGGCCCTGCCAGGGGCCCATAAAAAAGAAGCTTTGTTTTTCACGTAATGATGTCATCAAGCTGGGCCCCACAAGGGGCTCGGAAAATCGAACTTTCTTTTTGACCAATGGAGTTAGCAATATCATCACGGGCCTCAGTTCATTATTTATTCCAACGTTGTTCGTTAAATGATAGCGAGATTCGAGGACAAGCGACAAGAACTATTGTTGATGTTCTCAAATAAAGATGCTTTTAATGATGTTTTCGACAAGAACCATTGCTGGTGTTTTCGAATAAATAAGCTCTGTCAGAAAGTTAGCAATTTTTGTTCGCGTTCTTGCTTTGCATTATTTTGAAGCTAGAAATCAATCAAGATAGACATTGCTTTGCACTTTATTCTCAAACTTCATCAAAACGATCCACAGTTTCAGTGGCATGGCCACATGGAGGGTGCGAGGGAGCAATGTCACCCCCACTTTTACTGAAAGATGGCGATATTCCTTGAAAACCGAAGGGAGATTGTGGGGTATAGGATGGGCATGAATTTTTCCGAGAAATGCTAGAAGATTACGTAATTCAACCGTGTTGCCAAAAACTGCCATTTCAGCACTGGTGAATTTGGGATCAGCCTGGATGCATTCCATAGAGAAGCTGCTAAAATATCTGAGTCCCAAGATCTATCTGATGATTTTAAGAAATTTTAAGCACAGGTCCAAATTTTTAGTTTCTTATAACAGAAATATAAGTATTGTCATAAGAAACTGCTGAAAGATCGAGGACAACTTCACATTCACGTCAAGGAAGGCAGATTTTCAAACGCCGTCACGCCAAGAACTGATTTATTGAAGAAATGACGCCGCTACGCCGATAGGAAAGTTATGAATACGCCAAAGATCTTCGGGCCTAAGTGCATGAAATGCATCGTGGAGAATCAGGGCCTTCTAAGCCAAAGGGCATTATTCGAAAGAGGGTACGAGACATTTTCAGAACAAAATGACTTTTATGGAATTTTGATGGTTTTTTCTTGACTACAAATTATTTTTGCCAAAAGTGTTGGAGATTTTTGGTAGCGAAATGCCCTTTAAGCCAAGGTGAAGGATGCTGCTTCGAAAGTTGTCCTCGCACTTTGATTCATACAATTATTGTCACAAAATCGTCAAAGTTTCCTTTGGCAAGCATGATGTTGGGAGATGCATTCTAAGCCAAAGTAAAGGGCTTTGTCCCAAAAATTTTCCTGGGGGCTTCGCCCCCAGACCCCCTCACTTTTCTACCCCCACTTAATTTGCCCTTGCCACGCCGCCGCATAATATTCACGAAATTCTCCCCAATTGTGCACTTCTGGTATCAGTGTCAAGCAAGGGGCCCGCATCCTGTTGTTGCCCCCGGGCCCGGCCTCGCTCTCGGCGGCCCTGATTGCCAGGGTATTTACCAATTCTACAATTACATTTTTTCACCCATCCAGATTCTATCTTTGTTTTAAACCCTTTAGATTCACCTAAAAGGCATCTCAGAACATTTCCTGCAGTCAATATGTTAAAAATCTTTGATTATAGGACCCCATAGACCCTGAAGCCCAGGGGCAAATTGTCCCCTCTCCCCTCTCGGTGGCCCTGTCAGAAAGAACTGCTTTTTTATTTAAAACAGGATGGGGAGGGTTTCCACAGATGTTTTATTTCCACTTTGAAGTGTCACTTGAAATTTCCTGGTCCGAAGGTTCTTATTTGTTTGGTCATCTAAGGGTTCATGAATTTCTTATGTAGTTTCCTATACCAAGATATGCGTCCATTCATTCATTAGAGTCCATTATTGTGAGGTTTCAGGGTATCATTTTCTCACAACGTGTTAGTAGCACGTTGTTCTAGAACCATTTGCCACCAAGGGGATATATTCATAGGAAAGTGTTATTTCAATGTTAATCGCTTAACTTCAGATGTTTCGAAACAGAGTAGCAATGGCAAGGCAAGACTATATTTTGGAGGAAAATATGCAACTGGATAGAAAGGTTACTGGGCATAGCCTGCTTCGTCAAAATGAATGTCAATGAATTACAACGACTTCAGGAAGGGGTAATAGCATGTGTAGGACAGGAATTGTTGGAATGACATCCTAGAATGAAATTAAGGTGCAATTTGCCTCTCATTTACGCAGATTGGTGGTGCGAAAAATATGGAAGATTGGGAGAAAGTAACAAGAAAGCTTATTCACAAGAGGCTTTGTTAATGTTTGGATTTCTATTCAATAACTAAATGAGGAAATGAGAAGCATAGCAATAGAGAAATTAGGATCTGTGATTTTAGAAAGTAAAAAGAGTTGATATTTACAGGCAAACTAAGGTAATTTCTTGATGCAAAAAGTAGCATTCTTATATGGTTCAATAGATTGCTGCAAGTGTTAGGAGACGCAGGAGACGCCACTAAATTCATGGAATAGTAAAAGCGACCAAGAGAAGACAATGCTGTGAAGTACATGGAAGTAAAGGGAGAAAGACGTCAGAAAAAAGCTAAATTACAGTTTCTATCAAATGAAAGCAGCAATGCAACCTGTATGCAATTTAAATGGATCATGTGCTGGAATGGTTCGCATAATTGAAAGCATCAAGCATGAAAGATCCACTTGCCTTTTATAAAGGAGTAGCAATCAAAGACAAAATACAAGTCCATTAATCGGATTTATGCGAGCAACTTATTTGAAATTATAAAAGGGGTTGTCGAGCAGTAGAGGGAGAAGCAGGAATCGGGAATAGTATGAAGCTATCTCGGAAAAAGACCTGTCCAAACGGCAGTGGCGGAGCCAGACGAAAAATTGTGAAGGGGTAAAAGTCCAAAATTTTCCGACTGGGGGGTAAAAGGGTATACCCAGACATTTTCATTGCATTATTCAACTGCAATTTTACTCACTTTTTCAAAAGTGGGGGTGTACTTACCCCCTCATACCCTCCGCTGGCTTTTCCATTGCCAAACGGTGGCTATAATTAAAAGACAATGGAAGTTGTAGCAGAACGGTGCTCCAATTGAGCACAGTCAGAGCCATGGTTTAGATACCTGAAACTGAGTGAAGAGAGTCATTTCAAAACTATTATAAGAGGAGTAGAGAAGGAAATGGAAATGATTCAATTGACAGTGAGTGTAGGATGAGAAGAAAATTAGAAACGTTGCGATAGTTAAGTTTCTGAGGTAGATAACACTTAGAATTCTGCTTTCAAGGGACCGCTTTCTGAGTTAGAGGACGCAAAAGGAGAAAATAGGGGTTCCTGGAAGTGGCATAGCAGAATATCTACAGAAAAAATTTACACGACTTTAGTGATTGTAGCACATTTTGCACGCGAAATGTTGCCATTTGAAGGTCAGCCTAAGTATGAAATATGAGAAAGTACTAACAAACTGAAGGAAAAGAACAAAAAAAAATTGGCATAAAAGATTTCTGTTGAGTTTGAAATGTAGCAAGCACAACGGGAAGAGGCATGTAAATAGGGAAATTTACAAAGACTACAATGGATCTTTACTTAGTATATGCTTTGAAGTATTAGATCCTACTTGAGTTTTCCCTTAAGACTTTTCACCCATGGATTGTAGTGAATTCTATACAAAAATCCGAAAAGTTCTCGAAACCTTTACTTCGTGAGCGGATGAATTTGACAAGCCAAAAAACTTGGTTGATGCATAACTATAAATACCTTTGAATAAGAAAGTATCAACCTTTCCCTTTCCTGTTAAAAGTATTTCTACGTTATAGTGATATCCTTTAGAACACTGTTTTGTCAAGAACAGTGCATTACAGAAATAAAGAAACGAAAGCACATAACATAATGTCAAGACCCCATTATATGTCCTCCCCCCTCTCTTTCATCTCTAAGGCTACAGAACGAAGCTTGAAATGCAGCGGCATTTCTATAGGAGGACCTCATCCATTGAGTCATTGTTGGGGAGACAAAGTGCTGACCCTTTTGTTTTGTCACATTGTGTTTCAGCTTTGTTGATAGCGAATCAATGCTGGGGCTCACACTATCATGGGTATCGGTACTATTATTTCTTGCTTTTATTCTTAACGGTCAAGCTAATTGCATAATACGTCATTGAAGTAAATCGTTAGTGCGCATGCGATCTGAGCCCTTTTTGGGGGATTCATCGAGGCTGACAACTTAGCCTGTTCATATCCCCAACAAGTCAGTTGTCAATGGTGAGAATAATAGTATTTGCTTCCTTTACTGTACCGTAAATAAATCCGCAAATCCTCCGCAAATAAAAACACTAATCGAGCTTGGTATGATCATATGAACATCAAGATTGACATTATTGTAGTTCAATAAATGTTACCCTGGGTACCAGACTCTATCTCTTAGGGAGTCTGGTACCCAATTTACAAACATGGGAAACATTTAGGGCGATGGTTGATAGCCTTTTGTTTTTCATATGAGTTGAAGGAGTAAATAGAATGGGTATATCTATAATTTTGCCTTGAAAGGAAGGGGTTTATTAGGCAAGGGACGTTGTAGCGCAGTACTGAACAGAGTTGCTCTTTCCTTTCGTAACCATAATGAAAGCAAAGTACGACGGCGGGCCTGCGCGGCGCCGCAGGCGACGCGCGGCAAGCCTAGTTAAAATATATTGCCTGATCTTCCATGGATTCGTGCGGAGCTGATTTCTCTTAGCTCAGAAGGTGAGATCTTAGTTTCTTTTTTAAATCGTACGATGGAATCGGTGTCTCTAATGGGCTGTGGGATTCCAAGCAATTGGACCAGTGTACAGAAAACCTCTTTTGGTGTACTCTAATGTCAGTTTTTGCACATGGAGATCCCTCCTATTCCTTGTATTACATTTTGATATGACCGACCTCTCGATGAACTTATTTTGTAGGCCTGCAGGACAGAGCTGATTAACAATTTTGTAGGTCATAACTGCTCGGTCAAACGTCATCAATTGATTTATGTTCATGAGGTCCTTATTCCAAGCATCCTTCACCTTTGAAGATTCTATTAGATCGAGTGCTCTGTTTTGGTATTTCTGCAAAGTGCCTATCTTTGTATCGGAGAGGGCTCCCCATATCACGTTAGCATACCTTAAGTGGCTTTCAACAAGTGCTTGATATACATTGAGTAGCTGTGATTGTGGTAGGATATTTTTCAGCTTTCTGATCGATGCTAGGCCACCAACTACCTTCCCTTTGACTGATTTGTACTGTACATCCCAGCATCCCGTATTTCCTGCTATGCACGGACGCTGAGAAAATGATTAATTTTATGAGAACGTTTGTGTTATCCCACTTTAGCTACTTTCCACTTTAGACAAGTGGCTGAATGGGGAGCATTGCCACCAGAGAGGGAAATTTATGGGATAATGTTTTTTCGGCATAGTTTTTGAGGTAGAATTCGAAGCTGGATGTTGATCGGGGTTACGAGGGGGGCATTTCCAAGATATGGGGAGTCGAAAGCTAAAACTCTTTGCAAGCTACATCAATTGATTTTGCAAGGAAAATATCAGAGAGCAATGTCTAAAGCACTCTATTTGCAAGCTAAGGTAATTTCTTGTAGTGGTGTGACATGAAATTTGCATTCCCCATTTTTGGAGGGCGTGGCGAAAAGGTTTAGCCTTGCGTAACGAAATGGCTATGGATCTACTGTTTATAAATGGGTAATTGGCTTTATTGCCTGTTAGGTCTCTGTCACTCTCTTCATTAACGTAAGTTACATTCTCTCCTCTAAATCTACACGCTTGATTATGAAAAACGGGGAAAACCCTTAGGATAGGGTTCCTACATCCAATCAACAGTGATCATTTCAGTCATGCAAGTGTGGCTCCTTTGATTCGATTCATGGATATGACAATTACCTTCATATCCTTACGACGAGATCTTTTGCTTCGTGTGCCTTTTATGGCTGCTCCTACATGGTGTAGTGGAAGCAAAGAGAGACCAATAATCATCCACAATAAATGGACAGTATTTCAGGTCCATGATATTGTGAGCAAAGAACCTTGATTTGAAAGCATATGTGCAATGTAAAGAGCGGTGGGGACTCTGGACTGGAGGATCAGTGACGGTAGCAGTTTCCCGTCATTGTTGTTCTCCCCTCCGGGGTTCCTATATCAATCGGCATCATGAGCCTATAAAGGCCTGACAGCAAATGTGGAACAGATTTCAGTATGTATCAGTATTTAGTATGTGCCAGTATGCAATCGAGGTCCACCCAATTCCCATCCACCCGCATATCTTTATGTTATTTCCTAGCATTTGACAGAGTGTGGCATGATGGCCTCCTGTATAAGCTAGAGCGTTGTGGGATTTCAGGACAACTTCTTTTTCTGGTCAAGAGTTTCCTTAAGGATCGAAAACAACGAACCGTTTTGAATGGGCAGTGCTCCTTGTGGGGAGATATTTCAGCTGGAGTACCCCAGGGCTCAATTTTAGGACCTCTAGTTTTCCTCGTGTACATAAAGGACCTTACTGAAGATTTTAGGTGCAATGACAAGCTTTTTACTGATGATACTTCGTTGTTCACAGAAGTTGAAGATTCCAATGCCGCAGAAAATGACATGAATCATTACTTGATATTGATAAATCAATGGGCTCATCGCTGGAGGATGTCTTTTAATCCTGATCCACAAAAACAAGCTGTTGAACTAATATTTTCAAGGAGGAAAGATGAAATTGATCATCCAGTCGTTCTCTTCAATGACACACCTGTGAAGAAAGTAATTGAACACAAACATTTGGGGATTGTTCTTGATTCCAAGTTGTCTTATTACGCTCACATCAAAGCAGCTATCTCTAAAACAAGAAGGGGTATTGGTATGCTGAAATTTCTCTCGAGGTATTTGCCCAGACATACACTTAATGAAGTTTACAAGTTGCATGTTCGTCCCCATCCAGACTACGGAGATGTCATCTACCACACTCCAGCAAAATTTTGCGAATTTAGTCACAACGAAATTTTAACCATTTTAACAGAAAAGCTGCCCTGGCTGTAACAGGGACATGGAGAGGAACTTCGCGAACGAATCTGTACGGAGAGCTTGGCTGGGAATCACTGAATTTACGAAGGTGGAGCAGTCGTCTCACGCTGCTCTACAAAATTGTAGATAATCTAACACCTTCGTATATGACAGAACCAATCCCCTCTCTTCAGCAGTCGCATTACACTCTTCGCAATCCGGATGCCATAGAATGAATAAGGTCAAGAGCAGAAAAATTCAAGTCTAGTCTCTATCCTAGTTTCCTCACTGAATGGAATGAACTTGACCCAGAGATTAGACTTGCATCGTCTGTCACTGTTTTTAAGAAAAAACTTTGTCAATTATCGGCCCCCTGCAAAATCTATTTTCGGGATTCATGACCCAAATGGGATTATCACACCTTACTCGGCTTAGAGTGGTTCTCAGCAAATTGAATTTTCACAAATTCAGGCATAATTTTAAGGACACTGTAAACCCAATGTGCCCTACGAACGATGGTGTTGAGGATACGGAGTACTTTTTGTTGCTTTGCCCATCTTTTGTGGTTCAACGACAAAACCTTCTTGCTGAAATTCTTCCACTGTTACGACCATTTAGATATGCTAATCTTTCAAATGAGGTTCTAACGCAGCTCTTATTGTATGGTGATGAAAACCTCCCTAATAATGTTAACAGGAATATACTCAAGCTAACGTTAAGATTCATTAAGGAAACCGGTCTTTTAAAAGCACTTTCCAAACTCTGCTACAAACCACGCAGCCACCAAGCACTCTTTCTTTGCAACATCTTTTGGTTTTGTTTATTTTTTGTTATCCATATCTTTCTTAATAATTATGTCTGGTTTTCGTTTAAATGTTTTTCTTTTTAATTTTTCTTCTTAAGGCCTCGGGGTTGACGTTGTATATTCTCTTTGTATCGTCGTCGTAGTATTGTAAAGTAGAATAAGTAGTGCATTAAGTAATTTGTTACGTAATTATTTAAGAATATAAATAAAAATATCTTTATGTTAATGGCATAACATGAGCTCAAGGAGGCCCAAGGAGGCTCCTTAAGTTAAAGAGACCATTGTCGATAAATACTTTTAGATGATTTATTTCCTTTGCTAACAGGATGATGGGATATCAATATCTCCTAAACTCTAAAGCAGGACAGATACTGTTACTTGCTCATTATCTTAGCACAAGGCGTGATGCAGAAGGTGACAAATTGTTCATCATTTTCTTCGATGATCTTCAAAAATGTTTGTCAGCTTTGCAATGCAAGGAAGGGATGCAGCCAAATCCATTAAAGAGCAAATTCAATAACATTTAAGACCAGTACCAGTTGCTATTGGATAGATTTGGCTGCATCACTTCTGTGCATTGCAAAGCTGCCAAACTCCTTTTGAATTCTTCACTATATGATCCCACTTTAAGTTGTCGAGTGAACTTCCAGATCAATTCAAAAGCGTCTGAATAGGTTGCTACTTACACCGATCGATTCATGAAGGATTCAGAAAGGCAGCAGAGGGCAGAGTCGGAAAAATATATCATAAGCAACTGTAAGTTAAGGATAAAAAGCAAAGAACAGTTTTGTGAGAAGACTGAAGAAGTCTGGGTGGATAAACATTCGATTCGTTTCATCTTGGAAATTTTACAGTAAATTTTGCCTGAATGATTAGCTGTCTAGAAATAGCTAAGGAAAGAAGGTAGCACATATCCATGAATTAAAAATCAACCACAAAGGAGCTGCCGAGAAGATTCTTTCTTTCTGCATCACCGCTAAAGTGATGAGCAATAAACAGAGTTTGGCCTACGTTCGAGTTTGAGAGACATTGATGTCCCCATCATTTAGTTGGCGAAAAATTGATCATAAAAGTATATATCAACAACGGTACTTTTAACGGAACCTCCTTGGGGCCTTCTTGATCTTGCATCATGTATGTACTCCAATGATTGGGTGCTTTTTCTGCAATGGTCAAATCTTGTCCTTTTTGGAGGAAGAAAGCTTTTGGAATAGGCTACAAATTGGAATAGGAATAGGCTCCAGGTCTTTGTCTTTCGAGTCTTCTTGCGCCGTTCTGGCGGCCCGGAGCAACCTCGTCCCCAGGGCCTTTTGTCATATTGGGACGGAGACAAAAAGGCCCTGGGATTGGCTGGTCACATGACCATCAAAACATCCGCTCTCCTTGGGTGTCATAAATTATAGAAATCGTAATGTATGCGGCAGTTCACGTTCATTAGGCCACGGCTGTGTCGAGTTGGCAGCGGAGTGGAGGAAACAGGATGCTACGAACAGCTCAGGTTTCTGTCAAGTTTTTTGAAGATTTGCAATCAGGTGTTGTCGTGTGATCAAAATTTTCGATCAAGCGAAAGTGGTTGCGATGTTTTGAACTGGTTCGAAGTCTGATCACAATGGCTCAGATGTGATCGCCGTCTTGCCAAGTGGTTTTGGAAAATCACCCCTGCTTCTGTCACTTGCTGTCGGATATTCTCCAATTGAATCAAAGTCTATAAGCAATATCGAACTAGTCGTGAAAGAAATTCTGCAAGTTGTTATTGCATTTGTTCTTACAACTTTTCCCTTCCAATTTTTGATAAATATGTTTTTCACTCGCTTTGTCTCAATCACACTTCCAACATACACAAATTGTATTTTGGTAAGAGTGACTTCTACACTCACAGAAAAAAGGTGGTTTTCAGAGGTTCTGGCAAAGAACCCTAGGGTTCTTGGTTGCCCTAAGGTTCTTCAAAGAATCTTAGGGTTCTCTAGAGTACCCTATAGGGTTCTTCAAAGGTATTCTGAAGAACCCTAAGGGTTCTTCAAGTCAAAAAGGTTCTTCAAAGAACCCTTATGACTGCAAATATCACGTGACTTACGCAGGGTGTTCGAAAATGGAATGTATTCGCGATTTCTTTTTCTCTTGAAAACGGTTGAATGATTGAAGTTTCGTTGCTGCGGCGAAGGTTTGAAGAAAAGACAGGAAGGAATATCGCGAAAAAGGTAAGCTTTACTGAATTTATTTCACCCAAATAAACAAAATATGATTAAGCAATAGGATGATGCATTTTCCTGGAATACAATTGTTTCATTAACTTTATCTGAAATAGGGGAGAAAGTCGCGAGAAAGTTAGCTACGCGTCACAGGCGAACGGACATGCCAAAACGCGTATCCCATTGAGTTGAGAGCAAACTACAGCCTAGCTGTGTTTCGTCATTTCACCTTTCTGAAAGTTTCCCTAAAAAGAAGCATTGGGTTTTGTTCAAATCGCCTATTTCAAAAGATTATCTGGCCTACGAATCAGTTGAAGTAACGTTATGATGTTGGGTAGACATGAAATAGGTCTAAAGACAGCAAGAAATACTTCTATACTTGCTTTTCTGCTTGTCTTGGAAACAGTATTCTCGACCTGAACCCCAACTTGCTTGCACTTCGTAATAGGTCAACATTAGCATTGTGCTGCCTTAGCATTTTCTTCAAACAAATAATGTTTGAGTAAGAAACCGTTTGTATTGGTTGTGCAAATCAGCGTGATACAGTTTCTTCGAATTTTTGCAAGACTTTTCTGATATCCTTATTCATAACAAAGGTTATTTCTGAGAACCCTATTGTCCTGAACTTTTTTGTCAGGTTTTGCAAGTGTGGTGATGCCATGGATATAGAATTTATCTTGCTGTTTTCAAGAAATTGACAGACAGAAATCAAAGTAAGCTCAAGGCGAGCAAAAAGATGCGACACAAACATCACCTGAAAACAGAGAAATATTGGCCAAAGCTGTGAAATGTTCTGCATTTTGAAGATTGGAAAGAAACAATCGTAATCTTATAGGGCTGAATGTCTCCTTGAAACTTAAAATGAAGACAAGACTGTTAAATTTTCTCTACAGAAATCTGAGCTTTGACAATCAAAGTGGTAAAAACGTAGGACTTGTGGCCAGTGAGGTGTAGTAGGATGGACTGATGATATGAAATTGAAGAATGTAATGATGGGTGAAATGAAGGGATGAACTGTAAGGCAGATTGATGAAACTGAATGATGAGTGGAGTGCTCAATGGAAAGAGGAAAATGAATGATCGAGAAGAATGAGTAAGATAAACAATTTTTTAAAGAGCTCAACATTTCAGACGCAGTTTTGTCTTCATTAAGATCATTTCCTTCTTTTTCATGTGCAGTATAATGCCACCGTTAACCCTATCTCACCTGGGAGCTTTGAAGCGGTCAGTGCCTCAGGGGGGGGGGGTGGATTTACACCCCTCCTTTTCTTCTCCGTCGTAATAGCTCAGATCATTAAACTTAGTGTTGCGATTGACTTTAATACGAACAGCTAAAATCACGAGATTAAATCAGATGAAATCCGTTGCTATTACAGAAAGTTGTTTCAGTTGCTATGACAATGAGAGGAACTTAAGTTATGATTATCGTGATTATCATTCTACAAAAGGTCCTGGGGACAAGGTCGCAGTTGGATATAATTAGATACTTGGACGATATTGAGATTACACATATTTTAAGAAACTGGTTTATAAGAGACTACTCTTGGGTGCCTGATACAACGAGGGTCTTGATAAATGGGGGGGGGGGGGGTGGTAACCCCTCAAAGAAACTAATGAACGGGGGGGTCTTAATAAATGGGGGGTCAGAAATTCGCAAAAAGCGGGTTTTTACGTTACCTACTGGAGACAAGTGCAATAACTACAGTAAACAGCTGCAGGTAAGTAAAAACAAGAACGTGTACCACTTTTACACTTTTGACAAAAAGAACTCTTTCTTCAACTGTTTTTGAAAGAAAACATTTGAATTAGTTTACGAGTACACTGCAATGGTTTATCTTTCGAACAAAGTTTCGTATAAAAATCATATTGAGCTTTGGACATTGTTTTGCCAGAATTAATAAAGGCCGAGGGGATGGATAAAATTAATAATACGGGCCGGGGGGATGGATAAAATTTTTGAAAATTAATGAGCGTCCCCCCTTGTATTAGGCACCCGAGAGTACACGTTTTTTATAAGAAACTGGTTTATAAGAAACTAGTACTAAGATGGCCAAAATTTTAAGAAACTCCTGTACTATGTCTTAGAAGTACTAAGAAACTTTTCAAAGTTAAAAGCATAGATATTATAGCAAATACAGTAGTGTCTCGCATATAAGAAACATTAATTTAAGAAACACCAGACCTTGATCAAAATAATATCCTCTCTTATAAGAAACTGGTGCAGATGTTTCTTATTCAAAAAACTATGTGTACATTAGAAATTTGAAAAACATGGCAAATTCAGCTTTGCAGTTGAACCAGCGTGTACCTATTCACATAAAAACATGAGATATGCATGCAAATGAAGCACAAATCACCTTCCTGGAATAAATGTAACCTTTCTTAATGTAAAAAGTATGTTTTGCATGACAATCATAAAGCTCGTGTCTGATTCTAGTTCATTGATAGTACATGATTTTCCTAATAAGAAACTTTAGAAATTTCACCCTGAATTGAAGTTTATATCTCATTAGACCTCAAATTGAAAATTTTGTTTCTTATAGGCGGGACACTACTGTAGATCGTTGAACCTTTATTCTTGAGCAATATTATCTTACCATTTGTGTTTTCAGATAACAGAACACTGTTATTTACGATGTTTTAAATGTCAAGAAACATATCTGCTGCAATGTTAGCGACCACAAGAAACTTTCAGTACTAAAAACGGACAAAATTTAATGTGAAATTAAGAAACTTTTAATACCATGGCCTGAGTTTCTTATAAAAAACGTTTAATACTAAGATGAGCACGATTTTAAAAAACGCTAGTACTATGTAATAAGAAGCTTTTTAAAAGTTATGGACAATGAAGCAAATATATTGTTGAACCTTTATTCTGGAACAATATTAACTAGCCATTTGTGTTTTGAATATAAGAGAACAGTATCCTAAATGCTGTTTTGAATGTCAAGAACCATATCTGCAGCAGTGTTAGAGACCACATTGATAATTCATGCATTCAAAAATAAGAAACCAATTAAGAAACCTTTAGTATTAAAAGAAAATTCCATGTTAAATCAAGAAACTTTTGGTGATATGGTCTGAGCCAAGTTTCTTATTGTAAAAATGTGTAATATCTTCAACAACTGAGGAAAGTTCTACAATGTTTACGGACTGAACAGTAAACATCGGTTATGGCCGCGGTACTGTAGAATCTTAAAAATTTCTTGGTACTTGCTTGTTGAGTGATATTGGACGTGCCGCTTATATGCGCGGGATTTTGGGTAGCTTTTTCAGAATTTTTATCGCAACTGAAGAAATTTGAATAGAGCTTGTATCTTCAAATGGACAAAATTCATAGCCAAAGTTTCCAAACTTCCTAAAATTCATGCAAAAGGGGAAGAAATTTTTGAAAAATTCTGTCCAAAAAAGGATCTTTTTGTCAAAGTCCAGATTCACGTCGAGTTACGGTCACAGTCAATTTTGAGATAATTCCGTGCAATTTCAATATTTGGTAGCCTGCGCACAGACTTTACTTAAAAGACTAAATATTTGGTCAGTTGTGCCACTTTTTATGCCATTCGGACCACTCCAGTGACAACATTTTCAAAATCTTTGTCCATATTCGTAATCAGCACACTCAAAATAGGTTTTGCATCAATTTTGAGATAATTCTGTGCAATTTCAATTTTAGGTCATTTGTGCCACTTCTTGTGCCATTTGGACCACTTTAATGACAATATTTTCAAAAATCTTCGTCCATTTTTCAAAATCAGCACACTCAAAATGGGTATTTCACAAATTTTGAGATAATTCCGTGCAATTTCAATATTTGGTCATTTGTGCCAATTTTTGCGCCATATTTGGTCATTTGTGCCAATTTCAATTCTAGTTCATTTGTCCCACATTTTGTGCCATTTGGACCACTTCAGTGACAATATTTTCAAAGTCTTCGCCCATATTCAAAGCCTTCGTACTTGAAATAGGCTTTGCACCAATTTTGATATAATTCTGTGCAATTTCAATTCTAGTTCATTTGTGCCACTTTTTGTCCATTTGGACCACTTTAGTGACAATATTTTTAAAAGTTTTAAACTCGTTCATTTTCATAATCAGGACACTCGAAATAGGCTTTGTACAAATTTTGACATAATTCTATACAATTTAAATTTTAGGTCATTTGTGCCACTTTTTGTGCCCTTTGGACCACTTCAGTGACAATGTTTTCAAAATCCTCGCCCATATTCATAATCAGCGTACTTGAAATAGGCTTTGCACAAATTTTGAGCTAATTCTATGCAATTTTAATTTTAGGTCATTTGTGCCACTTTTTTTTTGCCATTTGGGCGACTTTAGTGACAATATTTTCAAATTCTTCGCCCATATTCATAATCAGCGTACCCGAAATGGGCTTTGCACCAATTTTGAGATAATTCTATGCAATTTCAATTTTAGGTCATTTGTGCCACTTTTTGTGCCATTTGGGCGACTTTAGTGACAATATTTTCATAATCTTCGCCCATATTCATAATCAGCGTACCGGAAATAGGCTTTGCACCAACTTTGAGATAATTCTGTGCAATTTCAATTTAGGTCATTTGTGCCACTTTTTGTGCCATTTGGGCGACTTTAGTGACAATATTTTCATCGGGTTCTCTGACGTTCTTTAGGAATTCTCTGAAGAACCTTCATGGGTTCTTTGAAGAACCTTTATGGGCTCCCTGAAGAACCTTTATGGGTTCTTTGAAGAACCTTTATGGGCTCTCTGAAGAACCTTCATGGGTTCTTTGAAGAACCTTTATTGGTTCTCTGAAGAACCTGTATGGCCTCTCTGAAGAACCTTTATGGGTTCTCTGAAGAACCTTCATGGGTTCTCTGAAGAACCTTTATGGGCTCCCTGAAGAACCTTTATGGGTTCTTTGAAGAACCTTTATGGGCTCTCTGAAGAACCTTCATGGGTTCTTTGAAGAACCTTTATGGGTTCTCTGAAGAACCTTCATGGGTTCTCTGAAGAACCTTTATGGGTTCTTTGAAGAACCTTCATGGGTTCTCTGAAGAACCTTTATTAGTTCTCTGAAAAACCTGTATGGCCTCTCTGAAGAACCTTTATTGGTTCTCTGAAGAACCTTTATGGCCTCTCTGAAGAACCTTTATGGGTTCTCTGAAGAACCTTCATGGGTTCTCTGAAGAACCTTTATGGGTTCTTTGAAGAACCTTCATGGGTTCTCTGAAGAACCTTTATGGGTTCTCTGAAGAACCTTCATGGGTTCTCTGAAGAACCTTCATGGGTTCTCTGAAGAACCTTCATGGGTTCTCAGAAGAACCTCTAGGGGTTCTCGGAAGTACCTTTAGGGGTTCTTTCAAGAACCATTGGCAGGGGTTCTTTGAATAACCCCTGACTTGGGGTTCTTTGAAGAACCTTTAGGGGTTCCATATATGTATCCTGCTCAAGAACCCTAAAAGGTTCTTCGTAAGCCAACTTTTTTCTGTGAGTGTATGCGCGAACCGTGTCGACGAAACCCAAGGAAACTATCAATATAAAATAGCCTCAAATTTGTGAGTTGAGAGAAATTTATTTGTTATTTCGATTGTTCACCCGAAAGATTGTTTCTGTTGTTATTCTAATCCACCTTGTTCTGCTTTTCCGAAAGTACTCAATTTGTTATTTCAAGCTTAGATACCTGTTTGGAGTGCTCGCATCCATCAAGAGAACAATGTCTCATATAGACAGGAATGTGTTCATTGGTCTTTATAAGAATCTTGTCAGACCTTTGCTAGAAACATCTGTTTCCGTATGGAACCCGTATATGGTTAAGCACGTAAAACAATTAGAAGCAGTTCAAAGAAGAGCAACAAACTCGTTCGTGGCATCAGCCAGTTATCATACGATGAAAGATTACAAGCTTTAAAGCTGCCAACCCTTCAGTGTAGGAGAAAGCGTGGTGACATGATTACAACTTACAAAATATTTCATGGCCTTGTTGATACTGATCCTTCTAAGTTCTTCAAGATCAATCAAAATGAGACAAGAGGTCATAGATACAAAACAGTATTGAATAAATGCAGATAAGACGTAAGAAAGAACTTATATTCTCAACGAAACGTCAAAGAGTGGAACTACTTGCCAGCGAACATGGTCGAAGCAAATGATGTAATAAATTTTTTGACCGCCTTCACGGAGACTCAAAATTCGAATTCAAATTAAACTAGATTATTAGTCATGATAATCAGGGCTTCATAGGCCTTGGCCTTCCAGCCCCTTTATCAACATTATTATTATTATCATTATTATTATTATTATTATTATTATTATTATTAGTATTATTATTGAAAGATAACGCACATTGTTCTAGTCAATGGATTGTTCTTCTTGGGGTTTGATGTCAACAAGACTCATCAAACCTCAAGGACCTTTCTAAGGATCCTTGCTGTATGCAGGATAACAGTTTTCTGTAGTTCACCGATTCTGGTCTCAATGCCAATGTCCTTCATTCTTTTCTGCGGCGTCTTTGGGGTAGTTCCAAGTGCCCCCAATACATGGGAATGACCACTACCTTCACGTCCCACAGTCTCTTCAGTTCTCGTACGAGATCTTGGTACTTCTCAATCTTCTCCATCTCTTTGCTGTCCACCCTGCTGTCATATGGGATAGCAAAGTCTGGCCTTGCCTTGTTTGTCTCTTTATCAAATACCTGAGCCTTGTTTGTCTCTTTATCAATGACTATCATGTCTGGACGTCTTGCTTGGATGATATGGTCTGTCTGCACTGTAAAATCCCATAAAATCTTACATTTGTCGTTCTCTATCACTGGACCTGGCTCGTGTTTATACCATTTATCATTTACTACGATGCCATACTTTTTACAAACATCCCAGTGCACCCTCCTACCAACCCAATCGTGTCTTCTCTTGTACTCTCTCTGTGCCATCTTACTACACTCACTTACACTTATTAAGTGGTTCACTGTCTCGTCCTTTTCTCCGCACATTCTGCACTTACTTTGTTCCTGAGTATTATCAATTTTCGCCTTGATCACATTTGTACGGATTGCTTGCTCTTGTGCAGCAAGTATTAGGGATTCTGTTTCCCTCTTCAAGTTTCCCTGCTTTAGCCATACCCACCTGTCCTCACCAGCGATGTCATCAGTTTGCCTCAGAAATTGTCCGTGCAGCGTCTTTTCTTTCCAGTTTTCTTTCCTTTCCGTTCTTTTTCTTTTCTTCGCATCAGCTTCCGACTCAATAAAGGCATCGTCTTCTATGATTCTCAATGAACTTAGTAACCTTTCTGTACTATTGCTGACATACCTTTTCAATGAAACTTTTGCTATATTGACTGTATTCTCTACTCCTAAAAGTCCTCTTCCCCCATCTTTCCGTGGTAAATATAACCTATCAACGTTGCTCTTCGGATGTAAAGCATTGTGCATTGTCATCAGTTTCCTTGTTTGTCTATCTAGCTGTTCCATCTTGAATTTTGTCCAGTCTAGAAATGCAGCTGAACATCTGTGCAGCGATACTGCCCAGGTGCTAATACCTTTTATGAGATTCCCTGCATTTAGCTTTGTTTCCAGAATTTTTGCGTACCCGCCTTTTGTACTCTTTCATAACTTTATCTTTCATTTCATGGTGTTTTATCTGATCTGCTTGAAGCATTCCCAAATATTTGTAGCTTTCTCCATCCTTTACTGACTTAATCACAGACTCGTCTGGTAACTTAATCCCATTTGATGTAGCTACCTTTCCTCTTTTCAACACTAGCATGGCACACTTTTCTATTCCAAACTCCATTCCAATGTCTTTGCTGAAAATCCGAACTGTTTGAATCAAGGAGTCCAATGATTTTTCATTCTTCGCATACACCTTTAGGTCATCCATAAATACAAGATGATTAACCTTTTCTCCAATCTTAGAAAATTCGTATCCTACTTTTGACTTCCTCAATATGTGGGTTAAAGGAATCAGCGCAACTACAAACAGCAGAGGAGATAATGTATCTCCTTGGAAGACTCCTCTCTTGATCGTTACTTCTCCAAGCATTTATTCTCCACATGTTAGTTCTACTCACCAGGTTTTCATACTCTCTTCAAGGAACTGCCTGAGCTGTTCATTAACCGCCAAATCCTTCAGGCACTCAAGAATCCATGAATGGGGGATCATGTCATACGCTTTACGGTAGTCTATCCACCCCATCGCAAGCCCTTTCTTCCTTTGCTTAACCTCCCTTAGTACCATTCTATCGATATATAGCAAGTCATGCGTGCCTCTTGATTTCTCCTACAACCTTTTTGCTCTTCTGGTAGCAATGATCTTGAATCTAGATATTCGTACATTTCATTAGCAACTATTCCTGTCAACAGTTTCCATAGTAGCGGTAGGCAAGTTATAGGCCTGTAGTTACTCGCAATATTACCTTTCTCCTTGTCTTTCTGCATCAAGATCGTTCTCCCTTTGGTCATCCAGTTTGGTGTTCCATTTTCCAAACATTCTTCAAGGTGCTTTCTGAGGGCTTTATGCATACTTTTGAAGTTTTTCAGCCAGTATCCTTGTACCCCGTCAGGATCCGGTGCTTTCCAATTGGGTATCTTTCTCAGCATTTGCTGCATTTTTTCTTCTGTGATGATGAATCGTTCTTGCTCTACGTTGTTTCTCCTCATTTCATCCTTGAATTGCCCTAGCCATTCAGCTGATTCATTGTGCTCTTTCTCTACCCCCCAAATTTCTTCCCAAAACTGCTTCGCTGCTTCTGCATCTGGAACATCATTTCTTTCTTGTTTCCCGCCACTGTTTAACTGTTGATAAAATTTTCCTTGATTGTTCTGAAATGTCCTATTCTGTTGATATTGGTTTATCCGATTGTTATATCGTTTAATCTTTCCTGTAATAGCCTTTATCCTTTGTAGTATTTCTTCCTTCACAGTGGCAAGTCCCTTCTGTGTGATTTTATATTTATTTTGTAGACAGCTTCTATGCTTATGCTTAATCTTCTTCTTTTCAATCAACATATTCACCCGACAAAGGTCTTTGTTCATCTCCTTCACTCGTCCCTTAAGTCTTCTTTTCCACCATGGTTCTCTTCTGGCATTTCGATTTGGCTTCTTTAGTCCTAGCAACTCCCTGACTAAAACAGCTCCTGCATATATGAGATTATTTGTATCCGTGATATCATTTGTTTTCATTTTCCCCAACAACATATCAACTTTTCGGACAGCAGCTAGCAGTCTTCCCTTTTCCACTCCTCTCAAAGATGGTAATCTCTCTCTTTGATTGCTAGTTAATATGTTTTTCAGTCGCTCGCTTAATTCCTTCTCTTCGTCACTTAAACCACTATTTTCATTAATTTCGATTTCTTCACATGCATTATTCCTGTCTGTTGATCCCATTGCAACATCATCTACTGTATCAAATTCCACTTCTTCAGGTATCACTCCCTGTTCAACGTCCTCTACGTTTCTTCTAATCTCTTCAAGTTCGAGATCAGAGAGCCATTTTTTCTTCACGATGTTATTTTTCTGGTCCATTAGCCTCTGCTCAGTTACAGGGAACATTTCCTTTTCCATCCAATATCTATGCATTATTATTATTATTATCATTATTATTATTATTATTATCATTATTATTATTATTATTATTATTATTATTATTATTATTATTATTATTATTATTATTATTATTATTATTATTATTATTATTATTACTAGGAAACGAAGGAAACAATAATGCAAATATTATACCGAGAAACAGCCAAGAGACACGAACATTTGGAGAAACGTCAAACGAGCAAAATGTGCGGCAAGAGGTAGATAGCATGAATCTTCAGTATAGGGTAGATAACAATGGTAGAATTGAGGGACAGTTTTTGTGTACAGATAAGGTGATTAATTTATCCAAAAGAGCCCTTAGTGAATCAGAAATTTCGGTATTATCAAAAGGCTTAAAATTTGTCATGACCCCTAAGGAACTTGATTACTCGCAAATTAAGGTAGATTTAGAAAGTTTTGGTCGACGTCTTCGCTTGAAATGGCATTTTAGAGAATCAGAAGATTTTTCGGAATATCCAGCTTTTAGGCCCCGTAGCAAATTTAATCCACGACATAAAGATGTGGCAATTGAGATGTATTTGAGTAAATTAGAGGAGGAACTAATGAGTATATCAGCTAAAGGAAATAATTATAGAAATGTGAGTAGGGAGGAGAGTGAAGCAATTAACAGTCTCAAATCGGACCGAACGATCGCTGTCAAAGAGGCTGACAAAGGTTCGGTTGTAGTGGTTTGGGATAGAGATGATTAAATCATGGAAGCAGAGAGTCAACTCAGTGACTCTGAGGTGTACAGCAAGCTTGACAACGATCCTTCGGAAAGGCTTCACCAGATTATTTCGGACACTCTCAAAACTATCAGTGATAGAGGAGATTTGGATCAAACCACATTAGACTATCTAATGGTGAATAACCCTAGGTTAGGACGGTTTTACCTCCTCCCTAAAATCCAAAAAAGATTGAATAGCGTACCAGGGAGACCTGTTATTTCCAACTGTGTTTTTTTTACGGAAAACATTTCGGCATTTTTGGACCACCATTTGCAACCTTTAGCTAAGAAGGTGCGGTCATATATAAAAGAGACGAGTCACTTCCTTAAAAACATCATGGATCTGGATGGCCTCCCTGAGGGTGCTATGTTATGTACAGTGGATGTGGTGGGGCTTTATCCAAGTATTCCGCACGAAGAGGGATTGGAGGCGTTAAAAGGGGTACTTGAACGTCGGGAAGATAAAAACCATTTCCACGGATACCCTTCTTGAATTAGCTCACGTTGTTCTTAAGAACAATTTTTTCGAATTTAACGATGATTTCTACCAGCAGCTTAGAGGTACAGCAATTGGTACCAAATGCGCTCCTTCATATGCTATCCTTTTTCTAGCAGCGCTTGAAGAAAAACTACTTGCTGACGCTCAAGATAAACCTTGGGTTTGGTGGAGGTACATAGATGATATCTTTTTAATTTGGCAACATGGGGAGGAAAAACTTATATACCTTAATAACAGATTTGTTTACAAAACCTACTGATACCCATCAACTCTTGCATCGAGCTTCATGTCATCCGAACCATACCAAAAAGGGAATTCCTTATAGCCAGGCCCTTAGAATTCGTCGCATTTGTTCAGAAGAACAGTTTTTCGTAAATAGAGTAGCAGATTTAAAAACATGGCTTTTAGCTAGAGGTTATGGTGAAAACGAGGTTGATAGTCAAATTGATAGGGTACGGGCCAAAGATCGTGCTCCTTTGTTAGATACTAGACCAAAGGAAAAGGATGATATGAAAATACCTTTTGCACTGACATATCACCCAGCCATGCATAAAGTACATGAGATACTTCGCAAGAACCAGAACCTATTGCTGGTAGACAAGGAGCACGAGGCAGTTTTTAAGGACTAAATATTTGTAACATTCAGATGGGCAAAAAGTTTGAAGGATAAACTGGTGAGGGCTAAGCTGCCAAGTATCGATGAGGAGTTGATGGAAAAGGGTACTTTCAGATGCAATGGCAGAAGAAGTTGCCAAATTTGCCCTTTGATGAGGGAGGGAGATACTTTCCATAATTTTGATTTAACCAGATCTTTTAAAAATTTCTCGGGGCGGTACGACTGCAACTCGGATCATATTGTTTACTTGTTGCAGTGTGAGTCTTGCAACAAGAAATATGTTGGAAGTACAAAGATCAAATTTCGGCAAAGGTTTAATTTTTACAAATCTTATTTTAGAACATACGCACGAAAATACAGCGAAAACTCTCTCGATAAAGGGAAACCAGTTCCACAAGCAAGTTTTTTCAATCACTTTTTTGAAGACGGACACAATGGCAGTTTCCGGGTCGGGATTAAAATCATAGATGGGGCAGATGATGTGTTTTCACTACGTAGGAAGGGGTTGTTTGGCAATATCAACTTCAAACTTTTTCACCCAAGGGTTTAAATGAAAGAGCTGCAGATGTGGAACTAGACGCATTTGCGTGCGGAGGAACAGCTTAGATTCTGCCAATGCATCTAAAGGTCTCTAGAGGTTGCTCTGGTTTAAAGAATTAGTATCAGGCCATCTGGGATTCAGCTGTTGCTAAAAGAAGAGTTAAGCATCATGCGAATATTCGGAGAGTCACTTTAGAGGAAACTGAGTTGCCAGGGCAGCCTCAATGGTATCAAAGAAATCAGAATTAGTATTAGATCTTCTGGGAGTTAGCTGTTGCTAAAAGAAGAGTTAAGCATCATGCGAATCATTCGGAGGGTCTTTTGGGGGCAAATGCAGAGCTGCCAAGACAGCCTCAAAGGAATAAGTTAAGCTTTCAAACGCTTCCAATCCATTCTCAAGTGATCAGGAACAAAGGGACGACGTAAATTGGCATATTTTTAATTTGTAAATAGACTTGTCATGTATATTCTCATCTGTAAACAATCTGTAAACAACTTGTATAAATTCTCGGCTGTCCTAGTGAAGTTTCACCCCGAAGAAGATTTTTAATCGAAACGTTAGCTTTTAAAAACAGTCTTGTTTTTATATTATTATTATTATTATTATCATCATTATTATTATTATTATTATTATTATTATTATTATTATTGGTATTATTATTATTATCATTATTATTATTGTGTCACTCTCTCCAGTTCTTCGATGTTCTTCTGGGTCCTCTTTTTCTTGTCTCAGCTACTTCCCGCAGCTTAGAAACACAGAACTTTCCGCAATATGTGCTGTTCCAAGGATGACCGACAACTGTGCACTTCCAACGATGTCAGATATGTTTAGCTTCCCATGCCAGGTCTTTGTGCGTTTTTTGAGACTGTTCCAAGTGCGCCAATCACGATTGGTATCACTATCACTTTCGATACTCTGTGGATTCTCTTAATTTCAAATGCTAGTTCTTGATATCTAGCCACTGTCTCTTCCTCAGCATTGATGACGTTCTGGTCCGCTGGTACAGCTATGTCAATCAGTGTCCATTCCTGTGAATCTTTCTGTACAATCCGGTCGATTATGGCTCAGCTTCTTATCTGTGTAAACGGTCATGTCCCAAGTAATTCGAAATCTCTATTCTCTGCGACTGCCAATGGCTGATGGTCATACCACTTGTCGGTACATTCTATTGCGTTCTTTCTGCAAATCTCCCAGTGCACCCGCAGGGCCACCTTGTCATGGCGTTTCCTGTACTCTCTCTGGGCCAGCTTTTTACATCCACTGATAATGCGTCTTACAGTTTCAGTCGAGTCTCCATACAATCGACACAGAGGTGTCTCTGAAGTCTTATCTATGCTGTGCTTGATCGAATTTGTTCTTAAAGCTTGTTCTTGAGCAGCCAGGATCAAACCTTCTGTCTCCTTTTTCAAAAAACCATTCCTAAGCCATCTCCAGGAATCTTCTCCAGCTACATCTGCCGTTTGTCGCACTAACTCTCCATGCAGGTCTTTCTCATTCCAGTTCCTCATTTTCTCCTCATGCTTCCTATTCTGATAGTCCTGGAGATTCTCTTGTTCATTTAACAACTTCTCCTTCAAAGCGGCTTGTAGCATCCATTCTGTGGTCTCTCTAAGATAGTCATACAAGGACTTACTCTCTTTGTTTACACATTCCTCAATGCTTATCAGCCCTCTTCCTCCTTCCTTCCTTGGCAGGTACAATCTCGCAACATTGCTTCTGGTATGCATACATCCATTCATTGCCGAAATTTTCCTAGTTCTTCTATCCATGGTGACCAGCTCTTCCACTGTCCAATCCACAATACCTGCACTGTAACGTAGTGCACTCACAGCCCATGCGTTGATGCCATTAATCACATTTCCTCCATTCAGTTTGGATCTGCATAGCTTCTTTACTCTCCTCACATACTCTGATGTTATCTTGCCTTTCATTGTCTTGTTAAGAGCTTTATCCAACTGCAGGATGCCAAGGTATTTGTAACCTTCATCTTCAACTCCTGTGATGTGTTGATCGTCTGGTAAGTCTATTCCACTGTTGCCTACTTGTCTTCCTCTTCTCATTTCTAGGACTGCATTATTATTTTTATTATTATTGTTATTATTATTATTATTATAATTATTATGTTCTTCCCTTTGCTCAGCTTGTTTCTTCTTCAGCTGGAGATGTGAGGTAACATCTTTATTCTGCAAGCACCTTCCGAAGTATTCGAGCAGTTCCAAGAAGTGCTGTTTTCTGCAAGTGTTCCAATCGTATTGTAATCCCTAGTTTTTCAATATAGTTCTCAAGGTCTTTACTCACTGTTCCCAAAGCACCAACTATTATTGGTATGACAGTCACTTTTTTAGTGACCACAACTGCTTTATCTCAAATGCTAATCTCTCATATCTATCCTTCTTCATTCTTTCTTTATCGCACACCTTATTGTCAGCTGGACATTCAATGTCTATGATCCAACATAGTTTGCTTTCTTTCTCTATCAAGACTCTTCAGGACTCTTCTCTATCAGGTTTCCTATGCTCTATCTGATGGTCACACTGAATCATAAAATCCCACAGAATTTTTGCACGTTCATTCTCTATGACACCTTCAGGTTTATGGTCATACCATTTGTCATCTCTTTGAATATCATACTTTCCACAAATCGCCCAGTGGACTATCCTTGCCACATTGTCATGACGCCTTTTATATTCTCTTTGGGCTAGAGGTGTGCATTGACTGGTAATATGCCATACAGTCTCTCCCTTGTCGTCAAAAATCCTACATCTATCACTTTCAGCTGTATGATCAACTCTATGCTTGATATAGTTAGTTCTAAGTGCTTGCTCTTGAGCAGCACAGATCAAGGCTTCCGTTTCCGGTTTTAAATCACTCTTTGCCAACCATAACTACCTTTTCTCTTGATCAGTCCGTTCTTCAAAATCTCTGTGGAACTGTCCGTGCATGGGTTTTTCAGTCCATCTGCTTACGGTTTCAGTCACTTTCACTGTCTTGTAATGCTTCTTATCCTTGCAGTCTTCGGTTTTAATCATCTCTGATCTTCTCACTTCCAAAAGAAGCGGTTCCACAGCATTTTAATATACCATGCGACGTTATTTTCCTCTGCTCTAACGCAATCTTCACAACCTATCAGCCCTTATTATTATTATTATTATTATTATTATTATTATTATTATTATTATTATATGGATGCAAGGCAAGATGGCAGACGTGCCCTAGTTGGCTCCGTCTCTCTTTGTTCGCATTTGGATAATAATCCGTCGTAACTGCCGCCGAAAATGCTGTTTGGTTTACCTTCAGTGGTCCTGTAAATGCGACTGATAGAGAGATTAAAGTTATATGCCAAGGATGCAATTAATGAGGGAAAATCGTCAGAGTTGGAGCACCACAAGCTGGATTGACTAGGCCGCTCGGTGAATTTGCTTCGAGGCTGGAGGATGCTGAGTGGAATGAATTTGAGATTCAAGAGAGGGCATTCCGTAATTCACTGACCAATAAGGGAATTTTCAAGAACAGATTCATTTGCAAAGGAGACATAACAAAATGGACAAAAGTAATCAAATTGGTAAATAGTATTTTTTTGAAAGGAGGCGAGTTTCAACAGAAGAAGGCGAATGGTGAGTCCTGGAACGAAAATTTGTGCAAATTTTGTTTACGAATATTGAAGTGCATGCCACACAATCCATCCACTGATCTATTGAGTGACGATATTCCAGTCCTATTGCGTTTAGAGAAACAAATCGCATACATAAATGAAGCAGTACAGCCATTCTTTACGGAAAAGCGAGGACATGTCTCGAGGGAACCTGTGTCAAGGAATAAACTAACTAACTTGTGGCTACATAATAGGAAAAAAGCAATTGAAATAATAAAGAATGATAACAAATGGCCACAGAAGTCACCTTTTGAAATTAGACAACAGGAAACAGAGGAGTTTTATGAGAAAGAAAAGTTATTCATTTTAGAAAGAGAAAAGAGCAATGGGGGCATATTACATGCAAACTCAAATGCAGATCAAAATTTGAGTGTTGACTTGTTTACAGAAGCAGAAATCGAAAGTGTAATTAAGAAACTCCCAAATGGGAAGTCTCCAGGCCTAGACGGAGTGCAGTATGAAGATGTGAAAAGGAATTTCAATATAGTAAAGAGAAATCTCGTTGATACATTTAATGTGACCTTATTAAACAGATAAATACCAAGGGATTGGAAGCACGATCTAGTTAAGCGAATCCCAAAAAAGAACTTCCAACAAGAGGACCTAACAACTCTTAGGGACATTTCGTTATCATCAGTAGTCTACAAGATCTTTTCACGCTGCATTATCCAAAGAATTTTACCAACTATTGCACCAAAAATTAGCTTCTGGCAACGGGCTCTTATGCCTGGCCGCAACAGACAGGATTTGATATTTTGCTTAAAAACAGCTTTGGACGACTTTAGGCACCTTAGTACCAAGATCCACATTCTGTTTATTGATTTTGCAGATGCTTATGGGAGTGTAAAACATGAAGAGATAAGGAGAACACTGAGAGAATATAATATATCTGATGATTACTGTGCAATTATCGAAGACATCTATGAAAACCCATCATTTCAAGTAATGTGTGGAGATACGTTGTCCCAAACAATTACAATCACAAGGGGGACTAAAACAGGTGACCCACTGAGCGTTATAATATTCCTGATGATCATTAATAAAGTATTGCAGCCTGCCTATAACCATGCTTTGGTAACATTAAACATTGAGAATGAAAGGAAAATAAGACCCCTTCCGATTCAAGCGTACGCCGATGACATAGCAATGATAGCCTACGATTATGAAATGCTGAATGAAATGATTCAGGTCTCTGAACCATTGTTCAACAGAGCCGGATTAAGAGTAAAAGCATCAAAATGCGCGTTATTCTATGAGAGAAGATCAGGAAACAATTGGTACAAAGGAAAAAGTGACAAGGAGCCTACCTTGAAAGTTCAAGGAGAAAAGATTAAAATATGCAAGAGAGATGAGGGGTACAAGTACCTAGGAAAATCTTTGACTGTAGCCGGAGAAGATGAGAAACAAATAAGAGAATTCATTGAAGATTTCAAAAATATCATTGACAAAATAGAATCTTGTTCGCTCCCAATCCCGTTGAAAATGAGTGCCTTTAACAATATGGCCTTAGCAAAGGTGCTACATCATTTTGACAATAGTAGACTAGAAGAAAAACAACTCGAAGAGATGGATTCCAAAATTAGCTGCACTGTCAAGAGAATGTTTAATCTATACCCAAAGACAACGGACAAGGTATTCTTCATAAACAGATTGCAAGGAGGATTAGGTATTAAGAAACCATCCAACGTATACAGAGCAGCACGCATTGCTCACTTAATGAAAATGTTAAATCATGATGACTCTAACATTCGACACATTGCAAGGGAATCTCTGAAGCTAGACATGAGGTCTAGGGGAGTAAAAACGATAAATGAAGAGGAGGGCTTCTTAGGGTATGAGCTGGACAACAACAGCAGGTTAATGAAAAGAAAAACATATGGGGGTAATTCAGACTGGCCAGATTTGCTTCACCATGTAAATAAAATCAAAGGGAGAGTAGTATACAAAGAGGATAAGGCTACGATTATCATTGATGGAAGAGAGATAAATCAGAGAAACCTCAAACGAGAAATTGAGAAAGAATTTGAAAAGATTGATCTATTAGGGTGTTTAGAACTACGAATGCAAGGAAATTTTATCAAAATGGAGAACATAGAGCAGAAAATATCACACCAAATCTATTATGGATGGAAGCTGTCAGATAGTCTTGTTACATTTGTCGTACGTGCACGAATGAATCAACTTCCCTGCAATCAACTAATCAACATGTGGAACAAAGAACATGAAAAGAGATGCACATTATGCAATCATAACATTGAGTCGGTTGCTCACTTAATGAGTTTATGCAGAAAATTTAAAGATTTGTACTCTCGGCGACACGATCGTATTGTAAGCACAGTAAGTGAGAAAATCCAAAAATCGAACCCAGCATCACATTTATTTGTAAATAAAATGGCAGAGACAGTTTTTCCAGCACTTCAAAATGAAATAAAAGAGATAAGCAGCAGAAAGCCAGACATAATTGAACTGAAAGAGAATGAAAAAGAGTGTGAAATCATTGAAATTACAGTTTGTTTTGATATGTATATGGAACAATCGTATTCAGGAAAAGCAGAGAAGTATAAAGAGTTGATCAGAGTGCTTGAACAAAACGGGATCAAGGCAAAAATCAATGTGCTTTGTTTTGGATCACTTGGCTCAGTGCACAAGGAAGTAAGAACATGTTTAAAAAAATTAGGGCTGTCATATGAAGAAGCAAAATCAACGATGAAATGGTGCGGAGTCTCAAATATGATTGGTGGAAACATCATTTGGCGGGAAAGATGCAAGTTAGTACACGAAGAAAGGAACAGTGAACATTGAAGATTTACCAGACAAACATTTGACGCAGAGACTTTAATTTCGTAGCTCTCGTTAGTCAAAGCATATTAGATTATTATTATTATTATTATTATTATTATTATTATTATTATTATTATTATTATTATTATTATTATTATTATTATCATTATTATCTTAAAAAAGTTTACAAGCTCCCTTCGGGCAAACTGAAACACAACAGCATGGAACTAAGTAATCGTTTTTCTCCTTTGGTGCCAATTGATGTGAAGAAAAGAAATTCCGTCAAAAGTTCAAGACATGATGAGCTCCACCCTACCGACAACTACACCAAAAGAACTAAAAATCCGTTCAAAAAGGATAACCAGAAATCTAATGTGTACAACCTTTCCCAGCATAAATTAACGGAAGATGAAAGATTAGTTCTAGAACTTGGCCTCTCTTTTTGCCCTAGCCAAAAGAATTTTAATAGAGAGAAATTCGCAAATGATACGCATGCGTTTATACGACGACTCAAACTAAGAGAATACTTCTATGAAAGATCACAAACTGGTGAAAAGCTCAATAATGAAAACAAAAAGCATTCAAACACTAACAAAGATCGATTTCCCCTCAATTGGAACATTAAGAATCCTCATTGGTACCCAGAAGCAGTTCGGGAAGGGCGCTCAGAAGGACTGGTTGACTTTATAAACAACTGCACTAAAGATTTCAGTGAACACATCCATTCTAGCAAGAACAAACGCTGGAATAACTTAACAGACAAACAAAGACAAGCAATAAATTCACTGGCATCTGACGAATCAATCACTATCAAACCAACAGATAAGGGAAGTGGAATCGTTATCATGAACATGAATGACTACAATGAAGCTTGTTTGAACACCTTACAAGATAAAGAATTCTATGAGACAGTATCCAATGACCCAAATCCAATATATCGTAAAACCCTTGACAAAATTATCGACGAACTTAAAGTTAACGGCTATATCAGCGAAACAGAAGAAATCAGGCTGAAAGAGGGAACGAGGACACCCTGTTTTTACGGTCTCCCCAAGATTCACAAGACCTTCGAAAAGTTTCCCCCTCTTCGTCCAATTTGCAGTGGATATAGCTCATGTTCTTCGAGACTATCGGAATGGGTAGATAGTTTTCTGAAACCATCAGCAATGCAGACAAGCTCATATATCCGAGATACAACTGACTTTGTTAACAAACTAGAAGAATTCAAAAATAACACCAGCAAAATCAATGATTCCTTTATGGTAACGATGGATGTATCCTCGTTGTATCCGAACATCGACCATGGGGAAGGTATAGCTGCTTGAAGAGAAGCACTTGAACGACTCACAAGTAAATCTGTTCCTTGCGATGTCATAGCCGATCTCATAGCCTTCATCCTAAAGAGCAACACACTTTCATTCGACGGCAAGTTTTACCACCAAATCAAAGGGACCGCAATGGGCACACTTATGGCTGTTAGCTTCGCAAATTCATTCATGTCAAAGTTTGAAACTAATTTGTTGGACGACTATGAGAAAGAATACCAAAAAGGTCCTGTTATGTGGATATGATACATAGACGATGTCTTTTTTGTATGGGATCATAATCAAGAAGAGCTGATGCATTTCCTGTCGTATTGTAACTCATACGCTGCTAAGAATTCCTATAAATCCACTATAAAATTTACAATGAAATATTCCAAATCTGATGTTGTTTTCCTGGACACAAAAGTAAAGAAACACGACGGAACAATGATAACAGAATTACATTGTAAGCCAACAGCTACACATACCTACCTCCACAAACTATCGGATCATCCAACGCATACACTTCGCTCGAATCCATTTTCTCAGTTTATAAGGATCAGACGTATCTGTCATCCTTTGACTGACTATCGTCAACATGCAACGCAGTTCGTTAACTTTTATGCAAACAGAGGTTATTCAATGAACACACTTACAAAGATTGCAACCGAAGTAGAAACACGTGATCGCAACTGTATTTTAAAGCCGAGAGTTGCTGAACAAAATAAGGACAACAGAGTTCCTCTAGTAATCACCTGGCACCAAAAGTTTAAGGGACTCTCCAAGATTTTACATAGACACTACAATTTCATGGTCATTGAGCATCCAGATCTCAAAAAGGTGTTTCCAGAACCTCCAATAGTTTCATATCGCAGAAATCCGAACTTACGTAGCCATCTCGTTCGAACAAAGCCAAAAGAGAACGCAAAGGCCGGTTTTTCCGTTCGCTGTACATTAGAAAAAACAAAGAAAAGAGGGCGTCCGTGCAAACTATGCACCCACATGGGACAAAAAAATGAAATAACGAATGCAAGGACTGGTAAAACATGTCATATTAACGGTGGATCTTGCAACAGCGAAAACGTAACACATGCCGCTGAATGTACCAAACATAAACTGATCTACGTCGGATACACCTCTACAACATTGAGTCAGAGATCTAACAAGCAACGAAGTGACGCGAAAAATGATCCGGATGCCACAGAACTGGGCAAACATTTTCGCGAGAGTGATTCATGCAGCTTCGAAAAAGATTTGAAAGTGCACATTTTATAAAGATTAGAGGGAGATAGGGACAAAGTTGAACACTTTGAAAACTTATGGATATCGCGATTAGACTGCAAAGAGCCAAACGGCCTATACTCTGGTCTTAATGAGCTCGGTAAGACATATTACAAATTATATAAACATATTTAGCAGTTTGATCCACTTTCGTCACATTAATCGTACTCCATTCTCTATTTCATTATAGGAACTTTAGACTCTTTTATTAATGGAAGTTTACATTCGTATTTGATAGCGTTAGATTGTAGAGCATTTCTTCGAACATTATTTGACTGATGAAGATCTACGTTAGATCGAAAATTTTCAAACAAGCAAGTCTTGTTTTCTCTGTGTATTATTATTATTATTATTATTATTGTTATTATTATTATTATTATTATTATTATTATTATTATTATTATTATTATTATTATTATTATTATTATTATTATTATTATTATTATTATTATTATTATTAATTAGGTGACCCATGAGTGAGGACGTCAGTTCTTACGCTGGGATAGTTTCACATTCAAATTTGCTCACAAGGTGTCTATTTTATCTCTTATTCAACTGGTATAATACTTGATTACACCACAGTCAGACATGCGAAAGATAACTATTTTACTTTGGTTCATGGTGCTTACGGTCTGCTCATTCTGTGGGAAAGATTTTGCTGTGCTAGGCCGCCATTCATGGCGCTGTAAAGGGAGAGCGAAGAACAGCAATGAAGCGGAAAGTCAACAAAGCAGCCATTCACCGGTGAATCACAGTCCTTTGAATTACATGAATACAGACAACAATGCATCCTTTGTCTGCTGTTGCGGTAAACATTGTAAGGGTGAAAGAGGCCTGCGAATGCATCAAAGATCGTGCAAAACAACAGAGGGTCTTGCAAAACAACTTACAGCAGACTTGTGCGAAGAACTTGCAAACCATGACCCTGCACAGAACGAAATTATCGACTATGGAAATTCGGGGCCACCATTAATCAAAACTGGGGTTAAATTTCCTGAAACGAATCAAGATTGGTCTACGGCAAATACTTTCTTCCAGGTTCACCTGGACAGGCGCAAAATTAACGATGAGGATATCGACGAATGTGTTCAAGATATGAACGATCTTGCTTACGATTATTTCAAAGATAATTACGGTCTCGTAAACGATATCGCTGCAGAAGTCAAAGGCTTCGAAGAAAAGTACGAAAATTATAATCGAAACAAATTGAAACGGGTGATGAAATATCTCAAATCTCAAAACGATAACATTCTCGCTGCTGAAATCAAGTTCATAGCAAAACTTTTGCGATCCATGGTACCCGGAGGGGGCCGCAAATATGATAGTCGCAGTATCGACCACGACACAGAAATAAGATAAAGCTTCTGGAAATACGTAAAAAGGGTATTAGTTGAACCTACCAGCATATTTCCAAACTTCGATGTAGCAACGTGCACTTTGTATTTCAAAAAAGTCTTTCACTGTCCACGAAAAGCAAACTTTTCTTTGCCAGAATGGATACCAATCCTCCCAGAAGCTAAAACCGAATTTGATCTAGAGCCCCCAACATATCAAGAGGTATCAAGAATTATCTGGCGTATGAAATCCAGTAATTCGCCTTGTCCTATTGATCAGATTTCTGTTATAATGCTCAAAAGATGTCCATTCCTACGGACCTACCTGTCGGATATCATAAATCATGTTTGGAGTAGTAAGAAGATCCCTGCAGCATGGCGCTCAGCGACCACCATCCTAATCCACAAAAAAGGCTCTCCAGACGACCCAGGGAATTTTCGCCCAATAACCCTTCAGCCTATTTGCCTAAAAATTTTCACATCTATCCTTCGAAATCGTATGTTCAAATTCCTAACTGCGAATGGTTTCATTGAAAGCCATATTCAAAAGGGCTTCGTTCCAAAAATCTCCGGGACAATGGAACACACAGCATTACTTGCTCACATTATTCGCGACGTAAAGCGTAAACAAAGATCGTTGGTCGTTACTATGCTGGACCTAAAAACGCTTTTGGAGAAGTCCAACATGGACTGATCAATGCCATGCTAAAGTATCATCACATTCCGAATCATGTCAATGAAATCATCGAACATTTGTACAAAGACTTTAAGACCAGTATTACTACCAAAAAGTTCGTGACCCCACTCCTGAAGATCGAGAAAGGAGTGCTTCAAGGAGACTGTCTTAGTCCTTTACTCTTCAATCTTTGCATGAACTCATTCATAAAGTCCCTTCAAACTAAGGAATTTGGCCAACTAAGTTACAGAACCAGCAAGCTACTCACTCCAAGGAATTGGTTTCAATTTGCTGACGACGCCATAGCCATTTCTGGAACGGAATACGACAACCAAACCCTAGTTAATGCTTTTTGTCGATGGTGCAACTGGGCTAAGATGACCATTAGACCAGATAAATGCCAATCATTTGCAATGAAGAAAGTTGCCACACTGTGTAAACAATACAAACCAAAAATCTACATCAACAATGTTTTAATTAAAGGTGTCGAGGACAACGAAAGCTTTAAATACCTTGGTCGCTGGTTCGGCATGGAGATGAACGATAATGAGCACAAGGAAATTATCTAATGAGCACAAGGAAAAACTATTAGTCACTACTGAAAAGATCTTAAGCTTGATCCATCAGCTTCCATTGCATCCAAGAAACAAGCTTCTACTCTACAATCAATACTTCATTCCAAAATAAGCTGGGACCTAACAATTACTGATATCGATATAACTTGGGTAAAACAAAACCTTGACTCGATATGTCATAGGTACTTCCGGCGATGGCTCGAAATTCCAGTAAGCGGGACGGTAGAAATTCTACAGCTCTCCAGATCACAATTTGGCCTAGAAGTCATTGATGTCAGCACTAAATTTACCCTTTGTCAGGTGACTCGTAGAAAATGCCTTGAGCATTCATTGAACGAGGACATACGATACCTCCATAACGTTACGTCAGGAAAATCGAATATACAGTACGATTCGTTTCATTCGGCAAAGCAAGCATTGAAAAAGATAAGAGATGATAAAAAGTCAAAAATTGAAACCCTCCAGGTACAGGGCTCAGTAGTAACGGAACTTTGGAAAATTGCTCTCCCCAAGGCAAAGAATTATTGGTTCCAGACGCAACATCGGCTCCCAAGAAATATCTTCTGCTTCACAGTGAGATACATGAACAACTCCCTAGCCTGCCTATCTAACCTAGCGCGATGGGGCATAAACACAAGCCCCAATTGTATTTTCTGTCGAGAAATTCAAACGACAAAGCATATTGTGGCTGGATGTACACCGTGCTTGGATCGTTATACTTGGAGACACAATTCAGTGTTGTTAAATCTAGCAAAGTTTATTGAGCCGATTGTAAAGAAACTTTACTGCGATCTCCCTTCCTACTCGTCACCTGAAATAGTAACTGGTTCAAGCTCAAGGCCTGATCTTCTGGCAATTGATAAAAAGAACAACCTCTACGTCGTTGAACTAACAGTAGGTCATGAAACAAATACAGAGAAGAATGAGAAAAGAAAAAGGGAGAAATACGAACACCTTTTAAGGGACGGTACCTTAAAACGCGTCTATAAGAAAATTAAGTTTATTAATCTTGTAATGACAACTGCTGGAATATATTCAAGAGAATCAGATCAATTCTTTAAAATGTTGCAAGAACTGAAAGTTGATGACACTGCTGTAAAATACATTGCTTCTAAGTTGATTGAGATTTGTATACGGTCTTCGTATTACATAATCTGCATAAGAATGAAAGATTGGACTGACCCTGAGCTCATGGGCTTTTAACTGTTTTTACAAATTATTTCACCATAGAACCTTTAGAGACACCTTTGTGTATGCAGCCATACTATGCCTATATCATAGAGAGTAGTTTGGTCTGATTAGCGTATCTTTAAATTGTATGTATTTCAGTTCGAATTTATCATGAAAGTTTCCATTATTATTATTATTATTATTATTATTATTATTATTATTATTATTATTATTATTATTATTATTATTATTATAATGATGAAGATTTTTAATCGAAACGTCAAATCTTAACAGTGTGTGTTTTTATCCTTTTTTTTCTGTTAATTTGAATGAGGTTTTAGTTTACATATTATTATTATTATTATTATTATTATTATTATTATTATTATTATTATTATTATTATTATTATTATTATTATTATTATCATTATCATTTAATATTATAGTCCTAGAAAGGAATATAAGGGATGAGATATATTTGAATCCAATGCCAGTTCAAGCGTTTGCTGATGATATTGTATTAGCTGCTAATAATTTAAGTGTGATGAAGAGTATGATTGCGGCGGCTGAATCAAAAATGGACGAAGCTAGTCTGCAGGTTAAGCATGAGAAGTGTGCTGTATTCTATGGCCGTCGCTCAGGAAACCATTGGTACAAAGGCAAAGAAAATGCTATCCCTGAAGTAGAAATTAAGTCTAACAGACTAAATGTGTATCAACGTGATAAGCCATATAAATACCTCGGTAAATCAATGTCAATTGTCGGAAAAGATGCAAAACAAATAACAGACGTACACTCACAGAAAAAAGGTGGTTTCTGGAGTACCCTTTAGGGTACTCTGGAGTACCCCTTAGTGAGGGTACTCTGTAGTACCTTAGGTATGGTACTTCAGAGTTCCCCTAAAGCAACTCCAGAGTTCCCCTAAAGGTACTCCAGAGCATACCTAAAGGTACTTCAGAGTACCTCAAATGGTACTTCAGAGTTCCTCTAATGGTACTTCAGAGTTCCCAAAATGGTACTCCATAGTTCCCCTAGTGGTACTTCAGAGTTCCTCTAATGGTACTTCAGAGTTCCCCTAATGGTACTCCATAGTTCCCCTAATGGTACTTCAGAGTTCCTGTAATGGTACTTCAGAGTTCCTTTAATGGTACTTCAGAGTTCCTGTAATGGTACTTCAGAGTTCCTCTAATGGTACTTCAGAGTTCCTCTAATGGCACCTCAGAGTTCCTCTAATGGTACTTCAGAGATCCTCTTGTGGTACTTCAGAGTTCCCCTAAAGGTACTTCAGAGTTCCTCTCATGGTACTTCAGAGTTCTCCTGATGGTACTCCAGAGTTCCCCTAATGGTACTTCAGAGTTCCTCTAGTGGTACTTCAGAGTTCCCCCAATGGTACTCCATAATTACCCTAATGGTACTTCAGCGTTCCTGAAATGGTACTTCAGAGTTCCTCTAATGGTACTTCAGAGTTCCTTTATGATACTTTAGAGTTCCCCTAATGGTACTCCAGAGTTCCCCTAATGGTACTCCATAGTTCCCCTAATGGTACTTCAGAGTTCCCCTAATGGTACTCCAGAGTACCCTTAATGGTACTCCAGAGTACCCCAAAAGGTACTCTAGAGCACCCCTAATGGTACTCCAGAGTTCCCCTAAAGGTACTCCAGAGTACTCCTAATGGTACTCCAGAGTTCCCCTAAAGGTACTCCAGAGTTCCCCTAATGGTACTTCAGAGTTCCTCTAATGATACTCCATAGTTCCCCTAATGGTACTTCAGAGTTCCCCTAATGGTACTCCAGAGTACCCATAATGGTACTCCAGAGTACCCCTAAAGGTACTCTAGAGCACCCCTAATGGTACTCCAGAGTTCCCCTAAAGGTACTCCAGAGTACTCCTAAAGGTACTCCAGAGTTCCCCTAAATGTACTCCAGAGTTCCACTAATGGTACTTCAGAGTTCCTCTAATGGTACTTCAGAGTTCTCCTGATGGTACTTCAGAATTCCTGTAATGGTACTTCAGAGTTACTTTAATATAACTTCAGAGTTCCTGTAATGGTAATTCAGAGTTCCCCTGATGGTACTCCAGAGTTCCCCTAAAGGTACTCCAGAGTTCCCCTAATGGTACTCCAGAGTTCCTCTAGTGGTACTTCAGAGTTCCCCCAATGGTACTCCATAATTACCCTAATGGTACTTCAGCGTTCCTGAAATGGTACTTCAGAGTTCCTCTAATGGTACTTCAGAGTTCCTTTATGATACTTTAGAGTTCCCCTAATGGTACTCCAGAGTTCCCCTAATGGTACTCCATAGTTCCCCTAATGGTACTTCAGAGTTCCCCTAATGGTACTCCAGAGTACCCTTAATGGTACTCCAGAGTACCCCAAAAGGTACTCTAGAGCACCCCTAATGGTACTCCAGAGTTCCCCTAAAGGTACTCCAGAGTACTCCTAATGGTACTCCAGAGTTCCCCTAAAGGTACTCCAGAGTTCCCCTAATGGTACTTCAGAGTTCCTCTAATGATACTCCATAGTTCCCCTAATGGTACTTCAGAGTTCCCCTAATGGTACTCCAGAGTACCCATAATGGTACTCCAGAGTACCCCTAAAGGTACTCTAGAGCACCCCTAATGGTACTCCAGAGTTCCCCTAAAGGTACTCCAGAGTACTCCTAATGGTACTCCAGAGTTCCCCTAAATGTACTCCAGAGTTCCACTAATGGTACTTCAGAGTTCCTCTAATGGTACTTCAGAGTTCTCCTGATGGTACTTCAGAATTCCTGTAATGGTACTTCAGAGTTACTTTAATGGTACTTCAGAGTTCCTGTAATGGTAATTCAGAGTTCCCCTGATGGTACTCCAGAGTTCCCCTAAAGGTACTCCAGAGTTCCCCTAATGGTACTCCAGAGTTCCCCTAATGGTACTCCAGAGTGAGCCTACTGGTACTCCAGAGTTTCCCTAAAGGTACTCAAGAGTTCCCCTAATGGTACTCTAGAGTTCCCTAATGTTACTTCAGAGTTCCCGTAATGGTAATTCAGAGTTCCCCTGATGGTACTCCAAAGTTCCCCTAAAGGTACTCCAGAGTTCCCCTAATGGTACTCCAGAGTTCCCCTAATGGTACTCCAGAGTGCCCCTACTGGTACTCCAGACTTCCCCTAAAGGTACTCAAGAGTTCCCCTAATGGTACTCCAGAGTTCCCTAATGTTACTTCAGAGTTCCTCAATTGGTACTTCAGAGTTCCTCTATTGGTACTTCAGAGTTCCCCTAATGGTACTCCATAGTTTCCCTAATAGATCTTCAGAGTTCCCCTAAAGGTAATCCAGAGTTCCCCTAATGGTACTCCAGAGTGCCCCTAATGGTACTTCAGAGTTCCTCTAATGGTACTTCAGAGTTCCCCTAATGGTACTCCATAGTTCCCCTAATGGTACTTAAGAGTTCCTGTAATGGTACTTCAGAGTTACTTTAATGGTACTTCAGAGTTCCTGTAATGGTAATTCAGAGTTCCCCTGATGGTACTCCAGAGTTCCCCTAAAGGTACTCCAGAGTTCCCCTAATGGTGCTCCAGAGTTCCCCTAATGGTACTCCAGAGTGAGCCTACTGGTACTCCAGAGTTTCCCTAAAGGTACTCAAGAGTTCCCCTAATGGTACTCCAGAGTTCCCTAATGTTACTTCAGAGTTCCCGTAATGATAATTCAGAGTTCCCCTGATGGTACTCCAAAGTTCCCCTAAAGGTACTCCAGAGTTCCCCTAATGGTACTCCAGAGTTCCCCTAATGGTACTCCAGAGTGCCCCTACTGGTACTCCAGAGTTCCCCTAAAGGTACTCAAGAGTTCCCCTAATGGTACTCCAGAGTTCCCTAATGTTACTTCAGAGTTCCTCAATTGGTACTTCAGAGTTCCTCTATTGGTACTTCAGAGTTCCCCTAATGGTACTCCATAGTTTCCCTAATAGATCTTCAGAGTTCCCCTAAAGGTAATCCAGAGTTCCCCTAATGGTACTCCAGAGTGCCCCTAATGGTACTTCAGAGTTCCTCTAATGGTACTTCAGAGTTCCCCTAATGGTACTCCATAGTTCCCCTAATGGTACTTAAGAGTTCCTGTAATGGTACTTCAGAGTTACTTTAATGGTACTTCAGAGTTCCTGTGATGGTAATACAGAGTTCCCCTAATGGTACTCCAGAGTACCCATAATGGTACTCCAGAGTACCCCTAAAGGTACTCTAGAGCACCCCTAATGGTACTCCAGAGTTCCCCTAAAGGTACTCCAGAGTACTCCTAATGGTACTCCAGAGTTCCCCTAAATGTACTCCAGAGTTCCACTAATGGTACTTCAGAGTTCCTCTAATGGTACTTCAGAGTTCTCCTGATGGTACTTCAGAATTCCTGTAATGGTACTTCAGAGTTACTTTAATGGTACTTCAGAGTTCCTGTAATGGTAATTCAGAGTTCCCCTGATGGTACTCCAGAGTTCCCCTAAAGGTACTCCAGAGTTCCCCTAATGGTACTCCAGAGTTCCTCTAGTGGTACTTCAGAGTTCCCCCAATGGTACTCCATAATTACCCTAATGGTACTTCAGCGTTCCTGAAATGGTACTTCAGAGTTCCTCTAATGGTACTTCAGAGTTCCTTTATGATACTTTAGAGTTCCCCTAATGGTACTCCAGAGTTCCCCTAATGGTACTCCATAGTTCCCCTAATGGTACTTCAGAGTTCCCCTAATGGTACTCCAGAGTACCCTTAATGGTACTCCAGAGTACCCCAAAAGGTACTCTAGAGCACCCCTAATGGTACTCCAGAGTTCCCCTAAAGGTACTCCAGAGTACTCCTAATGGTACTCCAGAGTTCCCCTAAAGGTACTCCAGAGTTCCCATAATGGTACTTCAGAGTTCCTCTAATGATACTCCATAGTTCCCCTAATGGTACTTCAGAGTTCCCCTAATGGTACTCCAGAGTACCCATAATGGTACTCCAGAGTACCCCTAAAGGTACTCTAGAGCACCCCTAATGGTACTCCAGAGTTCCCCTAAAGGTACTCCAGAGTACTCCTAATGGTACTCCAGAGTTCCCCTAAATGTACTCCAGAGTTCCACTAATGGTACTTCAGAGTTCCTCTAATGGTACTTCAGAGTTCTCCTGATGGTACTTCAGAATTCCTGTAATGGTACTTCAGAGTTACTTTAATGGTACTTCAGAGTTCCTGTAATGGTAATTCAGAGTTCCCCTGATGGTACTCCAGAGTTCCCCTAAAGGTACTCCAGAGTTCCCCTAATGGTACTCCAGAGTTCCCCTAATGGTACTCCAGAGTGAGCCTACTGGTACTCCAGAGTTTCCCTAAAGGTACTCAAGAGTTCCCCTAATGGTACTCCAGAGTTCCCTAATGTTACTTCAGAGTTCCCGTAATGGTAATTCAGAGTTCCCCTGATGGTACTCCAAAGTTCCCCTGAAGGTACTCCAGAGTTCCCCTAATGGTACTCCAGAGTTCCCCTAATGGTACTCCAGAGTGCCCCTACTGGTACTCCAGACTTCCCCTAAAGGTACTCAAGAGTTCCCCTAATGGTACTCCAGAGTTCCCTAATGTTACTTCAGAGTTCCTCAATTGGTACTTCAGAGTTCCTCTATTGGTACTTCAGAGTTCCCCTAATGGTACTCCATAGTTTCCCTAATAGATCTTCAGAGTTCCCCTAAAGGTAATCCAGAGTTCCCCTAATGGTACTCCAGAGTGCCCCTAATGGTACTTCAGAGTTCCTCTAATGGTACTTCAGAGTTCCCCTAATGGTACTCCATAGTTCCCCTAATGGTACTTAAGAGTTCCTGTAATGGTACTTCAGAGTTCCCCTGATGGTACTCCAGAGTTCCCCTAAAGGTACTCCAGAGTTCCCCTAATGGTGCTCCAGAGTTCCCCTAATGGTACTCCAGAGTGAGCCTACTGGTACTCCAGAGTTTCCCTAAAGGTACTCAAGAGTTCCCCTAATGGTACTCCAGAGTTCCCTAATGTTACTTCAGAGTTCCCGTAATGATAATTCAGAGTTCCCCTGATGGTACTCCAAAGTTCCCCTAAAGGTACTCCAGAGTTCCCCTAATGGTACTCCAGAGTTCCCCTAATGGTACTCCAGAGTGCCCCTACTGGTACTCCAGAGTTCCCCTAAAGGTACTCAAGAGTTCCCCTAATGGTACTCCAGAGTTCCCTAATGTTACTTCAGAGTTCCTCAATTGGTACTTCAGAGTTCCTCTATTGGTACTTCAGAGTTCCCCTAATGGTACTCCATAGTTTCCCTAATAGATCTTCAGAGTTCCCCTAAAGGTAATCCAGAGTTCCCCTAATGGTACTCCAGAGTGCCCCTAATGGTACTTCAGAGTTCCTCTAATGGTACTTCAGAGTTCCCCTAATGGTACTCCATAGTTCCCCTAATGGTACTTAAGAGTTCCTGTAATGGTACTTCAGAGTTACTTTAATGGTACTTCAGAGTTCCTGTGATGGTAATACAGAGTTCCCCTAATGGTACTGCAGAGTTCCTCTAAAGGTACTACAGAGATCCCCTAATGGTTCTCCAGAGTGCCCCTAATGGTACCCCAGTGTTCCCCTAGTGGTACTCCAGAGTTCCTCTAATGGTACTTCAGAGTTCCTCTAATGGTACTCCAGAGTTCCCCTAAAGTTACTACAGAGTTCCCCTAATGGTACTCCAGAGTTCCCCTAATGGTACTCCAGAGTTCCTCTAATGGTACTTCAGACTTCCTCTAATGGTACTTCAGAGTTCCTTTATGATACTTCAGAGTTCCCCTAATGGTACTTCAGAGTTCCTCTATTGGTACTTCAGAGTTCCCCTAATGGTACTCCATAGTTCCCCTAATAGAGCTTCAGAGTTCCCCTAAAGGTACTCCAGAGTTCCCCTAATGGTACTCCAGAGTGCCCCTAATGGTACTCCAGAGTACCCCTAATGGTACTCCAGAGTTCCACTAATCGTACCCCAGAGTTCCCCAATGGTACTCCAGAGTTCCTCTAATGGTACTTCAGAGTTCCCCTAATGGTACTCCATAGTTCCTCTAATGGTACTTCAGGGTTCCTCTAATGGTACTTCAGAGTTCCCCTAATGGTACTCCATAGTTCCCCTAATGGTACTTCAGGGTTCCTCTAATGGTACTTCAGAGTTCCCCTAATGGTACTACATAGTTCCCCTAATGGTACTTCAGAGTTCCTGTAATGGTAATTCAGAGTTCCCCTAATGGTACTCCACAGTTCCACTAAAGGTACTCCAGAGTTCCCCTAATGGTACTCCAGAGTGCCCCTAATGGTACTCCAGAGTTCCCCTAAAGGTACTCAAGAGTTTTTCTAATGGTACCCCAGTGTTCCCCTAGTTGTACTCCAGAGTTCCTCTAATGGTACTTCAGAGATCCTCTAATGGTACTCCAGAGTTCCCCTAAAGGTACTCCAGAGTTCCCCTAATGGTACTCCAGAGTTCCTCTAATGGTACTTCAGAGTTCCTCTAATGGTACTTCAGAGTTCCTTTATGATACTTCAGAGTTCCCCTAATGGTACTTTAGAGTTCCTCTATTGGTACTTCAGAGTTCCCCTAATGGTACTCCATAGTTCCCCTAATAGAACTTCAGAGCTCCCCTAAAGGTACTCCAGAGTTCCCCTAATGGTACTCCAGAGTGCCCCTATTGGTACTTCAGAGTTCCTCTAATGGTACTTCAGAGTTCCCCTAATGGTACTCCATAGTTCCCCTAATGGTACTTCAGAGTTCCTGAAATGATACTTCAGAGTTCCCCTAATGGTACTCCATAGTTCCCCTAATGGTACTTCAGAGTTCCTGTAATGGTACTTCAGAGTTACTTTAATGGTACTTCAGAGTTCCTGTAATGGTAATTCAGAGTTCCCCTAATGGTACTCCAGAGTTCCGCTAAGGGTACTCAAGAGTTCCCCTAATGGTACTCCAGAGTGCCCCTAATGGTACTCCAGAGTTCCACTAAGGGTACTCAAGAGTTCCCCTAATGGTACCCCAGTGTTCCCCTAGTGGTACTCCAGAGTTCCTCTAATGGTACTTCAGCGTTCCTCTAATGGTAATCCAGAGTTCCCCTAAAGGTACTCCAGAGTTCCCCTAATGGTACTCAAGAGTTCCCCTAATGGCACTCCAGAGTTCCTCTAATGGTACTTCAGACTTCCTCTAATGGTACTTCAGAGTTCCTTTATGATACTTCAGAGTTCCCTTAATGGTACTCCATAGTTCCTCTAATGATATTTCAGAGTTCCTCTAATGGTACTCCATTGTTCCCCTAATGGTACTTCAGAGTTCCCCTAACTGAGCTCCAGAGTTCCCCTAAAGGTACTCCAGAGTTCCCCTAATGGTACACCAGAGTGCCCCTAATGGTACTTCAGAGTTCCTCTAATGGTACTTCAGAGTTCCTGTAATGGTACTTCAGAGTTACTTTAATGGTACTTCAGAGTTCCTGTAATGGTAATTCAGAGTTCCCCTAATGGTACTCCAGAGTTCCCCTAAAGGTACTCCAGAGTTCCCCTAATGGTACTCCAGAGTTTCCCTAAAGGTACTCAAGAGTTCCCCTAATGGTACTCCAGTGTTCCCCTAGTGGTACTCCAGAGTTCCCCTAGTGGTACTCCAGAGTTCCTCTAATGGTACTTCAGCGTTCCTGTAATGGTACTTCAGAGTTCCCCTAAAGGTACTTCAGAGTTCCCCTAATGGTACTCCAGAGTTCCGCTAAGGGTACTCCAGAGTTCCCCTAATGGTACTCCAGAGTGCCCCTAATGGTACTCCAGAGTTCTACTAAAGGTACTCAAGAGTTCCCCTAATGGTACCCCAGTGTTCCCCTAGTGGTTCTCCAGAGTTCCTCTAATGGTACTTCAGCGTTCCTCTAATGGTACTCCAGAGTTCCCCTAAAGGTACTCCAGAGTTCCCCTAATGGTACTCCAGAGTTCCTCTAATGGTACTTCAGACTTCCTCTAATGGTACTTCAGAGTTCCTTTATGATACTTCAGAGTTCCCTTAATGGTACTTCAGAGTTCCTCTAATGATACTTCAGAGTTCCTCTAATGGTACTCCATTGTTCCCCTAATGGTACTTCAGAGTTCCCCTAATTGAGCTCCAGAGTTCCCCTAAAGGTACTCCAGAGTTCTCCTGATGGTACTCCAGAGTGCTCCTAATGGTACTTCAGAGTTCCTCTAATGGTACTTCAGAGTTCCTCTAATGGTACTCCATAGTCGCCCTAATGGTACTTCAGAGTTCCTGTAATTGTACTTCAGAGTTACATTAATGGTACTTCAGAGTTCCTGTAATGGTAATTCAGAGCTCCCCTAATGGTACTCCAGAGTTCTCCTAAAGGTACTCCAGAGTTCCCCTAATGGTACTCCAGAGTGCCCCTAATGGTACTCCAGAGTTCCCCTAATGGTACCCCAGTGCTCCCCTAGTGGTACTCCAGAGTTCCTCTAATGGTACTTCAGAGTTCCTCTAATGGTACTCCAGAGTTCACCTAAAGGTACTCCAGAGTTCCCCTATTGGTACTCCAGAGTTCCTCTAATGGTACTTCAGAGTTCCTGTAATGGTACTTCAGAGTTACTTTAATGGTACTTCAGAGTTCCTGTAATGGTAATTCAGAGTTCCCCTAATGGTACTCCAGAGTTCCCCTAAAGGTACTCCAGAGTTCCCTTAATGGTACTCCAGAGTGCCCCTAATGGTACTCCAGAGTTCCCCTAAAGGTCATAAAGAGTTCCCCTAATGGTACCCCAGTGTTCCCCTAGTGCTACTCCAGAGTTCCTCTAATGGTACTTCAGGGTTCCTCTAATGGTACTCCAGAGTTCCCCTAAAGGTACTCCAGAGTTCCCCTAATGGTACTCCAGAGTTCCCCTAATGGTACTCTAGAGTTCCTCTAATGGTACTTTAGACTTCCTCGAATGGTACTTCAGAGTTCCTTTATGATACTTCAGAGTTCCCCTAATGGTACTTCAGAGTTCCTCTAATGATACTTCAGAGTTCTTCTAATGGTACTCCATTGTTCCCCTAATGGTACTTCAGAGTTCCCCTAACTGAGCTCCAGAGTTCCCCTAAAGGTAATCCAGAGTTCCCCCAATGGTACTCCAGAGTGCCCCTAATGGTACTTCAGAGTTCCTCTAATGGTACTTCAGAGTTCCCCTAATGGTACTCCATAGTTCCCCTAATGGTACTTCAGAGTTCCTGTAATGGTACTTCAGAGTTACTTTAATGGTATTTCAGAGTTCCTGTAATGGTAATTCAGAGTTCCTCTAATGGTACTCCAGAGTTCCCCTAAAGGTACTCCAGAGTTCCCCTAATGGTACTCCAGAGTGCCCCTCATGGTACTCCAGAGTTCCCCTACAGGTACTCAAGAGTTCCCCTAATGGTACTCCAGAGTTCCCCTAAAGGTACTTCAGAGTTCCTCTAATGGTACTTCAGAGTTCCCCTAATGGTACTCCATAGTTCCCCTAATGGTACTTCAGAGTTCCTGTAATGGTACTTCAGAGTTACTTTAATGGTACTTCAGAGTTCCTGTAATGGTAATTCAGAGTTCCCCTAATGGTACTCCAGAGTTCCCCTAAAGGTACTCCAGAGTTCCCTAATGGTACTCCAGAGTGCCCCTCATGGTACTCCAGACTTCCCCTACAGGTACTCAAGAGTTCCCCTAATGGTACTCCAGAGTTCCCCTAAAGGTACTCAAGAGTTCCCCTAATGGTACCCCAGTGTTCCCCTAGTGGTACTCCAGAGTTCCTCTAATGGTACTTCAGAGTTCCTCTAATGGTACCCCAGACTTCCCCTAAAGGTACTCCAGAGTTTCCCTAATGGTACTCCAGAGTTCCTCTAATGGTACTTCAGAGTTCCTTTATGATACTTCAGAGTTCCCCTAATGGTACTTCAGAGTTCCTCTATTGGTACTTCAGTGTTCCCCTAATGGTACTCTATAGTTCCCCTAATAGAGCTTCAGAGTTCCCCTAAAGGTACACCAGAGTTCCCCTAAAGGTACTCCAGAGTTCCCCTAATGGTACTCCAGAGTGCCCCTCATGGTACTCCAGAGTTCCCCTACAGGTACTCCAGAGTTCCCCTAATGGTACTCCAGAGTTCCCCTAAAGGTACTCAAGAGTTCCCCTAATGGTACCCCAGTGTTCCCCTAGTGGTACTCCAGAGTTCCTCTAATGGTACTTCAGAGTTCCTCTAATGGTACCCCAGACTTCCCCTAAAGGTACTCCAGAGTTTCCCTAATGGTACTCCAGAGTTCCTCTAATGGTACTTCAGAGTTCCTCTAATGGTACTTCAGAGTTCCTTTATGATACTTCAGAGTTCCCCTAATGGTACTTCAGAGTTCCTCTATTGGTACTTCAGTGTTCCCCTAATGGTACTCTATAGTTCCCCTAATAGAGCTTCAGAGTTCCCCTAAAGGTACACCAGAGTTCCCCTAATGGTACTCCAGAGTGCCCCTAATGGTACTTCAGAGTTCCTCTAATGGTACTTCAGTGTTCCCCTAATGGTACTCTATAGTTCCCCTAATGGTACTTCAGAGTTCCTGTAATGGTACTTCAGAGTTACTTTAATGGTACTTCAGAGTTCCTCTAATGGTACTTCAGACTTCCTCTAATGGTACTTCAGAGTTCCTTTATGATACTTCAGAGTTCTCCTAATGGTACTTCAGAGTTCCTCTAATGATACTTCAGAGTTCCTCTAATGGTGCTCCATTGTTCCCCTAATGGTACTTCAGAGTTCCCCTAACTGAGCTCCAGAGTTCCCCTGAAGGTACTCCAGACTTCCCCTAATGGTACTCCAGAGTGCCCCTAATGGTACTCCAGTGTTCCCCTAATGGTACTCTATAGTTCCCCTAATGGTACTTCAGAGTTCCTGTAATGGTACTTCAGACTTCCCCTAATGGTACTTCAGAGTTCCCCTAATGGTACTCAAGAGTTCCCCTAATGGCACTCCAGAGTTCCTCTAATGGTACTTCAGAGTTCCTCTAATGGTACTTCAGACTTCCTCTAATGGTACTTCAGAGTTCCTTTATGATACTTCAGAGTTCTCCTAATGGTACTTCAGAGTTCCTCTAATGATACTTCAGAGTTCCTCTAATGGTGCTCCATTGTTCCCCTAATGGTACTTCAGAGTTCCCCTAACTGAGCTCCAGAGTTCCCCTGAAGGTACTCCAGACTTCCCCTAATGGTACTCCAGAGTGCCCCTAATGGTACTCCAGAGTTCCCCTAAAGGTACTCATGAGTTCCCCTAATGGTACTCCAGAGACTCCAGAGGCCAGCCCACAGAAATCTCGAAACCGATTTGCGACTGGCAATGTATGTTACCCCTAGAGGATCCCGTCTTGCATCTATTCTACCCATCATGTTTACCTTCATTTGTGTACGTTTTTCTTTCAATGGTATAGTTAAATATATTTTCCGTTTAAGTGGCTGCGATATATTCCAAACGTGTTCTCTCAAGAGAAGGCGTAGTTTAAACAAATCCCGAGCAAAGTGTAACCCAGGAGATCTTGCAGTTCGTCTCAAATGCCAGTAGGAATTGATGAATGGCGTGCAGGCATAGCGTTTTGCAGGTATGGCTTTCTAACAAGGGTCAGCGTCAATTTCCCATGTGGTAATTTTTTGTCCTCCGTCTACTGCCTTGCCTACTTGTACGTCTTTATCTGGTTATCAGTTTTAACTCTCCCTCTGTCCGTCCTTGTTACGTCATCTCTCTCAGTTTTATCTGATGTCTTCGGAACAAACTTGGTTGCGCTACAGGATCCTATTTCAATTTTCATTAATATAACGTTATACACTCAAGTTACGGTTTGTTTTGCGATTTCACATTCTCTCTGTTCTTTCCGTGATTTCATCACCATCTCTCAAAAGTGTCCGGTGTTTCGTAAGAGAGTTGTGTGCCAAGCACAGCGTATTACGCACTTTGCATTCGTCATGACCTCCTTGGATTGTGTTTCTTTTGAAGACGTTTTTTCTCTTAATTTGCAATTGCTTCTTGCAGGTGATATCGAGACCAATCCAGGTCCTCACACCGATAACTGTCTAAAATTTTTTCATTGGAATTTGAATAGCTTATGTGCCAGGGACAACATTAAAATCTCACTAATTGAAGCATATAATTCCATTCATCGATTTGACGTTATTGCGCTTTCCTAGTCCATGTTAAATAGTTCCATCAGAAATGAAGATATATTCATCGAGGGTTTTAGCAAGGAAATCTATCGAAATGACCACCCTAGTAACACCAAAAAGGGGGCGTGTGCTTGTATTTTCGAGATGGTTTGCCAATCAAACGAAGGACAGATCTTGAACTGGTGCAAGAGATTATTGTTACAGAAATAACAATTGCTCGCAAGAAAATATTTTTCATCACTGTCTATCGCAGCCCGAGTCAAAACAGTGAGCAATTTGAACATTTTATTGCAAGTTTGCAGATGACATTAAACCAGCTTCAAGGGGAAAGGCCTCACACTCTAATTATTACTGGGGATTTTAATTGTAGATCGTCCCAATGGTGGGCAGCAGATGTGGAAAGTCCAGAGGGGACTGCGCTTGATGAAATAATCGAGACAAATATTTTATCGCAGCTGATTGACGAACCAACGAATATCAGGTGTGAAGGAATGTCCTGCATTGACCTAATCATTACTGACAAACCTAACTTATTTGTGGAATCTGGCGTCCACTCGTCCTTGGACAATCGATGTGGAAAACTTAAATTGTGACGTCAAAATTTTTGCCGATGACACATCTCTTTTTTCTGTCGTGAAGGATGAAAAGAAAACTGCTGATGAAATAAATAGTGATCTTGAAAGGGTTCGACTTTGGGCATGGCAATGGAAGATGAAATTCAATGCAGATAAAACAGAAGAAGTTATTTTCTCTTCAAAAAGGCTCAAGCCTACTCACCCTCCTCTATTCCTAGGTGGCAATGAGGTGACTGGAAAAGAAGAGCATAAGCATCTAGGCATGATCCTCGATTCTAAGCTAGATTTTCGGAGTCATACCAAAGAGGCTATTGTCAGGGCATGGCGAGGTATTGGTATGATAAGATATCTATCCAAATATGTTTCTAGAGATGCACTGGATCAGATTTATAAGCTATATGTGAGGCCCCACTTGGACTATGGTGAAATCATCTACCATAGAGATGATCCTCAAATGCAACTGAACTTTACCCAGAGACTTGAGCAGACCCAGTATTCGGCTGCATTAGCTGTGACTGGAGCTTGGAGAGGTACAAGTAGGCAAAGGCTCTATGATGAACTAGGCTGGGAAACCCTTTACCATAGGCGGTGGTATAGACGTTTGTGTCATTTCTTTAAATTGATAAGGTCTCATTCACCCGAATATTTGTTTTCTGAAATCCCTCCAGAGCGTCAAGTTATGTACAATCTTAGAAAGCCGAGGGTTTACGATGAAAGTATTGTACGAACTGTTCGCTTTTCAAACACGTATTTCCAGAACGCACTTCATGAGAGGAACTTACTCGACGACGAGATAAAAAATTCTAGGTCCATTTCTGAGTTTAAGCGAAAACTTCTTCAGATTATAAAACCTGTGAAAAACTCCATGTACAACATTTCTGATATAGATGGTATTAAATACCTGACTAAAATCCGTTTGAAGTTCAGTGCTCTTAATGAACAAAAATTCAGACATAAATTTGATTGTTTAAACCCCTGTTGCACCTGCGGTGAAGGGATAGAGGATAACGAACATTTTCTCCTGCACTGCCCTCGCTTTGAGATGATGCGTGGAGATCTCCTTCGTCAACTTTCGCACATTCCAGGGATTGATATTACGTTAATGGATTCAAAATCCTTATGCCAATTGTTGCTGTTTGGAAGTACCAATTTAAACGTTGTTGAAAATCGTATCGTCTTAGAAGCGACGATGGCATACATGAAAGCAACAAAAAGATTTAGTTAGGGTGGCTCTGCTTTCTGCTGTTGTGGGTGCGGGGAGTCGTTTTTCCGGGGGTGATTACTGGGGAGTTGGTTCCTCTGGCGGCCTTGCGCTCGAAACGCAATATAACACTTAATGTGTTGTGTCGCTTTTCGGGTGCGTGGTCGTATTCTTTAGGGGGCTAATTCCTCACGATCTGAATCAAGCTCTACTCATAAAGACTTTCTATGATCCCTTGGGGTGGCTTTCCGTGCTCATCGGGGTGGACGGCAGAGTCGCCTTAAATTATTGGAGTAAATCGCAGCACCTAGTCTTTCCGTCCTTAGTATTGTAGTGTTTTTTTGTGGTAAAGTTTCTTTGATAAACTATTCTAGTTATTGTATATCTATTTTAAGTGCTATTCGCAGTGGGAGCTTGATGACCATGTGTCCATTTCCGCTCTGAATAGGACAATGTATCTTATGTTTAGTTTATCTGTTTAATGTATTTTAATTTTTATTGATTATAAAAAAAGAGTTCCCCTAATGGTACTTCAGAGTTCCTCTATTGGTACTTCAGAGTTCCCCTAATGGTACTCCATAGTTCCCCTAATAGAGCTTCAGAGTTCTCCTAAAGGTACTCCAGAGTTCCCCTAATGGTACTCCAGAGTGCCCCTAATGGTACTCCAGAGTTCCCCTAATGGTACCCCAGAGTTCCCCCAATGGTACTCCAGAGTTCCTCTAATGGTACTTCAGAGTTCCCCTAATGGTACTCCATAGTTCCTTTAATGGTACTTCAGAGTTCCTCTAATGGTACTTCAGAGTTCCCCTAATGGTACTCCATAGTTCCCCTAATGGTACTTCAGAGTTCCTGTAATGGTACTTCAGAGTTACTTTAATGGTACTTCAGAGTTCCTGTAATGGTAATTCAGAGTTCCCCTATTGGTACTCCAGAGTTCCTCTAATGGTACTTCAGAGTTCCTCTAATGGTACTCCAGAGTTCCCCTAAAGGTACTCCAGAGTTCCCCTAATGGTACTCCAGAGTTCCTCTAATGGTACTTCAGAGTTCCTCTAATGGTACTTCAGAGTTCCTTTATGATACTTCAGAGTTCCCCTAATGGTACTTCAGAGTTCCCCTAATGATACTTCAGAGTTCCTCTAATGGTACTCCATAGTTCCCCTAATGGTACTTCAGAGTTCCCCTAACTGAGCTCCAGAGTTCCCGTAAAGGTACTCCAGAGTTCCCCTAATGGTACTCCAGAGTGCCCCTGATGGTACTCCAGAGTTCCCCTAAGGGTACTCCAGAGTTCCCTTAATGGTACTCCAGAGTTCCCCTAATGGTACTCCAGAGTTCCTCTAATGGTTCTTCAGAGTTCCTCTAATGGTACTTCAGAGTTCCCCTAATGGTACTTCAGAGTTCCCCTAATGGTACTTCAGAGTTCCTCTAATGGCACTTCAGAGTTCCCCTAATGGTACCTCAGAGTTCCTCTAATGGTACTGTAGAGTTCTCCTGATGGTACTCCAGAGTACCCCTAAAGGTATTCCAGAGTACCCCTAAAGGTACTCCAGAGTACCCCTAAAGGTACTCCAGAGTATACCTAAAAGTAGTCCAGTGTATCCCTAAAGGTACTCGAGGGTATCGCTAAAGGTACTCCAGAGTGTCGCTAAACACGGCCGACAACCCATCATTCAACTTCCGTAGCCTCGTTCTGATGATAATAGTATTTTTATAGGAGCATAATTTTTCTCGAACTTTGGCCTGATTTTTGCAAAAGAAATATATGACCTGTATCAACCAACCTGCGCAAAAGTTGTAGAAAATTTATCAGAGATTTTGTTCACCCCAAATTTGTTTTCATTCCAAAAATTTAAATGACCGGGTAGCAATTGTTTTTGAAAACAGGTCATAAATTCTTCTGGTAAACCCCGTATATGGTATTGGTTCACCCTTATTTGGCACAACTTTTCCAACATCAAACAGGTCGACGAACCGCTTCGGGAAGAAAACTTTTTTGTCACGGGACTAAATTTTACAAAATATGACACTACTACTTGCACAATCTAGGAGTTTGATATTGTATATTCAGCTGTAAGATGATGGATGATATATACATGAATGGTAGACTAAGAGAACACTTCTGAGCCGTGGGAGAGCATAAAATGTTGGAGCGGAGACTGACTGGCCTAACAAAAATGAAGGGAACAAAAGATGAACCTGGCCAGCGCCTAGTTGATATGCTCACAAACTCCAATAATAAGCAAGTTATATTTTACATCACGAAAAAGGCAGATAATTTTTACGTGGCTTAGGAAGTTTCTTTATTCTATAACTTGTCATTTCTGCAAGAAAATACACTCCTAATGAATCAGATCAATTTCTGTAAAATTTGACGAAGCGATGAGCAAATGGATGGCGTGCAAGTTGAAAGAAACCCTAGAAACAAGATAAAGCCAAAATTCCTTGGGAGAAGTGATTTTTGCATGGAAATATGGATATAATGAGATAATATCGAAAAAAATTGGATACCAAGGCGGCAGAAAGCCGCAAAAACGTTGAAAAATGGAGATGGAGACAGACTGGCCTAACCAAAATAATGGGTACAAAATTCATAGTTAGTCCACGCCTTTTTTATAGGTTTCATAACAACAACAAAAAATATACCAAACTTTAGCTCAAAAGAAAGAGAAGTGAATCTTGCATGGCATAAGGGGGGTTTCTTTCTCATAGGACGTAGCATTTGGAAGAAAATTGGCCTTGAATGAAAAAGTGAAATTTTGGTAAAATTCGACGAGCGGAATTGCAGCAATTCAACATGCAGGTGGAATGCAACTCTAAGTTCAGAAAAAGCTACAGAATCACAATTTAATTGGTTTTTGGAAGAAAGCATGAATGTCGTTCCAGAAAATGCCAACTTATCGATCAAATAGAGGACTTATGATTGAGAAAGAGACAAAAAGTCTAGGTGGAGACTGGTTGGCTTAACAGAAATAATGGGTACAAAATTCATAGTTAGTCCACGCCTTTTTTATAAGTTTCATAACAACAACAAAAAATATACCAAACTTTAGCTCAAAAGAAAGAGAAATGAATTTTGCATGGTATAGGAAGGGTTTCTTTCTCATAGGACGTAGCATTTGGAAGAAAATTGGCCTTGAATGAAAAAGTGAAATTTTGGTAAAATTCGACGAAGGGAATTGCAGCAATTCAACATGCAGGTGGAATGCAACTTTAAGTTCAGAAAAAGCTACAGAATCACAATTTAATTGGTTTTTGGAAGAAAGTATGAATGTCGTTCCAGAAAATGCCAACTTATCGATCAAATAGAGGACTTATGATTGAGAAAGAGACAAAAAGTCTAGGTGGAGACTTGTTGGCCTTACAAAAATAATGGAATTGCAAAGCGAAGTTGATCCGCGCCTAATTCAAAGGATCTGAAACGGAAGCCAAAAAGATGCAAAGTGCCATATCAAATGAAAGAAAAATGAATTTTGCATGGTATAGGATAGTTCTCTTTTCAAATAAACTCGTCACTTCTCGAGAAAACAACCCTGAATAAAAATCATGGATTTTCGTCTTATGAAAAGAAAGAAAAATCTAAAGGGAGTCTTACGATTAAACACTTCTTGAAAATGGGTAATTTCATTTCCAAATTATCCCAAACAAAAGAAAACTAAGTTTGTGAAGACTGTTCTTCCAAATAAAATCAAACATCTTTGGAATATCACAGCAGATGGATAAGAAATTCAAAGATTAATGTTGAGTTGCAATCCCGGGCCTACGAGATTTTCGTGAAATCGACGAGGATCTGCTTACCTGCTAGCATCCATAGCGTTTGTTTCTCTGCTTCCAAATCATCAAATTCTTCAATTTTTGCACAGTTTTTATTACTAAACACGCTCAATATCAGACCTTACAAAAATGAAATGTTTTTTAGTGTGTACGCGTGATGAAATCAGGAAAAGGGCGCGCAAAAATCACATGACCTCCACCTGCCTCCACAGCTTCGAGTATTCAATGTGACGTCACATGTCAGTAGGGGTTGTCGGGCGTGGCTAAAGGCACTCCAGAGAAGCCCTAAAGGTACTCTAGAGTAACGCTAGAGGTACTCCAGAGTGCCTCTAAAGGTACCTCAGAGTACCCGCAAAGGTAATCTAGAGTACCCGTAAAGGTACTCTAGAGTACACTTAAAGGCACTTCAGAAAGACCCTTAAGGGTAGTTCAGAATGTATCTAAGACTGCTTTGACACGATGCCGGCACATTTTGAAAACGGTGAAAAAATGTGACGGCTGCAAAATTTAAGCTAGCGTTCACACGATACCGGAATAATTTGAAAACGGTAGGAACTTAGACGACAAAAACTCGTTGCAACACTTTGATGCCAAAGAAGCTCTCCTACACCCTAAGAGTCGATTAGTCTCGTTCCAAAAGTGTCTAAAGATTTTCTGTTTTCATCAATTTTAGATGTTTACACGATGCCGTTTCCAAAATGTGCCGGTTAGAGTTCAATTTTCAAAATCTACCCTTTTCAAAATGTGCCGGCAAAAAATGTGCCGTTTTCGTGAGAACGGGAGGCCTATCCGTCACATTTTTCACCGTTTTCAAAATTTGCCGGCATCGTGTGAACGCAGTGTAAATTATTATTTCCTTTGGAAAGAATCAACGGGAGTCAGTAACAAAGAGAAAAACATAATCATTGTCTTGCTATCATGACCTTGACTGGCTTCACATGAAAATGTATAACAAAAATATTTCGCGTTGTTCAACGTTAGCTAATTGATATACGAATGCTGTACAGAACGTAGCCTGTTAACAGGCCTTTTGGTGATGGAAATTTTGGGATCTCAGGCTACACAGAACGCTAAAACTTCAGCTTGCTATAAAATGCCTGGCTGCTTCTTTGCAAGATGAATTAAAGCTACAAACGAGTTACTAGTTACAGAATTACAGAATGCTAGAAGCACACACACTTTTATATCTATGTGTTCTTAACGTTATTAATTTCCATTTAGTAGTGGTGGCGCCAGGGAAGGCTAGAGGGGGGCTACAGCCCCCTGTTGGAAGCATCTAGCTCCCCTGTCGGAGGAAATTTTGTGTTTCTGTCAGAGGAAATTTGGCAAAATCAAGCAAAATGATGTACGAAAACTGCATTTGCTAGCCACTTCAGCCCCCCTGTCGGAAGTTCCAGCTCCTCCATCGGAAGATCTCTGACGCCACCCCTGCCATTTAGGTATGACACTGAATCATTTATAAAAATTAATAGACAATAACCTGAGTGCACTTTTTCTTCTTACGAGAAACAATCTTTCTGCCTTCAGTCTGGGTGTTTCTTAATATTTTGTCAAATCCGGCCTTACAAGTTTCTTAAATGTTTCTTAAATTTTTCTTAAAATCAATTAAATTTCCAACAACTGATCATGACAATGGATGACAGGAAACAAGATGTTTCTTTTCCTGCATCAAGTGAAAAAGATCCTAATTGTGTCCTTACTATTTTTCCCGGTTAATCAAATTTTAGTGAGTTTTCAAACTGGAGTACTTTTTGGAATGCTGTTTGTATTTTGCTTAGAGTAAAACCAGCTCTTTTCAAGTTCAAGTCTACTTTCGAAGCTCAGCCTCCCTGTGCTTCTTAAAGACAAATGACGGATATATATCGTCTAGTTTATAAATAGAACAAAAGATGGGCGCCTGCCATCAATTGTCCAATTGTTTTGATAATCTCTCGAGATCAACAAATACATTGGAATACAATATTTATATTTAGATTGCCCAGACCCCTGATTTAAGTCGCCTTATATCTCCGTCATTTGTCTTTAAATGTTTCTTATTCTTGACCTGATTTGAGCCTCATTTGTTTTATAAATGTGTTTCTTATACGAAAAAACCCTGTAATCTTGCAGAATTGTCCAAAATATTTTACAGTAAAAAATCTTTGTGTGATGTTCACCAGTACTCCGGTAATAAGCACTTGTTTCCACATCATATCACCAGTCAAGTGACTTAATGAGCATCATTATCATCTTCATCATCATCATACATTTACCTAGTGTAGGCAACATTAAAAGGAACAATAGTTACGTTACAGCTAACTTGGGCCAAACTTTAACCCTATCAGGCCTAGGGTATTTGATGCTCTACGCAGCCTCTGGGGGGCTGATTCGCCCCCTTAATTTGTTTCTGTTCTGGACAACCTAGAGCCTCGAAACCTTGCATGTGTATACAACATCTTATGGTGAACGAAAAGATGAAATCTATTTTTAGATATATCACGTGATCTTTCCATGACATCACATTGTTCAAATTTCAAAGTCAATAGGGCTCAGTACTAGATATGTTCAATCGTTGATTGTGAGGAAACAAAAAGCACTAAGGACATTGGACCAATTTCATTGTATTCTATCTCAAAATAATATTTGCTCTGTAAAGAAACTTCAGTGTAAAATAAGGGGCCATGAAAACTTAACAAAGTTGATCCCTGCTATTGAAATGCTAAAACGTCACCCTTTTATGATCTTTGTTTATGTCTTGCGTTTTTGCGCAAAGTATCATATTTTACATAAAATCTCCAGGTGCTTTGCCACCTTTTCTCTTGAAAGCATTTCTATGTCATTTTTGATTCACTTGCCATCAGAAAACATGCTTGGGAATACTCCATCAAATTTGATACAGAGAGGGGCCACCACAAATCACAGCTAAATAATCAGGGGCCCTTGAAAATCTTAATAAGAATTTGAAGGGGTTATGAAAAATGTTTATTACTCCTAAAAATATCTTCCGGCCCCCTACCCGACATTAATTAAGACTGGTCCCCTTACAATAATCTTTCGTAAAATGCTTGAGATTTGATTTCAGATTTCTTTGTTGTCATTCAATTGTTGTCATTCAATTCATATTGTTGTCAACATACATTTTAGTCAGCAAACATTGTATAGATTTTTTCAATTGTTTCAGATATTACACTTTTTTATAATAAGAAATTTAGCTCAGGCATACTAAAAGTTTCTTGCTTGAACATGAAATTTTGTTCATTTTAATACTAATAGTTTCTTAATTAGTTTCTTATTCTTTGAATGCACAAATTATCAATGTTGTCTACAGTATAACACTACTGGTGCAAATATTTTTCTTGGCATTCAAAGCCACCTCTTCAGATATTAACCAATAGGTGAGAAAGGGTTAACGGTGGCATTTTACTGCACACGAAGAAGAAGGAGGTTATCTTAATGAAGACAAAACTGTTTCTGCAATGTTGAGCTCCTTGAAAAACTGTATATCTTATCCATTCTTCTCGATCATTCATATTCCACTTTCCATTGAGCACTCCATTCATCATTCAATTTCATCCTTCTGTCTTACAGTTTCATCCCTTCATTTCACCCTAATCATTACATTCTTCAATTTCATATCATCAGTCCATCCTATTACACCTCTCTGGCCACAATTCCTACGTTTTTACCATCTTGATTTAACAGTCTTGTCTTCATTTTAAGTTTCAGGCAGTCATTCATCCCTAAGATCATAGGCGTAGGAGACAGGGAGCTAGGGGGCTGCAGCCCTCCCAGCTTTGGAAAAATTTGCAAAAATCAGCCATAATCGGGCAGAAAATCAGCCTAAAGTCGGGCAAAATTTTCGTAAACAATGGATCTTTTATCGGGCAGCCCCCACCCTAAATTTTATTTTCCGCTACCCTTATGCCTAAGATTACGATTGTTTCGTTCCAATTTTCAAAACACAGAACGTTTCACAGCTTTGACAGTCATTCCAACATTTCTCCATTTTCATGTAATTTTTGTGTCGCATCTTTTGCTTGCCTTGACCTACTTTGATTTCTGTCTTTACCAAGTCTAGATTGTCAGTTTCTTGAAAAACAGCAAAGATAAATTCAATTCCATAGCATCACCACAGGTGCCAGACCTGACAAGAAAGTTCAGGAAAATAGGGTTCTCAGAAATAAACTTTGTTATAGGTACAGTCCTTGGAAGACTTGAAAATTCTTGGAACTAAAAGACCTAATCGCCATCAAAACATGAATTAGACATGAATAAAAGATATTAAAAAAGTCTCGAAAAATTCGAAGAAACTGTAGGTACCATGTTGAAAATGCTAAGGCAGCAGGCTTGCGTAAAATTTTGGTCAAGAAACTGACCTACTACTACAAAATGCAAGCAAGTTGGGGTTCAGGTCGAGAATACTATTTCTTAAACAAGCAGAAGGGCAAGAAGTATTTCTTTCAGTTCTTGCTGCCTTTAGGCCTATTCCATGTAGGTCATGTATGTCATAACAACGGTAGTAGTCAACCGATTCGTAAGCCAGATAATCTTTTGAAAGAGGCAATATGAACAAAACCCAATGCTTCTTTGTGGGTAAAATTTCAGTAAGGTGAAATAACTAAACACAGCTAGGCTGAATTTGCTCTCAATTCAGTGGGAGGCGCATTTTGGCAAGTCAATAAACCTACAACGCGTAGCTAACTTTCTCGGGATAAAGTTAATGAAACAATTGTATGCCAGTAAAATGCATCATCCTACTTATCAATCATATTTTGTCAATTCGGATGAAATAAATTCATTAAAGCTTACCTTCTCCGCGATATTCTTTCCTTTCTTTCCTTCAAACCTTCGCCGCAGCAACGAAACTTAAAAATTCATATTCAACCGATTCAACATTCAACCGTGATCAAGAGAAGAAGATAACGCAAATACATTCCATTTTCGAACACTTTGCGTACGTCACGTGATATTTTCAGTCGTAGGGGAACTCTGGAGTACCTTTCTGGCCTGAAGTACCCTAGGGTATTCCAGAATACCCTCAAAGTACCCTAGGGTATTCCAGAGTACCCTCAAAGTACCTTACATGGTACTCTAGATTACCTAAGGGTACTCTAGGTGCTGAAGTACCCTAGGGTACTATGTAGTACCCCTGAAAACCACCTTTTTTCTGTGAGTGTAGTTGACACGTATCAAGATCTGGTAGCTAAAATCAAAGCTTCTGATTTACCCTTCCTAAAGGGAAGTGCTATGAACAATCTTGCTCTTGCAAAAATGTTACACCATTTCTATAATTCAAGACTGAGTGTGAAGCAGTTAGACCAGCTGGACAATATAATAACTGATGCAGTTCGAGAATTGTTTTCCCTCTACAAGTCCACAACACGAATTGTGATATTCCTCCCCCGAGAAAATGGTGGTCTTTGCATTAAGCGAATTTCTGATGTCCATAGATCAACACTTTTAGCCTTTCTTATCAAAATGCTAAATCATGACGTCATGCATTTTAGGCACATTGCAAGGTCATCTCTCGAGTTAGACATGAATAACAGAGGAGTTAGGCCAACGGATGGAGCAAATAATTTCCTGGGATATGAATTAACTGATGATGGTTTCTTAGCTTGTAACACAAATTTCGGTTGTCAGTCTGACTGGCCAGATATGGTAAGATATGCGAGAAGCTTGAACGTTGATATTAAATACGTAAATGACAAGGCGATGGCTCTTATTAAAGGAACATGGCGTGACAATCAGTGTGAGCTTCAAAAGAAGCTGTATCAGCTATGCGTTGACAGAGATATCAAGTTCAAGTTCAAGTTCAAGTTTTCATTTTTTAAAATTCCAATACAATACAAATTCCTTTTAACACAACTACAAAACAACATTAAAAATCAATAAAGTAAAGTAATACCGGGTGAGCCAGACAAAAGTTCCCACTTTTGAAAATTCATAACACCAAGACTAATTTACAGATTTGAGTCATTCAAATTCTAGTTAAAAGCCGAAAGATCAAAGTATTTTTGTGATTTTTCTCGCTGACCTACCAGCACTACAAATATAGGATAATTCAACTTTACAAAAATTTCATAGTTGCAAAATGAGTGAAAAATGGCCTAAAACATCGATCAATGCATAAATGACTTCTCGCACAGAATAATGAAGGAAATGCAATTTCTCATGGGTGAGAGATATCCTCTAGGCATTAATTGCCTTGGGATTGAAAATCTTTCTTATTTGTTTGAAAGTCAATGTCTTAACACTCTTGAGGATGATGAAACGCCCATGCCTATTGTTCGATTTGAATAGAGTCCTTACGATTTGGTCAATGTTTTAGGCCCTTTTCCCGTCATTTTGCAACCATAATGTTTTTATAAATTTGAATTTACAAATGCTTCTAGTCCTGGTAGGACAGCAACAAAATCACAAAAATACTTCGATCTTTTAACTTTTAACTAGAATTTGAATGATTCAAATTCGTGAAGTAATCTTGGTGTTATGAATTTTCAAAAGTGGGAACTTTTTTCTGGCTCACCCGGTAGATTAGAGAGAAAGCTGAACATAAGTACAAAAAATAACAAAGTCATATAATCTGTATACAAAGAAGGCTAAACTAACTGAAGGGAATTTGTAAGTAAGGAATTTCTTAAGGAGGAGCTCCCTCAATAGGTAAACTAATCGAGGAGGGAGCACCCCCTGTACTAAAAGCCTATTATTTTACAGATGTAACACCTTTAGTTCATTGAAGATTGTAGAAATGTTCAAAGATATTTTAAACTTGGTATTTTGCAGAGAATATGTAAGATTTGAGTTTACGGTGAAATATTGAGACAGAAGGAGATTGTTTGATGACATCAGAAATGCTGTTCCAAGATTTGGCGCCTGCATATCTAACAGATCTTAAACCATATTGCAACGTATTTTTACGAGTCATGAAAATGTCACCTTTAGAGGCCTGCCGTGTATCATAGTGATGAACAGCTGTCAAGGTTTCAAAAAAATTGTGGAACAAACGGGGAGAAGTCTTATTGACAGATTCATACACAAAAGTAAGAAGCTTTAGATCAAATAAATCATATAACTTAAGAATTTTTAAATCAGAAAAAATTGGAGTAGATGGAGATGTAAAACCTTTGAAAGAAATAGCTCTAACAACTTTCTTTTGAAGAAGATATATTGGCTTAGTATGGGCTTCATAGGTAAGACCCCATACAATGATTCCATACTACAGAAAAGAGGAAAATAACGAGTTATTTTAAGAGACCAGAACACTGGTTGGTAGAAGATGCCTTACTTTGAAGAATATGCCACAAGTTCTTGACAATTTCTTAGACAGTTCACTTAAATGATACTTCCAGCTTAGATTTTCATCCAGAAGGAGACCAAGGAACTTGACATATTTAGCCTGTTTCACATATTGATTACCAATTTTTATATTGATGCTGTCATTCAAAGTATTTTGTGGAGAGTCAAAAATAACAAAATTTGTTTTACCTACATTTAAAGCAAGTTTGTTGGCATCTAGCCACTTTTTGACATTTCTGAGCTCTTTGTTAACAACTTTTTGAAGATTAGTTATGCTATGAGATTCAAAGTAAATGTTTGTATCATCAGCAAAGAGGAAGAAAGATAACTTGGAAGATGAGTTGGGAAGATCATTGATGTAAATTAGGAACAAAAGTGGCCCAAGGACAGATCCCTGAGGTACACCACAAGTAACATTCAAATGACTGGAATTGCAACCATTTACTGATACATACTGACTTCTGTTACTAAGATAGGATCTAAACTATGCCAGAGCTGTTCCTCGAATGCCATAATGTTCTAGTTTGTCAAGAAGGATCTGATGATTAACGGTATCAAAAGCTTTTTGCAGGTCAAGAAAGATTCCACACCCAAAGTTTTTATTATCCAAAGAATGCTTAATTGATTCAGTCATACTGATCAGTGCATGATTAACAGAATGGCTAGCACGAAAACCAAACTGGAGTTCATATAAGATTTTGTGTATTTCTAAAAAGTTGTATAACCGCTTATACATCAATTTCTCAGCAATCTTACTGAAAATGGACAAGAGAGATATTGGTTCTTTAGTTTGAAGCAGTCATGGGGCAGCCCTTTTTGAATAAAGGAATGAACTTGGCTTGCTGCATTTTTTCCGGAAAGATACCAGACTGGAAAGTTGATGATAAGGGACAGGGGGGAAGAAATGTGAGGTGAAAGAATTTTTAATAACTTTAAAGGTATACTATTTGGACCTATTGATTTACCAGTTTTAAACAAATCTATTATATCAGATATTTCATATGGGGCTGCAGGAGAGATGAAAAAAGAATGTGGGTTTTTATTACCAAGATAATCCAAGGGAGACTTTGGGGACCTGGGTATATTCTTTGTAACACCATCAGCTACATTAACAAAAAAATTGTTAAAAATATTTGCCATAGCTGTTGAGTCAGTTATTAGATTTCCATTTGTATCTTTCAGTTTGTTAATAACATTTACATGAGTGTTCTTGGTGCTAATAATTGACTTTATTCCAGTCCACAACAGCTTCATATTATTAATATTGACATTGAAATAATTGTGAAAGTACTTTGACTTGCTTTCTTTAAGCTCAACGACAACACGGTTTCTAAATTGTTTATACAAGTGCTTCGTTGCTGGGTCTGATCTTTTCCTTATTCTTTTTAGTAATTTATCTCTGAGACGCATCATTTTCTGAATCCTATTATTTATCCATGGCTTATTTCGTAACTTCAAATCATTTTTAGTAAGCTTCTTCAATGGAGCATGTTTTTTCACAATTTCATCAACGTTGACAAGAAATCTACTGAATTTTGCGCTCACATTGCTTTGATTGTCATTCAGGTACTCAAAGTTAAGGCTGTTAAAGTCTTTCAGAAACTTTCCTTGATCAAATTTTGAATAGTCATGTTGATAATATGACTGGGTCTTGTTTACTATACCTGCCTTTCTAACAACTAAGAACTGGGGAAAATGGTCTGCAACTTGTGTCAAAATGTTACCACTTTTGGTGTTTAAATTGCAAATATTTGAAAAGATATTATCAATGATGGTAGAAGAATAGTCAGATACTCGAGTTGGGTGGATTATGTATGGAAGAAAATGCTGAGAAAGAAGGAGACTGACAAAATCACAGGTAGGAGTATGAGAGTCATAATTTAGTAGGTTGATATTGAAGTCACCCAATATGAAAACATGCTTATTTGCAACAGTGGGATTAGCTAAAGTCCTCTGAACACATTCATTGAAATGTTCAATTTCAGAGCTTGGATGACGATACGCACAACAAATCAAAATGTTGTTGTCTTTTGAATTCTCAATTTCAGCCCACACTGTCTCATACTCATCACTGTCACTGACCAAGTCAGGCCTTGGAACAGGAGCCAAACAAGTTTTGATGTAGAGACCAACACCACCATTTTGACTTTGAGACTTAGCAAATAAAGTGTACCCTGGAATGTTTACATTTGTACTTAATGGCCTTGCAAATGAATCCCAGGTTTCAGACACCGCAACAACATGAAAGCCACTATTAAGATTAGATAGCAGAGATTGAAGTTCATCAAAGTGACAGGAAAGACTTCTTATATTTATATGTAAAAAAGAAAGATCAGAGGGAGAAATGTCAGAAGAAGGTAAATCCTGAATAGTATGATAGTTAGAGTCAATATTAGATGGGAGATGCTCATCAATATCATAGTCTTGCAGGTTAGGCAGGTTGGTGAGACGAGAGGCAATTTCAAATGACGGTAATGAGTCAACAACAGAAGGTTTGTCAAAATCAAAAAGATTTAGTAGTGTTTCATTTTCAATGGAGCCAAAAGGAAAAATGGATTCACGATGTGTTGCTGTGCAGTTAATACGAAACCATGGAACATCATCAGGTTCAGTTTAAAGAGCTTCATATTCTGTGACAGAAATGTTATTGCATTTTATATGGTGCCAAAAGTTGCATTGATTACACAGAATTCCATATTTATTGACATTTTTGTGGCAAATGCTACATGGATGCTTAGGGGTTCTTACCATTTAGACTTAATAGAGAAAGAGATTGATTGCAAACAAAATGAAAGAAAAACAATGCAAAAAGATGCTTGAACTTTGAAACATGAAGTGAACACAACATATCCATTTAGATATATGAGAAGCAGTTATAATAAAGATGACGGTAACAAAGTTACTTAGCCAAAACTGACTTCAGTTTCATCTTCAACATCTTCAGGGCCAAAGTGGGTTGTCTGGAAATTTGATCTTGGACCCCTTGTGCTGTGGGGTTGAAACAGTTTTTTATCAGAAATCACAAGCTTGTCCCTGATAAAGTATGCTGTCTTTCCTTCCTTGCGAGCTCTTAGCATTTCTGGCACTTGACTTCTGCATCTTTGGAGAGTTCTTGCAGCCAGATCTGCATGAAAGTATAAACCACCAGGCTTCTTATTCCTTGCTATGCGAAGAACTGCTTCTTTCTGTTTCCAAGATTTAAATTTTACAACCATAGGCGTTGGGCCAAAAGCTGACCCATCCTCTCTGGTTGCACCTGGAGCATGTTTTATCTCCGTACGATGAGCTCTTTCGATGTCCACAGGCTCATCAAAATCTAGCTTCGTTTTTAAACACTCGATAAATACTTTTCAGAGTCATCCCAATTCTTCTCATCTTTATCCTCAGCTAGGCCAAGGAGCTTAATGTTATTTCGTCTAGATTGGTTTTCGATGTACTCTACTTTGTCGTCAATCCCCATAATTTTGTCCGAATGTTGGACAATGTTTCCCTCGTGCGTAGCAATCTTTTCAGATACTGTCGCCAGCTTTTCCCCTATTTCTGATACATCTTTTTGGGAGAATTCCAAGCTGACCTTTAATTCGCTGACGTCTTTCCTCAACTCCTTCAAATCATCTTTTAGTCCATTAAACATTACTTCAACCATCGTTCTGAACGCACTCTCTTGCACTGCAAGTAGGCTCTTCACTACTTCAAGGCTCATGAGTGGAGCGGAATCTTCGTTTGGCATCGTTGTAGCTTCCTAAATCACCATATTGAGTTTCAAAAACATTTCTAAGTTGAACTTGATACTTTTTATAAAAAATTAACGCATTTAAAAAGAAAATTTTAGCAAAATAAATGACCTTCAGTATACACGTCCTTCCGCCATTTTGCTCTGGACGCGAGTAGGCAAATATCGAAGCAATATCGAAGCTTCAAAGGAATTAACTGTGAAAGGATGTTATCTCAATCTTGAAAATGTTCATATTAAATCGTCACACTCGATCTATTATGATTGGAAAGTTGATGATGCCCTCGTGATTTTTACAATCAAAGAGAGACTTAGTATTCTTCCCACCAACTTTACCCTTCACCTGTGGAATAGAGATCACAATGCAGAATGCCCGTTCTGTCACAGACATACTGAGTCCGTTGCGTACCTATTAAACGGGTGCAACGAGTGTTTCTATTCACGTCACCATGATCGAATTGTGAATAAGATTGCAGAATTCATTAAGGAAAAGCATAAGCGTAGGAGGAAATAAAATTTAGGGGGGCTGCCCGATAAAAGATCCATTGTTTGCGAAAATTTTGCCCGACTTTAGGCCGATTTTCTGCCCGATTATGGCTGATTTTTGCAAATTTTTCCAGCGTTGGGAGGGCTGCAGCCCCCCAGCCCCCCTGTCTCCTACGCCTATGAGGAAAAGAAGCCACGGGCAAGAATTTAATCCAAGTTGTTGGCAGAAACAATATTCCCTGAATTTAAAGAAGAAATTAAGCAGATTGTTCATCGTAAGCCAGACATAGTCATTCTTGATCGTGTACAGAGGCAGTGCACAATAGTTGCAATAACTGTTTGTTATAACTAATATTTGGAAAATGCTTATCAAGAGAAAGTTAAAAGATATAAGGAGTTTTGTGACTATCTGGAGAGAAATGGATTCTTATCGCTGCTGGTTGTTCTTTGTTTTGGTTCGCTTGGGTGTGTAAAAAGTGACGTATGGAAAGGATTGAGAAATTTCTCCCAAAGTAAAGAAAATATAAAGAAGGTGATGAAATGGTGTTCGATATCGTGTATAATTGGAGGAAACTATATCTGGAGGAGCAGAGTTAAAAAGTTATTGTGACAGTAGTCATTAGACCATCAGTAGTAAACGGACTGTAGCTGATACATTCCTGGGATCACGGCAACACACCAGTTTTTAAGCAGTAATTTTGCTTAGCATCTTGGTTAAGTAGTTATTATTATTATTATCATTTATTGTTATTATTATTATTATCGTCATATCGCATACTGTCTAAGTCAGTAGAGATCTTTTTCCTTGAGGTTCGGTGACAACAAGTCTTCTCAAATCTCAAGAACTTTCCTGAGGATCCTTCCAGAATACAAGATTGCACTCTTCTGCAATTCCACTATCTTTGTTTCGATGCCAATGTCCTCCAGTCTCTTTCTCAACAGTTTTGGAGTTGTTCCTAAAGCTCCAATTATGATAGGGATGACTATGACTTGTTTGTTCCAAATCTTTCGAAGCTCCCTGGCTAAATCTTGATATTTTTCAATTTTTTCCATTTCCTTTGCATCTACCCTGCTATCATAAGGCACTGCGAAGTCAATTATCTTGCATGTATTGTTCTTCTTGTCTGTCACGATCATATCAGGCCTTCTCGCTTCAATCACATGGTCTGTTTGCACTTCAAAATCCCACAGAATGTGGAAATCATTGTTCTCACTGACTGCATCTGGCTCATGCTCGTACCATTTCTCGTTAACATCAAATCCACACCGTTTACTGACTTCCCAATGCACTTTCTTCCCAACCCAGTCGTGTCGACGTTTATATTCCTTTTGTGCCATTTTACTGCACTCGCTCAGAATATGATTGACACTTTCGTCAGCTTGACCGCACATTCTGCACTTACTTTCTTGTTGGGTCTTGTCTATCTTTGCCTTGATCAAATTAGTTCTGATTGCCTGCTCTTGAGCTGCCATTATCAATGTTTCTGTCTCCCTTTTCAACGTGCCATCCTTTAACCACATCCATTGTTGCTCGTCCGCTAGATTTTCTGTCTGCCTAATGAACTGCCCATGTAGCATCTTTGCTTTCCAGTTGTTTTGTCTTTCTTGTTTTTTTCGTTTCTTGAAATCATTCTTACTTTCAATTGCTGCTTCCCAGTCTGTAACTTCATCGGCACCTCTTGCAGCACTTATGAGCCTCTCGTCACTCATTTTTACGTATCCTTGCAATCCCAGTTTAGCTAAATTCACTGTATCTTCGACACTCAGGAGTCCTCTTCCCCCTTCACTTCGAGGTATGTACAGACGATCAACATTGCTCCTAGGATGCAGCGCATTATGCATAGTCATTAATTTTCTTGTTCTTCTATCCATTTCTTGTAGCTCACTAATGGTCCAGTCAAGGAAAGAAGCTGAGTATCTTAGCATTGGTATGGCCCATGTGTTGATTGCTTTGATTATGTTGCCACCATTCAGCTTGGTTTCAAGTATTTTCCTGACACGCCTTTTGTATTCTTTTCCAACTTTTTCTTTCATATCTTTCCGTTGTATGTCGTTTGATTGCAATATACCCAGATATTTATAGCTATCATCTTCCTTTAGTGATCTTATCTTTTCGTCATTGGGCAATTCTATTCCTTCTGACTTAACTATCTTTCCTCTCTTTATTATCAGAACTGCACATTTATCTAAACCAAACTGCATGCCTATGTCGTTGCTGAATACTCTAACTGTCTGGACAAGTGAGTCTAGTTCCTTCTCATTTTTCGCATATAACTTGAGGTCGTCCATGTATAGTAAGTGGTTGATTTTCTCTTTACTCTTTGTAAACTCGTAGCCAGATTTTATCTTTCTCAGAACATGTGTGAGAGGAATCATTGCAACAAAAAATAAAAGAGGAGAGAGTGCGTCGCCTTGAAAAATCCCCCTCTTGATGTTCACTTTTCCAAGTTGCTGGTTTGCACATGTCAGTTCAACTCTCCAAGTATTCATTGTTTTTTCAAGGAACAGTTGTATGTTGTCGCTAATACCTAATGATTTCAAACACTCCAATATCCACGAATGAGGCATCATGTCATATGCCTTTCTGTAATCTATCCAGCCCATCGCCAAGTTCTTTTTTCTCATCCTGGCCTCTCGCAACGCCAATCTGTCAATGAATAGTAAGTCTGCAGTTCCCATTGATTTTCTTTTGCAACCTTTCTGCTCCTCCGGTAGTAGCTTCTCTTTTTCTAAGAACTCATAGACTTCATCAGTTATCAATCCAGTCAATAGCTTCCAAACAAGGTTATTGGTCTGTAATTACTTGCTTCTATCCCCTTTGACTTATCCTTTTGAATGAGAACCGTTCTGCCTTTCGTCATCCATTCAGGTGTATCTCCTTCAAGACAATGAGCAAGATATTGTGTCAAATATGTGTGCATGCTGGTAAAATTCTTCAGCCAAAATCCTTGCACCCCATCGGGACCTGGCGCCTTCCAGTTAGGTACCTTTCTAAGCAACTTTTTCACTTTTGGTTCAGTTATTTCAACCCTTTGTTGCTTTGGTGTATCCCCCATTTCCTGTTTGAAATCATTCAGCCATTCTGCCTTACCGTTATGTTTTACCTCCTTACCCCAAATGTCCGACAAGAATCGTTTTGATTCATCAGCATCAGGTATAGCATTTTCATTATTTTGCCCATCATCATTATTAAGTTTCTGATAAAATCTACTCTCGTTGTTCTTGAACATCCTATTTTGCTGGTATTGATTGATTCTTTGCTGGTATCTTGAGATCTTAGCTGTTTTTGCTTTGATCCTTTGCCTTATTTCTTCTTTAACTATTTGCAACCCTTTCTGTTTGATTCCATATTTCCTTTGTAAGGCGTCTTGATGTCTTTTCTTTACAGTTTTCTTGTCTATCAACGAGTTTACTCTACCGAGATTTTTATTCATCTCCTTTATCTGCCTGACAAGCCTCTTCTTCCACCATGGCTCTTTTCTTCCGTCTATCTTCTTGTTTTTAGCATCAAGGATTTCACACACAATAGCCGCTCCATAGTATATCGTATCATTCGTGTCTGTGATATCATCTATTTTAAGCTTTCCTAGTGCACTATCAACTTGTTTCACTGTTTCATTCAGCTTTGCACAATCTATCCCTCTCATTGCTGGCAATCGTGTCTTTGGTTTCTTCCTAATTTCCATCATCATTTTCAATATCTCTCTGTCCTCTTCCGTCAATACTGCACCTTCCTTGATTTCAACCCAATCTACTTGTTCGTCGTGTTCAATTTGTGGACCTACTCCTTCACTGTCATCTCCAGTTGCTGTCCTTTCAGAGTCTCGACCACCTTCTTCAACGATCAATCTATCAATTTCACCATATGCTGCATCGTTATTATTATTATTATTATTATTATTATTATTATTATTATTATTATTATTATTATTATTATTATTATTATTATTATTATTATTATTATTATTATTATTATCATTAATTCTCAAAGCGTTTGTCCTTCTTTGCTTTCGAATAGTCACTGTGAATGCGGGCACCAACCAGCTGCCAAACAACTCACAGGTCTCTGAACCAGTCTTCTTAGCAACCAAGTACCAATCTTAATACTCTTGCTGTCCCAAGTAGAGCTGTTTTTTGTAGATGCTCAAGGCGAATCTCTATCCCAATCTCCTGTATAAATTTACCAAGCCGATTTGTAACTGCTCCCAGTGCTCCAACAACAACCGGAATTATAGTCACTTTCTTCATTTTCCACAAACGTGCAATCTCATCCTTCAATGGTTTGTACTTATCAATCTTTTCTAGCTCTTTCTCGCATACTCTGGCATCTCCTGGTATCGCAACATCTATGATCTTAACCTCTCTTTTTTCCTTATCCACAACAACGATATCTGGTCGGTGGGCCTCAATCTCTCTGTCACATTGAATCATGACATCCCACAAGATCTTATAACTAGCATTCTCACCGACCCCATCCGGCTTGTGGTCATACCATTTGTTGGCTCTGTCCAGTTCATATTTTTCACAGAGGCGCCAATGTACATACTTGGCAACATTATCATGCCTCCGTTTGTATTCCCTCTGTGCCAACATACTGCATTCACTTGTAATATGTGAAACCAGAGTCAATAGAAAAAGAACTATGGTCTGGAAAGCGGCAAGCGCTCAAAGGATAATCCTCTACAATCCCTTATTGTTCCTTTATGTTCATTTCAAGATGTTGAAACATGTGCGCAGACGGGATGCGCGAAATTATACCTGCATAGCAACAGACATTCTCGATAGTAACGCATAGAGATGGCTACGTTTCGTGGCGAGGTTTTGCGGCGAGGAAGAAGTTTCTGGAGGCAATTTTGACGTTATTAAAGTATTTTTCAGCTTTAATTCTTCCCAGCTCATTCAAAAATGTTTTGACACCTTCCTGTATCGCCAAATGTTTCAAAGATCCCCTTTCATAACTCTCAATCGTTTAGTAAAACTTGAGAAACTTACGAATTGGAAATAGATAGGCCCAATGTCAACGGCGTTTGTCGGATTCAATGAGGATGCTTGCCATAATGTGTAAGACTCTTAGAAATTACCATACTTGAATTAAAAACTCCAAGAAACGTTTGTAATTTGCAGTTTTCATTTCCCCAGTCTCAACGGTTTCAACTTTTCAACACCACTATATTCTTCCACTCTAGATATATAGACTGCATTCATTTTCAGTGACCGCATACTCAAATAGTTTCCAATACACGATTACGCTAAAGATGGCGGCGAGGAACTTTTTACCAAGATGCATTGCGTTCTGTAGTCGAATCCCTATAGATTCGTTAACGATTCCTGATTCGAACGCGATGCATCTTGGTAAAAAGTTCCTCGCCGCCATCTTTAGCGTAATCGTCTATTATAAATTTGTTTGACTTCAATTTCGACTTCGTAAAGGGGAATCATTGTTGGGGTTGGATTGTAATAAAGCTCAAATTAATTTTTTCTGAGTGTAAGCTCCAGTAATGCGTTCTTTGAAATCTACCCATAGCGTAAAATCTTAAATTTAGGAAACACAAAACTGTTGGTCGCGAATTGGCTCTAAAGTATAAAAAGCTACCTACCATACCAGCCCGCGGACCCAATTTCTTTAAAAAGATGAGTGTATTTTCGTGCTTTACTCTTCAAGCCACGATAGCTAGATAGTTCTGCCTTTCTAATAAGGTCTGCCCGAGCTTTCACTGTCTTTCTCTAGGAATTAAATTTTTACCGAATGTAAGTGGCACATGCCTAACAATTTTGAAACTCATTGTATGTTGTCCGCTCTCTTCCTCAAAGATCTTTTACAAATTTCTGGAGTCATCAACGACATAACATCGGATTTGAAGAACAATCTCAATAAAGGTAGCTTATATTCGTTGATGACAAACTAAGAACTTGGGCCACGGAAAGTTGCTTAAAATGATCAGATTTTCAGTACTCAGAGTTTCTTATTAGTTTCCTTAAGGCTTCACAGCAGTCTTCGTGTTCACTTCCTGCTCCCTCATGAACACTTCAAAACAAGCAGAACATTTCCAATGTTTAGTTATTACTCAAGTGCATCCCGAGTAAAACTAAGCAAGCAAGGAAGCAAGCAAAAGGGAAGTGAACTATTATGTTAAGTTTTTCGTTTGTCGAAGTAAATAATTTCTTAAGTTACATTTTCCCAGTACTGGAGTTCCTTGATTTTATAGCGATCTGAGACTTGAGTTCCTTACAAGCAGTTTCTTGTAAGAAATTCGTGTAGTACTCTGCCAGAAAATTAAGAAACTCCACCTGAAGTGATCAGATGCCAATTCGAAGATACACAACATTTCCAGTATTTTAGTTCTGAGTTGCAAAGTGTTGACTGTAATTCTCAGCTCAGATGTCAGTCTTTCATGAATTCAATTTTATAAAAAACTATGAAACCATGTTAGGATTTTGACTACAAGATTGAATTGGGCTGACCTTAGGAATCCCTACCATGAATTCCAGAGTTTCGATTCGTGTGAAAAGAATGAGTAAACTATATTTGCTTCCAAAAACTTGTGTCCAGTTTCGCAATATTTCGTTATGACGTATAACGTCGTCCCCATTCTTCGCTCTTCTCATTGACCGGAGCCAGCCGTTACTTTTAGAACTGAGATGATTTTCGCCATGTACTAAACTCACGTAACTTACAGTTTTCGCCAGGTATAGCAATATTTTCTTCAGCAATGAATAACAAATTCGTCTGATCATAGCTCATATCTCCTCCAAAACACCCAAAACACACGGATCTGTGCGACACGCGCTTCATCGAATGCAGGCATAATTTAGATGCGAAGTCAAAATCGCGGACAAAAACATAGTTCGTTTGATCAGCGCCGCTTTCCAGACCATAGCTCTTTTTCTATTGACTCTGGTGAAACCGTTTCATTTTTATTGCCACACATTCTACAGAATGGGTGGGGGGGGGGGGGGTTAATGGTTTTATCAATTTTGAATTTGGTGTAATTTGTTCGGAGAGCTTGTTCTTGTGCACTGCAAGTGAGTGCTTTAGTACAGCCTTTCAAGTCACTTTTCTGTAGCCATTTCCAGGTGTTAGCTTTGTCTTTGCCCTCCATTTCTCTGAGGTATTGATCATGCATCGCCTTGTCTTTCCAGGTGTTAATCCTTTCTTTTTGTTTAAGTTTTTTAAACTCATTTGGTTTTATTGACTCTTAGCAACCTGGTGTTGTTTTGCTATCCTTAACTGCTGCGAGCAATGGTTCATCATGGTTTCTTACATACCAACCAAGGCTATTTTCCCCTGTAACAACACAGCTCTTGCAGCCTATCAACCCCCTACCACCTTTACTTCGCGTTACGTATAGCCGATCAACGTCACTCTTGGGTGAAACTCCTTATTCATGGTCATAATTTTCCGCGTCTTCCGGTCCATCTCATCAAGCTCGGTTACATTCCACTTAACCCTAT